>CM067894.1:1430242-2860484 GCA_034621355.1 Mycalesis mineus
AAGGTACACAATTGGACATTGCTGCCTGATTAAAGTTAGTCTATCGTTGCGAAATGCTTTTACTACGGGTTATAGTGGAAAAACGTGAAGCGTCGCGACGCTGCGACTCAGCGCCAGTGTCTGTTAAGCCTAATGCCTGGATTTTGCATTGTAATGTGTACATGTGTATTTTCGTAAATTTACTAGAAATGACGTCAAAATTAAGGTTTTTTTAAATCACAGATATTGTTATCTATTTTGAGTTGATTATGAAAATATTTCCAGCGTCTGAAAGTAACACTAAAGAAATATACAAACCTAATAAATAAAAATAGAACCGACTCAAAACGCACTAAAAAGTAAAAAATAACTGTGTCATTTAGTTGCTTGAATTTACGCATATCTATGAGGTTGGTGCCAGCTAAGTTTAAGGAACCTTTATTTTACGTAGTAAAGCAGTTTGTGGGTTTTAGGTAACATCCTTAAAGTAGAAACCTTGGCTGGCAGCGACTCCTAGATATACTTAAGTAAATTAAAGCAACTAAATGACAGTTATTTTTTACCTTTTAGTGCATTTTGAGTCGGTTCTATTTTTATTTAAAAAATTTTATTTCTTACTTTTTAGTGATTTATCGCACGTATCGTACTTGTACAATACTGTCATAGTATATTAAATAAGTATATAAAGTATAGTAATTAAAAAGGTACAGATACCAAGACTAAAACCGAAATCGCTGTAAGCGTTCCTCCAAAATTTTAAGAATTCCTTCAATTTCCCCAGGATATCATCATCAGATCCTAACATGATGACAATGGGACCACCTTGGAAGTATGCCCTTTCTAATAAAAAAAGAATTATCAAAATCGGACAAGTCTGTAAAAAGTTATGTGTGGTCATACATTAAAAAAAAATGAACCTCCTCCGTTTATTTTTCGTTGGTTAAAAAGTTAAAATGACTTACCTTATCAAGTCAATACTGAGGGCATAGAAACAAAATTATTGAATTTGTTAGAAATCACATACTCATTATGAATTTTATGCAGGCATTATGAATTTTTTGTTATACACAAAATATTATGACAATGAATTGTTTGATATTATGATTCACTTTATAATTATGACACAACTTATACTATTACATATTGGTCCCAATAACTAAATTGTTAAAGACTGGCCTCACATTTGTAGTTTTGGGTTCTATCCCTGCCTATTGGATTATTGTTGTACACTTTTTGTAGTTTTAAATTGGAGAGGAGACCATTGATCTTTACTAAGTCAACAATGTCAATTGATCCTTAGCAATGTTGTTATTAGAATAGATGATAGAGTCACTACATATTGATGTTTCCAAAGAGCTTTAAAACAGCCAACTAGAAATGAATGATTTTTTTAATATGAAAATATATGAATAAACATTGGAACATTGCAGTAAGATTTATCTCTTATCTTAATTAACAATTATAAGGACCTTCAGATCATCAAATGATGTATGATAATTGTGTTAAGTGATGGCATATGTTACATAAAAAATAAGCAAACAGGAAAAACAAAGATTATAGTAATATCAAGACTTACCTAACTATAGGAGATCTCTCTCTATGTGGCGAGAAGGGTATAGTGTTATGTAGAGTAGGCTCTCTGTGGATTGACCTATGCATAGGTGACAGGTCATGTCTCATCAAGGGAGGCGTCGTAGGCGACACTGGAGAACAGGAACCATTTCTAAGTGGTGAGGAAGCTTTCTCCCATTCACTGATTGGCACATGAGTATATCGTTGAGGCGTCGCCGGGCGCATTGGCGTCCCAGCGGGAACATTATCATCTGGAGATACACTTTCTAAGCTTGCAGAATGTGAACGGTGCTTGGACTTCTTTTTCCTCTTCTTTTTTTCCTTCTTACGCTTTTCTTTCTTCTTCTTATAGAGAAGGTCCTGAAAGTCAGGCACAGGCTCCTCATATTCAACGCCGCGCCTTTTTCTTGCTGCAGAAGAAGAATCACGGATGAGTGCGTATTCCTCTGCTGCCCGACGTGATGTCGTGGTTACAGATATCTTGTTGTCAAGAAAAGTTCGTATAGAATGGGACTTTCTGGTTCTATCCAGATCGTCGGCAATGTGCCTGCCTATAGAGCTTGCTTCACTCTCGATCTCTCCAGCCTCCGGGGCCGAAAGATCCTCTGAACTGACATCTGAATACTCCACGAGGGGTTTAACAGAGTTAATAGTAGCATATGACTGTTCATGGGTACCGCTGTGGCTCCTGTACTTCTTGTGGGAGCGTTTCTTGTGCTTTTCCTTGTGATGCTTGCCGTGCCTCTTGTCCATGCGCTCGTACCGATCCATGCTCACAAGGGCGGCTCCCGCCCAGCTTCCTTCTTACATTACATTAACTGTAACAAAATATTAAGAAAAGTTTTAAATCAATCCATTACTCAAAGATCACTTAAAACCATAGATTGTGTTAAACTAGCTTGTCACCCTATCCTACTAATAAAGTTGTCAATAGTGCCTAAGGTTAATGGAGATAATGATGATGACAAGATGATGATGAGAATGGATGATGACGGTGATAATAGTGGAGTGCGACAGTCGGACTTTAGAGAATTTCTTATAACTCGGTAAAGCTACGATATGAATCTGCTTTTACAAGTAGGTAGTAGAGGTAGGTACCTACGTAAGGTCAACGGAGTTCACGGTGACAGTGAAAAAATTAGGTACTTACTACATACCTACTAAATAAAATAAAAAAATAAAAACTACTTTTATTTTGACAGTAATAAAGCCTTTATGTTATACTTAAGTATTTTTAAATTTACATTAGCGATTCTAAAAATAGACAAGGAACGTAGGTATCCTCTCAAATCAGGAATTTTGCTTACAATTAAATAAACAGTAAAACAAGCGCGATTAATCATGCATTCTAATACGTTAATAAAATAAATAAAAAGAACTCACCCCAATGATAAACGGACGTGGGTCCGTCGAAGGCACGGTTCTTATTTTTGCAAATTGGTATTCGGGTTAGATAGTAATATTTTCTATATTTCAGTATTTTAGTCAGGCTTCTGCCTCAAATATAAAATTATTCTAGTCAATTATTGCTTAAATAGCTTTATTTTGCTAGTCATGATCATAAATTGCGCATAATTCATGTAATTGAATCGGATTCTTTTTGTGCAAATTCAAGAACGTCGATTTCTAGTCGTCGGCCATTTGCTTTTTCATTTCATTTCAATTTCATCATTATTTTTGTAGGGTTGCTGGTTGTCAAATGTCACTTATTAAGATCTTCCGATAGATCCGATACATCTGACAAACGATAATATCGATTCATGTGTTTGAAATTTGAAATCTATCTTTCTAATCGATTAAATTTACAATTATTTGCTTATTAAATATAAAATATGTGATTAATGCGCATTACATATATTTAAAGTACACATAAATCGATAAAACAATAGGTAAATGAATTAAATGGCTCTAAAAACTATTAAAAAAATAAAAATCGTAACAGCACAATTATTTATCTTTCATTTAATTTTAATAAAACAATAAAATTTTATTGCCACGACTTAGAACCCTTATCCTTGTGGATGAAACGCTACGCATTTTGTGATACACGTAAGTATTAGTGAAACTATAACAAATAATATGAATCGATTAAAAAATTGCTCAAGTTCTGTATCGATATTACATCGATATGAATCCTCACTATTGTCTTATCGCGGGATGACAAATATTTTAGTCATCTGTGCATAAAGACGCGCTTTATTTAAATTTGACTTATAATTTTTTCAAGTTTTCGACCCAAATTACATATAGCTAGACAATAATATCATCAAAACCATTGTTCAATTATTTGGTACTAATTGAAGGTTTTGAAGAGATGCAAAGTTAAAAATAATTTTTGTTTTCTAAGAAAATATTTATACTTCCTAACTTTTTGTATTTACATCCGGCGGATGTAGTAACTTTGACGTAAAATGTGTTACTGTAACGTTTTTCAATAAGCAAATAGACATGTCCACAAAAATCAATTAAAAAATGCAATATTATAGGTATATTTTTCTAATTAAAATCCTAATATTAGATAAGCTAATCTAAATTAAAATATTTCAAAATTTTAAAATTTTATTAGATTTGTATGGTCTTGGATACTAGTCTTTTACGATGTTGTCAATGCCAAGAGGTCAATGACTAATAAATAGCACAGACAAACTTCACGTAAAAGTTCAATTTCTTGAAACGATTTCTTATCTGTGCATTTCATTGCGTCCTTCGCGAAGAGAGATTATTTTTTTCTAAATAAAATTAATTGAAACGAGAAATTATTCCTATTAACGTAACTACGAAATGCAACAGCTATATTGACGTTAAAGTTTAGTTAAAAATATCTAACGCTAATCTAGGAACCGGTCATCTCGATCCCACGGTTCACGGCATCAATCTCGTCGCAGTCTCCCAATATGGAAAACAAATTCCAAATATCTTAATTGGCCGCTTTGTTTGTTGTTCTAGTGTGGTTCATACGAACGTTGATCAAATATCTTCGACCCGTGGCGCGTAATAAAGTGTAATAATGATTGTGTGGATGATTTTGAAGTCATTGAACCTGTGTGCGGCGTGCTGACATTGTGAAATTTCGTTTCGGAAGTATGTAAATAAACATGAACGATATAGGTATTAAAATAGTGGAATCTCCTAAGGACCGGTTGGCAGAGGCGTCCCCGGGGGAGATAGCCAGCGAAAATGAAGTTGACCCCCTCTCTATCGATGATGTTAAGGACCCATTGTCGGTGAACGACAAAAACGGTGGAGACAAGGAGGGCTGTGATGATGATGCCAAAGTGCCTGTGAGTGAGACAGACAAGGATTACCACAGTTCGCAGCTCTGTGAAAGTGTTAAAGGTTCTATAGTCATATTTAGTTCACTAGTTATAGTAAACCCAAAAGCTCATGGTGTTCAAGCATGCTCTAATTTATATTATATATATTCAAAATATTATTATCGTCATCAGCCTATTGTTGTTAGGAACCTAAACTCACGTTGCTGCTCCAGTGTGGGCTTGTTACAAATCATGTTCGAGAAACATAAAAAACAATTTTAAAGCTGCCTCAATAGGCTTCTCTCACAGTAACCCACAAAGTTTGCCGCATTTAAGTAACTGTTTACATTGAAAAAGATCTGTATTTTGATTTGGATCACTTAAAATGAGTTTAAAGTATAGTTATGGATATCAGCAATTAAAATTTTTAGCTTCATATAGTCTGAAATGTATCTAATGTAATGAAATATCTCCTCTCCTATAAGGAGGGAGGCCTGGTCCTCTAGTAGGTCATTAAAGCTGATGATGAAATGATTATCATCATCATCGTATCATTAGATTGCATTGAATTATGCAACTTAAATATATAATGTAAATTTGTTGCAATAATCAACCGTCACTATCAATATTTTTGTCTGATCAGTAAAGGTGATGTGATGAGTGCATCACACCACCTTTATCATTTTAGATCACTGACTAAGACCTACTTTATCTATTATCTTTATTGTTTGTGTTAAACTTGAAGTTATTAGCAAGTTGACGGACAGTATTCCCTCAATGTCATGTATAAAGGGGATTGGGTAGATTTGTCCCAGTCATGAAATAGTGGTGACCAAAAATTGCTAAATATATACTTCTTCATTCATTCATTCATTCATTATCATTCAAAATTGCTAAATAAATACTTTCTTTTTGTTTTATTTTTTATCAATCAATGTTTAAAATAGACACTGGTCTGTATTAATTATTTTAATATGAGTATTTAAAATAAAGATTTTATTGCATGAGATTGTTCACTAAAGTCAAAATTATTCAATGATAATCATAGCAGTGTTCCATATAAGATTCAAGGTTGTAAGCATTTTTTATTTTTATGCACTCTGTGAAGCAGTGGTATGTGCAGTGGATTTATAAGACAAAGGCCCTGAGTTCAATTCCTGGCTGAGCACAATAAGATTATCTATATTGGTCCAGGTCTGACTCTTGGTCTTCTATCTTAGATTGCATAATCACTTACCATCAGGTGTGATTGCAGTCAAGGGCTAAATTAATATATTTAAAAAAATAATTGTGCATTTGCTAACATGAATTCTTAATATGTTATGTTTTTTATGTACAAATGATTCAATCAATAACATCATTCTAACCAATTTATTAACATCATTACATTCATGTGTAGAAAATCCACAAAACTTGAAAACTGCTTGTTTTTGTTTGTGCAAAAATAGAGCTGTTGCTTATGCATGATGCATTTTGAGCATGTTTACAGGTGTTAGTAGTTAACTCTACATTTTTGTTAATAACTTTGAATAGTGTTACAATTTACTAGACATACAAAGAATGTATTCTACAATGCTCTATGCCTATCAACCTGATGAGTGATGCCTCTACTGTTATGCCTATGTAATATATATTTAAATCTATATCTGTACTTTTCTATACTAATCTATACTAATATTATAAAAAGGTAAAGTTTGTAAGTTTGTAAATGGATCTGTTGTGGCTAATTTTTGGAACTACTGGTGGATTCAAAAATCTTTCATCAATATACTAAAGCCAAACTCGATTGAGAATGCTTGTCAACAAACACATTTAAAATGAAGGTAGTAAATGCAATACATTCTATACCTAATAAATTTAAAATTATGATTTGTTTTTTTATAAAATCTTATTTAAAAGATATTGAATACTTAAATTAGTTTTAAGCTTACTAACCTAATTTACTGTCATGAATTCGTCATTAACAAGTTAACTGAAAAAATTAGTTGTAAACTGACTAGTGATTTCTACCTTCAATTTTAATTTGTTTGTTGACAAGCATTCTCAATCAAGTTTGGCTTTAGTATAGAATGCTACATTATCGTGGAGTGTTATAAGCTATATTTTATATTTGTATTGTATATATTAGCTGAGTTATCACAGTTTTTGTCGCACAAATTGGACCGAAAAATCTGTTAAATCAGCTTTATGCACTGCCTAACTATTGGATACAATTAAAAGCATTATATGGGGATTATATGGATTTTTAAAAGTTCTATAAAAAAGTCCGCGATAGCATATATCTATGTTTTATATTTTGACAGATAAAAAACTTTTTTTTTTTTAAACATCTTTATTGCATATAAAAAAAAGAAACAATGGTACAATATAAACTTAAGCGCAAAAGGCGACCTTATCACTAGAAGTGATCTCTTCCAGGTAACCTAGATTATCGGACCTTTACATCTGAGTGATGGGGAATTGCAATAAAAATAAAGAAAAATTAATGTACAATTGAAAAAGTACAATATATTAATAAACGTACAATGGATTACATATACAATAAAATATATATTATACATACAAATTAATAAACATATACCTATAATATAAAATACTAATAAATACATACAAAAATATAAATACACATAAATATATATTTGTACATGAAATAAATAAATTACAATGCTGTCTAACACTGTTTTTAAATATCGCTAACTTTTTGTGTTTTAATAAATCATTTAATTCGTATGCTTACGTTTACGTCATTATTTATACAACTAAACTTAAATTCTTATCGAAATAATCTAATAAAAATTATTTAATAATCACAAGGATATTATAGAGATAAGATATGCGTTTTACAGTATGTTAATTAGTTATATAGTGTAGGAAGTAATAAAAATTATTTAAAAAGCGCAACACTGCCCCTATGACGTCCGAATTAAATTGAACTCCTCTGTATTATAGGATACATACTGAATAGGGGTCAGCATTTTGGTACATTTATTATTTCATGTTAGAAATTTTAATACTGTAATGGATTGAGAATCCAATCTTTGTTCAATTTATTTCGCATATCAGACAATATCTACTAATCTCTAGATCTGCGTGTCGGATTGTAAAATTATTTTTGTTTATTGTGAAAGCTAAACTCAAGAGTGAAATAGATTATTTAATATCAAGCTAATAAATCCATCAGCTTTCCTTAAATATATAATGTTAATGTACTGTAATATCATACAATGTTTAACAAAAATGTAGATCTTTAGTACACAAGACAATATTGCTTGATGGGAAACTATAAAAAAAATGAAATTGAGAGGGGGATCGGGGAATGATCACACTTTATATGGAAGTCTGTCTGTAATATTAGAAGGGTACCTAAGAGGTTTACACGCGAACGAAGTCGCGTGCGACTGCTAGTAAATTATATACCATATCATAGGCAAAACAGTAGAGGCATCACACCATACACCTATGCAGGGGAGACAGTGGGAGGTCAGAGATGATTAATTTTTAGAAAACCTATAATTACATAATATTTTCTCTTTCAATTCTCATTTTTCATTAAATAGCAGTTCAGTTCCCCATGTTGCTACTTTAGAGTGGACTAGTAGGCTGGTGTGGCCTGTAATTATGTACATCTGTAGCACTTTTCATAAAATTGCAGAGGTGCAGTTAAAAGAAGTGGATAGCCCGGCAACTGTAGTAGAAGAAAATGTAGTAGCTTTAGAAACTACATATGAAACAAATAAGTCAGGAGTTACTGAATCAGCAACTGTAGAGGCAAAAGATACTGATGATCCCATTCAGGTCAATGAGAAAGAGGCTGTGCAAGTGAGTGAAGCTGCAAAGGTAGATGCCAAGTTGCCTGCCGACTCTGATGTGGAGATGACAGAGGTACCAGCTGGGAAGGTTGACAAGAATCTCAAGCCTAACATACAACCTGTGAATGGAGATATTAGCAAGGTAAGTTTCAATTCATACAGTAGTGATAATAGTATTTATATTAAACCAATCTATCACTATAGCCTGTATCTTTGTGCCAATTTTCGTTGATTTAAATTTTTTGACCTTCAATAATTATAATCATAATTATTTTCAGGTAAATAACATATTCCTGTTGTAAATTGATATTTATTGCTAAGTTCCACCCTTGTTAATTAATTACTTGCGCAAGAGTTCTCGCTATTTTACTGGCCGACAGATTTTTCTATTTCTTAATCGGTATGAAGAGGTATACAAGTGCGATTTAACGATTTGATTTTTATATTAATTAAGAGACAGACCAAACTATCCAATATCCATAGGCAAATAAAATATCTGTAATCTACAAGACTTCTAAGTAAAATTTACAAACAAAACATTGTTTGAATCATTTTTACTCCAGGACGAACAAACAGGTAAAAGGCGTGCAAGTGAAGATGTGGACACAGACTCACCACTCAAGAAGTTATGTGCTGAGGTGGAGAAGACATTCCCACAGCATGACACTATGATAAATGACTACATACAGACAGCTACGAAAAACAACATCGATGAAATACAGCGGCACACTGAACAACTGTTATCGGAGATACAGACTCTAAGGGAACTCGCACAAAAGAAAGAACACGAATGGAATAATATACTACATCTTAAAAAGGTGAAAGAAGAAATTTTACTGAGGCTTTTGAGAAGAAAACAGGTTTTGTCGTTTGAGAAAAACGCAGAAGTCAACGGTTCCGAACGCACAGATCCATTCGACTATCTCAACCAAGCAAAGAATTTGGCTATAGATAAAAGTGATGAGATATCTGGCCTGTCTATAAAACAACCTGGGTCTATGGTCAATCCTTTGATGCAGCCGATCATGCCAGTGACGTCACATTTCAATCCAATGTCAGGTCTGCCTCCGCCGTACGATAAAGCAGCACACATGCAAGCGATGCCGAAGCCAGTCTTTCCTCAGGGAATGATGATGCCGGGGCCCATGCCCGTGTTCCCTAGAGACATGAACGGACAGCTCACGAACAGCTACGGTTTGCCGATGGGGCGTCAGGGTCCCACTAAGGATGTGAAGTCGATAATAGCCGACTACAGGCAGAGGAACCCCGACATCACGCCCAGGCGCGGCAGGCGGATGAAGAGCATGATCAACCCTAACATGATGAACACGCCGCGACCTATTGCCCCGAAAATGGACAACATCAACAATTTGAGTAACCTTAACATGCTGTTCAATAATTTGGATATGGTGAGTAATAAATATTTACTTAATATTACTGACCCTCCGCATGCTATAAAGATTAATTATATTTTATTTACGGAAGAAATATAGTATAAAATAGGTCCTGACTGAATATTTCAGTAGCTCTAAACTCCATCTAATTCCTACGCGTGAACTTGTCGCCCGCGCAGGTGATATGATCCTATACTCTATTAGATTTTGTTGTGAAAATGGACAGTGAATTGTATGGTAATATGTACGAGTGTATTCTACTTTTAAGGGGCAATAAAGATACTCCAACACTCGAAGTACTTCATCATCATCATCATCATCATCATCATCATCATCATCATTATTATCATTATCATCATTATCATTATCAGCCTATTAACGGCTCACTACAGGGCCAGGCCCTCTCTCCTTACAGGAGAAGGGTTATGGAACGTACACCCACCAAGCTGCTCCAATGCGGGGTTGGCGGGCTTGGGTGATAATGTTTTATTTATTAATTTTATTTATTAATCACTATTAGATGTTGATGATAGTGACCGGCACCGACGGCTTAACGTGCTCTCCGAGGCACGGGGGTGTAACACCGCCAACTTCCAGACTTCGGGCTTGGAATGTACTAAAGAACGAAAAAGCTCAGAATTATTCCATGACTTGACCCAGGGATCGAACTCACGACCTCGTGCGATCGAAGCCACATAGGCTAACCACTAGACCACCGAGACAGTCGAAGTACTTACTCATAAGAAATAAATGAATAGTGTGTTAGGAAGTTGTAAGTGTAGTAGTGTAGGTTATGTGTAAAGTTATTTTACCTTATTACGGCAAAAATTTTGAAATTATGATTTTATGCAGCACGTATGTATGTTAGTTTGTCTTTACGAATATGTTCCATCGGGTACATTTTACAAAAAATACGATATCACGGACGTCACAACCCAAAAACTTCAAGGGTTTTATTTTTACTTAGATCGATCATGATGAGAACCTGAGGGCATAACTAGTTTAACCTCCTGATCCTAAAGTAACTCCGTTTATAAATGAGCATTACTTGTCAAGCAACAAGCTGGGCAGAAATCGTCTTAATTGAATTGATGTAACGGCTGAGACACGGAGCGAGCGCTCGAATTGGGTCAGGGATTGGGAGTGACGTGAGTTCGACACGTTGCTATTGAATTACGATATTTCTGTTTTATATAGCGATTAGGGATTGCAATTCTCCAAAGTGTCATATTTTTAGTAACTGCAGGACCCCACAAGTCAGTGACGTGCACAGGGTTCTCGGGTAGGGTAGCCACGTGATAAGTGGAAAACATTATTCTTCTTAATTATGGCACTTCCCGCAATGGCATCACCTACAATGCATATAAAGAAGATTAGGACTTTAACCCACTAATAAAAACATATTGTACAACAATGTATTATGATGTTTTATTGCATTTTTTTACTATTTGAGTATTTGCTGTAGACCCCTTACTAGTACCGCAGCGACTTCAGTTCATTAAATACATTTTAAACAGGGGGGGCACAATAAAGATTTAAGAGAGGTTCGGTGGTATTTTTGAGGCTAATTTTAAAACATTTATATAATAATAGGATATTTTTAGTATATTTACAATTTGCAAACCTAAGATCCTTGTCATGGTTGAGATTCGAATGTGGATGAGACAAGAAATGTAAAAATTTGTCTTCACCAGTCAAGACGCTGTACTATTAGCGTTATTTTTTTGGAACGAAGTTCCGTGTCGCGCGTTTGTGAAAGGGCGCTAGACGAAAAACATTCTCACGAAAAGTTGTAACGACGTGCGACAGGGAAATTTTATATATTAGAGACTAGCTGACCCGACAAACGTTGTTTTGCATTAAAAATTTAAAAAAAAAATTTAGATGAAAATGAGATAGTAGCCGATTCTCAGACCTGCTGAATACGCTTACAAAATTGGATAAAAATCGGTAAAGCCGTTTCGGAGGAATACGGTAACTAACATTGTGACAGGAAAACTTTATATATTAGATTTATAACTTCGTTCCATCCGGGTGTCCCTTGACACCTCTCAACTTTTTTTTTGTCACTCCACCTATTATCATTGTTTTTTGTTTTGCTAAAAAGATATACCCCATAGATATATTTTTAATAAGTATAATATTCTTTTCCCTCAAATCAGTCGTAATATACTCTACTATTATCTTTTTAGAACCAGAAAGCGATGCTAGAACGGTTACAGCAAATCCAAGCGGGTAGTCTTCCAAACGGCCTCTCCTTCAAGGATGTTCTGGTGCAATTCGCCAACATGCAGCAGTCAAACGCTGGCCTCATGCCCAACAGACCGCTGGACCTCAACAGACCAGACCACCACAGACCAGACCTGCCGAGACCGGAGAGAAGAAGGGAGAGGAACCAAGAGGAAGCGCATACATCTGCGAAGCAACCGGAAAGGGTGGCAACTGCGAGTCCAAGGTGCGTGTTATAATTTTATCTATTCTCATATACTCGCATATAAAACTCATTTATGAATTTTACAATATCGTTAGGTAATGAAATTAAAAAAAAAATTATGCCTTACTTTCTTAAGACGACAGTTTTTTAAAATAACTTTTTACTGCTATAGCCAAGTTAAAGTTCCGCTCTCAATTTATGATTTCCAAGGTTTCATTCGCAAAAAATACTTTTATTACTAGCGCGCGACTATATTTCAAATGGGTTCCGCATAAAATATGTCGAATCAAATTAACGTTTTAGATTAGTAGATTATAAAATAAAATAAATGATTGCGTTATTAAAACTCGAGTGTAGCATATAAAATAAAGGTGTATAATAGAGACACTAAAGAATTAATGCCAAGTTATGCAGTATTTGATATAATACTTTGTATTTTATCATGTCGGTATTTAATTATTTATACTCTATATTACTATAATATAATAAAGAGGTATAGTTTGTACGTTTGTAAATAAAGATCTGTTGGGGATAATCTTCGGAACTACTGATCCGATTTAAAAAATTCTTTCACCAGTAGAATGCTACACTATCGGGGAGTGTATCGGGGAGGGGCTGTATTTAATATTTGTATCATATATAGCCGAGTTATCACAGTTTTTGTCGCGCGAGTCGGACCGTGAAATTTATTAAATCGGCTTTATGCGCGTGTGCTGCCTTAGCTATTGGATATAATTCAAAACATTGTATGAAGACTTTATGTATCTTTAGTTCTAAAGTTTTACAAAAAAAGTCCGCGATAGCATATATCTATCTTTTATATTTTGGCAGATATACAACTTTTTGTGTTTTAAAACATCATTAATTTCATATGCTTACGTTTACGTCATTATTTATACAACTAAACTTAAATCTTTATCAAAATAAATTATTTAATAATCACAATGATATTATAGAGATAAGATTTGCCTTTTACATTATGTTAATTAGTTACATAGTTTAGGAGATGATTCAAAATTTCTAAAAAGCGCGACACGCGATACGTACGGACCAGTACCTACTGAATTCAGCGTACTGTCAGAATTTGAGGCGTCAGCATTTTGGTAAGTATGCTGTTACATGATAAAAACGATAATATAAGGGAGTTGAGAATTCGATTTTTGTTCAATTTATTTGCCATAGAAGACTGCGGAAGAGTTTGTTCGTTTGTTTTAACGGGCTAATCTCTAGATCTGCGTATCGGATTGTAAAATTATTTTTGTTTACTTTGAAAGCTAGACTCAAGAGCTTAATAGACTATTTAATATCAAGCTATACATGTCAGCTTGCGTCATAAATATGTATTGTTAATGTACTGTAATGTCGTACAATGTTTAACAAAAATGTAGATCTTTAGTACACGGGACGGGACGGAGGATATTACTTCATGGGAAACTATAAAAAAATTAAATTGAGAGGGGGAGCGGGGAATGAGCACACTTTATATGAAGGTCTGTCTTTAAAATTGGAAGGATACCTAAGAGGTTTTCACGCGGCCGAAGTCGCGGGCGACTGCTAGTTTTTTATAACAGGGGTGAAATAAAGTAATTTTTTTCTTTAAAGATTGCCTCCTCCACCACCGTACCCTGAAATTTCACTCCTGCCGGTTACGACGAGTCAAGAAACCTCGCAAACGCAACAACAAAACTCATTACTCCACGGTATATTGACAAAGGTATGAAAACTCTTTAATTTTTGCAATAGCAATGTTTTTTTAAATATTTTTATTTGTTTTAAATATTTTCGGAATAAGGTAGCCCCTGACAAGCTCTTTTTAAATATCAACCTTTGCATTATATATTTTCCGTTAAGTTTTAAAGTTATTTTTGTAAAACTAAGGCTTGTCTGTGAATTGCAGAAATATAGATGAATAGTATTGTAACATGTTCAGTTCATACTGTAGATGGCATTACAGGCCGTATACCTGGATATCAAAAACATAATATCTAAGCACAATTGCGACACCGACGTCATCGGGACCGTGGCCTAGCGGTAAGGCGCTTTAAGTGCCCGGATTGCCAGAGACGCGGGTTCGAATCCCGTCGGTTCTGCAATTTTTGATATTATGTTTATTCTTAAATATAAATAATCCCTTAAGTGTGGGTAACACTTTTCAATAAAAACTGAAAAAGAATATAGATGAAGCTTGCTAGTTTAGACAGGAAAATAGTTTGCCATTTTCTTAGATAAGGTTGTAATACGATTTACGAAACGAAGTCTTCGCTTCATAGTTGAATATGTATTTTATCTTATGGGTCTGTAATATCGACAACATTTTAATAAAAACTTTTTGTATGTAGAAGAAGATTATTATTGAAGATTACATGAAATATTTGAATGTTTTAATTTAGATTATTTTTGGAAATATAAAATATATTTTCTTATTTTAAAGTTATTTAAAACCAATCTTTAGAAGATTTCGGTCTAAATTATTTACTAGTACATACCACCATGCTCATTTTAATAAGGTCATTGGTCATACTAATATTTTTTATTTTGTTATTCTAAGGCTAGACGCGCATGGCATACTATCAATGAGAATTTATATATTACGAATAAAAGTGCGTTAAACAAATAGCCTGACCAAGAAAATAAAAAAAATTTGCTTCACAAGTACTTTTAAGCAGTCTGTGCTAGTTATAGTATGCTATTATAGAAAATGATTTCTTTTTTTTCTCTACATGGCAAGGTTTTTTTATTTTTCTGGTCGGGCTAACGCTTGAAAAATATAAATCCATACGTGTGTAGCCTTGACATTTTCGCTACATCAATTATTGTCTATTCCCATTTCCATAAAGCTTCGCATCGTATTTTAAATTTGGAATTAGCTTGAATGGGTGTTGCCAACCTTGCAGCCGGCGCCCCCCGCGTCTCAGAGTTACTCGCCGACGTTGGCAAAACTGCTCACGTCCCCGGAACGGAAACAGAGTACCAACACACCGCCGTTGCCATCTTTCGGTCAGGCCAAGGTACCAACCTCATGTATGAGATAAAAAACAAATTGGTGTTCCGATTGGCCTCGATCATTCCAAATTCAAAATTTAGATTATAAGTATTTTTCAATTTGTGACCTATTTGGTAAAGAATTAAAATTCATAATATATTGAAACTAAAGCCGCTATCCCACTGGCGTTTTATGAACTATAGCGTCTCTGGAACGTTTGACCAGTACCAAAATAAACACGACATTTACGATTCTATAGTGTCCATCGTTCGTTGTATATTGCAATGGAATTTCCTAAAATGCTTTCTTTTTTAACATAATTTTTAAGAAATAAAGTTAATTTCTTAAAAGCTTATTTCTTAAAAAAAATTAATGTTCCATCATCAGCATCCGTTTTTTTTTAGATTGTACGGCGCCATTTTTCGTGTTTCCAAGTCGTTTACAGCGTAAAGACGTTAAAGAAACGCAAGTGCTCATAAATCTCTAATGGAATAGCGCCTTAAATAAATGATTTTAAATACATGCCACATTCCAAATTCAAAATTTTAGATTTAAGAATACCTTTCCTCCAGATAAGCACACTTATAACAATATGGAACTTAACAATGGGACGTTTGACACTAATTAAAAAAATGTATGTAATGCAATTCAAATAGCAATAGAAAAAAGGTAGGACCGTATTGGTCGACAACTTCAGATTTTGTAGTATGATGTGCAAAAAAATACAAAAAAAAAATATTTTTATTATACATTTTCATCTTCACTCACTTGTGAGTTTGAGTAATCACTATCAGAGAGATCTAAATATTATGTAAATAAGTACGAATATCTGTAAAATATATTTTACTGAAATAAAATATCACTTTCCTTAATAAAGAAGGAGCTACTATTAAAAGTATTTAACTACCCACACTATTACGTATTGTAGAAGTACGAAAAAAAACACGAAAAGCAAAATGTATTGTAAAGCTAAAAGGGCCATTGTCGTCATCCTCTCGAGTGCAGCACTCTTGCTGTTCTTTTACATGATTGACTTCTCGCCGCCAATCGTCAGCAGTAATGCTTTGAACTGCTTTTATTGTCAATTTTTCAATTTCACTTTCTAGCTGGCTTACATTCTTATCTGCCACTCTCCTTTTGATGAGGTATCAAATAAATTTGATAGGATTAAGGTCACAATTGTATAGTGGAGTAATCTTTTGGAGGTTTTATTTTTTTTATTATTTGTCTATAGGAGCGAGGCGGCCATCTTGATCGACACTATGATTATTGGCGCATATTTATCAATCAATTAACAAGTAGTTATATTATTTAAGTTATGTTAAAATAAAATTAATATATATATATTAATTTTATTTTATCGTAACTTTTAGTTTTCGGTTTTTGTGCTAACGCTACTTTTACGCTTTTTTCAGTATGAAGTTGGCCCAAGATGTTATTTGAACCGCATTATACGATTGAGATTAAGAAACTTGTTTAAAAAGTTCAAAATTATTTTTTGAAACTTTATTTAATAACAAATTATGAAAAGGCAAATTAAATTGCTCGAGTTAGAAAAAAAGAAGTTATAAGCATTCAAATATTTATGATTATAACGAGACAGCGTTACCGAGACGTGACGTCAAGCTTCCGTACGCCGTAGTAGCTCTGTACAAACTGTACGTTTCGTAAGAAAGGGACAAAAGACCACTACTCCAAGATTTTAGGTGCCTGTAACTTTGCAGATCTTTGACGGATTTTAATTTAATTTTCAGTGCACGTCATTATATTTAGTCTAGTTTATAATAAAGTAATAAAATAATTTGAGACAAATATCCTATTAGTTAGGTTCCATATTATAGTTAAATCTGGTAAAAATGAATTATACCATAGAAATAAAAATTACTATGCAATCCTGGCGGAATGGCAACCTACATCTTTTTTATTTGCGATTTATTACGCGCGTCACGTGATACGCCATCTTGAATTTGATGTTTTAAAGTATGGCAATACTCATTTTATAAAAGATGCCACTTTTCATTTTCACACATTTTATATTATCGCAATGTGTCTTAACTTTTGGATTTGCATACGGCATATTTTAGATTTAATATAAATATTTTATTACATCATTTTATTTAGATATCATCATAGTAGTAGGGCATGGAGCTGTTTATAATAAAGCATGTCCGGGGAGGAAGTACCACCATTTTTATATTTGCCGCCAAGCAGATTTGCTGTACTCCAATATAAAGAACATGCTTATTTTTTATTTACTACAAGTTAGCATTTAACTGCTATCACACCTGATAGTAAGTGGTGTTACATTTAAGATGGAAGCGGACAAACTTGTTAGTAGTTATATAAAATCAACACTCCATTCGGATTCTACACGACATCATACCGTATTGGTACGTCTTTGTCGGCGTCTCGCCACGTCTGAGGATTCCCGCTAGTCAGAACTGGACCAATCGAGAAAATCTCATTCTGCCCAGCTGGAAATCCTATCCAGGCCTTTTTGTCGCGATTACCACTGCGACACAGAGGCTGTCGTTAGACGGTGAAATTAGTTATTGGTGTCATGCCTCATGTGCCTGCACTGCTGCTTGGCGCCAAAAGTAATCGTGATTTATTTTTTTATTCGATGTATTTATTATATAAAAAATTAAATTTTATTTTTTTATTCGGGCAAGCTCTGACACAAAAATCCCCACTAGAAAGAAAGAAAAATATTTTTATTCAAATTACAATTAATTTTAGTATGCTTACAAGACTTCGCATTCGGGCACGCCTCAAGTATCTATACTAAAGCGAAACTCGATTGAGAATGCTTGTCAACAAACAAATTTAAAATGAAGGTAGAAAATGCAACACATTTTATGCCTAATAAATTTAAAATTGTGTTTTGTTTTTTATAAAATGTTATTTAAAAGATATTGAATATATTAATTAGTTTTATGCTTACTAATCTAATTTATTGTCATGAATTCGTCATTAACAAGTTAACTAAAAAAATTAGGAGTAAAATGACTAGTGATTTCTACCTTCATTTTTAATTTGTTTGTTGACAAGCATTCTCAATCGAGTTTGGCTTTAGTATAGTGTGAGTTTTTTACAGAATCGTTGCGTAAACGCGTAACGCCAATTTATATAGAAATTGAAGCGCTTTCTCACGTTATGGCATCACTTCAATTCCATATAAGTTTGGGTTACGTTTTTACACAGTGACTCTGTAAAAACTAACACGCGTCTATTTGGCTGCTGCGCTCGCCTCGATTCGCCGAGACAAATTCTGACGACAATAGTTTCTTGTGCATAGCAGCAAAACTGTTGTTTGCATTGAGTACGTGTGTTAAAGACCGAGGAAGCGCAGTATTTTAAGATTGGACCACGAGCAGAACGAAGATAAAATGGAATCTTGAGTCGAGAGGGATTTGACGCTCTAGAAAATTAATTATTAATTTTTGTTAATTGGCGACAACAGTTTTGCTGTACGAATAATAGCTATTTCCAAACAAGTAAGATTATTTGATGTGAACGAAAAGTACAATAAAGATTCAAAGATTTTAAAAAATAGTTTCGTTTGTGGGTTTTGTGTTTTATTACATGCGTTGTAAATGCTCCTTTTTGTCTTATAAGGAGGAATGTTTTGGCAGAGTGAGTGAGAGGAATGTTTTGATGATTGTAAATGGTATATTTTGTTTGTTCGCATTCAGAACTGCGGGGAGATCACAATAACGCCGGTGCAGCCGCCGGCGCCTGACCCTCAACCAGAGAAGACTGAGGTCGTGCAGTTGGTGAGTACTTGCAGAATTTAGTAACAATGTTATTTTAAGAAGACATGGAGTCACTAAGCTTGCAAGGGTGCGCGCTATGCTTGGTGTGTCTGCGTGATCAAATCAGAAATGAGGAAATCCGCAGTAGAATCAAAATTATCGACATAGCACAAGCCGATGGACGTTGGGGTCCCAAATTGCTGGAATGGCGACCCCGCATCGGAAACCGCAGTGTTGGTCGACTTCCTCCTGGGTGGACTGATGACTGACAGGAAGCCACTGGATGTAGTTAGCTCAAAACCGTGTTTGGAAATCCTTGTAAAAGGTCTCTGTCCAGCAGATTAAAACCGCAGCTGATTCATGTAGACGCTACAAACAATGGAACTGAACATAGCAAAATAAATTATTATCACGCTTGATGTCAGGTGGGTAGATATTGCATTACGTTGCATTGGGACCGTAATGTTTTCAGGAGGAGGAGGAGAGTGGTGCGTCGTCGGAGTCGGGCGGGTCGGGCGCGTCGGCGGCGTCGGCGGCGTCGGCGACGTCGGGCGCGTCCACCGGGCGGCTGGTGATCGACGAGAGCGCCGACGACGCGCCCACGTGCCAGGGCTGCCGCTCGCGCCTCGCGCAGTTCGTGTGCGCCGGCTGCGCCAACCAGTGGTACTGCTCGCGAGACTGCCAGGTGACTAATAACAATCTATGCTTAAGAACAATTCTAAAAAAATCCACTCGATGATGCCAACTTTGCAGGTGTTATTTTGGACCTAATGATGTTTACTCTGATGATTTCAGAAATTAATTATAAATATAAAAAGTGCATATTTACAACATTGGAATTTTTCATTAATTTCCAGGTTGCAGCATGGGATGACCACTCGGAAATGTGTTCTGGCTAAGTAACTCGAAAATAATTCTAAAATAGCTGCTGTAAGTCATATAAAAGGTCTACAATAGAGTTGTACCTATCGATGTACTGTAGTGTTTAACTTATTACCTTACAATATGGCGGAATATAGAATCTCTATTTTTTATTATACTTCGCCACTGAATCGGTTGCAGGAAGATATTGTCGATATAATATCGACAAATCTCTTTGTGCAATGCAACGACATCGATATTAAATATTGAAACATTATTATCGATAGTTTTGATGTAATTATTTTATATTTTATTAAATAAATATTAAGATCAATTATTACAAGTCACAAGTTATTTTATGTATACGTTTTATCAGTATTTTATTAAACATACCTTAAAATCAATTCCTTAAAATGCGTTGTTTTGACATATATGGGAAACTTTGGTGGACTGTTATCAAAAGGAGAATGCCAGATCCTAACCCAGAATTCACACGAATTGTAAATAAACTAACAATATCCTAGTATTATATAAATATTATACAATAAACTATTTTTACTGTTGGACTTCGGAATAAAATTCTGTTAAAAAAGTAATTAAACTATTTCCATTTAATTTACACTCTTTAAGCAATTGTTAAATCTTTATTTTACACTAAAAGGCTATTTTAAATCTTTTTTATTGTCATCCAAAAGGCTAGTATTTAGAGTCGTAAAGTCTGTTTAAAATATATCAAACGAAGCTTTGCGACTGTCATGTCAATGTGACAGCGGCGCTATGTGGTTTGAGCGTACTGCGCAGTCGGACTTCAGCGTGCCTTATATAAGATTTTACCGCGTCGATATCGAAAACAGTAAACGCAAATTTTATATGGAATTGGAGTAGCGCCATCTAGTTAAGCTTAGAGTAAATGATTTTTTTTTTATATAATTTGACGTTACGAGTGAGTATGTTTTTACGCAGTCACTCGGTGGAAAACTCGCACTTGCTCCACAGTGTACCCGTTAGTATGAAAATTAAATACTCCAAGTTATAGAGCTTTTAAATGTTATTTACATTTAATAATAAAAAAATGCAGTTTAATGTTGCATAATTCATTGTTATAAACATGTTTTTATGAGTGGGTTAAAGTCCTATACATTGCCCGGCATTCTCCTTTATTTGGATATAGTCCAGAGAATAACAGAATTCTCCAAAATAACCTATAATTATTATGTAAAGTTAAGTCATTTTTGATTGTTTTTCAAATCAAACGTTTTTTGTATTAGACCATTCCTTAAGATTGTATGTATGATAAATAAACTTTATAAGGGACATTGTTGAACCATGCAAGTCACAGATACTTGTTTTTTGAAAATGACATGATAATACCATAAATGAATAGTAAATGTAGTCCTTATTCAGTTCTAATAAAGTAGTTAATTATTTACAATATAGACTTTCATGAAAAACGGACAAAATATCTTGGTTGACAAGAATTAATTCTTATTTCTCTTAAATCATACATTTAATTTTTGATACATAAAATTGTGTTATCTAACTTAATAATGAATAACTAATATAATCTAATATAAAATCAAAATGTCGGACGATTCAAACATCCCATTTAATAAAAAAAAAGTTGAGAGGTGTCAAGGGACACCCGGATGGAACGAAGTTCCTTTCGATTAATTAGTGAAGGAATTGTAATAAAATTTTATTTTTTTTAAGTAATAATAATATTTGTTGTTGTACACCGAAACACCAGAGGGCGCCACGAGAGCGCGAGACAGCATACAGCGCGGGCGCCCCCCGCCGCTCACGCGCACACACATCAAAAGCGGCGGCAAGATCCTTTGATCAAAAAGTGTCGTGACAACTTTTCGTACGAATTTTTTCCGTCTAGCCCCCTTTCACAACGCGCGATAAGGAACTTCGTTCCAATAAATATAATCAGTTCAGTTCAGTCCAGTGACCTCTAAAGTATTATTTTCAATTCTATTAATAGAACTGAATTAAGGTCTCTCGAGTTCCTTATGCGAAAGTAAAAGTGAAATGGTGACGTTAGAGCATAATAACATTATACTGTGAGCCTGTATCACAATATAATGTATATATTGTAAGGTTAAGTTTCCATGTATTATTTAACTTACCAAATATTTTGTGCCTTTCTATCTATGTAAGCGATATTATAATGATTTTGCAATGTACCTACTAAAACAAGCTCTATGACATTGACATCGGATACGTGCACAGATAATTTCCTGACGTCAATTTTGATTTAGTTAATAGTCAAATTACGTCAGACAAGTTACAATTTGAATGTCATTGAATTTAGAGTCGAAAACGGCATCTGATTTTAGTTTATATAAATAAGTGAGGCCGTTTGTGCAATATCAGTTATTTATTTCATGGTGACTAAGCAATACAAATTAAAACGTAAGTTGATAAAAGAAAGCGATATTTTTGCCGCTATTATTCACAGTCGACAGTATTATTTTTTATTCTTTATTTATATATGCTTTATTTGTACACCACATTATATAGTACTTATTATATACTAATTTTAGTAGGAAGTATGCATTAGTCTATTGCAATCAATAAGTTCTATAATTGATCATTGATTTTAGGACATAGGACAGGACATATAGCATCTCACGAACTGAATGTTTATAAAAAAATCTCTTCAAAAATCCCGTTACTGATATTGCACAAACCTCCTATTTTTGAATATGTATGTATTCGCAAATGCGCGTAAAATAGATCGGTGTCAAATCGGTTTACATATTTTATATTATGTGCGTCGATACTCAACCACGACTATTATACAAATAAGGTTGTTTAAATACTACATCTTATATACATAAGTATTAATTATGGAGGGAGTATATGTAAACAGAATCTGATATATGAATGTAGTTATTCTATTTTTGTAAGACGTTTCGGTTTTGTATGAAGCTGTAAAATGACAAGTCAAAACCACTATCTTTTGATTGCGTTGCCTTAAAAATTCAATTTTTTTTCACAGCTTTAAAAAACCTGAGTATTTGAATTTTAATATAAAGCTTGATGCGTCCACGCGTTCCTGAGAAAAAGGGTCTTGACAGACAGACATACGTACGGAATCGTAAAATTGTCATCAAACACTTACAGTACAGACACAACTAATAAAATTACTGCTTTGCTATCACATATTTCGTTTCACACACTAATGTGTTTCAGTCTGTTTGTACGGCTTATTTTAACAACCAAAGACGAACTGTCTTCCAAAAGTAGAAATCGAAAGTGTTCGGCTTTAAACTGTAAATAAGTTAAAAAACGCTAGGGGGCTATACATAAATTACGTCACGCGTTGAGGACAAAAGTGGCTCTGAAAAAATATTTTTAAGTATAAAGAGAAATATGTCTTTATTTCTCTTTATAGCAAGTCGTCACTTTTCAAAGGCCTTATATACGGACTGTTTTAAAATATGACGTTACCAAATATGAATTCTCATGACCCTTGTTACGCAATGTCATACACCTTCGATCCCTTCCCCCTCCTGCCGTCTTAATTATTGACGTAACGTTTGGATAGCCCGTAATCCTCCATAGTCAAGTGTGGTTGTGTATCTACATTGTGTATAACAGTGGATCAAATGTAACGAATAAATTAATTATATAGTATTTATTTTTACAATAAACCCCTGTCCATACACACTCATACACACCCATACACACCCATACACTCAGCGTTTTGTTTGTTTATGGTGAATTGTAGAAAACACAAAAAAAATCAATTTGTAATCTGATAATTTTCTTGACACTCATTTTTTGGGGGTAAGTGGCCCACCATCATCTTGTGGCCAAAGTCAACCTCACCTGCCCGCGGTACACCCTGCTACTACTAACGAGGCTCTGGCGCACCTTGGTCCCCGTCAAGGGTTGTTGTGTCTGATACCGCACAACATAATCCCGCTGGTATCCGGCTTTGTGGTAGGGTTCTATTACGGATCCGTCTGGCTAGCGACCACAACTCAGTTTAAATCAGTCGCAAAGCATGTACTTGCGTTCCGGCTGCGTGCTGAGGAGCCAGTCTTCCCCCCTCTCCTTCTCCCCTTCGAATAGTGTTACCTTCTGTGACCATTGGGTCCGACAGAGTATAAAGCCTCTCACGTTTTTCACAGGCGTGATATATTGGCATGGGGTCCAGGGAGACCCAATGAAACGGTTGTCCGCTGGCCGCCCGTTGGTCCGTAGGGGGCCCGAACCTAAGATATCCTATCTTGGGAGGCTGCTCCGCCACCGACGAAAAAAGCCCGGTGAATGACCGGCGTGCCGGAGTGGGAGACCGGTGTGGAACCCGCCGGTCATTCAGCGGATCGGATTGGGGGCCCTTCCGTCCCCCATACCAGTAACTCACTCATCCTGCGCTATACGGTGGGGTTAATCTTTGTATCAATTGCCCTTGTGATCACAGACGGTGGATTGTTCGCTTTACCCTCGCCATGTATAGCACACACCATAAGCATCATGAATAGTAAAACAAAGAAGAATAAACGTTTTACAGCGGCACCCCATTCCACACTTCGTGTGAACTTCTGCAACATCAGGGGCTTGCATACAAACCTCAATGCTGTTCATCATCATCTCGAAACAGCAAAGCCGGCTCTTTTGTTCTTAACAGAGACCCAAATCGCTTCTCCCGATGATGTCTCTTATTTAAATTACCCCGGCTACAACCTGGAACACTCTTTTCTATCGCGTGCTGGCGTGTGTGTTTATGTTAGAGGGGACTTGTGTGGTCATCGCCTTCATAATTTCGAGGTCGGGGACCTGTCCCTTCTTTGGCTGCGGACAGAGTTTGGAGGCCAATCCCGTGTCTACGCATGCCTATACAGGTCCCATAGCGGCAATGCTGAAACTGACCGCCTCTTTGAGCATATTCAAAGGGCTGTAGACCATATGCTCGAGCAGATACCTTCTGTGGAGGTGGTAATTCTTGGTGACTTCAACGCCCACCATGTGGAATGGCTAGGGTCACGCATCACCGACCACGCTGGAAGGGCTGCTTATAACTTTGCCCTGGCTTATGATCTCAGCCAGCTTGTGCTGACACCTACCAGAATTCCAGATATTCCGGACCATACCCCATCGATTTTAGATTTATTCTTAACCAGTCACCCTGACGGTTATCAGGTCAGTGTGAATGCACCTATAGGGTCATCTGACCATTGTTTGGTGGAGACTTCGGTTCAAGTTAAGCCTTTCTCCCGCACACGTGTATCTGGTACCCGCCGTGTGTGGCACTATAAATCTGCTGATTGGGATGGTTTGCGTGAGTTCTATGCTGCGTATCCGTGGAACCAGCTTTGTTTTTCTTCAAATGACACTAACATCTGCGCTGAGGCTGTTACTGACGTTATACTTCAAGGAATGGCTTGTTTTATTCCCAACTCAACCATTCCTATTGGGGGACGTTCCCAGCGTTGGTTCAATGCAGACTGCTTTAAAGCCTTAGGACTAAAACAAAATGCCTTCCAGTCTTGGGCCTCAGCTCAATGCAAGTCTGATTCTAACACCCCAAACTTGAAGAAAAGCTTTAATGCTGCTACTAGGTCTTACAAAAAAGCTATTGCCAGAGCAAGGTTGAAGCATATTGACAGAATTGGCCAGAGGCTAGTTACAATGCCTTCTGGAAGTCGGGCTTTTTGGTCTCTCTCTAAAGCAATCCAGGGCAATTTCTGTCAGTCTACATTTCCACCTTTGCGCCGACCGGACGATACTCTGGCCCATACTGCGAAAGAGAAAGCTGAAATCCTTAGCGCTCTCTTTGCCACTAACTCAACGCTTGTGGTTGATGAGAGAACACCACCCAACATCCCGCGGTGTACAAGTTCTTTGAGTAAAATTCGCTTCACTCAGAACTCTATACGCAAAGTGCTTATCTCTCTTGACATCAACAAAGCAAGTGGGCCAGATGGTATCCCCGCAGTTGTGCTAAAATTATGCGCTCCTGAGTTAACGCCTATTTTGGCGCGTCTGTTTCAGCTATCGTACTCCACTAGCACTGTCCCGTCTTGTTGGAAGTCTGCCCTAGTTCATCCCGTGCCTAAAAAGGGCGATAAATCGATCCCTGCTAACTACAGACCAATTGCAATTACCTCTCTTCTATCAAAAGTGATGGAGCATGTTATTAACTCCCAGTTGCTTAAATACCTAGAAGAGCACCAGCTCATTAGCGATAGACAGTATGGCTTTCGTCAAGGTCGTTCAGCTGGTGACCTTCTAGTGTATTTAACTCATAGATGGGCTGAAGCTATTGATAGTAAGGGGGAAGCTCTGGCAGTTGGCTTGGATATTGCAAAAGCCTTTGATAGGGTATGGCATGCGGCTCTTCTAGCAAAGTTACCATCTTTCGGACTACCGGAGAATCTGTGCAAATGGGTCGCCAGCTTTCTTGATGGTCGCAACATCAGAGTAGTGGTTGATGGTTCTTGCTCTGATCCTAAGTCCATTAATGCTGGCGTACCGCAGGGCTCTGTGCTGTCTCCCACCTTGTTCATACTGCATATCAATGACATGTTGGAAAATAATAACAACATACATTGCTATGCGGATGACAGTACGGGAGACGCTCTTTATAAAGGGCATGCGCAGCTATCCGGAGCACAGCTTATGGAGAACAGATGCAAACTTGTGTCCGATATTGAGGAAACCCTGAAACGAGTTTCCGATTGGGGAGCACTAAACAATATGCAGTTTAATGCCTCAAAGACACAAGTTTGCGCACTTACCGCGAAAAAGACCCCCTTCAACATCGCTCCTACATTTCAGAACACTCTCCTCACCACCTCAAACAGCATTGGGATTCTTGGCGTCAATATTTCGAACGAAGTCCAGTTCCGTGATCATCTGGAAGGGAAGGCTAAGTTAGCCTCAAAAAAACTTGGTGTGCTTAGTAGGGCAAAAAGATACTTTACGCCCAAGCATAGACTTTTGCTATACAAGGCTCAAGTTCGGCCTCATATGGAATACTGTTCCCACTTGTGGGCCGGTGCACCACAGTACCAACTCCTTCCATTTGACCGGATCCAAAAGCGGGCTGTTCGTCTTGTTGACAATCCCAGGTTAACTAATAGTCTGGAGTCTTTAGAACACCGAAGGGACGTCAGTTCCCTTTGTGTGTTTTATAGACTATATTATGGAGAGTGTTCTGAAGAGCTGTTTAACCTAATACCACCGTCAGGATTCTCTGCCCGTACCTCACGCCGCAGAAACAAATTTCATCCTCACCATCTGGATGCCTGGTACAGTACTACCATCCGCTATACTAGGTCTTTTCTGCCACGCACTTCTAAGATATGGAACGAGCTTCCATCCTCGGTGTTCCCACATTCTTACAATTTGGGGAGTTTCAAGGGGAGAGTTAATAAACATCTCAAAGGCCGGCAACGCATCAGTGGCGCCTCTGGTGTCGCAGTTGTTCATGGGCGGCGGTAGTCACTTAACATCAGGTGATCCGCTTGCTCGTTTGCTCGCTATTTTTATAAAAAAAAAAAAAAAAAATTTATTTTCTAATACTGCTAATAAGTAGTCCAGAATAAAAATAGTTACATTAAAATGTTGCTTGCACCTTTGATGGTCACTACAACAGTATTACAGTTAAAGGTTAGTTTTTAATCTATTTGTTTTTACGATGCAGCTTTACCTATCCAATACCCATAAATTATCTTTAACGGAGTTTACAAGGGAATCTAAAAATTAATTCGCGTTTGTAAAAATTAAGAGATGAGCGATTTGCTATGTAAATTATACTTTATAGACATGGTATTATGGCTGCTTTTTGAGTGTCATTACTGAGTAAGCTTATCTAAATCAGATGGATCAGATGTAGGCTGACCACTTTACAGAGTCTTCGACCGCGCGGGAGGGATCTGGAGTGAGACGACGCCTGTGACAGGTGCGGTTGGTCAATGAAAGAATGAAGTATAGATGTTATTTTAGGAAGATGTTTTAGTCTTGAATGTAGTAGTAAGATGCCCAGGACAAACACGTGCGTATGTATAAACTGAAGGAACATCGGCACAGCAAGAGCGTAATTACATATTAGAGTGATAAAAGGAGAAGCATATGACATCCTAAATGTTTTCCAAAAAACCGTTGCTTAGCAACTAGTGCTCAAAGGCAGATTATTTTTCATATAAAGTGCCTTGTAAATATTCGTTATTGTAAGTACTTGTCCTGTCACGGTCGCCAATTATGTCGTTTATTTAAACAGACACATGAGAACCAGATTGGCGGGTTCTCTAAAATGAAAGATACAGGTACGTACGTACGTAAAAAGGCTAGAACTTTAGTTGCGGAGTGTGAGTGAGTCGTTATTTTATTGTTTCGGTTTATATACATAAGGACATAGACATAATAGAAATAATACATAAACAAAACATAGACAAAAAAAAATAGTAAAAAAATACAGATTAAAAATAATAACTATCTAAAGACAAAATTGGGCTATAAACTGGCGTTAACACAATCAAGCTTTTTAAATTCTCTAGTATTCCAGTAACTTAAACTTATCCCACACCTATACAAAGAATTACTTAAATCTAAAGCTAAGGTCCTTCGACTTACTTAATGTTTTTAACGTAGTGTTCTTGTGTTCTTAAGTATAAAAATAAGATGATAAATAATATGTTTCTGCTTTGCTGTCGCTCCTTCAGTTTCATAAACACGCTTATCTGTACACCCGCACTCCTGTAGCGCGCGGACGACTACTCGAAGAGCTTTGCCTTCAGGACGAGAGTTTCAATTTCGACTCCGAGATATTATTAACTATAGCGAGTATTTTCTATATTATTAAAACAAACGGCTGGAGCTTAAGTCACTGTTGTTGGAATATGCCCGACTAGTTTTGAACCCAACCAAAATAGTCGGGTATACTCCTACTCATAGTGATGTAAGCTTCAGTCCTTTATATTTTGATTATACTCCGAGATAGGCTGTGTCATAAGAAATTCCTGCATTGTGTATGGGAAACAAGCATCTAATATTATATTCCCCTATAGAAATATTTCTTTAGAAACGAAAGAAAGAAAGAAGAATTTTCTATAGAAAATTCTTTGAGGTAGCTTCATCTATTTTTAAGTAATACATATTATAATCGTGTAAAATATGTCAATATAAAATATATAAAAACTGCCTACAACGTAACACTACATAAAATAAAAGTTTAATTCTATTTTCTAAAGTATATGCCTCGCTCGCGTCGGACATAGATAGCTGTGTTTATATTTTGTGCGTATTAAAATAAATTTTTAGTTTTTTTGGATAAATGAATTTGTTTTTTGATTTTTTTACTGACATGTAAATGTAAACAACAGTGTACAATTTTTACCGACCACCGACGCAAAATTGCATATTATTATAAGTTTAACTTTTGTCTCCGTCATATCATAGCCTCTGACAGAATGAATTTTCGGTGTAAGATTTTTAGCTATGCAGATGGAATAGGCCAATCTGAAGATAACTTTTTTAAATTTCAGACAAAAAGTTTCAGAATTTTCAATTATAAATTACTATATGTTTTTTTTATTCGCACACATAATCTACACATCTATCGAATATTATGTACATACAGACCGTTCTATTTTCTATACGCCGTGCCAAACAGACATTATTTTACTTTTTATACCGACCAACGTAACTACTATCTCACAGTATTTAAACATTTTTTATTTTTATTATGGAGTAAGACTAACGAGGGTGACGGTTTTGCCATACAGCGTATAGAGCGGGATGGTGACTGGACGCTGCCACGAGTTCTCGAGTTGAGTCGAGATAATATAGAACATGTCATACAGAGCTATCGCTTGAACTTATGTTTTGTATGTCATGTTGTATTAACTAGTACATTATAATGGTTGACGTGTTGCCGGCCGCCCCGACCGCTGTTTGACCAAACCTTGTAATGTAGGCAAACAGTCATGTATCGCGTGGTTTAGAAAAGCGTTTAACATTACTAACTAATTGCATTGATTATCTGATAGCATCGGAGGTAGGAATGACAGCCCCCGTTCCGCAGAAGAAGAACGTGTGGTAGGAGATGCCGATATGCGCACCTCCTGCCACCTCTGTAGACACCACTGAGTGCACCGACGAGCACATCGGGACGTCAAAGTGGCTGCTTCCGTGATCCTTTGACATCCCAAATAGCTTTCCATCCACCGAGTCTCACATGCCCGGAGCCAGACTTCACAGTTCTGTCTGCACAGTCTCCGCCCGGGTAAATGTATTTCCAAGCGAAAAAAAAACGGTAGTAATGACAGCTCGTTTTTGGTGGGTCCTTACTCAATTTAAAAAGTCCGACTATTCGACAGTTTGTTTACAATGTTTACCATCTCGCTGGTATTGCTTCAGCAAGCAAATCTTATTTGTAAAAAAATGGTACTAAACTCTTGTTTGTTTACAAATTTTCAAAAATGTAAACAATTGAATTCGCCTTTATATTTTCGTCGTTTTTGTATCCAGAATTCGAAATTTTTATATCACTATAACAGTTTTAATGAGCTTTAGTTTAGAGATGTTGCCATATTTTAATTTGTTTACACAATTTGCAAATTTGTAAACTATCTAGGTGTCATATATTTTTGTACAAGATTTCTATGTGCTACAGACGCGTAATAATTTAGGGACATTTTGAAATTTGGTTGATTATTAGGCTATTTATTGATGCTGATGAATAAAATAAATTGTTTTAAATTAATTAATTAAGTCCTTCTAGAGTTAAATGTGCTATGGCGTGTATGAAAAGTTGTAAAGTTATAAATTGTAGGCTTAGAGATGGCGTCTGTAGCATGCAGTCATCTAAGAACGTCTTTACATTTTTCTTTCTATTTTTAAACGCTAGTCAAGTGTTTCGTTACCTACATACTGTTTATGTATTTTGTAACTTATATGATGTTATATAAGAATATATTAAATCAGTACTGTCTTTGAACTTTTATTGTAACTAGCAGCCTAAACTATGCCTCAACTACAATTTCATTTTCGACTTTAATTGTACACAAGCAATGCCAATAATAGTTTCCTACATAAATCAAATTTTTATCTTTGTCCAGAATGCGTATTCATTTTTTATCCGATGGGTTTCACTGGGCGTCAGTAGCAGTACCGACTCGGGTTGGTTTGTTCGCTCAGAGCTGTATTGCAAGGCGTATGGCGTCGCTACGAGTATTTACAGAAAGTATGAACTTAAATAAGGGAGAAGTAAACAAAGTAAGTTATTCTTAATTAGCAAAAAAGGAGGGAGAGCCTTTGAGAGCAAAAGAGTATAAAAACTATCTCTCTCTTACCTATGTATTTGCAATCCACTGAGTGAGTTTCACTCCCACATAATAAGTTTGTCTACTCCTTTGCTCCTGAGGAATGAATACCCTATATTGCCAATTCATTTGGGATTCTTGCACTAGGTGTAGGAGCTTCATTTTTGATTGGAATGACGCGAAAGTTATCATTCTTCCTTACTTAAACTTTGCCATATGATGACAAACTGTATAAAATCGTCTTCACCAGAGTTGGTCGGATAAGAAAATGGGAGTATTGTGAGGGGCGACATCTCAAATCTTTGGCACACAGCTTAGTGTCGAGTTTAACATTATAGTTATTATACATCTTTAACATGTTAGACCTCAGTGTGGTAGACGAAGTCTCGACAATAGGCGTGTTTGCACCTCATTTCCGCGAACTCTGTAAATATCTATTATATATATATAAAAAACTCTTCCGTTACTGATTGACAGACAACGCACAGCCGAAACTACTGGCCGTAGAGAACTGAAATTTGACACGTATGTTTGTTGAGGGGAGTAGGCAACCACTAAGAGAGGATTTTATTAAATTCTCCTAGGGGGAGAAAATGGGGGTAGATTGAAAATTTTAATTTCTTAATGGATTCACATGAAACTTTGTATGTAGGTTTCACCAGTGAAGCAACTGAGAATCTAGAGAGAAGTTTTTGGAAATTGGTAGGGTAGATGTTTTGATTCGTCTAGTGTATGGAGATGCTAATCAGATATAGGGTTGCCATCTCTAAAATTTGGAAAACAGGACAAGACGCGTGAAAATCCCGGATTTTTGAGTCCGAAAGCCGGACATGTCAACAAGATGTTTTAAACTTATTCAATGTAATAAAAAATAGTTAAAAAAGTCATAAATCACCTTTTTTATTTGGAACGGTGAATATTCTTGGTTCATCGGTTGATCGTGGTGTGGTGCGACCGTGCGAGCATAGTGCGTGTCATGCGGCTGGCCCAATGTTTTTTTATTTATTTTTTAAACCCGGTCAACAAATGAAACCTTCCCCGGACGCTCCCCGGATGCTCTCTAAACTAGGACAAATCCGGGGAAACCCGTACGGACGGCATCCCTAATCAGATACCACATCAACCGAATCATTGGATTTGCGAGAGGATGTTTTAACACCTATTTCCTGTCTTCCTTAGTTAGTGATACCTATTTTACTTTCTCATTCTGTACTATGAGAAAGGCAATAGTTTTTCGATGTTTTCATTAGTTTGTTGAATGTCCTTAAAATTAAGAGTGCCTTTTTAAATTCTTATGCTTGCGCTGAAAATAGCGATTTTATTGTATCCATAATTTCTTCCCGGAAAATAAATAGTTCCGATAGTGCAAAGGGGGCGTCCATAAATTACGTTGTTTAAGGGTGGGAGGGGGTCGAGTCAAATCTCATCTAATCTTACGTTGGAGAGAGGGAGGGTCTCGGCAAATATCACGCAATTTTTTTTCTGATTGAAACAAAAAAAATTTATACTATTTTGGTCTATTTAATTCAGATTGTACATGCTTAAGATTTAATCTTAAGCGTAATCGTAGTACGATTACGATCATTTACTAATTCGTTCGAAAGAAAATAATTTTATTCATACTTCGACGTTATACATTTACTGACTGTCAAACCACCATATTATTTTGTTTTATGTTGTGGAAATGTTGGTTCCAATAGTCTCTCTTGAGACCGTACATGAGTCTCCATGGACTGAATTAGAGTAGATATTCTTTTTTCAATTACAGTATTTACGATTTAAGTATTCTATTGTTAAATTTTTATTACACTTATAATTAAACTCTCAGCAATATTGATTACTAGTCTTAACTAGTCGTAAATAAAAGGGCGATGCAAATTTGTTTTTTTCTTTTTACAATAACAATCCAACGCGTTTACGTAAGAAACTCACATTTTGAAAAATCTCACGTGAGATTCGGGGATGGGGGAGGGGGTTGAATAAAATCTCACGACATCTCACCAGGGGGGGAGGGAGGGGCAGAAAATTAAAAAAAACACCTCACGTAATTTATGGACGCCCCCCAACTAAACAAGCTTTCTTTTCAATCAAATACTGTCACTGTTAGGATCTGACATCGACTTGTCCATCATGGTCAGCAATCTTCTACAAAAAAAAAACTAAATTATTGACTGTTGGAAATTTCAAATATCTTATATTCACAAATTGATAGATACTTATGAAAAATTAAAGACAAAATAGAAAATAATATTTTTTTATTATATTGTTTACTTATATACAAAATACAACATACTCGTAATAAGAAAAATGACTATTAAGTTCTTGATTTTTGATAATTATATGTAAATATGTAAAGTAACTTACTTAATCGATAATAATAATCTCTTAGAAAAAATATCTATAAAATAAACAACAATTTGACTAACTTCTCAAGTTGTACAATTATCATAAAGGTAAATAGGTACATTAATAATATTAATCAATATATGACAAATATATTGTATCCTAGTCTAGATTACTAATTTTATGCGATTCGTTTTTGTAATGTATTAGTACATAAGTTATGCAGGTAGCGCGGTCAGCGCGCGGACTCAAAAACCCGGGTGCTGGCGGTGCGGACGGAAGAATCACGCGCCGCATCAGTGCAAATTTAAATTATACCGCTGTAACACCTGTAACCTAACCGGGCACCTGGCCCTCCAGTGTAATAGTGTAAAGAGTGCTAAAAGTGTTAAAAAAGGTCAATACAAGTCACAAAATTATATAGTGCAAAGTGATACGGAAAGCGATGCAAGTGATGGTTTATATCATTTTTCAACGCTGGCTAAAAGTAAGGACACTCCTTATCATTTAAATTTAAAAATCGAAAATAAGTACTTTAAGTTCGAAGTGGATACGGGCAGCAGAATATCGGCAGTATCGAAGTTATTTTATGATAATCATTTATCGCATTTGCCTATTATTAAAGACGACGTTAAGTTCCGTTCTTACTCGGGAGACGCGATCGTGCCTCTCGGTCGGGTCAATGTACACGTAACGCGAGAGAGCGAGAGCGCTGTCTTGCCGCTGTTTGTTATCAACAATGGCGGACCGCCGCTGGTTGGTCGCGTATGGCTGAGAAAATTAAAGTTAAAGTCAATTGATATCTTTAATATTACTACAGACGATGATAATTTAATTTCGAATTTAAAAAAAGAATTTCCCGATGTGTTTAAAGATGGAATTGGCACATTTAAATCCGAAATTAAATTGCAATTGAAAGACACTGAGCCGATATTTTGCAAAGCTCGTCAAATACCCTTAGCGTTGCGAATACCAGTTGAGCGCGAAATACAACGTTTAGTAAATGAATCTGTCATAGTTAAAGTGGATAGGTCTGATTATGGTACTCCAATTGTGCCGATTATAAAGCGAGATGGGTCAATACGCATATGCGGGGATTATAAAATAACTGTAAATAAACAACTAAAAGATTTTCATTATCCATTGCCGCGTATCGAACAATTATTCGCAGCGCTGAGTGGCGGTGAGCAATTCACTAAGTTAGACTTAAAGAATGCTTACTTACAACTCAATTTACATGAGTCATCGCAGCCGCTCACGACAATCTCGACGCATGTCGGTCTATTTGTATACAAAAGAGCTCCTTTTGGCTTAAAATGCTTACCAGAAATATTTCAAAAACTAATTGAAGAAACCCTATGTGGTATAGATAATGTGGTTTGTTTTATTGACGATATTTGTATAACGGGATGTAATAAGATAGTCCATATGAAAAATTTGAAAGAAGTGTTACGTAGATTACAGGCAGCTGGTCTACGCATTAAGATTGAGAAATGTGAATTTTTTAAAGATGAAGTGTGCTATTTAGGATACAGGATAAACCGACACGGTTTATTTACCGACAAGGATAAAGTGGCAGCAATCGCGAATTTACCGGTGCCACAAAATGTGTCTCAATTGCGGGCGGCACTCGGATTAATGAACTATTATGCACGATTTTTAGCTAATATTAGTACGACATTGCACCCACTTTATTCGTTGTTGGCTAAGGGCGTACGTTGGCTGTGGACGGAGGCGTGTCAAAAGGCTTTCGATAAAATAAAGGAACAACTGGTAAGTGGCCCAGCTCTGGCGCACTATGACCCACGCCTTCCCCTCGTGCTCGCCGTGGACAGCAGCGCATACGGGCTCGGCGCCGTGCTGTCCCAGGTGTATTCGGACGGCAGCGAGCGCATCGTGTGCTGCGCTTCGCGTACACTCAACGACGCTGAGCGGCGTTATAGCCAAATTGACAAAGAGGCGTTGGCTATTGTATACGGAGTCGCGAGGCATCACCAGTACCTTTTTGGTCGTAAGTTCACTTTACGAAGTGATCACAAAGCGCTAACGTACATTTTTGGTCCCAAGCATGGAATACCACAGACAGCCGCGAGCCGTCTGCAGAGGTATGCGGTCCGACTGGCCGCATATGACTTCGACATACAGTTTGTATCCTCGGACAAGAACGGTAACGCCGATGGATTGTCACGCCTGCCTCTAGCTGTCATTGCGAAAGGTAAAGTATCTGAAAGGGAGGAGGAGGCGGCTTATTTGCATTACGTGGAGGATGCTTTTCCTCTAAATCATAAGGACGTGGCGAGGGGAACTAAAAAGGATGTTCTCCTCTGTAAGATTTATTCCTATATATTGAGTGGTTGGCCAGTAAAAACTGAAGTAGAAAACGAAAAGCCCTACTTCCATCGCAAGGAGGAGCTACAAATCGATCACGGGTGTATAGTTTGGGGGTATCGTGTAGTTATTCCTAATGTATTACGTAAACGCATGGTAGAAGAAATACACGAAGGCCATGTAGGGATTGTGCGAATGAAACAAATCGCACGAAACCTGGTTTGGTGGCCGCAGCTGGACTCAGATCTGGAGCAGCGGGCGCGGACGTGCCCTGCGTGCAGAGAGACGCGCGACGCGCCGCCACACGCGCCTGTCGTTCCGTACGCGTGGCCGCAAGAGCCGTGGGTAAGATTACATGTGGACTTTTTATATTTTAAGGGAAAGCATTATTTCCTGGTAATCGATGCACACTCAAAATGGATTGAGGTTTTGACAATGGCCCATGGTACTACAGCTGCAATGGTCATCGCGAAGTTAAGTGGTCTGTTTGCGAAGTTTGGACTTCCTAAGCAACTGGTATCTGATGGCGGACCGCCTCTGACGTCATCAGAATTTGAACTCTTTTTAAAAAGAAACGGAGTTCAACACATTCTCACTGCCCCGTATCATCCCGCAAGTAACGGAGCAGCAGAAAATGTGGTTAAAACCGTAAAGAAAGTAATGAAAAGGGCTACGGTCGATGGAGTAAGTATTGAGAGCGCATTGAATAAGTTTCTATTGCAATATCACAACAGTTCGCACAGCAGTACACAGAAGGAACCCGCTGTAGCAATGTTCGGGCGGCGGCTGCGCACGCGTCTCGATCTACTGCGCGCTCCTACGACTGCTCAGTGTGTAGAAACAGCTCAGCGACGACAGGTAGAATATGCCGGCGGTACGCTGCGTGACTTTGCCGCGGGAGATTCGGTATTAGTGAAAAACTATTCTAAAACGGGGAACAGGTGGAAAGAGGCAACAGTTGCGGAACGGACGGGCTCAGTCACATATAAAGTGATGGATAAGACAGGTGGGGAAATTAGCACCAAACATGTAGATCAAATGAGCTCGAACAAGCCCAAACGTTATTCCTGGGCTGTAGGAGTCGGGACGTGTGAACCCACCGATAGTCCTCCAATAACGCAAATCCCGCAGGTGCCTTCCCCGCCTCAGCCTGTTCCGTCCCCAACTCAGCCAGTCTCACCAAAAGTACCACCGAGTCAACCGGCAGAGCCATCGCGTACGCCCACTAGCACTCGGCTCAATCTCCGTCCACGCACGAAACGGCCCGATTACAAAATGATATAATTTAATTGTATTTTATTTTTTTTTTGAGAATTTTCATGTAATTAGAATAGAAGGTATAATGTTCGTACTTATAGATAGATACGATTAATTATTTGAGTTAGTGTTTGAATTTGTTAAATTTCTTTCTCCTCCCCCTTTGAATTTTATCGATGGAACATATTTTCTATCTAAGGGGGGGAGTGTAATGTATTAGTACATAAGTTATGCAGGTAGTCATAAAACTATAAGGAAATAAACCAGTCTTGAGTTCAACGCCTTGTGTTTTACTCGAACATCACAGTTTTAAGGCACTTTTATGAACTTTAGAAACTCTTCTTTTGAGCAGTTATCCGATAATTTTTGTTTTTTTTTAATTTTTTTATATCGGTGGGAAAATCACGATTTCTATAAAAATTATACTTGTGGTATTAATATGGTAAAAATCGCCTAACAGCAGTTTTCATTAATAAATAATTCGCTTATTTACAGAAAGTAAAAGTAGTAGATTCTATTTTTTTTTATCAGAAAACAAATTAAAAAAGGATATTCAATAACATTTATTAAATATACTTGATTTTCTCTAACAATTTGAAAAGCTGTTTAATCAGCTGACCAAGTATCATTTTTGAATATTTTTGATATTCACATAATCAATGCATCTTACACAAATAATAAACAATAGCACCTTTATATTTTTTAAAATGTATAAAAATTTTATAAATACAGTAAAAATAATATTTACATTTCTAGGAATATTGAGCAGATTTACGGGATTAAATAGGGTACAATTATGACTTCGAGTAATTAAACTAAATATAACATAGGTTTTGTAATAGACCTGTGAAAATAATTACATGTTTCTTAATATAGTAATATTTCTTTGTATCATAGCCTGACCAGGAAAACAAAAACCTCGCCATCGCGCGGAAAAAAGGAACTGATTACATCCTTCCACTTAATTGATCTAAGTTTGTTGTAAAACAATAAAAGGCAAGTACAATTTTATTACAAAACTGTTAATTCTGCTTACAGTGATTGTTTTTATTATTATAAGTAATTAGTTGAAAGAAATATATCGTCGTACAATTTTCAATAAGTGTAAATAAATAACATAGTTCTAAAATTTTGAAAAATATTTAAAATATTTTGATCATACAGTCACTCGGGTACATGAAAACTAGAAAATATATCAGTCAGTAAAAATCTTTTTACATTTTCATAAAATATGGCTCTTCAAGGTAAAATAATATTTTTTTGTTAAGTAGCGTATTTGCGTCGTAATAACCACCAGGGCTCTCAATATTATATCAACTATTTTAATAAAAAATTTTCGATACATGACAGGTTAACACTCCATAATACGTAGGTACAGACTGGTACAAAGTACTCTTGGCGTCCCAAATCGCGGTTTTATATTCCTGGTCAAGCTATTATACTCAAACATAGTCAAATTATTATTCAAAGCCTTCAATTCGGTTGTTTGAAATTGATTAACACATACATCAAATGTCACAATTACTGGAGTAACACTCCAGAATTAATTATAATCACGTATTACTGTTCGCACGATAGTTTCAGTTGCTATTGAGCGGCGTAAGGTCTAAATAAAATGCAACAACCATCATCATTTTATTTTTGTATCGCTAAACAGATAAATTGTGAGTATGTCAATACCTAAACTAACATTGCGATTGATGCAATTAAAACGCGACAGTCGCAATCTTTACTTCAGGATTCCAGTAATTTGTGTATTATCCTCAATCATCTTCTGAAAAAACTGAAATCATCGCAACCTGCTTACTTTTATTTAGAAATCCAGTCAATTTTATATTTGTGTCAATAACATCTACCGCTACATATCTAAGTGCGTATATGAGTGCGTGCAAATATATCTTTTACATGAGTAATTCTTACTTATTTAACTGAACTAAATAATGTTAACTACCTTTCTATGTTAAGTTCTTAATAAATACAAATTACAAATAAATCCTAAAAAATATATATTATATACAACAAGAAAATAAATGACTTGAAAAGAAAATAATAGTCATATCACATTACTAACAACAGTTTTGTAAAATATATTGTGATGTATTCTGTCGAAGACTACAAAAAGTGATGTACGATGGAATTTTTGTACTTAAGGACTTATGTATTGTAGATAATATATTAAAATATACAATTAATTATAATTGAAAACAGTCACATGTCAAGTATTATATTAAGCAAATATATTTATCTCCGCATTTTTTGTCACCGTTAGATCGACTTCTCAATAAAGATGTACACAACTTATCTGCTTTGTCTAAGAAAGAATAAACATCTCTTGTGTCATGCAATTAAGATGAGAGCGGCGTGATGGTTTTAAGCCCCAGATAAAGTTTGGTGGAATCAATATCTTGACCCTCTGTTACACATCGCACATCTTTATTGAAAAGACATCTTTGAGTCACAGTCTAGAGGAGGAATCAAAAATAATAATTAATTTAAGCATTTGGTGATTTACAACAGTACTTCGTCTTACTCTCGTTACTTACTCTAACAATGAACACAACATTAATTAATCTAATCTCTCAAGAGAGAGAAAGTGGTGCAAATTTTGGCAACGACCATTGGCCTTTTTAGTTTACTATTTAATTGGTTTGCACCCTAATAATATCCCCAATTAAAAATACATTTTAGCTATATTTTTAGTCATATCTGATATTTCAGTTATAATAAAATATTCTTATAGCTGCGTTAAATGTTACATGATTTGATCGTAATAAGAAAGAAGTTCATTTGATCATAAGACATGAAAAATTAAAGTATTCAACAACTCAGCAAACAGTTTTTTACAACTTATGCAAGAAATCCTACGTTCACAAACCATCTTAAAATTCTTCAAATGGAAGCAAATATTTCTTCTGTTGAAATAAGCTTCAAAATTGCATTTTATTTCATAAATTACTAGTAGTATTTATGAATTTCAGATGAATTGATTTTTGGATTTTTGAGGATATTGACCTGCTGAAATGAAACATGGACCCTACAATGAAAAGCTAGAGTCATAAGTTAAGACAAGCCTCACGTGACGATAAAGATGAGATCAATATCCTGCTTCAGTTTACTAGTCGCGAAGTCCAGGATAATTAGAGGCATAAGTATAGCGTCATTCGACTCTATTTATAAAGAAGTACAGTTCTACGAAAGTAAAGACTCGAGCCCCTCATGACAGTGAAGATGAAACTGAAAGATGTCTTCAACATTTTTCAGTACGTCATCATACGTCACGGGGTACTGCTAGAGTAGACTAGTCACGAGACCCACATACAAGAGGGTGGCCTCACGTCAATGGCGTCTTGGTCAAGTTGCCGTGTTGCACAATGTAAAGCTCCAGACAAGTTTTATTTGATGAAGATGAGATCAGTGTCCTAATTCAGTTATCTCAGTTTGAGATATAGAGACACTCAGTTAAAAATTAAGATGATGGTGTTTTCTTGCAAAATTCCCTCGTTGCAAAGCTGAAGACACACTCTTAGGCTCTCAAGTGATGAAGATGAGATCAGTGCCACAGTCGAGCTGACTCGTCAAGATAATAATAAGAGTCACGAGCTTGGGATGATGGCGGTGTCCAGCTCAAGTTCATTCTGAAGAAAAGCTGAAGACATTAGTCTTACGATGAAGGTAGATCCGTGGCCTCACTTGACGATGAAGATGACGTCGCTGTCCCGCTCCAGCTGCTCGTCGAGCTGCGAAGTGGACAGGCCGGCCTGACAGCACAGCTCGTCGAGGCAGACCAGCCCATTGTAGGTGCGCGCCACGTACTGGCTGTGCTCGCTGCGGAGCGACGCGTTGTCGTTGTGCAACGTTACTGGGTACTGGAACAATGAAGAACACTTATGAAAATAGTTAGTGGCACTACCCACACGCCATGAGATGAGAGATTTTAAATTTGTCTTCTGTATCACAAGTATTTTCTTTATCTCTACATCTGATCTCTAAAAAATAAATCCCATTTTTTTGAGATTTGTAGATCAGCGTGAATCACGGCCTATAAGTTATAAGTTAATTAATCTACCAGTTACGGCTCAAGTTTATTCAGTAGGTACTTCTCTAGCCAAACGGTAAACGTACGAAAGTTGATTGTACGTACCTTATAGACCCTCCGTATGAGCCCCTCCAGCACGCCAAACAGCACGAGCTTCCTCTCGTTGATGGCCAGCTCCTGCGGGCGCATGCGGCGGCACAGGTCTCGCACTGTACTGCCGTACGACATGCCCGCGTACATTCGGAATAAGTCGCTCACGCGGGGCAGCTGACGAGCTGTGTTAGACAAAGTCAATGTGTTAGTTTTTGGTACCTCTTTGTGTCGGTTGCCGGGTATTACTATCGCCATGCCTTTGTCCACCCTAAAGTAAATTCTCTTATGACATATTACATTCCATTCAAGGGCCACGGTCAAGGCGCTTGACTAACATCTCCGTAGTACGAAGGACTATTGTCATGAAAAGAACAGAACTGCCACATGTCATTAACATAAGCATCTAATAATCTGTGTGATTTAAATCTAAATGGACTTGAACTAATCGTTTCAACGTGGAGCTAAGATATGCGAAATAACTTTCTTGCGTTAGTGTTCTTCAACAACTTGTGCACCTTCAAGACATGACTGAATTGGTATTATGTAGGCATGCGCGCTTCTACACCTGTACACCAACATTATCATTGCTTTCCATCAGGCATGATTATTTTTATTCACCTATTTAGTATAAAAAGGAGAACGGGAATATTGATTTTTAAAAGGTATGGCTAATATTTTTAAACAAATGTGAATTATTTCTGTTTACTTACGAGATCTAGCGCAGAACTCAACGCACTGCCGCTGCAGGCCGGCGCAGCGCGTCAATTGTCTTAACTTAGGCGTCGCACTATATACCTGCAACAAGTTAATGTAGTGTCGAGCTTGCGTTATATTTCTTGATTCTTGAACTAAAATGTCTCTGGAGAGTATCGTCATCATCATCATCCTATGGACATCCATTCACTGTAGAGATAGGCTGTTGACGTAGATCCTCTAGAAGGACTTCCAACCGCCACGGTCTTGAAAGCATGTACATATACGTTTATAAGTATTCAGTGGAGAGTATGGTAGTTTGTAGTGTTCACTCACAGCACAGTATTGGAAGATGGGCACGAGCGTGACGACGCCGTAGTACACGAGATTCTGCACGCAGGCGCGCACCAGGCTGATCTCCACGTCCGTCAGCGCCGCGATCTTTGACACGTGGTTGAACCCGTCGATGTACGGCAGGATCTGAAACAAAAGGAAAAGCCATCTATAGCAGAAGTTGTATGCCACACGCCGTTACATCTAAACTTGTATCCTTGTTTTGACATAATTATATTTTTAACCGACGAAAAAAAACGGAGGAGGTTCTCAATTCGACACGTATATTTGTTTTTTTTTTTTCATCATAATTTCGATGGTAGTGAGTCTGATCCTGAGCGGCAACCGTTATTCGCCTTCCACTCATGCCTGGAGCCGGAGTCGTTATTGATACTTGTACTTCATTTCTACAGCTTGGCAAATTGGTCTGCAGTGAAAACTAAGTTTATTTTGTGCAGAATGTCAGACAGGCTAGGAAGCAAATGGATATTCTGTGTTTTGTAAGTGGCATATTCAATGCCGAAATATTATTATACCTCGATCCTACTCGCCTACGCACGATCCCACTGGAGCGAGTCTTTCAAAAGGTAAAATAAAATTCAAAGGGTAAAATAAAATGTCAAGTGGATATAAATGGAAAGCATTAATAAAATACAAGTATAAGGAGCACTAAGGGCATTTAGCCATTACCTCAGCTGTATGTTTTTGAAGCTTTGGATTTATAAATAAATTATTAATTTATTTTGTTGTTGTTTGCTAGCATAAAAACCGGTTGAGGTTGGGTCTTCGACAAAATACATTAACTATACTTGCTCTTGCTTTAGGATATCGTATTTCTTGACATTTACGTATTCAAGACCGTTAACCCGCGAGGTATAAACCCCGTATCCCATAACACAGCAAGCTTGTCATTTGTCAAACAAACTTCTCTATAAATTGAGTAGATAGGTATTTGATACTAATTCAATTATTGGAAAGTCTTTTTTGAAACTATTTGATAACAAAGAAAATTATGAAAAAGAAATAATTTGTTCAAACTACTCTTACTGTTATGTATTTTTTACTTGAGTTGGAAGCAATCCACACTACCCCTTTCGGTTTCTACACAGCATCGTACTGGAACGCTAAGTCGCTTTGCGGTACGTCTTCTGCGGCAGGGTGGTAACTAACCACGACCGAAGGTACAATATCGTAATGCGATAAAACGCCCAAAGCCGATAACTCAATTTCATGTTTAGCACACAAAGGATTGGTCTGCAAATTTGGCTACGAAATTATGTTTGGTATGTCGAGGTTACTGCCAGCATGTTTGGGCAACGTTGTAAACAGTTGGAACCTAAGAAACGATTGCTTGCCCACTTTAGGCGGGGTTATTGTAATAACAGAATAACAGCCGATGATGGATTTACACTAGGAACACTAAAGGCTAGTGCGGCAAAATGTCGGAGTATGACCAATAATTTTTTTAATTTTCTCAAAATCAATGATTTTCAAAAATATGGAAGTTATTTCTTCCATTTAAAAATTCAGTAGGTACATAATTTTATCCTCGATGTTTTATGGTACGGGTGGCACTGAAGACACTCTGTAGGAGACCTAGAGAAATAGTTGAATAAGTTATGATATAGGCATATAAGCAAAACACATTTACGACAACAAACTGAGTTGTAAGAATAACGAACAACGTTAATGATTCTATGGAAATACTTTCTTTCAAACGCTTTGAGAAAACAAGTTAGCCTATAACAACCTACATAGAGCAAAGAACGAACATATACATTTTTAGCCACTTTAGAAGGGAGTTCTGTAGACAAGCTCCCGGAAAAGATACGCCACGCATAGCCTAGTTAGTGGACAGTGGGAAAATAATGAAAAATATCAAGAGAGATACTTTGCAGTTTTCTTAAAAATACAGCGTTCCGGTTTCATAACGACGCTCATTAATGAATTTGTAAACCTTTGAAGTTCAGATCCGTTAAAATTCTAGATTCCTGTAAGCTTTCACAATTTAGTTCAGCTTCATAGCTCGGTAACTGATAAATAAAACTAAGAAAATAAATAAGTTAACATGCAAAGGCGGCCTTATTGCTCCAAGCAACCTCTTACAGGCAACCTGTTGATATGCTTTGTAGATAAAAAGCTGGATGGTGCAATCTAAAGATACATCTAATTACTTAACCATAGAATAGTATGGTATTATAAATAATATATTGAATATCGACATAAGTAGCCTTTATGTTATAGGCTTTATTTTACTTGACAGCTAAGTACTCGTAACTTGTAGTATCGTAAAGTCGTGACGCTTAACATTTAAACTGCGAAGAGTCAAGTTCGTAACTTAAGACGTTTGTAACGACACTGTGACCTTATGAAGTACAGAATAGATTGTATTTATTGATTTTAATAACAGCTAACAATAGTGTAGGTGGATGTAAATATTTTTAAAACAATACTAGTATTATGTAATGACATCATCATTATCGGTTTATAACACCAATGCACATTCAAGAACAACAGGAGCCATATTTCCTTTACCCCTCAAATTAACGTACCTGTAAATACTGTGACTATGACCTATTGGGTACTACAATAATCAAACCTTATCGATTTAAGATTGGTTAGTTTTTATTTTTTAATATACCTATCTATAAGCGCCACCTAACTTTTTTAAATGTAATTTTTCGTATCGAATGTCACCTCCATAACCATTTTAGTTGCCAAGCATCGATATGTATAATACTTATTTCATCGGAAACATAAATGTATTATTTCTAGTCCATTCTGTATATTTTCGTCGTTGAGGTATTAATAAATAATATGAATTTGCATTCATTATTGTCAACAGTAAATGTCGTGGGACACGTCGATTTCCTTGATAAATAAAGAGTACGGTCAGCAACGAAAGTGCACTACATGATTGTCATACTCGCTGTGCCCCACGGCTTTACTCTCGTAGATCTCGTTCCAATAGTAAATATCTAATATTGAATATCTAACATATAATAATAATGAATATAAATATCATATATAAATAAATGTTAATCCAGACTATAATTTATCTCTATGCCGAATTCTATCTGGATACATTAAGGCGTTGCTAAGTATAAACTGATGTACCAACCTAATTATATCGTTAATAGTATCTACTTGAATATAACCGTGAAATCAAAGAATCATTGCTCGTTTAGATATTTTTCTAATATATGTTTAATATTTTTTAATTGGCCATGGCTTAATAAGTTAATAGGTATCATAATTATATTTAAGTATAAAAATATACTTAAATATAATTATGTATTATATAATTTTATTTAAATGTGTGTAAAGAGTATGGCGTATTCAAAAAATATTATTTTAACATATTAAACCGTTTACTAATGATTATTACCACATTTCGTTTATGAAAACTAATAAGACATGTTAAGACTATTGTTTTGTTGACCGTAGCTACTCGCACTAGACCACTTGTTGTAGCACATTAGTATTGAGGGTTTATTTTAAGTGCTAGTTAGTAATGTTTATTATTATTGATTGTATATATATTATCCTTGTATTTTCTAGTTGAATATACATACATCTATACGTATCTATATAACTATGAGCATACTCTGAAGTATATAGTGATTGAACATATCGACAACATTTATAACATCGCCATTTTATAAGACATCCAAATCCATCTTGGACTAGCCAAATATAAATGGGTTTTTATTTATTTTTGCTTGTGTTGTTGTTACACTTTCGATATCAAGAAATTTTACTGATATAAGAAACACAAAGTAAGGTTGTTTATTATTGTTCTGACTAAAAGAGAAGTACCCGCGGTTTCACCCGGGTTGTTCTCGTTTCCGTGAATATTGGTATAAAATGTTGCCTTTGTGTTATTCTGATATGTAAGCTATACATTGTGAAGTTTTTTCAAATCAGTTTTTTACTAATTGACAATATTTTAATGTGTGCTGCTATTCATCATCATCATCATTATCAGTCTATTAACTTATAGGAGCGGGGATATGGAGCATAGACCCACCACGCTGCTCCAACGCGAGTTGGCGGGCTTAGGGTGATAATGTTTCATTTATTAACGATCACTATCAGATGTTGATGATAGTGACCGGGACCGATGGCTTAACGTGCTCTTCGAGGCACGGGGGTGTAACACCACCAACTTCCAGACTCCGAGCTTGGAATATCCTGAACTTTTCATATAAGAGTGAAAAAGCTCAGTAATATTCCGTGACCCGACCCAAGAATTGAACCCAGGACCTCGTGATCAAAGGCAACGAAACGAAAAAGGCAAACCAACGAGGCAGTCATAGTATGTAAGAGTATAGCTTTATAGTGACACGTGTGGTCACTGTTATCGCATAGGTATTATCATGGCAGCACGGCAAGTATTGGTTAACAGCAGACACGTGGAACTACATTGTAACGTCGTGCTGTAAACTGTAAACAAAGATTATTTGTTTATAAATAAGACGACTAAACTTGGCTCACTATTTACTGAATGTAAACTGTATATTGACAATATAAATAACTTACACGTAGATTTCAATGTTAGCTCAAATTTAACAAATATTTCGTACCAAAATGCGTTTGATAAATAACATAACAGACAAATTATTTGAGTTGTTTACGCAATATCTCCTATTCATCATCATTTTGGTTAAATAATATGGGACAGAGCCAATATGTTATAGTTTTAAGGCAAAATAATAAATTAAATTATACTTTAGGGAGCACAGATGCCTAACATACATCATCGTCATCTGTGGACGGGACAATGCTGCTTTCAGGCTTTTAGCAGAGCATTTGTTAGGGCATTATATATAAAATTATTTTTGTTTTTTTTATATTGTATTTTTTTACATTCTATTTTCATTAAGAAAGCCTAGTAAAACACCACAATGTCCAAAAAAAAAATATGTTTACGCTAGTTATTTACCGTTACATACTGTATTTTTATCTAACCTTAGGCAATAGGTGATATGAAAATGTTGTGGCTAAATTAAACAATTAACAAACGCGTGTCTAGTTTTAAAGCCTACTCAAAAATACCAGCTGACTCGCAGACCACCAAGTGAACGGGCGACGCATCGACTATGTATGAAACGAACTACTTCAATGTGCTAACTCAAAATCTATTTACGTGAAGTTTAGTATAATAACACGGCCTAATAGGCGTTGAGGTCCATCGTGCTGGAATGGCGAGATTGTACCTACCAGGAAAGCGGAGTGTTGGTCACTAGGAGTCAGTCGGCTTAATACCATGGTGTTTGGAAGTCCTCCAAGAGGCCTTTGTGGACTTCCATAAGCTGTTAATGATTATGATGTTTTAAGTTATGGAGCGAAAGAGTAATAAACATATACAAGCAGTCGCCTGCGACTTCGTCTGCGTGAAAACCACTTGCCCTGCTAATATTCTATGACAGACTTTTATACAAATTTTCTTACCTATTGCTCTCTATGTCTGCTTCTGACAACACAGGATTCACTCAATGTTTCCGGCAAGACGTTTCGTTTCATAGTCTCATGAGTCACAGTTTTTTGTGATGAATACTTTTTAGCGCGACGCACGCGATGTGTTGATTGGCGAGGCGTATCTAAGATTGCAACTGCGTTGTTTGGATGGTGCCTACGGTTTGTTTGTCAGTATCATTAGAATTTAACGAAATTCGACGAATTTTACGGATATATGTTGTCAACTCAAAATCTATTTTTTTTATGGTCATCTAATGTTTCGGTGGAGTCTACCGTACCCCTTGACGAAATCTATACTAATATTATAAAGAGGAAAACTTTGTTTGTTTGTTTGTTTGGTTGTAATGAATAGGCTCAAAAACTACTGGACCGTTTTTAAAAATTCTTTCACCATTCGAAAGCTACATTATCCACGAGTAACATAGGCTAAATTTTATTTTGGAAAAAATTAGGGTTCCGTAAAATATTTGGGTTTTTCGGACACAAGGTGTACAAAATCAACCAGAAAAGTTACTTATTTTGCGTACGCTGCGTAAACTATAAAAGATAGAACCATAAAATGTTCTAATTAATTGGAGATCTTATAAATATCTACAAAAAAGTCCGCGACAATATATCTATGTCGAGTGAGGCACAACAACCATTTTTTATTTAAAAATCTCAATTTTTTTTGGACTACATTTAAACGCATTTATTTTACTCATGCTATTAATCCTTATCAAAATAAATTATTTCATCACGAAGTACAGTTTATGTAGATAATATTTGGTATTTAAAAGATTAAAATTGGACTTTTGGTTTTGAAGTTATGGCGAAATTAAAATATTACTATTTCTGCGTTGCGAAGTGAGCGTCACCAAGGCGGGGGTATATATACGATGATGAATCTATTTAATACACGGAAGAGTTTGTTCGTTTGTTTAAACGGAGGTGTCGGATTGTAAAATTATTTTTGTTTATTCTGAAGGCTAGACTCAAGAGTGAAATATGCTATTTAATATCAATTTATACACATCAGCTTGCCATAAATATATATTTTTAATGGTAATGTACTGAAATGTCATACAATGTTTAACAAAAATGTAGTAATATTGCTTCACGGGAAGCTATAAAAAAATTCAATTGAGAGGGGGAGCGGGGAATGAGCACACTATATGTGCCTTTACACATTTTGTATGAAAGTCTGTCTTTAAAATTAGAAGGGTACCTAAGAGGTTTTCACGCGGACGAAGTCGCGGGCGACTGCTAGTCATTAATATAGATAAACTTACACACAATCTTTCACTGGTATAATTAGTGTGATTAGATTTTACTACTAGAATTGTATCTTTAAATACGACATTGGCATTTGGCATCACACGCGGTTACAACATGTTTACGTTTATTGGAGAGAGAAAAAATCACGCTCTAGTATTATGAAACGTGCCCACTGAATTAGACCGAGCGCAACGAACCTGCTCACAATTGAGGATTTATTTATATCTCGATGAAAACAGCGGGTTGTTTTTCGCGAGCGCTTTATAGTTTGTGATAAAAGAGTAGGCTATTAGCTTCCTGTGCGGCTTAAACCGACTACAGAGAAAGCGAGGTTCTCATTGTATAAACAAAGATATTTTTCTTTCTTTCATTTATCGAATGAATATTTGAGCATACTCTATAGATTCAATTAACAGGCTTGTCAGCCAGCAAGCTTTTTCAATAAAACTAAATAAACATAGCTCAGAGTTAAAAGGAGTTTTCGATTATGTTGCATACCCCGTATTAAGCCGAAGGTAGGTGATTAATTAACATTAACATCTAATACTGATGTTAATGTTTGATCACACGACCAAATTGCCAACTCCGGGCTGCAACTGAGAATTTACTGGAAGAAAGACAGGTTTAATATTTCAGACCCTGGACGCGAATCAAAGCCACACAATAACCAGTGAACTAACAAGACAGTTAAAGTGCAAACGAATCTATATTTGGCCGGCCCATGGTTATTCGGTTTGATTCATGCAATTAGCAACGCAAAAAAAGAGAGATTACTGAAGTAATCTGGGTAACAGGGTGATGAATGTCTCTCTGTGGACGTCTCCTAACCACATTAAAGAGATAGATAAGTAGATGTGCGCAATTTAAGGTTTATGAGCTGTATAAGATCCGTCTTGACATCCATTTGACCGTGTAATTTTTGTTTTTTCACCAAAAGAGATGCCCTTGACTGCAATCTCACATGATGGGTAGTGAACTTGTTGGGAGTAGGATGATATTCAAACTCCTTTCAGTTTCTACACATCGTATCGGAACGTTGCTAACAAATAGCTTGTAATTCCACCGCATATACCGCTGCGGAACGGAGGCCGTTGAGATCTCTCGGGAGATCAGTATAAAGATCATCCTCATTATTAGTTCTAACAGCCCTCTTGAGGGCCAGGCCGCAATCCGTTTTAGAAGCAGGCAGGTAAGGACTTTAGCAGCTCCAATACGGACTGCCGGGCCCGTGACTGTAGTTGTATCTCTCGAAAGGTTATTATAAAGGTAACCACTATATGAGTCGATCAATTATTGTTGTCTAAAGTGCCTCGTGTATGGAATATACATACAAACACAAGTCCACGTGTCCGCTCGGCGCTGACATGATGCACATTGAATACATTAGCGTCAAGGCTGAACTGCTGCTCTTGTATTAATAAATTCTATTTAGTGTCGCCACGGAATCGTGCCTTTATCTATTTTTATAACAACAGATTTGTTTTTAATAATATAGCAGTGAGTAATGATTGAGCTCTTCTGGGTAATAACAATGCCATGCTTATTTCCGTCACCAGCCTTTGCTGTGTTCTTGTGTATTTTTACCGAGTCTCTGCGTAAAATGTAACCAACCAACGTAAATGTATGCGTAAATTAAAGCGTTTTCTCATGTCATAACTAGATGGCGCAGCTTTAATGCTATATAAATGATATTATGTATTTAAGCGACTCGGTAAAAAATTCACACTCGTCACCCTACAGCGTATTGCTGTCGGTGAAATTACAGGTTTTAACACCTACGCCAGAGGTAGGCGGTATCTTATATTTTTCAACATGGATCAAAAACTGGAAAATGCCGCCCCAACACTGCGGTAAAACATAAAATCCCTAGTCACTTTATCGGCAATTTGCCGCCCTCTGAAGTTCTCACCCGGGGCATGGGTGACTAGGCAATGCCTGACAGGATACTTCACATACAAGCATTGCAAATTGTTGCAAGACAGCCAATAGTTTTGCACTTAACCTTATTTGGGCCTCCTGCTTGCAGAACAAGATGTCAGAGACATCTATAATTATAGTCTTAGAATATATTTTACACATTCTTTAAAGTTTGCATTCACAAAAAATTCACTTGCTGTTGTGTTAAGAACAATAAAACCTTAATGTCCTTACGTTTATATATATAAAAGTAATAAAAGGCCCATAACGTTATGATCTATTCATAACGACAAGGAAGAGAACGCCAAGAGAAGGTCGTCAGAGCACTCGTGTCTCAAGTTTCAGTACTCACACGGCCGTGATATTTTTTTATAGCCTCCGATTACCTCACGGTATAGTAATAAAATTTTAAGCAGCCGAAAAGATCGTTTTATTATTAGAATATCGTAGGAGATTTTTTTTAGAAATCCGTATGAGCTATATTTTAAAAACCTCAAATTCAACTCTGACAAAAATTCGATAATAATATGCCTATAGACAGTTCGATTATTGCTGAGATCCATAAGATTTCCCCACGACATAAAAGAATCGAAGCAAAGTTTAATTTTTAAATTTTGGCGCTTTTAAATGTCAGTCAATTTGATAACTCGAATCTAGGAGGGTCGAAAGGTCTAATTGCATCACATTTACGAACAGCGACACCCGAGATAAGAATAATTATCTTATTTGTTTTATGCACGGATTGATAACTTAATTTTATAACCAATAATCATTAGCATACGTCTTATTTCATTAGTTCAATTAGTTTCTGGTGCCAATGTCTTTATAATCGAATTGCTGTAAGAAAGTGCGGGTGACAGTTGTCAGTATGACGTTGACGTCAGTGACTAGGGATGTGACGCTTAGAAATTCATGTTTATCGCTGACGATACTCCCAGCATAAATCTAGCTCTTTTTAATGTTGTAAAAAAATTAGCTTAAAAGGCAAATTATTATTTGATCGTTATTTATGAGGAGACTTTGTTATCGCGGTTATAGTAATGCATAGTTTCTAGGGATTAAACTTTTATTGACTATAGTCTCTGCGATAATTTTTTTAACAACTACAAGTTGGCAATTGACTGCTATCACACCTGATGTGTGATGCAGTCTAAGATGGATGCGGGCTAACTTGTTAGGTGTAGAATGAAACAACATCGTACCGGAACACTAAATCGCTTGGCGGTACGTCTTTGTCGGTAGGGGGGTAACTAGCCACGGCGATAGCCTTCCTCCAGCCAGACCAAGACAAATTAAGAAAATCTCAATCTGCTCCGCTTTACCATTTGGTACAGGTTAATAAACCTCAAACCAATCCAATCGCAACAGCGAGTTGATGAACTGGAAAACGGAGTAGATATAAAAATGTTAAAGTTGGAGCTTATTGCCTTAGTCCGGCGTCAAAAGGCACCAACTCCTACCTATGCTCTAGAAGAGATGACAATAGGTCTGACCTCGGTCCTTAGATATAATGTTATTGGGCCCAAATAACATGTATGCTTTTAATTTCAATTCCTATTTTGAAGCTTTATAAAATCAGCATTTATAACATCAGCGTTGCGAACGCAGCATTACCTATGAAATAATTGATTACTTGATTGAATGATTTGATTGATTGAATTTAAATACTTTTTTCCATATTCCCATTTCATTTTCAGTCACGCCGCAAAAATTAATACCTACTTCACCGCCATTAACGGCAAATAACATGTTGGCACTGTTACAAGAGGCCATCAACAAAGATTAACCTGAAGGCTGGTCGAAGGTCGTGAATAAAACAAAAAGGGATATTATGACTGATTGGGATCGTGACGTCCATATTAACAACATAATTAATTCATCTATACATATAAATAAAATTGCAGTGTCTGTTTGTGCATATATGCATACCGTACATACACCAAAATAACATTTTTTTTTCAATTATTGTCTGTCTGTCTGTTTATTTGTTCTGGCTAATCTCTGAAACTACATCAGTCATCAGTCGGATTATAAAAAAACCTTTTGTATATGATAGCTCGACTCATAAGGGGTGACATGAGGTAATTTGTATCCAGATATTACCACGGGACCAGGAACTACGCGGGTGAAATACCGGGAGACCGCTAGTTGTTAATAATATTCGTCATAGATTCAGATGATGAATTTAGTGACAACTCAAATGTTCCTAATTCTGATATAAGTTAGGGGACGAATAAAATATATTTCTTCTTTGCAACCTTTTGAGTAAACTTTCCCTGATGTTCTGTTGTTGTATAAAATTGTAGACTTTTTAAAAATAAAAATTGTACTACAATATACGTTTATTATTAAAAAAAAATATCGACTATTCATCGTAGAAGTACGTCCCATCACTAGACACGTCCATGGCGTTACGTTATACGTTACAACACTTTGCTTAATTTTTCTTTCAATTTGATTTTATTTGTAGACTAGACCATTCTGGCTGGGTTTAACGGTTTTAAATTTAAGTTACTACAGCTATTAACGATTTAATATATTAAGAATTTAGAACAGCTGAAATACTAAGTCATAATTTGTAAATCGCTTCAACTTTCAAGAGTGAAACGGAAAGTTAATGACATATGTCACAGGCACCATGTTAGAGCGCAGGCACTATAGTCTAATTTTATCTTTATATTTATGGTGTGTTTCTTTCTGATAAGTTAATAATAGATTAAATGGTTTAAATATAAAATGACCGTTTTAATATTTCCGTTTAAATCTTTTTCACGCTCAAATCACATTGAATTGAAATTGAACTTGAACGGTATCAGATTTATAAGTGTTAAAATATTTTTCACAAAATGTAGACATTCTAAGTTAAAATTTAGAATAGTGTATAAAATTTTTCATTGAAAAAATCAATCAAATTTTATTTTTGAGAAAATGTCATTACAGCTACTCCTTTTAATTTTATCGGTAGGGCTTGAATGGTCTTTCAATTAAAATAATAGGGGTTCAATGAAATTGTCGTTTTATTGTATCTAATAGGTACTTCGAATTGACATAGAACCTCCATGGTTTAAGATTTAAAAGTGAAACTTTTTTCATACGGTACCTGTGTAGTTCTCCTTTCAAAAAATGTGCAACATTCGATTATCAACTTTCAGTAGTTTTTTTTATTCAGCTTAGACAATAAAGATAGATACTTCGAAAATTCGTGTGATTTTTGAATACGAGTTCCGACGCGGAACTAACGCGGCAGAAACAGCTCGCAATATTAATGTTGCGTTTGGAGAGGGGACTGCTAGTGAACGCACTGTGCGATTTTGGTTTAAACGCTTTCGTGATGGAAACTTCGATTTGAAGAACAAACCACGTGGAAGACCGCCCACACAGGTGAATAACAATGATAAGCGGCATGGTTTAAAGTTACTTTACCAACAATATTGACTCATTTTCGTTAAATCAATAAAATAAAAAAATATGAAAAATGGGTGCCTCATGATTTGACTGATCTGCAGAAAGAAACGCGTGTTGAAACTTGCGTTGCCTTGTTGAATCGATACAGAAATGAAGGAATATTGGTTCGAATTGTGACATGTGATGAAAAATGGATTCTTTACGATAATCGTAAGCGGAAAATGCAATGGCTGACCCCAGGTCAAACGCCGCAACAGTGTCCTAAAGCAAAGTTTACCAATAAAAAGGTAATGGTAACTGTTTGGTGGTCTTAGTGTGGCGTTATTCACTATAGCTTCTCATCTGGTGCAATTCAGTATACTTCTCCGATCTGCGAGCTAATGATAGTGATTAAATAAATATGTTAAATTTCAAAAAAACTAATTTTTATTTTCCAGTACAAATCGGAAATTTCAGCCAGTGCAAAATGCTTTCACACAACCCTGATAGATGGCAGCAATGTATAGATAATAATGGGAATTATTTTGATTAAATAAATATGTTAAATTTAAAAAACTCTAATTTTTATTTTTGTTAGCCAACGATTATAAATATTTTTAATCGTATATATTATGGGAATAAATTATATATTAAAACAAAAACAAATAAAAATATATTTTTTGTTTTTATTACGAAACAGAAATTCCAGACCCTTAATTTTATAACCAACGGTTGTAACTTGTACTAGACACCAATCACACGAGTACCTAAACTGCATCTCCTTTTACTTTGATTTGTTATCTAAGATAGCAGTAGAAGAAATTTCGCTAAGTTTTGATATACATTTGTATGTAGATGGCTTATGTCCTAAAGCCTATCTAATATTCAAACAACTTATTTTAAACAAACAGATTGATAGTTTGCATAATAAAGCGATAAGACGGAAATGGTAGACGCACAATTATTTTTTTATTGTTAATAAAATTTACATATAACTTTTGGTTACGTATGACAAAATATAATGAAAATGTCGTCGTAAAAGCAATAAAGGTTGTTAAAACATTGTGACAATATTAAGTCTGTAGTTTCAATGTTAAGATTCATACTCGTAGTTATTGTTTTCATGTTCAGGGTCGTAAGAAATTTTATTTATTGTTATAAAGTGCCTGTCATTTTATAAATACAGAAGGTTTTAATCCCTGCTCCTATCAGAGGTAAATATGTTGAGCAACTCTAAATATGGAGTTTGTTTGAATCGGCTTAATAGGCCGCCGTCAAAGATATAAACTTTAAGGCCTGTGTGCACCAAGATTTCGGTTATCATACGCCTTATTACGCCTTATTACGCCGTTATTATCGTACGCCGGTTAAGGACGTAAGCTCGGTTAAGATAACCGCCCGGTTTACGTCCTTAACCGGCGTACGGGTTGTCGTGAGCAGTAAATTTTACGTTTAGCTTATGTTAACCGTTGGTTATGATAACCAAAATCTTGGTGCACACAGACCTAAGGGTGTCCAACGAAAGGCTTCAATATAACATTTCAACTACCTTCTTTGGACTTTTGAAATCAACTACCTTCCTCCGAGTGATCCATGATTTAAATCTTAAATCTTGCATTTATCTATGGTAAATCCGATATATATAATCCGAGAAATACGATGGTTCAGCCTTCACAGGCTCTTAGACTATTATAAATACTACAAATATAATCTGAATGACAATCGAGCGAGTATGAATATTCAATTAAATCTAAAACAATAAATAATGTTGTGATAAGAACAACTTGTTTTCAGGTTCCAATGTTGTTAATCTATATAGCTTCATATGTATATTGTTTATAGTTTATATTGTATAGTTTATATTAACGCAGTGATCGATCGCTGTGGCCGTCAGTCTGTCTGCATGCAAATGACTGTATTGACTTTTAAGAGGGCGCTACAATTATTTAATAACTAGCGAAGTTCTGATGTAGAAATATAACTATTTAGAGTATAATGATTTATTTTTACCTTAAACATTCTATTGAATTTTTATGCTTGCTTAATTTATAGACAGCTTTATCTCAGACCCCACGTCGCCATATACGTTACTCAAAAACCATGTCACCAGTTAAAGGTCAAAAAGCCTATTGCAAATACATAATCAACAGAAAAACTTAAGCGTCTAGAATGTTTTGTTTTTTTTTCAAAGCCAAACAACAGCTATTGCGCAGTATCAAACATTCAACAATAATAAACAACAAACGCTATATAAATTGATCACGAGTTAGCTAATCCACATGCCTAAAATAAAAACAAAAACAAGCCAATTACTAAATAATTTGTTGGTTCCCAACATAAATTGGTGATTTCCGCACGAATAAATATCATACAGAGAAAAACAGTTTAATTGATGATTGCCAATTACCAAATAATTTATTGTTTACAAACATAAATTGTTTATTTCCGCGAGAACATATAACATACGGAGAAATCAGTTCTATTGATGTTTCTCTGTGCATTAAATCAAATACATTCAGACGTGGGCACGTAATTACAACAGAGCACACAAATACGAATAAGATAATGTAATATGGTTACTACAATACGAGCTCCTAGCAACTTCATATAGAAACACGTCTGCAAATTTGAGAAGAGCCAAACCTCCCTAGTCTTAGAAGAGATGATATGAAACTTGGAATCGGACAGATAAGCCTATTTAGCCTATGTACCAGGTTAACCAACCTCTGGGTCAATGAGATATCGTTTATGTGTACCTAGATAGCGCCGAGTAAAACTGTTAGATGCAGCCTGCAAGACTGCAGCGGGAAGCTGGTTAAGCTACGTACTGGCTTAAAAAAAAATTAAAATACTTATGACAATAGCTACTTATAAACCCGCCAACCCGCATTGGAGCAGCGTGTTGGGTGAACGCTCCATATCCCCTCTCCTATAAGGAGGAAGGTCTGACCCTGTAGTGGGCCGTTAATAGACTGATAATGAAAGTGACCGGTCAAAATCGGTCCAGGCGAAAAATTGATTTTGATGTAGGTAAGCAGTTCGGTGTGTATGCATGTAATAAAAAGCTGTTCATTTAAAATTAATACCAGACACTTCAATTTTATTTGTATAATTGGGTATAATCATTCTGGGGTATATTATTAAATTACGGATTATAGGGTCGTAGTTTCGAGCGCCGTAGAACAGCTAATTAGTAAAATATTCTGTAAGGAAATTTTACTAATTAGACCCCGTGATTAACGAATTCGTTTCTATGGGTCTCTATATAATAAAGACATACATATAAAGAGATACCGAGACAAATTCGAAAATCACAATGTCAAAACATAGTTGCAAAACAGCGCTACTTGGCCGGGCTGTGATAAATATCGGCCTTTTTTTCTCATTTCCTTTAGGTTTCAAAGAAATTTTAAAATCCCTTTATCTTTAATCTGACTTGGAGCAGTTTCGTGGTTCTGAGCTTCTAATTGTAACTACGATCAGCGCTTAGCCAAAATTACCGAATCTGTAAAGCATAAAGAAGAATATGTCTAAATAATTATTATATTAAATTGTAATTCAATTAGAAATTAGAAACAAATGTCACATTGTATCACCCAGATGTGCTTAGTATAATTTACTTAATTATTATTATTATGCAGATATGATAACGTTATTACTAGATTAGCGGAGTAAGAACTATAATAACTACAATAACAACATTTGGTACAAGATCACAAGCGAAAGCGACACAAATACAACTAAAACAAAATACATGTATTATTATCAGCGCATCTTGCAAAAATTTGCAATATGAAATTCGCAATGAGTCCTTAGGGTAAGTGGTGAATTTTTGCAGCTATGAAAGGACGAAGTGTATTTGATTTTTATTTTCTGAGTAACGAAATATACGGCAGAAAATAATATTAGTGAATATCTATTTTATTTGTTTGTTTTCAAAGCTTAAAGAACCGAAGTCAACTCCAAATAAGTTTGATGTCCGCCCTTTGTGACATTGTAAACCTGTTATCTTAAGAAAAACTTTAGGCCCAGTTAGAGAGAAACCATCATCAGCATCATGTCAGAAAAATGACGTCCACTATCGATACAGGTCTTTTGTTGGGACTTCTAAATAAAACGTTCCTGAGCTGCCTGTGGTCAGAGACTCCCTGTGACACGTTAGAGAGGAAGGAAGTAAAGATTTAAAAGAAGTTTTGAAATCGCTTTCCGCTTTTACGTTAAACCTACATTATATACAAATCAACCGAGCGTACAGTTTACAAACACTGGCGCTTGACGCGTCCGCTCAAGGCCTCGCAGTTAGCACACGTTTAGGGGTCGGCCACATTTTGCGTACACTTAGTCGCGGACTGTAAGTTCGTTCATTTTCAGCTTACGTTTAAGCGTTCAGACAACTGCACTTATTGAAAAACGACTTCCAAAAAGCAGATTCTTAACTCGGCTGTATGTATTGTCTATTGTTTGATGTATGATATGCCTGGATCGATTTGGAAAATTCTTTTTTGTTTGAGAGGGATCCCAGGGTGATCCCATAGCCATCATGCCAGTATCTGATGATGGGAAAAGTAAAGGTACGCTCAAAATTTATAGGAACTCTTGCCGCAATTTCGCAATATTTTTATTGTGAATCGTGCATTTAGATTCGAAATTCATAATTGTTGTCGATAATTCACTAAAAAGCAAAAAATAAAACCAACTTCTCCAAAGACACCAAAAAATTATAAATAATTGCGTTATTTTGATAATTTATTAGTTCTTGCGTTTGCTAAAATTTTGAATGTATACAAATGGTATAAGAAAAAAATCTCACATTATGCAATGTTTTTTTGACTCTATAGGTCGTTCAGCGTCACTCATATAGTCACTCATCCTTTATTTTGGAAAAGAATACGACGAACGTAAGTGCGATCATTCAGTTTACATCAGATGTGACCAGACCCCCAGCGCTTTAATTCATTCACAGTTGTAATCAACTTCACATTGTTTGTCGTTTTTTGTCGGACACGGAAGGGGTTATTATCAGCCGACTTGCAAATGGAGAAGTTATCAGTTTAACGCATAATTGGGCTTATTTACGATCTGTTAAACTAGAATACAAAATAAAGTTATTCACTGCGCATAATGATCTTTAGCAATGTCGCGCCTACATCGGTCTAGTGTAGATACCAAAGCTATTCCAGATCGTTTTTAACGTCATTATAGTGATTTTAACCATCTATTTCGTCCCCAAAAAATAGGTGTAAAATTTCATTCCCTTTGACTTTAGTGACAAAGCTTATTTGGGGAAGTAATACCACTAAGGTTATTTGTTCGACGCAGCGCTGCTATGTTTTGGTTTAGTCATAATTGGCAGTGTAATGACAGGCATAAGACGATTAACATCTGCGCCTCAGATTTATGCGGCACTTTGTAGGAAGTGTTTCCAGCATAAAACAGGGAGTTTATAAGTAATGGGTTTCAACTTACTATCAAGTGGGCCATCTGCATGGTCCATCAACTAAGACATTATAGAACATTTTCGACTGCATTGTAGGTTAACATTAGGTAACACAGTTATAGGTTAAGTTATCGTTAATTAAAAAAAAACACAGTTGAGTATAAATCTCAACAGTTGCTAGCTATTTATGATTTAATTTCAGTACATTACGCCGACTAATAGCAACTGTGTAAAAATAAACTCCTTTTAATGTTTTATTCATTAGAAGCTGTTGCTGGTTTCTTCCGGTTCGAATAAGTAGAACCTTAATAGCGCCATGGTTAAATGGCCGGACTCAGTTTGTGATTGGATCTCGAACTATTTTGTATAGTCAATCTAGTCAGGGAAATCCGTTTGGCTTTGGTTGTTGGCATGTCGGTGACTGCCTCGTTGGTCTAGTGGTTAGCCTATGTCGCTTCGATCACGAGGTCCTGGGTTCAATTCCTGGGTCGGGTCATGGAATAATTCTGAGCTTTTTCATTCTTCTATGAAATGTTCAGTACATTCCAAGTCCGGAGTCTGGAAGTTGGTGGTGTTACACCCCCGCGCCTCGGAGAGCACGTTAAGCCGTCGGTCCCGGTCACTATCATCAACATCTGATAGTGATCGTTAATACATGAAACATTATCACCCTAAGCCCGCCAACCCGCATTGGAGCAGCGTGGTGGGTGTACGCTCCATATCCTCTCTCCGATAAGGCCTGGCCCTGTAGTGGGCCGTTAAATAGGCTGATAATGATGATGATGATGATGTCGGTGTTTTAGAAGACCGCAGGTACCAACTTGTAGTGCTGACAACTTACCACTACATTCAAATCGAAATGGTCTCTGAAATATACTGACCCAGTCCTAACACAAGTTATTAGCGTTGGAGATGAAAAGAAAATATTAAACAAGTTTAAAAAAACAAATAAAATATTTTCATTGATAAGTAATCCTAAAAAGAACCTTCAACTTTTAATCGCGAGTGAAACCACGGGAAGATCTTGCAGTTGTCTATTATAATAATCTCCTAGGTTCGTTGAAACTATAAAATCTTACAATGTTGAAAAAAGAAAATAGTCGTAATAGATGTCGTAACCGATAGGAATATTTTCTAATTTACGATTCTAAGATAATTTTAAATTCAGATTAGCCTAGCCGGCCACGGAGTGACGCACTTCGCTCTTTGAGATCGTAGACCAAGAGCCTGTGGTGACTAGACCTTGGTCATTTCATAAAAGTTTTTATTTATTTATTTTTCCTAACTTATGACTAGTAACAGGGTATCCATATTCAAATTTAAAAAAATGGTAGTCATATTTATTCTATAAAATTAATAAGTTTAATTTGAATTTGAAATTTAATTATTTTAAATAAGTTAACGATTATGTGCGGCCTACTATCACCTAATAATAAAAGTTCCCGCATTAAACACTGTTAATATAAAAGGCCGGCCAACCCTTCTTTAAGTATTGCAAATATAGGCATACAAAAACTCAAAAATATTGTATCATGTTGGCTTTGGCAACAAGATTAAAACTTCCATCGTCCAAGCATAAAGCGACATTTTAGGATATCGACAAATTTTTTATACATTTTAAGCTATGTCACTTCGTACTTATCTTTTAAGGCTACCATCATTAAAACCCCGTAGTTTATTAGGAGCATGGGCTGACGAACTCAGTTTATAAAATGACGAAATCTGGCCAACACAGACTCATAAGCTACTTTTGTTTACAAATATCAATAACAGCATTGGCCATACGTTTATCTAGTTGATTACTTACGTTATATCGTTGCTTTGATGTTTTGAATATGTACTTAGCTATTTTTCGCGCTTAATCTAATTGCTTTTTCAAGCTATAGCCTAAACTACACCAGGCTAACCGAATAAAATCCTAGCTGGATCTATATTGAACTAAGGATCACCCAGTTATAAAACTAAAAGTTTTCCAACTGCGTCAGTGACATGGTGACATAAGCACTAAGTTCATTTTTTTATTAGTAATACCTAGAGCACTGAAAGACTGAAAGAGTACTCATACGTTCAGGGAAATGGGACGTTTTGTGAGTAGCGTTGCCTGTTTACTCTTTATCATCGGGTACATACTTGTAAATAGGTTATCAAAACTGTTAACACTTTACTGGCACTTAGTTTATACGTCGCCTAGACAATTTAAAATTATAATTTAGAGGCTGCGTCACAGAAATAGACCGGTTCGTTTTGATCTGAGTGGTATGATGTATTATTCCGTATCTAACGGGAATTTCATACTTGGGTATCTATCATTATGGAAACGGTTGTCTCAGTTTATCTATACTATTAAATGATCATAAAAAGTTTATAATATAATATCTTTCTCTTTACGATTTAATATTTTTTAATCACGATCCACGAACACACACGTTTCCTTTGATAGTAGGCTTCAGTAGATACTATTAATAGTTACCACCCCTAAAATGAATCACTAAGCTTAATGTTCTGATACCTATGATGCAGCGTGGAACAAAAAAAAATAAAATTAACAGTGTCGTATTAGAATCCCCTCAGATTGTTTTCTATTTGTGGAACTGCAGCACCTTCAAGCCCGAGGGCTGGAATACCTAGGAGGTCGTAATGCAGCGCTAAGTGCATATTGTCGTAACGTAAACCTTGCATTTAGTCCAAAGGATTTTTCAAATGAATGAATCAGTCCCATGGTCAGGTGAAATAGATAATTAGAGAACCTTCTTGGCGACTATTTCGACAGCGCTGCCATTTATCTATTTTTATCCGACGAAAATAAACGGAGGAGGTTCTCAATTCGACATGTATATTTTTTTTTTATGTATGACCACGCATAACTTTTGACAGCGTTGTCTGATTTTGATAATTATTTTTTCATTAGAAGGGGCACAGTTCCAATGTGGCACCGACTTCATAGATATGCTTAAGTAAATTAAAGCAACTAAATAACACAGTAATTTTTTACTTTTTAGTGCGTTTTGAGTCGGTTCTATTTTTTGTTAAAATTTTTTATTTTATATTATAAATTTTTAATAACCTCCGAGCCCGTGACAGGACACCATCGCAATGTCAGACGTTAACTTATATTTATTTATTTGAAACTTTCAACCGATGGAATCTGTCCATTGGGCATTGACATCGTAAAGCTGTCGATATTTAAATAGCCCTTTTCTCCGCGCGGTATTTCAGCGCGGTTATTCCTCTTGCGCGAAGAAATACCGGTATCCGTCGTGGTGCAATAGCCAAGAATCTGGCTCGGGTCAGAAATAAAACTACAGGAACAAAAAAAAGTAAAAACGTTCAGTCAACAGTGGTCGTTGACCCGGGACTGGCATACTCGTACTTTCTGCGCTGGTACAATGCACTTTCGATATTTAATTGTCATTATTCAATATAATATGTGTTATCGGATGTAGAATGAGACCCCAAAAATTATATTTTGTATTTATCTGTGATTAACTAAACTAAATGTTTATTGGCCCAGTGGTTAGGGATCTGTGGCTGTTCTGTTGATCCCGCATAGGTACCTTCGTTTGTTTCTTTATTTTCGATCACAATTTATCTATGTTGCTCTATAGTCCGGACGTAAGCTGCATGGTGCAGGTGAAAACCATACCTCATGTTCCTTTTATTAAATACAATACAATGAAACAACAAACATTTTTTTTTATTTTGCTCCAATACGCTGACGGTAACTATAACATCAATAAGGTAAAGATCAATAGGTAGATAAAAATCACCTTAAATTATGAATATTAAAACAGGTTTAAAATGGTGAAATCATTTATGGAGATAAGTCTCCATACATCGACGCAAGGTCAAGCAAGGTGTTTAGAAGTTCTTTGCCGGAAGAAACAACTAGGTACCTATTTTGGTAATGAAATAACTATGATGATAAGCGAGAAATCAGCTGTTTCGCTGATGACGACAGACATGTCGTCTGTCGTCGGCTACGAACGAGCACCCTTACGTACTATCAAGCACAACTTGTAACACCACCAACTTCCCAACTTCAGGCAAGGAATGTCTTGGAAGGAAAGCTTAATACTACATAGCCCGACCAAGAACCGGCCCGAGTCCCGACCCGAGACAGGATCACAACAAACAGACTAACAACACGACCAACGAAGTAGTTGTTCTGATAGCCAAACGCTCAACTTTAATTTCATTATTTTGTTCAAAACATCAACATAAACCAACATTCCTATTCAAATAAATGTTTGTACTCGTACCAGCTACTCGTGAACATAACAAATAAACAGACAAAGGATGGTGATAGCATTCATTAGGAGTGCCGACTGGCAGTGGCCCCACTGTACGAAATTGGTCAAGTTATATTTGGTGTGTGACCTCGTTCTATACAACACACTGTTCATTGAGGTACTCGCACAGGGCCGACCTATGATTTCTGTTACATTGGACCTTCGGGTTGATTCCATGCGCGGAGATAAATGTTGTACGAATATACTTCGATAACAGAGAGGTCCATCTAATTTAAAATTATGAAATAATTATGGGTTTAAAGTTTTAAACCCATAACTATTATTAACACAATAATGTATGACTTCATTAAGTAAGCTCGCCACTGTGCGTGTTGCATTGGAGCAGCGTGGGGGGTTGAAGCTCCATATACTCTCATCTATTCAAGGAATGCTTGGCCTTGTAGTAGGCCGTCAAAATACTGACTGTGCGAATGCACAGCCGAATAAAGTTTCAGCAACGCCCAATAAACTGTTGTCGTACTCACCTTCAGTACAGACGATTTAAAATATATAGGGAAAGTATAGTGCTGTTTTTATTGCAAGAAATAATAAAATAAAAAAATTGTAAATAACAAAATCGTAAGCAGAAATGTTTAGAATTCTTACTTTTAACTGTTAGCTTGACTATACTCATTTCTGTATCTTTGTTCAAAATTTTATTTTGAACAAAAAATAGAACTGACACAAAACGCACTAAAAAGTAAAAAATAACTGCGTCATTTATACTAAAGCCAAACTCGATTGAGAATGCTTGTCAACAAACAAATTAAAAATGAAGGTAGAAATTACTAGTCATTTTGCACCTAATTTTTTTAATTAACTTGTTAATGACGAATTCATAACAATAAATTACGTAAGTAAGCTTAAAACTCATTAATATATTCAATATCTTTTGAATAAGATTTTATAAAAAAGCAAAACATAATTTTAAATTTATTAGGCATAAAATGTCTTGCATTTTCTACCTTCATTTTAAATTTGTATGTTGACAAGCATTCTCAATCGAGTTTGGCTTTAGTATAGATGCTTTAATTTACTAAAGCATATTTATGACGTCGGTGCCAGCAAGTTTAAGGAACATTTATTTAATGTAGTAAAGCAGTTTGTGGGTTCTAGGTAACGTCCTTAAAGAAACCTTATTATTATTAGGTTACGTTAGTATTTTCTACTTTTTAGTGCGTTTTAAGTCGGTTCTATTTTTTGTTAAAATTTTTTTTGTTAAAAGATTTATCGACACGTTACCTACTCGTACTATACTGTCATAGTATATTATACGAAAATTTGAAAAGTTCAATTTTCCCAGGACGTCATCATCAGATCCTAACCATATTGGAAGTGTGCTCTTTCTAATAAAAAAAAAATTATCAAAATCGGAAGACTCTGTAAAATGTTATGCGTGGTCATACATTAAAAATTAATAAACGTGTCGAACCTCCTCCGTTTTTTTTAGTCGGTTAAAAATATATCCTAAAACTTAGCCCAAATATTGTAATTATTCCAATAAAACTTTGCCCAATATTCCACAGACAATACTCTCTTCTAAAACTTCCCTCAAGTACGAGTAGGTACTTATGTATTACTTTAGCAAATTCCTCTAAGGTAATTCAAATACCTAATTATTATTATATTAAATTTCTTCTAAGTAAATGCTTTGTTAAAAAAAGTATAACGAACTTTTATAACGTGACTTGCGATTTTAATAACCCACTAATTAGCATCTAGCTTGATTACTTTAGCGCAATTCATATAAAAGGAATTCGACAGTCTCAATTTGCAGACAGACTAATGTCACAATCTTTTTCTGGTGAATAAATAATTACCCTTGTTAATTAACAAGATTTATTTACTTCTGTTATATTAATAGAGTAGTGTTGGTCCCGTTTGGCACGATTCGAAAACACAATAAAATTATCTCGACCAGGGTCAATGCACTCTTTTATCTCCACGTTCATTACAATAGCAAGTGTTATTAATGTACATTTGTTCAATAATAGGTTGACAAGCGAAAGCCACGTCATGACATCTGTTGCTACAACGGATGCCGATTGTCTCCTGCTGCGGTCAGCATTATCAGCATATATTATTGGTCCACCTCAGAGCCAGACCTTACTCCTTATACATATAGAGCTAAGATACAATAGTTTGCCCCAAAGCTGTCGCTTAGGAGATATATAGTTTTAATCTTGTAACGATCACTGGCAGATGTAAAATATATACTAGACCGGGACCGGCAAAGTGCTCTCAGGACTATACGAAGTTCCGATCTCTAAGCTGATAATTTCTTAGAAGAAAGAAAAGCTTAATATTTTATAACTCATACCCAGGATCTTGTGATGCGAAGCCCACTTTAACCACTGGAACAACCAGGCATATCTAAGGTTTGACTTAAGAGCTTAGACTAATCATAGGTTTATCTATAGCTACGTCATTATACGCGAGTCAAACCACAGGATATTGTTAAATAGATAAATACTGGAACATTAAAATGTTAAACATAAAAGTATGTATATTTTTTTATTGAGACAGACAGTAGATACCGCCTACAGAGTGCCTAGTGTGAGCTTTCACTAAAACAAATCGAAAACTTCACATTCGCGTAAAGTCAAATTTTATATGGAATTCAAGCAGCGCCACTGGCAATATCGAGAGACAACTCAAATGGGTGAGTGTCAGTGTCATATAAAATTTGCGTTTACCGTTTTTGATATCGACGCAGTACAATCTTACACTAGACACACAGATTCAAATTAATTTATAATCACTCTACTTGTCAGTTTTTTGCCGCGAGGATTAATTTATTACTTTATTAGAAAGTCATACACATATTTTCAGTTACGTTTTTAAATACAGCGGCTCAGTTTAAATGCTCTTACCATTTTTGCTGTTGCTAATATGCTGGAGTGATGTTCGCTGTCAAGTGAACGGACTTAGGTACAAATAAAACTTTCGTATAGGTTAATCGTAGGTATAAGCATTCACATAACATATATATAAATTAACCATTGTCTATTAACAATTGCAGGGAGGTCAAATCTGTACTGTAATAGTATAGAAGACAGTAGGTGTGCATTAACTATTTATTTCACGATTATATTATTGTTACTAATTATGCAAGAAGGTGCACGTACTTAACTACCTAAAAGTAATAAATATTACGAATTCCGAGCGCTGAACGATGATAGTTTACGGAAAAACTCAATTGAGTTTTTGTAGCAACGTATTAGTATTATATTAAAATGAATATTTTTAATACAATATTAAAATAAATAAAATAAAAAATATTAAACGAACGAAGTGTTATAGAGACCCAAGAGTTTTAATACCAGGACGTTATGCACAGTAATTATCTGTATCCGCAAATTTTTGAGCAAAAACTGAAACCAAAATTCTGAATTTGAAACTTGAAATTTCGACAACGTGAACTATCATAATTATTGCATGTACTATTATTGGTAAAAAAATATTTATACAAAGTAATTTCCATGCAGTCATGCATGGAAATTAATGCGGGTGAACGTTAAGAAAACATAAAATAATAAAATGCTTACTATTACTTTTAGTTTCATAATGAATTACCCGCAGTATCCCAACCTTGCATGTACACAAATACTAGTCGTTCATAAATTTAAAAATCGAGCATTGAAACTGTCAAATATACTACTATTAATATAATTCACATAAACTAAATAATGTACAGTTATGTAGGATCTAAATAGATAAATAAATGTTATGTAGGATGTAGATGAAATCTTAATACAGATTTTCTCCGCGGACTGCGCGTAGCAACAAGCGAGCAATGAAGGCAACAAACAATCACGCGACGCGGCCATTAAAATTCATGATAGAGTGAGTGAGTGCGCGCCGATAAATAATCTGCTTAGGCTACGCGCGCGACCGAGCGTAGAATCGCTTACTGCTTATTTTCTATACTATAACTATTGGACGATTTATCATTATCAGCCTATTAACGGTCTACTGCAGGGCCTCGTCTTCTTTCTTGTAGGATAGAGGATAAGGAGCTTAGCTGCACCACGTTGCTCCAATGCGGGTTGGAGGGCTTAGGGTGATTATGTTTAATTTATTGATGATCACTTTAACACTTTTATGATAGTGACCGATTCCGGCCTTAGAACTCACTAAATATATCAAAGAATTATTTCACAACATAGCCCAGGACCTCGTGATCAGAACCATAGGCTAATTGCCAGATCAACTAACCATTTCTTTCATAAAATTTCAAAATACAGAAGGAGGAGGCGTGACCTTATATAAAATTTAAAAAAAACACACGTAAAAATATTAGTTTAGAACCTGTATGCGTTCCTTAGTCATGAATCTTGCTAACGTAACTAAGCAACTTTTCAATTACTCGATTCGATTTATGTTATTGAATGTAACGGCTGTCTATGACTATTAATTTGTTAAGCAGTAAACTGATCAACAGCTGTACAAACGATAATATTAAACGAGTCAGAGTCATTGCGCTTATACGAGTATGTTTTGTTTTGTATGATTTCTATTTTAACGCGTAAAATGTGCGACTATTGTTGTGATATAAGCTATAATGTTAGCATGAAAATTAATTTTTGCATGTTAATATCGTTAAAATTCAAAAACAGCTTAACCGATTTTAATATTTTATTTTTATTTTTGTTACAATATTGTATTAAGCCTATGTTACGCATCTTTATTAATAAAATCGTGACGGAGTACGGTAGACATTAGATGATAATGAAAACATAAAAAAATATTGATTTCGAGTCGACAACATAACCTATATCCATAAAATTCGGAATAAGGAGAATTTCGTCAAATTCTAATAACACTTACGAACAAACCGTAGTTGCTATCCAAACAAACTAGGAACTAGGAAGGGCAAGTCCGGTTTTCAGGGCGACTGCTAGTATTTACTAAAGGCCGCTCAATATTCCTGTGTGATTTTCCGTTGTGAATCTCGCGCTCGAAGCGAAACTGAAACTGTAAGAAGCTGCCTGTTTCACAGTATCACAACATGGCGCGAATTTGCGAATTATGCTTGAAACCTGAAAATGCTCTACTCCAGTATTTCAACGTCTCACGCATGTCGGTAGAACTTTTCCGGAAGAATTCTATGACGGCAGTGGGACTGACCTGGTTGGTGGTGAGGTCCCACTGGTCGGCGACGAAGGACTGCCTGCTGTACAGGAACACGGGCACCTGGTGGTCTTTCACCGGCGCCGGGTCGCTGTTCACGCGGACCACCGTCAGGTGAGTTGTCGTCGTGCCCACTGTTGAAAAACATGCAAGAATAAGTTATCGGTTTTTACACAAGAGTTGTGCTATGAACACTTGACAAGAATTGTTATTCATTAGGGTGCAAAGGACATTGCCAAAATTTGCCCCAGGCTGTCCAAACTTATTGCTCATATTTAACTGTTTTACACAATGAATTTTATAAAACTACCCATGTTTCATAGCAATCACTTGAAAATATATCAAAAAATTAAAATTTCAATCGATTTTTTGTGTTCTGAAGAAGCACGTGACCGTTGTCGTAGTATGAAAAGTCAACTTTTTCAACCTTCATAACTTTTTCCTGCGACTGCATAGCTACATACAACTTTGTTTTTATGTAAATAGAAAATCTGCACTATTTAATGACATATATATCATTACTGGGCAGCCTTAGGTACACTTCCATACAATTTTTGGCAATGTCCTTTGTTATTCATTAGTGCGAGTTTTTCACCGAGCGTCTGCGTAAAAACGTACTCACTCGTAACGTCAAATTATATAGAAAAAAAGCGTTTACTCTCGCTATAACTAGATGGTAACAGAAAAGATTTTCATAGAAATTCATACACAGCAGTCACACGTTTGCGGTTGGGTTACCAACTCACACCTTTAGTTTCAGATTTATTAAAACGCAATAGTTTGACAGGTGGTAATAAGAGTCACTTAGCGCACCTCGTCAGGTGATTGCAACCTCTTAGAATGATTGTATTTAATTTTTCGTGGTCTAGCAAATAATTGCCACCGCTGATGTTATTTCGATTATTCTGTTATTCCCCGTCAATGATTAAAGTAAAAGCTTGTGCATTAAGTAACAATATCCTGTAATGATCTGTAACAGAATTTCGGTAACAGGTCTCGTCTATGGTCGATGGTAGAGTCAATACAAACAGTCAAACATAACGTTTCATAAATAAAACAAAAACAAAGAGTACCCAAAATAAACGAAGTTTGGTGTAGATTTGGAATGATTTACTATTATTATATATTATGTGCTACCGCTCAGTATCATCTTATTGCACAGGTGCACTCTCTATTCCCACGCCTCTCTCCCTATTCATATCGGTGATCGGCACAGAGTGCCGAGTGTGAGTTTTCACCAAAACAAATCGAAAACTTCACATTCGCGTTAAGGGCGAGTGTCAGTGTTGAGTTTTCTCTCACTTCCGCCAGGGGCGCTGCTTCAGTTCCATATAAATATGCCCTTAACGCGAATGTGAAGTTTTCGATTTGTTTTGGTGAAAACTCACACTCGGCACTCTGAGTGCCTAGTGTGAGATTACTTCAAAACAATCGAAAACTTCACATTCGCGTTAATCGATATAACTTTACGCTGCCGTAATCGAAAAGTGGTCAAGTGTGAGCTCAATCGTTTTCGAAAAGTTTGTTCACTAGTGAAAAATTGGCTTCGATATTTTAACCAATCAAAATGAAATATCATTTGTATTAACCAACCAAATTAAAAATGACAATTCTATAAAGTAGACTTATGGAATCAACTATCTATTAAAATTGAGGTGGTCATAATGTCTCCATTTTAGCATTTTTAAACTGTGGTTCGTATAACATTGTTTTGCTGTGGTTTGGCATACTTCAAAGTCTTAAATAATAACTTCGTAATTCTTAAACTTAAATTTTTAAACATCTTCTAAATAATCTACCCTTTAAATGTTTTAAAGAGTAAATAATAATATAAAATGAGAACTAGTGCATCTCAATTCGACCTAATGGTCACATTTATGAAGCAGTAAGTGGAATTTGAAAAGATATTCGGCTTCTGTGAGGTTATGATTATTGAACTTTGCAAATACTTATCTATTTATTACTTTTTATGTTTAAGGCTGGGCAATATACAAAATTTGGCGGAGCAGGTGCAAATATTGAACAGTGATGGTAGTGGCGATACGAAAACCGTGGAAAATTGGAAAAAGTTTCATTAAAACATCAATTACTTCTTAATAACAATATGTGGATGTGTTACCAAAACTGAATTATATAAATTCGTTTTGGTTTATTAAATAGTATCTACATACCTAATCATGTAATTTAAAAAGGAATATCTTCCCAAACTTCTGACATAAGAGTATAATTATGAAACAATTGCAATTTAAATACATTAAAAGAATTGTGATGAAAAACTACATAGAAAAAGGTTAGTTGAAACTTTTACTATTTTAAGCTTACAAATCTATATTAAATTTCTTAACATCAATTACATATACCTAATTAACTATATATTATTTATTTATATTTACAAATATTTTCTCCAGAGAGGTAGATAAATAATGTAATATACAAACAAATAGTAAGGAATATGTTTGTATAAATATTTTTTAAATAAGTATATGTTACTGGTATTCTTTATATTGGGTACATACCTACTGAGCCCAGTGACCGACTTACATCTTGTTTCAATAAATATATCGGGAAAACAGAGTACTATGTATGTAATACCAACTTTTATCAAGATACCTGTAGCCATTCTTTAGTTATTGATGGTATATAAACATCCACATAGTTCTATATAATAGCTATGTATATATAATGTATATAAAAATAATAATAAGTATTTATATATAATATATATAAAAATATTCATCAGTTATCATACCTACCTACAGTTACTTTGGGGCTATATATAGTGATGTGTGTAATTGTCCCAGAATAATATTAAAAATTGGGAGGTTTTTACTAAGAAATTAAGTCAACAAAGTTCACCTACAAATAGTTTTAGTGTTTACTACTTCTGCAGTTTATTTTGAGTAACATAATAGTCTGAATTGGATCCATTTATGTATATAACTAGTTGTACTATAAGTTTTTCATTGTTACAGGCATTGCATACCAGCTAGTTTAGCCGGAGCTTAATTGGTCTATGCAAAGTACATCCAATAATGCATTATTAGTATATTACATGAAGTTTCACATCGCAGTACAACAAGACCAGCCAGCACAAAGCATTGTATATACAAGACTTTCACCGAACAAATATAATTATTAAGAAACCACAGATGATAATAAATGGAATAAGAACAATAAGTTTGAATAAGGATTAGATGTATAAGAGATATTTGTCTATTGTATGTTTAAGCTTTGTTTAGTTTATTTTAAAATTAAAGTGTGTTAGCATAGTATAATAGGACAATTTTATCAGAGTTTTAAAGTTTATACCTGAAAATATTAAAATTTAACTAAATACCATTATTTAATAAAATATTACTGAACTCTTTAAACTTTTTTATTTAAACATAAAATACTTAGTAATGTAATATATCATTTATGATTAGTTATATAATAAAGAATGTCCTCCTTGGTTTAGTGGCTCATGAGTTTCTGGAGTCATTTCCTGATTTAGTTAGGAGTAACCAACGAAAAAATATTGAGCTATAATTCCAGTAGTAGCCTGCAAGGTGGTGGTATTTCACCATTGTGCCTCAGTTTGTTACATCATCAGCCTCAGTCATATTTAGTAACATGTAAGATATATAGTTACAGAGTCCTGTAATGGGGCAATGAAAGATACCTATTGATAAAGATAAATAAACAACAACACCTTTTAATAAATTCTTTTATTTGAAATTAGCTATGTATATAATCTCATGATTGTTAGAATAAATACAATAATATTGACAAAAGTTATTTACGGGTAATTGCAAATCAAAGAAATATGTGAACCTTTTCATTTTCTTTTGTTTCTGAAAATATAAAGTAATGTCCTTTGTATTTTGTTTTAATTAATAAATTAAAAATATAACACAGTAATTATTCTAAGAATAATGAGGCCGGTGACACTGATCTCTGTAGATAGCCTCCCTTTAACATGTTTATTGTAAGTTTGCACAATCTTCAAGTGTAAGGATAATGATGCCGGGGACACAAACTGTGATTACTGTATATTGACTGCTTTCATCATGATTATTCTTCTCATTGTCCTTCGATTGCAAAGATAATAATGATGCCAAGGACACCTTTGTAGTCACTGGGGATAGCTTGCCTTCACCATGATTATTGCTATGGCTGTAACTTTGCACAATCTTCGAGTTGAAGGATAATGACGCCGGTGACACTAATTGTGGTGACTGCGGACAGCTGCCTGCCTTCACTTGCACATTGCAACGGTTGTAACTTTGCATAAAAACAAGCAGTCTCATGGAAAAGCGATGACTATACTGCGTTGCCGTAAATCTTAAGGCAAAACTTGGCGTTGTTATTTCTCAATAGACTTATCTTAGCGACCTCTTCCAAGTGAAATATAACCGGTCTTTCTTAATTTTACACTGTTTACACAAAATATAAATAAGTGTAGTCTTCTAAACATATTCACGGTCCACTCTCACTATGAAATTTAAAGTGACAGCTAACCTTCGCGTTTTCGAAAACTTTACTATTCGATCGGTGGTTATTTGTGACTTACACTCAGCACAAACTTGTTTTAACCAATCAGAGTTATTCACTTTTTCGCTTCGAGTAACTTCGGCGTAAAGTAAATGTCGATAATAACTGACACTCGCCCATTTGAGTTTTCTCTCACTCCCGCCAGGGGCCGGCACTCTGAGTGCCTAGTGTGAGATTACTTCAAAACAATCGAAAACTTCACTTTCGCGTTAAGGGCAAATTTTATATGGAACTGAAGCAGCGCCCCTGGCGGGAGTGAGAGAAAACTCAAATGGGCGAGTGTCAGTTATTATCGACATTTACTTTACGCCGAAGTTACTCGAAGCGAAAAAGTGAATAACTCTGATTGGTTAAAACAAGTTTGTGCTGAGTGTAAGTCACAAATAACCACCGATCGAATAGTAAAGTTTTCGAAAACGCGAAGGTTAGCTGTCACTTTAAATTTCATAGTGAGAGTGGACCGTGAATATGTTTAGAAGACTACACTTATTTATATTTTGTGTAAACAGTGTAAAATTAAGAAAGACCGGTTATATTTCACTTGGAAGAGGTCGCTAAGATAAGTCTATTGAGAAATAACAACGCCAAGTTTTGCCTTACGATTTACGGCAACGCAGTATAGTCATCGCTTTTCCATGAGACTGCTTGTTTTTATGCAAAGTTACAACCGTTGCAATGTGCAAGTGAAGGCAGGCAGCTGTCCGCAGTCACCACAATTAGTGTCACCGGCGTCATTATCCTTCAACTCGAAGATTGTGCAAAGTTACAGCCATAGCAATAATCATGGTGAAGGCAAGCTATCCCCAGTGACTACAAAGGTGTCCTTGGCATCATTATTATCTTTGCAATCGAAGGACAATGAGAAGAATAATCATGATGAAAGCAGTCAATATACAGTAATCACAGTTTGTGTCCCCGGCATCATTATCCTTACACTTGAAGATTGTGCAAACTTACAATAAACATGTTAAAGGGAGGCTATCTACAGAGATCAGTGTCACCGGCCTCATTATTCTTAGAATAATTACTGTGTTATATTTTAATTTATTAATTAAAACAAAATACAAAGGACATTACTTTATATTTTCAGAAACAAAAGAAAATGAAAAGGTTCACATATTTCTTTGATTTGCAATTACCCGTAAATAACTTTTGTCAATATTATTGTATTCATTCTAACAATCATGAGATTATATACATAGCTAATTTCAAATAAAAGAATTTATTAAAAGGTGTTGTTGTTTATTTATCTTTATCAATAGGTATCTTTCATTGCCCCATTACAGGACTCTGTAACTATATATCTTACATGTTACTAAATATGACTGAGGCTGATGATGTAACAAACTGAGGCACAATGGTGAAATACCACCACCTTGCAGGCTACTACTGGAATTATAGCTCAATATTTTTTCGTTGGTTACTCCTAACTAAATCAGGAAATGACTCCAGAAACTCATGAGCCACTAAACCAAGGAGGACATTCTTTATTATATAACTAATCATAAATGATATATTACATTACTAAGTATTTTATGTTTAAATAAAAAAGTTTAAAGAGTTCAGTAATATTTTATTAAATAATGGTATTTAGTTAAATTTTAATATTTTCAGGTATAAACTTTAAAACTCTGATAAAATTGTCCTATTATACTATGCTAACACACTTTAATTTTAAAATAAACTAAACAAAGCTTAAACATACAATAGACAAATATCTCTTATACATCTAATCCTTATTCAAACTTATTGTTCTTATTCCATTTATTATCATCTGTGGTTTCTTAATAATTATATTTGTTCGGTGAAAGTCTTGTATATACAATGCTTTGTGCTGGCTGGTCTTGTTGTACTGCGATGTGAAACTTCATGTAATATACTAATAATGCATTATTGGATGTACTTTGCATAGACCAATTAAGCTCCGGCTAAACTAGCTGGTATGCAATGCCTGTAACAATGAAAAACTTATAGTACAACTAGTTATATACATAAATGGATCCAATTCAGACTATTATGTTACTCAAAATAAACTGCAGAAGTAGTAAACACTAAAACTATTTGTAGGTGAACTTTGTTGACTTAATTTCTTAGTAAAAACCTCCCAATTTTTAATATTATTCTGGGACAATTACACACATCACTATATATAGCCCCAAAGTAACTGTAGGTAGGTATGATAACTGATGAATATTTTTATATATATTATATATAAATACTTATTATTATTTTTATATACATTATATATACATAGCTATTATATAGAACTATGTGGATGTTTATATACCATCAATAACTAAAGAATGGCTACAGGTATCTTGATAAAAGTTGGTATTACATACATAGTACTCTGTTTTCCCGATATATTTATTGAAACAAGATGTAAGTCGGTCACTGGGCTCAGTAGGTATGTACCCAATATAAAGAATACCAGTAACATATACTTATTTAAAAAATATTTATACAAACATATTCCTTACTATTTGTTTGTATATTACATTATTTATCTACCTCTCTGGAGAAAATATTTGTAAATATAAATAAATAATATATAGTTAATTAGGTATATGTAATTGATGTTAAGAAATTTAATATAGATTTGTAAGCTTAAAATAGTAAAAGTTTCAACTAACCTTTTTCTATGTAGTTTTTCATCACAATTCTTTTAATGTATTTAAATTGCAATTGTTTCATAATTATACTCTTATGTCAGAAGTTTGGGAAGATATTCCTTTTTAAATTACATGATTAGGTATGTAGATACTATTTAATAAACCAAAACGAATTTATATAATTCAGTTTTGGTAACACATCCACATATTGTTATTAAGAAGTAATTGATGTTTTAATGAAACTTTTTCCAATTTTCCACGGTTTTCGTATCGCCACTACCATCACTGTTCAATATTTGCACCTGCTCCGCCAAATTTTGTATATTGCCCAGCCTTAAACATAAAAAGTAATAAATAGATAAGTATTTGCAAAGTTCAATAATCATAACCTCACAGAATGGCTACAGGTATCTTGATAAAAGTTGGTATTACATACATAGTACTCTGTTTTCCCGATATATTTATTGAAACAAGATGTAAGTCGGTCACTGGGCTCAGTAGGTATGTACCCAATATAAAGAATACCAGTAACATACTTATTTAAAAAATATTTATACAAACATGTTCCTTACTATTTGTTTGTATATTACATTATTTATCTACCTCTCTGGAGAAAATATTTGTAAATATAAATAAATAATATATAGTTAATTAGGTATATGTAATTGATGTTAAGAAATTTAATATAGATTTGTAAGCTTAAAATAGTAAAAGTTTCAACTAACCTTTTTCTATGTAGTTTTTCATCACAATTCTTTTAAAGTATTTAAATTGCAATTGTTTCATAATTATACTCTTATGTCAGAAGTTTGGGAAGATATTCCTTTTTAAATTACATGATTAGGTATGTAGATACTATTTAATAAACCAAAACGAATTTATATAATTCAGTTTTGGTAACACATCCACATATTGTTATTAAGAAGTAATTGATGTTTTAATGAAACTTTTTCCAATTTTCCACGGTTTTCGTATCGCCACTACCATCACTGTTCAATATTTGCACCTGCTCCGCCAAATTTTGTATATTGCCCAGCCTTAAACATAAAAAGTAATAAATAGATAAGTATTTGCAAAGTTCAATAATCATAACCTCACAGAAGCCGAATATCTTTTCAAATTCCACTTACTGCTTCATAAATGTGACCATTAGGTCGAATTGAGATGCACTAGTTCTCATTTTATATTATTATTTACTCTTTAAAACATTTAAAGGGTAGATTATTTAGAAGATGTTTAAAAATTTAAGTTTAAGAATTACGAAGTTATTATTTAAGACTTTGAAGTATGCCAAACCACAGCAAAACAATGTTATACGAACCACAGTTTAAAAATGCTAAAATGGAGACATTATGACCACCTCAATTTTAATAGATAGTTGATTCCATAAGTCTACTTTATAGAATTGTCATTTTTAATTTGGTTGGTTAATACAAATGATATTTCATTTTGATTGGTTAAAATATCGAAGCCAATTTTTCACTAGTGAACAAACTTTTCGAAAACGATTGAGCTCACACTTGACCACTTTTCGATTACGGCAGCGTAAAGTTATATCGATTAACGCGAATGTGAAGTTTTCGATTGTTTTGAAGTAATCTCACACTAGGCACTCTGATATAGGTTGAGAGATAAGACGCAAGACCGTATGACAGAGTTCTAATAGTTTTTTCAATTAATCATGCATTTTGGTTACGTTATATTTCACATAAACTCCAAACTTAAATGTAAAATTCTCTTGTTATATATTGGGAAAGAGAGAAAATAAAATTACTTAATTATATTTTGACTTATCATCATTACATAGTATAAAATGAAGTCGCTTTCTTTTGTCCGTCCCTATATATGCTTAAAGCTTTTAAACTACGTTCTTTATTCTAAGATGGATGGATGGCTTCAAGGCTATATTTATTAGCCCCCGAAGCGTGCTAACTTGTTAGGAGTAGGTTGAAATCCACATCTCTTCGGTTTCTACACGATTTCGTACCGGAACGCTAAATCGCTTGGCGGTACGTCCTTGTCGGTAGGGTGGTAACTAGCCACGGCGAAAGCCTCCCACCACCCAGACCAAGACAAATTAAGAAAAATCTCAATCCGCCCCGCCGGGAATCGAACCCAGGACCTCCGTCTTATAAATCCACCGCGCATACCACTGCGCCACGGAGGTCGTCAAGATACGTAACCGATTTGCATGCGGTTTTTTATCATTAGAATAATTCAAAAGGAAGGATTATGTGTATAATACAAGCATAATATAGAAGAAAAACACTGATAATTTTCTGGTGTCGTAAATTAACGCATTTTTGGGCTTCCATTGCAAACGTTGGCTAAACCCTAGCAGATATAACAAACTAATGTACCTACTACAGTGTTGCACAGCACAACTTAACAAAAAAGTCTGCGATGGTAGGTATATGTCTATCTCTTATGGATAACCCACAATAACCATTTTTTTATCTTTTACTTTCAACCAAAAGTAATGACCTATTTATGAAGCGATTTTAAGCAATACTGCATCAATCCTTATACAATCAAGTATCTTATAAACACTTTGTGCATTCAATATAGATCACTATTGCCCTTTACAGCATGTAATTTAAGTGAATATTTTCCAAGATATGTAAGATTCAAAATGCAGGGACATATAGAGCGTTTGGAGGTCGCGCTGGGCGTGCATTCTTTAGTATACTTTAGTACCAGCATTGCAGCCGTGCAAAGCCGGGGCGGGTCGCTAGTAGTATACAAAAGTTTATTTAAATACGCTCGGAAAGTTTTCCAATAAATAAATTTCAGGTCATAGAATAAAAAAATATGTTTTAATGTTGATCGTATCGAACAAACTAGGTATCTCGCTATCACTCGCTATCTTACTTTTGGGATAATAATGCAATCGAAAATATTATCTAGCAGAGTAAATACTTTTACATGACAAATACCTACCTACCTACTGTGTAATACGTTTGCTTGCTTATAAAAATCGTGTGCCTTGTTTTTGGGTGAAGGCGTTCCAGTAAAGTATCCAATAAAGTATCCAGATTATTAAGATCCCTGGGTTAGACATATTGATTTTTTTAAGAATTTATACCATCATAATCAACCTATTAACGGCTTACTACAGGGCTAAGCCTCCCTCATAGGAGAGGGGATATATAAAGACCCCCAGTAAAAAAACAAGAAAAAGGACAAGGAAAAGGAGCGACCCCTCTAACTAACAGTGATGATAATAACCGCAACCTATAGCTTAAATTGTTATTCGAGGCATAGGACTTAGAATTTATACAGGATTTTTTTTAGAAAAAAAAAACAACTCAGTACTTCATATCCCGACCCAGGCCCTCGTAGTCTGAAGTCACGTCTAACCACTAGATCAACAAGGCTTAATTGGAAAGCTTACTACTCGTATTAATACATACACACATAAGTTAGATGATTTTGGAATAAACACAGCCGTTATCAGTCAGTCTGACCGAATTATAACAGACACTACTGACAGCTGTGATTATGATATCAGGCCTTATCAGAGACAAGCAGGTTTTTGTTGAGACAAGATAAACTCCGCAATTTGTGCGCTAATCGACTGGCTTCAAGGCTATATTTATTAGCCCCCGAAGTAAAATAGGGGTGATAGAACTTTGTTGTGTCTGTCTGTGGCATTGTTGCCTCATAACAAATGTATGTAATAGATAATAATTTTAAGATTTATTTTAAAGAGATTTTGTAATCTTTTTAATAATGAAATACCTTAAAGTACTTTATTCAAGACCATTAAATAAATAAATAAAACAAAAGGACCGATTAACGCTCAAGATGGTTATGAAAATTTCCCAATTCGTTATTAATCTTTTTACTGTTTAATCGATTCTACGTAAGATATCAGGAAATTCATTTAATTGACTACAATTTAGCCCTCGACTGCAATCACTCCTGAAGGTAAGGAATGTGTGCCAGCTAGTTAGAAGAAGCATTAAAACACGTTTATCATCAATAACCATGTTTTGATCATGTGCGTAATGTTAGCGTAGCTCTATCTTCTGTGAAAAGTTTCGAACATTATTATCAGATAAGTAGATAAGAATGATAAGGAACTTAACGTTACCAGACGTTTTGACGACATAACCTGACATTAATCAGATGAATAAACTGATAACTTTCCCCTATTTTACGTCGGGGATTAGCTAAAAGTGAAATATTTACAACTGCAATTCTTCATTCACTAATGTAAAGTGATGGTCCAGTAAGTCTTGAAATTCTTGTCGATACTCCCTAAAAAATAGAGCAATGTCTTCGTAAATCTTGATGCATGGCTATTAAATGCTACTTTGTAAGCGCGCTAACTTGTCAGCGTAGACTAATTCTCAGCTTGTCAGCGAATAAAAAAACCATTAACTCCGGTTTTAGTTACCAAAACGAGTAAACCTGAAGTGCGTACGAATTAGTCTATTAGGATTGATTATGTAAACGGTCGTACCCGTCTGCCTTGGCGAACGATAATGCTAATACTTGTTGCGCATCGCTGTTACGCCGCACGCGTTTGTTTTACAAGGTTATGAAACCGTGCTGACCCATTGAGTTCAGTAGGCCTAACATGAGCCCGAAGAGAAAACGACAATCGTCGTCCAATAGCGACGAAACGAAATATAGCTCTCTCTTTTGCACCAACGCAACGAGACAGAACAATATCTATGATTACGCGTTATTGGGTTATTGGGCGACGTTTGTAGGAGGTCTACAGGCGTTCTGAATTAATAACTTTATAGCAACAAGCCTGGTCTGATAAACTACTATCTGCAGCACAGTGTGGAATCCGGACCGCGGGACAGCAGAAATCATTCTGTTATTTTAAAAGCAAAATTACTTACTAGTACATAATAAGAGATATACCTAATTAACGTGTTCACAGTCCTCATACAAAAAATATATGACTTATGAGGAAAAACTGGTATTTATGCAAGCAGCATCATTGTTGCAATAAACAGTTTAAAAAGAACGCTAAGTGGACCGTAACGTAGTTAATATTTATATGTACAGAAGTTTTGTGTTACCTCGCGGCTACAGTCGCGATGTGCGGACAGCGTTATAACCTCGATTCTACGATGAAATAAGTGCTAATTCGACCACTTCGCTCATTGATAACTATACAAGTTTACGGGTATACCGAATAATAAGCACATTTACAACACAATAGGGTTTGTAGGGAACCAAAGGCCCGGGTTCACGTAGAACACTGTACAGTACGGCCTGTGATAAGAGTTAGAGAGTGTTGAAGACGTCTATACTAAAGCCAAACTCGATTGAGAATGCTTGTCAACAAACAAATTTAAAATGAAGGTAGAAAATGCAATACATTTTATGCCTAATAAATTTAAAATTACGTTTTGTTTTTTATAACATCTTATTTAAAAGATATTGAATGTATTAATTAGTTTTAAGCTTACTAATCTAATTTATTGTCATGAATTTGTCATTAACATGTTAACCAAAAAAATTAGGAGTAAAATGACTAGTGATTTCTACCTTCATTTTTAATTTGTTTGTTAACAAGCGTTCTCAACGGAGTTTGGCTTTAGTATAGAATAGTTAGCAGCTTTGCTCTCCATGGGATCTGATAATTTTTTTCTGTAAAAGATTCATTTACTATATAATATTTACTTTATAATGATAATGACAATATTTTCGTGAAATTTATCTTATCTATACGATTTATAACACTATTGCCAGTTAACTGGTTGGAGTTGAAGCTGGTCTAGAGGTTAGCTTGTGGCTTCGATCATAAGCTCCTGGGTTCACATCTCGGGTCAGGTTGAAGTCCGAAGTCGGGAAGTTGGTGATTGCATCGCATACATCAAAAATCGCCTCGCATTAATCCGACATTAATATGCTCGTACCTTAGGCCTGGTCCTCTAGAGTGCCGTTAGAAGGCTGGCAATGATGAGATTGTCAGTTGTAGAATAAACATAACCATGTTTCTCGTATGTTATAATTACAGCACAGAAAAACGCCAGCTTGCGCTAGCTTTTATCCGAGCCTATAGTAACAGGTTGAATTGCATTGCATTGAAACAATTTGCAAACGAGCACTAATCTACAGTTTTATAAAAAGTTACATCGTTCAGGTTCCTTGTCCACAGTGTAGCATTTAGCTTCGTATATTAATTATGTACCTAGATAAAATGTTTCTTAATTATAATCGTTTTTTAACTTGTAGAAACAATTCATAGTTAACCAAAAATTTACCTTACGCACTAGTGTCTAAGATCCATTTTTACAAACCTGCAAATTACGAGTTAAAAACAATACAATTTTAAAAGGAATGCAGCTGAACGTCTCAGATATTTTTTTGCTTGGAGCCTAGCGAAACGAGTTGTAAATTTCTTGCTTGTAGTCGTCGGGATGTTTGAGGCATAACCATATCGGTAAGAGCAATAACAATTGTAATTATGTTTTTAGTGCATTATAACAGCGCATATTTGCAATTGTAAAGTGATGCTATACTAGCACCCCGTTCCGGCTTCGCACGAGTAGCAGAGCATACTGCATAAACGATTTCTTGTTTTTGCTGTAATAGAAAAAATTAATAAAACGGTAGTCCTATTTAATTTCAAAAGTTAAGTCTGATATTTCCCGCACTTTCAACAATAATTTGTCATAATTATCATAGCACACAAAATCTTAATCGATTATGTATTTAAATCTTCTACATTACATTACAAGCATTCCTTCTGTTTTTGAACTGGATATGTTCGTAGCCACATCGTAGATTTGCTCATTTCATGAAATGCTTGAGTAGTTCATGAAATGGCCGCGTTTCATAAAATGTTTGCCTGTCTATTGGCTACATCATGATATGGTCTGGACAGATCAATGATACAAAAACGTTTCTCTCGTCAACTTAACGCGCGATTACTTCATTACTTCATGAAATGGTCAAAATTATTTGATCATATCGTAAACTAGTTACACCCCGACTTTTTTTATAAACCACCCATAAATAGGAGCCTCGCGAAGCGGGGCGGGGTGGAACGGATAAAATATTATGTTCAATTATAATTATGAAATTTATAAATTGCAAATAATCTTTGGGCAAACATTACCTAGCCCCTATTTATATGATTTGGCCAAAAGTGGATGACCAAATCGTAAAGCGTAGACGATTTAACGATCTGATCAAATTGAGTTGGCCACATTATGAAACGCGGCTATTTCATGAAATACTTAAGCATTTCATGAAATGGGCAAATCTACGATGTGGCTACTATAAATACACACAGAAAGATTGACGCCGGAAAATATTGTTTTACGATAACTGTGCACACTTATTTGCAATTTTAATATGCCGGTGCTTGTTGTTACTGAGCGAACGCCCAACTTATTGTACATACACCTGTTTTAAAGTATATTCAGTCTTATGTCGTAGGTAATAAAGTCAGATATATTCGCTTTATCACTTTATTGGTTTAGAAAACAATAGTCGTGCATATTTCGCGCGTAATTAATTGATTACTGCAGTAAACACTGTGTTTGTTGTTAAGGTATTCTCTAAGATATTTGTGTGATGTCTTGAAATATTTATTAACAGAGACATTATCATAACTACTTAATAATCATTCCTCATATAGTTTCGAACATTTGAACATTTAAATGCCGGACTACCTATTTCCAAAGTGTATTATTGTATACAATATTTCATTGTACACTTATTTGAACAAAGGTCCAAAGTCCCGTGCATTACAGTGCAAACCTTGGCTGGCACCGACTCCTAGATGTGCTTAAGTAAATTAAAACAACTAAATGACACAGTTATTTTTTACTTTTTAGTCCGTTTTGAGTCGGTTCTATTTTTTGTTACAAATTTTTTAGCTAAACTAAGCGAAAAAGCTTATACGGAACTATGTCAAGCAATTTCACCTGCGAGAAATCGGTACTTAGTGTGCGTCTACATCACGAAATGAGCAACTATGCCAAATCTAAGTCTATCGAGTGGACATGTGTTTGGAGATCTCTTGATGAGTCAGTGCTGTCAGAAAGATAATATTTATTATGAAATGGAATCAAATTCAATTATTGTAGACAAAAGTGCCATATACAATATACAAGCACTTATTGAAAGTTAACTTCGTCAGTGATCAGAGACTCTACCACCGGTTCGGAAAGTAGATTCTGCTGAGGCAACGATAGAGGCCATTTGGAGTTAAGACTGACCACGCTACTTTATAAAGTATAGGGAGGCTTGTGGTAGGTTGTGTATGAGTACTGAAAGTCTGATTTTGACTTTGAAACCTTTTAGTAAGTTGATTTTGACAACCCTGACCACAAAGCGATTCATACAATAATAGGTTATTTATTTACTTTCGTTTCATGTTACAATTGGTTCAAAGAAAATTGCCTTTGAGAACGATACGCTTCAATAAAATTTTATAAGAATAAGATTAAAGCGTTTTCTTCTATACACGTAATATTAAAGCGATAACGACAGTATTGTGGCTTTAGCTGTTTCAAAGTACCTATCCACAAGTTTTGGTCAGATTTCAGCGAAACAATACCTACAGTTTAAACTTTCCAATACGTGATTCAAAATAAGCTTACCTTGCCATAAAACCGTATTAAAATAAGTAATCGTTCATGGGTTTTATCCGAACAAACAAAGAGTTATTTTGAGGTCTTGTTGACGTAGTATGTCAAAAATTAAATATATGTTATGTTAACTAATAGCTATTAGTACAATCAGCCAAATAATTTTATTTAAAAATTAAATAAAATTGAAAGCTTTGATTAAGTCAGTGTCGTTTGCAAGCAAATAAACGTCACCAGACCAATTAACGTTCATTTATCATTTTTAAATCACTTGCAATTAGGCGACCAAAACGTGATTGATGATTTGACCACTTCATAGCACATAATAATAATTTAATCACAATCGCATTCGGTTTTTACTCTCTTTTTCTAATATATCGGATCATAGGTAGCATTTATTGTAGTCTTTTTGACAACATTCCCATTCATTTTAAAACCCCTAAAAAGGTGGTTTCTTTAGGTGTTGAGACGAATATCTTAGCATTCCATGAATTCACCGTGCAGGTGCCAGGTCCATCGCGTGGCTGAGAGAAAAACTCCGACCAGAGCCCGAGACTTGTGACACGGGTATAGGTTTAAGGGTACCCTTAGTGACGCACGTCAACACTCACCTTCCTCTGTTCAAGTTATTCTCCCTGCCCAGCCAAATTCGGAAGTACCCTACTAGAGCAGCTTTGGACACTCGTTCCAATATGGAGCTTACTGCACTTCTAGTAAGGCCAAGGTCTTTTAGCAGGTTGTAGAGAGACTTCGCTGGTATACCCCTCGCACCCACTTCTACCGCGTATAAACTAACCACATAGCCATTTTTGTTCGTTAGTTCATTTGTAAGGTCATAATATTAATTCACTTTGAATACATGGTCTTTAGGGATGTTTGTTTCCCACGGCACTGTAAGCTCAACAAGTAGATACTATACGTTTGATTTGTTTGGAAAAAAGAAATATGTCCGGTTTAGATGTCGAAATAGCTAAGTCTTCCGGGATTTTATAGTGCTTTTCATACGTGTCTATTAATAATCAGAAGCCGATCCCAGAATTGAATAAGGCTTGCTGGTGGAATTTGTACTTGAGCCTGCTTTAACAAAATTAGTTTGTCTTTTATTCGTCGTCAACCCTTTTTGAGCTCTAGCTACTGAAAGGTTTATAGCTTCACGTATGATTTCTAGTACTCTATCGCGGCGTGAGTCCCCCTGTCCAGGAGCACCTTGCATCCTACCAATAAGTGCCTTGCAGTGCCCACTGCCTGACCACAGGTATAGCATGATTTTTCCGATTTAAATTAAAACCAGAAATCGTAAATTTTGCCAAATATTCAATTTAAAGCAATAAAATGTATCATATTGTGTTAAAATTATTTATTTTTCTCTAAGAACACCAGTAAGCACCTAATTATGCGCATGTAAATAAAACGTAAAATGTCACCCAATAGGGTGCAATTAAAATATCGCTCACGGTTTCGTTGCGTTGGGGGAAAAGAGAGCATGTTAGACCTACAGTATTACTATGGCTGTCAGTACTATTAAATCAAGAACCTATGGCATTGTTATATGTTGAATTATTTACCAGTGAGGGTGCACATTCTTCTGCTGTTGATGTCTTGTAGAACCTGCCTCATCAGCCCGCTGAGGTCTTTCGCGTCACCTGACAGCGATTGTTTCGACAGCCACTCAGTTTCAAGCTCCATTGATAACTGAAACGAACAGAGAGCTGGGAGAGAGAGTATATACCGTAACATAGATAGTTCTTAGTTTTAGTGTCGGTCAGAAAGTGAGTAACAGAACAGTAAACTCATAACACATCCTGTGTAAATTATCGGTAGGTTCACAGTCGAATATTAATCTGCTGTACCAGAGCCAGGTCCATTGTATGGCAGAGAGAACACTTTTGAAATAGAAATTGACTGCTACGATCGGAGGATTATTACTATCTGACTTGGATAGTTGCATTTAAGATCGATTCACAATAATCTCTTGTTGGCTTAAGATACGCATGAAGGGATATGTCGTGTAGAGAAAAAGATATCAATAGTGGCAAAATCAGCAATATATTTTTTGAACGGTACAGTACATATACTATCGCTGGATTGCTCTGGAGGTTCGGGGGATTTCTTTTCAATAAAACATCTCTTCAAGATCGCCGTTTACTCTTCTATTGGCACAGTTTCTATTTACATCTGTCGGGAAGACGACAGGGAGCTGTACCGTCATCGGCACAGAGCCCTAATATTGAAATCAAACAATTCGGGAACTTTGATTGGAATATAATTATTTCTATAAATGTATTATTTTACACTATTAATGTCTATTATTATTTCAGTCTTTTCTGTTGTCGCAAATTCACTAAATTTCTAAATTTCAATTCTATAAAGCGTTATCCCGCACACAAATACATATACAGTCTATATCGCATTATCCCGCACATATTCTGTCTTTGGCCCCAATGCAACGAAAGAGAGCGACTTTTTTGATTGCACACTATTTAGAGACGTTTGTCGTTTTCTCTAGGCTAGATATATCTCCCGTGCGTGTAATTAGGCGTATACTGGTGTTCATAGAGAATAATAGTGGTCTTTTAGATGACACGGAGAAGACAAGCGATAATTAAAAAATTACCTAGTAAAGAATAATCGCGATTTTTGGTTTGAATTAAAAAACAAGCGAAATCCTTAGGCACACTATTAGACGACGAGGCTAGTTACTTACTAGATATTCTGTGAGCTTCTTGACCAGTGGCTCTAGATGCACAGTGCGAGCCCAGGCATCGCACACGAAGCACAGGTTGAAGTAATATGCGTTTCGAGCATACTTTTTGTTGTCTATCCTTACTGGGAATCCCAGAATTTTTGACCCCAACAATGTTCTGTAGGACAAAGTTAAATAAATATTCAATAAAAATTAATCAATAGCAAAATACTGTAAAATTTTATTCTTCTTATACTTAATATAAATATAAAAACTATGTTAAATTAAATAAAGTAAAAAATAAATTGTCCATATTGATAATAATTAACATTTGCGACTACATAATATTAGTGACTTGCTCCTTATATCAAAGCTATCTCCTAGTGAAAATCCCGTCAAAATTGGTGGAAATGTTTCAGAGTTTAGCTGATACAATCAGACAGACAACAATTATTTTTTTTATGTAAATGCTGTTACTGTGCTGAAATTAAAAATAGAATCTTCAATTTTAGTTAAATTTGTATGTATATTAAAGCCAAACTCAATTGAGAATGCTTGTCAACAAACAAATTTAAAACGAAGGTAGAAAATGCAACACATTTTATGCCTAATAAATTTAAAATTACGTTTTGTTTTTTTTTAAAAATAACGGATTTAAGGTAATGGGATATGGAAATTATATTAATTTATGTGATTAGATTACTAATGCCTAATTAACATTAAGTATATACTGTTATTTTGTATAATTTATAAGAGAATTATTATTTATTTATATATTTTATTAATTTAAAAATAAGATGCAAAATGACTAGTGGTTTCTACCTTCAATTTAAAAAATTTGTTGACAACCATTTTCAACCCAGTTTGACATTATTAATAGCCTCTAGGTAATAGGTATTTAAATTAATGTAATAAAATTCCACTTATGCAATTTTTCAATATAGTATAATAATATCTATACTAAAGCCAATCGATCAGAATGCTTAAAAACAAATTAAAACGAAGGTAGTAAATTTAAATGTTTTATTCCTAATTAATTTAACATTATGTTTTGTTATTTTAAAAAATTTATTTAATGCATGAATTATTAATTATTTTACTTATAATTTTTATATGAATTCGTCATTAACTAGTTAATAAAAAAAAATAGGTGTAAAATGACTAGTGATTTCTACCTTCATTTTTAATTTGTTTGTTGACAAGCATTTTGAATCTAGTTTGGCTTTAGTCTAGTGACTAGAGGATAGGATTTATTTACAACATTAATTTAAAAATTTATTAATTAACCGACTAAAACATTTTACAATAAATCATCTATTGCATAAAATTATAATTCTAATTACATTCTTATTCAATTTTAAATGTGTTATCAACAGGACCAGTGGTACTGGTAATCACAGTGTAAAAGACCAAGATTAATTTCCTATTTATGTACTTGGGAATTTTAAAATTTTTGTTATTTAATGATCCGTTTAGTTGTATAGGTATTTCGGTCGCGGCTAGTTACGACGGTACAGGAGTACCACCAAGAGTTCCGGTACAATGCCGCACCGCACATAACCCGATCAGCAGAAAGTTAATAGGGTAACGAACTTCAATCAAAATGCACCGTCATTTACCATAAGTTGTTATCGCTTTCTTTTCAACTAACTAAAAAAAAACAAAAGAAAAAACTTACACAGTCAAAGTGCATCTCTGCAACTGCACTTTGGGTATGATATAATGACTGACTGTATCAAATATATCTTTAGAAATATAGTTCTCGGGAACTTGGCAAGTGATCTTCGGTCCGGCTGTGGGATGGAACTCGCAGAGGAATATACAGCGGATAGGACCTTCCTGCCCACATCCCTCGTAATATTTCGAGTTCCCATCCATCACGAATGAGCCCACTTTTTCACACATTAACAAAACTTAACACTTAAACTCACAAAAATAACCAATTACACACCCTTCACTCATTTAATCGCGACGATTAAACAATAATATTAGTGAGTTCAAAAGACGTTTGCAAAGTAATACGTTTTAAACGAAATTTAACAACCTCTTCCTTTCACGAATACTAATAAACTGAAGTGAAATGTGAATCAAAATCAAATCAAACAAACAATGAACTATCTATCAAAAAAACTGTCAGCTCCTCGATCTCTGTTCTCTGTCATTTTGACAGACGATTTACATTTACACTCAACGACAATTTAAACGACACGACATTGTATAATTAACGTTGTTCAACACATTGAATAACTATGTACTACGTAGTACATAGTTATTCAATGGTTCAACACAATTTATTATACTTTCAAATTTAATTTCTTCGGAAGAATTTATATGAATATAAGCTCAAAACTGGACACTTTTTAATAAATTTTAGGCGGTCTTTCGAGTTTTGGCTTATATTTACTTATAAAACCGATGGTCTAAATTGCTTTAAAATTACTCTATTCGCTATATTTATTTTATTGGCTGTGGTGAAAATTAAAACGTCAGAAAAAATGACAACAAAAACAAACTTTTTTTATGTATAACTATTATCAATAAAATGGCTGTGAATACATTTAATATTATAATTGGGGTTACCGGCAGTGTAGCTACAATAAAGTTACCTCTGCTGGTCAAAACTTTGATGGATTTAAATCAAACTGAACAAGGATATAATTTTGAGGTTAGGTTAGTCTAATGTTTATTGCCTTTTTTCTTACGAATGTACATCTCTGGTTCTGTCGTAGATCAGATCTACGTATGACATAATATTTGTGTTGTTAGGTTTGTTGTCTCTGTAAATTGTAATCTGTAAATTTAATCTGCAACAGTTACTATCAGATGTATACTTTAAACTGATAATGATCAGAAAGACCATTGGCTTAACTTGCTTTGCTTGACATAAGAGTATAATATCACCACCTTCCTAAGACAGGAAATTCAAGAAAATTTCATGTACAAAAGGTTTTTTTAAACTGAAATAATGATTATTTATTTCAGATAAAAGTTGTGTGTACAGAACATTCAAAGCATTTCTTCAAAACAACAGAGTTGCCATCATCTTGTTCTGTGATAGATGATACAACAGAGTGGAACAAGTGGAAGGGCAGGGGGGACGAAGTAGTCCACATTGAACTTGGGAAGTGGGCTGACATGATGCTCATTGCACCACTGGATGCCAACACACTTGCTAAGATTTCCCAGGTGAATTAACGGAAACATTCAATTCAATATTTAGTTTTATATAACTTTTGTTCCTGTATAGTTATATATTATATTGAAATTGCTAATCTACTCTGAATAAGTGAATGCATCTTGCACATACTGATTTTATTGTACAAAAGCAAATAAGTCTCTCAGCTCTAGCCATTACTGAAATATTTTGTATAGTTTTTTTTTGTCAGCATTTCTTTCTGCAATAACTTAAGTACAGACTAGAAATATGGTGCTGACTCCACATAGTTATTATTTTATTTTATCGATTCCAAGTTGGCCCCTGACTGCTATCATACTGATGTTAAATAATGATACATATCTGACGGTGAGGGAACCAGGCTTAAACTTTAATGATGATACATCAAAGGGCAATCGTAGCAGGATGAAATCCATAAATACACGACATGGTACAGGAACGCTAAATCGCTTGGCAGTATGTCTTTGTTGGTCGGTGATTGGAAGTTTATAAGAGAAATGTGTTATAATAAATAGATATTGTGTGCTTGTTTCAGGGTTTATGTGATAATTTGCTAACATGTACAGTTAGAGCATGGGACTTCTCCAAGCCCCTGTTATTCTGTCCAGCAATGAACACCAGGATGTGGGAGCATCCTATAACATCAACCCAGGTGGCTACACTAAAGCAGTGGGGGTATGAAGAGATACCTCCTATAAGCAAGACTTTGATGTGCGGAGACACGGGTGTAGGAGCTATGGCTGAAGTTAATACTATTGTTAATAGGATTAAGTTAATTGTATTGTTGCAAAAAATAAATTAATAGCTGATAATAATTTTTAATAAATAAAAATTCTAATTGATGTTTTATATGAAATATTTGATTAAGGTGAAATTAAAACCAAACATGTATACAGTAACAGCTAAGATAGCCTTATAAAGTTATAACTGATTTGATTACCAGTGTGAATCATCATCATTGTCAAGTTACTATCATTGATGTGGTCTCGAAATATATCATCATTGACTACCTCTGCAGTGCAGTGGATTTATAAGATGGCATGATTAAGATTTTCGAAACTGGTCCCAGTCTGGCTGGTGAGAGGCTTTGGTCATGGCTAATTACCACCTTAAGGTCATGTAGAAAACGAAATGGGTGTGGATTTCCTCCTACTCCTAACAGGTTAGCCTTCGTCTATCGTAGATTGCATCATCACTTACCATCAGTTGTGATTGCAGTCAATGGTTTACTTGTACTAAGTAAAAAAAAAAATTTAAACAATGTGCTCACTCATTGCTATTTCAACTCTAAGAGTTATGGTAAGATTAAATAATACTTGGTCTAGGTTTCTAAATCTGTTCAACATTCTAAGGATGCCTATGCCATGCGAAAACATCTCGTGACGATGATAGATGAGAGATTTATTTATTAATTTATTACCACTACTATTGGTGAAATAATAAATAACACGTTCAAATGCCATTAAAATAATAATTTTGATTAAGTTGCTATTGATCGATATCTATCTCACTATGAGTAGAATGTGGTTGTTACGTAATAGGGCAATGTATAAGGCTTCGTTAAAGCGGGACGGCTAGCGGCGAGTCAAGATCGTCAACTACACATAATTATTCCTATTTTCAAATTAAGTACTAGCAGTCGCCCGCGACTTCGTCCGCGTGAAAACCTCTTAGGTACCCTTCTAATTTTAAAGACAGACTTTCATACAAAATGTGTAAAGGCACATATAGTGTGCTCATTCCCCGCTCCCTCTCTCAATTTAATTTTTTTATAGTTTACCGTGAAGCCACGTTCCCGTGTACTAAAGGTCTACATTTTTGTTAAACATTGTATGACATTTCAGTACATTAACATTAAAAATATATATTTATGGCAAGCTGATGGGTATAAACTGATATTAAATAGTATATTTCACTCTTGAGTCTAGCCTTCAGAATAAACAAAAACAATTTTACAATCTGACACGTAGAGATTAGCCCGTTTAAACAACGAACAAACTCTTCCATGTACTAAATAGATATTTAACCGAATTCTATTTCATCGTATATATAATATACGATGATGAATTAAGATTAAATAAACCTTCCGCACGCGCGCCCCCGTCTGGTGACGCTCACTTCGCAACGCAGAAATAGTAATATTTTAATTTCGCCATAACTTCAAAACCAAAAGTCCAATTTCAATCTTTTAAATACCAAATATTATCTGCATAAACTGTACTTAGTGATGAAATAATTTATTTTGATAAGGATTAATAGCATGAGTAAAATAAATGCGTTTAAATGTAGTCCAAAAAAAAATCAAGATTTTTAAATAAAAAAATGGTTGTTGTGTTCACTGACATAGAAAGGTATAGTGTGTCGCGGACTTTTTTTGATATTTAAGATCTCCAATTAATGAACATTTTATGGTTTTATCTTTTATTGTTTAGGCAGCATACGCAAAATAAGTAATTTATCTGGTTGATTTTTTACACCTTGTGTCAATATTGTACGGAACCCTATTTTTCCAATAAAATTTAGCCTATGTTACTCGTGGATAATGTAGCTTTCGAATGGTGAAAGAATTTTTAACAACGGTCCAGTAGTTTTTGAGCCTATTCATTTCAAATTATTAAGACAAAGTTGTATTAAATGTAGAAATTCAAAAAGGAGCGATGTGCTCGATTCTATTTTTGTGTACCTAATACAGCTTTGTACGTACAAAGTCACATTAATGATGCGTAAATAGACATGACTGCTATTGGCTAAAGTGTTGATGCTTCGATATTCGCTTCGCCATTAATCTGAATTAAGTGTTATCTGGCATGAAATAAAACAGGAGAGAAAATCGTAAATGTATGTTTATTGCATCACTGAATACTGTTTCTAAGCTAGCATACATGCAATGAACAAAATAACTTTCCATGTACTCTGCACATACATAATAACTACAGCAGATAATGTTGCTATTATAAAAATTTAACAAAAATTCTCAAATGGAGTTACTTTTAATAGTACATGTGAAAAAAGATTTTTGATATTTAATTTTTTTTGTAAATTTTAACGTTATTTGAATCACGCTGTATTTATTTAGGTATATCGTAGCTGAGGACTTTGTAATGGTTTATGTAAGTGATTTCACATGTACATTTAAAACTTGAAAAAAATGATAATTCTTTTGAAGAATTTAATTGTAATAGAGTTAAAGGTTCACTTTTAAGAAACATATAATGATATTAAAATTTGTTTTTCCACATTCAAAAACCCTTGTTTATTATTGTTTTAAAACAACCCTGTAATTCGTAACATATAATTAAATGGTTTGTGTATTAACAATTTATTTTTGTTATAATCAGGTAAACATGTAAAATAATTAAAATTTATGCATTGAAGCACCATGGTTCGGGTTATATGCTTAATCCAAATAAAATGAAATTGTTTACAAACGTAAAAAAAAAACAATTATAACTGCTTAAATATTTAATATATTATTTTACCTACGCATAAATTAAATTTTATTGTGTCAAAACCATTACTATAAAATAATTTAAAAAATTAACTGATATCGTAATATTCGATATAATATTGTAGGGTCTCTCTGTATCATTGCGAGTTAGCCCTAAATATAATATTAATTAAAATATCAATCTTGAGATATACATACTACTATTATGAATATTTGAAATATTGAAAAGAAAATAAATCACTGTATTTACAATCAAAAAAAAATTCCACTGAAATTGAGACATATTTACAAATGAACAAAATTCAGGATTATGCACATGACAACAATTCCATCTATCAATTCTCGTTTGACAAAACAAACTCTCCTTCTAGCGTGTGTAAAAATAGAGAAATAAAGAGTAATTTTCTTTAAATAAAGCATCTGCACTACTGAAAGGGATTAATGTTGATTTTTTATAATTAAAACAATGTTTTTTTTTCTACTATTGTGCCAACTTTAAAGCTACGTTTTAAAGTTGGCATGATAGTTTACTTTAAAGCTACGTTGTTATTCATATTAGTTGATGTTGAATAAAACAGTTTTAACCAAAATAACATAACGCATCACTGAAAGAGTTATATTACATTTAACCATTTTAATGAGTAAAAAAACGATTTAAAACCGGAAAGCTAATCCGCTTGGCGATGTATCGTACAGGTATGTCCGACTTCCAAAAGACCTAAGCCAATTTAGGTACTATAACCTCCTATATTGACTCGTGCTGAACAAATTAACATAAACATACCCAGAAAAGACGACAGACATGTCATGTGCAAATGTATAATAAAATATATATAAAACTGGTTCTAAGAAGTAACAAATCAGATCAGTTGAATATAATCATTTTGAAATTATAATCTAAGTTAAATTATTATTATTAAATCATTAATTACAAAAGTTAAAATTCAACTACTAGTACAAAATCTGCAGATCTTAATAAAATACTTACACTATGGAATTTGTCATGTTTTAATTTACAAAATATTCTATACTAAAATCAAAATTGTTCGGCATGCATAACCACGAATATCAATTTAAAAATTTCAGAAGGAACAATACTGATTTCATACAAAAATATGCTTTACTTGTATATGTGTTTTAGATCGGATTTTCCCAAACTGCATAGTATTTTCATATTTTGTTAAAAAATATGTGTTACTGATAGATACCTAATATTAATTGGAGAAAAAAACACATATTCGCGGTTTTGAATGAAAAACGTTGCACGTCCTTAGTGTAATTTTTCAAGCAAATAATCATCTACCATTGTTCCAGCTTGATGATTCCGTACAAAGAACATATTGATGTTACTTCAAAACTTACACTGAAGTACAAACAAAACAGATAAGGAATGAGGGAAGTTAAAAATATTAATTACTATAAAATAAAATGTAATATTTTGGTATTATTATAATGCAATTAAAAAATAATTTTCCAATTTTTTAAATAAGTGTTGCCAGATTCATAACAATGTTGCTGTCAATAAAATTGAAAATTATGTAAAGTTTAAATAAAATAAATGCTCAAACTATATCCGTCTTCATACATACATAATAAATACTAGATCTATATTTTTGTGGCTTTAAAAAATTTATCCTTTACAATCATCCGAGTTAACGTAGCCTATGGTAATACGATTATAAATGTGTAAAAATTACGATGGATTATACAAATTACAAAACTTTGATAAAAATTGTGCGTATATAATAATAAATAAGTATAATTACTATTATAAAGGCCATTTTATACAATCTAGCGGTACTAAGGGTTTACTCTACTTAAAACAAATGCCTATAGTTTCGTGTTATCTCTTTCGTGAATACTGTGCGAGATCGAGACGGCAGTATTGAGTTGTGCTTCACTTAAGAGCAGATCTATGGAAATTTGGATTTTTTTATTAATTAAATAATTTTATAAAATAAAATATTATAAATATTCATAAAATGTTTCGTTGTTTTATTTTACGGTTTATCACTAATATTATAAAATAAAAGGTTGTACTTGGTAGAAATTTGGAATAAATATTGTGCGCTGGATAAAACAGGCTTTAACTGACACTACACGGGCGAAGTCGCAGGCACAGCTTGTATGAATTATAAATATATATATAAGCGGACTTTAACCAATCTATCTAATATAAAAAGCCGAGGAGTTATTTTTACATATTTATTTATTTTAACCTCGGGGGAAACTGCGAGGCAGAGCTAGTCCTGGGCTAAAACTTTGACTAAAGTTGCTTTCGACTATAATTTTATAAATAAACTAGCTGACCCGGCAAACGTTGTTTTGCATTAAAAATTAAAAAAAATTTAGATGAAAATTAGATAGTAGCCGATTCATACGATACAAAATTTGGTAAAAATCGGTAAAACCGTTTCGGAGGAGTATGGCAACGAAAACTGTGACACGAGAATTTTATATATTAATAATAAATTAACTTATAACTCTCTCTAGATCCACTCTTAGTGCACGTTTCGTAAATGGTAAAAAATTCGTAAAGCTAAGCCTTATTTATGCTCCTTGTAAAAGAAATTATAAAATTTGTAAATGTACATTAGCAAAATATCGTTGTGTGTGTGGTGTGGAATGAATGCGGGCGTATCAAACTCTTATTTAATGTCTTTTGTCGATATTGCACTTGTATCGAATAATATAAAATCACAGCAGTCTTTCATCGAATCGCAGATCAACTCGCAACATGGACGTTGCATTGGTTGTTTCGATATTGAATTCAGTATAATAAAAAAGTATTTCGTTACGCAGTTTTGAATATGCAGGCACTCAAACGACGGTTTCGTTCTGTTTATCGAACATAGCCCTAGTATATTTCGATATCACTTCGTAAGTCGATTTGATAAGTTCGCACCTCTCCTCGACCTCGAACTCCGTCGGCGCCACTTTGTACGTCGACGACTTTGCCTTCCTGACACTGTTGGCGCAGAAGTCTCCGTTGGGCAGATCGATGCTGTCCTCGATATTGTACACGGAGATAGGTTTCTTGTGCACCATTTCCAAGTCTTTCCTCTTCTTCTTCGTGGTTAAGAAACCGCAGTTCGCGTTGATGGATTTGACGGCGTTTTGCACTGAGAAATCCAGCTGGTCGCTGGATTCGAGCTCGTATCATACATCCAGCTCCTCGAGTCCCTTGGACAGTCGGTGGGAGTTGATCCTGCGGCGATGGGAGCGCCGCACGGCGTCCGCACGCCGATAGGGCTCGCTTCGCAGCCCGTGCAAGATGTCCTCCAGGGCTCCGTTGTACACTTCGTCCTGGTGGAGGAGTTTCTTTTCGCCGACAGCCTGCGACTTCGTTTTTAGTTCGTTGATAACAGCCTCCTGCAATTTTATTGAGATGGATTAGTATTAAAAAAATAAATTAATATTTTTATCTGGACTTGACAATTTGTATATAACAGCGGGTTAGATAACAAACAAACGTTGACTTTTCAGAAGAGCCTTTAAATTAATATTAGGTACTTAAACTAAATGTGTTAAACTACACATTGCATTATTTTAAAAAATATTAACAAAACTATACTTAATTAATTGGCTTAGCTCTTATGAAAATCAATGCTATTTCCTGTAAATTTCACAAAAAAGTTCAGTTAGGAAAAGCATAGCTTACTACGAGTATCAGCATGTCTTACGCTGTAATGAACACCGTCTACAGTACATGCTCAACACTTTACATATATCCACTAACGCTTCTACTTTAAACCTTTTCAAAAATTAAAGAACAGGAAAATATTTTACCTTATAACTTAGATAATATGCAAATAAAATATAATACTTTTAGTTGCACAAACATGGACACTTTTGCTTTTAATGAGTAACAAATATTTATGACTCATATATTAAATATGATTATCACACAAAACATGTATTCAAAATGGCGAGCTAAGTGACGCCATTATAAATTTAACTAGCCAGAGAGAGAGCTAGAATAAAATGATTGGTTTATTAGAATACGATAAATAAAAAGAAATGAGCTTAATTTTTCTGTTACGAAAAATGACAATAATATAAATATTTATTATTTCATTCACAAGCGCCAACCTGAATTGTCTATGATATAGCAGCAATAGGAAACTATCGAAATTACTATTATAGCAAACAAAAGAGTCCATGTTTACGCCGCGTTTGGGGTGCGTCGGCCATCGACTAAGCGATAATTATAGGTATTATAAAAAAATAATAGCTTCTGATACACCAAGCAAACATCAAAAATTAAAAAAAAAACAATAAAAGCTTTATGTTATAAAAACACATGCCCTGTTAAATCCATGCATTGTGCGGCATTGAAAAAAAAACAAATAAAATATTTATATCATATGATGTATCAATAAAAAGCTAAAATATATTCAACTCTTCTAAACAAGAAGTAATTCATATATTCACACGGTAACACTGTTAAACCAGTAGTATTACTAACCAAATATTTAAAAATACAAATAATTACTATATTATTATAATATAAAGAACGGTGAAACCAGGCTAGGAAAACGAAAATCGAATCGAAATTCCGATTAAAAAATCAGGTTATCAATGTATGGTTTGTAAAGGGATCCAAATAGGCTGAAAGACAAAAACTCGAAACGACTAAACTATGTTTGCGCAAGCCCTTAAGAGTCCTCGTAGACACAAAGAGTACTATTCTATAAGGTTTGCGTTCTGCTTTCCACGATTAGTTGTAACTATGCTCAGCACAGATAAAGGCCAGATCTTGCCGCCTGCTATCGATGTGGTGTAAAATTGTAAATCGCAGAACGCATACCTCCAAAACTTTTTGTATCTGCAGGTGCCCATTTTACATTACGCTCTATTTCCTAATTCGCATTACTTTGAGATTAATGTTTTTAGGCCCAACATTTTAAAGTGAAAGTAATTTCTTTGTGCAAAAGTAATTTGGATCGTGTAGGGGCATGCGTCGATGGCGCGTGGATTTTAAAGAAGCCTTTAGTTTTAACTGTCACTTTTTCATCAGAATTATAATTCATGTCTCACCATGCTCATTGATTTTTACAATTCTTTGTCGATATTAGTCACTTCGTGTATTTTATGAATGATTTATTATTATTTGTTTAATCGGTGTATAGATCTTTTTAATCAGCTTGGTATCGCATGTTGTGATACAGGGGAGTATTTAAGGCCACTGCTTTTTCTCAACTATATCAATATTCTACTCTAATTTTTAACGTACGATTTTTAGTCAAACTCATTGACATATTAATACTATGGACTTCGGGTCTAATGCAAAATTTACGTCAAAAGTGTCCCAAGATATTTTATACACACTAGGATGTATTTATGTTTTTATACACAAAATAACATTGTAATGTATGTCTTATCGTCTTGTTATACAGTCTAATTTGCAACGGTCTAATTGCATGCAATAAGTAATCAGCTTCGATTGACGGTTACCATGGCAGCCTTTTTTTGACATAACAGCTTCTCGTGAAAATAGGACAACATAAATGGTGTGGAGTCGGTAGCTTTCAAATTTTTTCGGCATCTTATATTTATATATTATATTTATAGCAAATTTTAATTTATATTTACATATCCCTGACCTCTATATGCTGGGATAAATCTTGTACCAAATAATAATTGTTGTAATTATCTTGTATAAAATAATAATTAGTTATAATAATAATTAATTACAAACCAAATCTATTAATGTAAAAAATTTTTTAATTAAACTGAAAATATATTTTTTTACTTCAATGACGTAAGATCACTTTTTTAAATAACTGTTCCTAATTTCATGTATATAATTATTGTAGTTATCAAATTAATATACCATTATGGTAAAAGTTATTTGATTAATATTCATGACATAAAAAATAAAAGTTGACATAAAAAATAAAAATTTTTGAATTGAAAATTATTTTCATTCAAAAATTAAATAATTAAATAATTCAAATGTTAAACAACAAAATAACTCTATGCAGTCGTTGTTCTAAATCATTCTATTGCTCACGGCAGATCCGAACTAAATGTGGTTAATTAGATAAACATATTGCACTCCTTCTATCCTAGACGTGGGTAGCGTATGGGATAAGGACAGATAGATACTTTTGTTCATTTTGGTTGGTTATGCAATTCGTTTCTATAGTTTATTAAAATTTTAATAAAATAGCCTGTTTCTAAGCAAAATAATGCTTTAAAATCATCAGTAAATATTTACTTACTGAAAATATGGTACACCGTCTTCTTTTCTCACCTTACTCGGGTAGTTCTTACAAGTTTTTTATAACACATTACGGCATTATTGACGTGTATTCTGTCAGTCAGCTAATATGAGACTGAATTGCGATTGGAAATCATTTCGCGTTTTGGCTTACTTTTGGTTCGGACACTTTTTATGGCTGACCCGAAGTCCATAGTATTAATATGTCAATGGTCAAACTGTTCAAAACTGATCGACTATGATGACTTTATTTTTTGAACTTGCTCTTTATCACTTTTAAAGAAACACTCTTTTACATAATTGTGAAAATGGACCAAATTAAAAAAAAACTAAAAACTTCAATAGTTTTTAGTTTTTTTTTAAAATTTATTAATTTTTATGTTATTGCTAAATAAGACTGTCAAATTTTCAAAATTTAAATTTTGTTTACCTTTTATTAATTGCCTATAAAAGATAAACAAAATTTCTACTGTCAAACTGCACTATTCACCGATTAAACATTACAGATACCCCATTAGTTAGGAAAACCTGGTTAGTAGGTACACACGCACACAAATAGGCCCCCATCTCTTAACAAGTTCCACCGACTTACTCCTAGCCGTGTTAGGCCGTGACCTAGCCAGGCTAAGGCTAGGCTAGGCTAGGTCGGGGCTGTGCCTCAACTGAGACAAGTGTTGCTGCAATAGGCCTGCGCTGACGGCCGCGTAGTTAAACCTCTGTGAGAATTCAGCACGGTGTTACCATCACCTCTAATTTATGTTTTTTTTTCATGACTAATATGGCAACAACTCTAAGTAAGTATGAAAAAATTGAGATTTTCATAAAATAAGTCAAAACAGTTTATTAAAGTAACTTATATTTACCTTTATTGATATAAAAAAAATTAATTTTCACACGAGACAGGAAAGTTTAGGCGAGCGAAATCTCTGCCAGAGAATATTTGCACAAAGTGGAAGGGACATCTAAAGGGTCTCCTGTGAGACTCGATAATGCTTGTTTCAAGAAGGTCGTATTAACAGGCTAAGTTAGCGCAGTTTAAATCCACGCTCTTGTTCTTACTGTTTACTACAGAATACTATATGAACTTTTGAGACTTATTAGCTGACAAAGACAGAGTAAGAGCAGTCTAGTTTAGCATCTGTTTGTCGAATTTTATGACTTTTTTATCAGATTTTTAATCTTACAACGACGATTAACATTTTCATTATAGCAATTAATAGGATTTTTTTCATTTTTAGATATTGGATAATATAACTAGATAGTAAAATATAACTAACTAGATAGCTAAATATAAGTATTTAGTACGAACAGTCTAAATAATATTGCTGTTTATTTACATATTGCCATATTATTCATTTTAACATACCATGGTCACTGTGAATCCGACACCAATATTATGTTAATATATCTAAAAATCTCTCAAAATGGTATTATAGCTACCGTCAAATCAATATATTATTAAAACTACTATGAATTTATTATATTGTAAACTAAACACATCTAATAATAGTTATGTATTGTTGATAAATTATGCTACTCCTAAATAATTTCAAAATGGAAGGATACTCATTCAAAGGTACAAAACAATTTATGTAAAATGAGTTCTATGTAATATAAGTACATAGATGTATTTAGTTCAAAAAATATGGAAAGTAGAGTTAACAAAAACCATATATGTATGAAAAAGTCGCCTCTAGCAAGAGTATGAAATTTTACTGGACTACCCTCTAAATCAAAATTTTTATTCGTATTCATCATAATATTTCTATGACTGCTACCAAATTCCGTTTGACAGGTTCGGTCTGGTCAGATTTTAAACCACAATATTAATTATTTACAAGCGGATTTTGTTTAACCGGTTATTCTTATCTCCACCATCCATATTCAAAATTCTAGATATAACCTGACCAGAAACATAAAATGCCTCGCTATTTTGTGATAAAAATAATTTTCTTCTAGCCCAATAAGAACAGACAGTGCGTGTAGCGCCCCCATACAAGGCTTTTTATATTTCTAGTCAGGAAACAAATGTAAATACATTAGTATATAATGGTAGTAGCCCAGCGATACTCATAGCTATTAATTTTCGATTTAACTAGAATACACATCAAATTAGTTTTAATGTACCAATACCCCTATACAAAAACAAAATACGGCATATAAATAGTTGAGTCTAATTACCAATTCGTTTCGTCAACAAGCGTTAATTTTGAACTGAAATTAAAAAAAAACAATCGGAAATATACTAAATGTATTGCTGGGAACGATAAGAGGCTACAGCACTCGAGTGTTTTTGAGCGTGTCGTACACTTGTCATTGGAGTGAACTTTGATCTTCATTTAGTAATAAGATAATTCTAAAATTTTCTTGTGAATTAACGCACTACCTTCTTCGCTGTTCACTTTTATCCGATGCTAGCTTGTAAGTGCGGACGGCAAAGGATTTTATTAGGTAGTTTTTGATTTCATATTAATAATTTTTAAACACATTTCATTAATAATCAAGTTTAATCTATAGTAATATTATAAAGCTGAAGAGTTTGTTTGTTTGTTTGTTTGATCGCGCTAATCTTAGGAACTACTGGTTCGAATTGAAAATTTATTTTTGTGTTGAATAGACCATTTATCGAGGAAGGCTTTAGGCTATATAACATCACGCTGCAACTATCAGGAGCGAAGAAATAATGGAAAATGTGAAAAAAACGGGGAAAATTTTTCATTAATCCTTCGTTGCGTACGCTGCGAAAACGGTTCAAGATATCAAAAATATATGTATGAAAGAATTATTCCTCTTGAAATGATCTAAAAAAATGTCCACGACAGTATATGTCTATCTTTTAAGATTAACTCACTAGAACCGTTATGGAAAATGTAAAGCTTTAGTACACGGGACGGGACGGAGGATATTGCTTAACGGGAAACTATAAAAAAATTAAATTGAACGGGGAAAGAGCACACTTTATATGAAAGTCTGTCTTTAAAATTAAAAGGGTACCTAAGAGGTTTTAACGCAGACGAAGTCGCGGGCAATTGCTAGTAGTGAATAAAGGCAGACTGCTTTGATTAGATTGTTTTATTGAAGCGTATCCTTAAGTGGCCGCGATATCCCCACTCCCCCTTCTAGTAACACCAATGACAAGTGTTCTTGCTACAACACATGCGAGGTTTTGTATCCACCCACTGCGTCGAACTTTAACCAAAGATACAATAGCAATAATTCGTGTTGGTTATTTTCGAACAAGACTCCTTTAGCAATAACTAATGACGGAACTATTATTCTCGTCTTTGTTTTAAATAAAATACTCGGGATTAAAAATATCTAATATGATGCAGCTGAAAGCGCTTACAAATTCGGATGTATATTTCGTATTGCTATTACATCAATATTTACAAGTTTGACGCAAAAGTGGTATAAATCGCAAAATCAGTGTAATGCAACTAACGTCTACTCAAAACGCAAGAGTCATGACTCCATTCACCACTGAAGCGTTATGTAGAGCCATCGTGAAGCGCAAAATAAATATAACTGTGTACATTTTTATGTTAAGTTAAGTTATCATTTTCTATTATTGTCGTCACCATCATATTACCATTAAAAGAGGCTGTATTTTAATGCTCCATCGCAAAATACAGGTATCCTGTTGCGAGAGGTGGAAGTGGTAGTGCTTTTGGAGCTTGGACCCGCCACGCTAATCCAATGTGGGTGATAATTGACACTATGATAATCACTATCAGACGATAGTAATGGCGGACGTGATATCCCACCCCAAAAATTCGACACAAATAAACACGGTCAGTCACAAGTAATTTACTTGTGACCGCATTGACATATTAATACTATGGACTTCGGGTCTAATGCAAAATTTACGTCAAAAGTGCCCCAAGATATTTTATACACACTAGGATGTATTTATGTTTTTATAAACAAAATAACATTGTAATGTATGTCTTATCGTATTGTTATACAGTCTAATTTGCAACGGTCTAATTGCATGCAATAAGTAATCAGCTTCGATTGACGGTTACCATGGCAGCCTTTTTTGACATGACAGCTTCTCGTGAAAATAGGACAACATAAATGGTGTGGAGTCGGTAGCTTTCAAATTTTTTTGGCATCTTATATTTATATATTATATTTACAGCAAATTTTAATTTATATTTACATATCCCTGACCTCTATATGCTGGGATAAATCTTGTACCAAATAATAATTGTTGTAATTATCTTGTATAAAATAATAATTAGTTATAATAATAATTAATTACAAACCAAATCCACTAATGTACAAAATGATATGCCACTCGACATAGTTCTTTACTTTGAAATTTTAAGTTAGATATTTTCTCTTTTTAATTAAACTGAAAATATATTTTTTACTTCAATGACGTTAGATCACTTTTTTAAATAACTGTTCCTAATTTCATGTAGATAATTCTTATAGTTATCAAATTAATACCATTATGGTAAAAGTTATTTGATTAATATTCATGACATAAAAAATAAAAATTTTTGAATTGAAAATAATCAAATTATATTCATTCAAAAATTAAGTAATTAAATAATTCAAATGTTAAACAACAAAATAACTCTATGCAGTCGTTGTTCTAAAACATTCTATTGCTCACGGCAGATCCGAACTAAATGTGGTTAATTAGATAAACATATTGCACTCCTTCTATCCTATACGCGGGTAGCGTATGGGAAAAGGACAGATAGATACTTTTGTTCATTTTGGTTGGATATGCAATTCGTTTCTATAGTTAATTAAAATTTTAATAAAATTTCTAAGCAAAATAATACTTTAAAATCATCAGTAAATATTTACTTACTGAAAATATGGTACACCGTCTTCTTTTCTCACCTTACTCAGATAGTTCTTACAAGTTTTTTATAACACATTACGGCATTATTGACGTGTATTCTGTCAGTCAGCTAATATGAGACTGAATTGCGATTGGAAATCATTTCGCGTTTTGGCTTACTTTTGGTTCGGACACTTTTTATCGCTGACCCGAAGTCCATAGTATTAATATGTCAATGTGTGACCGTGAATATGTTGACGAGCCGAGTTAAAATAATCGATATATGCCCTGACATTCATACTTCTGGAGCATATACGAGTAATAATATGCTCCAATATGTGTCAAGATGATCCCCACTCTATGCCAGGGGCCTGACAGTACATTCCGATTCACACATTATGGTTATAGCAAATATCCTGTTTTTATAACTTTTAAATTTCTACAGCCTTATAATTTATGATCTATAATTTTGTTAAGAATAGCGGATATTTATCAACTGCTCTAAAAGTATTTCCACATACATATATTCAATGGTTACTAACACATAATTTTTTCAATAAAAAGAAATATACATCTAGCACGGGCTTACGTGCTAGATGTAGCTGACATTAGTTCCAGTGGATTGAATCCTCTGAAATCACCAACTAGTTCAAATCCTAGAGGATTACCTGGCATGATAACATATCTACCGCCGTCACTTGTGACGTAACAGAGTATGGCTACTTCCTACCACGACGTCCTTTATATAAAAGTGGTAGCACGTAGAGTGGAAGAGCATTGGATGGTACCTGTTGTTTCTTCTGGCTGAGCTTGGCCTTGTTGGGGTCGAGGTTGTCGGCATGCGCGGCCGCCTCTAGTCGCCGCCGCTGCTCGTTCTCCATGTCCGCTTGCTGTCGATGTTAAAAAAAGATCATAATAATGATTCCAATGATTATAAAAAATAACACGTGTGATAGTCAAAATATTTTATTAATTAATATATTAATAGCCCTTTCCTTCGAATCATAATAAATGAGAAAGTAACTCAGTCTATTTGGTTCTCAATTACGCCTAAGCTACTAAACCGATTTAAATTAAATTTGGCACAATATCGAAATATCACGAAAGTCACAAGTATGTAATATAGTTTAAGATATAAGCCGGCCTTAAGTAATATACTGTTTCCTAAAGAAGTATATTTGTTCCAAGCATTTTGACTAACCTTGAATGCCCTTGTGAATCTCACAAGTAGCGAGAAGAAAGCGTTGGCGTCGCAGCTGCGCGGCGCCTCGCCGAAGTACTCCACGCACGCCGCGAACGAGTCCTGCAACAGCCGAAATGCTATCAACAATGGAATTCATTGACGTTGTAGGAGCTCGTCAAAGTATGGAGGGTAGAAGAAAGGAGAGTCATCTTATATGGGAGAAAAGTTGAAAAAGTGTCCAGTTGTATGCGTTAAATAACAGTTCAAAAATCCTCCACAATCGCGCTAGTGGATGCACAGGGTATGGTATGAATGTAGCAATCGTAGATGAATTGAAGTATGCCGAGTTAAAAAAATTAATGTCATTATCGACTAAAGTAGTTAATTATTGAGAACTTCAACAACTTACGTTGTACAAAATATTGTGGTAAATAACCTTACAGAATTATAACCAAACGTGCGTTTAGAGTGATTTTAGTTCGTAAACAGTAAATAGTACGGTTATTGATATATAAACATTTAATTTTATGAAAAAGTGAGTGAATAACAGAATAGTTATGGGTAAAATTTGTGTTGTGAAAAGTTGTCCAAGTCGACTTAAATCTCAAAACAAAAAAAATATACTCTAACAATATTTGGGGCTTCTTTTGAGAGTTACTTTGATGCAACTGTGGCGCCATCCTAATTTAATACATTTTGACGGACACTTTTTATATACACAGATGATCCTCCTTTCCTCTACCCTCCATACGTCAAAGAGATGATTCGCGCCATGTATCTGCGACTGCGTCTTATAACCTCAAATTTGAGAGATGTTAGCGGCTGCATTTTGAATAACTCTCTATGTGTATCAATATGCAAAGCAAATATCGTTCGCTATTTATATGTTGGGAAATGGTAAACATATTTAAGCTTCATTTTTGAATTAATAAATGATTATTTATTTTAACAGCGTGTACATATTTCTCTTATATTCACTAGCGCCATCTGGATGGACAATTAAAAATTATTTTATTTGATGAAAAATGTATTTTTGATTTACATACTTACGATGTTTAAAATAAAAGTTTTCGTACACAGGGTTGTTGTCTTTACAGTTCAGAAATAAATAACTATATCGCCATTTAGTTGGAGCTGCGCAAACAAAAATTTATATACAAAATCATACCCAAAACTGCAGTCACCTAGGGATCCCTTCGAGATTGTTTAACATTCCACCGCTACGGGAAGGCAAGGATACGTAGGGTCGTGTAAGGCCCACCTGCGCGTGCTTGGTCTCGGCGCGCAGCCGGCGCAGCTTGTCGACCGCGTTGGCCACGAAGTCCCGCAGCACGTGCGCCGCGCCGCGCGCCTCCGCCTCGCGCCGCGCCGCCTCCATGCCGCGCTCCAGCTCGCACACGTCCGCGACCACGTTCTCCAGGGACACTGGTATGCAGGTAATGTCATATTTGTGACAAACTTAATTAGCTAAGGATGCCATGACGAGGTTAGCATAATAGGCTGGAGAAGAAGTCTTTTCGCAACATAGTATATATAAACTTGTAATTAAAATCTCTTTGGCTATACTGTTATATTTGAGAAAAACCTTATGTCTAAAAATACTATTTCTCACCTTGAGCAGCTTTATCAATGTACATCAATTCTGTGTCGAAGTTCAACAGTTCGGGAAAGTTCTGCCGAATTGTCGCCACAATATAATGCAGTAAGGACACTCTCTTGTCAGTCGACTTGGTATCCATCAACGTATCAAGGGACTGCAATTTGAACCCGTAAGCGGGTCCTCTTTTACTACTGTTCAAATAATTTCCGAACGCTAAAATAATTTCCAGAACATTCCTCAACTTGTTTGAAGATTTGACGGAGGAGGAACCAGATATTATTGCGTGTATTTGAGGCGTTATTAAGTGGATGTTGTCGTAGAAGTTGCCCATGTAACTCATAATGGATAGCTTAGCGGATATTCGCTCAACTTTGGCCAACTGCATGAGGAATTTGTCTTCTTCTGTCAATTGGTTGATGTTCTTCTTCTCTGCCACATATTCTTTGTATGCCTTTTGTTCAGCCTCTGTTGGGACCATACGTTGGAGGATTTCAACGCTTTCGAGTGGCAACTGTTTTAAATCTAGTGTGTGAATCGCTGCTATTACTTTTTCTACTGGTGTGTCTAGTTTTCTTCTTGAAATTGCTGTGGAAAATAAACAAATCTCTATTAAGATATAGTATGATAAAACAATTAAGCTATCAAGAGGTAGGAATTTCTTATATTCTTAGTAGCAAAAAGAGCAAACAGCAAAATTTGGTTTATTTAGACTTAATTTTGAGAAATTTTGCTACAAAAAAAAAGAACCTAAAACTTTTCTACCATGAAGGTTACTAAGAGCTCATAACAAGAGGTAAAGAAATCAATACACTTCAGAGGCCTAGAACTGAATGTACGAAGAGCTTTTGAATTAACAAATAGTAGAAGATACCAATATAAACTACAAACCTAAAAAGAGGTAGAAAATTTGAATATTCCTAAAGGCCTATACTTACATTTACCTAAGGTACCTACAAAAGTAAATAAATCGCATACCGATATTTCTCAAGCGCGCGTGCTCCAGCAGCGACACGGTGTCGGGGCGGCGGAAGCGCTTGCTGGGGAAGGAGGCCAGCGCGTCGTCGGGCACGTGCGCCACGCTGCCCGCGCCGCCGATGCGGAACTTCTCTTCGAACTCCGCGAAGTTGATGCGCCTCCGCGGCCTCTCCTCGTCCAGCTCGTTGAATATCGTGCCGCGCACCTTGCGACAGACAAACATATATATTTTGTAGTAATATCACAACACTAAGAACATCGTAAATCACTAGCAGCCAGTTTCGTTCTACGTAGTCTAAAAAAAATTACCTGGTTTGGTTTAAGTGCGATCCAATTCAGTGTGGGTAGCTTGTATTTGGTGTCAACCTTTCTCTTGATAGTCATCGCGTCTGTGTGGTGCGGAGGCAGCATGAGACCGGGCGCGGGGGGCGCGGGCGGCGCGGGGGGCGGCGGCGCGAGCGCGGGCGGAGGCGGCGGCGGGGGCGGCAACGGGGGCAGCGGCGCGGGCGGCGGGGGCGGCAGCAGTGCGGCGGGCGGGGGCGGCGGAGGCGCGGGCAGCGTGTGCGCGTGCACGTCGCCGTTGGGCAGCGTGCCCGGCGGGGACGCGTGCCCGTTCACTGTGCCATTGCACAGCGCGTGCGTTGATATAGCACCCACTGGACACGACAAAAACATCTCGTAAAGTTTACGCTCGAATACGCAAATCAAATTCATACGTCTCAAGTCGACACGATTACTTTGACAGTTTTCAATAAAAATCTGTCAAAATTAATCGTTTCGAGTCTCTGTAAAGTCACCAAAAAAATGTAAGCAGACTATTTCGATACTTTTGGACGGGCTAGGACGGTTGGGCGATTTTCGGCAAGTGCGCAAGAGTTATCAGTGTGAACTAACAGTCGTGGGCAAGTAGCATTAAGGGAATGGACGAGGGGGCTAATAAGACGCGTGCCTGTTATTTGAAAAACGTTTCTGTTCTGTGTAACCACCAGCCATCACAGGTATTAGGTACTTTTGTACCAGGCGCGCGGGGACTCGATTACGAAATTTTTCTAAATGAAAACGAAAATACTATGAAATAAAAATGTTCGAATGTTATACATTGAGTGAGATGACTGCAATACTTACTGGAAGCACCGCGCGGTAGGGATTTGGTGAGGGATTCCAGTTCCTGCACTTTGGACTCCAGCATCGACTGGCGGTTTCTGGAGTCCTGTTGAGCCCGTCTCAGCGTCGAAACCTGACAAAACAAACATCACTCTAAATTTCCTCTAAAAATACTCCTCAGTCTTCGGTTTTGCTCTAAAAATGTTATATTTAATAAAACGTATCTAATAACTTTAAGGTAATAAGCATTGGCTCCGTTCCTTTATACCTCTTCGACGACTTGTCTCCTCGCCTCGGCCAGTTGGTCGCGTTCGTGTCGTATCTGCGCTAGCTCGGCCTCCAGCGTCGCCTGCTTCGCTATCGCCTCCCGCTCTAACGCGGCGAGACGCTCGTGTGCCTAAAACATACAACAAACCATACATCATCAAACCGAAGTTCAATCACATGAACGCTATAACATTCAAGGCATGCACAAAAGCTAAACAACGAAACGTTTAACATACTCTGAAGTAGTTCACTTTTTTAGATTAATACGTACATGGCCTAACTCGTCCTCCAGGTCGTTGACCTTCTCCAGCGCCGCGGTCTTCGTCTCGCTGTCCTCCATGAGTGCAGCCACGTCAAACACGTTGTCCAGGTACGCCGAGATTTGAACCTGTGCAAATAATCTTATAAATACAAGCAGGCATTGTGTGTATATTTAAGTGGGTTCCCGGATGATTAAAAAAATACCATTGAACCCTGGAATCCAATGATGGTGTTATAATCTAAAAAAAACGGATTAAGTTATAATATTACAACACCGTGAGCTTGCCGTTGAGCACTGTAAACCCGTACTGCAGAACACCCTGAAGTGTACATCTAAATGTGCAAATGTACCTGCAAATCTTCACTCTCGCACATCCGCAACCTCTCCAGGTAGTCGTCGAGCTTGAGCGCCGTGAACTCGTACTGCAGGTGCACCCTGAAGTTCATGTCCTCCACCGAGTGCACGATGATGTTTACGAACTGCATGCACGCCACCTGCAATACCATACGTACACATATATCAGAAGTGGGATATTACCTGCAATACAGTATTTTCGAGTAGCCCTAATAGTCATATCTAATGTACATAAAAAAGACACACATGGCCAAATAGCAGCGAAATAGAAAAGTTTCGCTATCTTTACCATCCCCTCAAAATGAAAGAGAGTCATATGTTCGAAATTACCGGAAGTACGTCTTTCTCCATCTCACCTGTTTATTTGGAGCACTAGTGGTACTGTTAATGCATTGCCAGCTTTAGTGGATTTTTTATACACCCCTTATTATGATTATGTAGAAATATTGTAACACGTTTTAGAAGTGGAATATAAGATGAGCTTACTTGATAAATTTTATCTAAGAACTGAAACTTAAAATCTCTTGAACCATAATGTGGATATTATAAGAAAGGAGAAAAACCCAAGGACCTTATCTTAGGAAACATAGCCAAAAACATAAACCACTGGAATAACGAGGCAGAGTTCTTCCGTCTCACAACTCACCATAAACTCAATATGGAAGGTGTCGTAATTCATGAAGTACTCCATCAGCGTGTGGAACCTTCGAGGCTCTCCGACCACTTCCTTGAAGTTGTCGAACGCGGAGAGTATGATCTGGTGGCCTCCCTTCACCAGGCAGATGGCGGCTAACAATTCCAGCACCAGAGCCTTGGTCCGTAGAGAGTGGTGTACCAGGGACAGAGCTATGCTATTTATAGCTTCCCTGTGTTGTATCACCATGTTGAATCCATACTGGAATAAATAAAAATAATAAAATTAGTACAGTATTTTCAAAGGACTCAATCCCAAAAAGATTGGCTTATATAGAATACCTAGCTGTTATTGATTTGTTTATTTTTGAAAAAGAACAGTTAGTAATCTTATTTTTAACAGCTGACGATGATGTTGTTGCTCACCTTGTTGTTCATGATGGCGCGCATGCACATGATGCACACGTGTATGTCGTCGGTGGAGGCGCCCATGTTGAGCCGCGCGGCGTGCCTCGTCCGCCGCCGGGCCGCGGCCGGGCTGCCGATGGTCTCTCCGTCGGAGTCCGCGGAACGAGCTCGCCGCCTCCATGTGGCGCTGAGTGTTCCGCTGATCTCTGTGGGCGCGCTGCAGTCCGATGTTGTTGTGTTCGCTGCACAAGTGATATTCATTTTTTAAAAAGTCATTAATTACAAACCTCACCCTTTTTCTATAATGTGCTAGTGTAATAGTTCATGTCTACGAAAACAGTCCAAGTGGTGTGAATCGATGATTTTTGATTTTGAAACGTAAATGGAACATTAAAGCTCTGCTATGCCTCAAATGAAAATAAAAACAGCCAAGTTTGTGTGCTAAGGATCCGATGATGTCATAGCGCCTGGTTCCATATCTCGTTTAGGAACTAAGCCAAGCTCACCCTGGTTGATAGCGTCGGAGGAGTGGCTCCTAGCCAGCGCGATCCGCTGCTCGTGCCTCATCATGCTCAACCTGAAGCTCAGGTAGTCGATCAGCACGTCAAGCCCCTGGTTCTGCTCGTTTAAGAATTCCCTCACCCATCTGACGACAGAGCAACGGATTAGGGTAGTTTCGTCGACAGATAGGAAATTGTTCATTAAGTACCTTTTATTTTTAAATTATACTCACTCTATGTGATTGGTCCGTAATGATATTTCCAAATCCCTAAGAACTTGTGTAGATGTGGAGTCCCCGACCATTTTTCTTTTCTGTAAATCAAAATAATGATTATATTATTCGTTGTATCTGCTATTTTTTTGTACAATTGTAAGATATGGATTTCTTTATGATAGAATAAAAACTAAAATAATTTTGTTAGGGTGTACGCAAACGACAGCTGTAGGTTTTTATTCAAAAACTTCTTTATTTTATTACTCAAAATGTGATAAAATAAACTTAGTATGTTTATTCAATACACAGCATTTGTTTACAAATTGCATTTAAGCATGTCCAGATTCATGGCTGGGCCAGCGTTGAAAGCGAGGACGTGCGTTCAGTAAATAGCAGCACTGTCATTGTGGAGCATGAGACAACGGTGCTATTAAATTGCTAAGTCTGAACAGTATACGCAAATCGTGAGGATAAATCACCGGCCGTACACGAATCTAAACAGTACATCGGACCAGTTCTCATTGAATTCGGCGACGATCACGACTTCGCCATATCCGCTGCGAACAGTTTTGTTTAGACATTGTGGTTGTAAGGAGTGCCAGATAGGCTCACGTCCTTATACGACAGGCCCCTTTCATATGCTCGCGCGAACGCCCACTGCGTTTTGAGTATGGCGAAATTAATGAGTGAGCACATAAAACCAACGTAGTATGATAACACTAGCGGACTCCCTTCGCGAGATATTCAGAAAGAAAGATCATCAACCACTGGTAAGTATACGTAGCTACAGTAGAGAGCTATGGAAATAAAATCATTGTGGCTTATTTTGTAAGCGAATACCGGATCATATTGTGTACCATAGGTAAATAAAGCCGGCCTTGTGCAACTCAAAAAGAACTTGAAATCAAAAAAATCTTAATTATGCCTAAATATAGACATTCTCTTGAGTGCCGGATGATCATACGGAAGTCATCTGGATTACCTTATGTAGCTATTCTAGGGAATTCTGTGTAGCGCATTGAAATAAGGGCTTGCCATCGACGCTTTATTTAGGTATTATATCAAGATATTAGCCGAATGAGCGAGAATCGAACCATGTACTAAGTCATCTCGGTTTCAAGGCATGACTGGTAACAAGCGCAGGTTCGCTACAAGGCATGTGAGTGTACTAACTTACGTCTCCAAACTGCTACTAACAATTTCTTGCAGTGAACATTAACATCTTTTATGAAGTTCCTTCTGAACTCGACGAATTGTGTTTGGTTAATCATGTGAAGGCCAACTAAGATTTTCATTGGAAAAAACACTTTCCGCGTCGTTGGTCCAGTTGTTAGCCTATGAGGCTGGAATCATGAAGACGATTCCGAGTTGGTTTTTGAAATATTGCATTGGTTTTTCTTTCAAGAAAATATCAGTAGTAACTGGGAGTTGGCTGTGTAACTTCCCCATATAAGTTAAAAAGCCGTTGGTTTTCACATTTTAATAGCGTAGTGTTTAAGTTCCAAAAATTGACGATGACATTCTAACCGAATCAAATGCAATATAATAATCTGTCTTCCGAGAATTAGATACTCCTATGAGAATGTCACCACGATGAGTCACGGGCGAGTGTTCGATGTTATTGAAGATTCTCCGTGAGAATCTCAATTACGTCATGCCTATTGTCTTCGTCTGTGTATATACTCACTCGGATATTTAAAGATCGATTAACTTAAGTGCGATCAAGTGTATAAACAAGTTGTTGGTTGTTGTACAACAACAAATAGTTGGAGTTAAGATTAGTTAAGTTTGTAATTACGACTATGTACCTATTTCATTAGATTCGAAGGTAAAACCATCGTTTTACGTTTATCCATTTTAACATAACATGTTGATTGATTTTGTCCTTCGGTATACTTAGAGATAGAAAATAACCACTCAGAATTAATATATCCGAGGTCCAGATTTTATAACACTGTATGTGAAAATACATATTAGAGGGTACGTTATTAGATGGGCGTTGGGATTCCAACTTCCAAGGTGCTGAAATAGATAACCCGGAAAGCGCATTGTTGGAAGACACCTCACAAAATGGACTGGTGACGTCAAGCAGGTTACACGGATCCGCTGGATGCAAGAGGCTCAAGACCGTGGTGTTGGGAAATTGTTACAATAGCATCAGTAAACATCTACCGGCTGATATTGATGATAGTGACTTTAGTTACGACTATGCATGTTCTCGTTACTTAAGTCGCTCAAAAGTTAAAGTAAACTAAAACTAGTCAGCGGTTTTACCGTTACTAAAGAGTACCGAAGAGCAAATGGTAATTTAACGTTTAATTTGAAAGACTATTTAAATCCACACCTCAAACTGAACTTGATGGTAATCAAATAACAATTTGTTGGTTAATAAGATAGGAATTACTTGCTATTCTCAAATAAAATTAACACAATTTAGTTTAAGTTCGAATTCGAATAAGTATCCTGCCATATCGTTATGTATTACGTTGTTATCTTCTAAACTTAGCATGGACCTCCAATACGTTGCGATTTTTTCGTCCGTAGAGATAGCGCCCTACAGTAACCCTTTCCAGTAATAAATATATTCCAATAAGCAAAACATCAGTCCCTGTAGCCGCAAACATCAGTCCCTGTCGCCGCAAGCAGCAGGACCTAATTCGGGACAGTAATTAATTGCATAACCTTAGTCGCATCTCGTCATCTCGCCCTGCCACAGAATTCCATACAAACTTTAAGGGTGTGTTGTTTTATGAAAATACACTAGCTAAAGCAATACACAGCGTTGCAAACAATACTTTCAGCAACGAATTATCCAAGATAATTCTACGAAGCATTGCAGCTCTCTCTTCCATGGAGATAGCGCCTTACAGTAACCCTACCCTGTAAACAATACGCAATATATCAGTCTCTGTCGCCGCACGCAGCCGTACTCGGGACAGTAACTAATAGTGCGACCGCAGCAATCCTGAGCAAATCGCTCGGACCTTTGTTTTGCTCTAACAACTATTTGCCGGTTCGTTACATTTGTTCTGGACGCGCATATAAACAATAGTTCTTATTTCTTAACCGTCTTCAAAAATGAATGTTTGCATCATATTTCGCCATAATCATCGTAATACTTGTTTTGTAAGACAGACGCGCATATGACGGCAGCACTTTATTACCAGCTACACAGGCTTTTCTATACCAATAAGGTATAGGAAAGCCTGTGGTAAGAAAAGTGTGATAGCATTATTTAAGTAGTAATGTGGGCTATAGGCTGAAATTTGGAATAGAGAAAGAGAGGAGAATTAAAACATAATTTATTTATGTATTTCTTTCACCGTCACAGAAAATTCGCGGGTCGAATATAGTTAGACTATTATTAGACTCTTTAACGATTCTTGGAGCTAAGAGCTTACCCTATGACTCCTGGAGGCCTTGGGGTCGAGGTAGGTGCGCAGTTTGTTGAGGTAATGTGCGGGGGAGTCCTTCGCCTGCACCATGTCCTGGTCGCAGATGATCTCCCATTTCTTCTCCAGGTCGTAATTGCGGAGGAGCTTCGCTTTGTCCGGCGGAAGGTCCATCGAGGCCTGCAACAATTGGAATGAAAATAGTACAACTTTCAATTATTCAGGTTAACTCTATGTGTTAAAATCCGATGTATGACTTAGGAATATTTATAGAGGATTATCTTTTTTTACCAATAGAAATATTATCTTTTTTATAGTTTCTAGGTGAGACACATATCTTCTCAGTAAGAGTTGTAAAACTGGTAAAAGAGACAATCAAAAATAATTTATTGTCTATTTAAAATTTGAAAAAGACGATTATCAATTTAAATCAGAAGTATGTTGGCAAAACATTCTGGATTTAATTGAGAATTATGCTTCTGCTAAGTCGAAAGTGGTTTTGGTCCAAAATTACTTTTGACTTGTCAATTGGTTAGACTGAAACACATAGGTATATAAATATATAGTAAGCTATAAATCGAATGCGTTTATACCGGTCCATAATTTGGTATGTAATGAAGGTACCTAAGTAATAGGAAAAAGCGTTGAACGTAACGCAATATGCATAAATTACGCAGTTGCAGCGCGCAGTGTGCGGGCACCGGGCACCGTTCGGCCCGACTTTGAACCAGTTCCGGGCTAACAGTATAATGGGTTAGGGTTATCAATAATTGTATTCGTATTCATTAGCCTATTAATGGCCCACTAGGCCTTACGAGTCATTACATCACATATTTTAAGTGTAAATAAATAGTCATGACTATAAATCGGAAGCGTTTATAAAACAGTCCACAATTTGGTATGTAAATAAGGTAAGTAATGGGAAAAAGCGTAAAACGCAACGCAGTATGCATAAATTACACAGTTGCAACGAGCACTACGCGAGCGCCGGGCTTCGCTTGACTTTGAACCAGTTCCGGGCACGGGCCCACGGCTAACGGTACACGGCTAATGGGTTAGGGTTATCGATAATGATGTTCGTATTGCTATTTGATACATTGATGTATGCAATTTTTTATTGATCTTGGATTTGTCGGTCACAGCGTGTTCATCGTGATAACCCACCACCGCCCACATTCGACTCGCCACCTCGAATCATGGAAGAGCAACGCTACCTTGCTCTTCGCGTGTTTCCCGGCCCGCCTTCTTGACTCCCTGGCAATCTGTTTTCTCATTGCCAATACAGCCACGATCACGTGGACGGGAGGACTGGTATACCTCTCTATACTGGTATACTCAGCTCTAAAACCCATCGGTTCCAACGTCAAGGTCTAAGTCAAGGAAGTCGCCCTTAAAGAGTTGTTGACGAAAGAATTTCGTGTTTTAAGCCCACATTATATTTCAATCAATTTCGCATCAATAAAAAGTTCCCGTTTTACGTTTTATTTGTTCTTCTACATATTTCCTTAGGACGAGTCCTACACTCTTGATTGAAGATTGTGACAGACGGAATATGTCGGAGACGAGCCAGCGTCAACCCTATTAGCGAGCACTTGAAATAGAACCTGTACGTCTCAATGCCAGCGATTTCGCATCCGATAAGCCTAATGAGATCGAATGATCTTTGTCGTTACAAATTATTGCCATCGTGTCAATACTGCGGAGCAAATGGCTGGAGATTCGTTTTCAGATAAAATTAACGATACATACTAGCCGCTGGACTTGTTTTGAATATTCTTAATTAAATATTTGTTCCGCTTGCCTAGGTGCGCTCGTTCGATAGTAAAGTGGCTAGCGATTTAGCGCTTTGATGCCCTATAAACCAGTCTGGGTTGTTTACTGTAGTAATTATTCAAGGAGTAAACAGATCCCACCTCAACTTAAATGAAGTACTATCTGACGCCTCTTTACGGTTTTGATATTAGAACTTCGCCCTATTCTGCATCGGTCAACCACCAACCTGAACCATGTGCTGACTTTTATGTGCTAACCTTACTAGTACCATCAAAACAGGAATGCTGCTTTGTAGCAGAAATGAGGAAACTTAATAGTCAACGTTTTCCCCCTGATTGTCAGATAAGACCAGATTTAGTGTTGAACTTTCTATGGGCCTTCTGACCAATAGATCAGAACATAATCCTATGACAATATACTATAATGGATTGTTACTAATGGTATGCAATATGAGTTCAATCGAACATTAGAAATGGTTCTAATTTAGTTTCGAAGACTTGACATTGGCCAACTAACGGGCCAAGTTAAATAAAGCTTGTAAAACAGATCATTACACTTCGCAACACATCGTTCATCAACTGGTGGCAGGCGCACAATCTTCAATCGGGGGCAAAATCTGAATGGAGTAGGCGTTGAATGGGCGATCGAGAGCAATATTTGCGTTAATCATTCACCGGTCGTTCACCTGCACGCTTTTTATTTGCCAAGACTTACCGCGCGGGTGATAAAAACCTCCGGGTTAGGAAAAAACGCTTACCGGGTTAGAAATGGGCACGCGCTATCTGCTATTAGCAAAGTAATGCTAGAGCCACATTTAACAGCATATCTTTCATTAATCAATGATTTTTATAGTTATTTTCTGCGAAAAGTCAACAAATCCAAGCGAAGTCACGTCAAAATGTTCCAATAAAATTTTTACCAAAAAATAAATAGTGCGTTTTGAGTTGGTTCTATTTTTTGTTAAAAATTTTTATTTCTTACTGTTTAGTGATTTATCGCCACGTAAGGTACTCGTACTATACTGTCATAGTATAGTCATACGGCACTTGTAGCCAAAAAGCTACCGATACTTACACAAAAACTGAAATCGCTGCAAGTGTGCCTATACAATTTGAAGAGTTCCTTCAATTTTCCCAGGATAACATCATCAGATCCTAACATGATGACAGTGGGACCACCATGGAAGGGTGCCCTTTCTAATAAAAAAAGAATTATCAAAATCGGACAACTCTGTAAAGAGTTATGCGTGGTCATACATAAAAAATATATACGTGTCGAATTGAGAACTTCTTCCGTTTTTTTTCGTCGGTTAAAAAACTCTACGTTAGTCTATTTCTAAAACCAGAGCATCTTTAGAACGATATTGACTCCACAAAGGCAAAAAACTGCGATTTTTATTTAAACGGCGAGCCTTTTTTCAGGAGGTTGCTTCTTCGAGCATATGACTTTGTTTATACTTAACGCTTTCACACCCTAACTACTCAACCGTTCATCAAAGTTTGCATTCATATTGTCATTGATATTAATAAGAATATGTACTTTCATCCAGGAAAAGCGCACATGTGGGGAAAACCGTCACGCGAACGAAGTCATCAATCTACCTACGTATTTTAAACACATATAGATATAGTACAAAGTCCCAAGCGGGGCTGTCTTTCAATCTCAGATAATAGTACTGATTGGCGAGGGCATCATAAAACTGGTAGCTCGTAAGCCTCACCTCTCTTTGATGCTTTTACTCGTCTCTCGAGCTACCTTTTCACTGTTATGTGATTCCTAACGGATAAACGTGAATGACAATTGTCATATTCGTCATTTGTCTGCTCCCTTCTATTACCGATACAATAAATCAACGTTTGATGTCTTGTCGTAATTTCAAATTCAATTTAGCAATACTATCAATAACGGCGAAGTCAGCACAACCTAACCAATATAATATTATACTCCTTTCGTATAGACAGGCTTGTTGTGCCTAAAGTATCCATTAAAAATTTTTAATAAAAAATAGAACCGACTCAAAACGCACTAAAAAATAAAAAATAACTGTGTCATTTAGTTGCTTTACTTTACTTAAGCATATCTATGAAGTCGGTGCCAGCAAGTTTAAGGAACATTTATCTAACGTAGTAAAGCAGTTTGTGGGTTCTAGGTAATGTCCTTAAAGTAGAAACCTTGGCTGGCACCGACTCCTAGATATACTAATCTATACTGTCATAGTATATTATACGTTATTTTTTACTTTAAAGCTCCGTTACTCACACAAAAACCGAAATCGCTTCAAGTGTTTTTTCAACTTGAAGTTTAATTTTCCCAGGATATCATCATCAGATTCTAACATGATGACAATGCGACCAACTTGAAAGTGTGCCCTTTCTAATAAAAAAAGAATTATCAAAATCGGACAACATATCCTCCGTTTTTTTTCGTCGGTTAAAAAGAGCTATTGGTTTGTTTTGTCACTTGAAACAATATTGCTTTGGTCGACTTAGTATTTACTTAAGTAATATTGATTTAGTGAGCTGATGAATTTGCTTAGCCATACAAAAGTTTACAGAACTTATATTTGCTCTAACAATTTTAAAATTTCTTCGTGTGTTTTCGAGAAGCATGTTTTTTTGTACGTTGACAAATATTTGAAAATCATTTCACGTCTTTCAATTAGGGCCTACTTATTGGATAGCTATCTAATTTAGTAAGTTGCGTAGGACGTGAGTAGAGATAAAGTCATTACAAATAGAGGCTTGAGGCATCAAAAGTGCTTGTAAACTCTGACTAAGTACTTGAAGAAAATTAGTTACGCCTAGCATGCAATACATATCTCGTGAAGAGAAAGAGCATATTGTCAACAAATAGCGAAATCAATAATACCGTTTTCTGGTTTGTTGCTTTAGTACAATGTGCTATAATATAGTAAATCAATTGTACTATTTCCAAATTTGACAATCTTCATGGCGCAGTGGTATGCGTGGAGGATTTATAAGACGGAGGTCCTGAGTTCGATTCCCGGCGGAGCAAATTGAGATTTTTCTTAATTTGTCTTGATCTGGCACTCTACCGACAAAGACGTCCCGCCAAGCGATTTAGTGTTCCGGTACGATGTCGTGTAGAAACCGAAGGGGGTGTGGATTTCATCCTACTCCTAATAAGTTAACTCGCTTTTATCTTAGATTGCATCACCATTTAACATTAGATGTGATAGCAGTCAAGGGTCAACTTGTAGTCGATAAAAAAAAGTTAAGTTAATAGTCACATAACATCAGGTCAAAGATCGTACTCAAGTGTTAACCTGTCGATGAATAGGTATCCACAATTCATTGAAATCCCCTCCAATATCTCTGATCGGCGGGCAAGTGACAACACAAAGGTGGATACGAAGTCGTAGTTCGCAATCGCAAGTGTCAACAGCTAAACAGTTGACCCTTAGCTTTCGACAAGCACCTCCAGGCGGCGGCGGGTTATCGAGATGGCACCGCACGTTACACCTTCACTTGTTACTTCATGTAATTCTCATTTGCTATGCGATATACTCGAATTTTAGAGTACATTCATACCTAACGTAAATGTGGCTTATTTTGGACAATTCATAAACTTTCACACATGTTTTCAATTCTAGTAAGTATCAACCCTAAAATCTCCTCCTTCCGGGGCTTGAACCCTGCAGTGGACGATAAAAAATAGGCTAAATTCATTTCATATTGAGTAAAAAAATACTTGAACTTAAAGTAACTTAATTAATTAAAAAAAAACACGTGTAAAACCACGAGCAATAGCCAAATGGTTAATACACTGGGAGTCTGTTAAACTAAGCACATATTGGTTTAATTCTAATCTCCTACACGAGCATTGAGTCACGAGAATTTAGGTATTTACGAAGCGCCACAATGAATGAGTTCTTATTTAGAAAACTTACTTCCAACACTATATTTATAGAGATAGGGAAGTTCCTCGACAAGTATCGATAACTTCAAATTTTCGACTGGCGATACCCTAAACCCTTTGTAAGCTTGCGTCTTAGTCTGAACTTTAAAGGATATACAGAATGGAATACAATGAAGTTACAGACAAATAGGATGCATTCCTAGAATTTGAAAGATTGGTTTTTCACTCAAATATTAAGACGTTCGACACGTATTTTTTTTTTTTTTTTTTAATGTATGACCACGCATAACTTTTTACAGTGTTGAAGGAACTCTTCAAATTTTGGAGGCACGCTTACAACGATTTCGGTTTTGGCTCGGAGGTAGCTTTTTGGCTACTAGTGCCATATAATATACTATGACAATATTCCTAGTAACTGTCTTTTTTTGAAAGATGTCGGTTTAGAACCCACAAACTTCTTTACTACGTAAAATAAATGTTCCTTAAACTTGGCTGGCACCGACTTCACTCAATATTGAGAAGACGATACTGCTTATTTTGTACTGTGATTTTTAGCACATATACTGTACCTACTAGTATAAAATTCGACGTGTTTTCCATGTTCAAACCGATATTTTTTCGTCGCGTTAACATATCTGTCATTCCGTAGACCTTAATTAGCAAGGAAAACAAATTCGTGTAAAAGTATCGTTAAAAAAGTTTGTATCGATAATATGAAAATCATAAATAACAAATGTAATTTATGGTCACACGACCATAACAGGTGAGCGATAAAAAAACCAGTCTCCGAATTAGGTCAGAGCATACTTAATTTTAATAATGAATACAATGCGATTTGTTTAGCGAAAATAAAAAAATATAAAACTGGTCGTCATAAATTATAAACCAGCCTTTTTATATTTATAAAGCGAAGGCCGGCGAGCAGTTAAATAACATTGCGATCCAATGATATAGTCATTGTGGGTGAATCACTGAAACGGAGGCAAAAACAAGGAAACACGCGCGATTTGCATTCTAACGACGCACTCAATGCCATTGTTACCATTTACGTAATAGAGCATCAATTAAATTATAACGTCATCATTAGAGCTAGTTTTTTTAACCGTCCGTTTTATAATTTTATCTATCGACTCTATAATAATAAAAAATCGGGCCCCGCAGCAGGCGAACTGGATTTTTTTATAAATTTTAAATAGTGTTTTTTTTTATACTTTTTATAAGCATTGTTAAAAAGTTTAAAAAGAATTGTAAATAAATAAATGACAGATTAAAAATAACCAGATGCAAATTGGTTTGTTTGGTAAAAAAAATCCAACTTGAATAAAAACGCTATAACAACCCATATACTGCCCATAAAATGATGTGTCTGTAATAGGATTCATGATTGAATTAACGTTTATATGTCCACTAAGAAGCTTAGAGCTTAGACAAATCACGCTGCAATTAAGCTGTAATTTTATTGTTGATTTATAAATATATTAGAAAGCCATCTCAAATGTAAGTGATAATAAAAAGTAATTTTCGTCGAATCTTCACATCCGACATACAAATATGGTCAAACCGGAACCGGAAGCACCATACGCGAACGTAAGACAGTAATTACGTTAACAATCATGTGTCGTTAATGTTTATCGTAATTGTTATTTAAATTTGTTATCTACAATATCCCACGACCATTTGTGAAAAGCACACTCATGAAACGTAATTTACGAAAGTTAGAACATACTGTGAGTGTTATATTTGTCTTGGAAGGAGTTCTGTTAAGAACTTTCATATGTTCAGAATTAAAACCGCAAACGGACGAAGTACGGAATAATTTTTTTTTCATTCTAACTCATTTACTGCAACACCAAGAAAGATTTACATTAAAAGGCCATCCACTAATTGACAGCATTCAGAATGGAAAGTAAATTAAATATGTAAACTTACAAAATCAAAAACATTTTGGTTGTAAAATGTATATAAAATAAAGAAAAAGAAAATAGTATACTATCAATAAAATAGCCATAAAATATAGTTTAAGAAATATTTATTGTAATGTAGTTATATTGTTCATTAATTTCTACTACACTGCAGATTTTGAAGTACTCAAGACAAAGTTTTTACTTCATTATTATTAACGCCATTTATTAAATCTTCGTTTGTGAACATATAATTATATGGTTATTGTTATATTATGCTCATGGTTTTCGGTGTAGCCAAATTTAATTTTATTCGAATACGTATCTAGACCTGTAGATATTGTATTAACGCTATAACAAGGTGATAAGGCCGCGTATAATTATAAATAAAATAAAAAAAGTTTATTTCAGTATATGATATGTATGTAATGTAATAACATTATTTATTGTAAGTTTTTATTTTGACTTTTTTATTTTTAGTGTAAAGTCAGAACAATGTGCTTAGTGCACATAAAATGTAAATGCAATCACAACAAAATTAATTTGTAATTTAATTTTATAATATTTATCGACAATACGATAGCAAGCTGTACATCACTATTATTACAGGCGTGAATCAGCCCTACTGATACTCGACCGATATAGAGCGCGGCCTTCGGCGGAGTCAAGCGATCCGACCGAAGGGCGGAAATGATAAAAATACCCTCTATTTTTAGATTAAATACATACGAGTAGATAATTTTCAAGATAAAAATTTAATAGATATTATGTGCTTTTACCTACTTAATGGGACTGCGGCAGGTCAATGAAGCTTTTGGCGAGCGCATAAGCTTTACCAGAGTCGAACCCGAGAACTAGAACAACTATACTGTATATCATCATGCCTTTCTCCTGATGAAAGATGAAAGATCTACGCTTGAAGTTGTCTCGACTCAAATATTGTCGTTGGGCCTGATAATAATTATATGGTAAGTTTGGTTGTTCCTAAAGCTCCACACATAATTTAGATCAATAGGTAGATAAATATCGCATATAATATGATGATGATGATGATTTTACACAGGCGAACGAGTACATCGCATATTGCTGGATTAAATATATACAAGTATATACAATATATACAATATCACCAGGATGCAAAGTAACGGATATCTTATGATTAGTGAAAGAGGAATCAAGCGCGCCATCCGCGGCGACTGAAATGCGAGACTCCTGTGCAATATGGGATCGGTTTGATGTCATTTATATCTGTAATGTCTGTATTCTGTATACAGAAAATACCCAGCTATTTAAAACCTGTATGATGTAAGCATTCCAAACATACCCATACACAGAAATCTGAACATGTAAATTGAGAAACCCAAATATTATGTACAAAAAAACTAAACTGCTTTTTTTTGAGGCACTCCCGTAAAACTGATAAGAACCTAAAATACAAAACACAATCTCATATTAACTTCACATACTTTCGTTTGGAGTATGACCCAAAGTACAATAGTGCAAACTAGTGTTCCCCAATCACCCAGATCCCATGACGCCGCGGGTGGTGTCGTGAGCCCCACTCGAACACGCGGCCGGGGGTCAGAGGGCAACACCACGACCCCGACCCCGTATTGCTTGCTATCTATGGCTCCGTCGTTTGTATGCACCTTTCAATATGAGGATTATTCTGTTCGGTCGATCAATTATAATATTATAGTCATATTTAATTTTACTCGTATCTTCGTACTTTACTCAATGAGTAGGAAGATATTTCAAGGAATACATAGATATGCTTTCAGTAACATAACTACTACTACTGCTTAGTTAGTGAGCTTTTTTGTTTATGGAAGTTTTAATTATGAGGTGATGACTTATATCACCAGATGAGTAGAGCTATTGAGCAAGATCTACATTCCAAATAAGCTTTTTTAGATGAAAGGACTTGGAGCTTAAGTGGGAGAGGCTTGGTTTAGTGGACCATTAAATTAGGCTGAAAAAAAGTTCCAAAGCGTGAATAACTCCACGATTAAGAAGTACAGCCAATCTCAACATAGGGAGATCCTGGGTTGGGTTCCCGCTCATCGTACTATTGTCGTACCTACTTTTAATAGTCCTAGGGTTGTAGAATATTCATACCATTTCAAAATTATGTATAATATACGTAAAAATTTATGATAAAGTTCATCATAAGGTAATGATATATTCGTTTGTTTATAGTGACTCTACTACCAGTTCAATTAAGGCATAGAATTTATTGAAAATTCATTAGAAAGTCAAGATACAACTTGAAGTGGGGCACTCAGACAACAATACGTCGTTTGAAGGACATCCATCGAACGGTTGCAGAGCGGCGTTTTTGATGGTCACCGCCGGTGAGAGCCTATGCAAATTATGTTCTGACATGACTTGAACATTATCAAGGTACCTACTGTATACAGAACGACGAATATATTTGTGTACATTAATAAAATAACTAAATCACTTGATACTTCCAATTTAACACAGAATTACAATTAAACAACGCTGTCTGTTCCATATAAACTTTAAACAAATGTATTTTCATGCGGTTTTCAAAAACAGATAAAGTGAGGCAGATTTAGGTATTTAATTTATCATAGTTAGTCACTAAAATTGGCTAACATATGACGCTAATTGTTTTGTTTGATGACGATGAAAGCTCCCAGACACCAATGAGGTTTTCCGAGAGGTCCAACGTGACGGAAAAATTCAATGCGCCTGGAAGCTTTCATCGAAAACGCTACCTAATCTCTTTCACATAACAAAACAATGATACCAGATAGTACCTAAGGTGTGTGGTCCAGCCCTAATCTCCAACTAAAAGTACAAATAGTGCATAGTAATTAAACAGCCGGTGACATAACAGCGCAAACACGCCCGTCGTCGCCACTTGATCTCACTTTATACGGTATTAAGTACAAGGTTAGACTTATTTCAAGCTTTCCCATTTGGCTGCTAGTATTTAAGAAATAAAACATGGTGTTTATCGAATTACTTACAGCTTACATCTGGTGTGACGCCATTAAATCTTGTATATTGAGGATATTTACAGGAGAACTGAAGATATCCACATAGCATAACGATTTGCAAAGATCAAGTAGCATAAAGTTCGAAAAGCCGAGTGTGGGCATGTTTGGAATGGTGACCCTGTACTAGAAAGATCGATGTTGGTCGTAGATTGACCCACAGCATGTTGGTTGGAAGCAGCCGATGAAATCTTGACGACCTCCGTGGCGATGTGGTATGAGCGGTGGAATAATAAGACGGAGTTCCTGGGTTTGTTTCCAGGCAGAGCCGATTGAGATTTTCTGAATCTGAATTAATTTCTGGTCCAGGTCTGGCTGGTGGAAGGCTTCGGCCGTGGCTAGTTTCAACTCTGAATAGAAAGACAAGTTGGCCCTTTGCAGCAATCACACCTGGTTGTAAGTGATGATGCAGTCTACGATAGAAACGGGCTAAATCGCTTGGCGGTACAAACGGTACAAAAAAATAATCACGTTTTATAGTGCCCGTACATTTTTTCGAAGTCGACTAAAAGGAGTTTTTCTATGAAACTGTACATTTATGTAAACTTTTAGGAAGACACCTAATATCTAACTCCTTTTATGTAGGCGTAACGGAGATGACAAACGTTTATCATAAGGCCACCTCTCCACTAGGGCGAGGATGCTTCACATGTTCGAAAACTATCGAAGGTAGACTTGTTAGGGTGCCACTTTGTAGCCGACAAAAGACAACTACAGCACTAAAGGTCAACTAACTATAAACGACGATACTGGTTCGATACGACACGTCGATATTTAAAAAAAAAAAGCAACTGCCGAATTATTATATCGATTCTTTACAGTAAGTAGATTATGTTTCCAGAACCAATAGGTAGGTACCCATTAGAGTCATTAACATAAAATTTTACGTGTGAACCACCTGGGTACATCGACAACAAACGAATTTAATTTAAATCAATTCTAATACTTAGTGTGTAATTCATCCTAGGGAACATATTATTATCCTCGCGCACCGATAGGAAGCTGCCCTAGCACGCGGCACGGGCGTCGAACCCGCTGCCCACATGCCTCCACATCCACATCATGTGGCTGATAATGTGAATATCATTAGCGCGTGGAAGGCGTGCGTTAATACTTTCAATAGTTAATGTACCCGTGTGAGATATTTCTGGCTTGTCCTATACTAGCTGTGACCAACGGTTTCACTCGCAAAAATACCAAACCGGTACGAATATCAGGAAATCGGTTGTTCGTGAGCTTTTACATCGCGAAATGTTTATTTGGACTAAGTTACATTTCAAAACAATCGAGCGTAAAGTGATAGAGATCTTGTAATGAGTCAATAGGTTATTTAGTGGTGATTTTATGTTAGTTACTTTTTTTTAACCGACGAAAAAAAAACGGAGGATGTTATCAATTCGACATTTTTTTTTATGTAAGAGCACCCATAACTTTTTACAGTGTTGTCCGATTTTGATAATTCTTTTTTATTAGAAAGAAATTTCTTTTTTATTACACTTCGTAAGTATCGGTATAAGTATATTCGTAATGTCCTTAAAGTAGAAACCTTGACTGGCACAGACTTCATAGATATGGTTAAGTAAATTAAATCAACTAAATGACACAGTTATTTTTTAATTTTTAGTGCGTTATGTGTCGGTTCTATTTTTTATTTAAATTTTTTTGTACATATTGTATTATAAATTAGATTATTAATATTTAAAAATACCAAAAAATAAACGACGGTTCTATTATTCGGCCATATCTATTTTAAATATGACCAATTTTCACGTTTTCTATCAAATAAGCAAAAAGCTCGTGTTAGAAGTCCGTTCGACAATAGTTCAACGGATTGACCCTCAGACCTCTCGGGTTTGACTCTGCTGTAAGTCTTTTGGATAGAAGAACTAACACTATTTCTCCTATAAGGATCCCGTTATTTCCTTCTAAAGTATACGGAACTCTATAGATATATCTACTTAATCTGCACAATACAGTATAAAGTATCCAGTTTCCCTGTTAACATCTTAGAAGTTGAAAGCTAATATACGATTACAGTGCAGATTGCTAACTCATTTTATAAGGGCAGTAAAACGTTGTACAAGGCTGCCGAGTGCCCGATAAGCTTACGCGCGGCACGCTGCTGACACCGATCCATAAGTAAGCTCAACCGATAACTTGGAATGCTTACAGCTTGTGCTTGTTTTAAGAAATAATTGACGGACCGTGCAGATGGCCCACCTGATGGTAAGTGGAAAGCTATCTATAAACAGAGCAACTACGCAGAGCATGCAATAATCACGTTGTTTGAAACCGCAATATCTGAAAGCCCAGAAAATTTCTCAAGAAAATCTCACGAAAAATGAGCTTGATAGTAATAAAACTATAAAAATGATCTTCAGATCCTGGACATTGAAAATTACCAGAAGTAAATAACTTTGTATTTTCTATTAGTTTCATGTGTATAAGCAGAATCACAGAAAACGTATTCTGTGACTGCTTAGCATAGTGCAAATGGCAGACTTCATTATAAAACGATATCAATAATTGTACAATCTCATAAGTGCGGCTCCAGTGATGTAAGCACAAGTACAAAAAGCGCAATCGTCACCGGAAGCGACAGAGACAAGAGGGTCACGGGTTCGACGCCCGTCTCTGTAGCGCCGCAGCTACTAATGGCTGCGTTGTGTTAGGCTGCGTTGCCACGATACCGCTAAAAAGAACACATCTCAAGAAATGAAAGCTTATATTTTCTTTTAAGTCACGTTGTTTTTTCAGCTGAGCTACATTGCCTTTATATGCCCCAGCAGGATTCATAATTATTATCACCATATTAATAGCTCACAGCAGAGTTAAGATTCTTTTCCAAAATGGGGGAAAGGGATCTGAAGCTTCTATCAATAAAAAAATGTTAAATTCGTTTATTTCAAGTGGGCTTGTTTGTTAACTATGCTATGGTGAACACAGATCTACAGACTTGATGGCTGAGTGGAAGTAGTCCTTCATGATAATGCACGTTGCAACGATAACTATCAGTTTTGAGATAATCTGTAGAGTAAGTAAGTAGAGTTTTTTACAAGCTTTAATTTAGTTTCAACTGTCCCGGTGTCTGAAATCAAAACACGCTAGTTAAATTGGACCTCACTTCCGGTTTCTTGATTGAGCTGAAATTGTATAATATATGTAACTAGCAGACGCCCGCGACTTCGTCCACGTGAAAACCACTTGCCCCTTCTATTTTTTTATGACAGACTTTCATACAAATTTTCTTACCTATTGCTCTGTCTATGTCTGCTTCTAACAACACTGGATTCACTCAATGTTTCCGTCAAAACGTTTCGTTTGACACATGATGTTTGATGTGTTGATTGGCGAGGCGTATCTAAGATGGCGACTGCAGTTTTTGGATAGCAACTACGGTTTATTTGTCAGAATCATTAGAATTTAACGAAATTCTTCTTAATCCGAATTTTACGGATATATGTTGTCGACTCGAAATCAATATTTTTTCATGTTTTGTTATTCATCTAAGGTTTCGATCGAGTCTACCGTACCACTTGACGAAATTAATTATATCGCGTGATAATGCATTATATGATAACACGAAGTTGGATCTGATGCTGGAGCTGGAATGTGGCCATGGGAACTTCGCAAAAAAACGACTAAACCCAAGCCAATTTGAGCGAGCGAGAAAACAGTGCATTGTGACTTGACTTTCTTTGTGACAACACGAGTTAACGACCACCACCTCCCATGGCTTTTTTAACCGACGAAAAAAACGGAGGAGGTTCTCAATTCGACACGTATATTTGTTTTTTTTTTTTTTTTTTTTTTTTATGTATGACCACGCATAACTTTTTACAGTGTTGTCCGATTTTGATAATTCTTTTTTTATATATACCATACCAAGGTGGTCCCTTGTCCTCATGTTAGGATTGCTGATGATATCCTGGGGAAATTGAAGGAACTCTTCAAATTTTGGAGGCACGCTTACAGTGATTTCGGTTTTTGACTCGGTATCGGTAGCTTTTTGGCTACTAGTGCCATATAATATACTATGACAGTATAGTACGAGTACGGTACGTGGCGATAAATCACTAAAAAGTAAGAAATAAAATTTTTTTACAAAAAATAGAACCGACTCAAAACGCACTAAAAAGTAAAAAATAACTATGTCATTTAGTTGCTTTAATTTACTTAAGCATATCTAGGAGTCGGTGCCAGCCAAGGTTTCTACTTTCAAGGCCGTTACCTAGAACCCACAAACTGCTTTACTACGTAAAATAAATGTTCCTTAAACTTGGCTGGCACCGACTTCATAGATATGCTTAAGTAAATTAAAGCAACTAAATGATACAGTTATTTTTTACTTTTTAGTGCGTTTTGAGTCGGTTCTATTTTTTGTAAAAAAATTTTATCAAACTCTTGTTAGATCATATCGAAGGAGCGGAAGGCGAGCCCGGCACTAACCTCTTCGCGTAGTCCCTGGATTTGATATACGAACTGGAGATGGAAATCTTGGAAAACTTGTTTATGTTACACTGCCGTGCCTCAGAAAACACGTCAATTAACATCTAACACTGATGGTAACTGCCTCCTTAGTCTAGAGGTTAGCCTACGTGGCTTCGATCACGAGGTCCTGGGTTCGATTCCTGGGTCGGGTCACGAAATAATTCTGAGCTTTTTCATTCTTCTATGAAATGTTCAGTACATTCCAAGCCCGGAGTCTGAAAGTTGGTGATGTTACACCCCCGTGCCTCGGAGAGCACGTTAATCCGTCGGTCCCGGTCACTGTCATCAACATCTGATAGTGATCGTAAATAAAACATTATCAACCTTAGCCCGCCAACCCGCATTGGAGCAGTGTGGTGGGTGTACGCTCCATATCCCCTCTCCTATAAGGAGGGAGGCCTGACCCTGTAGTAGGCCGTTAATAGGCTGATAATGATTATGATGAACTGATCGTAATTGAGTAAAACATTATTACTCTAAACCCTCCAATCAATAAACAGCGATTGGACTAAGATAGAAAATCCCCTCTCTTCTATGAAGAAGCATGGCTGTTAAAATAGATTAATGACGATGATGTATTTTACTTAAACAAAAACCATGTATTATTGTGCTTCTGTGCTCAAACTATCAATCTATTGTATGTCTACTAGGAGTAGACTGTCATTCTCTAGTCTCGGTACAGTTATTAATAGCTCAAAAGATTCCAGCTATCACGATGACTAACAACAAAGGTTGCTTCGTCACTTTGACCTCATGACTCAAAGATTAAGAGGACACGATCCAAAAGCTAATTTGTCATTCAATTCAGGATTGCTGTTGGTCATTCCAGCAAACCTTGGACGGTGTGGAATTAATCCTTATACACGCTCTGAATTATTATTATAACATGTACCAAATACATATATGCATCGAGTTTTAGTTAGCAATTCTTAGGTTCCGAATTCGATTTCCAGCTCGGGTAATTTGGCGTCAACAGTGACTAGTTAAGTTAAGTCACCCTATCGCCAACGTATTAAGCATTTTGCCGCGTAGAAACCTTTTACCTTTTGAAGTTGTATTTTTTTCCAAATTAGCACTTTACCATTTTGGACTGCATTATTACTTAACATCAAATGAGATCGCAGTCATGGTAGCCTTTGACTGCAATCTCACTTAATGAATGGAAGTGATTATGCAAGCTAAGATGGAAGCGGACATACTTACGGGTTAGAAGTAGGATAAAATCTATACCTTCACGTACAGGAACGTTAAATCGCTTGGGAGTACGTTATTGTTTCAGGGTGAAAACTAACCATGCCCGAAGCCTCTTATGAGCCATTTTTAGACATATTAAAAAATAACTCAATTGGTCCAGCCGAGAATCGAATCCAGGACATCCTTTTTATAAATCCGCGGCGCATACCACTGTACCAAGGAGGCCTTCGAAATATTAATCAATTCATTAAAAAAAAATTAAAAACATACCAAAATTGTAACTGTGTTTATAAACACGACTGCAATTGTATTATATATGTAGTATTGCATAACATGCTGATTAACTCTAGAGGTAATCATGGCGGTAGAGTCTTTACAGTCACAAAGAGCTTCTTAATAATTATTATACTTTTATACATTATACGACGTACAGTTAATATTTCAAAGCCTATTTACGTCTAGCTAAATGTACGCGAAGCCGCGTGCAGGCGCCAGTATTCAATAATAGATCGCTACTTTATAGCGCTGTGGGCTGATTAAGTAATGTTTCCGCCTGTAATAGTTGACTGATCGGAATACTAACAACCTATACATAGTGGCTTGTGCTAATGTCTTTACAAAATGTACCTATAGCATCGATTCGTTTCCCACCCGCATTCGAGTAGCGTGGTGAGTCTAAGCTCCATATTCTCTATCTACAGAGGTCTTAGTAGGGTGTTAAAATATCTAAGTTAATATCTTACTAAGATTACAGAAATACAGACTGATAGGGACAAAAAGTAATCTTAGACATAATCATAATTGTCCAGCCGTTTTCGCTTATGTAAGTGTAACCCAAGAGCATAACAATATTTTAATTTCATAGAAGTGTTACTTTGTAATTTCAAGATAAATAATCCTTACTAATATAATAAACCCCCTATTCCACCAGCGTTTTGCGAGCGTCAGCATTCCTTCAACGTCTGCGCAGCGTCGACGTCGGGTTAACGCGACGTCAACGTTGTGTTTCCGCGTACAATCAGAGAAAAAATAGATTCAGACAAGAACTTTTCAAATTGATTTAAAATATACAATACAATACAATATTTAGACACTAATCTCAGAGTTTCAGTGTCACCAGAAGAGAGGCTTGTTGTAACTTTGAGGTAAGAAAAAGAATACATTTAAATTTGTCATACAGATTTTTAAAAATGTACGTGAGTGTACTTGTTGTCAATAAACGCAACGTTGCGCAGACGTAGGAACGCTAACGCTCCCAAAGCGCTGGTGGGATAGGGACCTGGAAGCGAAAGTTTTTAAACGTATGATTAAATGGATGCTTGTTAATCTTTAACGCAAAAACTACGGAATGAATTTTGATGACACCTTACAATAATATAGGTTATATATCAGATGTTATACATACTCGTAGGTCACGGAACGACAACTACGTGCATGAAACCGCGAACGTCCTCTACAGTCAACAATAATTTTTTACTAAGTACATGAATCCAAGCGACTAAGTCTCCCAGATCCGAAAACCTCAACGTATGTTTCACCCCGAAACCGGAGCGTCCTCAGAAGTTGATTCTATAATGTTCAACTACGAAGTGACTAGTAAAGTGTAGTGAAGAAGTAAGGTTTAAAATAGCGAAATAAATAAAGTATTATTAATTTTTTGCACTATTTTTACATCATTACATTAGTATAAAATAAAGTCGCTTTTTTATGTTTGTCCGGATGTATGCTTTAATCTTTAAAAATACGCAACCGATTTTCATGCGGTTTATTTTAACAGATCGAAAGATTCAACAGGAAGATTTATATGTATTATAATACATGCATAATATAGAAGAGAAACACTGATAATTTTAGAGGTTTCTGATGTGATGTCGTATATTAACGCATTTTTTGAACTTACATTGCAAACGCTGGCTAATTCGTACAAGATATATCAAAATAATGTACCTACTACAGTATTGCACACCATAAAAAGGTCAACAAAAAAGTCCGCAATGGTATATATGTCTATCTCTTAGGGATAACACACAATAACCATTTTTTATCTTTTCTTTCAACCAAAAGTAATGGCTTTTTAGTGATTTTAAGCAATACTGTATTGAGTATCTTAAATACTTTTTGAATTCAATATAGATCCAAGATATATAAGATTTAAAATGCAGGGACATAGCGAGCGTTTGGGGGTCGCGCGGAGCGTGCTTTTTTTAATATACTTTAGTACCAGCATTGCAGTCGTGCGAAGCCGTCGCTAGTAAGTAATATAAAGACGGGAATATAACTTTATATCTATATAAAATACTAAGAATTGATAATGCTGACTATAGTTATATTTAAGTACCTACATGGAAACTGAAGGGTAAACAAGCTCCCAATACAATGTTTTATGAATAATATTATAATACCTATTTACACGTTTTCCCTTTTAGGAGCGTAAACAGAATTTGACTAAATTGTGGCTGCCACTTTATCCGCATTTAATACCAATAAACAGTTTTAGAGTTTCGTGCTCTACGGGTAAAAACGCTATTCACAACACTACTTTCCGTCTCAGGCTGTGTCTCACGAAAAGAGATAGCTAGACAGTTGAAATTTTCATATTAAAGATGTAATTAATGTAATGTCAGAAACTACTGACATCTGCGTACTTATAGTGCCTGCGCTCTAACAAGGTGCCTGTGACATATGTCATTAACTTTCCGTTTCACTCTTGAAAGTTGAAGCGATTTACAAATTATGACTTAGTATTTCAGCTGTTCCAAATTCTTAATATATTAAATCGTTAATAGCTGTAGTAACTTAAATTTAAAACCGTTAAACCCAGCCAGAATGTTCTAGTCTACAAATAAAATCAAATTGAAAGAAAAATTAAGCAAAGTGTTGTAACGTATAACGTAAAACCATAGACGTGTCTAGTGATGGGACGTACTTCTACGATGAATAGTCGATATTTTTTTTAATAATAAACGTATGTTGTAGTACAATATTTATTTTTAAAAAGTCTATAATTTTATACAACAACAGAACATCAGGGAAAGTTTACTCAAAAGGTTGCAAAGAAGAAATATATTTTATTCGTCTAAACTTATATCAGAATTAGGAACATTTGAGTTGTCACTAAATTCATCATCTGAATCTCTGACGAATATTATTAACAACTAGCGGTCTCCCGGTATTTCACCCGCGTAGTTCCTGGTCCCGTGGTAATATCTGGATACAAATTACCTTATGTCACCCCTTATGAGTCGAGCTATCATATACAAAAGGTTTTTTTTATAATCCGACTGATGACTTATGTAGTTTCAGAGATTAGCCAGAACAAATAAACAGACAGACAGACAATAATTGAAAAAAAGATGTTATTTTGGTGTATGTACGGTATGCATATATGCACAAACAGACACTGCAATTTTATTTATATGTATAGATGAATTAATTATGTTGTTAATATGGACGTCACGATCCCAATCAGTCATAATATCCCTTTTTGTTTTATTCACGACCTTCGGCCAGCCTTCAGGTTAATCATTGTTGATGGCGGTGAAGTAGGTATTAATTTTTGCGGCGTGACTGAAAATTAAATGGGAATATGGAAAAAAGTATTTAAATTCAATCAATCAAATCATTCAATCAAATAATCAATTATTTCATAGGTAATGCTGCGTTCGCAGCGCTGATGTTATAAATGCTGATTTTATAAAGCTTCAAAACAGGATTTAAAATAAAAGCATACATGTTATTTGGGCCCAATAACATTATATCTAAGGACCGAGGTCAGACCTATTGTCATCTCTTCTAGAGCATAGGTAGGAGTTGGTGCCTTTTGACGCCGGACTAAGGCAATAAGCTTCAACTTTAACATTTTTATATGTACTCCGTTTTTCAGTTCATCAACTGGCTGTTGCGGTTGGATCGGTTTGAGGTTTATTAACCTGTACCAAATGGTAAAGCGGGGCAGATTGAGATTTTCTTAATTTGTCTTGGTCTGGCTGGAGGAAGGCTATCGCCATGGCTAGTTACCACCCTACCGACAAAGACGTACCGCCAAGCGATTTAGTGTTCCGGTACGATGTTGTTTCATTCTACACCTAACAAGTTAGCCCGCATCCATCTTAGACTGAATCACACATCAGGTGTGATAGCAGTCAATTGCCAACTTGTAGTTGTTAAAAAAATTATCGCAGAGACTATAGTCTATAAAAGTTTAATCCCTAGAAACTACTACATTACTATAACCGCGATAACAAAGTCTCCTCACAAATAATAATTTGCCTTTTAAGCTAATTTTTTTACAACATTAAAAAGAGCTAGATTTATGCTGCGAGTATCGTCAGCGATAAACATGAATTTCTAAGCGTCACATCCCTAGTCACTGACGTCAACGTCATACTGACAACTGTCACCCGCACTTTCTTACAGCAATTGGAGTATAGTAGACGATTTCATGGAAACTTGGGTACAAGCTATTTCTAATAAATGTTAATTCTTTTATCGCCCTTACAACTGCAAATGTTTTTCTAATAAGTAGCTTCTGTATGACCTAGCCTGTCTAGCTCTTATGACTTGGTTATCTTCTAGACAAGAGTGAGAGAAGAAGAAGCTATTTCTAAGCAAGTGTTCAGTCACCTTGAAGACCCATTTTTTGTACATAGCCTAAGGTTAATGCACTTTGTAGGACATGTTCCTTGCATGCATGTGTTATTTGCTTGAGCCGTATGCAATTATTAACTGATATAAAAAGAATACAGTACGGAACCCTCAGTACGCAAGGCAAACCTCGCACTTGAGCCGCTTTTTGCCCGTTATCCGTGTAATCAAGTAGCTTAAACACAAATAGCGATAAAAAAGTGAGAATAACGTCATCGCGTGAGACAAATTCACTGCACGATCCCAGCGTTTGGAGCTCTGCTTCACGAACTGCTTTGGAATTTTAAACTTTATCAATAAATCCACAACATTGTATTTTGGTCGGCGTCTTTCTGTGTGCATTCGTGTTTACTATCAATTTGGCATTTAAAACTTTATCTCTATAGCAGTAAGATTTGATTTCCCTCAACGTTGTTCTGTGTGCATTCGTGTTAACTATCAATTACGCTGCACGCCGCTGTGTGTTGTATACCTAAAAGTTATACAGTGAAATTGTTTGTTTTGTTATATAATCTTAATTGCTCATCGTAACTCGGTAAAAATATATCGTCAATTTATCTCGTGCGGCTTGGATGTTGACTTGTTGAGGAAATAAACATAAACAAAAAGACTTGTTTCATTTCACGTCGTAAAATGTATGGCATTTTTGTATAAAATAAAAATTTTTAAATAAAAATAGAACCGACTCAAAACGCACTAAAAAGTATAAAATAACTGTGTCATTTAGTTGCTTTAATTTACTTAAGACTTCTAGATATGCTTAAGTAAATTAAAGCAACTAAATGACACAGTTATTTTATACTTTTTAGTGCGTTTTGAGTCGGTTCTATTTTTATTTAAAAATTTTTATTTCTTACTTTTTAGTGATTTATCGCCACATAGCGTACTCGTACTATACTGTCATAGTATATTATACGGCACTAGTAGCCAAAAAGCTAACAAAATTTGAAGAGTTCCTTCAATTTCCCCAGTATCATCAGCAGATCCTAACAAGCGGACAATGGGACCACCTTGGATGTATGCCCTTTTAAAAAAAGAATTATCAAAATCGGACAACACTGTAAAAAGTTATGCGTGGTCATACATATAAAAAAAAAAAAAAAAAAAATATACGTGTCGAATTGAGAACCTCCTCCGTTTTTTTTCGTCGGTTAAAAAAGACTAATAAATATAAATAAAGCTATGTTTAATTTACGTATACGATATTTGTTAGCTACCCATATTGTTATATAAGGTGACTTATTGTTATTACCTGATTGATCTTAAATAATGAAATAAATTAAGGGCGGTCTACGTATGTTACTCTTTTTTTAAAAAAGTTATTTAAATTAAAACAGTAATTATTGCGACATTGGCAGACATACACAAATACATAGGCGACGAATCTAAAAACCCCTTTGGAGAAGTCGGCTTTTTAAAATAAGATACGTAGTTTCAAATATCAAATAACTTATATACATTTTTATTGGTAGATAATATTTTCATTGACATTAGTAATTAATTTTCTTGTATAAATTCACTATATTTCTGTAATAAGTTTTGTCACAACTACAGTTAAAAATATTTTACGACTACGACATCTAGCAGAACCTAAACGTGATCTATCATTAATTGCAAGGTATACAAGTTATCTACTGTCATAATACGAGTACCTCTACATGGCAACGGTGACCTTCAAGTTGAAGGAAAATCAATAACATAATTAAAATTCAACTAAATATATTTATATTACTTCAGTTTATGTTATTACAATTGTCGTTATTTGTCTCTGAGTCATATTCTTAATATTACAATGTCATGGCTATTTAAATAGTATGACGTAATTTAGTTTACCACAATCGATACACAATAATACACCTTAAAGAGTGTAAGAACGTTTTAAACGACTCCTTACAAATTACTAAAAGGTAGTGATTAAAATTAAATTGTGTATTATTTTTGTAACATTATTGCTTCGCTGTTTTATTCGTCGTCTGTAGGCTTTCTCGATATAATAACTCAAGTACTACAGAACGGTCTGTCACGGTTTTCACCAATAAATAGAGGGGTTCCCGAGGATGGTTTTAGTATAATTTGTCAAAGTTTTATGTTAATTAGATGAAATGTAACTCGTAATTGTTGGAAAAATCGGAAAAATTTAAGCCACCTGCGAGCTTATGCGCAGTTTTACCAGCGTTTTCGAAATTAACAGATCCATTCCTTAAAAAGTTTTGTAGTAGATTAAATATGGCAAAAATATAACTTAAAAATATATAACTTAGGGATGTTTTATTGGAAAAAAAAATAGTCAAGTTTCCAGCAAAATTCACGTTACATAAGTATTTTTCAAGAAATAAATCTTCAAGGCTAAGCGTCGAGGGAAACGCTTTCCCTAATAAGATCTGTCACCCTTCCCTCTTGAAAAGTATAGAGCTTGATACAAACTCATTAGTCGCACTTTTTCTTCTACAAAACAAATAGAGAACAGTTGAAAAGAATGCATTACAAATTCCAAAGGAGAAAAAGGGTTTGTGATTTTAATGTCAAAGCCATCGTCAGGTGCTTTTGCATAATTTTCTTAAATGAAAATGTTTGAATCGCAGCGAAATATAAAATCCAAATTCCATTTCTTTAAATTGACTAATAAAAGAATATTTGATGTTCTTTAGTATTGAATTTAGAAACTTAATTGTAAAAATAATAATTATTAATTTTTGCTTAATATATGGAAAAGAAATTGGGGAGCAGTATCTACCAACACCAAAATTATGAAATGCCAATTAAATTAAATTATTATATATTTATGAAATACCAATTATTACGTTATTTCTCGAATCAAATATTATTCACCCTGATATTTTATTGTTTTGTGCCATATATACCCTTATATCCCTTGCAGGAAACAAATCTCACTATTCATTTTGTTTTTAATATACTATTTCCATTAATCCAATTTACTATTCAAGATATGGTCTGAACGTCGATTCTGAATTATTTAATTTATAAGTAACTGAATTATATTATAAATAATTAACTGAATTACCCCGTAATTTCAATTACGGCCATATGTGTAAACTCTACACTATACAAATGAATCACGTGGTTTCCTCAATGTCAATTTAATTCACGTCTCAGTTTTCGCGCGGTTAAATATAGAGCTGACTTGAGTTTACTTTTGGAGAAAAGGGTGCCTTTAAAAATTGTTTGTTCGTTTGTTATAGAAAACTACGTGTAACTGAAACGAATGAACAATCTTACTGTCTATGTTAAGACGGCTTTAGTTTCATAGATTTGCGTCGAAGCAAAATTGTACGTGGTAATACTTTTGCGAGGATATTCTATAAGTACATAGAACCAAACTCAATAGCTCCACAGTTTAAGTGCCGGACTTTAATACCGAGAGCCAAAAATATTTTCAACTATTGTCAAACCCATTCCTTAGACAATTTTGATGACTAAAGCGAAGTGTTATTAGTCATATTTAAAAAACAATATTGGCAATTTATTTCATTTTGATAAAAAGCATTATTATTTGCAAAATGCTACAATTAACAATTGAGATAAAAATGTACTGAACACGTTCCCGCTACAAGCCTATATCTTAACACGTCGTCTAAGCAACCCCCGCGGGGTCACTGTCCGGCGGAGTGGCTCGGCTGAAGCCCGGCTTTCAGTGCGACACCACTTCGTTACTCGCGTGCTCTCGCCGCGTCCCTAACGTCACTCTACTGAGATTTTAGGCTCTAACATTTAGAATGCAATGTACCATAAAGGAATTCTCGAAATCAGAACATTCCATCATTACCCCATTTTTAATATCTTTCGCCAATGCGGGTTACAGGGTTTAGGGTGATAATGTTCAACCTTATAACGCTTTTTAGAAAAAACATTATCTTTCAATCGTTAGGTTAAAAACCAATATCAAATCCATAAGACAAATGTAATCGATAGCTAACTAAACTAGCCGATGAATTCGCTCAAGCAAAAGCAAGCAAAAAACCTACTTGGCAAAAAGCGATATACGATTCAGCGGTTAAACAAAACAAAACGAAAACCGCAAGCCAACTGTATCTGTTACCCGAGTGACACGAATACCGAGCACCGAGCCGCATTAAGGTCGATTTTATCGAATCTGAATAAACTTTAATTAAACTTGAGAATAATACTGCAACGGTATTAAATGTCCTGCCATCCATTACTACCTCATTGATCCACAGGTTAGCTGTTATGCTTATGTGCTTTCGGATCACGTGCTGGGTCGAGCTACGAAATACTGAGCTTTTCTTTCTTCTGTAAATTTCAGCAAAAATCCTCAGTCCGGTGTTAGAAAGTATGTGGTGGTTAGGATGGTAGTCTTGCAGAGGACGCTTAGCCGTCGATGCAGGTCATTAACATTAATTAATATCGGATAGTGATCATTTAAGGAATTTAAAATTATCACCCTTTAAGTTCGCCAAGCCGCAACGTAGCAGTGTGATGACTCTGATAGCTCTAATCTGTACCACACTCTCCATAATCATATACCCGTGGTGTGGTTCTACCCGTTGGATTATTATTGTCTAGCTGGATAGGAAATAATTTTGTTGTTCTTAAAATACACGTAAGTTTTGTGTGTTATAAAATGCAAAAATTTAATTAAAGTTGGAAGTACCCAAATATTTAAAATACCAAAGCAGAAGTTATCTCCTCTACGAAAAGTTAAGTGGAGAAACATTTTATTTATCGTAATCTTCCTTAGAGAGAACTGAGATTTGGAGTAGAGAAACACAGAGATTATAGGTATGATAGAGGAAACAAAGGAGAATTACTTAAGAAAAAGATTGGGATTTACTAACTTAATTCATTCCAACTATATTTTTATTTCAGAATACAATAACACGGATCTCAGGTAATAAAACTTTAAGGACATGATGATTTTAATCGCGTAAGTCGTGGGATTTTTTACAGAGTTTAATTAAATTCAATAATATAAGGTCGAACACCCATCTCTTAATAAACAAAACTAAGAAATCGCTTCCCACAGTTGTACGCAGGATATTTAACCCTAGAGAGCTAACCTTCCTATATACCCCTTTAAAGCTAACCATTCGTCGTATAGACGAGCAATATTTGAAGTATATAAATTCATCAAACGATACATATATCTGAACATTTTAATGTTTAATTACGTTAAACATGTATTATTCTATTGAATAAAACAATATTTTTCGATATTTTAACAAAAATATTTATTTTGTTCCTTATAATCTAACACACTAGTTTTTTGAGGTCAAGATAAACCCTTACTTGGAAAAAAACTATAAAAAAATTTACAACAAAAAATCACTTCTTTTCTTGGACAAATATAAATTAAAAGAGTCTCATTTTATTAGAAATAATATAAAACCTAAAATTTTAAAGCGCTTTTGTGGTAAAAATCAACTTTGTTTTCACCAAAACATGCAGTGTGGTGAACACAAAGTATATATGCAATATATCCTTGCCTGTGGGGACAAATATCACAAATTTTACTTTTTCTGCTGTTTGTAGTTTAGTTGATATAAGACTGGTTGACCAGTGACTCTCACTTTCACCTTGACCTTCATCACTCTTCAATCCAACTTTCAAGATATCTTTATTTAATTTTTCACTCCCTTCCTGGTCGACCAAACAAGACAACGTCGACTTCGGGTACTGCTTTGTGAAAAAGTTAAAATACTCAAGTTAATATCTGAGTTTTTCATCGAAGACAAAGGTGAAGAACGATTTTGGTGGCATTGAAAACTTTCTTCATTATCAGAAAGCTCATATTGAGTATCGCTTTCTACTTCATCCACTTCCAAATTATCTTCTGTTTAGAGCTTCCATGATTCTCCCTAGTATCAATCCACAATGTGGACACCTCCGCTGTTCCGAATCTCCCTCTTCTAATAAAAGCCTCGCAATAACTTCATCTGGCAGGAATCGTTATCGGTAAAAACCGAAAAAAATAAATATGTTAGTTACAGTAATAATATACACAAAAGCTAACCATTCGTCAAAATGACGAATATTTTTGTAATATATGTGTAAATCATGGACTTACCGGCAAAACGCCGTCGTCATCTGCGAGCACTCGGCGGACACTATGTTGACTAGAGTCGGCAAAGCAATCAGAAAAGAAAAGAGAAAAAGATATTTCTATTTCGTGTTCGTCAATTTGACGAAGGTTAGCTCTCTAGTGTTAAAACTTCGCACCGGATTAAATGTAATTCAAGAGGAAGGCGAAACGTATCGAATCGAAAATTTTGATTTGTGTATATCTACGTAATTAACAAGAATATAATTAGTAATACTTAAGAAACAGATGTAATGTAATTTGTACCTTATTTATTTATATCAAAGTTTAGGTAAAATAAAAAGTCACAAAGTAAATACTTACTCTATTATAATTATGCGGTTTGTTTATAAAATAAACGCTGCTTATTTTCTCAAAGGATATGCTCGTAAGTGCTGTTAAAGGTCAGAACGTGATACAAAAAACAAGGTTAGCTGATAGTATCAAAGCAAAACAAGTTGTAGTGAGTAGCATAATTACACAGAGCCACGGAAGCAATTATCAGTTCACTGCAATTAATATTAGTGCTGTAGCATTGAAGAAGTTACGGTTACAATCTGTGTACAGAGTGCAAGAACTGGATCAAAGCGAGATGACTATTGCACACGATAATTAAACACAGAAAAGGATTCCTTTTTTAACCAACGAAAAATAACGGAGGAGGTTGTCAATTCGACACGTATATATATATTTTTTTATTTATGACCACGCATAATTTTTTACAGAGTTGTTCGATTTTGGTAAATTTTTTTTTATTAGAAAGGGCATACTTCCATGGTGGCCTCGTTGTCATCATGTTAGCATCTTATGATGATATCCTGGGGAAATTGAAGGAACTCTTAAAATTTTGCTGGCACCGACTTCATAGATATACTTAAGTAAATTAAAGCAACTAAATGACACAGTATTTTTTTACTTTTTAGTGCGTTTTGAGTCGGTTCTATTTTTTGTTAAAAATTTTGAAGTGCTTAGTAGGCCTAAGATGCGACGGAAGAGATATTTGTCGAGTAGAGACAAAATGACATATTTTTTTATCGACTACAAGTTTGCCCTTGACTGCTATCACACCTGATGTTAAGTGATGATGCAATCTAAGATGGAAGCTAACTTGTTAGGAGTAGGATGAAATCCACACCTCTATCGGTTTCTACACGACATCATACCGAAACGCTAAATCGCTTGGCAGTACGTCTTTGTCGGTAGCGTGCTCGTGGTTATGGTGGTCCAATAACGCGAAATTAAAAATAAAGTTCTCTTTTTCATTGCGTTGGGACGAAAGAGAGAGACGTATATCGGATTTTGCCGGTATTGGGCGATATTTGTCGTTTTCTCAACACGTACACGTAGGTACTTAAAAGGACATATTTTTATAAAATTTTTGGGTTTCCGATAAAATGACAAAAAGGCCTCACTTTATGCAATATCAACTTTTAGATAGTACCTTACTCGTCAAATGCATATATGCAATGTTAATGAATTCAGAATCCAAGTAACTAAACTAAAATAGGAAACGTAAAAACATCTGGTATAATTACTTTTAGTGACAAATTATTCCATATTTTCAACGTACGAGAAAAATTTACGGAATCAAATGACAAAGGATTAAATAAAACAAACTCAGATCCAAAACGAAATGCCAAATCGGACACTTCACATACTTTATGACTCCAAAAATAAAGTGTAAACTCTCAAGTCTCAGCCACCTGTGGAGGGTACCAAACCCTATTTCCAATAATTGTGTACTGATTTAGCTGTTCCGAACAAAGATGGGTACACACAAACATCCTGCCGAATTGTGGAAATGTGGTAATAAAATCACGAGTGGACACAGACAGGCTTGCGAGTTGCGGCATAGGCCCACAAACTGCTAATCAACTCTCGTACTTGTATTCACAGAGTACTCAACCATGCTGTCTGTTCCCGATAAACTCATAACTACTGAATGGATTTTCATTGAGTTTTTTCCAATAGATAGAATGGTTTATGAGGAAACTTTGTGTAGATTTGGTTTATGAGGAAACTTTGTGTAGATTTCGTGTAAATTTACTGAAATAAGACCATAATTGTTGGAAATGTAGGAAAAGCTTAAGACGTTTAGGAGCTCAAAAACACTGTCCTTTGAAAACTTAAATAAAAGAAAAATTCTACCAAACGTTTATTTACTTATACATTATTAGGACAACAAAATGGGACTCAATGGAATATATCTATCTTAAGGTAAGCTAATCCATACCCATTTTACTATCTTATAAAAATATACGTATTTTTTTCTATCGGTGCTGGTAAGTAATAATTTATTCATCGCTGTGAACTAAATCAAGCTGCAGCACCGCAGCTGTTGGAAACCATGTGAAACGACAAATGCACATCGACTTGCGATAAAGTTGACTTCCAGATAAGAAATAAATTATGATGAAAAATTTGCCAGACGACAGGTGGCCAACTTTGCGAAAATTTATACAAGACGATATAAGTGCAGTTATTGAAAATGTTGGAAGAGTCAAAAACATACTCGTAGAAGTTTTATGCTGACAAAAGTTAGGTCATTGAACCGAAATTAGTTACTTGAATATGGTGATGTAACCTTTATTAAAAAAAAAACAATTTTCCTGATTTCTATAATTTTAGGTGGCAATTTACAGTTAAGACGCTGCTCCAATGTTGCATGCTGCATTTGCGTCAATAAAATTTTGTCTCTGACGATCACTGACAGCTGTTATTAATAATAGCTGAGAGCCTGAGTCAGACAGCATTATATTATGCTCTCCAAGTCACACTAGTGTACCTTCGTTAATTTCCAAAACCCAGTGTGGACTGTCGACGGCTACTGAGAATATCTTGGATGAAAGAAAAACTCAATTATTCCCGGCCCGGCATAGGAACCGCCGCCCAATGCGTTAACTAAGAAGATAATTCGATTTGTGACACAATACTTATCAATTCTTAAGTCTAAGCCTGTCGCCCGTAATCAAGTAGGTAAACAGTATTAGATTTTTCTGGATATCATTAGTCCTTTAGTGTCTTACATGCTCTTTATAGTTCGACCGAAACACACGAAAGTATAAAATGTAATCGTAGTTAAATGAGTTGCATCACTACATGTAGCAAGCTTAGTGCCAGCTGAAGTACATCCTTAAAATAACATCATTTGGCGCCGCTGTGACGTACGCCGCGCACGCTGATAAACTGAGCGGGTTATTGGACCCGACGATTGATTTTGACCTGTCAGTCAGCTGGCCTTTTTATCGCGGATCTCGACTTTTTATTGGACAGAAACAATTTATCAATATTTACCTATTTGAAACTCATGAAATTAAAGGAATTATTTGTAATAGTATTTTTTTTTACTAAAACCACCATGTTTGATTGGAAGAAAACGCAGCCTACGGTGGAACGCGCTTACCTAGAAGGTGTTTATATTTTCTATTCTCTGTTGACTTATTATCATTGACTAGCAGTCGCCCACGACTTCGTCCGCGTGAAAACCTCTTAGGTACCCTTCTTATTTTAAAGACAGACTTTCATCTAAAGTGTGCTCATTCCCCGCTCCCCCTCTCAATTTAATTTTTTTATAGTTTCCCGACAACCAATATCCTTCGTCCCGTCCCGTGTACTAATGATCTACATTTTTCTTAAACATTGTACGATATTATAGTACATTACATACTCTTAATCAACAACACATTTATAAAGATTAATATTATTTCCTTGATAGAAAGAGCTCTTAACAAATGCATTAATTTCGACCAAATTTGTATACCATAAAAACGGTTCCAATGAGTTAATCTTAAAAGATAGATATATACAGTCGTGGACATTTTTTTAGATCATTTCAAGAGGAATAATTCTTTCATACATATATTTTTGGTATCTTGAGCCGTTTTCTCAGCGCACGCAACGGAAGCCCTCAAGGATGAATAACTTTCCCCGTTTTTTTCACATTTTCCATTATTACTTCGCTCCTAATAGTTGCAGCGTGATGTTATATGGCCCAAAGTCTTCCTCGATAAATGGTCTATTCAACACAAAAAGAATTTTTCAATTCGAACCAGTAGTTTCTGAGATTAGCGCGTTCAAACAAACAAACAAACTCTTCAGGTTTACAATATTAGTATGGATGTGATTAATGTAGGTAGTTGGAAAAGCTAAAACTGGAAGAGCATTTCATAACTTCGAATCAGGAACGAGGGACTAAAAGATTTCGTACGCGTTTAAGGGATATCGATTAATTCAAAAAAGTGCAATTTCTTTTAACATAACAACCCCGGTCTAGGTCTAGGTGAAAGTTGGCCTGTATCAGTACAAATAATGCTACATAGGAGGCCGATTAGCGCGTATTGTGTGTAAATGCTCTAAGAGCAGTAAATGTAAGATATATGAAAGAATAACATCAGTAAATAAATAGGCCCCCCATATAATCCATGTTCCATCGTAGGCTGCATCTTCGTTTACCATCAGGCGTGACGGCAGGGGACCCATAAATAAACAAGATCAAAATCACCGAAACCTTGAAAAATTAAAAAATTAAAGCCTACACAAAAAGAACCTTTCCGCTAACGCCTAAAAACAAAGAGCCGTAGCTTTGAAAGCGCATACAGCACGCATTGCGCACGCGCGGCACGGACGCCACTTCCTTCCCGTCCGCGGGGAATCAAAGCCGCTACTCACGATGTGATAAACTAAAGTATATTGCACTACATTTCTACTACCAGGGATCTATTGAAATGACAAGAGAAAGATATTAAGAAAGAACTAGAACTCCGACAAAAATTCTGTGGTAAGCGCGACTCGTATATTGCCCAATCTAATTTTTTTTATCAATGCCCCTCCTATCCGCGGGGAATCAAAGCCGCTACTCAACATGAAATAGAACACCTTGCCATCTCTGTCCATCTCCAGGGATATAAAGATGGGAATGCTCATGGTGCCCATCTTTATATCAATGCCGACACAAAAGGCCTGTTCTGAATTAACTATTAAGGTAGTAGACGGCATAATATACTTTACTTATATGGTAAACTAGTACACTGGTCACTAAGAATATTTATTAAGTGACACACAAACCCTTAATTAAATAATAAACTTAATTCTACCGTATAAATAAGTCACCAACATTGTCTAAATAAAAATCAATATACTTAGTACCGTATTAAAATTTTTTTATCATTATGGGAAAGAATACTTTTAGTAGGTCAACACTTGACTATGCTGTTGACTTCCAACAGCAACTACACTCGAAATCGAATCAGCATCAAAATAACCATTTCGGTTCTTTTGCATTATTAATTCATGAAAACCCAGAGTGTTACTGGATTAGATTATTAGATTATATATAGATATTAGATTTAAGGTACTTAATTTTAAATCGTATTAAATAATAATAAATTTTAATCCCTTAACATTATTTGCTTCGATTTAACAAAACTCATTCTTAATACTAAAAACAATAACATTCATAATTCTGGTAACTCGATCACATTGCTCCCGAGTATATTTATTGAAGAAGATGTAAAAAATCTCAAACACTGCTAAAATTATACCCTTTTAGATATTTTAGAAAGTAAAATTAGTAAAGACACTAACTAATAGAAAGCATGACTGCATACGCCCCAAATTAATAATAGAGTAGGAATAGCGGCAACTACAATGCAATGACAATCAATATTTCACACAAAGCGATGTAAACAAAATGCTAACTAGATAGTATCGGACGTCAGGGACAATAACTCCGGTTGTACCTCGGGTTTCGCAACGCTTTGACTCACTCGTGTTTGTGTAAGGACAGACAGACAGTTTATAGCGTCTACATATATCCCAACTTTCAATCGCACAAATTATAGTATATTGTTACTTTAATAAACAATAACGATAAATTCTTTTATATAAATTCACAACCATATATCCTCGTGTGATATACCTTAGCGGGAGCGAGTTATACTCGGTTTCTAAGCTATTGAAGTAGGAATGAGTAGATTCACAGAAACAAATTTACCAACATAGATTTAGAACATTGTCGAGTCGCAAAGTTGAAGTAGCACTGGGCGGGGCACTTAAATTGAAGAACCGATGGACATTGGGGTACTAAGGTGCTGGAATGGCGACTCCCTCTTAGTGAACCGATGAAATCAAAAGCGGGTTATAAGAAGCCGCTGGATGGACGCTGCCCAAACCGTGGAGCATCGACCAGTACTAAAAACCTACGTTAAGCAATGGAGGGTGTACGGCTGATAGAAATGAAAGTGAAATTCACAAGATGAAGAGACGCTTTAAATATTTCTAAGACAAAACATTATATTATGGACGAATTAGAAAACGAATTAGAAAAAAAAAAGTAATTTTTTGTATAAAAGGGAAAGGTAAAAAAGGCAGACCCCTTCGACCTTGAACTGCACAATTAAACTAAAGGCCAATCAGCAGCCATAAATAACCGTGCGTGTTCCGAGCCACTAACTAATTGTGGACAAAATCGATGAATCAATGAATCGATAGCCGGCGCCGTTTGTGCTCGATTAATTCGTGGAACAAAGCACGTTGCCGCATTGAAATCGATATTGACTCAGACTATGTATATTGGAATCATAATGACCACTAATGTATGAGTGGAAATAGATGATATACAAACTATATATTTTACCTTGTTAATACTAATAAGTAATATGTTATAAAGAATTTTTACATACGCGCAAAAAAAATTTTGCAGGTTAATATTTTAAAATTAATTTAATATTCTAAATGAAAATTATATTTAAAGAACAAGTAATGGAAATATTTAAAAGTGGTTGTAAACAAAACCTTCGAATAAACAAATTGAAATAGATTTTAAAATTTGGATTAGGACACGTCGACAAAATTCTAAAAAAAATGTTTCTTTTTAAAAAACCGCTACATCGGCTAGTATTTCACCTGAATTAAATAAGGCGACAGTTTGTCATAAAATCTATTTAAAAATAGGCTATAAAATTAATATAAAAGCGCCGCAACATGAGCCATTGCGGCAAGACCTGCGGTTTTCATTAACCCGTCTCATGACACTGAGGCCGGGCGAAAAATGTCTGACGCACAGACATATCGATTCAACTGCAGTCCAATAACTTGCCAATTCATTATTAAGGCGTTATTGATCAGGGACTTGGTGTAGAAGTATGTGCACTAGAGAAAACTTATACAATGTTAGTTTTTGAAATCGATAAAACAGACTGTTTAAAAATGTAATATAATAATCGTTAGTAGTTCTAGGTCCGAGCAAATTATTGTAATTTTATTTTTTAAATTACCTGAGAAATAGTAAATAATAGAAACCAGGTAAGAGTTAGGATGTCGATAGATAGGGACATTTAGAGAGTCAGATTTTACTTATCTAATACTTATTATTTCCTCAGATTCATTTATTTCAAGTAGGCTTTTGTACAACTCTGTCAATGCACATTGGTGCCGCTTGATGAGTTAATGGTCCGAAATCCTCCTTCCCTATCAGGGAAAGGAAGCTTATACCCACAAGGTGGTCTTTAAAAAAGTAGGCTGGTCATTAATGAATAAGGTTATTATATTCTTTTCAATAAGGTAACGTATCGAGAATGCAATATAACTCAAGACATATCGCTAGGACATTTGGCGCGGAGTTGTACTTCATAGCAGTTAACGCAGTCAATGGGAGCTGCCAAAGTACCCGACGCTACATTAGTTTAAATAATTTGACACAGTTCTACAATTTAGCGCGTTCCATATTCACTGAGAACTGTCACATTTGACCACATGTGACCCAACGTGTGCGTTTCCTGCTTACAACCAATCAGACATGTAGGGAACTAAAATAGGGAATTGGCTCTGATTTTGTTAGAGAAACCTAAGTATCGTGTAGGTACATAACGAAGATGACCTCATAGAAGGTAGAGGAAAACAGAAAATACGTATACAGATTTTAAGGGGGGATATACGGAAAATCTCGAAATCATAATTCTCTCAGTTGGTGTTCTTACATTCTTTAGGTGCTTTATAAAGCACGTTATTAAGTTATTAAAATCTTATAGTGACCATCACAAAGTCAATCATTATCACCCGAAACCCGCATTAGAGCAGCATAGTGGGTCTAAATTCACAATCCGCTCTGCTGTAAGACGTAAGGACTTTGAGCTTAAACTCTGCTCTAGTCTAGCTCTGTAGTGATCCATAAAATGAGGAGTATGTATGTAATGGAAACCTCACATAATAAGGGCGATTAGATAGGGAAGTGAGTTAATAGACCTAATTTCAGCTTTCCAATTGCAACACAATTGTTTTGAAGCCAGCTACCGTGACGACGGAGCATGGTTGCCATTCGTCATATTATATCTAGGCATCTATTTCGCAAGCCTTTGTCACATTTAATGTGAATATGTCACGGTATAATTTGGACGAGGTTGTCCGGCCCTGCCTTTGGGGAGAAGCTACGCAAACTAAACTCCTCCTCTAAACTGACTACACATAGCGGACCATTTGGTCTGTTTTTTTGTTTCGTGTCTATTTTCTGTAGAGGCCGTGTATTTTAACAGTTCACGAACACAGGTCCCATCTCTTCTATAGAGAAAAAGGATTTGTATCCCATAGCAACCCATCCCATTGCTTCATGCGGGTTGGCTGGATGATACAGTTTGACAGCTGTCAATTTTTTTCATAAAGTTTGTCTCTGTTTCTGACAACTTATGTAAGAGTTTAACCTGCACACCAATATTAGGTACACTATCAAACTCCCGACTGCTTCTATACCAATATAATTTTTTAAAAGTACAGTAAACGAAATAAAAAGGCTGTTTCTAATAATCCTTGGAATGCTAACACATTCTCTCTCTCAACATACTAAGTAACTAAGTTTTTATTAGTTGACATTATGATTATGGAATTCGTTTCTATGTCTCTCTGTTTTAGACGATACTAAAGATAGAAGAAAGAGAAATAGAGACAAAGGGGTTGTTTTATTTCTGGCCAGGCTTCTAAGTACAATATGTCAAAAAACAATAAAAAATCAAGGAAATAAAAATAAATTATACTTTTAAGTGGTTTCAAATAAAATAATTTGTAATTGCAAAATCTACAAATCAATACCTTCTGCCACAGACCATTTGCAAAATGACATCTTTTGATGCTAGTCCATAGTAATCTGTGCTCTTGACCATAGATACCACATAAATACATCAGAATGCGTTCTTTCGTTTCGACGACCTTCGTGGCGCAGTGGTATGCGCGGTGGATTTATAGGACGGAGGTCCTGGGTTCGATTCCCGGCGGGGCAGATTGAGATTTTTCTTAATTTGGTCTTGGTCTGACCTTGGCTGGTGGAGGCTTTGGCCGTGGCTAGTTACCACCCTACCGACAAAGACGTATCGCCAAGCGATTTAGCGTTCCGGTACGATGTCGTGTAGAAACCGATAGGGGTGTGGATTTTCGTCCCACTCCTAACAAGTTAGCCCGCTTCCATGTTAGACTGCATCATCACTTAACATCAGGTGTGATAGCAGTCAAGGGCCGACTTGTAGTCGATAAAAAAAAATAGTAGTGAGTTGTAGACGATAAAAAAAAAGGATGAAAAAAAGTCATTTGTCATCTGTCACGTTTTACCTTTTATCTCTGCTCAATGCTCATTCATTCGTGTTTCGGCTGCGTTTGAGTGTTTTTGTTAATTGAATTGTTTTTCTAACAACCTGACTTTTCTTTGGAATTCTCGTGTTTATTACCTTTTAATGACTTTGGCTTATTATTTATATTATATTAATATTACATTTTAAATCGTAATTATTATTTATTTTAATGACAGTTGTCAGTTCAAATAATTAACGTCTAGTTTATCACTCAGCACTCTAAACAGTTTGAATTATTGTACATACACCTGGCCAAGGCGCCATACAAATCTGAAACAACCCCATTTAATAGTTACAATGTCAACTAATAAAAACACAGTAATAAGGCTACAGGACCTTATGATGCGAGATTTTTCTGTTTATTCAAAGTCTATCCACACTTACGTCGTGCTGCTTGATGAGACACCAGTCGTTGCGTATTCCACTATCAGTCCAGTGTAATAAAAGAGTTCGAGGTTTATAGGACACGCCCAAAGTTTTGATTATAATTGTCGGTGCGCACGCTATAAGGTCATTGCTTATACAAAAATTGCGGATCGTGGGCCACATTAGGCGAAGATAACGTTATGTTTTAATGGTCCCCTGATAGCTGGTACTACGTCGCACATTTACATACATACAAATAATTAATGTAGAGTTTATGTAAAAAAATATTTAAAATAGCTTGATTTATCGCCGTTGCATAAAAACTTTAGCATTGTTCTGAATCCAGAAATATGACTATTTATAGTTATTTATAGTATTTGTATAATGTAACAAACCAAGCAGATGGCGCTAGTGGTAAGTGGAAAACTATCGCCTATAATCATAGCAACATATTATATGGAAGGAACACGTCCCAATAAGTGGCGTAAGTCTCATCATGTGTGTGTAATTACACCAGTTACTCTTCAGACCGGCATACCCACAGTACGCTGCTAAAATAAAACCTAGGACCTCTTAATGTAATCGAGTAGATCAACTGAACCAACGAGGCAGTCAAAAGTCCATGCATGGATTTGTTTACGAAACAACGTGAAGGTCGTTTCCTTTTTTCCAAAGCCAAATACGGCAAGTGCAGTGTGCAAGAAACTGGTATCACGTCTCGTTGTAAAGAACACTCGCACTCAGGATCGCGCCGCGCGTGAGGATGGAATTTTAATTTGTACGAAGATTACTTCGTTAATTAAAAATGCTGTTGTATGCGTTCTTCAATTAAGTTTACCGACAGAGTTTAATATGTTGTATTTTCTTTCAAGTTTGGCGCAAATTCGTAGTCCATTTGGTACAATAATAATAATTAATTTATTGGGATCATAAGATGCAAAAATAAAGAAAAGTTCAATATTTTTTGACCGACGAAAAAAAACGGAGGAGGTTCTCAATTCGACACGTATATTTTTTTTATGTATGACCACACATATTTTATAGAGTTGTCCGATTTTGATAATTCTTTTTTTATTAGAAAGGGCATACTTCCAAGGTGGTCCCATTGTCATCATGTTAGGATCGGATGATGATATCCTGGGGAAATTGAAGGAACTCTTCAAATTTTGGAGGCACGCTTACAGCGATTTCGGTTTTTGTCTCGGTATCGGTAGCTTTTTGGCTACTAGTGCCGTATAATATACTATGACAGTATAGTATGAGTGCGTTACGATGGCGTACGTTTACGTGGCGATAAATCACTAAAAAGTAAAAAATAAAAATTTTTAACAAAAAATAGAACCGACTCAAAACGCACGTTACCTAGAACCCACAAACTGCTTTACTACGTAAAATAAATGTTCCTTAAACTTGGCTGGCACTGACTACATAGATATGCTTAAGTAAATTAAAGCAACTAAATGACACAGTTATATTTTACTTTTTAGTGCGTTTTGAGTCGGTTCTATTTTTTGTTAAAAATGTTTACAACTGCCTCGTTATTCCAGTATTTAGAATATATGTAGCTTAGGATCATGAGGTAGATGAGGTGATTTGCTTTTAGTTAATATATTACGTAAGTTTCCGGTGTCTACTGAAACAGCATCCACTACACAAACTACACAGAATGAAAATAAAGCGGATACCGAGCCAGTCGTTCACATAAATGCACTTCAAACGGTTCCCAACAAAGGGAGAGCATTAAAAGGTCGGTTGGCGGCCACATGTGCAGTGACGTCAGCATCAGCTGTAGACAGACTCCGCTTCTTACTATTGTAGATGTGTGACATATCGATATTAATGTACCAAATTTTTTTTTTACCCGACTGCGTCAGAAGGAGGGTTATGTTTTTCGAGCGTATGTATGTAAGTATGTATGTATGTATGTATGTATGTATGTCCATTTCTTCGGCACGCGCTACAGCCTTAATGACTGAACGGATTTTGTGACGGAACATGTGAGGTGTCGTTGAATTTGTAAAAATTGTGGTAGTGACGTAGGCTATTTTAATTTTCAAAACGGCGGCTGTAAATGGGGGAAAAAGGGGAGATGTGTGTATTTCTTTCTTCTATCTTAGCAATATGGGAATCAAACGAAAGGTTGTAAAAAGACCATTTCAAAAATATAAATATCATATCATGTTTGTAATGCCGTTTTAACAAATAATGGCATAAAGTGTACCGAGTCATTTCTATACCATAAACTAAAACAAAAGAGTCTCAAATAAAATTATTATTATAAAAACAAAAACCCGACTGCATAGAAGTTATAAACTGAAAAGAGAAAAACAAGGATCACTATATCTATATAAAATTCTAATTACTTTATGGTGCTACAGGCGGGGACAAACGTAGTTTTGGTAGATCTTTCTTTCCCCGCAGAAAATTAAGTATTTTGTCCCCGCTTGCATCTCCATAAAGTATTTAGAATTTTATATAGATACGGTACACTTTAATTAATAATAATTGAATTAAAGTAAGTAATCATTATTCTAAGCTATCTATCAAAACGTAGCCGTAGATCCACGCGAATCCTTCTCTGAAGATTACCCGCACACGTCCGACTGTTGTTAGGAACGATAATACTATTCAGAATGACTTTTATTTGTGGGTGCATTATTTTAGGTCGACTTTTTGTAGGACGTATGTGTTGCTCTATTGCAATCAGTACTTTCTATTTTTATCCTATAAATAATCAGCCACCAATTATTTTCGCACGTCTTCAACACGTATACGATGTACTTATTAGACGTGGTTAATCTAATAATATGTAGAAAAGTTTTTATTTTTTTTTAAATAGTCTGCACGGAAAATCTGAGCAAATACGACATCGAAATTCGAAAAAAAATAATTTTTAAAATCTCGTTTAATGATTTTATGGTAATTGGTCGATAAAACTTTATGTAGCGCATCACTACTCTCGAGGTCTCGAGTACTGTTAGATTTCTTTCATCTTAATTGACATCAGTTTGACGTAACTCTTTTAACTGAATAAAACTACGTCGAATTAAATCATAGATAATGATCAACAGCAAAGAAACTCTGTTTTTTCAAGTTGGTTTATAAAATAAATATTAAATAATGATTAAAATTAAGACAACTAATTCATTTAAGACAAGTAAAGTAGCAAACACTTTTGAAAGACTGAATTGCTAGTACTCGACATATTTTTACAATCTATAATGTGTAAAATGCAATAAAATAGCTGCTGTTACTTAGTAATTGTAAATGTATTTAAAAATATGGAGTCCGTGCAACTCAAGTTATCATTTTCAGAACCTCTTTCGAGCCTGAAGATTAAGCTTCTTTAAATTAAGAAAGAAATAAATGTTTTAACAATAGTACTATTATTCACAAACTACTTCCCGTGTAAAAGAAAGCATAGAATAGCACTATTTCGTAACACGCCTTAGATAACGTGACCTTTAATTTGGATAAGCTCAAAAATGTCAAGTTTTCGCTAGTGTCGCGTCTCGAGGCATTTGGCATTGCGGCAAGGCAATCACTTGACATTTAGTGCAACGACACAGTTATGCACACACCATAAAAAGTCAACGGGAACATTCGAATAAGTAAACGCTATTGGGAATTAATTGTCTATGAAGTGTTACGAGTTCTACAATCTATGTCAGTGCAAATTATAACAGTTAACCTAAAAGGATAACTAACTGACAGACACATCGCTAGCTATATACGGGTTCCTTTTTAACCGACGCAAAAAACCGTAGGAGGTTCTCAATTCGACACGTATATATTTTTTTTTATGTATGACCACGCATAACTTTTTACAGAGTTATCCGATTTTGATAATTCTTTTTTATTATAAAGGGCATACTTTCAAGTTGGTATCATTGTCATTATATTAAGATCTGACGATGATATTTGAGAAATTGAAGGAACTCTTCAAATTTTATAGGCACACTTGCAGCGATTTCGGTTTTTGTGTAAGTATTTGGCTACTAGTGCCGTATAATATACTATGACAGTAAAGTAAGAGTACGTTACGTGGCGATAAAAGTAAGAAATAAAATTTTTTAACAAAAAATAGAACCGACTCCAAACGCACTAAAGAGTAAAAAATAACTGTGTCATTTAGTTGCTATAAGTTACTTAAGCATGTCTAGGAGTCGGTGTCAGCCAAGGTTTCTAGTTTCTACTTTAAGGGCATTACCTAGACCCCACAAACTGCTTTACTACGTTAAATAAATGTTCCTTAAACTTGCTGGCTAACTTCATAGATATGCTTAAGTAAATTAGAGCGACTAAATGACACAGTTATTTTTTACTTTTTAGTGCGTTTTGACTCGGTTCTATTTTTTGTTAAAAATTTTACTGTATAGTTAGATCCACCAGAAAAAAGGTTTTTCGAAAAGTTTATATGAAAGTTCTTGAATGAGAACAAAAACGCTCGCATTCGCTGTATACCTAGACCTAATCACACAATTAATACAAACTATTTCGGTAAACACGATCTTTAATCAAGTGTCTTGTCGGTCCAGTGACTTGGACACTAGGTCTTGGGTGCTCGGGCTATGGAACATTTATTACTAGCGTACGCCCGCTATTCCATCCGCGAGCAATTTTTGTGATACTTTGAAAAAAGTCGCCTAAGTCCTTACTCAGACTAGACCTTTCTAAGACTCTAAAGGTTAAGTAGTTTAGGCGTGATTGAGTAACAGACTGAGTTACTTTCGCATTTATATATGGTAAATAGGTATAGATTGATTCCCCTCTCTTAAAAAGAAACGCTGCCTGGCACTGCAAATGGCTGTTAAAAATAACGATGACAATGATGATCTTTAATAAATTTTGATCGCCAATAATATAATACGGGTGTTATTATATCTCACAGCCGCCGTACCTACACTTGTTAGCAACAAAACAAATCGATCGATACATTCGATTAGAAAATAACAAGCGTTGGATTAAAAACCTGAAACGGCTACACGTCGAGAAAGCGTGCTGACTGACTGCTGGCCCAAATATAAACACATTAACTACTTTCGGCATATGAACTCTGAAATAAGATGCTTAAAAGTACAATCCGGCACAAAAAAACGTTACGAGTACATTTTTTTTCCATCGTCTGAAATTTTTCGTTTCTCTATTGGATGTCGCATTGTAGCCGTCCGCGTTGTAGGGGCAAAGTGAAATTCGCTCGGTAGAGCAGACAAGGCCATTATAGGAGTAGCAATTGGCGGTATCTATGGCTTATATTCTGACTCATTCCTGCACTCCGAGCTATTTGTCTTTTAAATAAGTTTCACTTGCCTCATAGTTTAATAAAACTACATATTTGTTTCTTCTCTAAATTATGTTACACTAGAGAACGACCGCGGTTTCGCCCGCGTAGTTCTCGTTTTTGTGGGATAAATTGTGGCATATGAGTTACTCTGATATGTAAGCTATATTATTGTAAAGTTTCATCAAAATCCATTCAGTTATTTTTGTGTGAAAGAGTAACGAACATCCATACATACATACAAACTTTCGTCTTTATAATATTAGTAAGGATTATTGTGCTGTAATATATTATTAAATGTAATGTAGTGTAGTCAGGTCAGTCAAAAATTATTTTTCTTTTCTTTTGAGTAAACAAAAAATATTCAATTCAGACTTAAGAATACTCTAGAATGTAATAGAAGATTAGTAAAAGGGACTTCTTTCTACGGCTCTTGTCGTATCCACTACTAACACAGGTTTAAAATACGTTTTTGGAGGAGAATTCTAAAATAAAATATGGCCAACATGAATTTTCTCATATTGATCATATTCTAATATCTGGGTAAGTAGTAAAAATCACACCTTGCTTAAACGGTACTTACTGTACATAATTTTATAGTACATCATTTCGGAACCGTCAAGGTCAATGACCCGTTTAAAAAGTCAAACAAATGAAGCGGCAGTGAGTAAAAAAAGTGATAAGTACAAGAAGTTTATCGGCAAGACGTTAAGCTGACGTGAATCACTACTTAAGATATAATGAACTGGCAAAAAAGTGTTTGCACTGTCGCGTCGAATATCTGCCTGCCTACTTCACACTTTCCAAGTGCCTGTAAACTTCGACTATAATGCGACGACTAATCTTACGATCTTTCACATTCAAATTTATTTCAAGTAGACTTAGTTTTCAAGCTCTTTTGAAAAGTAATGTTTATTTGTTGTGTGTGAATCAACTATCGTTTCGGAAGGATCTACGGCTGGCAAGAAAATGAAACGTACGAGTACAATAATTGGTTTAGATAAGCTGCTTGAAAGGAACACACAATCGCTTATGGTTTTATTGCCCTGACGCCCGCTTCTTTAGCGCAGTTTATTTTATAATAAACATTTCTTTCACATTATACTATATTTTGACCATATTGGTCACAAACTCCGACGGCAAATCATTGAAAAATAAATCTGGACGTTACGGCGTTTAAACAAAAAAAATTTTAACAAAAAATAAAAACGCCTTCAAAACGCACTAAAAAGTAAAAAATAACTACGACATTTACTTACTTTAATTTACTTAACCACATCTATGAAGTCGGTGCCATCCAAGTTTAGGTAAAGACTTTAAAGTAGAAAGTTCGGGTGGCACCGACTTCATAGACGTGATTAAGTAAATTAAAGTAAGTAAATGACGTAGTTATTTTTTACTTTTTAGTGCGTTTTGAAGGCGTTTTTATTTTTTGTTAAAATTTTTTTATTTCATACTTTTTAGTGCTTTATCAACAACGAACATATTAATAAACCTAGTCGAACTAAACCATAAGTACCAATATTCACTACCTACTTATAACATTCCGATTAGGATAATAAGAACTTTAGAAGAAAATCAGCCACCAGAACAAGCAGGCTTTAGAAAAAAATTTTCAACCATAGACCACCTACAGGCAGTAACACAGATCATAGAAAAAGCTAACGAATATAATACAAATCTATATGTATGCTTCATTGACTTCACAAAAGCCTTTGATTCGCTGAGTCATAATGCCATATGGGAGGCCCTCTTTCAGCAAGGTATAAGCACAACTTACATCCAACTACTGCACAGCATATATTCTAAAGGTACTGCTAAAGTGAAACTAGAAAGAACTGGAAAAGAGTTTCCTATAAAAAAAGGTGTTCGACAAGGAGACCCAATGTCACCACAAATCTTTGCCACAGTATTAGAATTAGTATTTAGACAAGTAGACTGGTACGCAAAAGGAATCAAGATCAACGGAGAATACCTAAGTCATTTACGCTTTGCAGATGACATAGTTATCTTTGCTAATAGCGCGAGCAATCTAGAAGTTATGCTACAAGAATTTGAAACAGTTAGCAGAAAGGTAGGCTTGATAATAAATATCACAAAAACTAAGATCATAACAAACGGGAAACTAGAAGATATTGTTATACAAGGTGGGAAAGTAGAGTTTGTCAAAGAATATATATACTTGGGTCAATTGATATCATTCAATAACCGTCCAGATGTTGAAATACAGAGGAGGATTGCATTAGCTTGGAAGAAATACTGGAGTTTAAAAGAAATAATGAAAAACAAACAAATTAACATGAACATAAAGAAAAAAGTATACGAAGCTGTAATCATGCCATCCCTTACATATGGCTGCCAAACCTGGATAATTAGGAAAGAGGACGAAGTAAAAATAGCAGTTTGCCAAAGAAAAATGGAAAGAAGCATGTTAGGAATCAGACTAAAAGACAAAATCAGCAACATAAACATTAGGAACAAGACAAAATTATACGATATAACAAAAAGAATAAGGTTACTGAAATGGAAATGGGCAGGACACGTTTGTAGGATGGAAAATACAAGATGGGCAAAAAAATTAACGGAATGGTCACCAATAGAAAAGAGAAAAAGAGGACGTCAAAGAAAAGGATGGCGGGATATATTTCAACAGAGAGTAGGACCGGAATGGATGAGCATCGCTAGAGAGCGGAATATATGGCGTAAATTGGGGGAGGCCTACGCCGAGGAGGCGACTTCTACCACACTTATAATAAACACTGGAATAAACACTAACAATTCTAGCAATTAATGTAAATAAATATGTATAGTATTCAGGTTATTGTTTAAAATCACTTTGTATTGGTAGTAGGAAATAAAAGGCTATTTTATTTTATTTTATTACTTATAACATTCCGACGTCCCTGCAAAAGTGAATATAAAGTTTGAAGAGTTTCCAAGAGTTTTCGTAGATCTCATCATTGGATCATGACATAGTAAACATTAAACTAACTGGAAACTATAACCTTTCAAACTTCTTATTGAGACATAAATTAATCGAGCCCAATCACAAAGTAGCTACTGTAAACCGTTAAATAGCTCCCTCAACTGTCCTTCTTCTTCATCGCCAGACCCTCAATGACAGTCACAGCCCATCTAAATATAAAGTTCTCATTGACACAAATTAATCGAGCCCAAACACAAGGTAGCTACTGTAAACCGTTAAAGAGCTCCCTCAGCTGTCCCTCGTCTTCATCGCCAGACCCTTAATGACAGTCACAGCCCATCTAAATGTAAAGTTCTCATTGAGACAAATTAATCGAGCCCAAACACAAGGTAGCTACTGTAAACCGTTAAAGAGCTCCCTCAGCTGTCCCTCGTCTTCATCGCCAGACCCTTAATGACAGTCACAGCCCGTCTAAATGTAAAGTTCTCATTGAGACAAATTAATCGAGCCCAAACACAAGGTAGCTACTGTAAAACGTTAAGAAGTTCTCTTATATATAGATCGGCTCCATCATCAGATCGACTCCAGACTTTCATCAAATTGTAGTGCTTTTAAATACTTACCGGAAAAATTAACAAACGTACTTGTTGTCCCTACAATTTTTGAAAGTTCCCCTCGTTTTCTCCAGGATCCCAGCATCAGATCCTGGTTTCCTTGTCATGGTACCACCACCGGACTATCTTCTTTCCAACAAAAAAAGAATTATCAAAATCGGTTCATAAACGACGAAGTTATGCGCGAACACACATAAAAAAAAAAAAAAAAAAAAGAAAAAAAAAATATATACGGTCGAATTGAGAAACGCCTTTTTTTTGAAGTCGTTTAAAAAATACTTTACAACTTTATTTCTGTAGGAAAAGGCGTAATCTGTGAGTACGCTTAGAACATGAGGCATATGACTGCACAGTAAACATAATCATTTTTAAGCGACAAAAAAAAAGGAGGAGCTTCTCAATTCGACATGTATATTTTTTTTATGTATGACCATGCATAACTTTTTGCAGAGTTGTCCGATTTTGATAATTCTTTTTTATTAGAAAGGGCACACTTCCAAGATGGTTCCATTCTCATCATGTTAGGATCTGATGATGATATCCTGGGAAAATTGAAGGGACTTTTCAAATTGTATAGGCACACTTCGGTAGCTTTTTGGCTGTATAATATACTATGACAATATAGTACGAGTACGTTGCGTGGCGATAAATCACTAAAAAGTAAGAAATAAAATTTTTTAACAAAAAATAGGATCGACTCAAATCGCACTAAAAAGTAAAAAATAACTGTGTCATTTAGTTGCTTTAATTTACTTAAGCATATCTAGGAGTCGGTGCCAGCCAAGGTTTCTACTTTAAGGACATTACCTAGAACCCACAAACTGCTTTACTACGTTAAATAAATGTTCCTTAAACTCGGCTGGCACCGACTTCATAGATATGCTTAAGTAAATTAAAGCAACTAAATAAACGACAGTTATTTTTTACTTTTTAGTGCATTTTGAGTTGGTTCTATTTTTTGTTAAAAATTTTGTTGTACGAAATAGTTCTCAGTGCCGCCAAGATACCACGCAGTCGGCGTATTGCATATATACATACATACTTCAATGAGGACTCGAGGCACGCGCTGTTCTAACATAGATTTAGATGTATTTTGCTGTGTTTATAGGAATTATATATTTACATAAATAAACAAATAAAAAATGAAGAGCCATGCCAAAGATTAACGCGGGAAATCAACGTCTCACGTCCGGTCCGACTGCCCAGACCGTCACGGCACCTGCGCGCGCACGGTCAAGGCTGCGATTACACTATCGCTCTAATTGTTACACACGTGAGACATTGAAATTAAATTAAGTAATTAAAATTTATTTTTTCCACTCGATATTAGTGTTACATTTAATATTATTTAATTTAGAGCCACAATAACTTCGCGATAATGGGGCCAGACTTAAACCTAAAAGTTAATAAGGTTCGATCCCAGTCCGTAGATTTTTGTTGTGTACTACAATTTTTAACCGACGAAAAAAAACGGAGGAGGTTCTCAATTCAACACGTATATATTTTTTTTTTATATGACCACGCATAACTTTTTACAGCGTTGTCCGATTTTGATAATTCTTTTTTTATTAGAAAGGACACACTTCCAAGGTGGTCCCATTGTCATCATGTTAGGATCTGATTATAGGCACACTTGCAGCGATTTCGGTTTTAGCGTAAGTATCGGTACCTTTTTGGCTACAATTGCCCTATTATGACCGCCGTACTATGACAGTATAGTACGAGTACGTTACGTGGCGATAAATCACTAAAAAGTAAGAAATAAAAATTTTTAACAAAAAATAGAACCGACTCAAAACGCACTAAAAAGTTAAAAGTAACTGTCATTTAGTTGCTTTAATTTACTTAAGCATATCTAGGAGTCGGTGCCAGCCAAGGTTTCTACTTTAAGAACATTACCTAGAACCCACAAATAAATGTTCCTTAAACCTGCTGGCACCGACTTCATAAATATGCTTAAGTAAATTAAAGCAACTAAATAACACAGTTTTTTTTTTGCATTTTAGTGCGTTTTGAGTCGGTTCTATTGTTTGTTAAAAATTTTTTATAGCTTGTGTCCTGACTTTTTAAGACAAAGAGTATTTGGTCATGTTGTGGCTAATTTTTTTCAATTATGTATGTTGCTACAATAATGCAAATTAGAGTAATCTCGTTATCGTTTTGAAACCCCGTTTTTTACGAAGTATACATGAAAGGAAAGTAGCTACAAGTTCTGTTGAGATTTTGAAGCCATCCAATATCGAGTGTTTCAGGGGATACAAACCACATAAGCGTTTGCAGAGGTTTTGAGTTGACAAAAATGTGGTCTCCACATATGACACTATGAATTTCATTTACCTGTGGGTTCTAAGCACGTATCTGCTATAAGAAGCTGTGGTGTTTTCTCAACCGTTAAGTTATTGACTCTTGGAGATTTAGCGTGCCAATGACGGCAACCCTAGGTATGGTAAGTAAAGTGAAGGCAAGGTATTAGCCGCGGGTATTAGTTCGCATCGGAGTACAAAAACCATGAAGATTTATATTGAATGCCGCATGTAATTTCCTGTAATATTCCACCGCGCGTGTATCTACAGGTTCTATTAATCAAGCCATGGTAGAACATGGCTAGTGTGACATCCATTTTTGCACTTTTTTTAACAGCCTAACGCCCGAATACGTGTACGACTCGGGCTGTTAAAGTAAGTTGACTCGAAACGTACTTAAAGATTTGCGTTTGAGTATTCGAGTTTAACTCTTGTCAATCTTTGAGTACGTTTCGAGTGTATGACGACGCAGTATAATTGATTTGTAGTACAAAGTGACTTCTCAGCGGGCTGAATATCCTACACTAACGACAAAACGCATAAAATGTCAGTAGGTGGTAGGTATTTCTTGTTGAAAAACTTTACGTTATGTATTAGAAAAGAATACTTAGCTCATGAAAATTTTTTATTTTGGAATTCTCAGTTTTCTAAAAATCATCAAAAAATTCTACAGTAAGCATTGTTTACATGCCTCTATGAACGTACGCTAGCTACTCTCCTCGTTGTAGAGTATTTTTTATATCTTGATCGTATTTGGTCACCCCAGTGCGGGCACCGGTCGCGCTGCATTCCTGCCACCTGCCGCGCATCTACATAACGCTCAGACGTTTTCCAATGCTGCGAGAAAACCTTCGCGTTATCTTATGGAAAATAGATAACTGCGCCGTCACGAAATGGGCCTTTATTAATATGTGCCTATAAGTTGACTCTTAGTTTTTTAGGTGGAAAAATCTTCATGGACACATCCTTGGATAGTGCCGGTATTAGTTGACACCTGTGACGGTATCTTACCGACGGAAAAAAACGGAGGAGGTTCTCAATTCGACACGTATATATATTTTTTTTAATGTATGAACATGAGTCGGTGCCAGCCAACGTTTCTACTTTAAGGACGTTACCTAGAACCCACAAACTACTTTACTACGTTAAATAAATGTTCAAATGATGATTTCAAAGATGTGCTTAAGTAAATTAAAGCAATTAAATGACGCAGTTATTTTTTACTTTTTAGTGCGTTTTGAGTCGATTTTTTGTTAAAAATTTTTGGATAAAAAATAGCATCGATCGCTCTCAATAGAACACTTTTCAGCCATCTTTGCTCAATCAAGGAAACAAGTAAAAGCCGCATTAAAATCGGCCAAGTTGAACTAGGGAGAAAATTAGCGAATACAGATAGAAAAAATTATCTGATAAGATAAGACTATCATCTTATTTTTATATATATTTTTTATTATTAGTATTGCAAAAATAATTTGTTAGATCTCAAAATTGTTAGTTCTCGAAAATTGCGTGATCAAGAAGAGACACATAAAAATTTTATAGTGCTTTTAGTAAAGGGTGGCAGACAGTTAGATTACCAGCTCTACCTATCAGCCAGGGTGTAAAACGAATCAGCAATGCACAGGTGTCAATCCACCATGATATTACTGTACAATCTCTGACAATTTGCGTGTATGAACACGGCGCACGTTTATGCCATTAATGCACTTTTTGCGCCTGTGTCGATGACTACAATACACCGCAGTAGTGACAGACAGGACAAAGAAGCACAGTGTAGAGCATTCTAACACGTTCCAGAAAGACTCTTGAATGCAATTGGTCAGTCGATTTCGATTATTAAAACATGCTAATGGTTATATTAATTTAATATAAAGTTATTGTTTCTTCGGCGCTTATAGTGAAACAACTTGACGCGCTGAGGTCTGTTTTGTTCATATTACGAATTCACTTTGTAAACTGCGCAGTAGATACGAGTACGTCTCGTGTGTAGAGCGGACTCGATTTATCTATATGTACCTACGTACGTATCTAATAGTATACTTGTAATAAAACCAGGCGACTTAATTTATTTATAAGTTCTTCTCAAATATAATAGATCAATCATTGAGAAATGATAATAACAGGCTATTTAAAACTTTTTGCATTGAATTATTTAAAATACAGTTTCAAAGATCAGCGACCAATCATTAATCTAAGTAAGACATTAATCCCGCTTTCGGTGCCGTCAATTATCACAAAAGCATTTTTTTCTTGTCAAATTGTCACTTAATGTCATGTCACGTCGAACCAATGTCACCCAGTCAAGTGTAATTGGGCTACCGCTTAGATGTCATATTGATAGTGGAATAAATCTTATAGCTGTGTCAATAAACTGTCAATGTTCAATTGCGAATAGCGGTTACTACTTCAAATATATTAATTAATAAGTTCAACTTGGGCAAAAAAGTGCTTTTTCTTATACTCCAATAAAAAAAATTGTTTGGTTACGGCCCATCTATGTCTTAGTTATGATTATCTTGATCGCTACATTTTTAGAATTATTAGTTGAGCGTCAGCGTAGATAGTTAATGTTTAAATTTTATAATCTATGTTACGGCTGTTAATGCTTACTTTTACGTGCGGCAATTGTTTCCCACAAAAATAATTCATTTCTTTTTTTTACCACGTTCCAAGAACAGGTCAAGTGCTTCTTTATTACTATTTAGATCGTTTTTTATTTTGCTTTTTGTTATTTTTTTTAAAATTGAGATTTTTTGGAATCTATAAACTACTCACGCCGGGGGCTAATGGAGGTAACCAGCTTATTTCTGCCTTCAAACAGCAGAAGACGTTTTCTACCTGCTCGAACATGTACTATAATCATTATCAGCCTATTGTATAGGGTCAAGCCTTCCGCCCTATAGGAAAGGTTAATGAATAAATGAGGTTTCGTTCGAGGGTCTAAACTTCGGAACCGAATTCGATGTGCTATCCGAGACACGGGAGAGTTAAGAAAAACACCAGCAACTTTCTTTCTCTCTATTATACAAAAATAAAGACTGAGCAATCAAAATGTATAGAATAGAATGGTGTTCTGAATTAGTTTAGTTAATGTGACGCAGGATGATCGGAAAGTCGTAGACAATGGTGGGCCGCTGCCAAGTGTGACGGGCGCTGGGCATCGGTAACCGGCACGCATGGCAGATCACACGGCTGATTAGCTATCGTGACCATACAAGCCCACTTTCATATGGAGAAGGGAGTGACTTGTTGTATAGGTTAAGTAGGTACCAAAATATATGTCGGTGGACATTAGGTACCTCGTACATATTACCTAAGATTCAATTGTACCGATCTATTCTGCCGCTTGCTTGCAACTTTAAAATTCTTCAGTATTCCCAAATTCCTGAAATTGAGGTTATACACAACATATCTATCGATAAAATTTCTGGTGTTATTTTGTTAGCAGCAGCGTTATTTTGCTTATTTATTTGTATTTTGGTTATTTTATTTTTATTAGATAGACTTGTAATTGAAAGCATGCCTGAGGGAAAGCAATGGCGAGGTCTTGGAGCGCGCTTACCAAGAACATGCCTTTGCACTCATTATAATGTGATTGGTTATACTTGAGGTTCCAGGTTGAAGTGCTGAAGGTTAAAAAAAATTAAGCCATGTTAGGAAAAAAGAAATTATATTCCATTAATAGCTGTACAAATGTTACTTAGTAGTAGTAGTAGTTAGTGGTCTTGTTAGAAAGGCAGCATTGAGCGTGTCCAATCAATTACAGCTCAGCCGTAATTATAGGACCGCTGCAAGGTCAACGATTATTATTAACTCACACTAACTGACTCACTGCCGACACTTGGGAAGGAAATACGGCGTTATATTTTTTATGGTATTCAATCTAATCAAAATTCCAGCAAAATATAAATTACTCAAATAAAAATAATTTAATTGTTTAAGAAATTATATTTAAAAAAATCTTTGACTTATTAAATGAAAATAAGGCCAGATGTAATTTATTATACTTTATATGATATTTTCATTTAATGACTGAATTTTTTTTACGATTAAAGTAGATTAATGAAATTTGAAAAACTCATATAATTTACACACATAACATATCGACTACATCCTCCATTTGCTACGATCCTCGCATATTCCATTTTCTTCGGTCCATTAATACAAGTTCGTCAGTTTAAGGAACTTCTAGTTTTGCCCTGGCCTGTATTTAGACTGTCCAGTGCTCGCCATGGCGAAAGCCTCCCACCAGCCAGTCCAAGACAAACTCTAAATCTGCCCCGCCGGGAATCGAACCCAGGACCTCCGTATATAAATCCACCGCGCATACCACTGCGCCACGGAGGCCGTCGAAACTAACGTTTATAAATATCCCTTTCGATGGACTCCAATCATTCGCTCCACATACCTAAGCTACGAGTATCGAAGCATACTTTACTCGATTTTAGTCACTACATCTTCATTTATGCCACAAGGTAATTTCATACGAGTACTACGTGGTGGTACATAGTCTGTGGTCACAGAATAGATATCACTCACCACTCACCACACGCCTCCTTGAACTGTTTTTACTAACGGGAATTCACATTATGTCATTCACTTCGTAACAGTAGTAAAATCCCAAAGCGTGATAAATATTTAATAATAAGTATTATTTTCCTGTAAGTATGTAACATAAAAATTGAGTATTTGACTCAATTTATTTTATTAGTTTATTATAAACTAGGATAAAAATAATAACGTACGCTACAAAAATAATAAAAATCCGATAAAGATCTGCAAAGTTACAAGCACCTAAATGTTTGTAGTAGGCTAGTAGGGGTCTTCTGTCCTTTTCTTGCAAAACGAATATTTGTACTAAGTCACTATGGGGATACTGTGGTGTGACGTCATATCACAGTATAGCTGTCTCTGTCTAATCAGAAATATTCAAATGCTTATAACTTTTATTTATTTGATCAATTTAATTTAGTTTTATCATATTTTATTTGTTACAGAATCAAGTTTCAAAAAACAATTTGAAACTAATTTTTTGATTAGTGTCAAATACCCAATTGTTTTAACGGCCCCCTACAGTGTCGATCACTTTTTTTTGGGGTGTGAAATTTGAAGGTTCTAGCCACGATGCTCTGCTTCAATGCAGATTGGTAGGTGGAGGTATAAAATTAAAAAATTATTATTATAAAAACAAAAAACCCGACTGCTTAGAAGTTAAGAACTGAAAAAATAAAAACAAGGATAACTATATCTATATAAAATTCTAAATTTTTTATGGTGCTGCAGGTGTGAGACTTTTTAGTTTTAAACTGTGGTATAGAAATGTGACGGTACACTTGGTATTCTTTTTGATATTTTTTGTTAAAACCATAATATAAACATGATATGGTATTTATATTTTTTAAATGGTCTTTTTACGACCTTTCATTTGATACCCATATTGCTAAGATAAAAGAAAAAAATACACACATCCCCCCTTTTTCCCCCCATTTACAGCCGCCATTTTGAAAATTCATATAGCCTATGTCACTTTCACAATTTTGCCAAAATCAACGACACCTCACATGTCAAAATCCGTTCAGCCGTTTAGGCTGTAGCGCGTGCCGAAGAAATGGACACATTAAATATACATACATATAATATACATACATATAAATATACACACATATATATAATGGACACACATACAATACATTCATACGCTTGAAAAACATAACCCTCCTTCTGACGCAGTCGGGTAATAAGGGGTCTATGGACTCCCGGTTGGAACGAAATTCACTCGCTCGCTCACTCACCCGTCCCACGCCCAGTGCCCCCACTAGTTCAAAAGCCCACACATTCAATTACCCACCCGAAAATTTTGAAAAAGTATCATTATACTTATTTTGGTTTAGTCTCCATCCGCTCAGAGCGAGTATCGCGCGATAAGGAATTCGCATAAATTATTATTTTAAACACAAACTATCATGGCAGATTAAAGCCAAGGTCCCTTATTGACCCTATTCTAGCAGATCGGTATGTGACGCACAGTTGACCAACTTGCAGTAATTTACTTATTAATGTCAGAAGGCCTTGGACGAGATGACATTTTTCCTGTTTGTACTGCGCCTAAGACTTATGACAATGACCAATTTTATATTAAGTTATTAAGTACGAAAGTTGTTCTGGCGAATATTTTAGTGGTTTTAATATGTTCAGTTTTTAATTGCGAGTTTTATACCAGCGTAAAAACGTAACGGCGTAATGTAGATCCTTACATATTATAAAACAAAGTCGCCCGCCGCGTCTGTGTGTCTGTTTGACTACTGAACTAACTATCATGCGGTTTTCGCCAATAAACAGAGGTGGTCCCTGAGGAGGGTTTTAGTAAATAATTTGTTTTATGTAAATTGGATGAAATATGACGCTAATTGGAGTTCGGAGCTTTCATCGTTTGAACGCTGCTTTATGTATTTGAGATATAACGAAACAATGTATGGAAGAATTGTTTCTCTTTATTCAAACTACAAATAAGTCAGTGATATCATATGTCTATAAAGGACCAAAGACAAATTATCTTGATAGTGAATATCATTCGTACATTTTTATGTATTGCATTTCACATGATTAAGTAAAAAGCTTAGTATCACACAGAAAACAGAAACTAACACATCAAATCACATTATTTATAGGTATGTATGTTTGTTACTGCATACCACTGCAACTACAATTTGGCAAATATTGGAATGGTGATAGACAATACCTCGAATTAAAATATAGGCAACATAAATCATTGGATATTTCTTATAGCAAAATTCCAAAAGAGGGAGACTTATGGGGGTGATACTGAATGAACACCTAGTTAAGAACATTAGTAAGACAATAATCAGAAATACTACACACAAACAACATCAAGATAATGTCACTAACATATAATCATTTCACAAGAAACACATTCACAAAGAAACAACAATAGATAACAATTCAAACAGGAAATATAACATTTAGCTGTTATCTAAGCAGCATGCTCCTGCACTTCCCGTTACTGTGCATTGATGTATTGTGGAACTGGGAAGATAAGATGACAGGATATGTGTGGAAACAGGGAGCGATACTTACACTGTAGCACACATTCTATGTTGCAATGTTTGTACTGTATTGCTGTATCTATTTTATTTCAACAAGCAATTTCGGTTTGCATCATATAAACATATGTTTGCTCTGTATGTTATCATGCTTCTCCAGTTCCTTACATCCTTTTCCTAAACCAATATCTCCTTGTCAAGTAAAATGGCTGATTGGAGATCTAGATATTAACAAAGCACTTGGATTTGATATGATTACAAAAAAAGGAAAGAAAGTTTTAAAAGTACTACCCAAGAATTAATGGTCTTGGTTTTGAGGACTCAGTATTATTCCAGGATATGGAAAGTGTCTCTAATACTGATGTACCATAAAACAGGTTAGCCACCACAGGAAATCAAATCTATTTGGGCCATTAGCTTATTGCCAACTGGCAAGATTAACTTCAATTTGAAACATGAATAACCTTATTCTACATCACCAATTTGGCTTTAGGCTGAATCATTCAACAGTGGAATAAGATCATAAAGTAAGCGAAAAGCACTGACGAAAAAAACCGGAGGAGGTTCTCAAATTTGACACTTATATATTGTTTTTTTTATGTATGACCACACATAACTGTTAACATGTTTACAGAGTTGTCCGATTTTGATAATTCTTTTTTTATTAGAAAGGGCACACTTCTAAGATGGACCATCTTAGAAGTGTGCCCTTGGTCATCATGTTAGGATCTGATGATGATATCCTGAGAAAATTTAAGGAACTCTTCAACTTTAATAGGCACACTTGCAGCGATTTCAGTTTTTGTGTAAGTATCGGTAGCTTTTTGGCTACAAGTGCCGTATAATATACTATGACAGTATAGTAGGAGTATGTTACGTGACGATAAATCACTAAAAAGTAAGAAATAAATTTTTTTAGCCAAAAATAGAACGGACTCAAAACCCACTAAAAAGTAAAAAATAACTATCATTTAGTAGCTTTAATTTACTTAAGCATATCTAGGAGTCTGTGCCAGCAAAGGTCTCTACTTTAAGGACATTATCTAAAACCCACAAACTGCTTTACTATGTTAAATGTTCCTTAAACTTGCTGACACAGACTTCATAGATAGGCTTAAGTAAATTAAAGCAATGAAATGACACAGTTATTTTTTACTTTTTAGTGCGTTTTGAATCGGTTCTATTTTTTGTTAAAAATTTTTATCCTCTAGCCAGATGTCTTACAAAATATGTTCCTCATACTATTGCTAACTTGCCGTGTTTCAAAATAAATGAGGAAACCAATCTTAGAAATTAGTACAATAAAGGATGAAGTTCGAGAATTGTTTAAAAAATATAAGAAGCAACTCAGTAATCACTCCAACATTTTGGCAAACAGGCTGTTGACCAACATTTGTCCACAAGGCGACTTAAACAGACAATTGTAGCTGGACAATTAAAAACATGGAATAACAAAATAAGCAGTAGACTTCTAATGAAAATCAACCTCATCATGACTACACTTCTCTCAAAACATCTACTCAAAGTCTTGGGGTTGGGACTGATGGCAGACTAGACTACACAAGGTATTAAAAGAAATACATTTTTATTGAAATTTTGTATTTTTAGATTAAAGATTATGACTCAAAGTAGCAGGCAGGGAATGGTGGTGGTTCTAATCTCCTTGTCCCACGAAGTCTCCTAGCTCAAAGTTCTTTGAACCAAATATTTAGTGGCCCAATTTATGGTCTAAAAAGATTAGGAATTGGGCCTATGAAGTAATCAAAAATGTTAAGGTTTAGATAAATTTATCAATATTGTTACTCACAAATGGTTAAGAACATATTGGGGTGAAATTTACCACAGGTAAAGATTATGGTCTGGAATAGGGAATACATTCATTCAAATATTCTCATAAACAGGAACAACTAGTAGACAAAAAATTATGCTTATCATACAAAAATACGTTTAATTCCTAGAAAATATTGTATTCAGTTTTAATTGAATTTTTGAACAAATTGTTATGAATTGTATTTGTGTGTGTGTAGCAGTTTATGCTCATTATCATACCTATTATCAACTGACTAATGGGAACAGTGAATAAGCCAATTTTTAATTGCTTTTGGATGAAGAACTAACGAAATTGTAATTGAAAAATGATATTATGATTCATAATTTAATACAATAACATGCCAGAGGGCATAGACACGGCTGGGTGTGTTCGCGACAGACAAAGTAAACAAAACATACGAACTGTATACCACGTATAGTGAGTAATATGTCGATGTATCACACAAGTATTGAATTTCAACTGTATTTGAGACATCTACAATCGCTGTTGAGAAGCTTCATAAAGAAAACAATGCAGAAAATCCGGTATTCAATGTGGCAAGTGGTAAACAATTTTATTGTGTTTGTAAACACGAATGCCGGCAAATTATGTTGTTATAACATACCAAAACTTTAATGAATCGATCCTCCAGCTCGTCTCTATCTGGCATAGGAGGTTTAGTGCGATTCCTGGTCGACGGCTGCCGTACATGGTGGCTCTTTGCCGCCCCGACCGGTCCGTCCAACATCGTCTGATCCCTCGAAGTTATCAAACCCATTTTACACAATACCTAATACACTTATTAGACACCATCAAGCACGTTTCGAACGCGTCAGGTCATTTTTATCACAGTGAGCAACACATAACACATACAATAGGTCACAATCACATCATAAAGCGAACGTTTCGAGTCGAAAATCGTCAACAAATTAATAAAAATACAATACAACCGCACGACGGTAATACAAGCGAAGCACGTCCATACAAATTACAAAACGAAATGCGTTGCGGCAGTCGTGCGAAGTTAGCGCATTTGCGTGGCGCATTCATTACTGAAGTTCTTTACAGATGCCAAAACCTCAGCCAATCACAAACAAGCACAGATTGAATATGGGCAACTATAAAAATGATTATAATCGGAAGTAAATATTTAAGCGGTCAAGTTGTAATAATTTGTATAAACTATAAAAATAATATAGTAAGTGAAACTGATAAAAAAATACTGAAAGTAAACTACTTTATTTTAAGCTGTTATAAGTTCAACACGGTGAACGGAAGTCGTTACAATTTAACATTTAACTTGAATATTTAGCGGCGAAAGCAAAAATTTTGTTTTGTTCAACTTAGCTCTTTTTAAACTACTTCAAAAAAAGAAGTTTCTCATTCAGGACATATATATATTGTTACTTGTGGTAGTAGTCATCAACGTTAAACGTTCTTTTTAATCAGATACCTAATCAAAGGTTCTTTTATATTATATTATTATTCTTTTATATATCAAATTATAGATATGTCTCCATTCTTCTAAATAAGTTAGAAAAGCTTGCAATTAGAGATGTTTCTCTAGCTCTGCTCAAGGACTATCTCACTGGTCGTACTCAGAGGGTGAAAATTGGTGAATATTTTAGCCAAGACCTAAATATATCCTAAGGAGTTCCACAAGGCAGCGTCTTGGGTCCTACGCTGTTCTTAATCTATATAAATGAGCTGTGACTCAAAAATCACCAATACTAAAATATTTTCATATGCGGATGACACAGGCATAGTTTTTTCTGATACAACCTGGGAAAAAGTCAAAACGAAAGCAGAACGGGGACTCTCAGATATTGCAAGGTGGTTAAGAGCTAACTTGTTAACCCTAAATACGCTCAAAACAAACTACATGTGCTTCTCCATATACAATAGAAACCAACCAAAGAATGACTAGCATTGTTTTGCATTCATTTAACTGTAAGGGTAGCTGCAATGAATGTTCCATCATCAGTAGGGTAAAATCAACTAAGTATCTTGGTGTTATAATAGAACAGAGACTATCTTGACAAGACCAACTGCATGCTATTAGTAGCAGAATAAGAAAACCAATATGGATTTTAAAGATGATAAGACACATAGCCCCTAAGGTACTGATAGATAGAATGTATACGGCTCTGGCTCAATCAGTGTTAAGCTACTGCCTAACAACAGCTTAAGTAGTAAAAACTAAGTTTATTGAAATAGAACGAGCACAGAGATCGCTACTAAAGGTTATGTACTTTAAACCGTACAGATTCCCTACTAATACGTTTTACTCTTCTTGTGGGCTTCTGACAGTGAGACAATTATATATGTTTCAGACAATTCTTAAGGTACATAAATCCCTAATATACGAGCCTGCTAATGAAAACAGAAGAAAAGCTGTTGCAGTTAACATACCTGCTGTAAAAACATCTTTTTCCCGAAATCAATATTATATTAAATCTGCAAACCTATATAATAAAATTGACAAAATCCTTTACATATACTATTGCAAAATAATTTTGACGAAATAGCGGCAGTGTTATATTATTTAGATATTTTGTAATATCTCCGAAACTATATAACTAATTTACATACTGTAAAAGGCAAATCTTATCTCTATAATATCCTTGTGATTATTAAATTTTTTTTCAAATTTATTTTGATAAGGATTTAAGTTTAGTTCTATAAATAATGACGTAAACTTAAGCATATGAATTAAATGTTTTTTTAAAACACAAAAAGTTATATATCTGCCAAAATATAAAAGATAGATATATGCTATCCCGGACTTTTTTGTAGAACTTTTTAAGATGCATAAAGTATTCATACAAAGTTTTCAATTATATCCAATATCTAAGGCAGCGTACGCGCATAAAGCTAAATTTAATAAATTTTACGGTCCGTCTCGCGCGATGAAAACTGTGATAACTGGGGTAAAATATACAAATATAAAATATAGTCTATAGCACTCACGGATAACGTAGCATTCTACTGGTGAAAGAATTTTTAAAATCGGATCAGTAGTTCCTAAGATTAGCCCCGACAGAACTTTATATACTCCACTAAGTATTACGAAATAATAAGTAGACTCACAGACTGGTTAAAACAAGAAGTTATGACGAAACTGAAGCATTACTAGACAATCAGTTTAAATTGACATAAAAACTCAGCACCTACTGAAACATATCAGTACATACCTTCTCTTACATACACACACACTCAACTAACACATACACTCACAAGCACACACACACACAAACACATACCCCCCCCCCACACAAGAGCTCTCTCTCCCATGTACTTGCATTCCAAACTCAAAAGACAAATAATTAGAAATATTACTAACATTTTAATTTAAATTTCTAACTCAAATAATTATTATAATGCATGTAAAGAATTGTTTTGATTGTTACATTATAAATTAAATACCAATACTATGTTTCGCTATGTATAGAAGAGCAAGGCATTCTAACACGGGTATATTCTTACCTACAAGATCTTAGCTCCCAATTAAATTAAAGTTCTAATAATGTAAATTGTAATTGAAATAGAAACGAGGCTGCCAGAGAATACGCTATCGCAATCTATACAGAGAGACTGGAGGGTATGTACTACAATGTATTCTTTGCTCTACTTTTTCTCCGTATCAAGCAGTTTTAGAAATGTTCAGGGTTGCTAGATAAAGGTTTTTAGCATTAAATAAAACTCCAGTTCATTATATATTATACTTTATTGGTTTTTACATAAGTAGAGAAATACAGCTGTATTACAGTTTAATATGTAACTTTATTGTTCGAAGGCAATTAAAGTTTCATTTGGCTTTAGTAATTATACTATTTCATTATAAATCTTTTAAAACAAATGTTTTATATTAATTTTTGTTAGCACCATTTTTTTATTGTTTTTCTTTTCCTACAAATGTTAATACAACATATCTATTTTATATTATTATTATCATTATGAATGTATTAATTTGACAAAAGATTGAAGACTGGTCTTTTATTATTTGTATTATGTAAAACTAAAGCTTAAATAACAATTAGTTATTTTGATACATTGATCACACGAAATACTAAACCTTACATCGACGTTAAAATATAACTCCATCAGTAACAATTGACAATTACAATCAACGAGTAGGTATGTTCTAAAACTTAAACAATTACTTCAAATTCAAACTGCGCAATTGCACAGCCGTCTCTTCTGTTAAGTTTTTAAGTTGACAACTGTGTATCAAATTGTCGTGCTAAAACAAGACTTTTCTTAAAAACTTAAACCAGGATTTAAAAATGAAGTTCAAGACGATTTGGTCCAGCTTCAACAACATGAAATAGTTTTAAAAGTTATTTAGAATTGTGCATGCACACTTGTTCAAGGGATGAAAGCAGATAATGGGCAGTATTGCCGGGTGACAATGTGCTCTGACGTCCCTAGATTTGATTTGGAAATCAAGACTAATTCATGATGAAAACTTCATGGCACAATTTTGTTATAAAAGTCTGGCATATGTGTCATCCCACCGATGGTGTATAACTTTTAAGAACGTTAGAATCTTCAACGCAATTTCCCTTTAGTGTCCTCTCGAACAGATGTGTATGCACCATAAGTGAAATCTCCAAATGGATACAGTCTTTGGTTAGGACAGACAGATTTAGAAAACTTAAAAAAATATCACAAGCATATTTATACATATTTCAGCAAACCTCAGTCAAACTTCTTAAGTCCTAAGGCGCCATATACACGAATGATTTTAGTGCGACAGTTTCATTTTTTAGCTGTCGCGATCCCGCTGCAAAATGCAACCATGAATTTTTAATTAAAAATCAAAGGCAAATAAACAAAAGCACCGAAAATAAGAAAAAACCATAGGCCATTGTGCCTTGTTTCATTCGTGAAAATGGAGCCATAGTTTATATTTTTAAATTTTATATAAATAAAACCTTTAAGTATTCACCTAGTACTAAATGTGTATAACACTAAATGGTTCTAAAACTAGTCCAGATAACGGGAAGTGCAAGTCTCGAACCCAGCATGCTTTAAAACTATAACGTAAGTTTTTTTTCTAAAAAAAATATTTTTGCAAATAATATATTACTAAATGTGTTTAACTATTCTACTTATACCACAAAGCAGTGTCGTAAGTGCACATAAAAGAATAGCTGACCGTTTTAGACTTGCTTTTACATCCTATTACCAAATGCATATATTTATTACAAAGTTTACAACTATTTCCTATGTAAAAATTGCAAAAATACATTAAAACCATCAGCGCACTTTTTGATGTCACGTTTACAATGGATTAATTAAAGAATAATAACTTCTAAATAGGGAAAGTAAGATAATAGGTAATAAATCGGTTGTACATAAATGTTTAAAACTGGCAACTTTCAAGTCTTTCTGTCAGTTTTTATGTACAACAGAATTAATACCAGTGTTATAAAAATGGCAAAAAATAGAGTTAGTAGTTAACGACAAAGGATTACAATGCACGAAATACTATGCGCAGAGTCGCAGAGTAATGTGCACCGTTAATTTGTCAACTAATTATTTTACACGTACTTTTCTTTAATACTTTTAGGCATAATATCGCTCATTGTTAAAAATAAACCTTAAATTAGGAAAAAATTAAATCTATTCACACATTCTAACTACAGCTAAGCTGCAAGCTGCACTGGTGTGGGTACTGTGCCTCAACTGTTAAAATAATGTGATAGTGACGTTACATTAATCTGTCAAATTCGTATAGATTATTCAAATAATGAAGTTATCTATACAAAATGACATTCAAATTATAATTCATACAAATATCAAAAATTAGCACAGATCCATTCCACGATACATGTACAAGCGCAGCCATAATAGATGCCGCACCTAAAAGGTTAAATATCTAATTTAGTGTACTTAAAAAGATTAATTTTATTCTCCCTCGATTTAAGGCACGATAAGGCACGCGTACACTCCGATTTTTCCTCAATTGCTAACTCAGATTATTATAAAAAAACCGCAGTGTGCGCTACGCCAGTTATGAGCTTTCGGCTTATGGCAACTTTTGCCCATTGACATAGTAATAGTTAGTACTATGGACTTTGGGTGTAATGCAAAATTCACTACAAAAGTGTCCCGAGATATTTTATATATACAAGAATGTATTTGTATTTTTATCAACAGCAGTGAATTTATAAAATGCAGTCGTTGTTCTAAGACATTATTGACGTGTGTTCCCTCAGTAAGCTAATATGAGACTGAATGCGATTAGAAATCTTTTTTGAGTTTTAGCTCTCTTTTGGTCCATAGTATTAATGTCAATGCTTTTGCCTAAATACATCATAGGGTTTAATCTAAACGCACATCGACGCAACTGCAACGCAATGCATCTTCAAAGACCACCCTTAGCATGCTAGTATACGCTAACACGTTCGCGTTATGACGCACACTATGTACGCTAACTATAATTGACCTCAAATTAACTAATGCAACACTAACAAGATCACAATAATACACAACAGAAAAACGATACGAAACCAAACACACATTAAGAAATGCTTTAACCTTTATATAGGTACTAAGGTGCCGGTTACGCCACTGGAAAATACTAAAATTAAGTTCTACTCTATACAGAATACATTAAAACATCACCCCTCCTCCCTATTGACTATTACGTTAAATATAAAACGATTCAGATAATATTATACCTATACGGGATAGTTAGAAACTTCAAAATAAACTCAAACTTTCGTGGCAGCTCCCGTTCATAAAAAGCGGGAATGGCGTCGACGAGGTTTAGGTTTCTCTCGCTCAAACAGGCTTACGAGAGATGACAGTAATGTGCCTAGTATCGATATAGAAATCGACAAATTTGTCAAAGATATATTAAAAATATCTATTAATCAGAGCATAAAATAGCTGCCACAACTGCGACTGCCACAAACATTTGTGTTCGCATGGGGGTAGGTATGTAGGAACTTATAAATTTTACATAATTATAATATGTTCGTATAGTTACCGACTATACATTCATGTCTATAGGAGTTAGTCAAGCGGCCCTATTTGGTGGAGGGGTAATAGTAAAGAACCGCACAGCCGGGCAACTGCCAGCGCGACGCGTGCAGCTCGATGAGCTGCAGCAGTGTGCGGCGGATGGAGGGCGCGGCCGCCGTGTTGATGAAGGCGTCCCGTACGGCCGACAGCAGGCGCTCGAGGTCTCCGGGCAACTGCGTCTCCAGGTCGCGCCCGATGTACGTCAGCACGAAGAACAGATTTTCCGTCTGGAATGAAAATTTAAATATTTTATAGGAAAATATTTTTTTAGAGAAAAAAGGTGGGTCCTCGATACAAACACTCGCTCAACCGACTAAACACGCCCACTCACCCACTCGAAAATAAAGGAAAAATATCTTTTTACTTTTTTTGGATAAGCAACTTCGTTCCGAAAACTAAAAAGAAGGAAACGTTTTGCCTCATTTTGAAGACGTTCCGCCGCCGGTTACCAATGTAATTTTGCAGGCAGAAGAGGCTTAATCCCGGACAGAACTTTGTAGCATGTATCCCTTATATGCTTTGCTAAATGTCACTCTTTTTTATAGGTTTCCCACTTATTTACCATAGGTGAGTCATTTACTTGGTCTGTCAGTTATTAAAGCCTACGCTAGAAATCTCATCCTCTCGAATGCAAAGCAAAGCATTCCAAACTGGGTCAAAGAAGTCGTCAAGAACTCACATCGCTAGGCGAAGGCACGGGCTGGCGGATGCAGTCCTCGCAGCACTTGCAGATGAGCGCCAGCAGCACGTGTCCGGGCGCGCTGTTGCCGCGCCGCTGGATAGCGCGCCGCCGCAGCTGGCAGTACATCTCCAGCAGGAACGACAGGAACGCCATCAGCCGCGGCCTCCCGCCGCCCACTATTGTACCGAGGAGCTGAAAAACGGAGAATGATGTTAGTCGAGAAACCTCCCCCTTGCATTGCAGCATTATTGAACTGTCCTGTGGCACTTAAATTGACAAAAACCAACTTTATATTTTTATTTGGTTTGGCAAAGATGAAATTTAAGAGAAAATCATCACTTCACTTCCCTGTCATCAAATCAGTCAATGCACATCGACTGCTGGGCAAAGGATTTCTTAAGGGACTTCCGAAATTAACGATCTTGAGCTCCTTTCAGCGATTCGCTTAGTTGCCATCAGTCCATGTAACATCGACCAACACTTTATTCCAACGTTTCAGGTTTATTCCTTGAGCTATGTCGGTAACAATGAGTTATTTTCGGATCATATTTTACATATACATATTACATCCGGCTGGCAGCCAGTATCTGGAAGACTCCGGCCCTTTCCGAATCAGTGGTTGCTCCGCAAGAAAAGTTGTAACTTGTGATACCCACCTTGTCGCGGTCGTGGTACCACTGCTGGCACGTGTTGAGCAACGACTCCAGGAACGTCTCGCTCTGCTCCCGCTCCACCACCGCGATGCAGCGGCGCGCGGCCGGCAGCGCGTATCTGGGAGACTCCACCGCTCGCGACACCAGGTGCCCCACAGCGTCCATAAGTGTCCGAGCACACACGGCGTTCGGATCTGAAGTTCACGTCAAATAACATTATGGTTATTTTAATGGAGACATTCAATTTGCTCTAAATAAACATTATTTAGAGAAATATTTTTAATGATATAATTTTAAAACCAAGTGTTTCCAAATTATATATAATTAAAAACGAAACCTTAAATCTACGAAGAACAAAACAACACAATCTCATCAGAAATATTGCGAAAATGAACAAAAAATTAAAATACAATCTCAAGGTCTTCCTCAGTCATTTGACTTCTTTTAAGTATTCCTTTTCATTCAGGCAATGCGATTGTTTAAGGCAGTGACTCTCAACCACTGCGCCGCGGCACTTTTGTGTGCCGCCAAATTTCAAAAGTGTGCCACCAAATTTTGCAAATATATAATAATGTTAATATTATTAAATTATATCATTTAAAAAGAAAAATATTGTTAACATGAATATATATTTAAATCCACAAAAAAAAAATTTTATTATTTGCTTTCCAAATTTGTGACTCACTTTGCGTCACATTTTTCAGGAACGCATTAGCGACGCAAAGCGGGGTCTTGGTGTATTTAAAATTTTTGTCATAAACTATTTATGTAGGGTGTTGTAGTAAGTAAATAATTTTTATCTTTTTCTTTGTGTGCCGCCAAATTTAGAAATTGTTGAATATGTGCCGCAACAAAAAAAAAGAATCACTGGTTTAAGGGTTAGAAGTAGTTTTTTTTGTTGATGATATTATGCATATTGTGTATGCTGTTTGCTCCACCTTTATGGACCAGGGATCTCACAGCAGGTCTAGGGGCTTTGACAAGTGCATATGTGAGACTAGAGCCCGAGAGAACAAGATAATTAAATGAGGGGTGGAATGACTATGTAAGGGCGTTTCTTGTAAGACTTATGCCCAATTTCGCCAACATCCCATTAATAGCCACATAGACGACCGTTAAGCTAAGAGGTCCTCTAAACTAACACAACTAAAATCTGTTTTCACCAACGGAACTGACCCTTTACTTATGCGTTTGGATCAGATTTGTAATTACAGATTTTATTAGAAATCATGTTCATGGGCGGCGGTAGTCACTTAACATCAGGTAATCAGTTTTAATCAAAAACTACGTTTATCGTATTTTGGTCAATACATATATTTTAATTGTATGTAAATATTTAATAAAAAATAATATAATTTTACAAGTCAAACCTCAATAAATTTGTTTATTTTATACTAAAACCCTTCTCAGGAATCAATCTGTCTATTGGTGAAAACCGCATGAAAATCCGTTTAGCAGGTAGTCTTTACTGCGAACAGACAGACAGACGCGGCGGGAGACTTTATAATACACAACATAGTATTAGTCTCATTTTAATTATCAAGAAACAAGTAAATCCATGTTTCCTCATGCCGCTTTTAGTTATGTGAAGGTTTATGGAACCAACAAACGACCTCAAAATTTAGAAGATCCTTTAAGCTTGATGCTTGAAAGATAACTTTAGAATAGGACTTTTTAGCAATGGTGAAACAGAAACGATCTCCTAAGTAACCCCTAAATATGCTATGGGGTCCCTCAATTTTATGGATCGTTGGTGAAACTGGGTATTAAACCTCAGTTTAGAGGGACGATGGGTTTGTGGACTGAGGGTGACAGTCCTGATGCCCTCATCAGTGGTCGAAAACCATAGCTAGATGAAAAAAATGCAATGTTCTTAGGGCATCTAATAAGTATATCTATAGGGACTTAGCCTGTTGCAACCACTAGTTCTTATTCATTTCGAAATAGAGACGACTCATCACAATAATATGGCTTACTACAATTTCTCTGCCACTAAATTGGATCCCTAGAAAGACCTACAGCTCTTACTTTATTCCAGAACTGTGTATCATTCATCATTCATCATCATTATCAGCCAATGGACGTCCACTGCTGGACATAGGCCTTTTTTAGGGACTTCCAAACACAACGATCCTGAGCCGCATGTGCCCAGCGGCTCCCTGCGACACGTTTGATGTCGCCAGTCCACCTGATGGGGGGTCGACCAACTCTGCGCTTTCCGGTGCGGGGTCGCCATTCTAGCACCTTGGGCCCCCAACGTCCATCAGCTGTTCGAACTACGTGCCCCGCCCATTGCCACTTCAGTTCTGCGACTCGCTGAGCTATGTCGGTTACTTTGGTTCTTCTGCGGATCTCCTCAGTTCTGATTCGATCACGCAGAGATACTCCGAGCATTGCTCTTTCCATCGCCCGCTGAGTGACTCTGAGCCTTCTTATGAAGCCCGCAGTTATGTGTATCATTACATAGTATAAAACAAAATCGCTTTTTTATGTTTGTCCGGATGTATATGTATGCTTTAATTTTTAAAACTACGCAACCGATTTTCATGCAGTTTTTTATCAGATAGAGTGGTTCAACAGGAAGGTTTATGAGTATTATACATGTACAATGCAGTAGACAAGAACTGATAATTTTAGAGGTTTCTGATGTGATGTAAATTATCGCATTTTTTGCGCTTACATTGCAAACGCTGGCTAAACCCTAAGAGTATATCTCCTAGGGTTTAGCCAGCGTTAGCAATGTAAATAAATTAATTTATTTGCAATCAAAATAATGTTCTACAGTATTACACAACTTAAAAAGGTCAATAAAAAAGTCCGCAATGGTATATGTCTATCTCTTAGGGATAACCCAAAATAACCATTTTTTATCGTTTACTTTCAACCAAAAGCGATTTTAAAGCAATACTGCATTCATACTTATCCAACTAAGTATCTTAAATACTTTGTGCATTCAATATAGATCACTTTTGCCATTAACAGCATGTAATTTAAGTGATTATTTTCCAAGATATATAATATTCAAAATGCAGGGATATACTTTCGTATCAGATTTGCACCCGTGCGAAGCCGGGGCGGGTCGCTAGTGTTTTATAATTTACATTACATACATACATATGTATATATGTATTCACATTACATACATATGTCGGAAATCGAAGCATAGTGCATTTATTTACATCGTGAGTGTAAACGGAAAACTGTTGATACAGTACGAAATTGTGAAAAAGCTAAATATTGAGCAATACGATGAGTTTAGTGAAATTGTCCATCTGTGGCACCAGACAATTGGATTTGTTTCTATGTATTTACAATAAGAACGGAATTTGCTTTACATAATAACTCTCGTGTATATTAATTCCACAGAGTTTGAAAACAAGGCTTTCTTTCATATTATACGTTTATCCATAAGCCAAATTCTATCTATTATACGATACATGCAAACTAACAAAATAATATACACTATAGTATATACACACGTATAACGAAATGAAGCAAAATCTTTACCATATTTCCATTACACCAATATCCTCCACCCATCATGTGCTGGAGACGAAAAAAAAATATGATTACACACCATTTTTCTCACCTTCCAGTGCCTTGTCAATGCACTCTTGTATCTCTGGCGGAAAATTGCCAAGGTCACCGGCATCCGCGGCCAGGCCTAAGGCGGCCATCCCACTAGCAAGAGTGTCTGCCGACGTGAGGGATTTAGATCTTTTGAGTCCTGGCGTAAATGACTGAGGCCTGATGCTCTTGCCATTGCCGTTTGTTAGAGAGGAAGGCGGCGATTTCTTCTTTTCATTAATAATCTGCTGTGGTTGCAGTTTGAAGTGCACGCGTGGTCCAACCTGGAATCACATATTATTATGTGACATGATATTATTATAGATACCTACTTCATTTTTTTTTCGTTTGTTTTGGTCGTTTTGGTCCAGCAGTTAATGTGTTACTGATGATTACTTATCCTGAAGTCCTTGTTTTACCACGAACTTCTGTTATTTGCAATTTAAAATTAGAATTATTGGTAGTATTAAAGGTTATGGGAGTTATTGTCTCGGATAGCATCTTAAGCGGTCGTTATAGAGTCAAATAATATATTCTTAAACTCGATGCGCTTGCGGCTCTTTGAGCAGCACCAGGGGCAGAGTAGCGCATAGATCGTACAGGTACTCCGTAGGGAGCTCGATCATCTGAGCGTGCGGCACGGTGCCGCTCGAGGCACTGGTGAGCAGTGCGTGCAGCAACACCAGGAACAGAATAGTGCATAGATCGTACAGGTACTCCGCAGGGCGCTCGCTCACCTGTGCGTGCGGCACGTTGCCGCTCGAGGCGCTGGTGAGCAGCGCGTGCGGCGGCATCACGGGCCGGTAGTGCGGCGGCACCTGTGCGTGCAGCACAGCCGACCGCGAGTGCTGCAGCCCCACGCTCGTGTACCCCACGCCTATCACCGGCCTGAAAACATTTAATACGACAATGTTTTGAGATTGCCAAATAAATCTCATCTCAGGGTCATCGACGACGGAGGAATGAAAATTCACTAGATGATTTGCAGTAAATTTGTCACAATGTTGAAGAACATACGTGGCCGAATAGTTTCTGAGCAAACTTTCCAAAAAATATCTTATTAGTAGCAAAATACTTTCAGTCTAATAATTATCGAGAAGTCACGCCAACGCTCCTTTCAAAATATGTGGCTCAGCTTGTCGACCTTATGAGATAGTAAGCACATTGTTGGTTGTGTTCTTAGCGACTATGCTGCATTGCTAATCTATGCATTTTTTTACATTATTTTTTACGTAGAACACTTGAAATAGAACACAAAAGTTTGCCACTTGAGATATAGAGACCAAGCAGCTCGTGCCGCCAGTCTAATAGTTTTAATAAACCCTTGCAACCCCTCCAACCTTTGATACTTTGAATCTTGTATGTGATCCTACTGAATTAACTAAAATATTACAAAACGTCCCTGATGATAAAAATATCAATATTGACGAAGGAAATAGGTTCGTTTTTAAAGGAAAACTAATTTTTAAAACTGATAAAAAACTGTCCAGCATACGAGTACTTATTGTCCTCATCGCCCAATTTGGTGACTAATATTATCGCCCATTATTATTAACCCATAGCGCATCGGCTTGCGCAGAACCCCCTACATGGCGAACTCGTGTGTGACGAGCATATCATGGCATACCCGCATTAAACAATCGTCATTGTCTACAGAGCTTCCTGTGTCTTTTTGAATGGTACTGACATTTTGATTGTTTAATCCCAATTGTGAAAGTTTATCAGTTTCAGCTTTATTCAGCTCAGCCCTGGTGCCGGTCCAGAAGCAATGTGCAAATTTGACGTGTCAAGCGATGCAGAGGCAACGACAGAAACCAGTCAAAACTTAGTTGGTAACTGTTGCAGGTCAGCTATGATCATCATTATGTCCACTGCTGGACATATGCCACTTGTAACGATTTGCAAACAACGGTCTCGAGCAGCATCGGTAACCTGCAACCCTCTTGATAACATCGGTCTACCTGGACTATAAGGGATCTGCCAACACGACGTTTTCCGGTGCGTGGCATTCAGTTACCAAGTTAAGTTAATATCAGATTAACAAAGGATCCTAGGACAACTTGTTGATTATATTTTAGGTACCAGATTGGGTTAGCTAACCTATAGTAAAATAAAAATAATTATTTTTGTTTCGTATATATTTTTGTATTGTATCATAATCGTGATTGTGTAGTGTTGAGTACTACTACCTGTACAATATCGATATATTTAGCCACCACATTTTTAGAACAAACAATCAACATGCCATGATGTAACGATACGTGTTGCGTGTGCTGGTAATTGGTGCAGAGAGTGGTGAGGTGCGAAATGAGGGCAAGTGGCGCGTCCTGTCTGCAGTATTACAGCGAAATCCGTTACGCCTTCGCTAAATAATCAAAGTAATATAGCAAAAGAAGAACATAAATGTTCAAAGTTCATAAAAGTTTGTCTATAACGAACTTATTAAGCAGTTTGATAAACAAACTTTTGTTGTTTTTGTTTCGAGGTCCCACATAAACCTGAGAAAAAATAGAAGTAAAACTATTTGTTTATTTTGGTATTTTCCCTAAAATGCCGACGAATTCAATTCTCGCTTCTCAACATAGCTTCACACCGAAACCGAAGAGGAGAATCTGCCAGAAAAAAATATAATTAGTGTTCAGTTACGATTTTAATTAAAAAAACCCCTTGCAATTACACATTGTACAGTCAACAGCTCCGGTGTCGGAATTAAATTAGATTCGGCAAGTTATCGGTATGATTAATAACCTTTTGAAAGTCAGGTGACCAATTACTGTACTGATGAAAAATATTCAACAAGATTTGACGAGCTAATAAAGATCTGCACACGACCTTAGGACGTCCGATGAATCAGATCAATGACTTCATTTATTTGGTTAGATGAAAAATATGAACTGTGTTTTCAAACGACGTACGCTTATACAACTGAGTGAAACTTCAGCAAGTAAGTACTTATGACTTGTATATCCTTCCTTTTCCTTTTCTCTAAAACCTTTTTAGTACTAGGTCCGTAGTTTACGTTATAAGAAGTAAGAAATCATCTTATCTCAAACATTTCCAGTTCAGTTTTCAGAAGATTTCCCATATTCTTCAAAACGTTAAAAAACAATAATTAACGTAATCCATGAGAATAAAATGCCTCGTTGGTCTAGTGGTTAGCCTATGTGGCTTCGATCACGAGGTCCTTGGTTCGATTCCTGGGTCGGGTCACGGAATAATTCTGAGCTTTTTCATTCATCTATGAAATGTTCAGTACATTCCAAGCCCGGAGTCTGGAAGTTGGTGGTGTTACACCCCCGTGCCTCGGAGAGCACGTTAGGCCGTCGGTCCCGGTCACTATCATCAACATCTGATAGTAATCGTTAGTAAATGAAACATTATCACACTAAGCCCGCCAACCCGTATTGGAGCAGCGTGGTGGGTCTACGCTTCATATCCCCCTATAATGAGGGAGGCCTAGTTCTGTAGTGGGCCGTTAATAGGCTGATAATGATGATAATGATGATGAGAATAAAGGTCCTATTATTTCTATTTCCCGAGGCATTCAATGCTAATAATACGTGCGTCTCGGGACGCCCGACAGAAGTGATAATTTAAATACGGCTAGCGCAGTGAGTTAGAGTGACAGAAGGGCGTGCCACATGCAAGCGAAAATGGCAGCGTAAAGCTAACGTAACGAAGCCCTCCCATAAGAAGGTATCACTTTAAAACAGAGTCCGTATCTTTACCCCCAAACACTTGGCAGAGACAGAAGTCGTTACATCAATGTTCGTGGAATGATTTTCAATTTTAGACTAGAGTAGAAGCCTTTAAAAATAATGAAAAGTAAAAAAAAATTATAATAGAATGAAACCCATTAGGAAAGCAGGGAAATATGATAAAAATGAAAGGAAAAATAATTTACGGGCGATCTGAGGTCGGGAAGGGGATGGGGGTGAGTTTTTAAGGGTAAAAAACGGTTTTTCTCGATTTCCGGCAAAACTAAAAATCCTATCGAAAAAAGTCAAATGGCAAATTTGTAGATAATAAAAAGATCTAAAACTTTTGTATTTAAACTTTTATCACATAACCTCAAAATTTATGTGAAAAATTCAAAAACCAAGATTTTGGTTTTTTATTTTTATCTTTTACAAAAAAATTTTTTTTTAACGAAATTTTGTGAAAACTTACCTTTTTATGTCCCAAATACGCTGTAATTTATTTGATTAAAAATATTTATTTTTTCACCTTATTTTGAATTAATATCGAAAAAACACCCTAATTTTCAATCGAAAATTCACCCGTCAAAATATCAGCTTTTTTCAAAAAGTTGGTATGGTTTCTGTTCGTTGGAATCTCTACTTTCCGATGCTGAAAAAAAAATATGTGTTACTATGGTAAATCTTCTCAGAAAATGCAAAAATTCAAAAAAAACTTGAATTCGAAAAATTTTTTTTAATTATTATAAAATTTAAAAAAATTTATATTTCCCTCCTTTTCTAATGGGTTTCATCCTATTATGATTTTTTTATCCTATCCTATTATGAGGTTTTAAAAATTATCGACCCTGGACTATTGTCGCTATTCCTCTTGTAACCACAATAAGCAATTCTAACATTCTGATCTGTCGGCATTGTTGACCTGCCGCGGTCGTTTGTAATTAGACTAGTATTTCACTTAATATCATATATATACTTAAGTCTTAAGGCTTCGCACGTACTAAGATAGTTGACAGTGTCACGTGTGGATTATACAAAGTAAGCTAAATCCGACACTGAAGGACCAACGGCCAAAGACATGTATTTCTACCGCGGGAAATATAACACCGCGGCGATCGGATTACGGCCAGATATACCCTCCAATGAGTCTCAATCAACTGTGTCAAATAAAGTAAAATAATATTTAACTGACACGAAAACAGACTATTACACTATCAGAAATATACGTTTTTAATCTTTTTAAATAACTATATAGTTGGGTGCATAGATAATACCTCCGTCGTAAATAGGTAAAACCTAGTTACTTTAATGCTTTAGTGTTAGACATTTTCTCGAAGCGATCAAAATATGAAACTACCTTTTCCACTAGACGAAATCCTGTAGTAAAACCTTCGCAATTTTATAAAAGCTGAAAGTTTACCCTATGATCCTACCATGGGCAAATATGATAGGAAGCTAAGGAGTTTGGACAATGGAGGTTTTGGGAGATATCAAGTAACAGGTAGGTATGGCAGTATAAATTACTTATAACTAACACTAAAGGCAACAAGAGTACCGACGGAGAATGTTAAATGTTTCCTGAGATGAATAAATTGGATAATCGCACAAAATATTTCTCAACACGCGGCTGTATGTATGAGGAGCCAGGAGTGATTCATGTTATGGAGTTTATGAATAGAATGGGCAAGTTATGAGTGCGCATAGTGTGGGCGGTCGAGATAAATATCTAAGAAGGTACACGGCAGTTTACAAGTATTGTAAACACTGATGGCGACTTTACCTTTAAAGGTCAATCAATAAATTAACATTTATCATCGCCATCATCATCAGCCTGTATTAGTCCACTGCTGGACGACATAGGCCTTTCCGAGAGTGCGCCACCACATACATCTCTGCCTTTCTTATCCAGGCACTTCCCACTACCTTTTTGAGATCGTCGGACTGTGATGGGCAGACCATATAATTCGCAGAACAGATGGTCGCTGGGGCCGGCGTGTTCTGGAGTGGAGACCACGAACCACTAAGCGCAGTGTAGGACGCCCACCAGCCCGATGGTCCGACGACCTCAGCATTCATATTTAATCTTTAACTAAGCCGTTATAATCATATTAGCAGACCAGGCACCCTACGTACTATTCTAGATTTGACAAATTTGTTTTTTCAAATCCAGGGACCTATTCCAACATCACACGAAATTTCATCAAAATCTCATGAAGTGGTCAAATAGATGCCATAAAAATAACAAAACGTCAATGAATCATGTTTATAAACGGAAAATTATCCATCCACCGCAGCGTCCGACCTTGGGTTTTAATGACAGCTCAATGATAAACTAGGATAGCTACTCACTCGCTAATGAATGAGTGTGTATACTGTACGAGTGAACTAATGAATTTAACATTTAAATGGCGTAAAATGACTAGCTGTGACAAAATCTTGGTCTGAGTTAATTATCGAGAGAAATTCACAACTATCAATTTTTTTACTGTTTGCAGTATTTCGTTCTGAACAATGATAATATAATCGAACGAACTGGATCATTTAAAATCATAGGATGTTTAGAAAGGAGCGTGATATGGAGGAGAACTATTTCTGGGTGCAGAGAAAAACATAACAAACAAACCTTTGATTATTTAACGATGTTATATAATCAAAGCCCTTAACTGTACACGATCCTAATAACAAAAAATAGAACCGACTCAAAACGCACTAAAAAGTAAAAAATAACTATGTCATTAAGTTGCTTTAATTTACTTAAGCATATCTATGAAGTCGGTGCCAGCAAGTTTAAGGAACATTTGTTTAACGTAGTAAAGCAGTTTATGGGTTCAAGGTAATGTCCTTAAAGTACTCGTAGTAACCTTGGTTGGCACCGACTCCTAGATATGCTTAAGTAAATTAAAGCAACTATATGACAGTTATTTTTTACTTTTTAGTGCATTTTGAGTCGGTTCTATTTTTTGTTAAAAATTATTATTTCTTACTTTTTAGTGATTTATCGCCACGTAACGAACTCGTACTATAGGTACTGTCATAGTATATTATACGGCACTTGTAGCCAAAAAGCTACCGATACTTACACAAAAACCGAAATCGCTGCAAGTGTGCCTATACAATTTGAAGAGTTCCTTCAATTTTCCCAGGATATCATCATCAGATCCTAACATGATGACAATGGGAGCACCTTGGAAGTGTGCCCTTTCTAATAAAAAACGAATTGTCAAAATCGGACAACTCTGTAAAAGTTATGCGTGGTCATACATAAAAAATATATATACGTGTCGAATTGAGACCGTTTTTTTTCATCGGTTAAAAATAAGACCATAGCTATGATTCTTAGATTTCGAAGAATATCTAAGATGTACAAGTTGTACCGGGGATAGGTATGAATCCTACGACGTGTTTAATTTTAAATATGATTCAAAGCAAATAAATTAAGATTATATTGTAAAAACGTTATTAAAAGCAACCTTTTATAATAAAAGCTTATCAATACGAATCAAACGAACCCAAACATGATGAGGTTGTCGTTTTATTGCAGAGTTCCTATGGCCACCTTCCAGCCCCAGCGTGAGCTCAGCTTCATGTTATCATAATATTGCATTGTAACACGAAATTCATACGCAAAATTTGATAATATACAGCGGGACACGTGAACTAAATTAAAAGTTTGTACAATTATTACACGAGTGTGTTGTGGGTACCTCATGGAAACGTTACGAAACGAACATTATGAAATTTACATTAACAAACAAGACAAAATAAATAAATTAAGTCAAAATAGTTTACCCAGCTCTCCAAATACTTCCAAGGTTTTCCATCAAAACTTTACACCGAAAACAATTATTTAAAGACGTAAAGTTATACTAAGCACTTGAAATGAGCAAAAGTCGAGCATTTTCTTAAATAATTTTTAACATTCCAAGTGTGCTCTGGCTACAAACCAACAGATGCAGATTGCTGGAAAATTCTTGAGAAAAAAATCTGTATTTTCTTTGTTGCCAGGCAGACTTTCAACCTAATAAAATTGGACTAAGGAGGTAATTGTGAGAGCATAGCATGCTTAACAACATGAACCAGCGAAGCTAGTTTAGTAAATGCGAGATGTAAATTACAGGCTGGGTCAACAACCTCGGTGCACAAAAATAAAGTAAATGACAGTAACCGGAAGCGACCATTTGAATGTTGTCAATACAACAACGCCGCTACGGAAATGTAACTGAACGTTAGTATCTACCTACCTGCATATTTTCATTACAAATCATGTGCGGACTACTAAGTAACGCTGCTTTCGCTTTCACACAGAGTCAAAGGTGATGATCCTATTACTGTGACAATTTAAACCCATTCCATCAAGAATTGTCTGAGAGCCGTCTACTCTGGATTTTTAAAATTACATTAAAAACTATAAAAAATAGTCAAAAAGAAAACGAATATGCAAATTAACTAAATAGGTGTTTGTTTGTAAATATTAAATTATTGTAGTTCAAGATTCGACCGCAATTGCGATAGTATTAACGATAAAAACGAAAGCGTAGTCCTCCATAGTTAATATTTATTGATTACGGCTTCCTACCGTTGTTCTACAAAAGTATAAAGTTATGTTAAAAAACTAGTAAATTTTGTTCCTTACAGAGAACTGTTTCTCTGTAACAAAAAGTTTTACTAGTTTTTTTAATAACCAGACAGCTTTTTACCTATACCCTCTATAGTTCTAAGTTCTTAAGATTTAAAATTTAGTCTACTTTATCTTGAGGGAAACCATCGTCTAAAATTGAGAGTCATCCTACCAACACTTTTATAATAGAATGCTCAATGCCTCCATAAAACTAAGATATATAAAACTAGGTACAGCGCAAGTCTTAAAGTATGTTTACTGTCATATATCAGTACTTACATATCAGAAGTAGAATATCTCAATCTGCCGCGAACCATCTTGAATTATCAAAAAAATCACAACAATCACTGAAGGTAAAGACAACAGTTTACCAGTGGCAACAAAAAACGGCACTTCAAATCCACAGTGCAAAGCAACAGGTAGGTAAACACAGTACAGATAAAAACAGAGGTTTGTTTACTCAGCACCGTAACACGATTGCATGATTTACGCGCGCGCCGCAAATCTCTGTGCAAACTTCAAACTTGGCAGTACGCGGCGAACTGTAAGCACTCGTCTCGTTTACGTTCCATTTCACTTTGTAACATCTTTATTTATAGAATTTACCTACAAACCAAACCAACTCAAACTTATTTAATAAGTTTTACAGGCACAGAACAAGAGAGAGAAATATTGAAAGCTAGTGGGCAAATAAGATCTAGCAAGGATTAGGGCAGGCATATTTTACCAGCCGTCCAATAGTTGGAAATGTTTAGGCTTCTAGGAGCTGATTTTAATTATTATCATATTATGATAATGATAATGGCTAAGTGCTTTCGGAGAGTAGGTCTGTAAAGCTCACATACTCGTGTGGTGAACATTTGAACTGTGCACGTGTGTTGAATGTAAAATCAAGGAGAACCGACTAATTAACGAAAGCTATTAACGAACTCTTTAATAATTAATAATTACTGCGTTTATCACCTGTCTATTAAGTTTAAACTAATCTGGATACCCGTTTAATGAAATTAATTATATTTTCTGCCACGACTTTATTTTAATTTAATTAAAACTTCACGAAATATTTCATTATTTATATGATATTTCGATTATGTATGTTCGCGATTTTTTCTGGTGATTTGTTATTTCGCGGGGGAATTTCGTTCGTATACGTTCGCGGGTTCGTTGTTCGGTCGCGATTGTTCGGCTACTCGGCGGAGACCGCGCGTCTCGCGGACGCATGCGCGGCGTGACGTCACAGGGCGCGGGCGCGGGCGGCGCGTGCTCGCGTCACCACCACCGAGAACAAAGTGACAAAGTACTAAGTGGATACAAGACTGCGATGTGCGAACTCGCAATTATTGCGATTGGCAACGTAATAAGACCATCGTCAGCCTAAATATGTCATTGTATATCACGTGTTTCAGATGCGTGCTCCCGATCAACGGATAAACTTGGTGGACGCCGCTGTAGCTGGATTGCGACTCTGTGTACGAAAGTTCCCGCGACTATAGTGACCAGAGATTGAGATAGAACTGCACAAAGTTTTGGTCGGTTTGATTCACTCAGTATAGAAGACCAGAAAAAGGGCCAAGAATGTGACCTACTCTGGCGTAGGAGCGTACAGTGTAACTTAAAACCCTCCAACGCAATATACTCTAATACTATAATTTTTATTAGAAACTTTTTCAGCTTACTTTTACCATTTTCAAGTAATTGCGCCGACACTTCAGTTCTTTTTTGCACTGCCGGAGGTTGCAAACATTAAAACCTTTACACGATTTAGTTTGGTTTAGCCTACATTATATCCAAAATGCAAATTTGAATCTAAAACATTGATTTCAGAAGAAATGTTACTGGCCTATGAGACCTCCATTCCCTACAAAGAGAAAATGCTGATTCTCGCCGGACTTTCTCAGAATTTCGGAAAAACTAAGGAGAAGATATCAGAATACTAATGTCTTCATTATATATAAACCACCTCACAAAGTCCCGATTTGAAGATATTATGCTAATTAGATACTACAATCTATCCGTGAACACTACTTCATAGGTACACAAGCAATACTACAGAACCACCCACGTCATCCAGAGCGGATATCACGTAAACTATCCCGAAGGTTTGCGGTTCAAATGCGCTGGCGGCGCGCCAGGTCCGTCGATTAACTCGCTCCCTCTCAATGCGGCTATATTTTTATTCAACTACGCAGCAGATTCGCGGAATTACCAAATAACTTTTATTCGGAGACTTCGCTTCCATTAGAGCGGATAGTATATCATTACATTATTCTAATAAATAAGCCAAAATGTAGTCCGCGATGTTCCAGGGTAGTTAACATAGGTAATGTAAAGTGTGGTAAAGTGCGGCGATTGTTATGGTTTCTTGATAAAATGTTATTTTAAGGAAACTAAATATTAGTTTGTTGTTTATATGGTTTTCAACTAATTTATCTATGATTGGTCTTTGGATAGTTTGTATATACATATACGTCCCATTCACCTTAAAATATCAGTAGAACGCTAAATCGCTTAGCGGATGGTACGTTGCACTATTTAAAAATATTGAGATAAGATCTAATTCAGATACTTATTAGTGGTTGTTGTATACCTATACCTGTAGTATCCTTTACCAACGTATTACATACGCACATGCAGTAATGTTTCAGGCCCTTCAATACAAGGATCTATAAAATGGATATAAAATAGTGTTTTAATATAGACTCAGATTGCAAAACGTACCAATGCTGTCAATAACCGCAGGAATATCCGGTGGACTCCGGACGGCAAAAAGACCCTTAAGAGTTGCAATTAGCTAACAGTTTTGGTATAAACTTACCTATTGTGCTGGTCAGCGGGCTTAGCCATGGTGAACTCCTTCGCGTGCACGTTCAGTTTGTTGACAGAGCCCGGCGTGGTGGGGGTGCCAGCTGCACCCGCGCTCGCTCCCGCTCCCGCCGAAGGCGCCACGCCGTCTGTGCGGACACCTGGCGGTCAACGGTGGTCGTCAAGAGAAGAGATGATAGGAAAGGTTAGATGGACGTGAGACTGCGAGAGGAAGATGTAGTAGTGAACAAAATGAAACAGAAAAGAAAACTCGATAGTGAACGAAATGAGTAGGTACAGCTAATAGATAATGCTTATTAATTTAATTATAGTTTATGGAATGTATAAAATAAAAATCTCATTGGGTATAAAAAAGTGATTATTTTGATATGGTTGTGGAAATATAACGCATTATTAAAATGTGATAACCTGTTAAATGCTTTCTCAAAAATAATTTTATATTTAATCCAATTACAAAAATAAGAATATTTTACGTGGCAAATACCAATAATAATCAATTGATAAACATAAGTAAAATAACAAATCCACAAAATAGAAATAAGAAAGTAACATGATTTAGTAGATCATAGTCTATAGTTATGGTCAGAGATTACAGATCAAATAAACGATTGCTTGATTGAGAGGATGATTTTATAGATATAGAAAGCGGAAATGGTGGTGTGTTCAGAAGGATAGTGATTGAGTGAATGATTGACTATCGAATAGATCAACGTTAATAAGCTTTGTAGAAACTAACAAAACCATTCAATATATGTAGTATCCATTTCCATTAACATAGGTTGGTATCCAGTTTCCAAAAGCGACGAAAAATAAATTATAAAAACAATGATGATTTTGTATACCTACCCAGCCACCGAAAGATGTTAATACCATTGATTCTTTAAAAGCTATAGTAAGTATCACCACATTCCGTTTCGGACCTTTACTAAGAGGTATAGATAAATACTTTCAAGGACGCGCATCAATTTAAAGCTTTAAGGACACACAAAAACCATCGACACCATTCAGTTTATGCCTATTCAGTAGAAACTAAGCTTTCTACGACAGAAATTGCTCTTACCTATAGGCAGTAAGTAGATTACGACCGAAAGTTTAATTTTGCAATATCAACTGGATGTTTCGCGACTATCCAATCTAAATAGATATCGCGCAAAGTAGAAGAAGTTTATTCAAGTCGTCTATACCCCTAATTGCTTCCAAGTAAGTAAATGGTAGTAGCCACAACCCGAACTAATATAGCAAATACAAATTAAAATTTAAATAGATAAGACCAGTTATTTACAAAACAGAACTCAAAAATGGTAGAACATACTTCCCGGTGCTATCTTTTCAATTAGTAACATATACTTGAAGTTATTTGAGGGGATAACCAAATCTCTGTCTCTAGTATACTCTTAGAAAATGACACTACTATAAACTTTTACACGATTTAAAGTCGTCTATACAGAGCTGCTGCAGCGAAGACCGAAGAGGTCGTCAGTAAAAAAAAGATAGGTTGCGAGGTCCGACGGGAAATCATGCAACACAATCACGTAAAGGTGGCTGGCAGTTGTTTGTAATAATTATATAGCACCGGCAAGATTTCATCGGCGAACTAAATTGACGTGCGTGATGCGGCGCGGGCGTCTTGCTCAAATGAACAAACTTTCATCCAAGATTTACAGCTATAACAGCTATACCGTTCGCGTTAGGGTTGCCATTTAATTTTTAAAGATTATTAAGCAAATCTAGTATTTAGATTTTATTGGAAAACCGCTAAAAGGAACACTGTAGGGCGCACTCGTTAGGACCATCTCTATGTCAAGCTCCGTGTGCAGCACTATTTCATTAACCAATTATTGTTCATTATATGAACCAGTAATTTAATAATAAACAGTACATTTCAAATCATGCTGCTTAACAGTGAAATTAAAGGACCATTTCTCTAGGGAAACTTTTACTAATTTATCCAAGGAATGTTGATAAGTGGCCAATCTAAGTACTATATTGCTGTCTCCAGCATTATTGGCATGCTCTTAGCACGTCCTGCGAAGTCTTGCTCTATATTCAGTGATGAAATCCGCTTGCCATAAAGTAAATCGAACAGCCCACGCATACCGTTCCACGTTTTGCGCTGTTTACTGTCTGCGCATTGCTTTATTACAAACATTAATATATAAAAAAAATTAAATAAAAAACCTTACTTCATAAAAATTAAAAGGAAAAAATAAGTTCAGTCAAGAAGTGTAGAAACTATTGTACTGCAACAATCGGAACCCATTCAATCTATACTCTATACTAATATTATAAAGAGGTAAAGTTTGTAAGTTTGTAAATGAGGCAATCGGGGCTAATCTTCGGAACTACTGATCTGGTTCAAAAAATTCTTTCACCAGTAGAATGCTACACTATCGAGGAGTGCCATAGGCTATATTTTATATTTGTATTATATATATTAGCCGAGTTAACACAGTTTTTGTCGCGCGAGTCGGACCATGAAATTTATTAAATTGGCTTTATGCGCGTGCGCTTCCTTAGCTATTGGATATAATTGAAAACATTGTATGAAAACTTTATGTATCTTTAAAAGTTTTATAAAAAATTCCGCGATAGCATATATTTATCTCTTATATTTTGGCAGATATAGAACTTTGGTTTTAAAAATCATTTAATTCATATATGCTTACGTTTACGTCATTATTTATACAACTAAACTTAAATCCTTATCAAAATAAATTATTTAATAGACACAAGGATATTATAAAGATAATATTTATCTTTTACAGTATGTTAATTAGTTACATAGTTTTTTTTTCACAACACACAACAATTCCTCTAAGCAGTCGGGCAAACAGAACGTGGAACGCAGAACTCGAAACCTCTTAACTGTATGTTTGTGTGTCTCTTGAGTCTAAGTTTGTTTTAAATCTTTATAGCACACGAAAAAATGTACAAGGGTGAAACTTCTTACTTAAACGAAATGATCATCCCTAAGTGGCAACCCTGGTTCGCAGTGCTCATCGTTAGCGTCCGAAATAAGTCGAATCGATCCATCTGCCGGTCTGAAGTCTAGACAGTTCCGCTGCTCACTTTCATATTTACGACTTGCTTTATTAACTTAAAAATTGATCTATTTTACCGGAAATTAAATCCTTATTTCATTAACTTTAATATTGTTAACAATAATGTTGATTTTTATGACAAAGATACACGAATAAACCGCTAAACAGACACTGACAGTTTCCAATCTCTTGTAATAAATAACTTGTGTCATACAAATAAGACCCTATATTTTTGAATACTATCCGATAAATCTAGCTACTTTTCATCGACGACTTAGATTTCAATACGTATTAATTTATTATAAAGTTTTCATTCTCTATAATGTTACAAATGTCCATTCTTCTAAATGCAATTTATCTTTTGGTCTGCGAAAATCTTAAAATATCTTGAACAGTTTTGCTGTTTAATACCTACACATAACGTCAAGACAAAAAATTTAAAACTGCCTACTAATTTAATGTGCTACTACTTCTAATTCCACATTAGTTTAGATGTAACAATCGAAATTGAAATTGATTTCAGAGGCGCGAAAACGAAATTCTCCAACTCAAAATGCCTGATTCTGATTTGTTGTTGTTTGTACAAGTTGTACGTAATATAGACAAACCGGAGGATTCCTTAGTATCTTCAGTTATCTCGGGGACTGGAGGAGTAACAGGCGCTGTGATTGGCAAGGGTGCGACCTGAGTCGACCCCGCGGGCTGCGCAACCGACTGCTTCACTATGCACCGCGACATACTGCTTTACTTTACTAACTAATATCACTAAAACGCAATGTTTATAATGTTTTTTCCGCATCGATGCTGTAAACATACGCTTGACACACGTAGCCACGAACACGCGACTGCCGACTCGTTCCAAATATGATGTTTTGTTTATTTTTATTTTTGGCGCCATTTGCCGGTGTCGCCAGCCAGCATATCCCGATGCTAGGGTCGTTGTTTGTAATTTTGCATGCAGTTTTCGTAATGTAAAAGTGCAGATTGTTCATGGATTGTCCGAGCTTTTTTCTATATATATGTAGACAATAGACTTCGAATGCGGTAGCCGAGGTAAAATTTAAAAAAATTAAGATTTAATAAGCTATTACGAATTTATTTCTGTAATTTACTATAATTTGCACTAGCGGCAGTGTAGACAAACGGGTAATACATTTAACGAAAATTCATATCAATTTTTAAATAGTGCCTGGCACATTTAATATTAATGCACCAATATTAGTAATTTCCAAAATAGTGTTGTTACCCAATCCGATATATCGATTTTTTATTTTTGTTCTATAAAATCCATGAATTTTCAACTTACCTGGAGGTCTATAGATTTCGAGCGTTGGTTTTCCTTTAGCGTTAGTTAGAATCATACTCCGACGTTTCCCATTATTTGGAAACTGTAATGAAAAGAAAAATTAAATTAGGAATTTTTGTATTTCAATCACACTGTACGCCCAAACAAGAGTGAAGTAATAATAAAATTACAGGTTCTTGTATCTATTGTTGTACCTAGATTTATTAGTATCACACTAATGTTGTATATGTTATGTTATCCCCTCTTCGATGAGGAGGGAGGTCTGGCCCTGTAGTGGGCCGTTAATAGGCTGATAATGACGATGATGATTAATGTCATAAAAGCGAGTTTGTGTGTACGTAAGTTTGTGTGTATATAACCAATTCCCAACGTAGCTACTGAACCGATTTAGCTGAAACTGAAATGGAGATAGTTTATAACCTGCCACAAATCACACCACATCACAGAAGCTGGCAAATAAGATAATATGCTACTTTTGTTTCCGTATTCCCACTGAAAAATGACCTAACGTAATATTTCTGAACTATAATCTAATAAAAACGTACTATTTGATCATAAGTCCACGGTCGGATGGATCACCATTTATTTTCAGTCTATTACACTGCAGGAGATGTGCAATCTAAACATCTGGAGAGTATCATCGACTAATTTAAAACGTAAATGTTTCTTAAGAGTAACATAATACAATCTGACGACCTCCATATTTAAGACCAAATACTTTATTCAATCAAAATTTGCATTTATTATTATTTTTTACATGATTAAAAACCAATGGTGATACGTAAACCATACCTACTCGTAGTTTAATTAATACTAGTGGAGCCCGCGACTCCGTCCACGAGAAGTTGTATTTTGTGATAGTTTGAAAAAGTAACCTTTCCTTTCTTTCTGGCTCTAAGCTATGTATGTACCAAATTTCACTTAAACCGGTTCAGTAGTTAAGGTGAGAATGAGCAACGAACAAACAGAGTTACTTTCGCACTTTTAATACTACTGTAGATAAGAAGATAAAAACAAACTCACACTCAGATGTCCTTTTTTATATACTCAGTTTTGTAATTAAGCTCAAATAGCATATTTTAATCTAGATATATAAAACGAGTACACTCAAAAACTTAAAACTTCTTTCTCGGATTTTTATTATAATTTTAAACGTGTTATTATTTTTCCTACTTAAGAGTTAAGATGTTTCGTAAGTTAATATTAAAACGACAAGGCAAACTTTTGCTAAATATATGTTAATTATTAAATGAAATTAAATTTAAATGAAAATAAAAATTAAAAATATACTCGTATTTCGTAGCGTAAGTAATAGGTACTACAGATTTTAAATAGAGCTCACAAACAGCGAAATTTCTATAACACCAACACAAATGCTCTATTATAATCTACGAATATGTAGTACCTTATCTAGTTTAAAACTAATCAGTAAATTAATACTTCAATGAAACATATCATAAGCTAGCAATGCATAGCAGTTTCAGCCACTAAGGAGTATCCGTTGCCCAAGGAGTATCCAAAATGCCAAAATCCATTCATGTACATCGCGAAATTAGTAACTGTGTAAAATTTGAAGTCAATTAAGTGTATAGTTTTAGAGATCTCGTGATGATAATTAGTCAAATCAGTCTGTCAGTAATATATCGCTTGTTACTCTTTCCTGATCTATGTTGAACAACATATCGAAAGTTAAACTTATGACATAAATCCTACCGAAATCTTACATAGTCTTTACATCCTTAAACCGACATTAAAGGTTGTGTTATTTCACAATAATCTAAAACATAAGGCCATCAAGTCTTACACAGTGTAGGTGGGTGGCTTGTGCAGTTAGCTCCCACGTAAAACTGAGGTTTACAATGTCGATACCGTTTTATATTTTTAATTATTCTTCTTAAATTATAGTGAAAGTAAATTCAGATTTTACGAGTGTATCTCGTATTGTTTTACGTCACCTCTCTATTAAAATCATGAAGCAGAAAAATAAAAATAAATGCTTGAAGAGAAATTGATATTTCATTCTGTACGATAGTGAAGATGTCGAAAAAAGGCACATACCTGGTTATGATGCATATTGTGGTGCGACTGTGGCCGTATGAAGCTCCTCTCCCTCATGATGACGCCGGGGGTGGCGAAGTTCTGCACCCTATAACTCCTCTGAAGCTCACCTACACCGATTTGAGTCTGCATTTTGCCGATTTTTATAACACCACTATTTGCAATCGATATTTTTATTTATAATTGTATCGATGTCGATTTCTTACTCTTTGGCAATCCCTACGTAAGATTTCTTCTTTTATTTTTTACAGAACTTTAAGTTTTTTTTTATTTTGTAAATTTTATTAGATTTTAAATATTTTATTTATGTATAATAATTAAATAAATACACTAGATGAATGACTAGTATAATAGTTACAAAAAATATCGATAAATATTATTATTATTATTATATTATAATTTTGGTTAAAAACTTTTTATTTACATAAAAAAGGCGAATATAAAAACAACAATTTCTCTTTTTATACATAGGCAATGTACAAATGCTAAATACACAAACAACAAAGCTTAATAAAGTTAATAAAATATTATCACAATTTACAATTGTGACGTCACGTTAGAGATCTATACTGCAGATTTATTATTATTTTATATGCATATATTAATTATTTATATTTCTAAGAGACCCCCTATCTTGGCCACGGACAGGGGGTGTGTTTTCGAGGTTTCGACTTTTTCAAGAGCGGTGCAGGAGCTAGCCTGACAGACAGAGCGATTACTATATGTCGAGGGGCCGACAAGTGACTACTTGTTCAGCGCCTATCTCGATTCGTTTCGTTGAAGGGGTCTCCTGAACCCCCTATATCTGAAACAAAGATAAATTCTGTTACTTTTTTATTATGACCAAGATTAAAACTCTGCTTTCTTTTGCACAAAGACAGTCTGACATAACGTACCTAATTATAACACCTATATTTATAATAAAAAATTAATCCGACTTCAAAACTCACTAAAAAGTAAATAATAATTGCTTCATTTGGTTACTTTAATTTACTTAACCACTTCTATGAAGTCGGTGCCACCCAAGTGTAGATAACGTCTAAGTAGAAAGCTCGGGTGGCACCGACTTCATAGATATTTATATAGCCTATGTCACTACCACAATTCTAACGAATTTAACGGCACCTCAGATGTCAAAATCTGTCCAGGCTGTAGCGCGTGCCAAAGAAATGGACCTGCATTCCCACATACATACGCCCGAAAAACATTACCCTTCTTCTGAGACAGTCGGGTAAAAAGAGGGTTATTACTAGCAGAAAAGTGTGCTTTTGAAAATCTGACAATTTTATTTTAGTCAGGGGGTGGAAGCTTGCAACTTTGTAACCCTCCCGCTCTCTTATATTAGACGGAAATGGTAAGGTTTTAATATTTTGGTACTGATATTCTTTGAGAATTTGATCTTTGATCTTTTCTTTCAATTTATTTGGCATGGCAGACCATATTTATATAATATACGAAAAAGTTTGTTCGTTTGTTTAAAAGGGTTAATCTCTAAATTTGCGTGTCGATTGTAAATTATTTTATTAAAGATAGACTCAAAAGTGAAATAGACTATTTAATACAAGCTATACACAACAGCTTGCCATAAATATATATTGGTAATGTTAATGTACTATAATATCGTACAATGTTTAACGAAAATATAGATCTTTAGTACACGGGACGGGGCGGAGGCTATTGCTTGACGGGAAACTATAAAAAAATTAAATTAAGAGGGGTAGCGGGGAAAGAGCACACTTTATATGAAAGTTTGTCTTTAAAATTAAAAGGGTACCTACCTAAGAGGTTTTCACGCGGACGAAGTCGCGGGATATTACTAGTCTTTTAATAATTTCACAGGTTATCTTAAAAGTGCTCCCCTGTATACAGAGTTCATACCTACTTGGTGGAGGCATTGGCGAAGATGAGTAAGGTCGTAACTAAAAGGGATCGTGACCCGCGAATTGAAAAACACTGCTTTATATTAACAAGGTATCTAAATAAATATATTTAAGCAGGTACAGCAGAACATTTAAAAACTTGGTAATTGCGTCATTCAGTACTTACTTAAGTAATTAATTTTCAAACCGGTTCTTATAGTTATTTTTCGCGTGGAAATACGATGTTATCGATTATCTATGTTTTATTCGATGTTTAACAATTTAAAGAGATGTTTTATAATTTACATATAGAAAAAATGAATCATTTGTTTATGCGAACTAACTCGTGTAATTGCCATTTCAATTTTACATTTGACAGATCACAAGAAGATTATGAGCAACATAAAATTATTTTTCCATATTGTTATAGTCGCTATATTTTTTAAAAAGCTCTAATCTATCTTTTTAGCAAAATGTGTGTTTGCTTATTTACTTAAATATAAAATCTTTCTTTTGAGCCATGCCTTGTGTAAGAACATTAAAGTAGTAGAGCTTTTTGAAAGGGGTTCTTCCATCGAAGTACCACCTTGTATTTTCTGCTGCAAAAGTGCAAAACTTGCTGTGTTCCAGTCTAAACGGTATGGTCGTCGGTATAATCACAGACGTATGAGGCTTATCACCTACGACTCAGATTGATGAACACAAGGCGGCATTTTGTAAGACGTCTTCCATGCATGCCCTACGTGTTACTCTCTTTATAAGCGGCAGGTTTTCCACTTAGCAGCCAGCCAGGGCCAGCAGCTTGGTGATTTCAAATAAACCGATTTTCTTTTTTCACGTATTATTTTTTTGACAAAGGCTTTAATCCTATTCCTAATTCCTAATCCTAACTAATATTATAAATGCGAAAGTAACTCTTTCACTCTACAACTACTGAACCGATTTAAATAAAATTTTTTGAAAAAGGACATAGGCTACTTTTAATTGCGAAAAAAGGCTTTAATTATTTATAGGCAGTTTATTAGATATTAATAAATATGACATTCAAAGCGTAGAAAAATTAGGCCCCCGTAATAACTAATTCCACGCGGACGAAGTCGCTGGCAAAAGCTAGTTATTTATAATTGTACACATTATGTAACTTAAATAAAAAAGTAGGTATTTAAGTATTATGCTTGATCATGACTGAGGTTAGGTTCGATAGTAGTCGGGCATACTCTGACAACAGTGACGTGAGTTTCATTCATTTATATTTTACTAGCTTTTGCCCGCGACTTCGTCCGCGTGAAATTAGTTATCACGGCAGCCTAATTTTTCTATGCTTTGAATGTCATATTTATTAATATCTAATCAACTCCCTAAGAAATAGGTCTTAAGCTTTCAAAATGACGATACTTTCATACAACATTTCATCCGCCCTTTAACCCCTTACAACCCTTTTTTTCTCAATTAAAAGTAGCCTATGTCCTTTTTCAGGCTCTAGACTTACTGTGTACCAAATTTCATTTAAATCGGTTCAGTAGTTGTAGAGTGAAAGCAAGACAGACAGACAGACAGACAGAGTCACTTCCGCATTTATAATATTAGTTAGGATTAGGATTAGGATGAATGTCATATTTATTAATATCTAATCAACTGCCTAAGAAATAGGTCTTAAGCTTTCAAAATGACGATACTTTCATACAACATTTCATCCCCCCTTTAACCCCTTACAACCCTTTTTTCGCAATTAAAAGTAGCCTATGTCCTTTTTCAGGCTCTACACTTACTGTGTACCAAATTTCATTTAAATCGGTTCAGTAGTTATAGAGTGAAAGCAAGACAGACAGACAGACAGACAGACAGAGTTACTTTCGCATTTGTAATATTAGTTGGATTAATGTGGAAAATACTCGCTATAGTTTAAATTCTAATAATACGTGAATACATGAAAATTTTAATTTTTGACTTTAACATAAATACTGACCGCTCTCTCGTTGTGCGCTGCCAGCGTTCGTTCTCTGCACTCGAGACTCGTTTGGTTTACTCGTATTGGATTCACTGCAACAACAGAACAGATATATTTACACTACGATCCGTTTACTTTTACTCGTATTTAGGTTACTGTTCAACACAATAAGAAAACTGTGGCGCGGCCTTGCTGCGGCGTAAAGGAGAGCGATATAAAATATTGTTAATAGTTACTTTTACATACAAAAGAAAATGTTTTCCGCTATCACCAAATCTTACTAATCCTACTTTCTGCAAAATATTGAGTACCTACAATGTGTGAGAATAGAGATTAGCTATTTTCTTTTTACTGACCTTGATAAATCAATGTTTACTCATTGTTGCCCCAAACTTCGCTTATTTGTTCCATAGAAACGTCATCAAAACCCATACAGTGGAGTAGGCATGTCCTATTCGGATATAAATATTTTCTGGTTTCATACTTTTTACAGCGTGATTTTGAAATTATAACTTCTGATGGGATGGGAGGGTAGCTATGTTACACAACGCGCTACGGCGCCATGCTGTTTGGCTTCTCTTTCTTTCATGCATATGGCAGAGGTAGGAAGGCTCCTCGTTTCTAACTCTAAACCACTAGCTAGCCGTATTTATCTCTCTGTCGGGCGTCCCGAAAGGCACACATTTTTTAGCCATCGAAAAAGAAAGGAGGAGGTTCTCAATTCGACACGTATATTTTTTTTTATGTATGACCACGCATAACTTTTTATAGTGTTGTCCGATTTCGATAATTCTTTATTTCAATTTTGATATTTTTTTATTAGAAAGGGCACACTTCCAAGGTGGTCCTATTGTCATCATGTTAGGATCTCATGATGATATCTTGGGAAAATTAAAGGAACTCTTCAAATGTTATAGGCACACTTGCAGCGATTTCGGTTTTTGTATAAATATCGGTAGCTTTTTGGCTACTAGTGCCGTATATATACTATGAGAGTATAGTACGAGTACATTACGTGGCGATAAATCACTAAAAAGTAAGAAATAAAAATTTTTAACAAAAAATAGAACCGACTCAAAACGCACTAAAAAGTAAAAAATAACTGTGTCATTTAGTTGCTTTAATTAACTTAAGCATATCTAGGAGGCGGTGCCAGCCAAGTTTTCTACTTTAAGGACGTTACCTACAACCCACAAACTGCTTTACTACGTTAAAAAAATGCTCCTTAAACTTGGCTGGCACCGATTTCATTGATATGCTTAAGTAAATTAAAGCAACTAAATGACACAGTTATTTTTTACTTTTTAGTGCGTTTTGAGTCGGTTCTTTTTTTTTTGAAGTTGGGTTTGTTTTACAGAGAAAATAATGTATAGCCATATCCAATCCACAGATAATATAATATCCATGCACAGTGGTCTTATCCAATTAGAATACACACTAGTACACTATAATCACTTGTAAAGTACTTTAGTAGATGTATAAGTCATTCGTTTAGTATATCTGTCTGGAGGTTAATGGATTTTCTGGATAATGGAAGGACAGACCTTTCGATATTTTCCTCTATCGTTAAAATGTAAAAGTTAATTGGGTTAAAAAGGGGATGAAAATTTAGCAAATATTTTAATAAATAATGCTTGATTTGACTCTTGATGTAATCTTGAATTTAGATACAATCCGTAATCTGTTTAATATCTCAAATAATAAATAAGGTGACTGAATGTCCAATGGGTTATGTCACGTAAAGAAATATGAAGACGTATTACACTACAGCCTTAGAAGTATTTATAGTTAAAGTATGTAATTATGCTAAGTGCTAACGACTAGGTAAGTAGGTATGTAGGTATTTCACATTCGCAAAGAATCTAGATGACGTAGTCCGATGAATAATGAATAATGATGCATACAGAAAAGACAGTGTACTTTGTATGATTCCGGTGATGATCTAGACGACAGATAATTTTCTTAACAAGTTCTACCGAAATCACTTCTTTACATCGACTGCGATCCAGTGCCGGATTTATATATATTTTTGAATGTAGGCGGCGAATAAAAGCATGGCCTTTCTAAAATAATAATAATTTGTCTTCTGAAATGTGCCGCCAGTCGCCTCTAGTACTTATATTGCCATTTAACAAACCAATTAATTTAACATTCTGATTTATTAATTGATCCGAATGATTCCGAATGGCGAATGGAATAGCACCGGAAATCGCAGTGTTCGTCAACCCCCCACTGGCTGGATCGATGATACCAAGCGGCTTACACGAAGCCGCTGGATGCAGGCGACTCAAGGCCATGTTGTTGTTCTTTACGATGCCTATGTCCAAGTAGTTAATCATGGCAGTAGCTTATAAAAGATAACTTTTAAAATAAGATAAACTGCTTTTAGGTGACTATTCGTGTCGTAAGAATTAAATAGGTATCTCAATATGTGGTGGTTTACCTAAAGTGATAATATCTTAAAATCTCGTTGTTAACTGTCCCATCTATTGTGACGAATTTTGATACAAAAAATGAACTCTTCGTGTTATTTGACATTTATTTTTGGACAAATGACTTGCAAGTTATATAAAAACGAAGGAGTAGAGCTTACAACACCTTTAGTAGGTACAATAAATAGGTTGGCACTTTTTTTGACAGTCCAATTTAGAGCGTGTAAGACCATCTTGATTAGGTTTTTTAGTTTCCTTTTTTGAATTAGAGAGAAACAATTTTAAATATATGAAGGATGCTGACTAGCTACTTTACTTTTCTTAATTTATAATTCTGTAAAATAGGTAGGGTAGGTAGGTACACGAGTAAAAATACAATAAACGATTTAACAAATAAAATTAAAATCATAGCTTGTTACTTAATTTATGCAACTTAAAAGGAAAAAATGTTATAGTATAAGAGCTATATATATGGAAACTCCCTCAAAAACACTTTATACCTATTTAAAACATTTGACGTAATATTAGATTCAGTTAAATGTTGGATTTATTTTTGTTTTTGATAAAATAGTAATCTTCTCTAATAAGGCGTATAGGCTGTGTTAGGAATGGATACAACAATAGTTTAACAGGTGGGGTTTGAACCTTGAACATCTCTCGGTTTTGAGTCCTCTTTACTACTGTAAAATCTTTGTCTTTCTGTTCACGGTAATCTCCTACAATAAACCGATCGATCGATTTCAAAACTGAAATCGATTGTAATATGATTTTACAGGTAGATTAAATATATTCCCGATCAACGTATTATTTGTTCGATAGAGATTTAACTTAGGAAACAAAATCTGAAAATGTTTAATAAGATGTTATCGCCAAAAATACTGGCCATTGATCAGGTCAGTTGATCCGTAGCATTCGCATCGGCCTTTACGAAAACTACAAAACTGCGCAATGTAGGCGTCGCCATGACATCACTGTGTTTACCGTCTGGCACATACTCACTACTAATGCATATAAATAGTATTCCTCTCTAAATGTTACACTGCAATTAACACCTTATCTTCAAAATCTTAAGACACATTTCCCCTAGATTTGCGATGGATTTTAAGGCGTTTAGTTCCGCACTTCTGTGTGTGTACATCGAGATGGCTGGGTTCTAGGTCACTGGGCACGTTCCTCGACTACTGTCTTTGTTTTGTTGTTAATCGATAACTGATCGATTTATCGGTTGAAATATGTCGATATAGGTACATAATGAGTGCCATCCTTATTTGGTACAATTGTATTACACAAGTACAAATTGAGCAGTTAAGTTATTGTTCTTGTGAGGAAACTCATACATAATGTGGGAGGGTGATATTCTAAGATGGAACGTCTTACGCGTGCCTTTACGAAGTGAACCTTGCGATTTTTTAGTTAGGTACTTTGATTTCGTATATTGTAAAAAATCTAGTTTTTAAACAAAAATCTTTAGGAGATGTAGCTTCAACATTCCTGGATTAAAGTAACAGTACATGTGTTGATTCATTACAAGTTAGCCCTTGCCTGCATTCGCACCTGATGGTAAGTGATGATGCAATCTAAGATGGAAGCGGGCTGTTTACATTATCGGGTTCTATATTTTCTGGTCAGTTTACAACCATTTTTTGTAAGCAATCTATTGTATCAGGAAGAAACATGAGCGGTGTATACGAACTCTACATTTTGCGAGGTTAATAATGTATTAGGTATATCCGTATTATTTCAAATATCCAGTATCCAAACTAAATGAAACTGTGAGTGATGCCGGTGACTCATGGTAATAACAAACGGCATCCGATTACTAAGACATTTTTTTACGTTGTCACCTTACAGTTTTTGCTACTTATTAAATAGTAGATTTTGTCCTCAGCTTCGCCTCTAGAATATAATGTGGAATATATAACATTTATACATGTATGCAGGGGCGTATTTATAGCTTTCAAATGGAGGAGGTCCGAGGGTCCAGAAATGTTTACTGTTGCCAGAGTCTTACTTAAATCTTACAGCTTCACGATTTCCATTCGTACTTCAGTCTGTCAGCGGTTTTATTAGTACACTAAAATATCTCAATAATGTACATAATGTTCACGATTTATATTTTCATCGTATGCTAAAGTTGGACTGGAAGGATTATCCTACATTTTTAAAAGACTGGCGATTAAAATAACAGACAAAACAAATATATTATTAAAACAGGTATATTCATAACATTGTCAAGGTTGTGAGACTTTGAACAATGCTGCGATTTAACATTTATACCTGTTTTCAAAGGAAACTACTTCGTGACACCTACATTATACATATTTCTTGTAAGTTGTACTTGACCGTACTACGACTATAACTAAGGTAAGTAAGCTCTCGAGTAAAGGACATGAACTATTTTCTTTTTGCCGATTTCTAGCATCATCTGAACGTAGATTATCACTACGATCCCGGGGGTGGCAAGTATAAGTAACGTATACCTATTACGTTCAGCCCATAGATTGTCGACGCCTAAACTAAGGTCTGAATGGGCCTAAGAGAGTTTTTCACACCTCCCATATTCGTCTAGGCTACCTCAAGCTCTTTTCTAGCCCTCGGCGCTGCGCTCCTCAGCTAATCAGCGGAGTCTGCGGAGCCTACAGCAAAAACATAATCAGAAAAAATATACAGCAACTGTAAACCTGTTCGGCTATAATTCTTGAGTTATGAATATAAAATAGATTTAAGATAAAAAAAGAAGAAAAAGATGATAGAAAAAGGTTCGGGCAATGAAAATAATATTATTGACTTTTCTTTTTCCTTCGTTGCAGCCTGACTTTAAAAATAATGTGCCTGTAACTTCACCGACAATCACGCCTTCAGACCGAAACATACGATCGTAGCAATGTGTTCAATTATTTATAGTCTGTTATTATCGCATATGTTAGTCTATATCTTAGAGTCTAAAGCACATTGTCTCGAAGAAAAAGACAACCTGTTTGCCTCACTCATCTTCCTATGTAATGTATTTTGCTTTCTCACTCTCACGTTAGTTTGAGAACCCAAAACGTTGTCACGTTATAATTTTGTAATATCAAAATGTAATTCTTTTCTTTCCTTTCTATTTCGGCCATTAATCGGTGCGCCGCGATTATTGTAAAATAATTTAAGTTTTTAATTTTAATACATCAGAGAAGTTGAAGACTACAACAAATCTTTTATTTTGCCTGGAACCACATTGCAAAGCAGTAACAAGCCTGAAGGTAGCGTTTCCCTTGTTGTGTTCTTTCGCAAATACAATACAACTACTTAAATAGGCCTATGTAGCTAATGATGAAGAGCAACGCGGTCACTTTCATCAAATTCCAATGGAAACGAACAGCGCGAAAGCTAGTTACCAGATATTGCTAGTGATTACTGTAATTTGTGCCTCGGTGCGGCGTCGACAGCGGCGTCGGTTTCAGTCAGGGGTGATCGACCTCGTTCAATGGCCTGTACCTCTCCGGTACTGGTATCTTTTGTTGCCTAAGTTATAACACTAGAACGTTACCTAACCAAGATGGAAAGTGTGCAATCGATAGGAAAAATCAATATTTCTTAAACGAACTATCTGTGTAGATATTATTTGATTTTTTAAAGAATTTTTCTTTTTTTATGGGGATGGTGAGTTTTATAATATAGTCTAAAGGGACCAACCAGGGATCCAGGGGTTTTCATTGGGGTCATATAACTCTTCTTGAGGTTCTCAATACGACTCCCATATTTTTCTTCTTTTTTGATAATTTTTTTTTTTAGAAATGGTATACTTCAAAAATAGTATGACAGTCATTATGTCAGAAGGATATCTTTGCGAGTGTCGGCTTAGAAGTTTGAATTTTTCACAGTTCTATTCCAAGGAACAATAGACCTGAATATTTGATACAAATTTCAGCTTGCTACCTTCGCGTGTGAGAAAAAGGGTCTTCATAGATAAACGGGCAAAAAAGTTATCCTATAAAGGATCAGTATTTCTCTCCCTAGATTTGGAACCCTAAAAAATTCATTCATTTAGTCACTTTAATTTAATTAACCATATCTATGAAGTCGGTGCAATCCAAACTTTCTACTTTAAGGACTTTACCTGAAACCCACAATGTACTTTGGTACTTCGTTAAATAAACTTTCCTTGAATTTGGATCAGGGTCAATACCCTTTTTGCAGCGCCGGAGCACCCTTTTACACGAAATCTTTAGTAACCCGAGTTGGTATCATGTTATTAACCCTAGAAAGATAATCTGCGTCAAATTGACGCATGCGTTTTCGAAAAATTGCTCTGTCTCTCTAATCATCGTGAATCCATAGCTGTGCGTTTAGGACATCTCATACGTTGCTAGGACCTACCACGTAGTATATGTGTCAATAAGGTAAGTACAACCGATTTTGAAATATAACAACCGAGTGAGTCAAAATGACGCATGATTATCTTTAGTGTGACTTTTATGACAGCGGCTTATATGAAACTTTTATTGTGTTTCGTATGTTTCAGTACTTTTTATCATAACTATTATTATAATTTTATTTTTGTAGATAAATTGTGAAATATATAATACAATGGGGAGTAGCAATTTAGACTAGGACCACATCCTGTCCGCTCTTATGCAAAGTAACGACCAGATTCCGTACGAAAACTCTAAAAGTGGAGTAGCGGACCATAAAAGCTAAGATGGCGTACAGAGCGACACAGGAGGGTTTGTAGACGAGGTTCAAGAAGCCACAGCCGACGCCGAGTGGAAAAGGAATCTTCGAAGAGCAAAACAGTACTGAATAACCAGCCGTCTGAAAGTGATATATCGTGAGCATAACGATGATATGTGTCAGAGCTGTTTGTAACTTACTTTTATAAAACTTTATATTCATAAATTATAAGATAAGTTAACTGTTCATTTTCTACTAAGAAAAATATTAATTATTACAATAAAAAGCAAGTTTTTATTTGAAAGAGTAAGTGTTATAAAATTTCATTGATTTATAGAAGTTTAGGTTTAAGTTTGTTTTCTTAAATAAAAATAAATGAGTATAAAAATTTATCTGCATTATTTATGATACCATTGACATATTAATACTATGGACTTCGGGTCAGCGATGAAAAGTGTCCGAACCAAAAGTAAGCCAAAACGCGAAATGACTTCCAATCGCAATTCAGTCTCATATTAGCTGACTGACAGAATACACGTCAATAATGCCGTAATGTGTTATAAAAAACTTGTAAGAACTACCCGAGTAAGGTGAGAAAAGAAGACGGTGTACCATATTTTCAGTAAGGAAATATTTACTGATGATTTTAAAGTATTATTTTGCTTAGAAACAGGCTATTTTATTAAAATTTTAATAAACTATAGAAACGAATTGCATAACCAACCAAAATGAACAAAAGAATCTATCTGTCCTTTTCCCATACGCTACCCGCGTATAGGATAGAAGGAGTGCAATATGTTTATCTAATTAACCACATTTAGTTCGGATCTGCCGTGAGCAATAGAATGTTTTAGAACAACGACTGCATAGAGTTATTTTGTTGTTTAACATTTGAATTATTTAATTACTTAATTTTTGAATGAAAATAATTTTATAATTTATTTTTTATGTCAACTTATATTTTTTATGTCATGAAAATTAATCAAATAACTTTTACCATAATGGTATATTAATTTGATAACTATAAGAATTATCTAACGTCATTGAAGTAAAAAGATATATTTTCAGTTTAATTAAAAAGAGGAAAATATCGAGAACTTAAAATTTCAAAGTAAAGAACTATGTCGAGTGGCATATCATTTTGTACATTAGTGGATTTGGTTTGTAATGAATTATTATTATAACTAATTATTATTTTATACAAGATAATTACAACAAATATTATTTGGTACAAGATTTATCCCAGCATATAGAGGTCAGGGATATGTAAATATAAATTAAAATTTGCTGTAAATATAATATATAAATATAAGATGCCAAAAAAATTTGAAAGCTACCGACTCCACACCATTTATGTTGTCCTATTTTCACGAGAAGCTGTCATGTCAAAAAAAGGCTGCCATGGCAACCGTCAATCGAAGCTGATTACTTATTGCATGCTATTAGACCGTTGCAAATTAGACTGTATAACAATACGATAAGACATACATTACAATGTTATTTTGTGTATAAAAACATAAATACATCCTAGTGTGTATAAAATATCTTGGGACACTTTTGACGTAAATTTTGCATTAGACCCGAAGTCCATAGTACTAATATGTCAATGTATGATACTAATATATGTGCTTATATAATACCATACAAATCATTGAAATAAACTATAACACCTAGACCTACAGCTAATTCAAATACATGCGTCAATTTTACGCATGATTATCTTTCCCGTACTATAAAATATGATTATCTTTCTAGGGTTAAGAAAGAAGCCAGACATGTTCTAAAAACATGGCCGAAATTTGTACAATGCGCACCTATTTATCTACCTAATTTAAAACAGGCAACACGATAACCGTGTATGTAGCGTACCAATCCATAGCAATAATTGACATAAAACCACGTTGTTTAATTATGTTGTTAAAGATAACCGGTTAGCGATTCTCATACCCTACTAGAATTTTTGAGTTATCGTGACTTTTCGGTATCATTTAATAGTAACATCACAACGGAATGGTGATCATTAACCTAACTACCTACTGATTGACAGCAAAACAACTATAATAAATGGCCGAGTTGACGACAAATCAACCCGTGACACATAGGTACCCAGTAGTTTAGTGGTTTTGGAGATATAAGGGATAATTCAGATCGGAAGTTATCCTATTACCTACCCTATTTGTTAATCCAGATTAAAAACTGAATTCGTCTCATCCAAATAACAAAGAGAGTTGGAAAGAGACTAAAAAACTATCGGATCAATTAATTCTCAGGACTGCGTCTACTAGGAAGATAAACTCCAGTATTCAACGAGCAACAATAAAATTACTTATTAATAAAAAGAGAATTAATTAGTTTGGTACAATTATTTATAATTACAGAATATTATTTTCAGCGTTGCTTTGTACTGAAAATATTTAGTTTGATCGACGAAGCAAGGAAGTTATGAAATGGATGAAAAGCGAATTAAATAGTCCATGAAAGTAGTCGAAGCGCAGTGGCAAGGTTAGAGCGGCTAATAGAATTCACCACCCACCGCTGCTTCCATTCATTAGTGAATACGGACGCGTTTCTAAGGCGCGAACAATGCGGGGTGACATTTTGATTGCGATCAGTGGCAAATAAACGTCAATTTCATAAATAAATTATCAACTTTTATTATTTTATATCGTCTAATCAAATAAGTCATGAAAAGGAGTAAACTGCAATGAATCTGAATAAGCCTTTATATTAGAATTCTGAATTATTTTGAGGTAGTTAAAAGCAAAATTTGTTCATGAGTTTAAAAAGAACGATTAAGACGTAGGTAGCCTAACTGTAGAATTTCCTTAAATTCATCAGCGCCGTAAATACTAGGTAATGTCTTAGATGCACATGATTCATACACAAATATTTAATCAGTTGTTCTTAGATAGGTAGCTGACAATATTTTACACCAAATATAACACTTTTCAGTTCAATATAAATTAGTTATATAGGTACCTAGGTTAGTATAATCGACATCATATTTCTCTGTCATTTTATTAAATTTCTTTATCACCGATCATACGCTACACTGTCCGCTCCTAAAACCTCACCCTTTATGAAGTATTTAGGACAGCGTTGACGGAAGGCAAGATATTCTATTTTATATATCTTAAACCAATTAGCCGGCGGAGTCGCGAGGCGTGCGGCGCGGCCTGAAGAACGAGACACTTTCGTTACGCGAGTGAAATTGATTTCGCACTTTCCAGTTGTAAAAACACTTCCTACAGAAAGATTATAGGATATAGGTCAGCGCAATCGGCGTGTCAATTTAATCCTACTAGTCGGGAAATTCGTAAAGCGCCAGCTTTTAACCTCTCCTCTCCCTCGCTGCAGCGGCCGAAAATATAACACTATATTTAGAATAGGAAATAGAAGCGTTCGTTAATCGAATAGGATACGTTTGGGAACTCACCAGAATCTTGCGCGTGCGTGTTGCTGTTCGTTGGCGGATACGCGTTATTATTTCACTGAAATTTCTACAAGTCGCATCGCCTGTCGCTTGCGCAGACTCCGGTCGTGTGGCGCCCGCCCGGGCGGTGTGCCGACTGCCGCGCCGCGCGCGCACTTCCACGCTCCACAGACCCGACACTCGAGCGAAAATCGAGACATGCAGACGGCACTTTACCGTGCTTTGCCGTGTTGCAGCTATTCTATCTATCAAACATCTGGCCATGGATTTGTACCATAGCCACGGGGGCCACAGCCATAGGCTACAATACCTATTGTGAACTAGAATTTTAGGCCGAAGTCCCAGTGTCTACGAATAAGTCCTTAAATAGTTGTTCTGTGTTGACCCGAAGGCTAGACGGAGAAATAGCCTTCGGCTACCTTTCTGTGCTTGCCTGGACGCTGTTGTGGGTAGAAAAATAAACAATCCAAATCTATGCTTTTTGCGACTGAGTAGAGTAACTTACCATTTAAGAGGCGGACGATTCCCGATTTACGATATCTAACATTGGACCGCCCTACCGTTACCGGGCCTAGGGGTCCACACGTGACTGAGCCTACAACATGTATATTACGTGGATGGTTAATAAGATTCCCTATGTCCGTCATCAAATGTAATCATCATAACCGTTATCCTTATAACATAAGGTTCATATGTGTATTTTATTCCAAAAATAATTACCTAGTTCACATAACAAAGTTTCGCGTCCATACGCTACCAGGTACAAGTTAAGTCAACACACATCCATATGTACAAATTAAATGATCTTACCTGACCTGGGAGCTAAAACTCGGTCTTAAAATGGATCTATGAGTTGATAGTTTCGCCAATACTGAAGTATTGGCCCATTGTATGCAAGGGCGGCTCCATTGTATAGGGGGGTGGACACATTGTCACGTTCTAGGCATAAAATGCACAAATGTGGATCGCGGGCGAAAATTTGTGGATTTACGGATTCCACATTAAAATTGAGAGTCCTAGGGCATCATAGTAAATGTAACAAAAACTTTTCTGAAACCCGCGTCAAAATCGATTCAGCAAAACGCGAAATGATCGCAGACATACATACAAAAATACAGATCATACTGAGAACCTTCTTTTTACTACTCTCTGGCCACAGTGGTCGAATACTCATGATGGTGCCATTGTGGAGAGACATGACTAGAGTGCAACGATAATGATGATTTGCATGGCATTATTACAGGTTAGTCTCAGAAAGACTGGGCTACTTTATACAAAAACAACGGGCAGCGCTGCAGTTAAGCTGTATCGCGCCATAGTGACAATATTTATCACAATATTGGATAATAATAATCACATTTCACCACGTGGCCTGTTAAGGCAATGTTTGTCTATGGGTGCCGTGACTCTATGCTTTTTGAGCGGAGTGTACTACCGCTAACATAAGTATCACCTCTTTGATCAAGTAGCTAGTCTTATGGCTTATGATAATAAAACCTTAACATTTGGGTCGGGCAATTGAGATTTTCGAAGGCTTTAGAATCTAAATAATTAGTATAAAGCTCGAATTTAAGAAGTTCTTGGTGTTACATGGCTTTGGGCGATTCTTTCGACATAGGATAATAGGTTTAATAAAAAAGACAAAAGCATTCATATAAATTATCTATTAACTTATAATATTTTAAAATCGTCAGAATGGTTACTGACTCAAATTATTAATAAACGAAGTTTTTACAACCACGTAGCAAACATTTAAGATAGCGCGTTTTTTGAAAATACATTTCCATACAAGTTCCATACAAGTATTAAATAAATATCCGCAAACATTTTCTAGCAAGGTTCATGACAAAATTGTATTCAAAACAAAATTACTAATAAATACAAGAAAAAATGAAATGGCGCTGTAGTTTCAGTATTATGAAAAAATATCGATTCTGTTATTTACATACACTTACACTGTTCTATTTATAGTTTATTACATTGATTTTTTTAAAAGTAAATTTGGGTTATATTTATAAAAAAATAAATAAAACGAAAAGTTCAAAGTCGTGGAAGAAAAACACTAATGGATTAATGATACAATTTCTTTAAAATAATTGTTATTATTCCTAGTGTCTCCGCTCTTGTGGAAACGCACCTTTTTGAATGAAAGGAACAAAAAAATTATTCGTTCTCTAATTTAAAAATCGGAATGAATAAAACAATTAACGCTGAAAATTAAATTATCTACTTAAATTAAAATAATAGGAAATATATATATAAATAAGCTAATTAAAAGTTAATACTAAAATAGTTATAATTTGTTGCGCGCAGTCCAGTAGGCGCAAAGGCACTGTCGACATAGGCTTTTATCACACTGGAGATTTGCGGGCGAGTTTACGATGTGCACATGAGCACAGTGCGATCTGTATATATTTTCCGATAAGATAACAAAAATTAGAAAACCCCCTTCTATATAACACCATCTCATATCTACTACTCGACAACTATAGTTTTTTCATAATTCTTATGTTAACTGGCACCTCTACGAAATGGCGTCAGTTATTAAAAAAAGCCGAGCGATGTTTGGTCACCTTTATATTACCGACGTTCAATAAGTGTTAGACTGTCTTAGATGTACGATATTTAAACATATGTTACATGCGTTAACTTTAAACTCGCAAATCTAGTGTAATAACGCCAACGTTTGATATTTTGTAAATAATTTATTTGTTTTGCTACCCTCCGTGTCAAACCAATCTAAGTGAGAAAGCCACTCATCCCCGACAAAATCCTCTATATATATGTTATACTCTGTAAAACAATCTTTCGATGTTTTTTTATGGCTTTAAGTAAAATTAATCAATTCCTTTTCATAATGACATATTTCATGATCACTTCTGCAAAGTTTTCAATAACATTCTTGTAGACATGTGAAGATTGTTGACAATTTCTTATTTTTAATCCATTTGGCTGTGCTTAGGAAATACGTAAAAAATAATTATTCATAATTCTGAGATTTTTCTGTTGTTCATCCACGAAACATGTATCCATGACGTAAAATAAATCCAAAAATGTTCCATTCTGTGTCTATTTTAATTGCGGTTTGCTTATAAATACGTCGAACCATCAGGTCTATGCTGCATCAATAAACATATCTCGTGTAGAGAATCTATCGTCGATCAATCGGCACGCCTGCTCTACAAATTAATAATGAGTTGATATTTCGAATATTGCTTAATTATCATTAACATAAAGGTCTGACCAGTACAAAAGTGCAAGTTAATTTAATTAACATAATTATAGATCACTTCAACTTTTATGGAATACTATGTTACATATCACTGTTATAACGCAATTTGTTTATTCAGTTAATTGTTTTGTTTTCTATCTATTACTCGTATTTTATACATTTACTTTTTATCAAATATACATAGTTTCGTACTCAATGAGCGATTATCGGCCGAACCATTTATATTAACAATAAAGGGCGTAAATAAACAAATACTATGTAAAACCAATATTGCCAACCGACAAAATTTTACTGTTTTATATTGAGTAGATTATAAAAAAAGAGTAAACAAAAATCACTTTATTCATTTTGCAGTCATGCGCATCGTATTGAGCTAGATACCATTTATTTGAAAGCAGTGAAAGGGTATTGGTTATTTGATAGTAGTTTATATCTACACACACCGGCATATTTAGCGGAACATCAACTTTGGAACGCGGACCAATGGAGTAAGGTATTGTTTAGTGATGAGTGCAGAATTCTCTTAAATCAAATTGACGGCAGGCAAAGAATATACAGACGCAAAGGAGAACGATACATTCAGACAAATTTTGAAACCACAGTTGCATACGGCGGTGGATCAATAATGGTTTGAGCGGGCATTTGTTTGGGAGCTCGCACAGACTTGGTAGTGGGAAGGAGTTGACAGAGGGAGTCTGACTGCAGATCGCTATATCAGAGAAGTTTTAGAAGAAAATGTCGTACCGTTTGCCCCATATATCGATAACGATTTTATTGTTATGCAGGTTAATGCTCGGCCGCATACCGCTCGGGTAACTTAAGCTTATCTTAATTATATGAATATCACTGTTATGGAGAGGCAAGCGAGTTCACCGGATATGAACCCAATAGAGCACGTTTGGGACTTGCTGAAAAGAAAAGTTAAGTCCAGAATTCCAGCTCCTGCCAACGTGGGTGAACTGCGAATCGCCGAAGTTGAGGAATGGCGGAGACTATCCCAGGAGACCATCGATAACATTATTCTCAGTATGCCTAGACGTATAAAATATATATATTTAATAAAAGCACGTGGAGGAAATATGCGATATTAATCACCATTTTTTTAATTTAATTAATTGTTATTTTAATATTAATTTTCACTTTTCCCGGTTACCTTTACTCGCAAAATCTGTTCCTAATGTGATCTCATTTTAAGTAAAACAAACGAAACTTTAAATAACATAAGAAGTGTAGTAAGTAGACTTTAGAATAAAACCATATTTTTTTAATTATAGACCTTTTTTATGTTCCGCTAAATATGCCGGTGTGTTTATTAGTATAAATCATTTGCAAATGAGTTTTGATGTCACATCTCTCCTCTTGGATAATCCTTGCAAATATAAAGGCGACAGTTTTTAAGTATGTATGTATGGATGTTCGTTACTCTTTCACGCAAAAACTACTGAATGGATTTTGATGAAACTTCACAATGATATAGCTTACATATCAGAATAACACATAGGCCAAATTTTATCCCAAATTTCCCACGGGAACGAGAACTATGCAGGTGAAACCACGGGCGTCCTCTAGTTTTAAATAATTAAACAATGTGTTAACACATACAAACTCGTTCTGTCACTTTACTACATTCAAACTGTCTTCAAGATATATATATAAACAGAATTATCAAAGCAAGTTAAGTGATCAGATTATGTGTTAAACCTACAACAGTATGTATGTTACCACCTTAGTATATTATACCAGTCTCAATATAGTTTTACAGCAGGCAGTTACAGTTTTTAAATAAATTCCTTAGTATTATATACTTTTTACAATACTTAGAATATTATGATTATGTTATAAATAGTGCAATTACAATTATTATATATTTTTCAAAAAAACGCAATCAACTTTAGACAATCAAGACTTAATGAATGGAAAATTTAAATTTATTTTGTATTTAGCTATTAGTGATCGCTTCTTGGCTTGCTCCTAGTCTATCAAACTAAAAAAGGGTACAGTTGTTTTCTTAATAAGAATCTGTCAGCTAGCCACTTGTCAACTCGCCTAGAACACTCTAAAGAATCTTTTACCATCAGTGTGAATTGCAGTCAAGGGCAACAATGTAAATTGAAAAATAATATAGTCGCCCTAATAATTGAAATTATCGCTCTTTCGTTATAGATAAATGTTTTTAAGCAATTGTATAGCTTTTATCGCGTTCCTTGAGCGTGGAGACCGAATACAGAAATTCCGTAACGAAAAAACCTAACACCCCCTGAGTATCAAAAACATAATATCAAAAGCACAATTTCGGCAACGACGTCATCGGGGAACGTGGCTTAGCGGTAAGGCACTAAGTGCCTGGATTGCCAGAGAGACACGGGTTCGAATCCCGTCGGATCAGCAATTTTTTTTTTCCAAGCGTAAAATTTAAAGTCAATTTTTTTTAAATTAATAACTTTTTGCAATATCACGCTTAAAAAAAATTGCGTAACCGACTGGAGGCTAGGCCACGGTCCCGATGACGTCGGTAGGTAAACATAGTTGATAAAAAATGCTATGCAATAGCTTTACCGCGGCAGTCTCCGAGTGCCACACGTCTTTTTTTTTTTTCAATTTACAATTTATCCCTGCAGCTGCAGCTGCTGCCTGCAGTCACACGTGACGTAAAGAGATGATGCAATCTAAATTAACCGCTGGCTAACTTGTTAGGAGAAGGATGAAATCCACACCTCTTCGTATCTACCATAAAATCGTATAGGAATAAATCGCTTGGCAATAAGTCTTTGTCGGTAGGGTGGTAACTAGCCACGACGGAAGCCTTTAACTAGCCAAATCTGGATCAATTTAGAAAATCTTTATCAGGCCAGCTTAGTATCGAACCCAGGACCTCCGTGTTCAATCCAATATGCATACCACTGCAACAAGGAGGCCGTTTATTTTTCTCTACTCTAGCTATGTGTCCTAGGTCTGCAGGTTTTATTTCTGACACTTTTCAAGAGCATTAGGATAAGATATTATAAGTTACATAGACAATGCTAATTTGAATGCAATGCTCACATTGGATCAGCAAGGTGGGTATTAGCTCTATAATATAAAATTGCATTACATTTATAATTCTGAGGTAAAAGGTATCTGTAAGACTATCTGTTAATACATGTTATGTGCCATTTTTTATAAAATCAAAAATTCCTTTACACATACATTTTTTACAAATTTATAATATTTAAACACTGACAATTATTAATAGAAAAAAAAATCATATCACTTGCTGAATCAACTTTGCACATTTTGATAATATTTCACATTAGCTTGCATTGTTTTGACAAATGTTTCATCATGAGTGTCACTGTCTCACTGTTCACTATTGGTCACGAGTCATGATGTCACTGCTGACAGTAGAGCGCGGTCACTATTCGATGACGATGACGCTCTCGGGGGCGGTCTGTCATTTGGTGGGCGTGCTCAGACCGAGAGCAGACGACAGGAGGCGGACCACGTTCTTCTGTTCCGTGGGTTCGTTTTCTGTAACATATAAGCATTGCTGTTTCAACACATTTTTTAAATTGTATTTCGTTTAAAACTAGCAGACGCCTGTGACTTCACTCACGTGAGAAATAGTGTGTTGCAACCTTCAAAAAACACCAAAAATAGCAAAAAAAATTGGTTGTCTGTAAAGTCGGTTTACTGACGATAATTGAACGTGACTTGACTTGACTTAAGAAAATACTGATGGAATGGTAGCATTTAATTGGTTATTAAAATTTTTAATTTAACTATATTTTTATAAATATTAATTTAAATTAGTAAAATATTTGATTATGATTTTATAAATTTATGTTTTAAATTTATAATAAATATATTAATTTATAAATATATTAATTTTTAATTTAAAATTAATATATTTAATAATTATATTTAATTATTTATTATTAGACGGATTTCGAACGCTGCCGAACGCAAAGGCCGATTGTGCTTTTTTGTCGCTCGTTCCGCGCTCTCGCTTGCACTTCAAGCCTTACATGGAACGCCTCAAAGCGAGGTAACGACGCATGAGTCATGTTTTTTCGTGCGTGCAGCCGGCCCTATCGAATTAAAAGACGTTGTCACGTCAAAAATATCTGTAAACCTTTATTAAGAAAAGGGGCGAGTTATTTTCAAAAGATATAACTATGCCATCGCGGACTTTTTGTGGACCTAATAACGAGAAATGGCATGACATTATTTCATTAAGTAGGCTTTGATATAATGTAAAAGTGGATGGACATTCAGTGGCTGAAAAGCGTCCTGACTAAATGAGCGCCAAAAATAGGATCTTTTCAAATAGCTTGAAATTGAAAATTCAACCTCAAACAGATTCACCTAAGGTTGCATTTGCTCTGAATTTGAAGTTTTAGACTTTAGACTTTAACCCAGATAATACGGGAAGAGAAAAACTTTGAATATATTGGTAATTTTTTATATATGGTAATATTAGGGTTCCATTATCAAGAAAAAAATAACAAAAAATATTTGACCTTTTGGGAAAGCTGGAAAATGGTGTTCTTTTAAAGGAACGCTAGTAATATCCACTACTGTCACGTGGTATCTGAATTATTATAGGTAAATGGAAGATAAATAAAATTACGTTATTATTTTACAGATTTTATTATTAAAAAAGGAAAGCAATTATTAGTCCCATTGGAAACGTATCCATAGGTACTTTGAACCTTGATCTTGGTATACAAACTTTCCGTGAAAATAGCCCGATGCTGCTATAGGTATCAGGAAAAACTGTCCATACACATAAATGAGCTTGCCCGAGCTCTAACTCTCGAGGGGGGGAAATCAATATGTTCGACTTCAGATACACATTGCTGATCTCAAACATAGTTTTTCATAACAAGCCAAAAGAGGGGGCCTGCTGCCAGGAAATCTACAGCAAAGATGAGCTCCAGGTTATGACCATAGTGCTCAGTTATTCAGCTAGAAGAGTGGTTTATTGTTTGTGTATAGATTGCCATGATACAGTATAAAAACGAAAAAAATGGATACTTTTTATTGTATCGTATGGTGCAACAAAAGAAATTCCTTTGAGTGAGTGTAAAGTAATTTTACACTATACACAAAATAATTTTACATTCTTGTGACAAATGCAACACCTAGTCGTAGTCTGCTTCTCTTGATATTTTATAATGTGTCCTATATTATCATAACGCAATTCTTTATGCAAGTAGGTACTTAGAACTATGACCAAATTTATAATTTTGATTCATTTTGATAGTCTCAATTATGCCCGTAGCAACAGAAATCACAAATGAAAATTTCCGAAATACTAAATTCAAACGTTTCACGCTCTGTCTTCTGCATATCTTTATTATGGGGTAAAGGACATTTAGAAAAACAATTTCCCCTCGTAGTGGCTTTTATGCCCCGTTGACCCATTACATTTATTAGATTGACTGATTTAAAAAAATATCGAAAAATAAATGAAAAAGTGCTCTATTATCTATAGCGTCGAACGTCAACTGAGCAATATCTGTTCCTTGACCTTGGTAAGGATCAAACCAAGCTATATAGTCTAAGGGTATTGCACCGACCCAAAATTTGCAGCCCCATCTGATTGATTGCTTGGATGGATGGCCATCATAATAAGGTACCATAGCTTCATCTATACTGTAGTTCTCCTCAAAAGGAGCAATTACAGTTCTCGGATGGCAAAATTGTGATGCTAAAAGGTATGTCTTTTTCATCGTCAATATGTTCCAGTTGTTCAATGATTTCAAACAAACAAATCACGTTGACATGATCTGAAAAGTAAAAGAACAATATGAGCAAATCTGTATTGTTGTAGTAGTTCATCTTACTAGCGTTTGATAAAAAGAACACCTAATTCAACGACAAAATTTTAACTTAAAATATTACTATTTCAAATGAAAAATGTACACAAAATGTTGTCAAAGAAGACAATATTACGATGCTAAGCAGTTTTATACTGAATATTACGTAATTGATATAAACTTACCTTTCGTCGTTCATCCTTATTTTTTTTAGAAATAAAATACAGAAAAACACCACTAATGATAATTTATTTACACATGCAATGACTTCTAAATCGAAGAATATAGTTTTGTTTCGCGATACGTAACATAAACTTTATTCTGTTTTGCCCTCAATTCGCTAGATATTTTTTTTCCCGAGGTGTTCCTTTAAAAGTGAGCTAGTAACAACTGGGTTAATATTAACTATAAGCATATATATAGCATTTAGGTATAATTATTTTTACGTACTTTAAAACTGACGAAATAAAAAAGTGATCAGTTATTAAGTGAATTTTGTACATGATTTTGTGTCCACTTTTTAATAAAAGTTCAATACTTCTAAACCAGTTAGTTACACAGTCATACAAGATAATCTGGAGAGTTAAAAATTCCTCTTTAACTTATTTTAGTAGCAATAAACGAGTTTTATATGATCACATACCATCAACACCAGTAACATGTTTCTCTAGATTGAGCTTCTCTTGAGCCACTTGGTAAATGCCCTCTTCTATGGTACCCGAGCTGAGCAGCCGGTAGATGGTCACGGGCCTCAACTGACCCATTCTATGACACCTAGAATAAATAAATAAATATTCAAGGAAAATACACACATCGCTATATATTCCCACAGTAAGCATAGGTAGCTTGTGTTATGGGTACTATGATAACTGATGAATATTTTATATATTATACATAAATAATTCCAGTTATATATAAACACCCAGATACTGGAAAACATCCATGCTCATCACAAACATTTTTTAGATGAGGGAATCGAAGCTACAGCCTAGAACAGCCTCCGTCGCGCAGTGGTATGCGCGGTGGATTTATATGACGGAGGTCCTGGTTCGATTCTCGGCGGAGCAGAATAAGATTTTTCTTAATTTGTCTTAGTCTGGTGGTAGTTACAACACTACCGACAAAAACGTACCGCCAAGCGATTTAGCGTTCCGGTACAATGTCGTGTAGAAGCCGAAAGGGGTGTGGATTTCGTCCTCCTAACAAGTTAGCCCGCTTCCATCTTAGATTGCATCATCACTTAACATCAGGTGTGATAACAGTCAAGGGCCAACTTGTAGTCGATATAGGTTGCAGTAAGGACCCAGATGCAGGGTCACTACCCCCTGCGCCAATCGACCGTCAAATGGTAAAAGAGAGCGTACCTGTCTTCAGCCTGCTTGTCGTTGTAGGGGTTGAAGTCGATGTCGTGTATGATGACGGTGTCGGCAGCCGTCAGGTTGATGCCCAGCCCGCCCGCGCGCGTCGACAGCAGGAACACGAACACGTACCTGTCTTCAGCCTGCTTGTCGTTGTAGGGGTTGAAGTCGATGTCGTGTATGATGACGGTGTCGGCAGCCGTCAGGTTGATGTCCAGCCCGCCCGCGCGCGTCGACAGCAGGAACACGAACACGTACCTGTCTTCAGCCTGCTTGTCGTTGTAGGGGTTGAAGTCGATGTCGTGTATGATGACGGTGTCGGCAGCCGTCAGGTTGATGCCCAGCCCGCCCGCGCGCGTCGACAGCAGGAACACGAACACGTACCTGTCTTCAGCCTGCTTGTCGTTGTAGGGGTTGAAGTCGATGTCGTGTATGATGACGGTGTCGGCAGCCGTCAGGTTGATGCCCAGCCCGCCCGCGCGCGTCGACAGCAGGAACACGAACACGTACCTGTCTTCAGCCTGCTTGTCGTTGTAGGGGTTGAAGTCGATGTCGTGTATGATGACGGTGTCGGCAGCCGTCAGGTTGATGCCCAGCCCGCCCGCGCGCGTCGACAGCAGGAACACGAACACGTACCTGTCTTCAGCCTGCTTGTCGTTGTAGGGGTTGAAGTCGATGTCGTGTATGATGACGGTGTCGGCAGCCGTCAGGTTGATGCCCAGCCCGCCCGCGCGCGTCGACAGCAGGAACACGAACACGTACCTGTCTTCAGCCTGCTTGTCGTTGTAGGGGTTGAAGTCGATGTCGTGTATGATGACGGTGTCGGCAGCCGTCAGGTTGATGCCCAGCCCGCCCGCGCGCGTCGACAGCAGGAACACGAACACGTACCTGTCTTCAGCCTGCTTGTCGTTGTAGGGGTTGAAGTCGATGTCGTGTATGATGACGGTGTCGGCAGCCGTCAGGTTGATGCCCAGCCCGCCCGCGCGCGTCGACAGCAGGAACACGAACACGTACCTGTCTTCCGCCTGCTTGTCGTTGTAGGGGTTGAAGTCGATGTCGTGTATGATGACGGTGTCGGCAGCCGTCAGGTTGATGCCCAGCCCGCCCGCGCGCGTCGACAGCAGGAACACGAACACGTACCTGTCTTCAGCCTGCTTGTCGTTGTAGGGGTTGAAGTCGATGTCGTGTATGATGACGGTGTCGGCAGCCGTCAGGTTGATGCCCAGCCCGCCCGCGCGCGTCGACAGCAGGAACACGAACACGTACCTGTCTTCAGCCTGCTTGTCGTTGTAGGGGTTGAAGTCGATGTCGTGTATGATGACGGTGTCGGCAGCCGTCAGGTTGATGCCCAGCCCGCCCGCGCGCGTCGACAGCAGGAACACGAACACGTACCTGTCTTCAGCCTGCTTGTCGTTGTAGGGGTTGAAGTCGATGTCGTGTATGATGACGGTGTCGGCAGCCGTCAGGTTGATGCCCAGCCCGCCCGCGCGCGTCGACAGCAGGAACACGAACACGTACCTGTCTTCAGCCTGCTTGTCGTTGTAGGGGTTGAAGTCGATGTCGTGTATGATGACGGTGTCGGCAGCCGTCAGGTTGATGCCCAGCCCGCCCGCGCGCGTCGACAGCAGGAACACGAACACGTACCTGTCTTCAGCCTGCTTGTCGTTGTAGGGGTTGAAGTCGATGTCGTGTATGATGACGGTGTCGGCAGCCGTCAGGTTGATGCCCAGCCCGCCCGCGCGCGTCGACAGCAGGAACACGAACACGTACCTGTCTTCAGCCTGCTTGTCGTTGTAGGGGTTGAAGTCGATGTCGTGTATGATGACGGTGTCGGCAGCCGTCAGGTTGATGCCCAGCCCGCCCGCGCGCGTCGACAGCAGGAACACGAACACGTACCTGTCTTCAGCCTGCTTGTCGTTGTAGGGGTTGAAGTCGATGTCGTGTATGATGACGGTGTCGGCAGCCGTCAGGTTGATGCCCAGCCCGCCCGCGCGCGTCGACAGCAGGAACACGAACACGTACCTGTCTTCAGCCTGCTTGTCGTTGTAGGGGTTGAAGTCGATGTCGTGTATGATGACGGTGTCGGCAGCCGTCAGGTTGATGCCCAGCCCGCCCGCGCGCGTCGACAGCAGGAACACGAACACGTACCTGTCTTCAGCCTGCTTGTCGTTGTAGGGGTTGAAGTCGATGTCGTGTATGATGACGGTGTCGGCAGCCGTCAGGTTGATGCCCAGCCCGCCCGCGCGCGTCGACAGCAGGAACACGAACACGTACCTGTCTTCAGCCTGCTTGTCGTTGTAGGGGTTGAAGTCGATGTCGTGTATGATGACGGTGTCGGCAGCCGTCAGGTTGATGCCCAGCCCGCCCGCGCGCGTCGACAGCAGGAACACGAACACGTACCTGTCTTCAGCCTGCTTGTCGTTGTAGGGGTTGAAGTCGATGTCGTGTATGATGACGGTGTCGGCAGCCGTCAGGTTGATGCCCAGCCCGCCCGCGCGCGTCGACAGCAGGAACAGGAACACGTACCTGTCTTCAGCCTGCTTGTCGTTGTAGGGGTTGAAGTCGATGTCGTGTATGATGACGGTGTCGGCAGCCGTCAGGTTGATGCCCAGCCCGCCCGCGCGCGTCGACAGCAGGAACACGAACACGTACCTGTCTTCAGCCTGCTTGTCGTTGTAGGGGTTGAAGTCGATGTCGTGTATGATGACGGTGTCGGCAGCCGTCAGGTTGATGCCCAGCCCGCCCGCGCGCGTCGACAGCTGGAACAGGAACACGTACCTGTCTTCAGCCTGCTTGTCGTTGTAGGGGTTGAAGTCGATGTCGTGTATGATGACGGTGTCGGCAGCCGTCAGGTTGATGCCCAGCCCGCCCGCGCGCGTCGACAGTAGGAACACGAACACGTCCTCCGTGTTGTAGATATCTATTAGTTCTTGTCTGAAACCGGTAACACACAACTTGCATAATTTTTTATTTCATTTTTCAAAACACAAGATTTTTTTTTCATTTACTCTCGTTTCTGACCACGCCTGTGACGCAGGGATATGCGCGGTGGAGTTACAAGACAGAGGTCCTTTGTTCAATTCCCGCCAGTGCCGATTGAGATTTTCTGAATTGGTCTATGTGGAGGCCTCGGTCGTGACTGATTACCACCCTACTGACACATATGTAACGCCAAGCGATTTAGCGTTGCTGTATGTGTAGAAGGGTGTGGATATTATCCTACTCCTAACCGCTAGTCCGCTTCCATATTAGATTGCATCGTCACTTACCATCAGGTGTGAATGCAGTAAAGGGCTTACTTGTAATGAAAAAATAAAAAGCGGAGTAAAAACTGCTCGCTGCGGAGGAACGTTTTTTTATTAGGTAATATCGTATTTACTGCTGTTTGTTTGAAATTATAAACAGACACAGATTTTATTGATTTCTTAATATGTACTTATACATAAATTATAAAACAAACTCTGTCTTTTCGCAATAAACTCAAAGACTACTGAACAGACTGTCATTTGGTTTTTACCAACAGATAGATTGGTTTCTGAGAAGTAATTTAATAAATATGACAATAATTAATGGGAAATTCAGAGAATTTTAAGTCGCCTGGGAGCTTTTATCGACAACGCTGCTTTATCAGTTTGAGATACAACGAAACAATGTATAGAAGAAGAGTATCTCTTTATAAGGACTCCATAAAAGTCTGCGATGGCATATATCTATCTTTTAAGGATAACTACTATATAGTATACTATACTCATATTTCATTAAAAATGTTATGTATATTTTTTTTCATTTTGATGTTTTTGGGAGGTTTGCAACACGTTATTTACACGTTAGTAAATAAATAAATAAGTACCTATCATTGACAGCAGTGCTGCCGTCCAGCCTCAAGTAGCGGTAGTTGCGCAAGCGCATGTACGGCTCCATGATGTCCAGCATCATGGTGAACTGGCTGAAGATCAGCACGCGGTGCCCTTCCTCCTTCAGCTTAGGCAGCATCTCGTCCAGCTTGAGGAACTTGCCGGAGTCTTCTATTAGAGGGTCTGGTACTGCGAAGCCGCTGATGCACTGCAAAATTAAATTGCTTTTGAATAGAAGCAGCACTTCTGTATTTGTTACAGCTTACAGTGCCGTGGGAAATAATTATTCCTATAAAGTGAATAAATAATGACCTTACAAATAAACTGACAAAAAATGGATATTTGGTTTTTTTATTTACAGTACGAATGGGTGCAAGAGGTATCCCAACAAAATATCTCTACAACCTGCTCAAAGACCTTGACCTGATCAATCGATGATCGGACTGCAGTAACCAGCATTCTACAACGAGTGTACCAAATTTGGTTGAATAATTTGAGCAGAGAAGGCGAGCGTTAACAGGTCACAAAGAGTACCCTTGAGCCTACGTCCGTTCCGCAAGTCTCGGACTCATTTATCTCAATATACATACAATAGTGAATAGGCGTGCTGGTCACTTACATGATGCTGTTGAGTGAGCTGATGCATCTGAAAGTCGGAGAGGCACATGAGGTCCTCGAACACATACTGCTCGTTCTTCTCCTTGTAGCCCGGGTCCTTGGCCAGGCGGCTCGCTATCTTCCTGGTGGTGTTCTGGTTGTAGAAGAATCTCAGCAGCAGCGGGTGGTTGGCCAGTTTGCGCATATCCATCATCATCGACATGCCGTTCTGGTCCACTGTTGCGTGTATCTGAAAATGTATGGTTTAATAAATAAGTACCTGGTTATCCTATCGGTTTTTTTTTGGATTGAATTACATAACAACGCCATCTATTGTTAAGTAGCTGTAATGTTGCTGTGTAGATAGTTTTTCATTGCCTGAAACACTTATATTAGAAACCTAGCTAGGTCGATTAATAAATTAGTTTTCAAAGATTTTTGATATCATGTTCACAATCCAATAAAAATAAAAAATTAAAATTCTTTTTTCTTTGAGATCGATTAGTTTGAAAACTATTTTTTTTTAAAGTTAGCCCTAGTCTGCAATGTCACTTGATGGTCAGTGATGATGCAATCTTAAGATGGAAGCCCGCTAACTTGATTGTATGAAATCCACACCTCTTTCGCTTTCCACGCGACATCGTCTTTGTCGGTAGGATACCACCACCCACCAGCTAAATAGCACATAGATTAATTACCATTCCGTCCTTTGCAGAGAAGCCAGCGATGAGGTCCTTGTACTGCCTCTCCTGCTTCTCGGACATGGGGCACAGTATGGTGTGGTTGGTCTTCTTCGGCAGGTCCTGCAACACGTCGCTCTTCAGCCGACGGAGTACGAACGGCTTCATGATCCTCTTGGCTTGTAGTATTTGGCTTTGTTCAAATGCTGGTACGTCATCCTCAGCATTGCCTTCTGCTTTTTTTGTTGTTTTCGCTTTCTGTAAATAAATTGTAAGGGGCGGTCCGTAAATTACGTGAGGTGATTGGGCAGAAAACTCACAGAATTTTTCGATTAAAACATTGTACAATAGTGAGAAAGCTGGGGTTAGCTGCCCCAGTATAATAAAAAATATTTCGTATAAAAATGAGTATATACGTATATATAAACAATTATTACATACATCGTTTTGTTATACCCCAAGCAGTTAAAGCAGATCATCGAAAAGCGATGAAAGTTCCCAGTGGCCTAAATTTATTGGACTTATTTAACAATGATCGTCTTATTTCATCATATTTATATAAACCTTTACAAATTTTATACTACAATTATCTTCACGAAGCACTGTTTCTATTGGTGAAAGCTGCATGACTGTTCGTTTATAACATGTAAGGATAAAAAAATCTTACAGCATTCTTCTGGAACAAGTTCTTCAGGTCGTCAGTCTTCCCTGAGAACATGTGCGGCATCACGAAACACAGCAGCGACATCAGTTCTATCAGATTGTTCTGTAGAGGCGTACCTGTTAGCAGCAGTCTGTGTTTTGACTGAAACAGAAAATCAGATATTAGGCGGAACATTTGAGAAGAGACAAGAAATAACAAAAATATTTTTTTAAAATTGTTTTGTATGTATTCATCATATTCATTTAGTTATCAGCAGTTAATTAGAAATTACAAACAAAAATATATATATTTGAATAAATGTAAACAGGAAGATTTTTAGTACACAAGTTTTTATATTTTGTAAATAAACGAAATTTAAAAATGACGTATTTTTCTTTCTTTTTTAGTTTATAAATAAGTATCATATTATTCACTAAAGTTATTTACTTTCAAACAGAATTTGACGCTGTTTGTCAAATAACGCGTGATTTATTTGATAATCTACACTAATATTATAAAGAGGAAAACTTTGTTTGTTTGTTTGGTTGTAATGAATAGGCTCAAAAACTACTGGACCGTTTTAAAAAATTCTTTCACCATTCGAAAGGTACATTATCCACGAGTAATATAGGCATATATAAATTTTATTTTGGAAAAAAATAAGCTTACGTAAAATATTTGGGTTTTTCGGACACAAGGTGTAAAAAATCAACCACAAAAGTTACTTATTTTGCGTGCGCTGCCTAAACTATAAAAGGTAGAACCATAAAATGTTCTAATCAATTGGATATCTTATAAATATCTACAAAAAAGTCCGCGACACACTATACCTATCTATGTCGAGTGAGGCACAACAACCATTTTTTTATTTAAAAATCTTAATTTTTTTTTGGACTACATTTAAACGCATTTATTTTACTCATGCTATTAATCCTAAAATAAATTATTTCATCACTAAGTACAGTTTATGTAGATAATAAAGGTATTTAAAAGATTAAAATTGGACGTTTGGTTTTGAAGTTACGGCGAAATTAAAATATTACTATTTCTGCGTTGCGAAGTGAGCGTCACCAAGGCGGGGGCGCGCGTGCGGGAGAGTTTAGATCTATGTTATAATATACGATGATGAATTAAGAATTCGATCTTTGTTCAAATATCTATTTAGTACACGGAAGAGTTTGTTCGTTTGTTTAAACGGGCTAATCTCTATCGCGTGTCGGATTGTAAAATTATTTTTGTTTATTCTGAAGGCTAGACTCAAGAGTGAAATATACTATTTAATATCAATTTATACCCATCAATCTGCCATAAATATATATTTTTAATGTTAATGTACTGAAATGTCATACAATGTTTAGCAAAAATGTAGACCTTTAGTACACGGGACGGGACGGAGGATATTGCTTCACGGGAAACTATAAAAAAAATAAATTGAGAGGGGGAGCGGGGAATGAGCACACTTTATATGTGACTTTCAAACATTTTGTATGAAAGTCTGTCTTTAAAATTAGAAGGGTACCTAAGAGGTTTACAGGCGGACGAAGTCGCGGGCGACTGCTAGTATAATATAATAAAATAACAAAATAATGGACACATTGGTCCATTATTTTGTTATTTTCAAGGCAAAAAATGAAAAAAGAAAATCATTAAATGTAGAAAAGCGAGTGATTTTTATGATCTATTAATGATATACAACCGCTAAAATGAATATTCGCACTTGAAGCAAAATCATCGTGTAGATTACCTTGATTTTAAGCAGATTATCGTATCTCTGTGTGGACATGTTTTTGAGCATATGCGCCTCGTCGTACACCACGTAGTGTAGGGGCGTTATTCTGAACATTTTCCGCTCTTCGGGACAACTGCTCACCATCGTGTAACTGGAAGAATAGTATGATTTATTTATAAGAGTCAAAATTTTGTTACATGCTGGAGCTCGGTAATTTGGAATCTGGACACCTGATGAGACTATTCGTTTTTTCAGTACAAAGGTCAAAGTACACTTCCAATCGTAGTTCAAAATGTTAGCCGAGGATATTATTTTGAACTACGATTGGATTGTTTGCACTTGGATTGGATGGAATTGTCTGCACTTGCTTCCCAAGTACAACTTTCCAAGGCTGATAGAAGTCAGCTATTTATACACGTTCGTCTTCCAACAGAACCTTCTTTACGTAAACAGAGGGATAGATTATTTTAAATTTAATTTGAACCAACGATTCTGAAAATTCACAGCAACACTTATTTCATGCTTTCTCTGAACACATTTTTCGGAGAAAGATGGAATAAGATTCTTTATCTTTTTTCATTGCCCCCTATTGTGTCACAAGCTATTATGAACCTTAGGTAAACAGGCACTAAGATCTTTTATAACGATATAACATTACGGTAGTACATTGCTATTTAAAAATTGAAAACGAAAATTAATTCATTTTTCTAAAAAATAAAGTAGACTTTGTATAAAAATAATTTTAATTTGAATATGTTTTTAAATTGAATTATTTTTATATTAATTTACCATTGAGTAGCAAGTGGCCCAGTGTACAAATGGTAAGTCTTTGCTTAAGCTTTGAATGATAAGGTCCTAGGTCAGCGTATGATATTGATTTAGGTCTTCCAAATAATTCTCAGCTAAAATTGGATTTAGCAAGTTGATGATTTTACACCCCATGTCTCAGGCAGCACTTTAAGCCATCGGTTCCAGTCATTATTATCAACAGATAGTCAGCATGATAGAATCGAACTTCATCATCCTAAGCCCGCCAACCCGCATTGGCGAGCGTCGCGAGTTTAAGCTCTGTATCCCTTCTCCAGTAATGACTCACGTGGTAAGCACAATGTCGATCTTGTCCAACCCTCTGGAGTATTCAATGCGAAGCTGTCGTCGCTCCTCGGGGTTGCCGTAGTACTTGCTGACGCGCAACGCCGGGCACCAGCGTGCTAGTTCGCTGCTCCAGTTGTCTGAAATATTCAGTGAAAATAAAGACTCAAGTAATTAGTTTGTTAATTAGGTTACTTGTGCTTGGCATATTTCAAATACTCTATCTAAGTCCATCAACTTCAAATCTCTGCCTCCAAAATCCTTTTTTTCCCTGGGGAGAACAAAATCCCTACGGATTTCTAGGTGTCCAGCTTGCACATACTAAAATAACCTCCCCCTAACTCCTTGGTCAGCATGGAACCACTTTGCATTATTTCATGCTGACCTTGAGTAAATAGAAGCCTGGACCTCCCTGTCGGTACTAACCTTAAGCCGAAATAACGTCATGAAGTACTGACCTAATGTAGAGGCAGGCACAACAATCAGATGGGTGCCCTTTGACTGGCCAGTCTCCTTCAGATGTGCGAGGAAGGCTATCACTTGAACAGTCTTGCCGAGACCCATTTCATCAGCCAAGATCCCTGATACACCTTGTTTGTGAAGCACAGCCAGCCAATTGAGACCCACCAGCTGGTATGGAGCGAGTTTTAAGCTGGAAAAATATAGTAGTAGAATTATTAGAATTCGATATTCGACGCGGCTTCGTGGATATTCTACGTTATTTTTTCTTTCGGAAATATTCTATATTAGCGGACGCCCCGCGACTTCGTCCGCGAGAAATTCTGTTTTGTAATAATTCCAACAAAATGTAGCCAATAATTCTCAGATTATCTCTGCAGCAAATTTCATATCGAGGTTGCCTAGGCAGGTTGCTGTATTATCTAGATTGCCAGGAATAAATCGCCGGCGATAAGGCCGCCTATTGTGCATTTTGTGTTGATTATTTCATATTTTTTCGGCTTGGTGTGTCTATTAGTGGCCAAAGTGTAACCACCATTGCTGAAGCATTGCCTTTTAAGTTCCTCGGTAGAAAGATTGATTACAAAGGACGCACTCCATCCCTTGAGGTAGTCGTCGATAACTTCATAAATGACCTCAATAAGGTAGACCAACAGCCCATTAACAATATAAAAAAGCGTGGGTCTATGACAACTATCTCACTTCACGTCTGACTTGGCCATTCCTCGTTTATGATATTGGCAGAACCCATCTGGCAAAACTAGATGCAAATGTCATAAAAACATTGAAGTCTTGGTTTGGTCTAGCACTCTCGGCTGACCCTTCAACTCTATTCAGAGATTACAATAATTTTGGGTTAAAACTAAAAAGGCCATCGGAACTCTATAAACACCTCAGGGTTACCAGAACGCACATTCTAGTTAAGTCCCAGGACGAACTAGTTGCATCACTTCCTAAAGACGAGGGTGCCGGAAAACTTGACTCTAGGCTTCAATTTTACAAACAATTTATGGCAGGGGCTCAGGTAAATAGAACCGGGTTGGGTGCAAGACGTAAAAAGGAAGACCAAGACATAATAAAATCTTTTCTTAAACAAGATGAGGACGACAACTACAAAGTGCATGCCATGAACCTAGAAATGCAAAACGAGTGGTTAAACTTAGGCGAGTTCTGCATCCCTCTGGCTCTGAAGTGGCGCGACTTGCTGTACGATTGGTCTCCTGCCTTATTGAAATTTTATCTTAATGCCTTTCAACTGACTCTCCCAGATCAGAGTAACCTAGTAAGATGGGGAAAAGCCTAGGAAAAATCTTGCTATATGTGTGGTGAGGCAGTGGGCACTGCAAGGCACCTATTGGTAGGATGCAAGGTGCTCCTGGACAGGGGTCTCTACTCACGCCGCCACGACAGAGTACTAGAAATCATACGTGAAGCTATAAGCCTTTCAGTAGCTAGGGCTCAAAAAGGGTTGACGACGAATAAAAGACAAACTAACTTCGTTAAAGCAGGCTCAAGTACAAATTCCACCAGCAAGCCTTATTCAATTCTAGGCTCTGCTCCTGATTGGACTATATTAATGGACACGTATGAAAAGCACTATAAAATCCCGGAAGACTTAGCTATTACGACATCTAGACCGGACATATTTATTTTTTCCAAACAAATCAAACGTATAGTACTTGTTGAGGTTACAGTGCCGTGGGAAACAAACATTCCTAAAGACCATGTATTCAAAGTGAATAAATACTATGACCTTACTAATGAACTAACCAAAAATGGCTATGTGGTTAGTTTATACGCGGTAGAAGTGGGTGCGAGGGTTATACCAGCGAAGTCTCTCTACAACCTGCTAAAAGACCTTGGCCTTACTAGAAGTGCAGTAAGCTCCATATTGGAACGAGTGTCCAAAGCTGCTCTAGTAGGGTCCTTCCGAATATGGTTGGGCAGGGAGAATAACTTGAACAGAGGAGGTGAGTGTTGGCGCGCGTCACTAAGGGTACCCTTAAACCTACATCCGTGTCACAAGTCTCGGGCTCTGTTCGGAGTTTTTCTCTCAGCCACGCGATGGACCCGGCACCCGCACGGTGAATCCATGGAATGCTAAGATATTCGTCTCTCTATTTTCATTTCATAATATTTTCAAATCAAATCAAATAGACAGAGTTACTTCTTACTAGTGTACTTGCGTGTAAATCTAAAGGAGTATTGGCAAAGCAAAAATATTTTTATAAATCATCATCTCTCTCGAGTGCTTGAAAGCAAGTATCGATTTCTTATTAAACAGGATTAAAGAGGGAGCACTAGGTTTTTGTGTTGGGTGAAAGAGCTAAATTTCCAATTTTGCTGTTATTGAGGATGATTCTTTTGTTCGCACCTTAGTCGTACTACTACTACTGAACACACATCAAATTAACATCAGGTAAGATCATAGTCAAACACAACCTTCTTAAACAATCGAAAAAGCTAACAGACTTACCTAGAAGACAAAGTAGTAGGTTGCCGCAGCCGGCCAGCACCGGCCGCGACCGCCGCCTCCAACTGCTGAGCGAGTCCAACACACTTCTTCATGAGTCGTTGTATGTTGTTCCGAGTACACAGCAGCTCTTGGGTGGAGTTCAGCAGTTCAGTGCTTAACATCTTGTTGCTGTTGAACTTTTCCACCTGTGAAAAGAAAGATTTTCTTGAGGTTATTTTCCTCAGAAACAATACTTCTTTCAGGATGAAAATTTTTAAAGCACATGCTTCAAAGGGTATTTTTATTTTATGTGTCTGACTGTGTTATTTATTCTTCTGTGTAATAGTGTGTCCATCCTCAATTATAATACATGCTAATAAATACTAAATCTTAACTCATTCAACACTAACTATAATCTTACCATATCAAGCCATCCTTTGAATGGTCTTTGTGCCATGATAGCCTCTGCTTTCTTCTGGGAGCATCCACTAAGCTGCATGAGCTCATTGAAAGTGCTGGTGTTCAAGAACTCAAACACTTTCTTTTTGTCTCCAATCAGATCATCTGTCACTTCATTGTCTGAATCATCACTAAAAATCAACAATTTATTAAATACATTTAATCAATTTTTTACAAAAAAAAACATACATGAAGAGATTTCACACTCTTTAAACTAACTAATGCTGAAGTAAATGGCTGTGTAGTTAATTTATATACAAGTGAGTGTAAGAGATTTGCCAGCAAAATCTGTCAAAGACCTTGACCTCAATAGAAGTGCAGTAAGTTAAAAGGTGTAAGGGAAAACAAAAACTTCGTGAAAAGGGTACAAGAATTGTCTACATTTAAATACATATTATAAAATGGGTGAGCAATGTATATATAATGCAAACAATGCTCCAACTATCAAGAGCGTATGCAGCCTAGCAGACAGAGCTGTGTTGAACTTTTAGAATAGCTGATTATGTGCACATTTTCAAATTCTATTTACATTGCTAGTTTATTTAAGAATCCTTTTCTCGTTTTTTAATTAAAAATCGTAATGTTCGTTACATAGTTGATTCCACACAGTGGATGGAACAAAAAGGAGTTGTTTGCTCCCTACACCAATTACTGTGTTGCTTTACCACAAAGTATTAAAATAAATAATGAATAAAACATTGTGCAAACTGTACCTATCATAAACTCTATCATCTTTTCCTTTCCGCACTCCATAGTCATCATCTTCGCTGCCACTGCTTCCTCTTCGGGCCCTACCACCTTTGGAAGCCAATGGCCGCCTGACAGCTGCAACAGGCACACTGGGACCGCTGGTCACTCTCACCACACTCATGCCATTGGGGCGAGCTAGGAGACCAGAAATCCCTGGTCTGGACACTGCAGTGCTACTAATTTCACTTTCTGGATCATGTTTTAGAAGTTCATCTCTGGATCTCTCTTCATTCCAACCATGTTTCACTAGTGTGCTTTTCACTAACTATAAAGAAATGTCACTAATGAATTTTACTTTTCTGTTCTAATACTAATAATACAATAATAGAATAGAGTATCAAACATTAATCAAGGCCTAGCTGAGGTGTATTGGCATATGATTTATCCTTAACTATCCTAATAAAATTAAAAAGAATTGGAACACATGGTATTGTAATGTATATTCCCACGAAACTTATTGTCTCTCCTAAGTGAGAGTATGATGTAATCTTTAGACTAAGTATGAGCATAATAAACCATAGCAAATAAATAATCTATATCTAGATATATAAATGAATGCTTATTGAACTTAGTGACAACATACCAGACATACTGTTTATCCTAGCACAGTGACAGGCATGGGTTCTATGATGTAATTGCATGGCACTGCTAGCGAACAAATAAATGTACACTTACCAATGGTGATATATCAGGAAACATTTCCATCATGTTCCGAAATCTTCTCTCCTTCACTGAGGTGGTTATTTCTACAACTTTAACTGGTCTCTTGGCAGGGGATGAATCATCAGAGTCTGAGTCTTGGACCCTGATGCGCTTGTATACAATTGGTGCACTTTTACTGTTCGGTAGGGCTGGTGCAGGCATTCTGATTAGTTGTTCTAATGTAACAAAAACATTTACATGTAATTTTGCTCAAATTATCAAGACTACAAGATATATATGCTATATAAGATGCTTCATTCTATTAGACCTATAATTATATACAACTATAAAAATCAATACAGAAAACAGTAGAATGCTTAATGCAGTAAAGATTATTTATCAAAGAGTAATGTCTTAAAACTTCTGGCTTGTAAAACTAGAAAATTGTATCATGTTTTATCTATTATTGCCAACTAAGAATTGGTGAACTAATATTTGTGTAGAGTAATAGGTAATAAATCTATACACTTTTAAATTAACATATTGATTTTGTGTAAGCCTGTTTTACTTGCAGTTTACAACAATCTACTTCATTATTATATATTAAACTTTCTATCGAAAGAAAGCACTATATTAAGTGTAGTATTAAGTAGATTTATAGCAAATTTAAGTAAGTTTGTCCTGAACAAAATCTTGGACAAGAAAAATAAGAAGTTCAAATGATATAATTTCATAAAATATATTTATTACATAATAGTGTCGTCATTAAGAACTCCACAATGAAAAAATGTATTATAAGAAGGATTTCAAATGTCGAAATTAATGTTTCAATCTTACTACAGTATATAAAATAATCCTAAGTATATTCATGTGATTCCAAAAATCTTTATATGTAACATCTATAGATCAGCTGTTTAAGCATCATAATTTTGGCTTAAACAGCTGATTTATAAGACAATAAAGAACATACTACTACAGTCTAAGGGAAAAAACTACTAGTCGAAAACTGTAAAATTCCAATGTTTTACATAATGTGATTCAATAAATAGACGTGTATATTTAAGACATATTGTCTTTCTTCAATGAAACGTTTTCCCCATGGTACACAGAGAGAAAATATGGTAAAAACCGGCATCGAAAAAAAACGTGAACCTTGAAGTGACGATGGCATTCGGTAAACGTGGTCGCCTCTTTTTGCCAATTATTGCGTCCAATGCACATGCTTAAATCGTATCTTGTGATAAAAACTTTTTAATAACGACTTACGCGAGCTAGATGGTGATGATGTTACTGTCAAGGAACTGCTGGTTCCAGGTGTAGGTTTCCTTTGAAACCTGTACTGCCTTAGATAACTTAACACACTAGGGCTAGTACTTTCGGACATCGCGTTAATCAATTCTGGCCTATTCTAAATGAAACTTTTGTTCATGTATTTATAAAAATGATGATATAATAACATAAAATCCTTTGTAAATCAAAAAAACCTAACACCACACTCCTCAAGCATGAAGACAACACTCAACACTGCGGCGGTGCGGCCATTTTTGTCCGCGAGACTTAAAAAAACATTTTAACCAATAGTAAAGAAATAATAATGACAGTATTTTCAATTAACCAATAGGATTTAAGGTTACGGTGATTATTGAACATTAAAGTTAGGTTGAAATTCAAATAAACCAATAGAAATGTCTGAGAAATAAGATTCTGAAATGCTAGTGATGTGCTTATTGCTCTAGCATTGGAAATTGGAATATAAGAAAACTTCATGGACTATTTGAGAAATAAATGTTCGTAATTCATTTTACTTTAACTTTATCAAAAATTGTTTGAGATATTTTTTAAAAATAATTAAAAATTTTATAGACATTATATTTTGTACTCATTATTTTTACAACCCACTGGTAACAGAGACTGGCTGCGCTGTGATATCATTGCTCAGTAAATTCTTACATCACAATATAAATAAAGCGCTTGATATATAAAGTTCATTTTGGGTCTCTATTTAATAAGGCCTGTGTGCACCAAGATTTCAGTTATCATAACCGACGGTTAGCTTATGTTAATTTACTGTTAACAACAACCCGTACGCCGGTTAAGGAAGTAAACCGGGCGGTTATCTTAACCGAGCTTACGTCCTTAACCGGCGTACGGGTTGTCGTGAACAGTAAATTTTACGTTTAGCTTACGTTAACCGTTGGTTATGATAACAAAATCATGGTGCACACAGAACTTAGTGTACGTGTTATAATTTTTTGAAGAAAACTAAAAATATCGATTGTTATAATTATTGTCTAGTCTATGGTAACAATCACCATAACTTGTCAAAGTGACTGGCTGCCAGTGCCACACAAATTCGTCTGTCAAATTAATAGGCGCGGCCATGTTGGACTGTAGTGAATAAAATCGAAATATTTCGCTTTTAGGGAAACAGAATTGACACAATATGCCCAAATGCGACCTAAAAACGAGATACATCCCCGCGACGTTCGCTTGGACATTACTTTTGGGCACCACGTCTCTGTTTTTTTATTTTCCGTAAGTATACATTATGTCGATCGGGTGCGATCGGTTTGTGACAACTTTCACATAAGATTTTAGAAATACTTCTATTTTTATCCCGGGCCTGCCTTTGCCCTATTTGACTCCTTCTGTACACTGTTTGTTTTCCATGAAATCACGATAAAACACGCTCGTATGTTAGTAGCTATTTGTCACCCAGCCTGTCATTATTTACACCACAAAGCATCAAATATTCCCATCGGAATAAGTCCCACGGTGAATTCATTATTTATCCCTTACCTTATAAGTGTAGTCCTTGCTTAAATTTGTATACATTGTGAACAAAAGATTTGAATCAATATGAATGAATCACTTGTTGTTTGCACTGTACATTCTATATGAAATAGCAGTGTCATTTAATTCTTCGCTTCTAATAATTTAGTTCATAAAATTGCAGTATAATTATCTATAATCAAGTTATTATGTCTCACAACATACACAGTATATTATGGTCTTGTGTTTATATCTTTTGTGTGTAATTTAATTTCCATTTTTTGCCAACATACAAATATTAAGTAATGTCTATGCCTATTAAAACAGTTTTAGCAATATTATTTCAAAAAAAGCAAAGGCTAGATTTGCGTTATTGTGAAACTGATTAGTAAAAATATTTTTTTTAAGTGTGCTCTATCCTTTTTATTGATTTCCATTAGGAATGATTGTAGACTCGTGCAAGTGTTTTAAATCTAGAAATAGTTAAAAAATTATGATAGTTCATTAAACGCAGTTAAATTTTATTCAAATTTATTGATCAGTAACAGGTCACTTGAAAATGTAATCTAAATAATCTTGAGTTTAAACTATTTAACCAAATGTATCTAAATAAACCAAAATTCTAATAGGAAACCCTTTACTTTCTAAAACAGACTAATCACTCATAGCATAGTTATTTGTTTTACATTTGCTTCTCATTTTACTAAGCTGTCAAAGTCAACAAAAGGAAGCTTTCTCTATGTGTCTTGGCTTTTCAATATTATTAGAGAAAATATTACCTTTGTGTACTGTAACTATGAGATGTAAATGTAGATGTTTGCAAAATTAGTTAATGATTTAGTAATTAGTTTAAGTGTTCAAGTTTTGGGTCAAGATATGGAACAATACTGAAGAGGATCTTCTAACAGATTTTCATTAAAAATCAAGCTCTTGGTCCCAATCAATCATTACAATTTTATAGTTGTTAAAGAGTTAACATTATCGCCGCATATCATCCCACATTGAAGGAGTATGGTTGGCATAAGCCCTCTACCCCCTCTTCGACAAAGAGGGACACCTGGCACTGCTGTGGGCCATTAATATACTGATAATGATGAAAATGATTATGCTTCTTGAATGAAATTAGTTACAAAAACACTAGTAGTATTCAGTGTGGTGTTATCTACTTGTGTAAATATGTAAAAGCATATTTAACTGACAGAGTGACAAATCAACATACAGCAGGAACTGTATCTGAAATATATCTTAGCTTTCTACAAATTTACTGTACTGTGTGGTAGAGGGAAAATTTTTGAGGGCACAGGTGTAGTCTTTGAAGGGTCACTTTGTCAATAAATTATCCTTTACCTTTTATATTTTTTAACAAGTATTATAGTGGGATCATTTGGTATTAAAGTATTAACCATTTCAAATTTTAAACCTTATCACCAAACCTCCATGGTTTGTTAGTAAACTAATATTTTTGAGAAAAAAAAACATTCAACTATTTTATTTTAGATTGAGAATTTAGTGCTTAAACTCAATTAGTTTTATTTTAAGTCAAGTGCATAAAGTTGGTGCTAAGTATAACAATACTTTAATAAAAAAAAGTAAGAATGTACCCAATCTTCTTGTTTAATGTTGACAGTACTGATAATAAAAAAAAAACTCATGTAACTGATAAGGGATGGTTGGTACCACCTAAAACGAAGAGTTTTGAAAAAAAAAAAAACATAAAACATGTTATTAAGCAATTCTTAATTTCATTCTCATTGACAACTCCATACTATAAAAAGCTTTTAATTTATTCTTAGATATTATCTTTGTTGTTAGCATAAGAAAGATGAAATATACATATCATTTTATAATTAATTTTTTTTTCAGCTGCCAGTATTATCTGTACAAGCACCCATGGGTTCCTGCATACCAAGGTGTCATAACATTTTTTGTTTTGGCCAATTTTACACTGGCCACTTTCATGGACCCGGGAGTTATACCAAAAGGTACAAAATATTTTAATTTATTTAAAAAACTCAATAAAATAACTGAGCCAAAATTAAAAAAAAACTTTTTAATAATTTATTGATAAGATGGTGTGTATACATGTGATGATAAGGGAAGGCTTTTGTAGATAAGTTATGCCTGAATACAGTAAGTAGGTATCTTCCTCCCTTAATAAAAAATTTATAGATGATAATAGATTATTTAACTATAGACTGGTTTCCAATTTCCCACTTTCAAATTGATACTGAGAATTTCTTGAGTAAGAAAATTAAGTTATTATGCTATTGTCAATTGAGATAAACTTTATAAAGTCAATGTCAGAGAATGCACTACTTTCAAAGTGAAATATATGTATATCTTACGCACAACGGCCAACATCAAGGCCAAATGCGGAAAAGGCCTGGAACAAAGAAGAATTAGAGGGTTTTTTAACCGACGAAAAAAAACGGAGGAGGTTCTCAATTTGACACGCATATATATATATTATTTTTTTTTAACTCGATACCGATCGGCACCGACTTCATAGATATGCTTAAGTAAATTAAAGCAACTAAATGACAGTAATTTTTTACTTTTTAGTGCGTTTTGAGTTGGTTCTATTTTTTGTTAAAAATTTTTATTGATTTTTCTATCCATGATCTGAAACATTGGACTAATGACATACTTATCTAGCTTATAAGGAATACATAGCTAAGAGTTTTTCATTATGGATAATTGGCTTAAATTTTTCCGACATTTCCAAAAATTATCACCATATTTCATCCAATTTATTTAAAACTAACAAATTATTCACTAAAACCAATCTCAGGAACCATTCTTATCTACTGGTGAAAACCGCATGACAGTCCGTTCAGTATTTATCGCGAAAAGACAGACGCGGCGGAGGTCTTTGTTTTATAATGAGTAAGGAAGGGAGTAAGCTAGTTTTTGTTTATGAAATCAACCTATTGTGTTTACTACGATTCGCATTACCAGACAGTTCGTCTTATTTATCTGTATACATAATATCGTTTAGCGTAATTATAGACTCGTAAAATATCGCGACATAACACTATCCAGACATTCGCTCAATGTAGAGCAGTCAATGGATAAGTAAATACCTATCATGCTAAAAAAAACATATGAATGGACCCGAGAAGCACTTAATGAACTGATCGATACAAAAATAAACATGGTTATTAGATTAGATTAGGTCGTCGAAGAAAATTATTATATTTTGGTGACTTTAGTGCTTTTCTGTGTAGATTTATTTGATAATAGATTTGACGTGGCGCAGTGGTATACGTTGATTTATAAGACGGAGGTCATGGGTTCGATTCATGGCAGAGGTGATTTTCAGAATTGGTTTAGGTCTGGCTGGTGGGATGCTTAGGCTGTGGTAGCCAAGAAATACATTTTGACGATCTCCGTAGCGCAGTGGTATGCGAGGTGGATTTATAAGACTGAGGTCCAGGGTTCAATTCCCGGCGGGGCAGATTGAGTTTGTCTTAATTTGTCTTGGCTTAGCTGGTGGGAGGCTTTCGCCTTAGCCAGTTACCATTCCTACCAACAAAGAAGTATCGCCAAGCGATTTAGATTTCCGGTACGATGTGTAGAAACCGAAGGGGTGTGAATATTATCTTACTTCTAACAAGCCCACCCACTTCCATCTTAGATTGCATCATCATTGATGACGATTACACCTGTAAATGATTCATCACTTTCAGGTGTAATTATCAGGTGTGATTGCAGTTATAGGCTGACTTGTAGTGAATAAAAAAATGTACCGCTCTCATTAAGAGGATCTTTGAGGTTTTGGTTAAAAAAACCCAGTGAATGTTAGGATACAAAGAGCCTAAATCATTGTATGGAATTGTTGGCATAAATGGATAATAATGCAATGGGCGGGAATCGAACCCATGACCTAGCAGAGTTGAAAAACAGACACAAAATTACCTACAGTGTAAACACCTTGTGTCAAAAGTGAATATGCATCTCTCAACGCGCTCGAAAAGCCTTATCACTTTCCATCACGCGTGATTATAGTCAAGCGCAAACCTTTCTAACTTAAAGTCACTTTCATTACCTAATTAACTTAATATTGCATCTAGCGTTTTCGCGCTTTTAAAATATTTAGCTCTATCAAATAACTATTGTTTTTTGTTTTAGTTTTATATTACTTTATTATTATACTACTACTATGCTAAATGCCTTGTTGGTCTAGTGGTTAGCCTGTCTGGCTTTGATCACGATCTCCTGGGTTCAAATACTGAGTCGGGTCACGGAATAATTCTGAGGTTTTTCATTTTATGAAATTCTCAGTACATTCCAAGCCCGGAGTCGGGAATTTGGTGGTTGCTTCGGAGGGCACGTGAAACCGTCGGTCCCGGTTACTGTCATCGATATCTAATGGTGATCGTTAATAAATGAAACATTTTCACCTTAAGCCCGCCAACCCGCCAAGCAGCGTGGTGGGTGTACGCTCCATATCCCCTCTCCTATAAGGAGGGAGGCCTGGCCCTGTAGTGGGCCCTCAATAGGCTAATAATGATGATGATGATTAAAATACTTTATTTAGAAGGATTTTATCAGCCTAGACTTCTATTTTGTTCTGGATTCGAAATTCGGGATTCTTCTCAAAAATTCTACTCTACAATCCCTGACTTCGCTCGGAATTCAAAAAGCGCCCCAGCCCTAAAAATGTCACATATTTTGCTCTCTTATGGTACAAAATCTGTTATACCTATGCAGTTCGGCGTATTCCAACTTCAGAGTGAAAGGAAAAGGACAGGTAAAAAATGTATGGAAGTCTGCCTCAGAGATGCCCAGAGATGATATATATGCCATTAAATAGTACAGATCTTCTATTTAAATAGTAATAAAGTTACTTGTAGCTAAGAAGTCGCTGATAAAAGTTATGAAGTTAAGTTTAACGCAACCAAGACACAGGCTTGTTTTTGAGCAAAATGAGCGCCATCAGAGTATATGTTAATAGCGAGATTAAGCTCTTGTTTTCCTCTATAAATTAAGCGGTACTTACAGTGACAACTTCTTACCCTTTACAAAGCCCAGGTCAGAACTTGTATGGAGTACTGCAACCACCTTTGGGATGGTTCGCTAAATATCACTGAACACTTGACTATTTAAGGATATGGTAATAAAGATAACACGGGCAAAATTGAAACTTTGCAGCAGCTGTCGCTGATCACAGTACGTGAAGTTTGATAAAAGTTGTCTTTTCATCCACGTTCCTACTACGACGGCAAACGTGTGGATTCAGAACACAATAAAATTTTCGATTGAAATTCTGGTATATTTTTTATATTTTCAATGATTGCTATACAACGTGGTAGTTGATTAAAATTCTTTTTAATATATTTTCAAGTGATTGCTATGAAACACGGGTAGTTGTTTAAAATTCATGGTGTATGTAAATAAATATGAGCATACGGTTGGACAGCTTGGGGCAAATTATGGCTATGTCCTTTGGCTTGGTGATGAACATTTTCACAAGCAAATCCTTGAAGTGGCTTTGTTACGACGTGATCATAACAAATTCATAGGGGTTAATAATTCAACGTTCAACGTACTGCTACTTCATTAAGTGTTGAATATAAATTATATGGATTAAGATAACTGTTTTGATGAGTTTGCTTTTATGATAACCTGACGATATAGCCTATATAATCTCCTATATATACTTTACACTTTGTATAGTTATTAAAACATAGTTAAGGAATAGGGTAGGACAGTTCATTAATTATGTACATACTATAGAGTGTCAAGTACATGTTGAGTGTTGTTATATTTAGCTTGAAGGGTGTCGTTACATTCGTCTGAGTAAAAAATCCTTATCCGCTAGGCTACGGTGTCCGCTGACGTCGGCACCGAAATTGTAGATGATATTAAAAACAAAATATATACACACACCTTAGCCTAGCGGAAAGGCGTCAGGGCCCGGTTAGCCAGAGAGACGCGGTTTCGAATCCCGTCGGTTCCGCAATTATTTATATTATGATAGATAGATAGATAGATATATTCTCTATTGCACGCACATTTTAAAAGATACAGAGACACAAAAACAAAACAAAAGTTAAATGTACAAAGGCGGTCTTATCGCTAAAAGCGATCTCCTCCAGACAACCCTCATTGAAGTACTCTAAGTTGAGTTATAATTATTCTTAAATATAAACAAAATCCTTTATAAAACACAGTCCCCCGCCGGGTCTGTTTGTCTGTTCGCGATACAATCAAATACTACTGAACGGACTGTTATGCGGTTTCTATCAATAGATAGAGTGCTCACTGGTTTAGTGTATAATTTGTTAAGATTTTATGATAAATTGGATGAAATATGACGATAATTATTGGGAAAGTCGGAGAAATATAAACCGCCTGGTAGCTTTTATCGAAAACGTTGTTGGAAAGATTTTGAAGAAATTGTTTGCCTTTATTAGGTCTACAAAAAGTTCGCAATGATATATATTTATCTTTTGAGGATAACCAATTTCCTAAATAAGGGTTACATAATTTTTTTTTATGTTTAGTGTTTTTGGAAATTTATAACACACTATTTATCACAGGAAGAAACTGCGGGCTTCGGCTAGTTAGAAATAAAAAGAAATTATTAAATAATATATTACGCACAAACTAACCGTTCGATAAATGTTTATTTTTAAAAAATAATTTAGAAATGAAATTTCGTTTTCTAGCTATTAAATTCTCAATAATGAAGTATGTTTAGTTACTACAAACAAAGCTTTGCCACTTGCAGGGAGGGCGTTTTGTTGTACCTCCGAATATATATTGTATTTAGCTTTATTGTAATTTGGCTTAAGAAATGCTTCAATAAAGTAAAATTAGCTACATATTATTAAATGTAAGGAAATCCGTTTACAGTTGGGAAAAAACGGAAATCTGAAAGAATGTGAAACTACACAAAAGGAGCTTTGGAAATAATTTAATTTGCCGCGTTTTATTTTACCAGTCCAGAGTGTCGATGACGAAAATCATTTTCTTGGTGTTTTTTTTTTAATTCAGGTTCAAAAGGCTGTGCTTTCGTGTTGTTTTTGCATTTCTGCGGGATGCTTTGAATTCTTATTGTCTGCCTGTCTCTCTGTCTCTCTGTCCGCACTATTTATATGTTCCCTTACATCTCCCAAACGGATTGGCCGAAAAAAGGAAAAAGTCTGAGGAGTGTTCTTAGCTACTTCTACTAATTTACACCCATTTCCGGTTGACCTATTACTATTGTTGAAACGGAAATGTTTCTTAACATAAAATTGTTTAAAATATGTACTTCCGGTTCAGATTTTCAAATCGAAAGAAGAAAAAACAAAGTAAGGTATAGCTTTGGGTTCAATATCGGACTGCAGAAATGCAGGTGTGAACGTCTAGTTTATATTATTAAAGTTCGATCGTTTTATCTTTGGCAATATGGAAAACATAGTTGACTCAATTTAAAATTCCAAATAAATAGTTTCAGAGGCAGAGGTTTAATAAATCAATGAATAAATAAACAATCCGTGTTGACCTACAGTTGTAATTAGCTGCATTCGAGCGGTGCTGTGTCCCAGCCGAGCGTGACTACAAGTTCGCTTTTTATGATACCACATACATACATACGTGCATGTATTTTATGCTTTTAATAAGTTGGGAATAAGTCTTTCCGCATTATATTATGTATGAACTTGTAATAAAATCTCTTTGGCTGTACTATTTGTATCTGGCTGGTATCATTGAAAGTTTAAATTTTAAAGAACATAATTGCAATTTCAAATGAGGAAAATGTGTGACATTCATTTGTTTTTCGTACTTTCAAGATGAATGAATCTAATGAAGAAATTCAATACTTTCGTTCATATTTAAAGGATAGAGCGAAAATCTTTATTTCTTAGAAAATAAGCGAAGTTTTATAGCCTTGTTGTTAAGACGTACCTAGACACAGTAGGTCAGTGTTGATTGTTTGACATAGTTATTGATTTAGTAAATTGTGCCGTCGAACCTCATTTGCATCTTGATTTCATTATTGCAAGCAAATGCAAACATACTTGGGACTTGCTAAATCGTATACAACATTCGCGCACAGCAAAATGAACTTTGCGATGATGTGATAAAATTTATATTTGGGTGACCGGGTTGCGGCCTTGGTCTCTATGGTGGATTAAATCCTAGTTAATACGGTGTATTTTTTAAGTCGGTCACGGTCTGCCTTTAGTTGATATTCGTTTCAGTTTTTTATCAGCGAACGGAAACTAGACTTAAAAAAATAATAAAATCAAATCGAAAGGTAATTGGTTAAGTGTGATGTCATATGATTTTCAGCAATCGACGGAATTTCTTTTGGTAAATGATACAGTCCGGAGTTGGGAAGCGGGTGACGGTAATACCCTTGTGCCTCGGAGAGCACTTTCAGCCGTTGCTGTCGGTCATTTTAATTAACATTTGATAATTATCGTTGGTAAAGAGAATGGTTATTAGAATTGGACTTAATGAATGTACTTTTCTATTGGGATATTTTTTTGTACACAGCTCCACCTGACGAGGATCGCGAGGACGACTTCCGAGCGCCGCTGTATCGCAGCGTGGAGATCAACGGCATAACGGTGCGCATGAAGTGGTGCGTCACGTGCAAGTTCTACCGCCCGCCGCGCTGCAGCCACTGCTCCGTGTGCAACCATTGTATAGAGGTGAGCTAACATAACGGTGCACATGAAGTGGTGCGTCACGTGCAAGTTCTACCGCCCGCCGCGCTGCAGCCACTGCTCCGTGTGCAACCACTGTATAGAGGTGAGCTAACATAACGGTGCGCTTGAAGTGGTGCGTCACGTGCAAGTTCTACCGCCCGTCGCGCTGCAGCCACTGCTCCGTGTGCAACCACTGTATAGAGGTGAGCTAACATAACGGTGCACATGAAGTGGTGCGTCACGTGCAAGTTCTACCGCCCGTCGCGCTGCAGCCACTGCTCCGTGTGCAACCACTGTATAGAGGTGAGCTAACATAACGGTGCACATGAAGTGGTGCGTCACGTGCAAGTTCTACCGCCCGCCGCGCTGCAGCCACTGCTCCGTGTGCAACCACTGTATAGAGGTGAGCTAACATAACGGTGCGCTTGAAGTGGTGCGTCACGTGCAAGTTCTACCGCCCGTCGCGCTGCAGCCACTGCTCCGTGTGCAACCACTGTATAGAGGTGAGCTAACATAACGGTGCACATGAAGTGGTGCGTCACGTGCAAGTTCTACCGCCCGTCGCGCTGCAGCCACTGCTCCGTGTGCAACCACTGTATAGAGGTGAGCTAACATAACGGTGCACATGAAGTGGTGCGTCACGTGCAAGTTCTACCGCCCGCCGCGCTGCAGCCACTGCTCCGTGTGCAACCATTGTATAGAGGTGAGCTAACATAACGGTGCACATGAAGTGGTGCGTCACGTGCAAGTTCTACCGCCCGCCGCGCTGCAGCCACTGCTCCGTGTGCAACCACTGTATAGAGGTGAGCTAACATAACGGTGCGCATGAAGTGGTGCGTCACGTGCAAGTTCTACCGCCCGCCGCGCTGCAGCCACTGCTCCGTGTGCAACCACTGTATAGAGGTGAGCTAACATAACGGTGCGCATGAAGTGGTGCATCACGTGCAAGTTCTACCGCCCGCCGCGCTGCAGCCACTGCTCCGTGTGCAACCACTGTATAAAGGTGAGCTAACATAACGGTGCGCATGAAGTGGTGCGTCACGTGCAAGTTCTACCGCCCGCCGCGCTGCAGCCACTGCTCCGTGTGCAACCACTGTATAGAGGTGAGCTAACATAACGGTGCGCATGAAGTGGTGCATCACGTGCAAGTTCTACCGCCCGCCGCGCTGCAGCCACTGCTCCGTGTGCAACCACTGTATAGAGGTGAGCTAACATAACGGTGCGCATGAAGTGGTGCATCACGTGCAAGTTCTACCGCCCGCCGCGCTGCAGCCACTGCTCCGTGTGCAACCACTGTATAAAGGTGAGCTAACATAACGGTGCGCATGAAGTGGTGCGTCACGTGCAAGTTCTACCGCCCGCCGCGCTGCAGCCACTGCTCCGTGTGCAACCACTGTATAGAGGTGAGCTAACATAACGGTGCGCATGAAGTGGTGCATCACGTGCAAGTTCTACCGCCCGCCGCGCTGCAGCCACTGCTCCGTGTGCAACCACTGTATAGAGGTGAGCTAACATAACGGTGCGCATGAAGTGGTGCATCACGTGCAAGTTCTACCGCCCGCCGCGCTGCAGCCACTGCTCCGTGTGCAACCACTGTATAAAGGTGAGCTAACATAACGGTGCGCATGAAGTGGTGCGTCACGTGCAAGTTCTACCGCCCGCCGCGCTGCAGCCACTGCTCCGTGTGCAACCACTGTATAGAGGTGAGCTAACATAACGGTGCGCATGAAGTGGTGCGTCACGTGCAAGTTCTACCACCCGCCGCACTGCAGCCACTGCTCCGTGTGCAACCACTGTATAGGGGTGAGCTAACATAACGGCGCGCATGAAGTGGTGCGTCATGTGCAAGTTCTGCCGTCCGCCGCGTTGCAGCCACTGCTCATACTGCATTACGCGCAAACAACATTCGTTGTTACGCGCCTCTCGGAGTTTTCTGAAATACTAATCGAGTTTCAAACAACCTTAAGTCCACCAACGCGCATCTAACTACGATTCCCTCTATGAGGCTCATAGAGGGAATCGCAGTAGTATCATCGCCGGTTAAGCCACCAACTTGCTGACTCCGGAACTGGAAATTTCACAGAATAAAAACTGAATTATTCTTTAACACGACTGAGGATTCGAACCGAAGACCTCGTGATCGAAACTACATAGGCCAACCAACGAGCCTTTCGTCTTAGTTGCTCGTAATGAAAAAAATATTATTTATATTGGATTTCAACCACTGTTGATTAGATATAATAGAAATACAATATTGTTTCCAGACGTTTGATCACCACTGTCCCTGGGTGAACAATTGCATCGGGCGGCGGAACTACAGGTTCTTCTTCTTCTTTCTCATATCGCTCTCCATCCACATGCTGAGCATATTCGGCCTCAGCCTCTACTACATTATGAACAACAACAAGACGTTGACGCAAGTGGAGCCTATTGTGTCGTATCCTTTTCGCAAAATTAAAATCTATTCGTACATACATAGCATCACGCCTGATTCCGATACAGTTAGGCAGAGACCACATCCTACTTGCCACGATCCTTGCATATCTCTCTTGTTTCCTTCAATTTCATTAATTCTTGCATACAAGTTCTTTGGTTTAGGGTACTCTTGATCTGGCCTTTTACTAGAATGTCCTGGATTTGATCCAGGAACGTTCACCTTGGCCTTGCCGTACTACTTTTCCATTCATTCTCTCTACACGTCCAAATCATCTGAGCATCTTTCCCGATTTGTAAATTTGTACTAAGTACAGTAGTGATGGACCGGATCGCAACGCATTGACAAATAAAGTATAGTACACTGTCGGACATTGCGACTGTAGGATTGTGGCGACAATATCTGAGCGACGGATCGCAGCGCATTGACAAATAAAGTATAGTACACTGTCGGACGTTGCGACTGTAGGATTGTGGCGACAATATCTGAGGGACGGATCGCAGCGCATTGACAAATAAAGTATAGTACACTGTCGGACGTTGCGACTGTAGGATTGTGGCGACAATATCTGAGGGGCGGATCGCAGCGCATTGACGGATAAAGTATAGTACACTGTCGGACGTTGCGACTGTAGGATTGTGGCGACAATATTTGAGGGACGGATCGCAGTGCATTGACGGATAAAGTATAGTACACTGTCGGACGTTGCGACTGTAGGATTGTGGCGACAATATCTGAGGGGCGGATCGCAGCGCATTGACGGATAAAGTATAGTACACTGTCGGACGTTGCGACTGTAGGATTGTGGCGACAATATTTGAGGGACGGATCGCAGCGCATTGACGGATAAAGTATAGTACACTGTCGGACGTTGCGACTGTAGGATTGTGGCGACAATATCTGAGGGACGGATCGCAGCGCATTGACGGATAAAGTATAGTACACTGTCGGACATTGCGACTGTAGGATTGTGGCGACAATATTTGAGGGACGGATCGCAGTGCATTGACGGATAAAGTATAGTACACTGTCGGACGTTGCGACTGTAGGATTGTGGCGACAATATTTGAGGGACGGATCGCAGTGCATTGACGGATAAAGTATAGTACACTGTCGGACATTGCGACTGTAGGATTGTGGCGACTATATCTGAGGGACGGATCGCATCGTGTGCGCAATAATCCGATCCGCTGTGCGCCCGCCTAGTGTGCTATATTCCATGTAAAATACACACAAGGTATTTGAGTGGATTTTTGCGCTGCACCCTGAACCGTTGCGGCACAATATGCTCGTACCTGTAGAGGGGTTTTTAAAACTCGAGAACATTTTATAAAAATAACTAAGTGAATTTTATGATAGATTATGTTCTATAGCATGTCGTGTAAACGTAGTATTAGGTCGGTCACGCCAACGAATTATGTTTTAATAGTTGCTAAACTCCCGGCGTATGTAAATAAATAATAGGCCATAAATATAGGAACTTTAAGTTTTGTTTTTAATAATAAAGGCCATTGTTCAAAAATCTTATATAATCATCATTAAAATTTTCAAAATATACGTATCAACACTTTGTAGAAGTATTAGCAGAGTAATTATGACGTAGTTTCGAAGCATTAGTATGCAAGTGCAGTAATATAACCTGTGTTTTTGAACACATTACTAGTGAAGTAGTTCAAAGGTGGAGTCACAAAAAAATTCAAGTAATAAATCTTGCGAATCTAGTAGTCAGTTTAGGGTCATACGAGGTGTATGATTGCTCGGTACAAATATAGTCTCTATAGTTTGGACATATTAAAATAATAATAGTAAATAGAGGGCCGGTATGTGAAAGCGGATAAGTATTATCTCTGTGTTTATCTGTCGTAAGCAAAACGCTGCCAGTTATTAAAAAATGATTCAATTGTTTTCTGCCGTTTCAATTGGTGAACTAGTATGAATTATTTGTAGCCTTTACACCTACTCGAGTAGGTATCCTGAACTGCAATAAAACAGAATGGTGATCATGGGCATAATCGCACTACTAGCGATACCAATATTCGGTCTGACGGGGTTCCACATGGTGCTGGTGTCGCGGGGTCGCACCACCAACGAGCAGGTGACGGGCAAGTTCACCGGCGGATACAACCCCTTCTCCAAGGGCTGCTGGTCCAACTGCTGCTACACGCAGTTCGGGCCGCAGTATCCTAGGTGAGCATACAATTTATCCTAGACAATAGCAACGAGCAGGCGGATAATTCCTTAACATTAAATTGTGAAATTAATTTTATGAGGAAGGGAGAGGAGGTAGCTCTAAAAAAATATATATAAATAAATGAAATAAAGTTTTTTGACGGCTTCTTTCAAAATATTCAATACTAGGCAAAATCGAGTGTGGGGATGCGAGTGACGATGAAGACGATGGCGGCATAGTGATAGTGCAGCGAGAGAAGAAATGAATAAATCAATAATACGACTCTTTGCCTACTCTTATGGTTCTACTTTTGCACCCCCTAGATACGAGCTGGCGAAGACTTATAAAAACCGAAAAAAAAAACAAAAAATTATTTGTGTCTATCAAAGATCGGCGCAAAATTAGTTTGTTTTATTAATAACGAATTATATGCTTGTTTTGCTGCTTTTCTTTAAGTGTCCGATTCAAAATTGTATTTTATTTATTCGGTTACTACTTATTTGTTTATAATCTTTGGATTAGTTCACTTCAGAGCCTGACCTTTGTCTTTATAGTGATGGGCATTTTGTGCGTTCAGCTATCGCGCTACTCTAATACGGGTTGGCAGGTGTACTTATTTATTATAAAGACTAGCGACCAGATAGCTTCGAACGGGTGCAATGCTGGTATTAAAGTATGTCGCTGCATTTTGAATTTATATATCTTGGAAAATATTCACTTAAATTACACGCAGTAAAGGGAAATGGTTATCTATATTGAATGCACAAAGTATTTAAGATTCTTATTGGATAAGGATTAATGCAGTATTGCATAATCACTTCGTACGACGGAGCGCGGGCGCGGGTGGCGGATTCTCACCCGCGTGGCGGGCGGCGGGTACATGGCGCGGGCGCCCGCGACGGGCACACGCGAGCGGGTTTGTTTCTACAAATCAGTCGAGCGCCGCTAGATGCTACGGTCACACGCGCCGGAGTTTAGGTACAATCATGAACATCGATACAGAGCGCGTAATAATTAAGGTACAATTTAGGCCAGTATTATGGGATATGGCAAATGAATTATCGAATTCTCCGCTGAGTAACCTACTTATCAAGAACAGGTTATGCAGTCGACGTTGTTTTCGTTGACGTCTTTTTGCCAAATAATAAATTAGTAAATGATCCATGGTAATCTACTTCACACAACTGTACACGCTCGACATCAAAATTATACTAGCAACTGAGACGGGCGCACCCGCGCGAGTTTTAGCGTTAGCCCTGAGCCAGCGTTTGCAATGTAAGCGCATTTTAAACACATCAGAAACCTCTTAAAGTTATCAGTGTTTCTCTATGTATGTATTATACTCAAATCTTCCTCTTGAATCACTCTTATCTGATAAAAAAAATCTGCATTAAATCGGTTGCGTAGGTAGTTTTAAAGATGTAAGCATACACAGGGACAGACAGAAGAAAGCTACTTTGTTTTATACTATGTAATGATTAAACCTTATTTATTAATAGGTTAAATAAATAGGCGAATTGCGAACGTCGTTCGTTGACATGAAGCGACAGGAAACTTGAATTTTCTCCCTTCCTCAGTGAGTTGTACAAAGTTCTGAAGTAGTTTCTAACTTGGTTAGTTTAGTTGACGTTTCTTACGAGAATATCTTATTTCATCCTCTTAAAGTTTGTATGTTAACAGCATTTCGAACTTTGCCATGTTGTAGTTGTAGCGTAGTTTGCAGTGACTAAGAATATTACATAGACTATGATCTTACAATAAATAGTGTTATAAATAGATAGTCTTCTATCTATGTATCTATTATATTAATATATAAATAAAATATAATAATAAAAAATACCATAATACACTTTAACATTTACGGTTTTATGTGGTTTTCATATATACTAATATTATAAAGAGGTTAAGTTTGTAAGTTTGTAAATAATTTAATTCATATGCTTAATTTTACGTTATTGTTTATACAACTAAACTTAAATCCTTATCAAAATAAAATATTTAATAATCACAAGGATATTATAGAGATAAGATTTGCCTTTTACACTATGTTTATTAGTTATATAGTTTCGGAGATATTACAAAATTTCTTAAAAACATAATATTGCCGCTATATCGTCCAAATTTAGTTGACCTCCTTCGTGTTATATTATACGCACTGAATATAGGTCAGCATTTTCATGATCGATACGTTAATACGGTGATGGATTTAGAATTCGATCTTTGTTCAAATATCTATATAGTACACGGAAGAGTTTGTTCGTTTGTTTAAACAGGCTAATCTCTAGATCTGCGTGTCGGATTGCAAAATTATTTTTGTTTATTCCGAAGGCTAGACTCAAGAGTGAAATATACTATTTAATATCAATTTATACCCACCAGCATGCCATAAAGATCGAATTCTCAAAAAATATCAGTACCAAAATGTTGACCCCTATTCAGTACGTATAACATAACACGGAGGAGGTCAACTTAATTTGGACGATATAGCGGCATTGTCATGTTTTTTAGAAATTTTGTAATATCTCCGAAACTATATAACTAATTAACATACTGTAAAAGGCAAATCTTATCTCTATAATATCCTTGTGATTATTAAATAATTTATTTTGATAAGGATTTAAGTTTAGTTCTATAAAAAATGACGTAAACGTAAGCATATGAATTAAATGATTTTTTAAAACACAAAAAGTTATATATCTGCCAAAATATAAAAGATAGATATATGCTATCGCTATTTTTTGTAGAACTTTTTAAGATGCATAAAGTTTTCATAGAATGTTTTCAATTATATCCAATATCTAAGGCAGCGTACGCGCCTAAAACTAAATTAAATAAATTTCACGGTCCGACTCGCGCGACAAAAACTGTGATAACTCGGGTAATATATACAATACAAATATAAAATATAGCCTATAACACTCACCGATAACGTAGCATTCTACTGGTGAAAGAATTTTTAAAATCGGTTCAGTAGTTCCGATTTACAAACTTACAAACTTTACCTTTTTATAATATTAGTATAGATGTAAATGGAAGAATTGTTTCTCTTTCTTAGGACTACAAAAAGTTCACGACGGCATATATCTATATTTTTAGGAAAAATTCCTATACCTATTTAAAAAAATGGTTAAGTATGTACATTTTGGTTAATTTACGTTAAAATACATTTAAGTATGTACAAACTTTGCAACACCCTATTTACGACGCGGACGAAGTCGCGGCTATTAACGAATCCTAGGTCGCGAATAGTTGCGATCTACAATCGCAAACCATACTGATACAATGTAAATAATTTCAGCCTGGTCCGACCGTCCAAATACATATACAAGGGCGGCAAGAAGCGTCGCGACGGCGGTGTCGGCAACGCCGCCATATCGACGATAGCGGCCGACCACCACGCGCAGGTAAAGACGTACACCGCGGACAATGGCACCGCGCACCGCCCGCTCGGCGCGCACGCGCACTACAACAAGGTGAGAGCCAGACCAGCACCGCTCGCTGTGTGTTGTGTGTCTGTACTTGTAACTACGCTGTGGAAGATAGAGGGGAAAAGTGTCCGTTGGAAATACGTTTGTTTAGGATTCCGTTGTAATTTTAATGGTGAAGCCAGAAGATAATGCCGAAGTCCGCCTGTTATGCACATCAACCAATGTTAAAATTCTCGTGTTATGTAATACTTGAGAACAAAATTAATTTTAGTCAGGTGCAAAAGGGTTTAAAAGTTATTTAAATCAAATGCACTTTATCGTTCAGTACACGCGTTCTTAAAAATTCAAAATTCTCCTTTGAAGCGGATTCAGTCGCTCTAAGATACGCACGGGAAGAGATATGTCATTTACAGAAAACGACATATCTCTTGTTGCGTTGACGCAAAACAGAGGGGTGCATTCCAGTAGTACCCTCTAATTTTAGTTCTATAGAACTGTTGATACACCATATTAGTACTTAGTGTCCCTAATGGGACAAAATCAAAGAAATGTCGATATCAACATCTTGTTTGTACGTTACATATAAAATATCTATAGTTTTTATAAGTATAATATGGAATCTCTTTTAATTGCAATAATAAATGTCCACTTAAATTTGAGAGTATCTATAAACATACTATATCGAATACAGCTTTGCTTAAATTGCACAAAACGTGTTTAAAATGGTATTGAGGTTTTTAGTATAATTTTTTTCCAAACTGAATAGTTTGCGCGAAAGATACTTCCAAAGTGGTAAAATGTGTCCCCTGTAACTTCTAAAATAAGAGAACATTTCTTTGAGACACAACTACTACTTGGTTTTTAACTTAGCTTTTGTCGCAAGGGACATTTTTATGTTAAAAACAAAATGAACTACTGGGATGCACCCAAACAGAGAGCTATATTACGGATGTCGCCGGTATTGGGTGACGTTTGTCGTTTCCTATACACGTCATGTCTCTTCCGGGCGTATATTAGTCCTACTGGGGATAAGGGGTCCCAGACCCTAATAAATATTTAATATTTTTGCTTGATTTGATTTTATAAGTTGCTACATAGCCATTGTATATGCGATTATCGTTTTATGTACCGTTATTTCCAACTGGACACTTTCCTAACCTGGCCCCCTTATTAATGATTAAGACATTTCTCCTTACCTCTATCCTTCATAAATTAGATTATGATCTAGATATAGAAATGTTTGTCGACAATATTTCGCTGCAGTCGCGGTAGCTAAACGTGTTGTTTTCTTAGAGGTCTATGTCCAGCAAAGCGCGTCCATCGGCTAGATAGACAAATGGATGAAGTTTGCACCATCCGTGACATATACATATATTAATAAAGTAAAAATCTTGAGTGCGGCCCAGGCATCGAAAGAATTAAAGCAAATAAAGGAGCGATATGTGAAAGCGGGCGACTATTTTCTGTACTTTTAGTTTTCCAGGAATGATTTATTAGCTTTCATTTGTTTCGATTCAAGTATAATTTATTATCTTATTGATATCTGCAGCGAGATGTTGTGCAGTGTAGAGTGTGATTATAGAATGTGTGTTTAATGATACTTTTAATAGATCCGACTGATCAAATCAATTAAATTAATAAGATTCTTGATAATTAAGTTTGATTAAATCAGTCAAAATAATGCGATTCTTAATAGTTCTGTTTGATTAATCAATCAAATTAATGTTAATAGTCCTGTTTGATAAAATTGATAGGATTCTTAATAGTTCATTTTTAATGGAACCGATCAAATTAACGGGATTCTTAATAGATCCGTTTGATTAAATCAATCAAATTAATGGGATTCTTAATAGTTCTGTTTGATTAAATTAATCAAATGATTGGGATTCTTTATAATTCCGTTTAGATAACATCAATTTGAAATTGAACAACTACTTAATGTATCCTGATGATAATTACAAATTAAAATTAGATGTATTTCTATTTTTAAATTTTGTCTGTCCATGCAGATCAAAATTCATTATTTGTTTTGTGGTAATAAAACACTAATTAGCTTTTGTGTTCAGGCTCATTTAATTTATTCAAAAATTGCCTGCTAGAGATAGCTACGAGTACTAAACAATTACATTTCCATTTTATAAAATGGCTCGGTGTTATGATTATGATTATCTATGTTGCTAAGCTTATCAGCTATAATAATTTGTGAAATGAAAAAAAAATATTAGCACATACTTACAATCACAAATTTTCTATAGAATTAAAATAAACTTCAGCTTTTGAACATTCGATTGGGTAGATGACAGATTTCAAAATACTGGTGTGAACTGCATTTTTAAAATTTGATTTAATAACCAAATAAAATTAAGAAAAAATTTATTAAATAAAAAAAAGTTATAAGACTTTAAATATTAAAAGATTGACAGAGACAGCCTTACATTGGGGTGATGTCATACTTAAGTAACGTCATTTAAGCTAGGGTAAATATTTTTATGTTATCACGCTTTTTTAGACCCTGAGAAAGCTCGAACCCATATAGACCCTCATTATTTATAAATAGATTTCATGCTTGTAGAGCAAATCACATACCTTCAATTCACCAAACTATAAATTATAAATGCCATTTTGTCGAGTTAATTTGAATTAATGTCAAAAGTGAATTGAAGACATGGTATGTCTGGCTCTCCTGTTTATTAATAAGTTATTTCTTAATGAAGTGACAAACATGATTAATATTTGAAAATTATTCTATTAAATTGTGCATTATTTTGTTATCACTGCAGGCCACTTTATAAAGTCTCCCTACAATACACTGCCCTGCACCTGTTAACCTAAGGCATAGTTGTGCCTGAATTTTATAGAGAAATCTTTTCAGACCTAAATACAGCAATACAACTTGGCGGAGCTTTGATGAGTTATGTCACAAAAGCCCTAACACTGAAACTGAACTGTATATGTCTATGTGCATTGGTTTACAATTGAGGGTTCTGGAATAGATTATTTGGTCAACTCAATTTAGGAAATTATGATGTTTTAATTGGCATATGGTCTGTCGGATGTGAGCTTCGGTCGGTTAATTAACATTCTACATTGTCACTTGACATTAGGTAAAATTGCAGGCCATCGCGGAGCACGGAAAAATGATTGTGATTATGATGAATTAATAAAATTATATAGATAACGAGACTTAAATAATCGTAATAGTTTGTTATTAGGGGTTAAAGTATGAAATTGCCGATTTGTTCTGAAAAATAAAAATTCGTTTTTTTTTAAATTTAACATATTTATTTAATCAAAATAATTACCATTATTATCTATACATTGCTGCCATCTAATAGGAAGCTCATTTATGCTTTTGCGATAGAACTCTGGTGATCTAGATTCGACAAACTGTGTGAAAGCATTTTGCACTGCCTCCTGTGAATAAAACTTTTTATAGAAAAAGTTAAAACGGTTTCTCGTGCTGTATGAGGTCTCGCGTTATCATGGAGCAATAATGGTGAAGATCGATTTAAATCGGAAAAAGCTATAGTGAATAACGTTACCATTACCTATTTATTGGAAGCTGCTTTAGCTTACGATTATCGTAAAGAATCCATTTTTCATCACATGTCACAATTCGATCCAATATTCCTTCATTTCTGTATCGATTCTACACGCGTTTCTTTCTGCAGATCAGTCAAATCATGAGGCACCCATTTTTCATATTTTTTTTATTTTATTGATTTGACGCAAATGAGTCAATATTGTTGGTAAAGTAACGTTAATTCCTGGGTAGTTTGCCTCGGATCGGCTTCCACCATCTCTTTCAAATCATTGTTATTCACCTGTGTGGGCGGTCTTCCACGTGGTTCGTTCTTCAAATCGAAGTTTCGCACAGTGCGTTCAAAGTCCTCCAAACGCAACATTAATATTGCGAGCTCAAAAATCACACGAATTTTCGAAGTATACAATTTAAGCTGAATAAAAATATGAAAAGTTTCACTTTAAAATCTTAAACCATGGAGTGAAAGTCAATAACATGGACGTAGTTGCGAACTTTGTTTTATAATTTTTAAGGATTGTCCAAAGGTCAAAAAGGTCCAAAGATTGTTTTGGAATTTAGTAGCAAATATCCTGGTTATTACATACATAATTGGGCGCCTGGATTGCCTCTTCGCTTTGGCAAATAACCCGTGTCCGCAGCTGTCGCCGGGCCGGGAGGAACACGAAGGCGAGCTGGAGGGCCCGGGTGCGTCGCAGTCGGCGGACTGCGAGCCGACGCCTCCGCCCCTGCAGCGCCGGGGCTCCTCCGCCAACCTGTTCCCGCCGGCCGAGCCCCACCACCACTTGCCACCGAGACCGCATCACTATCCGAGGCTCAGCCCGCTTTCAAGAAACACGAGGTATGTGCGATCGTCATCTATTATTTTGTTTTACTTATGTAACTATCATTATTTAGCGCTGTGGGCTATTTTGCATCACGGGCTTTGTTTGGAGATATTTTGACAGATGTCCGAGAGAAGGAACATTTAGTTATACCTTGAATTAAAAGATGATAAATTTTGTGTACGGTTTATTGCAGTCATGGCGGTACAACTACCTCAGGGTACCGGGTGGTGATGGAGCCATTACGGTACGAGACCGGGTCGAATGGTGGCGCGAGACCTTCGCCCACGATGCAGCAACGCATCAAGGCACTCGGTGTGCCCACGCCCTTAGCCGTTAGCAGTCCCGTGCGGAGGTATGTATGCCCCGATGTCAATTGGGGAACAAACCGAGCGGGAATTCATAGGTTATTTACAGTGGAATTCATACACAGTAAACAGTCAATTAAAATTAGCAATTAGGCAAAAGCTAACTTGCAATTAATGAAAAAGATAAAATCTTTTTCGGAAATATACTTATTTTTAAAATTGTACACAATTTAAATTTGACTTAAACAATTCAGTTAACATCTGATAACGTTGAAGGTTGAAGTTTGTATAAGAATGTATGTAGTGAGCGAGTTGTCCTCTAGGGCCACTAAACTGTTTATGAGTTCCACATAAAACGTCCTCGATAGCGGGGAAGCCCCCAGGAATTTAAATAATTCTACCGTCATTTAACCGTTTTATTTTTACATTTATAGTGGTATCTAAAAACTGGACATTTTTAGCGTTTTTAGCTAAAATCTAATAAATTGTTGCAGATATAATCATTTTGTTTTTGGTAATAGTTCAAATTAGTTTAGTGATGAGAGTGAGTTTCATTATATCATTAGTTTTAGTAACCTTTGAATTCCCGCTCAATGAAATAATTAAAGAGCATTGTAATATTTTAAGTTCGCTAATTATGATCAATGTTGGGAACTCAGTACATCTCAACTTTGATATTTAGAACTGTTAGATCAACCTCTAGTTGAATAATTGGCAATAATAATCTAAACGGAGACTGTTTCCATAGACTAGGTATTTATTTTTCCCACATTCATGGCCTCTTCCCATCGCATTCATACCACTAAAATGTTTTATTTTTTCACTACGAAACTAAATTTCCTACCCGATCTGCATCGCTTACAATATGTTTTGTTGAAATGAGTGTTAGAGTCTATTATTATTTGCATGTAAAATGTTTTGCTTCACATAATGCAATTTCTTTTGGGAACACGACTGTTGTTTTTTTTTATTTTTGTTATCTCACCAATCTCTGTGTACATTGGCTTTACATGTTATTTGCTATATTCCATTGTAAAACGTCAAATTTTTATTGTATAGAATGTTTTACAGTGGAAGACAAATCATGTTGCAAGTTTGCTTTAATAATTCAAACAATATTTTAATGAGTATAAAAAGTTTTGGTTGAAAAGATCGTATTAACAGCAAACTTGTTAAACTTTATATGTCATTTCATGTCACTTTACTAATACAATATTAAACTAAGCATATCTTTATTCTCACTTTAAAAAACTGTCGAGAAATTTTCTAATTGTTTCAAGAAAATTTTTGATCCAAGATCGTCAGCCCATTCGTTATGGAACTTTTATTTTAACTGAACAGATGAGTGCTAAACCGGAAATGGTGTAATAAGAGGTTCCTACTAGGAGTCCATAAAGTCATTGATTAGTTTTAAAACTACAGGTACAGCTGACCTAGACAATCCCAGCCCCACCATTGGCGACGCCCTTGCATTGATAGATGCTTCGATAGCAACTATCGAAAATAAACTGTCATTCTAAAGATATGCTCAGTTTTTGTCTGTTTTTCTTTGTCGTTTTATGTTGTGTGTAAAAAGTGAAATTGTGACTTACATTTGTCTAAACATTGCATCGGTATGTCTCTAATCTATACTATTATTCTAAATTTCAATTAGAAAAGGGGCGGCCACAGAATCTTTGAAGCTTAATACACATTGAAATAAATGATGATAACAGATTTATTACAGAAAACTTAGTTTTAGAATAGAATATATTTATTTATTTAAATTGAATTGTTTTAGACCAGTCGCTTTAAAAAATTTTAAATATTTAAAATTTTAATTTCAATAAGTTTTGTTTTAGTTTATAGCACTTTTCCATGCGACGACACTTTTGCTTTATTTCCTTATCACTTCCCTTTACCTAAAAAAATATTATTGAAGGAGGAATAAGGATAATTTAATTATTGTTATGTTATGTTTAAATAATGTATTCTGATACTGAAGTAGACTTAGAGGATATTAAGTTATGGAAAACTAAAATTATTGTATAAATAAAAAAAACCTGCCTTTGGCAGTATTTTTTATTAATAATATTTGATTTTTCAAAGACGTTTATAAATCGGATAATGTTAAAAACTCTGAACTGTCTTATTTTTTCACCATAATTTTTTCATACATCAAATATTTGATTCTTTTTATGTTGTCATTTACAAAATTAAAGGTTTTGAAAATCTCAATAGGTGATGTATTTTAAGTAAAATTTGTATAGCACAAAATATTATTTTATATATAAGATAATGAAATAATGACAATATTTTATATCATTCATAAAATGTAAACTTTCAACAACAGAAACTGATAAAACATAATTCTATACCCATTCTTTTTATACTAAAGTGGCTGGCCTAACAATTCAGTGGTATACTACTTGTTTCTTTGTATTTGTTGTTAGATGTCTATTAAAGCTTAATTATGTGGTCGAAAAATTGTAATCATTGAATTTACCGCTTACCGCGGCAGATGGACCTAACGCATAGAGCCGACGTGTCGACGGTAACTTGTTTGTGTTTGCTTTTGTTTGTGTGCGTGCAATTTGGTTTCTTGTTTCTTTTTATTTCTTTGTTTGCGCGTGTGTTGGTGGACTTTAGTTATATTGGTGCTAATTCATATCAATACAATAGTTGAGATCACTAAAAGTTACTAATAGGGTTACTATTCTAGGTTTTCTCTTCTGATTACTGATTATTATAGGTTAGATCTCTCTCTTTTCATTACCATTAATGTAAAGTATTATCTGAGTATCTCAAAGTAGACAAAGCGATACGTTATTTTATAACGTTAGTTTGCTATCATTTAGTTTTAGCAGAAAAGGGACAGGTTTTAATATAGGTTAGAACTGGTATACAACCAAAACATCACCAATCATATCAAGGAAATACCTGTGATAACGAGTCTGATGTTTTCTGTGACTTAGACAAAAGACATAAAAACAATTATAGGTAGATAGCGTAACCGAGTCCTCGCACGCGCGGTACTCGGGTTTGGGTTATGTCGACAGAGGGGAGCTGTCAGCTAAAGAAGCTCGATTATACCATCACGACAGTGTCACCAGGACTTTAAATAAATTAAATGCTTGCGCTTTAAAGCAAGCATTTAATTTACTCAGTATTATTTTTATTTCAGTGATGTGTGATTTTTATTTATAGTTTTTATTATTTAGTAAGGCATGTTTTTGCATATGCACTAGTGGTGTTGCCATCTGTTTATAGTTTTTTTCAATAGTTGAGCTTTACTTTATTTCGAAGCGATTGTTAAAATATGCTTATTTTGAAAATATGTTAATTTATGTAGCATGTTTCCCGTCGAATCACTATTTTATTCGATCCATCATCTTTAATTTTTCAAATTTATAAAACGGGGATCTCTTAAAATATATTTCTATTCTAGTCAAACAATATTATTAACAGATGGTTTTAGGTGTATTCTGCCTAGAGTACATACATACGTAGTTTATCACCAAGGTCTGCTGGGTTTTTCGAAAAGTTGGTTGGTTTTTCGAAAAGTAAAAATATTTTATGAAAAAATCTCATAATTACTTTCATTTTCTGAACTCAATCGATTTGGCGAATAGCCCAGCAGATGACGATCGATTTTACAATATTTTTCGACATTCAAAATTAATTATTAGAGTTTTTATAATTCATGGGTTTTTATAATATATAAATTAATTCCTAACAAATTGCCTCAATGTTAAAATAATTGAATCACGGTTAATGTTAATGTAATGTAATTAATAATCACGACTTTAAGTTAGGAAACATTACTTGTTTCTTTTATTCCATAACTAATTACCATTAGATTAGACCGAATTTCCACTATGAGAAAAGTATTAAAAATGAAAATTTGTATTTTATTTGCAAGCTGTTGTTCCAAAATGGAGCGAGGGCGTAGTACGACGCACTATACTATGGCTGGAATAGGATACCATCGTATGTCTATGGTCAGATTGTGATCAGAGACAACAGACCCGGGGTAATAGGCACATACAATATTGATATTATTATCTACTTTTTTACTTGTCTGCTGAATTTTCCCGTATTTCTATGTACTCCTTACTCTTTATAAGGCATGAGTTTTTGCCTAATTATTATTATATTATGACTGTCACTTTCTGATGGGATACTTTGAATTCAACCTTAACGATTATGCTTTATATGGTTTTTTTTAATAGTTAATATTGTATGATGAGACACATTTAATTAGATGTCAAAAAACCTCTTCCCTAATGCAAGAGTACTGATTGTAAGAAAATTGTGTACTTTCACAATCTAATTTGAGGGAGAAAATTAAGGGATGAAAATTCGTTTTTCCCTTGTCCTAAAATTTTAATATTGATATGCTTTGATAATATATTTCTAAAATTATTGTTAGGAAATTTTTTCTTCGCAGTGTGTTTAGTTTTTTATCCTTCCGCCATTTCGTTTGTTTTTATTGAAACAGCCATCTTTTAATTTCGTCACTCTAGTGCCTATGCTTTGTCGTTTTTATATCCTGATGAAAAATAAAAAATTAATTCTGTCAATATGTTTCTGCTGATTTTTTCAGTTGCTATTACATGCTTCTAGAGTACTTAATTCAAGTGTTTGAAATAATTCTTTTGATCAGGATATAGCGACTAGGCTTGCAGTAGTTTGTTTGTAGTATAGTGTACAGTTGGCATGCTCCCGCACCCGCTGCACGCTGGCGCCTGGGCTCCACACGTTCAGAACTAGCCGCTCGCCGGCCGCTTGCCTACTGGTTCAACAATGTTGTACATATTATACCGCGGCTAGTCCTAGCGATACGATTATTATTTTATTTTTATGTTCGTAACTGTCGATCGGCGAGTTGGCCGCTAGTCAAATATTAGAAGGAATGTGTTGTCTGAACATTGTTCAACCGAGCGACGCCCCGGGCGGCGCACGGAGGAAGTTCTGAACGCGAGTCGAGGGGCGGTGCGCCGGACGCTTCCCCCCCGCAGCTCCCGTCTCCTTCTGTCCGTAGGCCGTACGATAACGATAGCGAGCGCTCGGACGAGCTCGCGCGATTAAACCCCTGACGTGAGCGCCGCGCACAGGTCCAACCCCGGCACGCCGACGCAGCCGCGCCGCCCCGACTTCATCGGCGTGCGCGCCTCGCCGCAGCGCCGCTTCCTCTCCGAGGGCGAGCTGCTGCGCGACGCGCCGCACGCCCCGCCGCACGCGCCGCACGACGTGCGCGAGCTGGCCGCCTCGCCGCAGCGCGGCACGTACCTGTGGGCCGAGCGGCCCGCGCCGCCCGCGCCCGCCGCCGCGCCGTCGCCGCACGCTCGCCGCCGCGCGCCCCCGCTGGCGCCGCACGCGCCCGCGCCGCGGCCAGCGCGCCCGCTGTCCTTCATCCGCGCGCTGGAGGTGCAGGACCAGCTGGAGCGCGCGCCGCCGCCCGACCCGCCCGACCGCGCCTCCGTCTACGACTGCAACTACGAGATCTCGGTGTGAGACCGCCCGACGCCAGCCCGACACATATTTTGACTCCCTATTCTCGAGATAGGCCAGTTTAAAACCGACCGCCGGTGATTCCAAAGATTGTTCTCAGTCCGTTAGTCACGCACAACGGCCGCCCCCGGGTGCACTGATCGTTTGGGATCCGCAACACGTGTGTTCTGTTTATGTATATTTGGTGAGCGATTCGTAGTTCCGGAGTCGTTGTGTATATAATTCCCCAGTGTTGTGACTCAGTGGTCGCGTATACGATATTACGCGTATGGCGATTCGTGGCACGAACACTAAACCGTAGCACAGCTTACCCGAGATGGGATTCGACTGAGTCGTAAGTTTCTCGTTCATTTGACGTGATTGTGCAGCGAAATTGTGCAAATGACGGTCAAAATCAATTTTTGCTTGTTGCTTTACGTATTTATTGCAGCGAGCAAAAACTGAAAATTGAGGGAATACGTGTGCCAAATATTCTGTAGATAATGATGTAGTGCAGATTTTAACGATTTGTTTCATTCGGTTCAATGAATAATTAATTAATAACAACGCTTGCAGTTTACGCGTTCAAACCGACCGCATTTAAATTATAAAAATATCTTTATATTTGATTTTATAGGATTGTATATTTTGTTACATTATTGTTTAAGAACCAATGCTATTACAGTTCTCTGAATAAATATTTCATAAATGATTTATTTTAAAAAAGCTGTAATATTTTTAAACAAATAATTTATTTTATTACAAGATAATAATTTTCAATCTTTGATACAACTAGAATTGACAAAGTTAATTAGATTATTGATTAAATATTATCGATAAATGAAGATGTAGCTAGGAAATGTGTAAAAAAATGTAGTTTTTGTAAGGAACTTCTGTTTTTTAAACCAGAGTGAATATAGGTTGTCGTAAAAGGGTCACAGTTATAAAAACACAAAAAAATTGAAAATATAAAAAGAAGTTAAATGTATGAATTTACTCTAATTAGGATCAGTGTATCTTTCTATTATGAGAAGACAAGTTATATTTTAGTTTCACAAGTTTGAAAATTTCTATCTTTGCTGCTTAAAATCAATGCACAATATTCAACTGTCTGGAATGATTATACTTTCAAGCTTGACGAAATACTGCACTTGTTTTTATGGACACAGAAATGATAACTAGAAACGTTATTGTCGTGTCTGTAAAGAAAAAGTGTACTTTACAAAGATTCACTGAGCTCAAATTCTGGGTTACTTATTGATCAGATAAAATTTTAACATGCGACCCAAGATCTCATCTCCTTCCGAATTTTTATTCCACAAAGATAAGTACTTAGAGATATTCAGTGGAAATTAAAATAAAGTGGAGAAAATCATTGTAACGCGCAAGTCAATGCCAGGCTGAGGTGGAACATTTGGAAGGTAGTTATTTCTTATACTCATTAAAATGTTAAGTGCTGCTTACTATTTGAAGGACGTAAGAATTGAAAGAAAAATTGGAAAAATGAATTTTATGAAAAAATTTTATAATTATCTTTTTGGCGAATTTCTTTTTTGGACTATGACATTAGAAAAAGACTCCTTTCTTCCTTCGTGTTCAACCTCGGACCTCTATGACACACGCGTAAATATAAAATAAATTTTCGTTGAAAGTAATTTAATTTTGATTATTATAAAAAAAATATAAACTTAAGACTGGCAACTCAAAATTGACCTTTTGCCATTTACAACACATATATGACTCATTTAGGATAAAACAAAAATTATATAAATTATACTAGGTATTATGGTAAACTGTGTGAGTGACATTGAATTAAAAATTCGCATTTCTCTTTATTTGAATGATTATAGATGTATATGTATAATTTATGTACATAAAATATTTATTGTGTTGTCTTACCAATAAAATGTACCAAGTCATTAGAGGAATAAATAATTATTATTTTACCATAATTTCGCACCCTCAGAACATCGGTGACCCAAGTTACGCCAGGAGTTAACGAATAATAACAAAAATCAGGTGTATACAAATATCTGTTTCGTCGAAAAATTTATAAAAATTGTTTTTATAACACATCTAACTTTAGAAAGTCCATTGGACAATTTGCGGTTTGAACATTCTTATTAAATTAACACCAAGGTGTTCTTTTAAATAAATAATAAGTTAGATATTTAGGATTCTTTTATATTATGACAGTCCCAGAGTACTATCTTTGTATAAAATTATATCAAAATCGATTCATTGAAGGGACCGTGCTTCGGCTTAAATCCAAAAATAAAACCATAGAAGTTAGCATGTATAATATTAAAAATATAATTACATGTTCTAAAGATGAATGGATATTTGGTTTGGGTCACTTTGTTCAAGAAGGAGTTGGTTGACATTTTGTTGATTTTTGTTTAAGTAAGCTATTAAATAGGTGTAATAGTCCGTTGTAAATATATTATATTTGCTGTTAAATGTTAGGGTTTTGTACAATATAGATATTTATGTTTTCTAGATTTATTATGGAACACAAAATGTAACTCTTCGTGTGTATGGAAAAAGTTTAATGTATTGTACAGCTTAACTGTAATATGTCTAGGATAGGAATGTAAATAGTTCGTATCATAAACACATAAGATTTACTATGTATAGTTACTGTTATTAAATGTTTATATTATGTATTTTTAATTCTGTTTATATATATTATCATTTTATTTATTTACGGTGCCAGTAACTAGGATTTTCCCTCTACCGACATATCAATAGCTGTTTTTATTTTAAATCAATGCCATTGGCGGGTACAAGGATTTTTAAATTGTAAATATTCATTAAAAATATTTTTCAAATTTCATAATAAAGAATGTTATAATTGTTATTAGACAATATTTCAATATTTTTCTTTTTTAGACCTATATATCAATTAGAAGTTACTTTTGTTTTAAAATATCTTTATTTACTGATAATAAATGGTCAGATAATTTATAAATAAATAATGAATAACAGAATAACAACTTTAAGAATCACACCAGCGAACGATTATCATATCAAGCTCGAGCATTATTGGCACTGGAAAGTGTTAAATCGAGGTTATTCTGGAACCCAACAAGAAATTTGAGCTGGATAAATCTCATTCCAAAGAATAAAAAAGTACTTGCTGATAAGCAAGAGGAAAATACCACAGTTGCTAAGGTTAAATAAAAATCTAACTTGTATTTTTTAAGATATCATTTGACATGAACATTAATAAATAATTTCAATAAACAAGAAGAAGGAAATATAATTGTCATTTGTATGCATGCATTTTATTAATAGATTGATCGTACAAGCGTGATTTTAATTTAGTACCCGCCAAGTAATATACCAAGTATTGGTCGTTATAACAAACAGTTTGTATAAATGACACACAATTGTTACCCAAATCATCACATGAATCATTTTCATGAAATATGATGTATAGTTTTTTTTTTGTATAAATATCTTTTTATTTTCACATTCCGTTTTTCAAGACTTCTAGTATCGTTCTGATCGCCACTGCGTACTTAAGTTTATACGCATTTGTTTATGTAGTAATTCACCAAAATAATTTATATTTAAATAGCTATACAAATTTATGCTGGAATTATTGTTTACCATTCAAAGCATATCAGTTTTATAGGTCTCCCAAAAGCATAGCATCACTCTTTTCTAAGTAGGAGTACATTGGATAAAGTCATCAGTCTGTTGCCATTGAAAAAAAAGCTACAAAAATGTCTGATTAGGAGTTGCCACTATGCTTTTAACTTTTATTTATTATTTTGACATCCGTTAAGATCGCATTTGTTCATGTGTTATCAACTCTTACGGGGTGTCCTGCGCGTCAGCGACAAACGCGACGCGATGTGACACGATTCGGGTGCCGTTTACGTCGCGTCCGGACCTACACTAAAGCCAAACTCGATTGAGAATGCTTGTCAACAAACAAATTTAAAATGAAGGTAGAAAATGCAACATATATTATGCCTAATCAATTTAAAATTATGATTTGTTATTTTAAAAAATCTTATTTTAAAGATATTGATATATTTATTACTTTTAATCTTACTAATCTAATTTATTGACATGAATTCGTCATTAACTAGTTAATTAAAAAAAATAGGTGTAAAATGACTAGTGATTTCTACCTTCATTTTTAATTTGTTTGTTGACAAGCATTCTCAATCCAGTTTGGCTTTAGTATAACTATACTAAAGCCAAACTGGATTGAGAATGCTTGTCAACAAGTTACATAGGCGGTAGGCCGCAAAGGCAAGGGAATGCCGTTGTTTTGATCGCGTTCGTCGCGATGGCAGCTTTGCGTCACGTTGTATTCGTCGCTTACGCAGAACAATGTATTCAACATCTTTCTTGGCTTGTATAATATAAGTTCGAATCCGGATACACAATTTGACAATTGAAATGCAAGTAGAAAAAATACATTATTCTTCTCACTAATCATTTAAAAAATAGCTCTGCAAAACATTAACCAATGTTTTGCAAGCTACTTTAACTTTTGTTTAGTAACTGGACGCGACTTTAAAGACTTACTATGGAAGAAAAAAATGCATTTTTTAACATTGTGTGTAGGCTACAAATGAAAAATATATGTTAAATGTTTCTGAATTCATTATAGGTTTTTGTGCAGTCGGTATCAAATGAATGTCATTTGCTTATATATCTAATCCGATACTATCTGAACATTGTATAATTTACCAATAAAATTTTGACATGTATTGGCGTTGATAAAAATATTTTTCTATACACAAAAAGTTTACTTTTAGTAACTAAAGGAATGAATAAAGCGTCATTTGGGATTTTGGTGTATCAAAATTCTTTCATTGCTCATGCATTTTTGCTGCTGACTGTACTTTATTTTTTTATCCATTGTAAGATAAGCTATTACTTAAGAATTACAAAAGGTAGTTTAGTGTTTTGACATTATTATAGCTCAAAGTGTGTCTGGAGTGACGTCAGCCGCGATATCTAAGACTAACATGTAAAGTAATAATAGAACCTCCTCAGAAATCGTTATTACCTATGAGTATGTGACAGTGTTTTATTTTTGTATTTTGATAAAATTTGTGTAAATAATTTTCTTATTTTATTGATATTAAACTCAATTAATCAAGCGGCGTTTGATTTATTATAAAGATTTTTTTATTTTGCACATCATTCCCCTTTACATGATTCGAACATCGTATGCTCAATATTTTATTAGGTAAGGTTCAGTAATAAGATAAATCACGTTACCTTTTATTAATTAATAGTCCATCTATTCCGGGTAGTCCATCTGGCTTTGGATGTAGTGGTAAGTTGACAGCACAATCACGTTTATGTGTATAATCTATAGTATCGTCTTTAAACTTTATAATTATGTGCGTATTAGTTAATTATGCCCCTGTCAAGCAATGCGTGCTATTATAAGACGAGCTTTATTTTACGCCATGAGGCAGGGGAATATAAAATAAGAAATAGGCTGATGAATAAATAGGAAAGGACAATAGACAGCACGAATGTTATAATAGCTAATTACTTGCAGTGAGCGGTATGCAATATTTTTGACCATGAAAAGCCTTAATTTTAAAATTTATTAATTATGTGTTATTTATTATCATGCCTACATACATACGTGACCATCGATGTCTTCAAAAATACTAGCCCGTCCGCGTGAAAAAAAAAAGTTTTAGGGATTTTAGATCCTATAAAGATTCCCTTCTACGTTCTGTCTCCCCTATTCAAGTTAAAATTTTATATAGGTAGTTTCCCGCTAAGCAATGTGTTCCGTGTTTCAAGCCGGCGAAGGCGATTTATATAAACAAATCATTTTCATACATAATTTCTTCACTTCTTAAAGCTCTTTTTCGCAATTAAAGCTCAGGCTTCTGTACCTCCTTTGCTTTTCCAAAATTTAAATAGCCGTTCCCGCATTTCAAATATACAGACAATGATTCGCCTTTAAATTTACAAATTGTCTATGGTTCTAAACAGCTTGTGCACTGCATCCGATTCCAGTGTGCAAAGTTGGACTATTATATTGCTGTGGAGACTTGCTTTAAATATATTTCAATGGCAACATTTTATTTGTATGTCAATGTCAGTATGATACAATAGTCTATGACGTTTTCTTTTTCTGTGGTCTTTTCTTGTCGACGGGTAGAGAGTGTGAGTTTCGAAAACTTATTGAAAATAAAATCCAAATAAATCTGTGAAAAAGGAATAGTTTTTAAGTTGAAAAGAGTACCTATAATAAATCTTCTGAAGAAATTGTGAAGTGATAGAAATATTTCGTAAAATACTGTCGTATCTTTACTCACAACTCCAACCAAAGTGAGAATTACTATTTAGAAAACAATACGAAATTGACACGGAATTATTTGTTCGGTGTACTGAAATAGGATTAGGACGTGTGAAAAATGATATACATGAATGTCTAAATGAGGAAACTGTAAATACAATATACAATAACATTGCGAGAGAATTGAAGGTTAGGTTTGTTTTTTCCAGATACACCCAACATGGGTAAGATTATGAAGCCTGGAAAGGTGGTGCTGGTCCTAAGCGGCCGGTACGCAGGGCGTAAAGCCATCGTAGTCAAAAATTACGATGAAGGCACCTCGGACAAGCCCTACGGACATGCTTTTGTCGCCGGGATCGACAGGTACCCACGTAAAGTGAACAAGAGGATGGGCAAAAACAAAATCCACAAGAGATCCAAAATAAAGCCTTTCGTGAAGGTGAGTGTTCTGTGTTATTTATAGGAGGTTATATTTTGATGCTAATCAAATTGTTTTGCTATTGATAATATGTCTGTCTCATGTGCCCATACCTTTATTATTGCTCAGCAATTTATAGGTTACACATAGGTTATTGAAAAGTAAACGACTAGAGCATTTTTCATTGATAATTATTTATATTATACGAACTGATACTTATTAAGTGACACCTCATTGGTTCAGTGTTTGGTCTATGATGAAATGGGTTTACTGGACAGATAGAACTATGTCAACAGAGTAGGTGAGGTTTGACTATGTGGCTGACAAAAAATATTAATGTTTGTTTGTGTGACTGACAGGATACAGATGTAGGTATAAGAACCTCCTCAAGGACTGGTCAACACTCACATTCTCTGCTGGTGTTATACACTTACTGAAACTTTGTGGTTATTGTTGTTGTGTTAAAATAATTATTTTTTATCTTACTGTCTATTATCATACAAGCATATGTGTATAGCTATATGTACCACAGGTGAGGTTTGTGATACCTAAGCAGAATTTATACACATGCCATTTGTTTGAGGTTATATTTTGCCATAGGACAAAATCATTTAAAATTGTGTGCAGCAGTAATATCTATTTGCAACTAGTGAGAAAAGAACTTGGGCATCTTTACTGTTTAGGAAGCATTACCAGTTTCTAAATGGGGTGTGTATGTGCAGGGTTAGTGAAAATGGGTTACAGAAACTGTTGTTTTTATTGACATTTCAGTTATGTCTATTATTAACAAATTGATAGACAGCATGACCTGTGGATGTCAAGTAGTCAAAAGTATTATGACAGTATGTCCTTTGATGTCTTAAGTTTCTTTGCTTGATAAATCAGTATGCCTCAAGACATATAATTTTCTAGGCAATTGTAAGAAAGAGCATGTTGTACTGTCACTAAAGGTTTTATTAATACTTTCTACTGTTACAACATAATGTTATCATGTAATATATGTGGTGTGACAATATGCCCATGGGCATTGTATTGCAAAAAGTACTGTTGCAGCATGCACAATCTGTGATGTAGTACTCCATCAACATGTTAAGACCTTCCAAGAGCACAGAAATAATTCTAAAAAATAAGTGACCCTTGTTAAGAAAATAATGTGTATTGGTAGCTGCCTGTCTCTTGTAGTTCTAATAAAAAGGAACAATCCTTGCATAAACTGTTTTGTTATATCTCAAATAGATAATGCAGCTTTTTCAATAAAAGCTTGCAAGCAGTGCAACTCCTCCAACAAATATTATCATACATAGCCAATTTATGAAAAATCTTAACTGATTTTTTATTAAAACTTCCCTCAGGAATCACTTTATCTATTGGTGAAAGCTGCAAAAAAATCTATTTAGTATCTCAAACAGACCAAAAACAAAGATACTTATGTAAAAAAGGTTTTCTTTTTTTTTATGTACTCATAACTTTTTACAGAGTTGTCCGATTTTGATAATTCTTTTTTTATTAGAAAGGGCATACTTCCAAGGTGGTCCTATTGTCATCATGTTAGAATCTAATGATGATATCCTGGGGAAATTGATGGAACTCTTCAAATTTGGAGGCAAGCTTCCAGCGATTTTGGTTTTTGTCTCGGTATCTGTAGCTTTTTGACTACTAGTGCCATATAATACACTGTCAGTATAGTACGAGTACATTATGTGGCGATAAATCACTAAAAAGTAAAAAATGAAAATTTTTAACAAAAAATAGAACCAACTCAAATGGACTAAAAAGTAAAAAATAACTGTGTCATTTAGTTTCTTTAATTTACTTAAGCATATCTAGGAGTCGTTTCCAGCCAAGGTTACTACTTTAAGGACATTACCTAAAACCCACAAACTGCTTTAATATGTAAAATAAATGTTCCTTAAACTTGGCTGGCACCGACTTCATAGATATGCTTAAGATTTAATTAAAGCAACTAAATGACACAGTTATTTTTTACTTTTTAGTGCATTTTGAGTCAGTTCTATTTTTTGTTAAAAATTTTTTGAGTATGACCAATAGTTCCCTTCCCCCTCCATGATGTATAGATTGTTTTGGGTGTGGGTACAATAAAAATAGTTTCTGAACTGATAACCTCAGTGTGGAGTCCGGCCCCTTTCCTATGGACCTACAATTTTTTATCTATTCATATATTAGTGAAATATTGCATGCTATAGTTTCTCATTCATGCACACTCAAACAGATTTTGTGATACAATGGGACATGCATTTACACGGGTGAAACTGCTGGGTACAGCTAGTATTAAATATATTCTTTTTTGATTTCAGGTTGTAAACTACAACCACCTCATGCCAACTCGTTACTCAGTTGACTTCAGCTTTGAGAAATTCAGCGCCAAGGACCTGAAGGACCCTGCAAAGGCTAAGAAGTTGCGCTTCAACACAAGAGTGCGCTTCGAGGAGAGATACAAGAGTGGAAAGAACAAGTGGTTCTTCCAGAAGCTTAGGTTCTAAGATAAATAATAATAAATGCTAAAAAATAAATCAGTTGTTTTTTTTGAAAATTTAAAAAGAAATGTAAATAAATAAATGATAGAAATATTATCTATATTATTATTTCTCTTCAAGAAATTCAAAGTATGTAATCCAAAATTACCATGTGATAATAGGTACTGAGTGGCATGTCAACTTTCTGTTTATACAGTCTGAATAAGCTTGCATAAATCCTGGATTATTAATCACTCATTTTTCATTTTTAAGTTCATGGCATGCACTTTGTAGTTGTCGTCCGCATCTTGTTTAAGAAAAGATTTTATTGCGTCTTGGTCTTTCTTCTGTCTTGCACCCAACCCGGTTCTATTTACCTGAGCCCCTGTCATAAATTGTTTGTAAAATTGAAGCAGAATCAAGTTTTCTGGCACCCTCATCTTTAGGATGTGATGCAACTCGTTCATCCTGGGACCTACGACATGAATATGCGTTCTGGTAACTCTTGAGGTGTATATAGTTAGGTGTGTTCGGCATCCCTCTAGCTCTGAAGTGGCGCGCCTTGCTGTACGATTGGTCTCCTGCCTTATTGAAATTTTATCTTAATTTCAATTGACTCTCCCAGATCAGAGTAACTAAGCAAGATGGGGAAAAATGAACTAACTAAAAATGGCTATGTGGTTAGTATATACGTGGGTACTTACGTAGTATATAAGTGGGATGCGACAGGTAGGTATACCAGCGAAGTCTTTCTATAACCTGCTAAAAGGCCTTGGCCTTACTAGAAGTGCAGTAAGCTTCATATTGGAACTAGTAGGTATCCAAAGCTGCTCTAGTAGGGTTCTTTCGAATTTGGCTGGGCAGGGAGAATAACTTGAACAGTGGAGGTGAGTGTTGACGGCCGTCACTAAGAGATCTCTTTTAAACCTACACCCGTGTCACAAGTTTCGGGCTCTGTTCGGAGTTTTCCTCTCAGCCACGCGATGGACCCGGCACCCGCACGGCGAATCCATGGAATGCTAAGATATTCGTCTCGTCTATGTAGTCAACTAGTCAAAAATTACCATGTGATAGGTACCTACTCAGTGGCATGTCAACTTTCTGTTTACATAGTCTGAATAAATATATCTAAGCGAAACACCATGTCTGGACTAGACTCACTAATAGATTTGAAAATACGCCATGTTTTGGGACAGTCACCTAAAGTATTTTCTAACTATTTTAGGTGACTGTCCTCTACAATCTACCTTTTTCTTTCAGATTACATTCTGTGCTAGCCCATGCCTCTCAATTAGCAATAGTAAGTCGAATTAGCTAATCGCCGAACATTCGCACGTGAACTTCGGTCACGCTAGCTTTCAGTCGCAGCTTTGCTCTCCCTGTCTTTCGGACCCTGCCTTGCGCCAGAGCTCTACGAAGATCCTTATCGCGCGTTGTGAAAGGGGGCTAAGCGGAAAAAATTCTCACGAAAACTTGTAACGACACTTTTTGCTAGTAAGCTATTGTATCGCTTGGGAAGGAAAAGCCACCTGCGTTGCGCTGCGACTCTGTGCTGTCGTCGTCCCAACAGCACTCCAAAACACACACCGCGGGAAGACAAACAACGTATATACAACATAATTTTAATAAATTCAAAAGCAAATTATATTTTAATATTATAAGAACAGAACGTATGTATTTAGTAGGCCGTGTGTGTTTTAACCTATAGCCGCATATATGAGCCGTAGCGCAACGCAGGTGGCTTTTCCTTCCCAAGCGGTACACTAGACTAGTGTCAAGGGACGTCCGGATTTCCATCCAGGTGTACCTTGACACTTCTCAACTATTTTTATGTGGACTCCTCTGTCCTGCGCTGTTTCTCCTTTTTTGCGGATTTCGTCCTGAGCCAGTCAAGCATGATGTCCCATGCCTGCCTCCGGGCGCAGGTTTGCTCCCTCTTTCTTTCAGACCCGTATTCCCGTTACAAGGGGTAGTAGATGTAAATTTGGCTTCTATTTTTTGTAACTGTTTGAAGGGTAGAAAGACGAATATCTTAGCATTCCACGGATTCACCGTGCGGGTGTCGGGTCAATCGCGTGACTGAGAGAAAATCTCCGAACAGAGCCCGAGCCTTGTGACCCGGGTTTAGGTTTAACAGAGCTTACTGTAGTCCGGTCAAGTTAAAGTCAGCTATAGTTCTCATACAAGAATGAAATTAAAATTTTTATGTATTTATATTTATTAATATTTAACTGTGGTTTTTTTGGTTCCCAAACGATTTGATTTATTTTATACTTGTATGTATGGTATTTGTAAAAAAACAACAAAAATCGCTATATAATTGCTTTATTTCTAAATAAATTAATTAAGCAGCCTACCTAAAATCTATTCACCGAATAAACGGCATATTCGATTACAGAATAATATGAAAATAGCAAACTGTTCAACCCAAGAATCCTACAAGCTCAAGCATTTCACTCTCGTGAAACCGAGGCTAGGTTGTTTTTATTTTATTTTTTTTAATTAGTTAGTAATTGAGAATATAAGGTGTGATATAAATCCAAATGTAATATAAATATAACTTTATGTACATACATATTTGTTTTTAAACAGCAATTTGAATTTCTTTAAAATATTTATATTTATTGCCATCTAAAGCAAGCGCATCTAAGGCTGGTCTCGTACTGCTGGAATGTTTCAGAATTAAATTGAAGTGCGAAAATATTTATTAAGTAATATCATTGACATATTAATACTATGGACTTCGGGTCTAATGCAAAATTTACGTCAAAAGTGTCCCAAGATATTTTATACACACTAGGATGTATTTATGTTTTTATACACAAAATAACATTGTAATGTATGTCTTATCGTATTGTTATACAGTCTAATTTGCAACAGTCTAATTGCACGCAATAAGTAATCAGCTTCGATTGACGGTTGCCATGGCAGCCTTTTTTTGACATGACAGCTTCTCGTGAAAATAGGACAACATAAATGGTGTGGAGTCGGTAGCTTTCAAATTTTTTTGGCATCTTATATTTATATATTATATTTACAGCAAATTTTAATTTATATTTATATATCCCTGACCTCTATTTGCTGGGATAAATCTTGTACCAAATAATAATTGTTGTAATTATCTTGTATAAAATAATAATTAGTTATAATAATAATTAATTACAAACCAAATCAACTAATGTACAAAATGATATGCCACTCGACATAGTTCTTTACTTTGAAATTTTAAGTTCTCGATATTTTCCTCTTTTTAATTAAACTGAAAATATATTTTTTTACTTCAATGACGTTAGATCACTTTTTTAAATAACTGTTCCTAATTTCATGTAGATAATTCTTATAGTTATCAAATTAATATACCATTATGGTAAAAGTTATTTGATTAATATTCAAGACATAAAAAATAAAAGTTGACATAAAAAATAAAAATTTTTGAATTGAAAAAATCAAATTATTTTCATTCAAAAATTAAGTAATTAAATAATTCAAATGTTAAACAACAAAACAACTCTATGCAGTCGTTGTTCTAAAACATTCTATTGCTCACGGCAGATCCGAACTAAATGTGGTTAATTAGATAAACATATTGCACTCCTTCTATCCTATACGCGGGTAGCGTATGGGAAAAGGACAGATAGATACTTTTGTTCATTTTGGTTGGTTATGCAATTCGTTTCTATAGTTTATTAAAATTTTAATAAAATAGCCTGTTTCTAAGCAAAATAATACTTTAAAATCATCAGTAAATATTTACTTACCGAAAATATGGTACACCGTCTTCTTTTCTCACCTTACTCGAGTAGTTCTTATAAGTTTTTTATAACACATTACGGCATTATTGACGTGTATTCTGTCAGTCAGCTAATATGAGACTGAATTGCGATTGGAAATCATTTCGCGTTTTGGCTTACTTTTGGTTCGGACACTTTTTATCGCTGACCCGAAGTCCATAGTATTAATATGTCAATGAGTAATATTAATAATTCCCTAGTATCAAAGAATGTTCAAGTACGCGGTGTATCTATTTGTCTACATGAGCGACCTCTTCATGCGCATCTTATGCCTGTTGAACACTCCAGCAGCACGAGCCAGCCTGACACTGCAGAGTGTCATCACGCGGCGAGTTTGCCGATCCGCTCGTCCAGCTTCTTGATCTCCCTCTGCAAGCTGTCGATGTTGTGCGCGAACACCTCCTGCACTCCCTGCAGCAGCTCCTTGTTGTTCTGCACGCCGCTCGCTATGGTGCTCTGGAGGGTTTCCAGCTCCGTTAGGGACTTGCCGAAGTTGCTGGCTGCGGGTGGAGAACAAGATTACTGTCAATTGACAGTTTTTCATTGTACCAAGTAGGTAATTACTAACCAAAGTTTGCATATATGGATGGATGGATGTTTGTTACTCTCTAACGCTAAAAATACTGAATAGATTTTGATGGGACCTCACTATAACACATAGGCCACATCCCGAAATTTCTACGGGAACGATAACTACGCGGGTGAAACCGCGAGCGTCTTCTAGTTGGGCATGCTAAGTAGTCTGCAATAACAATGCCATGTACTGGTAACTTTCTGTAAGTGGGAGAAACTATATTCTTTACAATACCTTGATTGTGCAGAGCTTCAAGTGCCTCCATTCGCTCCAAAATTTCTGAATGTGACACTCCATCAATTTGTGTTATGAGTTTGTACAATTCTTTCACCTGCAAAAGAAACACAGTATAAGCAAAATTAAACAAACTGCCCCGTTGATCTAGTTAACCTGTTCGCAGATCCAATAACTGTTACCAAAGATACATAAACCGCCTTCAAAGTATAATATACATTCTCAGGTCAAACTGAGAATTTTTTTTTTGAAGTTGGCTAAAAGTACCACAAACTTTTCCTAAAACTATAACAGATACATTTCTGAACATTACTTCAAAATAGATTCAGCCAAACGCGAGATAATCATGGCCGCACTTTCAAATTTTTTTTAAAGTGGTAACAAAGTAAAAACCGAGGAAGTTGTGTGAAAGCATTAATGAGAGTGGAAGAAGTGAGGCGTGATGTTTGTGTAACCTTGGCCTCTAGCTCCGGCTCGGCGGGTTTGACGGCAGCTTTCAGCGCCTCCACGTTGCTGAGCAGCGAGGTGACGCGCGCCTCGGCCGCCGCCAGCTCCGCGGGCCGCAGCAGCGCCGCCTGCCCCGCCAGCGTAGCGGCCGCGCCGCACAGTGTCGCCTGCCGACCGATACATCCATACACAACTCGAATACATCAGTCTAAGTCATTGACATATTAATAGTACTATGAACTTCGGGTGTAATGCAAAATTCACAACAAAAGTGTCCCGAGATATCTTATATAGGGGAGAGCGGGGCTGAAAGTGCCGATTTTGACAAATCTCGATTTTTTCGGGTAAAACAAATACTGAAAATCTGAAAGTAGTCGCTCATCCTACGTAAAATTTATTCAATAACATGAATTAACCTATACATTTCGCACATGTTTTATAGTTTGTTAGAAAAAGTGATTTTTATATACTGCGGCGGAAAGGCACAACCAACCCCACCTTCGGGGCAAGTTGTGCCGTAGCTGAGGTCGGTTGTGCCGGTAATAAAGCTAGGTGTTTTGCATTAATGAAAATTAATTTAAAATGTAAAAGACATTAATTTGGTATTAATATATTTATTTGTTATTATTTCTACTATAAATCAACCATATTAGTAGATAATAATTATAATACGTTATAATAAAAAAGAACTAATCGCCCTTTATTATATAATCGAAACATAAAACTTTGTTTTAATCGAAAGTTTGTACTTATTTTAATGCGAATATGATAAATTATTAAAAATATCAGTCTTTTAGTACTATTAATAAAAAATAATGATAACATCAGTCTCTTGACTATTTAACAAATCAAAACTAGTTATTCCCTAGAAGAATGATCAGAACAACAATGAGGACATACACATTCCAAATGGGCCCATTCCTTACACTATCTGCATTCAATCCACTTTTCTTTAGGGGCAGAGTTAGAATAGGCATCACAACATATGATGCAGTACCATTCTTGTTCGTTATCAGAACTGTCGTCATCTTACAAAACTCTTCTCTGAGCGGGGATCTTAGTCGGTTTTTTGTTTGTTTACCATTTTCCTTGCCTTTTTCCTTAAACCTTTTATATACTTTCACTTTCTTCCTTCTTCTTTTTATTAGCCTGTTCTTCGGCCAAAGCATTTTTCTCTGGAATGTCTGTAAGAATAGCTGTCTTTCTTTTCGTGTTCTTTATTACCTGATGGTTCGCTCGTACAATCAGCGCTGCAGTCACTTTGCCCACGAACATTAAGCTTTAATAATGATGGACTAGTCTCATCTCAACATTGCTGCCCACGTAATTTGACTCATCGAGATATTCAAGAGTTTTATCTCGATTATTTTGAGGGACAAGCAAGTTTCTTGTACCTTGTGAAGGTTGATTGTCTGGCATCGGGCGAGCTGTTACAAAAGACACTGCATGATCTTTGTCTGTAAATACGTTCGAATCATAAGGCTTTTTATATGCATTGCATATGTTAGCGGGTATTGCTGCCAAAGGTAAAGCGTATTTTACTACACCAGGTATAGTAAAAATAAATCACAAATTGCCAGTTACTTTGAGCTTTAAAGCAGAATGTTTGATAAGAGCCACGTGCAACATTTTTTAGTTTACGTCCATCCTTGATGTCTGCATCAGCAGCCCTTTTTTGGGTTTGTCCACCTAAGATATTGTACCCCTTTGTGTTTTCGTTTGAAACATACAATTTTGTCGATTTCATTCTGTCAAAGACAATAAATGCAGTATATCATCATTTATTATGTCAAAAAGTAACTATTTTCTTTCTTTCATAAGTGTTCTCATAAACATAAGCAATGTATAAAGAATATTGACTGCTTAGGAGTTCGTTGTGCTGCGGCACAAATAACCCCGGTTGAACGGCACATTTTACCCCAAATAATGGAGTCTGATGTTTTGGCTCATATATAAAAATCACCCTGCTCGAAGCATTCAAATTATACTGCATAGCAAACTAGGATAAATAACTAACATTTTAATAAAACTCTCATATAAAAAAAACAAAAAACGCTAGCTTGTGACCAAAACATATTGAAGCGAAAATATTTACTAACGTGACGTTTGAGATGAAAATATTTTCTAACATGCACTGCCCCTCGGTCCGCGTCGCTGGCGCAACTAAAATGACAGCCGCGTGTGCTCGTCTGTTAAGCATTACGCAACACAATACGATCGTATTCTATCTCTTACTGTTTTCGAGATATTCGCATTGGCACAATTTACCCCCGGCACTTTCAACCCCGCTCTGCCCTACACTAGAATGTATTTGTACTTTTATAAACGAACTAAAACATTGTAATAATGTCTTATAATATTGTTATACAGTCTAATTTGTAACTGTGTAATTGCTTGCAATAAGTAATCAGCTTTAACTGACGGTTGCCATGCCAACCATTTTTTGACATGGCAGCTTCTCGTGAAAATAGAACATAAATTGTGTGGAGTAGGCAGCATTGAATTTTATTTTGACATCTTTAACCTATATATTATATTCACAGCAAACTTTAAATGTATCAGTGACTTCTGTATACTGAGATAAATCTAGTACCAACCAATATATTTTTTTACTACATTGACGTAGTAAAAAAAGATACTTACTAAAATAAATACTAAATAGGACACTGTTTTTATAGTTATCAAAATAATCGAGTGTGAAGGACAGACCGACGGACGGACTGTTCGCGCGAGTTCTTATAAATGACATTTAAGCATTGTGTAAATTTAATTTTGTACTTATAGCTAGTCTCATAAGGCTCATAGTTGGCGAGCGCCCTGCGACACGGGCTGCACCTTGCCACCCGTACAAATTATTAATTAAAAACGCATGACAATTGACACGCAGTACCATTCCCGCATTCGCCGTGATTAGATCACCTCATAACGCCGCATACGCACAACCGCTATAATCCTTCCGCATCATCACTAGTTCTACAAGAAGGATACTGTGCCGTGTGATCTTCAACCAACCAGCTCAGCAAACAAGGTAAGATTAGACTATAAGCTGCTAATTGAATTACACAGTGTAGTCATTTTTGTAAGAACAATAAAAATTCGCCGCACCCCCCACGTATAGGTACTATTTACACGTGCCTAGACACGGACGGACGGAAGGGTTCCATTTTACCATTATGGTAAAACTTCTTTGGTTAATATTCATGACATATAAAATAAATGTTTATTAATTAAAATTATTTTCAATTAAAAAATTAAGGATTTAAAAAATTCAAATACTAAACAACAAAACAACTCCATGCAGTTGTTGTTCTAAAACATTATTGACAAGTGTTCTCACAGTAAGCTAATATGAGACTGAATGCGATTAGAACTCTTTTTCGCATTTTAGCTCTGTTTTGGTTCGGACACTTTTTAGCGCTAACCCGAAGTCCATAGTATTAATATGTCAATGGTGTAATTGGTACAGGGGGCGGGTGTGTCGTCAGCCCGTATCCATTTCCAGGGAAATAAACATTCTAAAAGATGGGCTAAATACAGTTAGGAATCTATGCTATAAAATGTACCTCTCCAGTTGCCGCCTGCAGTCTACGAAATGCTTCTTCGTCTCTAACGCCTGCCGCTTGTTCCAGCTTATGTAACCTGAAATAAAAAATTTCATTGCTAAATATTTATATTATTTCTACAAATAAGGAATACCATGCCACTCTAATAGTGTATTTTAATGACAACTGCTGCCCTATTCTCTATCTTTAGTTTACTAACTGGCTATCATTAGCAATTCTAAGGTCACATGTCTTTGTATGCACGGATTTGACTTTGGTCATTTTGGTCAATAACGAGCTTTACGGAAAACGGAAAATGCAGTTGTCATGGAGTTGAGGTTCAATATAATAGGGGTTAAAGAATGAAATTGCCGTTTTATTGTAATAGGTACTTCGAATTGACATAGAACCTTCATGGTTTAAGATTTTAAACTGAAACTTTTTCATACGGTACCTGTGTAGTTCTTCTTTTAAGAAATGTGCAACATTCGATTATCAACTTTCAGTTGTTTTTTTATTCAGCTTAGACAATAAGGATACTTCGAAAATTCGTGTGATTTTTGAATACCAGTTCCGACGCGGAACTAACGCGGCAGAAACAGCTCGCAATATTAATGTTGCATTTGGAGAGGGGATTGCTAATGAACGCACTGTGCGATTTTGGTTAAAACGCTTTCGTGATGGAAACTTCGATTTGAAGAACGAACCACGTGGAAGACCGCCCACACAGGTGAATAAAAATGATTTGAAAGAGATGTTGGAAGCCGATCCGAGGCAAACTACCCAGGAATTAGCGGCGTGATTTAACGTTACTTTACCAACAATATTGACTCATTTGCGTCAAATCAATAAAATAAAAAAATATGAAAAATGGGTGTCTCATGATTTGACTGATCTGCAGAAAGAAACGCGTGTTGAAACTTGCGTTGCCTTGTTGAATCGATACAGAAATGAAGGAATATTGGATCGAATTGTGACATGTGATGAAAAATGGATTCTTTACGATAATTGTAAGCGGAAAATGCAATGGCTGACCCCAGGTCAAACGCCGCAACAGTGTCCTAAAGCAAAGCTTACCAGTAATAAAAATTTTTAACAAAAAATAGAACCGACTCAAAACGCACTAAAAAGTAAAAAATAACTGTGTCATTTAGTTGCTTTAATTTACTTAAGCATATCTATGAAGTCGGTGCCAGCCAAGTTTAAGGAACATTTATTTTACGTAGTAAAGCAGTTTGTGGGTTCTAGGTAACGTCCTTGAAAGTAGAAACCTTGGCTGGCACCGACTCCTAGATATGCTTAAGCAAATTAAAGCAACTAAATGACACAGTTATTTTTTACTTTTTAGTGCGTTTTGAGTCGGTTCTATTTTTTGTTAAAAATTTTTATTTTTTACTTTTTAGTGATTTATCGCCACGTAACGTACTCGTACTATACTGTCATAGTATATTATATGGCACTAGTAGCCAAAAAGCTACCGATACCGAGTTAAAAACCGAAATCGCTATAAGCGTGCCTCCAAAATTTGAAGAGTTCCTTCAATTTCCCCAGGATATCATCAGCAGATCCTAACATGAGGACAATGGGACCACCTTGGATGTATGCCCTTTCTAATAAAAAAAGAATTATCAAAATCGGACAACACTGTAAAAAGTTATGCGTGGTCATACATAAAAAAAAAAAAAAAAAACAAATATACGTGTCGAATTGAGAACCTCCTCCGTTTTTTTTCGTCGGTTAAAAAGGTAATGGTAACTGTTTGGTGGTCTCAGCGTGGTGTTATTCACTATAGATTTCTCCGATCTGGTCAAGCAATAACGGCAGATGTCTACTGCGCCGAACTCCGAACAATGATAGCGAAACTAGCAGAGAAACAGCCCCGACTTATGAATCGATCTTCACCATTATTGCTCCATGATAACGCGAGACCTCATACAGCACGAGAAACCGCTTTAACTCTACAAAAACTGCAATTAGAATTCATTCGTCACCCTCCATATTCGCCAGACCTTGCTCCAACGGACTGCCATTTTTTTCGTGATTTGGACAATTTTCAACGTGATAAAAAGTTTTCTTCTCAGGAGGCAGTGCAAAATGCTTTCACACAGTTTGTCGAATCTAGATCACCAGAGTTCTATCGCAAAGGCATAAATGAGCTTCCTATTATATGGCAGCAATGGTAATTATTTTGATTAAATAAATATGTTAAATTTAAAAAAAAACGAATTTTTATTTTTCAGTACAAATCGGCAATTTTATACTTTAACCCTTGATATTAGGTGGTGAGGCGAAAGTTTGTATTTACGGATGGATTGATGTTCGTTACACTTTTATGCAAAAACTACTAAATCAGAATAACACATGGGCCACCATTTGATGCCGAAATTCCAACGTGAACGAAAATTACGAGGGTGAAACTGTGGACTTTAGTATATAATAAGTTAGTGAATAGGCCAGTTGGCAACTCTTATTATGGCTGAACATAAAATCTCCCGCAACTGGCACGCCGGCTTTATTGACCAATAAACTATTCTTGCAAGACTCATGGCATATACCTCAACCATCAGCCTAAAATCTCTTACTTATATACCCTGTTATCTAAATGTGTCATAATTATACTTACGTACCTATGCTCAAGTTGCGCTATCCTTGCAGTCTGCGCCAAGTTCACTTCTGGTTTCAGCTTGAGGCGGGCAGTTACTACTTCTCCATGCTTCTTCTTGCCATTTACACTCAGGTACTCTCTGTAAATATCAAACGTTCAAAAAATTATCATGTTGATATTTTTAATTATCATTTTACAATAATGATATAAGATCTGAATTAATATAAATCATCTGACTAAATTGTTGTAAGCAACCAGGTGTTTTGTTCTATATTTTTAAATAATACTATAAGATGGTGATAATAAGGAATACCTGGCCAAGTTTGTTGTGGGTTCTTCTCAGAGTGGAATTCATCTCGATAGTTGTAATTCTATGTTTACAACTTTAATTTATTTTATTAATGTAATTGAAATTTCAAATTAATCTTTCAAGAGATTTCATTGAATATTATTTAACTTTATAGTGTGCCTAAATTACATTTACCGTTATTTTTGTATTAAGGATAGTACTGATAGTTTGAATTCTAATATACTTTTAGTGGTTCTTAAGGATGCAAATATTCAATTTATATCAGACTCAAATCACTCAAAAATGCTGACTATGATACTAATAAATCTCCTTAGGCCTGTGTGCACCAAGATTTCGGTTATCATAACCAGCAGTTAACATATGCTAACTATGAGACGAATATCTTAGCATTCCACGGATTCACCGTGCGGGTGCCGGGTCCATCGCGTGGCTGAGAGAAAAACTCCGAACAGAGCCCGAGACTTGTGACACGGGTGTAGGTTTAAGGGTACCCTTTGTGACGCGCGTCAACACTCACCTCCTCTTCAAGTTATTCTCCCTGCCCAACCATATTCGGAAGGACCCTACTAATGCAGCTTTGGACACTCGTTCCAATATGGAGCTTACTGCGCTTCTAGTAAGGCCAAGGTCTTTTAGCAGGTTGTAGAGAGACTTCGCTGGTATACCCCTCGCACCCACTTCTACCGCGTATAAACTAACCACTTAGCCATTTTTGGTTAGTTCATTAGTAAGGTCATAGTATTTATTCACTTTGAATACATGGTCTTTAGGGATGTTTGTTTCCCACGGCACTGTAAGCTCGACAAGTACTATACGTTTAATTTGTTTGGAAAAAAGAAATATGTCCGGTCTAGATGTCGTAATAGCTAAGTCTTCCGGGATTTTATAGTGCTTATCATACGTGTCCATTAATATAGTCCAATCAGGAGCAGAGCCCAGAATTGAATAAGGCTTGCTGGTGGAATTTGTACTTGAGCCTGCTTTAACGAAGTTAGTTTGTCTTTTATTCGTCGTCAACCCTTTTTGAGCCCTAGCTACTGAAAGGCTTATAGCTTCACGTATGATTTCTAGTACTCTGTCGTGGCGGCGTGAGTAGAGACCCCTGTCCATTTACTGTTCACGACAACCCGTACACTGGTTAAGGACGTAAACCGGGCGGTATCTTAACCGAGCTTAGGTTCTTAACTGACGTACAGGTTGTCGTTAACATTAAATTTATAGTAAAGTTATGTTAACCGTTGGTTATGATCACTGAAATCTTGGTGCACATAGGCCTTAATAACATAAACTTAAATGTGTGATAAAGATCTTACTTTAACTTTTCAGCTTTTGGATCAATATGTTCCCCTTCCTCAAGTTTGAGCTCTTCAAGAAGTTTCTTTGTTGTGTTGATCTGTGCCGCTAATTTTGAATGTTCTTCCTGTGATATTAATGTAATATTTATATATCATTTCTATGGCTATATTTGTAATTAACTCCCTGTAGGCATATGTGCTTAACACATTGACGGACAGTCACACGTCACAGATTGTGCATGATGCGAAATTAGAAACTCTGAATTAAACCTTTGGTGACAGTACAACATGCTTTTCCTTAATATTTCCTAGAAAATTAAACTACTCGTCTTGAGGCATACTGATTTCATAAGCAAAGAAATTCAAGACGTCGAGGGGCATACTCTCATAATACTTTTTACCACTTCAACATGTTAAAGAGATATCTTAAAAATATGTTCTATATCAAGTAAGAGGGAGCAATATTTTTGATTGCCTGCAATTGGGTGCTGTATGTTTTTTGTCTACACTATTTATCTCTTTTTGTATATCTTAGGCCTATTGGGTTGTCATATTTATGTTTTAGTTTTTATTTGCTTGATTAAGTTGTGTCTGTATTACTACAATCAATAAACATGTGCAATTGCATGAAAAATGTGTTCAAATTACAGGTGACAGAAAAATCAGATACTGGAATCCACACTTTCACTGTCCATATTAGCAAATTTTGTGCAAATTGTTTAACATGCAGTTCAGTGTTTGAAAGAAGGAATTAATTAAATTGGGTTGATTTAGGCCCTTTAGCTGTGCTATTGAAGCTCAATTTAACATGTAATATCAAGTAAAATAGTCAGAAACTAAACTCATAACACCTTTAATAAAAATAAATTTATTTATTTATTTATTTAAACATCTTTATTGCAAATAAAAAAAAGAAACAATGGTACAATATAAACTTAAGCGCAAAAGGCGACCTTATCACTAGGAGTGATCTCTTCCAGGTAACCTAGATTAACGGACCTTTACATTTGAGTGATGGGGAATTGCAATAAAAATAAAGAAAAATTAATGTACAATTGAAAAGGTACAATATATGAATAAACGTACAATAGATTACATATACAATAAAATATATATTATACATACAAATTAATAAACATATACCTACATATAAAAAAATAATATAAAATACTAATAAATACATACAATATAAATACACATAAATGTACATGAAATAAATAAATTACAATGATAGATAGTGCTGTCTAACACTGTTTTTAAATATCGCTAATGATTTTGATCCTCTTATGTCATCAGGGAGTGCGTTCCATAGTGAGATTGCTCTATGAGCGAAAGAATCCAAACCTGTTTGTGTGTTACACTTGATTGAACGAAGTATGTGTTCCCTGCACGATCGCTGAGACTCCTCAGAAGTGCAAGGTCCAAGGAATTTAAAGCGCTCTTTGAGATAGGGGATTCTTATCTTTGAGATAAATGTTACCTTTTCACTTTCAGTAGCTTTGTTTTGTTGCTCTGTGACCTGCTCCAGCAGTTCAGAGAACTCACATCGCAGCCTGTTGTAACGTTCGATGGACGACTCGGGTTCACCTTGTGCCGCCAGCTCCCACTCACCAGCCCTGTTCAAATTAGTGGAATGCTCTTGAATCAAAATATTGGGTATTTAAGTTTGAAGTCGACAAAGTTATCTCAAACTTAAAAATTTATTGTAGGGGTTTTTATCATCATTGTCTGCCTATTTTACAGTCTACTATAGGTGCAGGCCTCTCTCTTTATAGAAGTATGGATATAGAACTTATTTAGACCTACCAGATGGCTCCAATGCCTATGTTACATGCTAACCTAAGGTGAGAGATGTCTTTATCAACTATAACTTGTTTTAATAAAGAGTTTTGGTCATGTTGGGTGCAACATCTGGTGTTCAATATATTTATGAAACAAAGAAATTAAGCACCAGGCATTGGGTTGTTTGTTTGAAGACGAAAGTCACAACATAGAGTACCCATACAATTTTCATTTTAACCATTAGATTTACTTACCTGTACCCTATACGACTTTTTCTGCTCAATCGATCTGAGAAATCTACATTTCCTGTGAGAAATTTCCCTTTGAATTTGTTGAAGGACCCTTTTACAGAAAGATGAAGTTGCTCTATGTATTCGTTTTCCTCCTCTTCATAAGGTTCCGGCTGGTCCGCTTCCGGCAGATCACCAGTTTCGTAAACATCGGGTTGGTCGTACGCCTAAAAATATTCACTTTTTATAACTACTACACAAAATCAATAACACTTTATTGTCATAAAATCACTTACTATGCCAGGAAGATTTTCATATTTAGGATCTGCCATGTTAGTTATTATAGTATGATTTACTTAATTTTCTTTAAGTTTTATGGATTTTAATTTTTATTATGCAAATATATCGCTTTATTTGGAAAAAAGATGAAAGATGACGTCAATCGATGAATAAGAAAAAAAAAGTTTTGAAATGCGTCAAACTCAAAATTGACACCTTGACACTGTCAGTAGTCTAACGTCAAACTGCCGTAGACTATATAACATCCCATAAGCAAACTTAAATACCTACGCAGTACACGTGTATTTAAATCTATCTAATCTAAAAACACCGAATCCATTTATATAAAAAAATGCCCATTTCATCATTTGTCAGGTGTTGATGTTTGGTAGCTCTTTATTATAAGTTGAACAAGTTGAAAGTTTTGAGTATCATAGACAAAAATGAGACAAAGTACACGTCATTTCATTATTGTTGACAATTTTGACTTTGCACCGGCGTGAGTCACCGTTATTCTCGAAGTTATAACAAGTTGTTATTTTTCATCAGATATTAGGGTATATAATCACTACATTTCATAAACTGGAAAATATTCATTCCGGAAGATCAATTCACGAGCACGTGAAACTAAATCAGTAAAAATGAGTCTGCAGTGGACAATCATTGCATCATTTCTGTACGCGGAAATAGCATTCGTGCTATTGTTAACGTTGCCGATCGCAAGCCCTTCAAGATGGAACAAGTTCTTCAAATCGAAGTTTCTCGCTTATATAAGTGCCCAAGCGTCGATTTACTTCGTGGTCCTGATCGCTGTGCTGGTATTATGCCTCCTAGATGCAATCCGGGAGATGCAGAAGTACTCCAATATAGAATCTTCAGATCATCAACACTTGGACGCTGAGATGCAAGGTAACATGCGGTTGTTCCGCGCTCAGAGGAACTTTTATATTTCCGGCATTGCTCTATTCCTTCTTGTGGTCATACGTCGCCTTATCCAGATGATTTGCGAACTAGCCAACCTCTACGCCCAGTCTGAAGCTAATTTCCGTCAAGCGCAAAGTGCTACCGTTGCCGCCAGATCTTTGCTCGAAAAGCAAGGCGCCGGCGACGAGCTGGCAAAGAAGGATCGTGAAGAGTTGGAGAGCAAGATTGAACTTTTAGAAAAAGAGTTGGCTCGTGAAAAGAAAGATAAGGAAGCTGTGAAATCTCAAGCGGAAAGTCTGAATAAAGAATATGACAGGCTTGCAGAGGAACACAGCAAGCTCCAAAAGAAAGCTACAGTTGCAGGTGGTGATAAGAAAGAAGAATAAAATTCTATAAATAACAAAATCTATGGTATCCATTCTAATTAGCTATTGGCTAACAACTAACATTCAGCATTGAAAAAATAAACTTTAATATTATATTTTATGGAAAGGCTCTTTAAAATACTTGTTTTTCTAAAGTCAGTTTTTAAATAAAATATGAATTATTGTAACTACAGGAGTAAGTACTTATTGAAAATGTCAAAAAAAAAATTATTTTTGTCAGTTAAAACTAGCATTGATGTTTTGACCATACAAAAAAACATTTTAAATTTCAAAATCTCATCTATGGTGTAACCTATACTGTCTGCTATTACTGATATATCTGTTAATTTATTGTATTTTTTTAAATTTGGAAATGAGTGTAGTGTGAAAATGAGAGTGCCTTATTGTATGAAGTGAATACTTGTTTATTCCATACTTATCTATTTTTGTAATCTTGGTCATCCATTTTAGTATTAGTGTGAGTTAATCAATTAATTCAATTATTCTTGTGCTGATGAAATAGTGATTCATTGATGTATTTCAAAACATTATCTATGCTTTGCATTACTAAATATCTGTACACAATCAGATCCTAAAGAGCACTTGCCTTTTAGGTTATGAACGTAATATTCAAATATATAGTCTGCATATTTAATATTTATCCAAAAATAAATGTTATATTTGTAATTCAAATTGTTATCTACAAAATGGTCTAAGTAAATTAAATTGTAGTTAAGAATGGGTTTTAGAGGTGTGTTAGTTGAGTTTTAGGTCAAGTCTGATTTTTTTGTTGTATGTAAGAAAATTATTTAAAGGTTTGTTTGTGTAAGTTATGTTTTTTACTTCGCTACTTGTCATATCTTAGAAGCTAACATGAAACATTTTCTATTTTTTTTGCTTACCATTATATATACAGAATATTTATGATGGCTTTGTAGCTTGCATTTTTCAAAATTGATTTGATTAAATCAATTAATATATTGTAATTTTTAAATAGCCATTTGGTTTTTTTTTGTTGGACACAAATCCTAAAGAAAGACCTAAAAATGTTATGTACATTTAATAGAAGCATTTCTTTGCGAGAGCTTATTAAGATCAATTAATAATTGATTCACAGGGACAAATATCTTAGCATTGCTTGGATTCTGTGGATGCTGGGTCCATTATTGTTATCCTTGAAGAGTCATTGAAACAATTGTAATAATTTTTTACAATTGAATATAGTAGTGTTAACATCTGAAGATTCGCCACTTTTATAGTGAAACTATATGTTTCTAGATTTTTTTTGTTATTCTGTTTGTCATTCCTGATTGAACTTAATATGTTGGGTACACACATTCAAAAAGTTTTTACAATACCAAAAACTGCTGTTTTAGTCTTTATTGTGCATAGGACAAGAGCTTTTGCTACTGTGTAACATAATAGGTAAGAGGCTTTAAAGCTTTTGGATTTGTGTACCTACTATATAACTGTAATAATTAATTGGGAAGGTATAGAGGAATTTTCGTGGAATGAAAACTATATTAAATCAAGATATTAAATAAAATGTACAAATAATTAAATATTGTGTTTTTAATAAAAAATTTATGGGTATCTGCTTATGAGCAGTAGCTATTCAGTAAGGAATAATTTGATAACCATTAATTGTATTATTCAATTTAAAAACAAGACATTTAATGTATTTACAATCTAGGTTACAATTCTTCTCGAATGTTCACGCGATAGTTTTCATTTTCTATAAAGCCCAGGCTGTCCCAGAAAGCTCTATTCCCGAAGTCGATGCTGGAATTCATTTGAATATCCTTTGGTCCTATTATTTGTAGGTAATCCAATTGTGTTTGGCCTGGTTTCACTGGCGCCCATTCGGGACCGTTCTGGATTCTTGGCACTCTGGAAAAGGAGATTTTAATTACTACGATCAAAGATCTAATCGTACATTTGGTCGAAGCCCACTCATTATACGTATGCACGCAACTTTGTTCGCATGGATACTGAAACTCGATTTTATTTAATTCGTAAATATGCAAAAATCATTTGATTTCTTAATGAAAATCACAAAATGCGTTGCAGTATGATAGTTTGAAAGATCTAAGCGTACAGACGCACGATGTTTATTTTATATTACTCTAGAGAAGACTTCTATATACATTCTTAATTTTCTTGTGGGTAGGTATACCTCATTAAAATTCTAGATTTGATTGTTTTAAAAAACCTGGATGGTGCAGAGAATCGAATCTAGGACATAGCTACCTACCAGATGTAATGCAACTACTCGTAAGTATTAAATAACGGAAGGTAATACTAGTGTATGTAGTAAGTACCTATATAGCAAGAAATAAAATCCAGCGGTCAGTTTTGAAAATATCGATTACCTATATAGGTTACTTAATCTAATTGTCTTCTACAACCGATCAATTTCAACATGAGAGCACTCTATAAGGATGGTTTTATAACTCGACAGTGTCACGACTCACGAATTGGTGTCTCTCTTCAACGCGATACGAAAGATAAAGAGTGATAGTGATAGAGGCAAATCCGAAACTCTGAATGTAAACTATAATAACAAAAAATAGAACCGACTCAAAACGCACGTACCCCACTCGTACTATACTCTTATAGCGCTATGTCAGCTTTTTGGCTACTATAGTCTAGTAGCCGAAAAGCTGCCGATACTTACGCAAAAACCGAAATCGCTGCAAGTGTGCCTATAAAATTTGAAGAGTTCCTTCAATTTTCCCAGGATATCATCATCAGATCCTAACATGATGACCATATTGGAAGTGTGCCCTTTCTAATAAAAAAAGAATTATCAAAATCGGACAACTCCGTAAAAAGTTATGCGTGGTCATACATGAAAAAAAAAATGTGTCTAATTGAGAACCTCCTCCGTTTTTTTTCGTAAAAACAGTCACAGATTCGTTTCTGTTCATTATTCCGCAGACAAAAGCGTTTCGTCTATGTTAGACGGTAAGAGGTGAGTTTACGACCGTTTCTCTAAATATAAACATCAAGCTTGCACATATTTTTAGCTTTGCATATTTGTCTAAGTTTAGTTTATTTAACTGCCATACAACGTATATCAGTATAACAAGCAGAGTGGGTAGGCAAATATTAACTGAGGCTGAGTATATAGTGTTGTGTAGGCACGCGCTTCCATTTCATTGTTTTTCTTCACTTAATAAAACAACTTCACCAAGTTAAACAAAAGTAAACCTTTGTGCCACACTTTGCGTTTGAATTATTAAAAGTGTTTTAAGGTCCAGTTGCAAATAAAATTTTATTTAACAGTGATGCTGAGATCACATAACATAACCTATTTTTGTAATACATAGGTACCTACCTAATTATAAAAATAAGTATAATTTTTACCCGACTGCGTTATTAACGGCCTCCGTGTCGCAGTAGGTACTATGCGTGGTCGATTTATAAGACGCGAGGTCCTGGGTTCGATTCCCAACTGGGCTGATTAAGATTTTCTAAATTGGTCCAGGTCTGGCTAGTGAGAGGCTTCGGCCGTGGCTTGTTACCACCCTACCGATAAAGACGTAACGTCAAGCGATTTAGCGTTCCGGTTCGATGTCGTGTAGAAACCGAAAGTGGTGTGGATTTCATCCTACTCTTAACGAGTTAACCCGCTTTCATCTTAGATTGCATCATCACTCACCATCAGGTGTGATTGTAGTCCAGGGCAACTTGTAATGAAAAAAAAAAATATTTATTTTATGCAATCCTATAGGCTTTCATAGGTTCATGATAATCTTAAAGAAAGAGTCTGTCTAATTCAGTGTCTAACTTATATACGATAGAATGTGACGCCAGACCGGCAAACCGGAACGTTAATAGGCCGATAAATGATACCTACTAATAATGAAGAGATGAAACCGAGCGATATTTTTCATTTCGGCGCCATTGGTCGACATTAGAATTATGTATTTTTTTCTACACGAAATAAATATGTTCCTTATGCATTCCAGGCGTAATAGTTAGGAAGAAAAATATTGCTAGATACGTAACATTACAGTACGTATATAGAATAGAAATAATTATTACCCGGTCGTAGCAAAACTGTAGACCATGTCGAGCAGAATATCCCTGACCTGTAGGTCTTCTGGTCTGGTCGGTTCAAATGGCAGGTATTTGAAGATAAGAAGCAGGTCATCGGCATGGCTTACTCCTGTAATACGAGGTTTCATTTAATAACCATATTAATAGCTAGAATTATAACGATAAAATCTTTTTAAGTACGCTTTTATTTTGCAAAATTATTTAAGACCATAGTGTGCACTGAGACGAATCCGACTAGGTCAAGTTTGATGGAGTTGTGTAGTTTTAATGCAGACTTATTATGACCACATTCAAACTCCCGATTATATAGGATCAACGTGCACGTCAATAAGAATTAAATGATTCCAATCTCGATGGGGTTGTGTTCTGTGATTGCAGAGTTCCTATGGCCACCTTCCAGCTTCAGCATCAGATCAGCTCCATGTCATTATAATATTACATTGTCGCGCGACATAGGTACATAATACCTATGCATGCAAATGCAGCTCAATCGGAAACCGGGTAGGTAGTAACAGGATTGAATTTAACTTGCAATAGTATTTGATTACCGAGAACTGGACAGGTAAAAATAAATAAAATAAATGCTTGTAAAATACGAGTAAGTAGTGCCGTGATTGTTTATTGATTGACTATTACCTACTAGTAGTATTTGCTAATAACTAAAAAAAAGTTACGCATTAGGTATTTATAATAATGGTCCTGGTTTTGATTTTTGGTTTTGGCTGTAGAAATGTCAGGTTTTTCTAAAAATCCTGTAGCCTGATAGTAGCCAGAAGTTCAGGAAGTTGATGGGGTTAAGCCCATGCCTCATTATAGTGATCGTTACCCAGTAAAAAATTGTCATCACCTTCAACCAAGCTAATGTAGTGGGCTAGCTCCTAAAACCATAATCCGAAAGGCCTGGTTTTGTAATAATCTTCAAAACGATACTGATGATGATGTGGTTTTATGCCATGATTGCCAGTTAATGATTAGGTCAGTTTCGAAAGCGCAACAAAAATATCTCACGTTCCCATTTAGGTATTTATTATTGGTTAGTAGTAAATAACGTAATAATAGTGTAGTATTTCCTGTATATAATGAAGCGAAATAACATAATTCTCGCCACAGTAGGTACCTACTTTTTACTGTACCTATATCATTGACAAAGTAATAGGTTTTTAACTAGAGGAAGCATTGAGTATACAATCTTCTTTTATAAGGCCTTGCTGTAAGTGTTGCCAGTGCATTTTTGCATCTATGAAGTAAAGGATACAGATTAACTATACCTAATACTCACCGTAGTTTTTGTCGCTTTGGCTCAACAAGTCTGACAAGCTGTGTTGACCTCTATATGAGAAGCGGTAGAGGTACGTTGGTTGGAGGGATTTTTGGGCATGTATTTCAGCTAGTTTACCAACGTCCACTGCAAATAAGCGATCACCTAGAGCCTGGAGAAAAGGAAAATAATAGGTTAGGTTGGGAGTTTCGTTGTGTTATTAATTAATTGTACCCTTTCATGTTTCTCAACATTGAAATAACCAAGAAGATCGACAAATTCAATCTAGGAGTAAGTAAATTTATAGATATGGGTCTCAAAGAGCACTTAAATTAGAGGAAGCTTCATGAAGTTATACTAACTGTTATCGACGACGTGAAATTAATTTGATTTAGAGAACTAATAACGAATTCTCAACTTGAATGATGATTAAGAATCTCATACAAACTGCTATTGGACAATAGAAAAAAAATTTTAACAAAAAATAAAAACGCCTTCAAAACGCACTAAAAAGTAAAAAATAACTACGTCATTTACTTACTTTAATTTACTTAACCACATCTATGAAGTCGGTGCCATCCAAGTTTAGGTAAAGACTTTAAAGTAGAAAGCTCGGGTGGCACCGACTTCATAGACGTGATTAAGTAAATTAAAGTAAGTAAATGACGTAGTTATTTTTTACTTTTTAGTGCGTTTTGAAGGCGTTTTTATTTTTTGTTAAAATTTTTTTATTTCATACTTTTTAGTGCTTTATCAACAACGAACATAATAAACCTACTCGAACTAAACCATAAGTACCAATATTCACTACCTACTTATAACATTCCGACGTCCCTGCAAAAGTGAATATACAGTTTGAAGAGTTTTCTCGAGTTTTCATAGATCTCATCATTGGATCATGACATAGTAAACATTAAACTAACTGGAAACTATAACCTTTCAAACTTCTTATTGAGACATAAATTAATCGTTAAATAGCTCCCTCAACTGTCCTTCTTCTTCATCGCCAGACCCTCAATGACAGTCACAGCCCATCTAAATATAAAGTTCTCATTGACACAAATTAATCGAGCCCAAACACAAGGTAGCTACTGTAAACCGTTAAAGAGCTCCCTCAGCTGTCCCTCGTCTTCATCGCCAGACCCTTAATGACAGTCACAGCCCATCTAAATATAAAGTTCTCATTGACACAAATTAATCGAGCCTAAACACAAGGCAGCTACTGTAAATCGTTAAAGAGCTCCCTCAGCTGTCCCTCGTCTTCATCGCCAGACCCTTAATGATAGTCACAGCCCATCTAAATGTAAAGTTCTCATTGAAACAAATTAATCGAGCCCAAACACAAGGTAGCTACTGTAAAACGTTACGGAGCTCCCTTAACTGTACGTCGTCTTCATCACCAGACCCTCAATGACAGTCACAGCCCATCTAAATGTAAAGTTCTCATTGAGACAAATTAATCGAGCCCAAACACAAGGTAGCTACTGTAAAACGTTACGGAGTTCTCTTATATATAGATCGGCTCCATCATCAGATCGACTCCAAACCTTCATCAAATTGTAGTGCTTTTAAATACTTACCGGAAAAATTAACAAACGTACTTGTTATCCCTACAATTTTTGAAAGTTCCCCTCGTTTTCTCCAGGATCCCATCATCAGATCCTGGTTTCCTCGTCATGGTACTACCACCGGACTATCTTCTTTCCAACAAAAAAGAATTATCAAAATCTGTTCATAAACGACGAAGTTATGCGCGAACACACATAAAAAAAAAAAATATATATACGGTCGAATTGAGAAACGCCTTTTTTTTTTGAAGTCGTTTAAAAAATAGTGGAATCAGGCAGGTTTTATTTTGCGGAAGCTCATTTAAAATAGTTAATAATTTATTTATTTTGCTTTTATCCACGAAAATGACGAAATTTTCGATTCGGAATAAATAATACATTTGATTTGGGTATCTTGTTTTGGGATTCGTCGGTTTCGTCGGTTTCTCGTGGAAAATAAATAAATTATTAAGTAACGAAAAGTAGGCTATAAATGTTTTGTGCTCTTGTCCCTTATAAGAAGCAATAACCTCTAGTACATCACGTAAACGTCATTGGCAAACAACGTTTTTTGTATTTGCGTAGGTATCTAATCGATTTTACGGTATATTAAACTTTTCATGATTATTAGGTATGACAACCTATTATCATAGGTTCGAAACCGGGTGTGTTGAACTGTTGTATTGAATTTTACAAAACTAAATCTTAGCTCAAAGTCGGGAAGTTGGATTTGTTACATCCCCGTGCCTCGAAGAGCAAGACCAATAACTTCTGATACTGATCATTATATGTCAAATATTATCAGCTTAACTAAGCTCGCTAATCCGCATTGGGGCAGTGTGGTGAGGGGTCTCAGCTCCACATCCGCTCTCCAATAAGAAGGAAGGGCCGGCACTCTAGTGAAGTTGTCAGCCGTTATCCATTTTAATAGGTTGATAATGATGATATATTTTTTATAAAAATAGTTTTCTCACTTGTACGAGTCCTGCGAAAGTCTCCTGCCCCACTGGCTTACCACCCAAGTATTGTTGCTTAATTTTTTGTGCCACACTAGACCGCTGGTTTAGTGGTAAAGTATCGTTGTATACGAAAATGTTGCTGGCCAGGTGTTCCCATCTTGACTCCAGTTCTGGTAGTACGCTGGGGTCTACTTGGAACCCTGTTGGAAATTGTGAGAACCATTAAAATCCATCTCACCATCTTCTAACTCTTTTACTCTACAGCGGACAGGATGTCACGGCGACACGACGTTGAAGCGAATTTTAATATAGAAGACGTCACTCTGAGCGTGACGAATTGAAGTCGCGAGTTTTATATTAACAAGTAGGTACGTTAGAATTACACACGTCGCTTCAGCATCCTGTCGCCGTGCGCCCCGTCCGCTATAAAGCGATACCGTTAATCGTCTCTCCTATCATGTAATTAGGCTTTAATGGTAGGGATAATTAGATACCGCGATAAGGTACCTAGTTAATTAATGTCTCACCTCTAGGGTACCTTCTGAGACACGGAGGGAAAGTTAAAGTAATTTGAGTTTTAAAGTTAGTAGCCGAGAAATAACTTGCCTTCCTTGTATAATTCGTAGCTTCATCAGAATATGTCATCCGTGTGTGGTTTGGTTTATTTTGATGGCAAAAATACGTGATTAGAATGAAGTATTTTTGACCAAGAGTATTTTGACTGTTTAATTAAAACTACAGGATATCGAACCGGAACGCTAAATCGTTTGGCCGAAGCCTTCTAACACCCAGACTTGGACCAGGATAGAAAAATCTTAATCCAGCCTACCGAGAATTGAACTGAGAACTTTTATACTTCGCTTCGGTAGCCGTCAAAATGAGGAAGTCCTTAGAAGAACAAAGGGCTTGTAGGACATAGGACGACTAATTCACCAAAGTGTACGTACCGGCTGCAGGATATAATCCTTCTTCAGAAGTAACTGAGGTGATGAGGGGGACACGCTGCATGAGTCCAGCTTGGCTTGCGATGTAAGGGTACTGAGACAGGAAGGGGTTCTTGGTCCCTGGTGCTTCTACTGTCGGCGTGAATGGGGTAAAGAAGTGTTGTGTCCAATCCTAAAATGTATAATGCTTTAAATGTATGAATAAAGTTGAAAAAGTGGTAGTAAAAAAAAACGATAATTTCAGGACATGAATGGTGGAGATCGTTTTTTAACGATAAGGCAACCTATTGTAGATGTCTGTTTTTCGTAAGTATATTTAAATTTTCTTTGTTAATATGTTGTACAATAAAGTGTACTTTAGTTTCTTTAATTTCGGGAAGATAATTGTACGTATCAAGCAATTTTTTAACCACACTTGCAGGGCATGTATGAAATACTTACCACCAATGTGCCTCTCTGCTCATTCCAACCTCACTGCAGGTGCTGGGCTTTACTTGCCCTCATTATGAGCCTTGGTGTATTACAGAGCCAAACTCCCTTTCTCACAGTAGTGGGAGAGCTTAGACTCATGGTGCTTATACTTAATTACACTAGCAACTATACTCATCAGACTGAAACAGCGATGTTTTTCGGAAAACAGTAATATAACTTTTTGTGACGGGGCTCGTCCGGGGCTTCTGTCGTCAAGCAGCATTGCTGTGTTCCGGTCTGGTTCCCGTTGTAATTACAGGCACATGAACCTTAACATGGACACAATGTGGCACTTTGTAGGACGTGTCCTTTGCATGCCCTGCGAACAAGCTTTGCTTTGGGCCTTTGGGCGAAGGTTTTCGACTTACCATCACGTGGGGTTCAGCTTGGAACATCAATTATTACTATAAAAAAATAATTAAAGTGGAGATATTCACTTCAATAGTGGATTATTTACTTACAAACATCTCAATTTGGGCGTTGACTATAACTTCCCCGGGTCTGTATTTGAGGCACTCGGCCATTTCACGAGTGTTGGTAGTGGGACAGCCGACAATGGCTGCTAGTGCCTTAGCCTTCTGCGCTGGTTTCACAGCGTGCGTCCACGATGAAAAGGCTGAACCACTGTAAGCGATTCCCCGGTGAAAAGTTCCTACAAAGAAATAATGTTTTAAAAAATATTGTCTGTGACAATCACAAGTAAGAATGATTCAACCATAACTTTAGCATGTACCTACACTGTTTAAATTCGTGTAACTAAAAAGTTTTTGGGTCAACATTTTTTTTTGAGGGGAAATCTTTGCATAGATCTCAAAGAATTTACTAGAAGATTTTTTCTGGCTAATCACTCCTTCTTGTTAGTTCTTTCAGCCTTTATCAGAGTAACATTATGTCTGTTTTTTCCTTCATTTCTTTTTTCTTTACGATCTCCTTACGGGATAAAAGATATCACACCTGGTGCAAAGAGAGCGTGTGCTTGATACGTAATTACACTTTGTAAGATGTTGTCGATAAGGCGAAGGTAATTTACAACAGATGGTCCATTTATTAGTTTTATAAAAAAATTATAAAACTAAAACCGACTTCAAAATGCATTAAAAAGTAAGAAATAATTGCGGTATTTAGCTACTTTAATTTGCTTAATCATAACTAAAAAGTCGGTGCCATTCAAGTTTAAGAAAAGTTTATTTAACGAAGTAGCGGTAGCCTACCTATCTACTACCTACTATAAAAAATATCTTTTCTGCCGAGATTATTGTTATTCTATAATAAGAAGAATGAGGCTAATCCTGTGTCCACATGTTGAAACGTTTACGAATACGCTTATCCATCTCAGATGTGGACTTAAAGCTCTTGTTTTCCTATGGTAAACTATGATAATGTAATCTCTCTGTATGCAAGTCTGAGTGTCTCTCTAAGTTTAATTATATTCAAGTAGATAACAAGCGTTAAAGGAGCGCTGTGTCCTTTAGGTATGTGCGAGTGCTTTTTTGTTATTCAGGACTCGAACCCGGGATTCGCAGCTAATAACGTTGGTGTTGTGTTAAGTCTTTGTGGTTGTGACTTGAACCGGGTTTTGGAATAATCCCCAGTTTTTCTTTCTTCTAAGAAATTTTCAGTAAAATTTTAAGCCTGGAGTTGTAAGTTCAAATTGGGTGGTGTTACATCCCCGTGCTTCACAGAGCACCTGTGTACAAGAGTTGTTCAGGACTCGAACTTGGGATGCGAGTTAATCGCTATACTAACTAGTATCTAGAAGACTTGCCTCGTTAGGTAATTAGTTTTAGCTTTAGCTATTGCCTATACCTAAGTGCACTTGAATGAGTTGCTCTCTCTAGGGCACTAGTTAACGGAAATTTCTCACCAACATTTATCATTTCTCTTCCAACTAAGCGAAAAGATCGTGCCTCATACATTTTTCCTTTGTATGTGCTATAAAACATTGCTTCGCACCAAATTCAAAGATTCTGAGTTTACGGAAAGTAACCTGTAGGTTGTGATTCCTTTGTGAGTTTCGAAAATTTGTGGCGTAAACGGCTATATCGTTTGATTTTTTCACATCTCCAAGGGACAGTAGACTCAGGTCTACTCTACAGACATAGGCATTTCATATAAATTTCAGTTTGATACCTCTACGTGTTTCTGAGAAAAACGGTCTTGATAGACAGACAGACGGAGTGGACGGACAACTGAGTGATCCTATAAGAGTTCCGACTTTTCCTTTAGAGTTACTTTTCGTAAAAATAAAAAAAATATATTTATAGAATTCCGTGCATTTCCCTTTGTTCCGTTTTTCCATTTTAAGAGTAGGTGAACTTCGTACTACACAGATTCGACTGTCTGTCTGTCACCAAACTGTATCAGATGAATTGATGACACACCGTGATAGCTAGACAGTTAAAATTTTCACAGATGATGTATTTCTGTTCCGCTGTTACAACAAATACTAAAAACAGATTAAAACAAAATATTATACAGCTTTTGCGTGCGCGAATCCGACTCACACTTGGCCGGTTTTATGTGCTAAATAGAGTATACATGGTATGAAGGCATATGTATTCATATACCTAAATACTGTAATGGCCAGAGATGTCCTTTGAGACAGTTATTAAAGAAATTACGAACATAGATCAATACTGCGCGACAAAAACAAGTCTGAACTCTGAAGTCAACACGAATGTTATGAAACTGTCACGTGGAGTGCTCTTGTTTTCGTCTTCGTTATTTTGTTTTATTGCTCACAAAATTAGAAATACTCTCTATAAGCTTGATTCGTTAGATTTTCTTATTCTTTGCTACTTTATATGGTTTCACGGCATCTCTGGAAATGTAAATCTATTTATAATGTTGTGCTTACTTGGTATTAGAGAAATTATTGACAACTAAAATAAGTACGAAAAGATCAATTTAGATCCATTAATAGAACAATTAAACTATTTTTTTAATTGGGTCAACGTTTCAGCAATATTGTTTTAATTGCTCCATTTATATTCTATATCGTTTAATATCGTCGACACACATCTATGGCCTAGTTGTTCTAAATTGTTCGATATTACTTTCATGTTCCTGAATTCGAAGCTATACGAAGCAACTTTGGTATCTACATCTATTGTAGTAAATTGCTTCATGTAGTCGTGACGTTTATCTATATCTATACTAATATTATAAAGAGGAAGAGTTTGTGAGATTGTGACATTGTAAGGGCTAATCTCTTGATTTACTGAACCAATTTTCAAAATTATTTCACCAATAGAAAGCTACATTGTTTTGTTCTATCCTCAATAATTTTCGCAGCGCACGCGATTAAAGCAATTTTTTACAACTTTGATTATATTTAAGTGAACATGCGTATTTATATTCAAATTTAAGTAAATATGCGTAATTAATTTTTAAAATGTTTATAGCCCATGATACTCCACAATAACGTAGCTTTCTATTGGTGAAATAATTTTGAAAATTGGTTCAGTAAATCCAGAGATTACCCCTTACACGTCACAAGATCACAAACTCACAAACTTTTCCTCTATATAATATTAGTATAGATTAAAACGGTTTAGTTATACTTCGGCTGAACTACTTTACCGGTATAGCCTGGTAAATGACAGATGGAAAAGTTAGGATAAACCCTATCTAGACCTCATACTGAATCGAGACAACATCAAGGGAAATCACAGTCTGTCAAGGGCTAACTTGTCGTTAAATAAAAACAACAGTAATGAAATGCCTACTTTCTTATATCTTGAAGGTGATATGACTTAGTTGCGACACCGCGCTGTTATTGGTTTTAATGTTTAACGAGTAATGTTTAACTTGTTTTTATATTTACCTATTTACAAGATTATTACGGCGTTATTACTACTACTCTTATCGTTTTAGGTACTAAGATTAACCTGGTTGATTAAGAGTACACAAATAATTTTAATAAATATTTATAATATAGATAAACACTTAAATACTAAAAAACATCCACGCTCATTACACAAACATTTTTTATTTGTGGGAATCAATCCCACACCCACAGCCTTGAATGCAGCAGGCAGGGTCACAATCCATTGCGCCATTCGGGTGTCAAATATATCAGAATGAGAACACGATATTGAACTACACATTCCCTTTCAGATTCTAACATACCTGTCCTTTACAAATTACATAGTACCTTTAGAGAGAGGTGACAGATAGTGGTAGTGCACACTAGCGCCACCAGCGGAGCAGCCAGTTAGTGTGATGCTGTCAGGGTTGCCGCCAAACATCAAGATGTTATCGCGAACCCACTTCAAGGCAAGGGACTGGTCTTTCATACCAGCGTTGCCTGGTATTACTTCATCTCCTGTGCTTAGGAGACCTAAAGAAAATTAATTGTATAGCACCATATAATGTCGATGGGTATAGGATGCGCACGAAGTGATATCTTGTGTAGATACAAAGACATCGTTGCCAAATAGCTGCGAAAATATCGTTCTCTCTTTAGCCCGAGGTTTTTTTGACTTCAAATTTCTATTTGTGAATCCAAGGATATCTGGTCTGGAGATCACAGGGCCCTCTATAACCAATTGGGACATCTATGATTTTGAAAAACGTCTTGAGATAAATATGAAAAAGTACCTATCGCTTATTGGTAGGTACTCTGGCAAGAGTAAGAGGCCGCGCGCGGGGCTCTGGGCTTTTGCCCACAGGGCTCCGTGGGAAGGACGGACATAGGTCTACAAGCCAAATCATTGAGTTCCTGTAGGATTCGAAATCAGTAGAACACGCTTGTACCTCGTCCACGTAAGGCTTAGATTGCATCGTTACATAACAACTGGTAAGTAAAGGTCTAATTCCCAGAGTTATTCAGTAAGAACTGCTGTACGTTTTGATGACTTTTTACATTATTAAAAAAAGCCATGGTGTTAAAAATTCGTACCTAAAGGCCCCAAGCGATAGTTGAATGTCACGACGACCATGTCTCTGTCCATAATGTATTCAGGTCCGTAATGTCCGCCGTTCCCGAACATGAACGCTCCGCCGTGGATGAACACCACCACTGGTAACGAAGCGCCAACGTTTGGGTTCGGAGTAAACACGTTTATGAAGAGACAATCTTCGCCACCTAAAAAGAGAAACGTAGTAGGTACATTAATTCATTATAATTATTATCAGCCTATAGCGACTACCCTCTTTGTAGGAGAGGATATAGAGCGGCCACCTACCACGCTGCTTCAATACGGGTTGTCGGGCTAAATTAAAAATAATATCTTCCTCATTGGTTTAAGATTAGCCTTATGGCTACGAGATCCTAGGTCAGGCTTTAAAACATTGAGCTGTTCTATCTTCAAATAGTAGGATGTTGGTGGTTGTAGAAGAAGTATTTCACCGCTACGGCACAGCAAGCTAACCCACATTGGAGCACCTTGGTATAACTCTGCTATAACAAGGGAGGCCTGGCTTTGTAGTGGCCCGTTAATAGGTTGATAGTGATGACATCCACATTCGGAGAGCCAGGAGCCGAACAGGCGTGGGATCATAATAATAATAATTTCTTTATAATGGAATAGTAATAATTTCTTTATAATGGACTATGGCCATCACCTACGGTTTAACGTACTCTATGGGGTACATGGGTAAAACATTACTATCTTTCCAATATCGTGCAGAGAATTTTCACACAAAATTTCTTATAATAAGTCAAGGTCAAAATTTCATAGCTCAAACTAGAAGCTAGTATCTCGTGGTCTAAAGCCACAGGCTATCCACTAGACCACTGAACCAACGAGACAGTAACATCAGCAAATGCACATTCATAAAGCAAGGCGCCGCATCTAATTGGCAGCGTCTTAAACAGTTGACCTTCGTGCCGAATTTGTCTATCTGTCTAATCTATGTCTAACCTTTAAACGAGCAAATAAAACTTACAAAAAAAACAAAAACTTATTATTTTGGAATAAAATAAAATAAAATCCCGAACAAAGCTTGGTAAACCGGGTACTTATGTATATCTATTTACTAAATAAGTATCAGTACCTGGTTGATCAAGCTTGGCTCAATATTTTTTATTATACGTCTTCTAAAAATGAAACCTAGCTAGAGTGATTAAACGCCACCGAAACCCCCAGCATACAAAATTACTTAAAAATCGTTGGAGGCGTTTCCGGGATTCAGATTATATATTTATATACAAGAATTGCTCGTTTAAAGGTATGAGATAGATAAATATCATATAGGACAGTTATTATATTGGAAAGTACTTATAATACCATCATTATTATTCCTAGTGCATAGATTCGTAGTCAATTCCAGACGTGTGAGGTCTCCACGATACAGGTGATGTTATGAAATCGTTTCATTTGGCATAATACTCAATTTATTACTTTATTTATAACCCAAAGTCAAGGAAGCATAGAATTTAAGGTCAATAGGTATTAATTCTATGCTATTTTTTTGATTATTTATATAATTGTACAGAAATAAGCCTAATGAAAAAAAATTGTTTTGCAAGTAAACTGGTTTATAGTAGCAGTGTTTACACCCACATTTTTTGTGTGATGAATGTTAGTGTGGTTTTTTACTACCTTCAAGTTCACGAAAACAAAGTGACTTAAGCAACAGCGCAGAGTACATAGAAGTACCTACAAGTGAAGCTAAAGACCAAGATTAGGTTATACGACTTCATTAATAATTGTTGAAGTTAAATTATCTGCACTGTTTATTAGTCACATAAGTACGCTAGATAGTATTTTTAACCGACTTTAAAAAAGGAGGAAGAGGAGAAATGTTAGTCTATATCAGCGTCTATAACAAATGTGCCAAAGGACATGGGTAAAAAATGTACGGAAGTCTGCCCCAGAGATGCCCAGAGATGATACATATGTCATTAAATAGTACAGATCTTCTATTTAAATAGTAATAAAGTAACCTGTAGCTAAGCAGTCGCTGATAAAAGTTGTGAAGGTTGATAAAACTTGACTTTGCATACTGCGACGACGGTCACGTGATTCAGAACAAAAAAAATCGATTGAAATTCTTATATTTTTGAAATATTTTAAAGAGATTTCTATGAAACATGGGTATTTGTTTAAAATTCATTGTGCATTTAAATAAAATAGTTAAATATGAGCATACGTTTGCACAGCCTGGGGCAAATTTTGGCGATGTCCTTTCAAATGTGTATGTACCTATGTATGTATGTATTTGTTTGTGTTCGCATGTCTTCGGAACTACAAGTCAGATTTAAGTCATTCTTTTTTTGTTGTATTAGGTATTGTTCTACTTAGGGAATACTGGAAGTTCATCAAAATCGGTTCAGCAGTTTCTGAGATAGGGATTTTTTAAAGTATGATCAATGAAAAGACCATACATAACTTTTCACAGAAAAGTCCAATTTTGGAAATTTATTTTTACTTCTTGTGCAAAGAGTATGTTTTGCGCATTTAAGCAAACTATAGTCCCATAGTCATCATGTTCAGGATCTGATGATGATATCCAAATTTAAGTAGACAATTATTATTGCAATCAAAAGAGATTCCATATTATACTTATAAAAACTAGGTAATTTATGGTAACATAAAACGAAGATGTTGAACACTTTCTTCAAATTTTTTTATACAATAGCGAATGCATGGACACGATAATTCGGTATTTGTGTAAGTGTCGGTAGCTTTTTGGCTACAATACAAGTGCCGTATAATGTATTTTAATAATCTAGTACGAGTAGGTTACATCACTAAAAAGTATGAAAAAATAATTTAATAAAATTTAAACCGACTTCAAAACACACTTCGTAGTTATGCTTAAGTAAACTAAAGCAACTGAATCACGCTGTTATTTATGATTTTTTAGTGCGTTTTGAAGTCGGTTTAAATTTTTATTTATTTTTTTCTAAATATCTAACTAAAATAAAACAATCATTTTCCAAGGAGTCTTTATTGTTAATAGTTATGAAACCAGAAATGAGGTGCATAAAATAGGTGTTATCGGTTTTAACTGTAATTGAAATGAAGTAAGATACATGTACGTAATATCTTGCATGAATTCACCGTGCGGATGCCCGTCGTGTCACAGACTATACAATACGATGACAAGCGATGAACTTGCAGTAACTCGTGCTACAAGTAACACCCGCTTTGAAACCTTATCAGATGATGCTTATTTTGCATAAACAACGAATTTGTAATTTGTATGGAAATAAAACATCATAATAAATATTTAAAGTTTCATATTTTTACGAAATAAATAAATACTTTCTTTGATTGTCATACAAAACACAAAGAGATACCTAGGTACCTTGTCACTCTATTGTGAGTTCATAGTATGTTTTGGATTCCACAAAACATTGTAAATATTTATTTTGGTCGATGTAAAAAATATATTATTTATAAATAGTTAGGAGCTCTCCGGAAATCATAGCTACCTATAGTGCGTATAACATACTTTTCTTTACATTTGAAAATGCGAAAGGTAACCAGGTACCTCGTCACTCACATAGGGGATAAATATATCTTTTACGATGCATTAAATCTCACCTTTTCTGCTCGTGTTGCCTTCCCTGCCAAGCCACATTTGGTAAGATCCTATTAAAGCAACCTTGGAAATCCGTTCTAATATAGAGTCATAACCTATTTTTTTATATATATAAGATTTTTAGATGTATAGAGCTAACGTTGATAATTTATGTTGAGAATTTCTTGCAAAAAGAATACTCATGACTACTTGTTCCGAAGTTACATAAGCTATCCACTGGATCATCGAAGCAGTTTAATACTCATCATTATCATTATTAGTTTATTCTCGGCTCATTACAGGACCACGCCTCCCTCCTCCTAGGAGATTTGGCGCGTAGACCCTCCACGCTGCTCTAATGCGGGTTGGCCGGCTTACGGAGATGTTTTTTTTTCGATTAACGATCATTATTAGATATGGATGATAGTGACTAGGACCGACGGCTAAACGTGCTCTTCGAGGTACGGTACCACTATATTAAAGCCAAACTCGATTGAGAATGCTTGTCAACAAACTAATTAAAAATGAAGGTACAAATAACTAGTCATTTTACACCTAATTTTTTAAGTAAACTAATTAATGACAAATTCGTGACAATAAATTAGATTAGTAAGCTTAAAACTAATTAATATATCCAATATCTTTTAAATAAGATTTTATGAAGAAACGAAACATAATTTTAAATTTATTAAACATAAAACGTGTTGCATTTTCTACCATCATTTTAAATTTGTTTGTTGACAAGCATTCTCAATCGAGTTTGGCTTTAGTATAGGTACCAACTTTCCGACTCCGGGCTTGGAATAAACTGAAAATTTCATTGTAGACGAAAAAGCTGAGAACTATTCTGCGGCCCGACACAGGATTCGAACCCGAAATCGAATTAAACTTAAACCTCTTGATCGAAGTCACTCGAGCTAACCGCCAGACCAACGAGGTCAGTTTAATATTACCGTAGTTTAACTGTAGTACCTACTATTTAACATGCTCACGGGAATGTCATAGTCGAGGCACAACACTATTCACTTCGAGTCTCCAACACATCTTTGGCTGTTTTTATAAGCTCATCTAAAGAATAATCATTAATATTATGAATGCTAATAGAAACATCATGATTTCTATCACTATTATTTCTTGGAAATTATCATAATTAAAATGTATAAAATAGGGAAACGTCATAATTTTAGCAAATTCAATAAAAATGACAAGGTATGTCTTTTGTTATTTTCCGCGTAGTTACTTATCTTAATATTAAAATTATCATTCTGTACTTGGAATACAATAGACGTTACTAATCTAAGATTCTCTAACGTTATATTACATACAATAGAATGCGAATGTACATATTAAATAAATATATGTTATGTTATATGAAGGTCTTGAGGTAAATCAACTATTATTTTTAACCGACGAAAAAAAGCGGAGGAGGTTCTCAATTCGACACGTATATATATTTTTTTTATGTATGACCACGCATAACTTTTTACAGAGTTGTCCGATTTTGATAAATCTTTTTTTTTATTAGAAAGAGCACACTTCCAATATGGTCCCATTGTCATCATGTTAAGATCTAATGATGATATCCTGGGAAAATTGAAGGAACTCTTCAAATTTTATAGGTACACTTACAGCGATTTCGGTTATGAATCGGTGCCAGCCAAGGTTTCTACTTTAAGAACATTACCCAGAACCCACAAACTGCTTTACTACGTTAAATAAATGTTCCTTAAACTTGCTGGCACCGACTTCATAGATATGCTTAAGAAAATAAAGCAACTAAATGACACAGTTATTTTTTACTTTTTAGTGCGTTTTGAGTCGGTTCTATTTTTTGTTATTTGTTAAAAAAAAATATAAATTGTTGTGCTATATAAGCTACGTGTATGCCACATGAGTCTGTCTATCGTGATTATACTAAAATAATAAATAATTTTTACAGTTCGACTGGTAGTTTCCGAGATTAACCAAAACAAACAGGCAGGCAGGCCGACAAATATTTTAAAAATAGTTTTTCGATGTAAGAAGGTACCGTATACACTTTCATATGCATTTAAATAAAAATTACATTTATTTGCATACAACAATAAGTGTGTCTTTTTCAAGTACAAACAAATACTCCAATTTTATTTATTTGCATTGATTTATGTAGGTATCATCATTACCGTCATCATCTTCATTATTAACAACCGGTGGACGTCTACTGCTGGACTTAGGTCTCTTATAAGGTTTACCAAAAGCCACGATCTTTAGCTGCCTACATCAAACTTTTCCCTGCAACCCGCTAAATGTCATGATCCGCCTCGTGGGGTCAATATTTATTTAGTTACCTGTTATGGCCTTCCGGAAGGGGTCGTATTGAAGACATTCAGACAGAGGCTTGCTGGCATCCCATATTCCTGCCCATGGTTTCATTGGCTGCGGCTCCTATAAAGAATATTAATAAATAAATAAATAAATATTACTGGACAACTATACACATCGCTATATAACCCCAAAGTAAGCGTACTCGTAAGTATCTTGTGTTATGGGTACTATGATAACTGATGAATATTTTTATATATATTATACATAAATACTTTTAATATATATATAAACACCCAGACACTGAAAAACATAAATTCTCATCAGACAAACATTTTCCAGATGTGGGAATCGAACCCACAGCTTAGGACGCAGAAGCAGGGTCACTACCCACTGAGCCACTCGGCCGTCAATATTGTGCTGTACACTGAGATTAAACAAAACGAATCTGGGTTTAAGGCTAAAGGGTTCAAATTCGTAGCTGAACGCATACGACGTATCGCAGCGACACTATTGGCCTGTACGATTATGTATTTCTATGAAAGATTTGTAGCGTGCGATACTTTGTTTCCACGTAAATACGTATCAATCAGTTGTGTTGCAACACATCGCCTGTTGTTGTGTTGTGTACTCGCCTACGAACTCGACCCGTATATTTTGTTAAAGTAGTCGTAGTAGAGCCTGAACCGACAGCCGTTGTCCTTTCATGCATTACCTTTGTGACAAGGAGGTGGAATTTTGGAGTTTCTCAGAAATTCTGATGTGTCATTAATTTTTAAAATATGTAAAAAAGTAAGAGAATGTAATTAAAAAGAATGTAATAATAAAAAGGTGTAATTTATAGACGGTAGAATATGACGATAGAAGTGACACTAAAGAGCCTAATTATATCAATTAAAAGCAGGTAATTCCCCGAAGGACATGAATTCAGCCAGCTTAACCATTTTTATGTCATTAATCCGTTCTGTATATAATAATCTGTATACAACGTTTTTTTTATCTATTACAAGTTGGCCCTTGACTGCTATCACACCTGATGTTATGCGATGGTGCAATCTAAGATGGAAGCGGGCTAACTTGTTAGGAGTAGGATGAAATCCACATCCCTTTCGGTACCCGATCTCTAAATCGCTTGGCCGTACTTCTTTGTTGGTAGGTACTAGCCACGGCAAAAGACTGTGACCGGCCAGACCAAGACAAATTAAGAACAATCTCGATCTGTCCCGCCGAAAATCGAACCCAGGGTCTCCGTCTTATAAATCCAACGCGCATACAACTGCGCTACGGAGGCAGTCAAAAACACAATTTTTTTCGCTTATAGGATCTTCATCGTATACTTACCGTTCAAAAACTTCATATAAATCTACTTTTTTGGAAGTTACGGGGCCACAGATACACAGACATACATGACAAACAAATAAGCTCATATGCGGTCAAATTTCATTTACCTACATTATTACAAGATGTAATACTGTATGCTGGCCAGAGTGTTGTGAGAGCTCCTAAAGATTCTATGCTATGCGACAAATTGCCCCCTTTTAGCGTGGGCGCAGTTATGTATTCTGCGGTCGGAGCTAATAAACACAGCTCTACTTACTGTAATAAATATTATTAAATTGTTAGGCTGCAGCAAATTGCCTGTAGCAGACACCGCTGCATGGTAATTGGCGTCACATTTACGTTTAATTAGATACATTAAATTAGACATAATGTTGCTTTGTTTTACAAAATTCAGTCATTCAATTTGATTGTATGGATACAAACAATAATTTACAGTCATTCAACGCTTGTGGTGGTCTAATGAAAGCTAACGACTGTAATTTTATACACAGAAGTATAAGTGTAAAATTTTGTCCGAATACTGATAGGTACGTCTAGCTGAGCTGTTATATCTGTCCATTATATCTTAAACTCCAAATTCCTATACTCAAACATGACTCAACAATCTAATTTGAGCAGTATTCATATTCAGGAGGGCTTCAACTGAGTGGTAGGCTTAAGTGACCTTTCAGGTATTATAGTGGTACATTAAAAGTGAGATAAAGCGCATTTAGCTTACAACATATTTGTTTCCTTTTCGCTTCTTTATTGTACCTATATGCTTCAGGTTATTTACCAAGAAATAAGCTCGGTGTCAAGATGTTGGTGGCATTATTACCGACAAAGACGTACAGCCAAGCGATTTAGAGTTCCGGTACCGAAAGGGATGTGGATTTTATCCTACTCCCTTGCTTCAGAGAGCAAGTTGAGTTCCAGTTATTATCATTAACATCAGATAGTCGTCTTGAGTCAAAAGAGAAGAGGATAACAATATTATCACGAGGGCGTGATAGATCAGCGTGGTAGATCGTAATTGTTTGTAAGTTTGTAAATGGGGCATCTGTTGGAGCTAATCTTCGGAACTACTGATCCGATTTAAAAAATTCTTTCAGAATGCTACACTATGGGGGAGTGTCATATTTTATATTTGTATCATATATATTAGCCGAGTTATTATAGTTTTTGCCGCGCGAGTCGGACCGTGAAATTTGTTAAATTGGCTTTATGCGCGTGCACTGCCTTAGCTATTGGATATGATTGAAAACATTGTATGAAAATTTTATGTATTTTTAAAAGTTCTACAAAATAGTTTGCAATAGCATATCTTTTATATTTTGGCAGATATAGAACTTTTTGTGTTTTAAAAATCATTTTATTTATATGCTTACGTTTACGTCATTATTTATACAACTAAACTTAAATCCGTATCAAAATAAATTATTTAATAATCACAATGATATTATAGAAATAAGATTTGCCTTTTACAGTATGTTAATTAGTTACATAGTTTAGGAGATAATACAAAATTTCTAAAAAGCGCGACTGCCGCTATTAAGTCCAAATCAAGTTGAACTCTACGTACGTACGAGTACGTGAATAGGCGTCAGCTATTTGGTAAGTATGCTGTTTCATAGAAACGATAATACGTTAACGGGGTTGAGAATTCGATCTTTGTCAATTAATTTGCCATAAAAGACCATATTTATACTATTGATATAAAGCGGAAGAGTTTGTTCGTTTGTTTAAACGGGCTAATCTCTAGATCTGCGTGTCGGATTGTAAAATTATTTTTGTTTATTTTGAAAGCTAGACTCAAGAGTGTAATAGACTATTTAATATTAAGCTATAAATATCAGCTTGCCATAAATATATTATTTTGTTAATGTAAATGATGTGCTGTAATATCGTACATTGTTGAACAGAAATGTAGATCTTTAGTACACGGGAAAATTAAATTGAGAGGGGGAGCGGGGAATGAGCATTTTTATATGAAAGTCTGTCTTTATAATTAGAAGGGTAGGCTAAGAGGTTTTCATTCGGACGAAGTCGCGGGCGACTGCTAGTCATACATACAGCTGAACATAAAACCTCAGCCATTTCGTTTAAAAAGAGTAATTGAAGACATTTTTTACTCATGACATACGGCTTAACTCTTTTGCAGAGGCGAAGCGACTACTACTTGATTCTTGTCTTTAGCTAATTTATCTTTATTTTCTCATCTCTAAAGTACTTAACAACAATGTTAAAAATGGAATCAAGCGACGCTGCCGCGCGACGCACTATTAGATTTTTGAATAGCACAACTTTGTATCTTATTTTTTTTTAAATAAAGATTAACCATTTTGTAATTGACCAACTTGACGCGTCGCTTCGTTTCCACTTTCAGTTGAGCCTAAGTTTGTTAAACATAATAATCAATAGTCAAAATATTCAGTGAAATCTTATATAGTTATTTTAAATAGTCAATATGCAATTTTTATATTATTTAAATATTGATATGATGGTCGGATACTTGAAATTAAAGCTACGAGGGTTCCAAACGTGCCGTGGTCTGAGAAGATGAAAAATTAGAATTACCAGAATTTACAAGAAAAATACCGTTTTTTTGGTCAAGTAATTAGCTTATTTAGTTTCGGATTACGAGGCCCTAAATGCGAATTTTAGACAGACTATGAAATATTGACTTATTATTTCTTCTCATTCTTAGTAAAAGTTAATTGTCATCATCAAATGTCATTGTCATTAACATTTGATAGTGAGTGAGTTATGTCATTATCATTAATCACCCTGAACTCGGCAACTTTGGTAAGTAGGTAGGTACCACGTAAACTATCGGCTTGCGATTTTTATTTTGGGGGCGTTACCAAAAGTTAACATTAAATTAATTATTTTTAAATTATAAAACAGTGTATAATTGAATACTACCAAAACTTTCAAGATGCTAATTAAGTCTTAAGAAGTCTTTGTAGAAATAACAAAATAATTTACTTTTATTTTTATCAGCTTATCAGCCTATTAACGGCCCAGACTGTTCTTCTTATAGGAGAGGGGATAAAACAAACAAAATAACTTACTCTGAACCTATATTTCCCGACCGGCGGCCTAGCATAGGGCACTCCCAGAAAGCTGGCAAAATTCCTTCCATTAGTAGACCTCTTCCAAGTGCCTTGCAGAATTCCATTCGCCACTCGCACTATTGGATTGGGCCCTTGACCGCTTACTAACACAACGAGGAACAAAATTGATATTATTTTTAGAAGCGCCATAATAAACTAATGCGCGTGCGCCGGTTACCGGCGGCCAGCTGTCACTGTCAGCATGGATTGTGGAAACGATCTTGTGCATTGCTATATACCTAATTATACTTTATAATAATAGCCAGCAGACTCCCGCGACTTTGCTTGCGAGAAAATCAATGTGTGATCTTCTAACAACCCAAAAAACAGATCTAATCATGACGTAGTTGAAGATAAAATAGGCTAAAAGCTAGCGATTTAGTATCTATATCATTCTATGCTATCCTTAAAATATGTGCCGTTGATTTTTTAGACCTAATAACGAGATTTGTTGTCAAAGGGATTAGGCAGCGTTTTCGATGAAAGCTTGTTATTTTCCGAACCTTTCATCAATCATCGTCATATTTAAATCAATTTAACCTGGACAAATTGTATATTAAAACTTTTCTCTATCTGTTGGTGGGAACAGCATGAAAACCTGTTTGATAGTTTTTGAGTTTAACAGCAGACAGACAGGCGCGGCGAAGGACTTTGTTTTATAAAATGTAGATATACCGTACTAGCAGTCGCCCGCGACTTCGTCCGCGTGAAAACCTCTTAGGTACCCTTCTAGTTTTAAAGACAGACTTTCATACAAAATGTGTAAAGGCACATATAGTGTGCTCATTCCCCGCTCCCCCTCTCAATTTAATTTTTTTATAGTTTCCCGTGAAGCAATATTCTCCGTCCCGTCCCGTGTACTAAAGGTCTACATTTTTGTTAAACATTGTATGACATTTCAGTACATTAACATTAAAAATATATATTTATGGCAAGCTGATGGGTATAAATTGATATTAAATAGTATATTTCACTCTTGAGTCTAGCCTTCAGAATAAACAAAAATAATTTTACAATCCGACACGCAGATAGAGATTAGCCCGTTTAAACAAACGAACAAACTCTTCCGTGTATTAAATAGATATTTGGACAAAGATCGAATTCTTAATTCATCATCGTATATATAACATAGATCTAAACTCCCACGCGCCTTGGTGACGCTCACTTCGCAACGCAGAAATAGTAATATTTTAATTTCGCCATAACTTCAAAACCAAACGTCCAATTTTAATCTTTTAAATACCAAATATTATCTACATAAACTGTACTTCGTGATGAAATAATATTGATAAGGATTAATAGCATGAGTAAAATAAATGCGTTTAAATGAGGACATAGATAGGTATAGTGTGTCGCGGACTTTTTTGTAGATATTTATAAGATCTCCAATTAATTAGAACATTTTATGGTTCTATCTTTTATAGTTTACGCAGCGTACGCAAAATAAGTAACTTTTCTGGTTGATTTTTTACACCTTGTGTCCGAAAAACCCAAATATTTTACGGAACCCTAATTTTTTCCAAAATAAAATTTAGCCTATGTTACTCGCGGACAATGTAGCTTTCGAATGGTGAAAGAATTTTTAAAAACGGTCCAGTAGTTTTTGAGCCTACTCATTACAACCAAAAGTTTTCCTCTTTATATTATTAGTATAGATGAATGGCGGTCACGGAGGCCGAAACTTGTTAGTTCCAAGGTCAGATAGTAAGTTAGTACTAGTAGTAGAGCTTTTTGTGACTCTGCTCGTCCAGGAAAATACTACCGTTATGTTTATGTCTATCTTCAAACGGCATTGCTACATTCTGATCTGAAGGACAAGGTTGGAAGCGCTGCTTTTGTTGTTCCGTGGACTTGCCGGTGTAAGTAAAGACACATTAATATGTATCTGTAATTATAACTTCCTCGTAGTGGACTAAAGTCATTTGAGTTTACTATTTTATAATCTATCTTATCCCCCATGCCATTTGCTTAAAACTAATGTGTTGATATTGATACTAAAACCTACATTTTACTAGGTCGAGATAAAGATTGATGAGTTTTTCAATGAAAAGGATGCTTGAAGGACGCGTCGATTGGCTCTCATCTTCATACTGGATATTCATTTCTAAATAAAAATTAATTAATGGCTATAAGAGTAATAAATGAAGTGAAATAAAAAAAATATTAATTTATTCATATTCTTTATATAATAATAAAAAATCAAATACACATACTATCTATTTTTATAAAATGTCAGAAATCAAAATTTCTGGACGTGGGCGTCCACAATAGTATGGTTTAATTTTTGGAAAGAAATCTAAGGTACATAGGATGTTTTTTGATTAATATTACTTATTAAAAATTATTTATATATTCCTAGTTTAAAAAAAAATTAGTTTTTACAGTTCATCTCTTGCGTTATTCCTGTAATTTTCGTTTTCAGTGAAGCCAAGACTGTCCCAGAACACTTTCTTTCCAAAGTCAGCGCTGGATTTCATTTCTATGTTCTTCGGGCCGGCAATTTCTAGATAGTCCAACTCAGGTTGTCCAGGTTTGACCTGCGACCAGACTGGACTATTCGGTAGTTTCGGTACTCTAGAAATAGAAAATAATATTGTTGAAGTCTCCTAAAAAAAGATACATGTTCGATGGCGCCAAACATTTTCTATCATCATATTTGCTATAAGTTTTTATTATTCACTACAAATTCCTTTAACACTAATTGCAGTCACACCTGATGATAAGTGATGATGCAATCTAAATTAGATATTTATTGGAGTAGTCGTTGTGAATGGCAAGTAAAGCTTACCCGGTCGAAGCGTAACTGTAGACCATATCGAGGAGAGCTTCTCTCACTTGCAAATCTTCAGGTCGAGAAGTGTCCGATGGGTGATACTTGTAGATTAGGATCACGTCGTCTGCGTGGCTTACACCTACAAGGTTTATTAGTTGTTGGTTTAGATTATTAGGGCAGATACTTGTCGTAAAGTCAATAACGTGATATGAAAAAAAAAGTGATTTAATTCAATAAATAAGGTAGTAGTAAATTGTAAGAAGCCTAGGCCTGGCCTTTATACAAATTAGGATTACGAAATGAAGTAAGTAATGTAAAATTACTATTTTAAATTATTAAATATTTACCCTTGGAACGAGAAAATAATATATAACTTACCATAGTTGTCTTCATTCCTGGCCATTATATTGGAGAAGCTGTATTGCCAACGGTATGAGAAACGGTAAACGTATGTTGGCTTGAGCGATTTTTGAGCATGAATTTGAGCCAGCTTGCCAACATTGGCAGAGAACAGACGGTCTCCTAGAGCCTGGAACAATTAGCATTTTGAAACATTATACGAGGGTTATTAACTAAGAGGGAATATGCAGCTAAGATCTACCACAATATCTCTGTGCGTTAGTTCCAGGTAATAATGTTTGATTATAACGATTGTGACTGTAATCGACGGTTTAAAGTGCTTTTAGAGGGTGTAAAAAACTAGGGGTGTTAGTGAAAATGTTTGGCAGATAGAATAGTTCAATATATCACCGACCGACCCAAGTCACATAGGCTTATCATAGGCAATGGAAATGCACTAATTAAAACAATAAATCTGTTTGAATCAATTTGGAAACGAATCTAAACAATGTTACATGTCCTTTATTCAAGTATCAGGCGTGACTGAAATGTATACGAAAGCGGTAACTGGCTGCTGCTTCAATCCTTGCCTGACTAGCAAAATAAAAAGCCTCGCCGTTGCGGATGAGAAAGAAACCATTCTTAATCTTCTTCTAAAGACTTCTCAGAAGTACTTGTGTAGTACAAAGTTCTGGAATTTTAAATTTTAGAGAATATCTAAGTAATTTCTAAAATTAGGCTGTACAAGTTAGATCTGGAGCGGCATCGGGGAGACATTTTCATTTCGCCTGAGACCTGGTTTATATTAATTACGAGAAATAAGACATATATATATATATAAATATAACGTACTTGAACAAGTCCATCATACGTGTCTTGCCCCACAGGTTTGCCGTCCAAGTAATGTTCTTTAATCTTTTGAGCGACACTAGCACGTAATTTTAATGGTAAGGTGTTGTTGTACTCGAAGATGTAGATAGCTAGGTCTTCCCATCTGGACTCCAGATCTGATAAGATGTTGTTGGGGTCCGCTTGGTAGGCTGCAAGAAGGATTGCTATCATTAAAAGTTCAAAGCCTTTTTTAGAAAAATATAATTTTGTGTGCACCCTGTGTTACGATATAAACTGACGCATCAAAGGTTTGTATTCTATTCAAATTACCTGCGTATACCTAGTACCTATAACACAAGCTACATTTACTTAGATAGTGTTTCGGTCCAGATGCCTCAAGGTAGTTTCTAGGTAATCTCGTCGAACATGCGAATTGCTAGTCCTATATTAGCTGGCGTCTGGCATAGTGACTAATCGTTTTATTAACCGACGAAAAAAAACGGAGGAAGTTCTCAATTCGACACGTATATTTTTTTTTCATGTATAACCACGCATAACTTTTTACAGAGTTGTCCGATTTTGATAATTCTTTTTTTATTAGAAAGGCCAAAACGCACTAAAAAGTAAGAAATAACTGTGTCATTTAGTTACATTAATTTACTCAAGCATATCTAGGAGTCGGTGCCAGCCAAGGTTTCTACTTTAAAGACGTTACCTAGAATCCACAAACTGCTTTACTACGTAACATTAATGTTCCTTAAACTTGGCTGGCACCGAATTCATAGATATGTTTAAGTAAATTAAAGCAACTAAATGACACAATTATTTTTTACTTTTTAGTGCGTTTTGAGTCGGTTCTATTTTTTGCTAAAAATTTTTTGTAACGTTACTTGTAGGCATTGACTAAATCATTCAACAGCTTAAGTTGAAGTTTTCTTTGCCCCAATGTATGCCTAAACATACAGATAGCGATGTGTATATTTTCCTATAATATATTAATTCAGTTAGTTTATTATACTTTCGAGATATTTCTTGATTCTTGCAAAGCGCATTCAAAACGTCTAATGTGTATAACCTGTGACACCAAAGCCGTTTTTCCAGTTTCTATTTAGTGAGTCCTAGTGCTTTTCTGTTCTGTGGGTGTTAGCTCCGTATTCCATTCCCAGTACTCGAACCCAGGACCACGTGATCCAAAGCCTCATAGGGTAAACAGTGACAAATGAGGCAGTTCGCTGTTTCCTACCTATACTAAAGCCAAACTTGATTGAGAAAGCTTGTCAACAAACAAATTAAAAATGGAGGTAGAAATCACTAGTCATTTTACACCTATTTTTTTTAATTAACTTGCTAATGACGAATTCACGACATTAAATTAGATTAGTAAGCTTAAAACTAATTAATATATTCAAAGTCATTTAAATAAGATTTTTAAAATAACAAAACACAGTTTGAAATTTATTGAGCATAAAATGTGTTGCGTTTTCTACCTCCATTTTAAATTTGTTTGTTGACAAGCATTCTCAATCGAGTTTGGCTTTAGTATAGTATCGACAATAAATAATTATAATACCTGCTGCTGGGTATAATCCTTCTTCAGAAGTCACAGATGTGATGAGCGGCACAGACTGCATGTCACCGTCCTGGCTTGCTATGTACGGGTACTTAGTAAGGAACGGGTTCTTCACGCTTGGAGCCTCGGCTGTGGGAGTGAACATTGTGAACCAGTTCACGTTCCAGTCCTGGAAGAATTGGAGTTTTTGCTTTTTTATGTTAAGCTAGCTGATTGAGTGAAGTTTGTACAGCCAATAAATGGTATCTCATCATCATTCATTATCAACCTGTTATAGGCCCACTACAGGGCCAGGCCTCCCTCCTAATACGAGAGGATTTTTGGCAGATTGAGATTTTTCTTAATTTGTCTAGCTGGTGGGAGGCTTTCGCCGTGTCTAGTTACCACCCTACCGACAAACACGTATCGCCAAGCGATTTATCGTTGCGGTACGATGTCGTGTAGAAAAGAAACTAACGAACGAAAGGGGTGTGGATTTCATCCTACTCCTAACAAGTTAATCGGCTTCCATCTTCGATTGCATCATCACTTAACATCAGGTGTGATAGTAGTCAAGGGTGTCAACGCCAACTTATAGCCCAATTTTGGCTTTAGACAATTATTATTTTTAATCTGTATTTTTTTACTATTTTTGTGTCTATGTTTTGTTTATGTATTATTTCTATTATGTCTATGCCCTTCTGTATATAAACCGAAACAATAAAATAACGTACACTCCGCAACCAAAATTCAAGCCTTTTTCTTATAACGTACCTGTAAGTTTCATTTTAGAGAACCCGCCTATCTGGTTCTCATGTGTCTGTTTAAATAACGGACAAAGGGCCAACTTGTAGTCGATAAAGAAAAGAGAGGGGCCTAAACTTAAATATGACTAAACTTATCTATTTAATGTCTGTTTTGATAATAATTAAAATAGACGCCAAATAGACGCATCCTGTTTGACAGATACAAACAGTTGAAAAAAAAACAGTGCTTTATTACTACTTTCATTGCAATTTTTTATATATCTTCTCATCTGTTAATGTCAAACCTTCTTTGGACTTTTATTAAATCTCAAAACTACATTAGAAAAATCGGTTCAGCCATTCTCGTGACTTTGCAAAACTGAATGACTTATATTTTGCAAAAAAAACATTAGCCATCCGTCATGGCGGTCCAACCCGGAAATGTATCAAAGATAATTTTGTTTGCAATGTTTTGCCATTATTCTTGCCATCATTCTACGTGGGCTTGATGTGTATACCTGGTGATGAGGATAAGTTCGCTTAAGTTTCATACTCGTAGGTACTTTAAGATGCATGTTACTGCTTTCATGGCGATGGCCAAGGGGAGTGGGTTTTCGGAGTTCAGTTCAATACCGAAATTTCAGGATAATAAATCTATACTATCTATACTAATATTATTAACACGAAAGTAACTCTGTCTGTGTGTTACGCAATCACGCCTAAATTATTTGTTACAGAGATAGTCTAGAGCCATAAACAGACAGATATAGATAGGATACTTTTTGTCGAATTGTTACAAAACAGAATTTCACACGAATGGAGCCGTGGGCGTCCGCTAGTATCACATAAGCGCAACTATAAAAGTCGCATTAGAACACGAAAAAAAACGAGATGAGAAAAACGCTTTTCCTGCTATACTTAGCAGCTCTTTGATAAAAGGGAGGCATTTGAGGATTTTAGTTACCAACGTAGATTCATTATAAAGTGCGCGCATCAAAGCTTTAGTGCACAAAGGAATTCCAGCAGATTTCCTTTCGAACAATACATTTAGCTTATATTTACGGGTATCTACCATCATTAACTTATTTTTAATGGCTATCTTTCTTAGGGTTATTTGGAGCTTAGTTTCATCGCCTATCATTAATGGGGGTTTCGTTTTTCCAATTATATTATTTAATTAGCGTCGACGTGACTAATAACCGAACAGAATACCCACTAGACATGCATTCACGAGTCTTCCAGAAGTCACTCCAGAATTTAATACGCAAAAAACTTACAAACATCTGAACTTGGGCGTTGACCAGAACTTCTCCAGGCCTGTTCTTCAGACACACGGCCATTTCACGAGTGTCCGTGGTGGAACAACCAACGATTGCTGCCAGAGCTTTACCCTGTTGCACCGGCCTAACTGAATGTGTCCATGATGAAAACGCGGACCCACTGAATGCAATGCCTCGGTGGAATGTACCTGGAAAATAGACACTAGTTTAAAACATATCCATAAAGTTACATTGGTGTTCCAAGTGGAGTTTTGGACCAGTTCAAATGAAAGTAAACATACAAAAGGGGCTATTCCGGACCCTAACACACGACTGACGGTAAAACTCCTTCAGTTTTTCAGTTGAACCGCATAAAACTGAAACGGTTAGAGGATACAGGATAACAGGACATCGACCTTACAAATATCTTTCATTTTTAAGTTTTAGCTACACAACATGCATGGAGGAGGAAAAAACACAGATACACGTTATGCTTGAATGTAGAGGTTTATCAGCACACCGCACGACATACATTTGAATCCGACGACCGGGGCGGCCTGCTAAGCTTCTGGAGAGAACTCCACAGAATTAATAAAGGAAAGAGAAAGGAAGAACTGTTAATAGCATAACTATGGCGATGCAATGTGTGCCAGTTTATTTCTCGAAGATTATAAGTACAAAAAATCTATCATATAAACATTTCAATCAACAAGTCAATCCCACCAATTTCAATCAATTCGACTGCAAGTTAAATACGACAAAATGTTCTTGAAGAATTCGATTTCTATTATATCCGCTTTGTCGTCTTTGCAACTGTTGTACATCAATTTCAATACTGCCGTGGAATGTGAAGAATTGTTCTCCTGGTTAACAAAACGATATCTAAAGCCATAGCTTGTAATAAAATAATTTTACGTAGATATTTTCTGTGTTCATTCATAATTGATGTAAACACTTCACATAGTGTTCTCCTAATTGTGTTAACGTGCTGGCTTTTAACGTACTCGTATGTGAATACCTACATATTTTCTACTGAAAAAAGGATCGAGATGTGATGGAATGATCGATCGCCCTACTTGAAAGCAACGGAGAATGCTTCTGATTTTATTTTCCGGAAATTATTTAATTTTTGGCTTTCAGAGTAAAATATTGTTTTTGCACGCCTTCACTTGAATATCGTCATCATTATAGTAACGCAAGTTTGACGGCGTCCGTGGCGCTGTGGTATCAGCAATGGATTTATGGACGCAGATCTTGGGTTCGATTCCCGGCTGGGCCAAGTGAGATTTTGGAATGTGATAAGATTTGGTTAGTTGAAGCCTTCGGCCACGGCTAATTACCATCCTGCCGACATAGATGTAGGGCCAAGATTTAGCGTTCCGGTACAATGTGGATTCAAAAACCGAAAGGGGTGTGGATTTCATCCAACTTCTAACAAGTTAGCCTACTTCCATCGTAGAGCATATCATCACCTGCCTGATACCACACCTGCAGGTACGGTTGCAGTCAGGGGCATAAAATAGACATAGGTCAACCAACTTACGAAACGACGAACGACGTAGTCAATTGGATTAACAAGGTAGTCCATTATAGCAGCTAGGATAGAGATATTTAATACAATAGCCACAAAATGTCTTACCTTGTTAATGTTGATGTACAATTGTACAATGTTTTGCGGTCATACCCATATATTGACAGAATACTGATAGTATTGTAATTACCTCTAGAAAGTGGAGACAGATAGTGGTAGTGCACACTAGCGCCACCAGCGGAGCAGCCGGTAAGCGTGACGCTGTCAGGGTTGCCGCCAAAGTTCTTGATGTTATCGCGAACCCATTTCAAAGCAAAGGACTGGTCCTTCAGACCGGCGTTGCCAGGGATCTGCTCATCGCCAGTGCTTAGGAAACCTGAAAAAAAGAATAGTTGTTTATATTCATGAAATATTTATGTAATAAGAACAAAAAAAAATTTAATAAATATTTACATTGAAAAAAATTTGAGACTAATTAATGTTGACAGTACTTCATGGATTCTACATTTTTTTTAAATAACTTACCTAAAGGTCCCAAACGGTAGTTGACGGTGACGAAGACCACATCTCTGTCCATCATGTGGGGCCCATCGTACTGACCCCCGGCCCCATACATGAAGGCCCCACCGTGGATGAAAATCACCACGGGTAACAGAGCATCGGCGTATGGTTTGGGTGTGTGGACGTTCACAAACAGACAGTCTTCACTACCTAGAAAAATTGTTTATTTGTTTATTAGTTTGGTTGTCATTTAATAAACACGTATAAATATAAATAAATGTTATAGGACATTCCCCATCGCTGTTAACCCAAAAGTATAAGCGTAGCTTGTGTTATGCGTACTAAAATTTCTTATGCTTAATGAACTGATGATATTTAATATATTATTATACATAGGATTAGATCCGTCAGGGGGTACTCATCGTGTCTGTCTGTCCGATAGTCACAGTATGGTACACGGGTAAGCGACCCCGGCTCCCCCGAGCTGTTACTGACTCTTCTTGAACCGAGCCAGTAATATCCTCTTTACCTTACTTATCCCATCTCTTATTCTCTTTAACCCATCCTTTCCGTCAATTCCTTTCTCCTACCCATCTTTGCCAGTCCAAGGTTGCCGTGCCGAGGGACTCGTGGCTAGGGGCATGCCTAGTCGCTAGCGGTTGCCCTGGGACCGGGCGAACCCAGAAAAAGGCTAGCCTTATTCTGGCATGCGGGGCTCTGCCAGAATGGACTCTGTTTTTCCCTTGCTACTCGTGGGAACGCAATGATTAAAAAGTTGAATGTCATAAAGGGCGGCGATGTGATTCGCGATCCATCACGTCTCGTTCCTCATGGGGGCGAAAAGCGGGCCACGGAGAGCCGATTTGCTACATTGAACGTTAGAGGAGGAATGAACGAAAAGGTAGATGAAGTATGCCAGATGATGGATGCCAGACGTATAGATGTGCTCTGCGTGAATGAAACAAAAAGGAAAGGATGTGATACCACTAACCATAACTCCTATACAGCCTACTGGTCTGGCGTTTCCAGGGACAGAAGAGGCTGTCAGGGAGTTGGTATCATCCTTTCTGAAAGAATGACTGATTGTGTGAAAGAAGTTGAGTATGTGAGCCCAAGACTCATGTGGATCAGGCTAAAAGTCGGATTGACCCGGATTTTTGTTATAGGTGCATATGCTCCGACGGATCCGGGTCTAAGAAAGACCAAAACATTGGAAAAAGAAATAAATGAGTTTTGGGAAAGCCTGGGTGATACTTTGAATAAATGTGGACAGAATGAGAGAATAATTATGTTAGGAGATTTTAATGGATGGGTTGGTGTGAAGCGTGATGGGTATGAGAGAGTACTTGGTATGTTTGGTGACAAAAGAGTGAATGGAAATGGGGAAAGTTTGCTTGAATTATGTCTGGAATATAATCTTTTTGTGGCAAATACTATGTTTGACCACAAAAAGATTCATATGTATACAAGGGAAGAAGGGAATGCAAGAAGTATGATTGATTTTGTGGTAGTGGATGAAAGATTGAAGAAAAACATTCTGGATGCTCGAGTACATCGCGGTGTCGAAATCGATACTGACCACTATCTGGTTATTTGCCGAGTTAGTGGTCTTTTTAATCGATGGCGACATCGAGCAAAAGAAAAGACGAGCACTCTAGAACGGATAAAAGTTGAGAGATTGCAAGAGGATGATGTAAGAGAGGAATACGTGAAAAATTTGAATGAGCGTGCTATGAATGCTGTTGAAATGCATGAGGTTGAAAGCTTTTGGAGTAATTTTAAAGATGGAGTGGTAGGTGCTGCCATTGATGCATGCGGGATGTCTAAAAGGAGAAAAAGTAAAAAAGAAAAGAATCTGTGGATGGATAAAAGTATACAGGATGTTGTATGTGAGAAAAAGAAAGCTTGGTTAGACTGGTTGGCTACAAAAGCTAACCAAAGAATGAAAAGAGCAACAAATGATGATGTTTTGAAAGCTAGAATGAAATACAAAAGAGTGAAAGTGAGCGTTAAGGAAGCTGTTAGAAAGAAGAGGGAAGAATGTAAAGATATGTATGATAGGAGACTTACCGATGATTTTCAGTCTAACATTAAGTTTTTCTGGAAATCTATACGGCATGCTCGAGGAAGGTCCACTACATCTGATCTGAGTAAAGTCAGAAATTTAGATGGTAGTATAATAAAAGGTGAAGAATGGATGTTGAAGAGATGGAAGCAACATTTTGAAAGTTTATTTGTAAGAGATGAAGCAGGGACAGACATGTCCTCTGTAGAAATTAATGAAAGTGAGATTAATAACCTTGAGATTAGTTTGGAAGAGATTATAAAAGCTTTGAAATGTAGGAAATCAGGTAAGGCTGCTGGGTATGATAGAGTATCAATCGAAATGCTGAAGGCTGGAAGCGGTATTGTTGTAGGTCAGTTGTACTGCCTTTTCAACTTGTGTTGGTCGAAGGGCCAAGTTCCAGGCGACTGGACTAAGGCCGTAATTGTTCCACTATATAAGGGAAAAGGGTCACAACAAGATTGCAAGAATTACCGAGGGATCAGCCTTCTCAGTGTTGTCGGCAAACTGTATGCAAAGGTGCTGGTTGAAAGGTTGATAAATGAAACTAATGGTAAAATGTGGGATGTGCAAGCAGGATTTAGGAAAGGAATGGGATGTACGGATCAGGTCTTTTCCTTGCGATGTATAGCTGAAAAATTTTTGGCTAAACACCAAAAAGTGTACTGTGCTTTTATTGACTTGGAAAAGGCCTATGACCGTGTGGTGAGGAATGAACTATGGTCAACATTGTCCACGTATGGGGTGAGCACCAGTCTGGTCCGAGCACTGAAATCTCTGTATGACAATTCTAGTGCTTGTGTCAGAATAAATGGGGCCTACACTGAGTGGTTCCCAGTGGATAGGGGCGTACGACAGGGGTGTGTAGCGTCACCATGGCTGTTCAATTTGTTCATGGACAGTTGCTTGATAGATTTGAAAGAAAGTGCATGTGGTCTAAGAATGAACGAGTTACTTATTAAATGTCTTCTCTACGCAGATGATCAAGTATTACTTGCATCGTCTGCTAATGAGTTACAAGAAATGGTAACTATTATGAATGTAGCTTTGAAAAGGAAAGGAATGAAAGTGAATGTCAGCAAAACGAAAGTAATGATTTTTGAAAGAGATGAACATGTGACAGATTGTAATATTTTGATAGATGGAGAGAAAGTGGAAGAAGTAAAAGAGTTTGTATACCTGGGTAGTAAATTCACGAAAGATGGAACGTGTGAGAGTGATATTGAAAGAAGAATAAATGCTGGAAACATGGTGAATGGTGCTCTTCATGCATTTATGAATAGCCAGAAAGTGTCTCAGAAGGCAAGACTGGCTGTGCATAGAGGTGTGCTGGTGCCCACACTCATGTATGGTAGTGAAAGTTGGGTATGGCAGAAGAAGCATAAAAGTAAAATAAATGCAGTAGAGATGAGAGCGTTGAGGAGTATGAGTGGAATAAAACTGAGTGACAGAGTTAACAATAGTATAATAAGAGAGCAGTGTGGTGTAAAAGAAGATGTAGTGACTAAAATTGAGAAAGGGATGCTTAGATGGTTTGGACATGTAGAGAGAATGGATGAAGGAAGATTAACAAAAGAGATTTACAAGGCGAGGGTGAATGGAAATGTTGGAAGGGGAAGACCTAGGCGAATGTTCCTGAACCAAATTCAGGACATTTTAAATAATGGCCAGGTTAAGAGTACCCTAAACCGACGAACTTGTATGAAAGGATTAATGAGAGTAGAAGAAGCTAAGGAGGTATGCAAGGACCGTGGCAAATGGAGGGATGTGGTCTCTGCCTACCCCTATGGGAACAAGGCGTGATGTTTATGTATGTATGTAATTAGATACGTATTATTAAATTGTATAGATAAAAACCCAGATACTGGAAAACGTCCATGCTCATCACATAAACATTTTTCCAGATGTGTCAATAGATGTGGTCGAAGAAGCAGTGTCACTACCCACTGTGCCACTCGTGACAATAGCGTTGAAACAACGTTGCTTTTGTGCCTTAGAACATATCAGCCTTTTGACGGCCCAATACAGGGTCAGGCCTTCCTCGTAGTATGAGAGGGAATATGGAGCTTAGATCCAACACGCTGGTCCAATGCTGGTTGGCGGGCTTAGTGTGAAAATATTTAATTCATTAACGATCACTGTCAGATTAGATGATGGTGACCGGGACCCACGGCTTAACGTGCTGTCCGAGACAGGGGGGTGTAACACCACCAACTTTTTTACTGAAAATTTCCTTTTTCCTCATCGTTACGGTACCTACAAATTATCCAATATATAAAATTTCCCTGTCACAATGTTTGTTACCGTACTCCTCCGGAACGGCTTTACCGATTTTTACCAAATTTTGTATGCGTATTCAGCAGGTCTGAGAATCGGCTACTATCTAATTTTCATCTAAATTTTTTTTTAATTTTTAATGCAAAACAACGTTTGCCGGGTCAGCTAGTATAAATATAGAATAAAGTGCCTTAAAACGTAAAACATGCGATTTTACTTGGAATAAAAATGCTAGTAGCATAGTACATAAGTATAAATAAAGTAACAACCTATGACTCCATCTTGGACGGGATCGTATTGAAGGCAGGGGGACAGCACTCTTGAAGCGTCCCATACTCCGGGCCAGGGTTTCAAGGCTTGCGGTTCCTAGAAAAATCATAAGAGAAACTTTAATTTTGACGACCTTCTTGGCGCAGCGCTTCGCGCGGTGGATTTATACACCTAGTCCTGAGTTCAATTCCCTACTGGGCCATTAAGATTTTCTTATTTAGTCTAGGTCTGCGTGTTCGGCTTTAGCCGTGGCTAGTTGCCAGCATTTGTACCGTCAAACGATTTAGTGTTTCGGTACGGCCAAACCCCACCCAGTGTGAATAAAGAAATTTATTTATTTATTAGGATTACAAAAAATCTATCTTTTAAGGATAGCTTGCTAAAATACATTTTTTGATCTAAAAGCATCATTGTACATTTTTTTGATGTTTTTGAATTTCTTGGTGGTTTTTCTTGCGGGCGAAGCCGCGGGCGTTTTCAAGCTTAAGTAATAAATTGTCTGGGCCATCTTTACAGAGATTAATCCACCTGTTTATTTATTTTTTAACACATTACGATAGTGAGGTATAACTGATTACTTGCGAGAGGTTAAGTGCTTTAATTATTTTGATATGAACTATAAGTACACTATCGGACTGACCCCAATCCCCCTTCTGCTGTATTATCTATTCATACGAGTAAATACATCACATTCCTATATTAAGCCATATTTGATTTATAAATTAATTAGATAAGAATTTTTGGCTTTAAGTAACTGAACTATAATCCTTTTATCTATTAGTTCTACTTTCTAATTTATTACACGCGTAGTTTTAGTACTATCTATTCGTATCTAGTTATTATTATTTTTTGAATTGTAAGTATTTCTAATGATTGTGTTAATCCTTTCCAAATCCTATTCGTGTGTTTACTTAATATTTTATATGCAAGGAGCTATTTTTTTTCGTTTTGGAAAAAATATGGTAAAACCTTGGTAGTAGGTACCTAAGTACCATGTAAGTTATTGATTTTGAATTTTCCATTTTAAAAGGCCACCGCCGCGATTTCGTTCATGCAATTCTGTTATTTTTGGGATAATTTTTTTCCTTATGTTCGATCTCAGTGAAACAAATCCTAAAATCTTCTCAAAGTTAAGCCCAATCTTAAGTGAAAGTCTTAAAATAATCGGACCATCAGTTTTTTGAAGAAACAAACAGATAAAAATTAAAAAAGAGTTGTTTTGAGGTCTGTGTTACGTCGTTTTAGTTAGTCGGAAATGATTTCATTACTATGTTATTATAATAATAGCGGTGCAACGCAGTTTTACCCGCGGTAATTCGGTACCATGGGATAAAAAGTAGGCTGTTTGCCATACCAGACTGTAATTTAAATCTCTGTGCCTTACGTCTAGATCTGCTTGTTTATTCTGTAACAAAACTCGACAGTGCGAGTCTCGACTTCGTCTTTATATCTGTATCAATTCAGTATATATATATTTCAGTGATTGAGTAACAAATGCTAATTAGATTAGTGCATTTAATTTTTGAAACCAAAAAAAATCGTAGTAGGATGAAATCCATTGGAAAAGGAGGAGAGTATCATAGAAATGAAAGGAAAAATAAATTACGGGCGATCTGAGGTCGGGAAGGGGTAGAGGGCGAGGGTTTAGGGGTAAAAAACGGTTTTTCTCGATTTCCGACAAAACTAAAAGTGCTACGGAAAAGAGTTGAATGGCAAAGTTGTAGGTAATAAAAAGATTTAAAACTTTTATTCCTACACTTTTTTCACACAACCTCAAAATTTATGAAATGTGAAAAATTCAAAAACCAAAATTTTCGTTTTTTATTTTTATCTTTTACAAATAAAATTTTATTTTCATAAAATTTGGTGAAAATTTGCCTTCTTATGTCGAAAACAACCAAAAAATTGGCCGTTATAATATAATTTTTTGTCAAAAATTGGTGTGCTTTCTGTTCGTTGAAATCTCTACTTTCCGATGGTGAAAAAAAAATATGTTACCATAATAAACCTTCTCAGAAAAGGCAAAACCTAGGCTAACGGTTTTTACAGCTGCAACGAAAATGCAGGCGTAGCTGTCTATTTATTACTATTTTAAGATAACATACATAACTCATTTTAGCCCACCAAGAGGTCACATTACAATGTAAACATAGAAAAGTGGGGACGGGGCTAGGCGGATCTGGGCCTTATTGGGTCTACATACTTTTTTTTAACACTGGGAAATGTGTTTACGCAAAGATATAGGGCAGCTGACTTCTCAGAGAATATATAGGACTCATCGGCTAAGAACCAGCCGGAATAACCACTAAATCCCAGTGATGTTCATTCGCCTAGTGGTTGGGTCCCGGGAGCCAACATCTAAAGGCAAGTTTCACCAAATTTTATGAAAATAAAATTTTGTTTGTAAAAGGTAAAAATAAAAAACGACAATTTTGGTTTTTGAATTTTTCACATAAATTTAGAGGTTATGTGAAAAAAGTGTAGGAATAAAAGTTTTAGATCTTTTTAGTACCTACAACTTTGCCATTGAACTATTTTCCGTAGGACTTTAAGTTTTGCCGGAAATCGAGAAAATCAGTTTTTTACCCCTCAACCCTCAAACCTTTTACTTTCATATTTATGATATTCTCCACATTTTCTGATGGGTTTCATCCTACTGTGATTTTCTTGTACTTTATTACTTTTAAGGCTGGCACTGGAGTAAATAGCGACTACTGCATATAAAATGTACGAAAAAGGATTTTCTTAACTTTATTTTTAATTAAATTAATAAATAAAGCTAAATCACGGTACAATATAGTACACATTTGTTACTATTCAAAAATATATATATCCTATCTTGTACCATGTAAGCTGCGTTTATTAACATACCTACATGTATAAAGAAGTAGCACAGCAAGAATAAATTACACATTAATGCTGTAAAATATAATAATTACTTAGGTAATAAAATAAAAGTCACCGACTTTGTAATTCAAAGATGTACTGCCCTAAACAGAGAAAATTAACATCGAACTAATGAGCTATCGATTAATCGGTTTGAAGGTGGTGTAGAAATATTTTTTAGCAACTACAGGTATTTCCAAATTAAGAATTTCTTAGAAGAAAATTGTTTTCAATTAGGAGACAATTTTTTAAAGCCAAAATTTTGACGGCCTCCGTGGCGCAGTGGTATGCGTAGCTGATTTATAAGACGGAGGCCCTGAATCCGATTATTAGCCGGCCCGAGATTAAGATTATCTAAATTGGATCATGTGTAGTTGGTGGGAGGCGTAAGCCGTGGCTAGTTACACCCTACCGACAAAGACGTAACGCCAATCGATTTAGCGTTCCGATACGGTATCGCGTAGGAACCGAAAGGGGTGTGAATGTGAATTTTATCCCCCTCCTAACAAATTAGCCCGCTTCCATCTTAACTTGCCATCAGGTGTGATTGCAGTCAAGAGCTAATTTGTGGCGTGCAAAAAAACTGTTATTTTCCTCATGAGTCTGGCCATGATATATCTACACTAATATTATAAAGAGGAAAACTTTGTTTGTTTGGTTGTAATGAATAGGCTCAAAAACTACACCGTTTTTAAAAATTCTTTCACCATTCGAAAGCTACATTATTCATGAGTAACATTGGCTAAATTTTATTTTGGAAAAAAATAGGGTTCCGTAAAATATTTGGGTTTTTCGGACACAAGGTGTAAAAAAATCAACCAGAAAAGTTACTTATTTTGCGTACGCTGCCTAAACTATAAAAGATAGAACCATAAAATGTTCTAATTAATTGGAGATCTTATAAATATCTACAAAAAAGTCCGCGACACACTATACCTATCTATGTCGAGTGAGGCACAACAACCACTTTTTTTATTTAAAAATCTTAATTTTTTTTTGGACGACATTTAAACGCATTTATTATCAAATAACGCGCATATTTCATCACTAAGTACAGTTTATGTAGATAATATTTGGTATTTAAAAGATTAAAATTGGACGTTTGGTTTTGAAGTTATGGCGAAATTAAAATATTACTATTTCTGCGTTGCGAAGTGAGCGTCACCAAGGTTGCGCGTGCGGGAGGGGAGTTTAGATCTATGTTATATATACGATGATAAATTAAGAATTCGATCTTTGTTCAAATATCTATTTAGTACACGGAAGAGTTTGTTCGTTTGTTTTAACGGGCTAATCTCTATCTGCGTGTCGGATTGTAAAATTATTTTTGTTTATTCTGAAGGCTAGACTCGAGAGTGAAATATACTATTTAATATCAATTTATACCCATCAGCTTGCCATAAATATATATTTTTAATATTAATGTACTGAAATGTCATACAATGTTTAACAAAAATGTAGACCTTTAGTACACGGGACGGGACTGAGGATATTGCTTCACGGGAAACTATAAAAAAATTAAATTGAGCGGGGAATGAGCACACTTTATATGTGACTTTCACACATTTTGTATGAAAGTCTGTCTTTAAAATTAGAAGAGTACCAAATAGGTTTTCACGCGGACGAAGTCGCGGGCGACTGCTAGTACACAAATAATTAGATACTTTTAGAGATTAGCCAAAGGAAACAGACAGACAAATTAATATTTTGTAAGTTCCGTGTATACTCTCATAAATACATTTAGTGAAATTGTGAATTAGAAATTGAAAACTCAGACTTTCATTACTGATGTATTTGTATAAATTAACAAAAAAGTACTATCTAACTACAGTACTTACTTTAAATCTATTTTCTCCAACAGGTGGTTGGGCGTAAGGTACACCGAGAAAGCTGGCAAACTTCCTACCCTTGGTAGATTCCCTCCATGTTCCTTGTAGAATACCGTTTGCTACTCGTACTTTGGGGCCTTCGTTTTCACATGACGCTATGCCAGCTAAGATCAAAAAGCAAAACAATTTAAAAACTGCCATTTTAAGAGCGTGCGTTTCAGACGCACGACAACGCTTAGATGGAACAAGTGTCTCGGACAGTGCCTTTTATAATCTCTACTTCTACGATACCACGAGGTTATATTATTATCTATTCGAGTTCATTGATACTATGATTCTTTTTATAGATTTATGTCAATTTAATTATGTTGTGTCCTATTCCCACAGATTATCAAATTTAACGATTGAATAAAAATTTTTAACAAAAAATTGAACCGACTCAAAATGCACAAAAAGTAAATAAAAATTTTTAAATAAAAATAGAACCGACTGAAAACGCACTAAAAAGTAAAAAGTGTCAAGGGACACCCGGATGGAACGAAGTTCCTTTCGATTAATTAGTGAAGGAATTGTAATAAAATTTTATTTTTTTAAGTAATAATAATATTTTTTTTATTATTAACAAATATAATGTTGTGTAGGCTCAATTACACCGAAACACCAGAGGGCGCCACGAGAGCGTGAGACAGCATACAGCGCGGGCGCCCCCCGCCGCTCACGCGCACACACATCAAAGGCGGCGGCAAGATCCTTTGATCAAAAAGTGTCGTGACAACTTTTCGTACGAATTTTTTCCGTCGCCGCATGGTTTCTACTTTAAGGACATTACCTAGAACTCACAAACTGCTTTACTACGTTAATAAATGTTCCTTAAACTTGGCTGGCACCGACTTCATAGATATGCTTACCGACGAAAAAAAACGGAGGAGGTTCTCAATTCGACATTTCGATTTTCGTATATTTTTTTTTATGTATGACCACGCATAACTTTTTACAGAGTTGTCCGATTGTGATGATTCTTTTTTTATAACAAAGGGCACACTTCCAAGGTGGTCCCATTGTCATTATGTTAGGATCTGATGAGGATATCCTGGGGAAATTGAAGGAACTCTTCAAATTTTGGAGGCACGCTTACAGCGATTTCGGTTTTTGTCTCGGTATCGGTAGCTTTTTGGCTACTAGTGCCGCTACTACTTTTTGGCTGCTAGTAGTGTGTACTATGACAGTATAGTACGACTACGATACGTGGCGATAAGTCACTAAAAGGTAAGAAATAAAATTTTTTAAATAAAAATAGAACCGACTCAAAACGCACTAAAAAGTAAAAAATAACTGTGTCATTTAGTTGCTTTAAATTACTTAAGCATATCTAGGAGTCGGTGCCAGCCAAGATTTCTACTTTAAGGACGTTACCTACACAAAATGCTTTACTACGTAAAATAACGGTTCCTTAAATTTGGCTGGCACCGACTTCATAGATATGTTTAAATAAATTAAAGCAACTAAATGACACAGTTATTTTTTACTTTTTAGTGCGTTTTGAGTCAGTTCTATTTTTATTTAAAAATTTTTAAGAAATATCATCATCATCATCACCCTATTAACGGCCCACTACGGAGACAGGCCTCCCTCCTTATAAGAGAGGGGATATGGAACGTAGACCCGCCACACTGCTCCAATGCGGATCGGCGGACTTAGGGTATGTCTCATTTATTAACGATCACTACCTTATGCTGATGATAGTGACCGGGACCAACTGCTAAACGTGCTGTCCGAGGCACGGGGTGCAACAGCACCAATTTCCCAACTCCGGGCTTGGAATGAACTCAAAATTTCAAAGATTAGCTTAGAAGAATAGCTTTTATTTATATAAATGCTCAAACATGTTTTATTTTTAACCGACGAAAAAAAACGGAGGAGGTTCTCAATTCGACACGTATATTTTTTTTTTTTTTTTTTTTTTTTTTTTTTTTTTTTTTTATGTATGACCACGCATAACTTTTTACAGTGTTGTCCGATTTTGATAATTCTTTTTTTATTAGAAAGGGCATATATCCAAGGTGGTCCCATTGTCCTCATGTTAGGATCTGCTGATGATATCCTGGGGAAATTGAAGGAACTCTTCAAATTTTGGAGGCACGCTTACAGCGATTTTGGTTTTTGACTCGGTATCGGTAGCTTTTTGGCTACTAGTGGCATATAATATACTATGACAGTATAGTACGAGTACGGTACGTGGCGATAAATCACTAAAAAGTGAGAAATAAAATTTTTTAACAAAAAATAGAACCGACTCAAAACGCACTAAAAAGTAAAAAATAACTGTGTCATTTAGTTGCTTTAATTTACTTAAGCATATCTAGGAGTCGGTGCCAGCCAAGGTTTCTACTTTCAAGGCCGTTACCTAGAACCCACAAACTGCTTTACTACGTAAAATAAAAGTTCCTTAAACTTGGCTGGCACCGACTCCTAGATATGCTTAAGTAAATTAAAGCATCTAAATGACACAGTTATTTTTTACTTTTTAGTGCGTTTTGAGTCGGTTCTATTTTTTGTTAAAAAATTTTATGTACTTATTATGTATTCTTTTATCACAGTTCATCTTAAACCCTAAACGTACCTAAATTATTTATTTTTTGGGCATAAACCGTTGCGAAGTAGCTGTGAGAGACGATACCAGACACCAGAGTCAAAAAAATTAAATTTGAAACAATATCCGGCTGGGCAAAATAAACATCGTACGGGAACGTTAAATAGCTTAGGGGTACGTCTTTGTCGGCAGGGTGCTAACTAGTTACGACCGAAACATCCCACTAGTCAAACCTGGTCCAATTAGGAAATTAACAATCAGCCTAGCCGGGAATCTAACCCAGGACCTGCGTCTTATAAGTCCGCCGCGCATACCACTGCGCCACGAAGGTTGTCTAAATGATTGTGTGCAATCATCTACAAAAGTGTTCTAAAATAGTGATTCCAGTCAAGCGTCGGCCTATAAAATAAATAAATAGTCTTTGAACCGATTTTATACAAATAATATACGACGGGTATACCGGATACACCGGTTTTGATGCTAATGATAAAAGTTGATAATAGGTGGTCACAGCACGCTACGAAGTCCGTTTAGAGGTTGGCGACGCTTCCGAAGTTTTGCATTAAATGGAAGGCTCCGTTTGCAGAATCAATTGAAATACTTGTTTATATACTACAAGCAGACGCAGATAATGACGAACTTCTAAGAATACCAAAAAGCAGATGAAATCTAGACTTTTTTGACGTGACAACGTCTTGTAATTCGATAGAGCCGGCTGCACGCACGAAAAAACATGACGTCATACGTCGTTACCTCGCTTTGAGGCGTTCCATGTAAGGCTTGAAGTGCAAGCGAGAGCGCGAAACGAGCGACAAAGAAGAACAATCGGCCTTTGCGTTCGGCAGCGTTCAACATCCGTCAACATTAAATCTTCTTCTTCTTTGGCCTAGCCTTTTCCCGTTTAATCGGGGTCGGCTTTTTTAATCATGTGGCGCCACTTTGTTCTGTCTTTTGCGTCGTCTTCTGAAAGGCCAATTTCCTTCATGTCCTTACAGACCCTCGTCAACCATGTTGTTAGCGGTCTTCCTTTTCCCCTCTTCTTTGTATTCATGGAAAGGCACTTTTTCACTACATGATCTTCTGGTCTTCGCATCACATGGCCATACCATCGCAGTCTAGACTCTGTAGCTTTATCCGCTATTTTTGCGACTTTAAAGCTCCCCCTGATAAATTCATTGCGTATTTTGTCCTTCAGTGTCACTCCTCCCGACCATCGTAGCATACGCATTTCAGTTGTGTGGAGTTTTTGCTCATGAGCCTTTTTTATCGCCCACACTTCACTGCCATAGAGAAGCGCTGGCCTAACTGCTGTCCTGTATACTTTGCCTTTCGTTTTTATTGGAATTTTACTGTCACACAACACTCCCGTTAGCATACGCCATTTAGACCAACCTGTCGATATCCTGTGCGATATATCCGCTTCAATTGTTCCATCCTCTGAGATTATTGATCCTAGGTATTTAAAAGATTTCACTTTAGGCAATGTTATATTGTCAATTTTTATGTCTGCAAAGCTAGTATCATTAGGATTGAAGTTGCAGGACATATATACTGTTTTGGTTCTACTAATGCGTAAACCATTGTTTTCTAACGACAATCTCCATTTTTCTAAGCTTTCTTGGATCTCATGAAGGTTATTTGAAATGAGAACCACATCGTCGGCGTATAATAGATTCCACGGAGGTGTTTGCTGAATATTTGCTGTTAGATAATTAATGACAGTGTTAAATAACAGTGGACTAAGAGCGATACCCTGATGAACTCCAACTGTGATGTCGAAGTTTTTTGATAGTCCCGCTGGTGTTCTGACACCTGTTTTGACATTGTTGTACATGTCCATAAGAAGTCTTATGTAATATTCAGGGACTCCGTGGGCTCTCAGAGCCTGCCATATCACTGCTCTGGGTACTCGGTCAAATGCCTTTTCTAAGTCTATAAAAACTAGCCATAGATTTTGTTTGTTTTCGCGAGCTCTTTCCATAACTAATCTAACAGCATGAATAGCATCTGTGGTTCCCCTTCCAGCTGTAAAACCAAATTGGTTTTCTGTCAGGAGGATATGACTTGTAAGGCGCTCACTCAAGACTCTTTCCCAGATCTTAAGGGTATGTGATGTTAATTTGATTCCCCTGTAATTTCCACAATCGCGAACATCTCCTTTATTTTTATAGAAAGGAACTAAAATGCTGGTGCTTGGAGAAATAGTATTTTAGTTCCTTTTTTCAGGCATTTTTTCAGTCATTAAGATGTTGTTAAACAATTTAGTCAGCCATAATTCTCCGTCAGTTTTAAGTGCTTTCCATATTTCGGCAGGTATTTCATCTGGTCCGCTCGCCTTACGGTTTTTCATTTTGGAGATTGCCCTTTTCACCTCGGCAGGTGTAATTTCGTTGATGGGTCCTTGTGTCCTTTGTTCCTCTGTTTCTGATTGTCTGGGGAATTCATCATTTAATAGCTGATTGTAATATTCGTGCCATCTATCACATATGTCCTTATCAGTTGTAAGCAGTTTTCCTTCGCAATTTTTAATATATTTGGTGGTTTGAAAATCTTTTGTGTTGTTATGCCTGTGTTTTGCTATCTTGTATATTTCATAGTCTGTTGCTAGTTCTAAGCGTGAATAAAGGTTCTGCTCTGCTTTATCTCTTTCAATAGCCACTGTTCTTCTGGCTGTTTTCTTAGCTGTCTTATAAACCTCTCTGTCCTGATCTGAGCCTGTTGTTTGCCAGACTTTGAACAGACGTTTCTTTTCAGCTACGGTTTCTTTAGTGTTGTTGTTCCACCATTTAATGTTTTTTTCATTGTTAAGAGCCCCTTTGTTAATTCCTAGCAGCTCTTTGGCATTACTAACACAAAAACCTTCAAACTTTGACCAAATTGTATTGGGTGCGTCATTGTCGTTACGGTTGCCACAGAAATAGCTCCTGATATTGTCTACAACCTTTATTCCTTTATCAGTGGAGAGATTGTGCCACTTTATTTTGTGAACTCTACCTTTTTTTTGTTTGATAGGTGTTTTGAGTTTCATGGCTGTGAGCAAAAGTCTGTGCTGCGATGTTAGAGGTTCACCGGGAATTACCTTGCAGTCCTTTATTAGTTTTAAATCAAACTTATCAATTAATACATAATCTATTTGGGTTCTTGCGTTACCGCTTTTATATGTAATAAGATGTTCATCTTTCTTTTTGAAAAATGTATTTACCACCGCCATGTTATGTGCGGCTGCAAATTCTAAAATTGTGGTTCCCTCGCTGTTTTTGTTTCCGAAACCGAACCCACCATGTTGTTCCTCAAAGCCATACCTGTCTTTACCCACATGAGCATTTAGGTCGCCGCATATAAGTTTCTGTTCGTTTGCTGGTATAGATATTAAAACAGTGTGCAAGTCCTCCCAAAACTCCTGTTTTTCGATCTCGGGGCATCCAGTTTGCGGCGCATATGCAGAGATAATATTCAAGCACGGCTGCTTTTCTAAAGCCAGTTTTACCGCAATGATTCGATCACTTATCCTACTAATATCAACCACTTTTTGACTCATGAACCGATCCAGTATTATTCCCACGCCATTTTTGTTTCCCACGCCATTTTTGTTGCCGCCGTCAACATTAAATATAATTATTAAATATATTAATTTTAAATTAAAAATGAATATATTTATAAATTAATATATTTATTATAAATTTATAAAATCAAAATCAATTATTTTATTAATTTAAATTAATATTTATAAAAATATACCTAAATTAAAAATTTTAATAACCAATTAAATGCTACCATTCCATCAGTATTTTCTTAAGACATTGTCACGTTCAACTATCGTCAGTAAACCGACTTTACAGACAACCAATTTTTTTAAGGAATGACTATAGCTGTCCTTAAAATATAGATATATGTCGTTTTTGTAATCCTAACAAAGAGGAATAATCCTTCCCTACTAATGGTTTTGGTAGCATTTTCAGTGAAAGCTCCTAGTCAACAACAACAGTTAAAACCTTCTTCAGGAATCACTTTATCTATTGCTAACTACCGAAAGAAAATCCATATAGTCTTTGAGTTTATGGCCAACAGACAGATAAACGCGGCGGGGGACTAACTCATACATTATCACCCTACTAAGCCCGCCAATCTGCATTGCAGCTGTGTGGTGGTTCTCAGCTCCATACCCCCTTTCTTGCAAGGATTGCTCTGTAGTGCGCCGTTTATATGCTGATATTTGATGACGATGATAATAAAAGAGTAGTAAAACAATATCATAGCGGCCGTCATATCGTGTTAGTTCTACGTAAATAGGTTTCTAGTTGATTTACACGAGTGGATCTGCAAATGAGCCTATATATACTTAATGAATGATCCACGTGTACTGATTTGTTGTCAACGCTAAGTTTCTCATAGACTTTTATTTAAGGACTGTGCAATGTTGTTATTTTAGAAGTATCTAAAAAACATTTAGATACTTCTAAAATATTTACAGAATTTAGGTAGATCAAGCAATTAATTTAAATCATTAGAACTCCCTCTCCTACAAAGAGCCTGGCTTTATATTAGGCACTAGGCTGATAAAGAGACGCCAAGCGATTTCCTGTTCCGGTATGATGTGTAGAACTCGAAAGGGCTGTGGATTTGATCTTACTCCGAACAAGTAAGCTCACTTCTACCTTGCATTGCATCATCATTTACCATCAGGTGTGATTGAACCCAAGTGCTAACTAAAATAAATGCTAAATTTAGCTAAAAGAAATTATGAATGAATTTAAGTACCCACAGAGATAACCTTGTGGAGGGTCTGAGAGGTAGATTATATTTGGATGAAATTACTGTGCATTTTTTAAATATCAGGATTTTTAAAACGCTTATTCAGCGTTATTTCATTGGCGAATTTGAGCCTTGAACTTGACGCGTGAAAAAAAAATTCTACAGGAAAATGGAAGAAAATGTGTGGCTACATTTTTGAACCGCGGTGTAAAACGATACCTACGGTGTCTCTGTACATCTTCAAGTTGCCAGCTGACTTGTATTCGAACTTAACACTTAGGTACAGTACAAGTTTTGGGCCCAAGTACGCAAGGAGGACCGCTTGATTTTTTTTCTGTAACCTCTGCCCAAGTTTAAGCTGGAGGCTACTTAGGGGTTACTTAGAAGATTAGCTGGCTTGATTGAGAATTTTGAAACAAAAATTTGTTGTCGTTTATGGATTGTCTATGAAAATCGGGCGTTATCTATGAGCGCGCAGTTGGCTACATTGAATTGATGTCCGTTGGCAGTACTGTGGAGAGAGGTGGGAGAAAATGCCGCATTGCACCATTTTCTCTCACTTAACCGATGGTATAAAAGTTGTTGTAAAAAAGCATTCAACACAATCGACATTGAGACAAAAACAAAGGAGAATGCCAGACAATGTATAGAACTTTAACCCACTAATAAAAATATATTGTACAACAATGTATTATGCATCATTTTATTGCATTTTTTTTATTATTTAATATAAATTACATTTAAAAGTTCTAGGACTCGGAGTATTCAACACGAGCCTAACGTTGATTATTGTCCATTCCCGTATTGATGTTCCGTATAGCTGTCACACTGACATGACAGTCGCAAAGCTACATTACTTAAATACATTTTTAACGACTCTGGATATTAGCCTTTTAGAACCCACTTTTGATGAAAATACAATAAAAACGATTTAAAAGGCTAGAACCTAATGCAACAATAAAGATTTAAAAATGCGTAAAGAGTGTAAACTAAAAGGAAATAGATTAATTACTTTTTTTAACGTAATTTTATTCCGATGTTCAACAGTAAAAATGGCTTATTGTAAAATATTTATATAATAATAGGATATTTTTAGTATATTTACAATTTGTGGTCTTTCTGGGTTAGGATCTGGCATTCTCCTTTAAGAAGTGAAGTGATCTAAAGTCTTCGAAGCGGTATCGTATTATCCTATCATTGTTACATTGTCTGAACTATGTTGTCATATTTGTGTAATTAACAAAACAGATTTATTAACAGTAAGGATGTAAATAATTAATATAGATGTACTATGTGATTTCCAATAATAAACCTTATATATTTTAGCTGACTTTTAATAAATAGTCGATTTTATGTTATTTATTATAATCAACAGGCAACTCAAACGCTTAGCATTAAAAAACAAGATAACCATAATACAGTAGGTCGGTATAATCTTTTTGGGTATAATCTACATATACAACCTTGGCACACAGACACCAAAACACTAAGTATCACTACTAATCAGTACGTATTTTCGTTCTAGTTTCTAAACTATGCAGTCAGGGCAGGCAATTAGAAACATTCAAGTTGGGTCAAGTAGTCACTTCACAAAAGCTGCCCGTAGTATTTCAAAGCACACAAATATTGCTTATTAGCTTTTTGCTTACAGTCACAACACTCTTTAATAACCTTTTGGAACGAAGTTCCTTATCGCGCGTTGTGAAAGGGGGCTAGACGAAAAAAATCTCAGTAAAAGTTGTAACGACACTTTTTGCTATAGTAAGCTTGTAACGTAGAAACATTAGTTTCTCGTAAACTCATTATAATACTCCCAAATACGGAAGGTTCGTATTAACCAGCCGTGCTAATTGTTTTTTAAACGGGCGCTTTTGACAGTTCATTTCACGATCAACGACCTAGTGGCCGTCACTACTCATAATAGTTACCAATTTTTCATTTATTCAATTTAACAAAATTGAGCTGCACTTAGTGCTTAATTCATATTTAAAAATACAAATACGACGTGCTCGTGTTCCTTATTATAATTCCCACATATTGGGTAAGTGCTGAATCATTGCATTTATATATAGGCTTTCTTTTTTTATATATGTACCTACCTACCTCTCGTATAATTTTTTGTTAACTTTCTTTCCTATTGCTATTTCTAATTATTTTCATTACGTAATTAATTAATTGTTATCTCATTGTTTAAATACCATTTTCTTATCATTCATGTATTCTTTCTCTCTCCTTTCTGATTGTCTTCACGGCCACCTCACTACCTACACTTTCGGGCTTCCCCTGTAGCTTTGATTGTGGTGGTCACAACCAGAAAAGATGGGAAGGACGATGGTAAACCTTTCTGGACGTGAATTCCAGGTCCCAAGCTACCATTTACGATCCCGGTACAATCAACAACTGCCGCCGTACCCGTGACGTCACCGTGGTCGTTTCATCACCGGCGTCGTGGCATCATTCGGCCGTCCCATCCCGTGACCGGCCATCAGCTGTCGCCGAGTCGCGCCTGGCTCCAGGGAAGTACCGGACTGCGCGAGGCTTAAATTAGGCGGGCCTTACACCCACGGCCCATAATTTTTATGAATATAATTTCTTTTGTGTTAACTAAGGTGGTTTCCTTTCTTCCCAAACCCCTTACGTTACACTGGCGCCTTCAAACGTGGTAATTTATGGCCTAATTTATGCTTCCGCAGCTGTAGTAGTTGTGTTGGTGGTTTGTTTTTGTAAAACGTTTTTTTTTCTTTTTATTCTTGGTTGCAAGTAACTAAGGTGTACTTAGTCCTTATTTTTTAATTTTTAAAGAGTTAAACAATTACATTTCAAAATCATATTAAACTTTTTGAATATTATATATAATTTTGTAACTTCACACTTTGTACATTAAAATATTTTTTTTTTCTTCTACCTACATTTTAACTCATTATCAAACAACGTAACTTGTTTTGTTAAGAATAAGTAGCGTATGAAGTACAATCACAACTTTTTTTTTTGTGATAATTTATTGTTGGAAACCTTATTATTTTCACTGTTCACAAATCGTATTAGGCTGAGTACACACTAGTTACATTATTTATTTCAGTTCTTTTTCCTTGTTTTCTTTTCAGCTTTCTTTTGTATTTACTTTCATATCACTAATATTTCATTTAAAATTGATTTTGCATGACAACCGAAACGTTCATATTTAGTTTAATTTTAATTGTAACAGATTGGAGATTTTTTTTATCTTTAATTCAGCATTTACCCAATTTTTTTCTTTCTCGTTTTTACTATTTTTTTTTATTTATTTTTTTATCATGACGTCATATCCAGTAAAATTTTTATCACTTCAGAAAACCGAGCTAGAGTACGAGGTAGCTATTAGAGGTACGATACCAGCGACAACTGTACAAGATTTGCGTAGGCAAATTGTAAAGTTAGGGCCTCAATTTCCATCTGAGGATATACTTGATAGTCCTTTTAAGGCATCCGAGGACCTTAAAGGAGTCACGGATGTATTAATAAAAATTCGTACAGCTCTCGAGTCTCAGCCTGATAAGAGTACGTTATTGCGTACACAAAACTTAATAAACCATACCTACCACCGTCTTAATCGTATTATTTGCGATGAAAATACGAAACACATCTTTGACGAGTGTGTAGAACAATTTAAGATATTTTTTGACAAAATCGAAACTTTGAAAGACAGTTCGTTAGATAGTTTAATTTCTCAGTCCAAAAGCGATACGTCGGATTCTAGCAACCCCGTTAATATTACCGTTCATTGTGATCGTGGTTTATCCAGTGACATTTCAAAAATAAAATATGACGGCAAAACTTGCGTGCGATCATTCATTCAACGCATTTCTGAATTTTGTCAGGCCAGAAATATTGCAAGTGCAACTATTATTTCTTACGCGACTGAAATATTTACGGGAGATGCCTTGCACTGGTACCGAAGTGTCAAAGATAAGGCATCGGACTGGAATACTCTTTTGGAACTTTTAAAACATGATTTCGACCAATTTGATTTTGACTACAGATTACTTGCCGAGATTCGTTCCAGGACTCAAGGCGAATCGGAAAATATTACTGTTTATCTGTCAATTATGTCGGGATTATTTTCTAGATTATCCAAAATTCTTTCTGAGGATGATAAATTAGAGATCATTCTCCATAATATACGACCAGTTTATGCGAATATTCTAGCTTCGTCTTCAAACATAAAAACTATTGACGACCTTAGATCTGTCTGTCGTAATTATGAAGAGGTTCAAGCTCGTTTAGCTCAATTTCATGAACCACCAAAAGTAACTTCAGACACACTAGCACCTGAGTTTGCTTATGTAGGTAATAATAATAAAAATAAATTAGACACAAAACCAAATTTTAATAATTATTCAAAATTTAATCACACAAATTATAATAAATTTATTACTAAGAATATTTCATCAAAATCGGCTCAAAATATTAATAATAATCCAAAATATGTGCATACAATAGATGCTACTTCAAATAAACCTCGTTTTTGTCCTCGGTGTCGCACGAACACACATAATTTGAGACAGTGTCCGGCCGACAAAGACGATATTTTTTGTTTTGTTTGTGGTCGTAAAAATGTCAAGACCCCTCAGTGTCCTGACTGTTCCAAAAATCTTAAATCTCCTTCGACTTCAAAAAACGAATAAGGGAGAATTGTGTCGTTACACCTTCTGATTCTAAGTTTGATCTCGATGATTGGAAGGCATGGCTTAAAACCATAAAATTATACTTTGAAACGTACAAGATTGATACAATTCTCCATGTTCCCTCAAATGATAGTAGACCTTATGTCAATATAAAAATTAATAATATTAATATGGTTGGTCTCCTTGACTCTGGTTCCGCAGTGACTATCATAGGTAATCATGCTGATAAATATTTACATAATCAGGGGTTTCCCTTAATCAAAGACGGTAGTTTAACTGTTTCTGCTGCAGGAGGTCATACCTTACAGAGTATTGGTTACATTAATTTACCAATACACTTTGAAGATAAATTTCATATTATTAAAGCTTACGTTATACCTGATGTTAACACTGACCTTATTTTTGGTGTAGATTTTTGGCGAGAATTCAATATTTGTCCTAAATATTTACATACTATAAATATTGAAGACAATTCTGATCATAGTAATTTAACTCAAAAAGCTATTCAGGATTATGACAGTCTCAACGATACAGAGAAATGCTTAGCTGACAACGTTATTGATCAGTTTAAGCACATTTCTTTTGAGCGTCACGGCCTAGGTAAAACTAGCCTCATTACACACCATATTGATACTGGAAATGCACAACCGATTCGTCAACGCTACTACCGCATGTCACCTGAGAAACAACGTATTCTGGTTGATCAGGTTGATGAGATGTTGGATCTTGACGTTATCGAGCCTTGTGAGAGCGCTTGGTCATCGCCTGTCCTCATAGTTAATAAAAAAAATGGCCAACCCAGATTTTGCCTCGACAGTCGCAAATTAAACTCGGTGACAATTAAAGATGCATATAACTTGCCATATGTCTCTGAAATATTAGACAATCTTCGTGACGCTCATTTTTTGTCTAGCTTAGATTTGTCCAAGGCGTTTTGGCAAATTGAGATCCAGCCAGAAGATAGAGACAAGACGGCATTTTATGTTCCGGGCAGAGGCACCTTTAGATTCAAAAGGACCGCATTCGGTCTTACCAATGCACCTGCGACTCAACAACGTTTAGTTGACCTGTTATTCCGCGAGTTTGATTTACAAGTCTTCGCATACCTCGATGACATCATTGTTATCAGTAAAGATTTCGACAGTCACGTCTCATTACTACTCCGAGTTCTTAACAAACTGAAACAGGCCAACTTAACGATTAATTTAGACAAGTGTAATTTCTTCCGGAGTCAACTTAAATATTTGGGTTATGTTGTTGACAGTTGTGGATTACGGACTGATCCCGAAAAAGTGGAAGCAATCCTTAATTATCCGACACCTTCTTGTCGAAAGGACTTAAAACGCTTCCTCGGGACAGCTACCTGGTATCGTCGTTTTGTCCCCAACTTCAGCACCATAGCAGGACCATTAAATAAGCTGACTTCCAACAAGAAGGGTGCTCCTCCTTTTAAATGGACACCTGAGGCTGATCTTGCTTTTCATAAGCTTAAGGAATGTTTAGTTTCCGCTCCAGTTCTTTCCTGCCCTGTTTATGACAAGCCATTTGAAGTCCATACTGATGCAAGCAACTACGGAGTTGGTGCCATGCTTACTCAGTCAGTTGATGGCAAGGAGCATCCTATTGCTTATATGAGTAAGTCGCTGACAGGGGCAGAAAAGAATTACAGCATTACTGAGCGTGAAACTCTAGCAGTTCTTACCGCTTTAGAGCACTGGAGGTGTTATTTGGAGAATGGAAAACCATTCACAGTCTATACAGACCATAGTGCCTTAAAATGGTTCCTTTCTCTCAGTAATCCCACTGGTAGATTGGCGCGCTGGGGAGTTCGGTTATCAACCTTTAATTTTGAATTAAAACATCGTCGGGGGGTTGACAACGTAATACCAGATGCCCTTTCGCGAGCTGTTCCAGTAAGTGCTATTAGTACTTCCGATTACCATATAAAAACGAATGATACATGGTATAAAAACATTTATAACGGTTGCTTAACAACGCCAACTAATTTTCCAAATTTTGTAATAAAAAATAACACCTTGTACAGACTTTCTAAAAATAAACACGAACTTACTTCGGAGTTTTCTTGGAAGGAAGTGGTTCCAAGTGAATTACGCGTTGACATCATCAACGAAAATCACAGTGAACCCACTGCTGGACATTTAGGTATTTTTAAGACTTATCGTCGACTTGCTTTGCGTTATTTCTGGCCCGGCATGTATCAGGACGTTGTTAAGTTTATAGGCACATGTCACAAATGTTTAACGTATAAGTCACAGAATCATCAGATTTTAGGAGAAATGGGCCGTCCTAAGCACTGTTCACGACCATTCCAGATGATTTCTGTGGACCTAATGGGACCCCTTCCCGTTACTAGAATGCGTAATAGCTACATTTTAGTCATTACGTGTTGCTTTTCTAAATTTTGTTTAATTTTTCCAATTAAAAAGGCCACTGCAGATATTATAACGAAAATTTTAGAAGAATCGGTGTTTCTTGTGCATGGTGTACCACAAACCATCTTAATGGATAATGGTACCCAATTCACCGGTAGGGTTGCAGAGGCCTTGTTTAAGAAATATGCCATCCCCAATATTTATTATACCCCTAGATATACCCCTCAGGTAAATTTAGTAGAAAGGTATAATAAAACTATCATCACATGCATTTCTACATTCGTTGACGATGATCATAGATCATGGGACTTGTTTATTCCCAGGGTACAGTTTGCAATAAACAATTCAGTCAACGAAGTTACAGGCTTCACCCCTTCGTTTCTTGTTTTCGGGCGCGAACTTGTTACTGATGGTAATCATTACACTGATAACGATCTTGGTAGCGAAATACTATTCCTGCTACGTGATAGCTATGCTGAGAATTTGGGTTGTCTGTCTAACATTTTTGATAAAGTACAATCTAAACTCTGGCAAGCTCATGTAAAGAATACATCGCATTATAACTTGAGACGTAAGTTCGCAGAGTTTAACGTCGGTGATCTAGTAATGAAGCGCGCTTACTTTTTGAGTAACAAGGAAGACAAATTTTGTAGGAAATTGGCTCCTAAGTTTATTAAAGCCAAAATAATTGCCAAAAAGTCTCCCTTAGTTTACGTGCTTCAGGACATGTCTGGAAAGGATATAGGTACCTGGCACATAAAAGATTTAAAATTAGTCAGTAATGTATAGTTTATAATTTTTTTTTTCTGCGGATTTTATTATTTTTAGAAATAATAAAATCCTTCACTACGCGAGGGGGTATTGTAACGTAGAAACATTAGTTTCTCGTAAACTCATTATAATACTCCCAAATACGGAAGGTTCGTATTAACCAGCCGTGCTAATTGTTTTTTAAACGGGCGCTTTTGACAGTTCATTTCACGATCAACGACCTAGTGGCCGTCACTACTCATAATAGTTACCAATTTTTCATTTATTCAATTTAACAAAATTGAGCTGCACTTAGTGCTTAATTCATATTTAAAAATACAAATACGACGTGCTCGTGTTCCTTATTATAATTCCCACATATTGGGTAAGTGCTGAATCATTGCATTTATATATAGGCTTTCTTTTTTTATATATGTACCTACCTACCTCTCGTATAATTTTTTGTTAACTTTCTTTCCTATTGCTATTTCTAATTATTTTCATTACGTAATTAATTAATTGTTATCTCATTGTTTAAATACCATTTTCTTATCATTCATTTATTCTTTCTCTCTCCTTTCTGATTGTCTTCACGGCCACCTCACTACCTACACTTTCGGGCTTCCCCTGTAGCTTTGATTGTGGTGGTCACAACCAGAAAAGATGGGAAGGACGATGGTAAACCTTTCTGGACGTGAATTCCAGGTCCCAAGCTACCATTTACGATCCCGGTACAATCAACAACTGCCGCCGTACCCGTGACGTCACCGTGGTCGTTTCATCACCGGCGTCGTGGCATCATTCGGCCGTCCCATCCCGTGACCGGCCATCAGCTGTCGCCGAGTCGCGCCTGGCTCCAGGGAAGTACCGGACTGCGCGAGGCTTAAATTAGGCGGGCCTTACACCCACGGCCCATAATTTTTATGAATATAATTTCTTTTGTGTTAACTAAGGTGGTTTCCTTTCCTTTTGGTGGTGGTTTTTACGTTACAAGCTATTGTATCGCTTGGAGAGAAGCCACTTGCGTTACGCTGCTGCTCTGTGGTGTCGTCGTCTCAACGACCTTTCAAACCTATACGCTGTCGTGTTTACGAAGTCGAGAAAGTATATTTATAACTTCCTTCCATCCAGGTGTCCCTTGACACCTCTCAACTTTTTTTTTATTTAACGCTATTATATACGTGTTGCATTCCTTAATGTTACTCTGCCGCGCCCGAATATTTCCAAAGTTACCTCTTGGACTCCTCTACATTAGCGTTTGGTGTTCATTGTGATTGTCCCCGAACCAGCCCGACTTGGACCAATATAGCAAATCTCATTCGCCCTGCTAGGAATGGCGCACACCTACCAGTGCGCCATGGGGGCCGCCAAAATGTAATTCAAGTAATCAGACCTATAAATATTTGCAGCTGTAAGTACCTCCTCGTACTCTACGAAGTACAAGAGGATAACACCATTGACAAACTCCATTGATTAACTCCTGTTATTGAGAATTATAATAACCAATCACAGACCGTATTATTTGTAGACTGTTGTCGATCGAAGTAGACTGGATTGCTCTAATAAGGTGCTTAAACATATATATACCTTAAGTATTTAGAACCTTCTTTGCAAAGTATAAATTTAAAGTACTATTATAATATTAAGTAGATTTGGAGTATTTGCTTTGATTTCGAGTACATTTAATTTGCTTACAGATATTTCAAAAGTTCGTAATTTAAGGAATTCCGTTTTTAAGTCGCAAAACCCACATTGGGACAGCGTGGTGGGTCTGCGTTCCATGTCCTGGCTAAATGGAGTCGTTGTTGTTATTGTTATTTATGATGAATCCAGCATACTCATTTACAGGTAGTAATTTTAGGTATCTATGAAGCAATAATAGGTATGTATATGTTATTTTATGTGCGCTTTTACGTGATAGCGGAGTTTGAATTTATGGTTGGTGATAACATTTTATTAGTGGATGTATAATAAAATTGATTTTACCCCATTTATTTTATTTATATTGTTAGATACTTAGCTTCGTTACAATGATTACCTATGTGGCTTCTGATGATGAGGTTCTGGGTTTGAGCCCAGATTTGGGCTAAAAAATGAGCTGTTTTTTCGTCCAAAAAATTCTCTCATATTGGAGTTTGATTTGAAAGGAGTGTGGTGGGTCTAAGCTCCATATACCCTTTTCCAATGCGGAGTGATACCTGGCCTTGTAATAGGGTTTCATAATAGGCGCTGATAAAATAAAAAATAATTGACATTTCTGACTACCTGATATTCGTAATTTCATTTATTCAGAGACATCGAATCACATTATTTATTTACTAGCCTGCGATTTCGTTTGCTTAGAGACCCTGAACAACAATATTCTTTACTAAACTAAACGTATAAATCTTCTTTTTGAATTGCGCTATCTATTGATGAAAACTGCTTTAAAATCCGATACGTAGTTTGAAAGAGCAAGATGGACAGACGGAAACGCCAATACATACAGCCATGTCAGCACAGCAGAAAGTAACTTAAGGTGATAAGAACAATTTTAGGTATCTCTAGTTTTGAAGATCATGCCTTTTAAAAAGTGCTCGTATGAGTTAAAGATTTCCCAAAACTGCCGTAGGGTGGTTTTATATGAAAAACACCTAGAGACCTAACAAAATAAACGAAATAAAATAGCTTTTTAATTATAACTTTTAAATATATGTACATATAAATAGAAATATTAGAACTAAAAAAAGGTATTATTTTTAATTCCTATTGAGTCGTAGTTGATATCGACAGTTGCATACAAAATGTATAAAGAAATGACTTTTCTTCATAACATTTTGTTTTCGGTAGTTAAGATAACACTAAGTATGACATAATAAAACAATTATTTCACTTTGTGTTTGTTAAGACAGGTATTTTAGTAAGAGTTAATGGTACTGATTATGCAATAACCCCTCTATCTAGGGCCAAATATACTATTTATTATTAAATTAGATAGGATTACCAACCCAAAAGTAAAAGTTTTATTGAGACGTATAATTTTTCTATAAATAATGTAAGGGCTGTGGGCCATCTCCTTTGAGCGTCGAGAGTTGATACAAAATCGTAAACAATCACGAAGTTTTTAAACTATGAAAGCGCCGAAAGTTCCTCTACGAACATGTAAATTGAATCGAAGGACAAAGTTTGCCGTGGGAAATCTGTTGTCCCCTAGTGATTTATGGTTTTAAGCCCCCTACGTAAAAATATGGGTGTTGTATCTATGGTATCGTAGCTTCTAAACGAATGGACTGATTATGATGTGGTGTTTTATTGTGGCCACATTTTATCCCGAAATTTCAATCGGAACGTGAACAACGCGGATCAAAGTGCGGGCGTTATGTTATGTTATTCTTATCAAAATAGTATAAGCTATATTATTGTGAAGTATCATCAAAATCTATTCAGTAGTTTTTGCATGAAAGAGTAACAAACATCCATCCATTTCGCCCTTATAACATTAGTATAGGTGTTAGGTATTCGCGTTCCATAAGGGACGAAATTTAAAGAATAATATGCCAAAGTCTATAAAAATACTTTTTGTTCTGAAGAATTTCCCTTTGTGCGTCGCAGTGTTTGATTGCTGAAAACCCGGTTGAACGCAAAGCTACACGCAGCGTTGGAGGCTGCGCTACGTTAGCCTCCGAAAGTGCTCAGTTAGGCAGTTTTGCCGGGACCTTTGCCTCAGGCGCGCGTCAAACTAAGTTAAATCATCTCTTATCAATGGGAACGACTTCGAAAATCTAATTATTGTGTGAGATAATTAAAATTGTGTATTCGGTATATCAATTTCCGATATAATTTGACAATATCTTGACATTTCGTTAAAATAACGCGATTAAATATTCATTTAAACCATGATATTATAATATCTAAAATTTATTAGGTTGTAAATTTTAATTGTAGTTCGTTGCATAGTTTATAACCAGTGAACCTAACATGTAATTAAATTGAGTAAGTACCCACATTTTTATTATTTATTATTAAGAGGTTAAAAATGTTTTGCTTTCTCTTTAGTATTTTATGTACATATATATTTTATACCTAAGTTTTATTATTTTTAGGGCTTATTTCCATCTTAACAATTGTCTTGGGATTCATCAAAATATTTAGGTCAGTCTTTGAGCGCCATTCAAAAGAAAACATGAATGACTCGACACCAAAACATGCAGACGGAGTGAATGAGATTACAGACTATTTTCAGAATAATTAAATTCTTGGCGACACTTAGTTTTCTTATATTTTCCTATTTTACTATGTAACTTTCATAAAGTATAAGACTCTTAGTTACTAGTACTTTGTTTAAAGATTTAACTTAAATATTTATGTATCAGATATTCTTAGGGGACGTTGATTCTACGATATTAAATAACGAATTGAACATTGCAAATAAATAAATTATTCATAATGAACTTTCCCAAAGTAACGTCTATTTCTATCCAACAATATATGTGGTCCGTGTACACTTGTATGAGCCGAGCACGAGCGGAGTCGCTGTGCTCGATGTTGTTCGCAGCGTCAAGTGTGGACATACAAAGAGCCTCTAACGAGCACTGTTCTGAAACACCTCTTTGTTGATCAAGAAACCGGCAATTAGCAGAATACAGTCTAGCAAGAGCCGAACGCTGAACGTGAGCTCGTTCGAGGCTCGTAGGTCAATCTATACTACAAGACTTCGATTTTGGCTTCTGCCCGACTCCTAAAGCCGGATTCAGACGAGTGTAACCTGTAATGTAACAGGAATTCTACGTGTGGACTACGATACGCTACGAACATTTCATGTATCGTTCGCGCCGGTGCTCGGGCTGATCTATCGGCTGTCGGTTCTTGCGCGAACACAAAGACGCTCGCGGTGCTTGTTTAGACGACGTTCGTGATGGTTGTGTCGTGTCCATGATGTGGAGTAACCAATAATCTCTTGAACTTATTATTTTGTATCAAGAAAAACCTGTTATTTGGGATCCAGAAAATCCGAATTACTTTAAAAACAATATGAAATGCGATGCTTGGTGTGATTTTGCTCGTACATTGGAAAGATTTGTAGAAGATGTTTTTATTTGCTCAGATTCCACAAATAAAGAACATCTTCTTTTATATAATTTAGTTTTCCATCATCGACGTTCCAATCGTTTCCGGTCTTCAGTTAGTAAATACATATATACAAATAAAAGGAGCATCAGCTATCACGACCGGCATGTTCGTAGTAAACGAGTGGATGCTGCTTTAGAAAATAGTTTCGCGTTCACAATTCGCTTTGAGTTCGTGTGCCGTCCACATTGTTGATGCTAAATTACTAGTAATCTTACATTAAATAAATAAATATTATAGGACAATTACACTATATATATATATTACATAAATAATATATAGATAAACACCTACTTCGCCATTCGGCCTTCGAAACACGTTACACGTTACGTTCACATTACACGTTACACTCGTCTGGAGCCGGCTTAAGAAAATAAGAGGTCTCGCAGACTAGACTGTTAGGCCAAAGTATCATCCGACAAAAAGTCTGTAGTCTGCGAGGACTCCTAAAAAAGAACTCAACTCAGGCCACTTCAAAATACAGGAACAAATAAAAGTTATTTTTATACTGTGAAGTGGTGTTAGAAGCAGTACTAGCTTTTCGTTATTTTAGATTGAACTTTTGACCTTGTTGTTCTTCAGAAATTTTACGGGAAAAATATGCTTCATTGAGATACCTCTCAATCTAAGCACATTTTATGAACCTGGACTTGATACTTTGAAATAATGTATTAGTACCAAGATTCAAGGCTTGAAATGATGTATAACAGGTTAATTTTTCAAGTTTAAATTTAAGTAGCCCTAGCTTTAGCCTAGCACGTTGATCCGGTGGTTAACCTATTTGGTAGCGGAACGCGAAATCCTGAGTTCGAGTTCTGGATCGGAGTCGGATTGTGAAATCTTGATCTTTCTTAATAGGAATTCTTGGATTAGGGAAATTGTTGTTGTTTGCCTTAGAGCCTCAGTGCCTCTGATGGTGATCGTTCCAAGATAAACACCTTATCATCCTAAGCTCGCCCACCGACTTTGGAGAAGCGTGGTTGTTCTATTCTTTATACAGTCTCTCTTGAAAGAGAGGAGGCTTGGCCCTGTAGTTGACCGTTCGAGATGGTGAATGATAATTTTTGTTGACTATTTGACAGTCAGTTCAACATTGCTAAATTCCTCTTGCTAATGCAATATTAAAAACCACTAACGGCACATGTTGTTAATAATCTCTTACGGTTAGTATACATTCGGTGGTTGGCGTTGCGTTCGATGCGTAACCTTGCTTCTGGCCTCCTAGGCCGTGGGTTCGATTCCCACATCTGGAAAATATTTGTGTGATGAGCATGGATGTTTTCCAGTGTCTGGGTGTTTATCTATATATTATAAGTATTTATGTATAATATATGTACATATATATAAAAATATTCATCAGTTATCATAGTACCCATAACACAAGCTACCTACGAGTACGCTTACTTTGGGACTATATAGCGATGTGTGTAATTGTCCTATAATATTTATTTATTTATTTTAAATAAGATTTTTTAAAAAAACAAAACATTTTAAATTTATTAGACATAAAATGTGTTGCATTTTCTGCCTTCATTTTAAATTTGTTTGTTGACAAACATTCTCAATCGAGTTTGGCTTTAGTATAGATTAGCATCATAATTTACCTAAGACATACATATACATATTTAATTTACGTAAGAGTGCTGTCAAGGACTAATTTGTAGCGAGTTTAAATAAATAAACTTACGCTGCCAAAACAAACTGGAAATCGTGCGCGCTCGACATTATTTGAACAATCTAACGTGCGGAAGCGCTTGACCATCTGAACATAGCCTTACAACTTATGTCGACCATGTACAGAAAGCACTGAACATTGCTCTAACGAAATGATAAACTAGGTTTGGGGTTGCTTTAAACTTTGCCGTTGGAAAATGTTTTCCCACTGCAAACATATTTATGGAAGCATAAAAATGTATAAGATACTGCTTCTTGCTTGATTCTAGGTCAGCCGGAAGTGTGTATCTAATATGTTTTGATTCTACTACAAGTGTCAAAATCACGGCCGTATTTTGAATGTGTTGCATTAGTACTTACGAAATATTCACCACTCCGAGGGATTGCAAAGCTGTGATTTAATACCATCATTATTATCTTTTTTACACTCATTCATTTATTTACAATTATTTTTAAAATTTTTTAAAAAAAGCTTATAAAATTATGAAAAAAACACTATTAAAAATTTATAAAAAAATTCATTCCACCTGCAGCGGGGCCCGGGGGTCCAAGCAACCGGTGGTCAGGGCTCCAGAGTGAGGAACCTCCTCACAATACGCGCCGTTTTAAGAATTACTGCCTTCTGTATCCGACCCTTGATCCAACAATTAAGCGAAAGCTTTTTAAGATGTTCGTCAAAGCTTTTCGCTATAAGACCGTTGACTGAAACGACTATAGGAACAATCATTATTGAATCAACATTCCATATGACGGTAATCTCATGAGCAAGGTCCAAGTATTTTGATACTTTTTCCTTTTCAGCTTTCCTTTATCATAATTATTAGATAATTATAGCCTGTTAACTGTTTGATAATTAGCCTAGGAACAGATCTCCCTAGTATATAAGAGGCGATATGGAGCGTAGACCATCACGCTGCTCCAATGCGTGTTCACGAGATTAGGGTGATCACCATTAGATGACAGTAATCAGGACCGACGGCTTGACGTGCTCCGAGGCACGAGGATGTTATACCCGCATCTTCCAGATACCGGGCTAAGAATTTACTGACAATTTCCTAGAAAAACTCATAATATTCCTCAACCCGTGCCAGGATTCGAACTGAGGACCTCGTTATCGAAGCCATAATACATAATAATATAGGCTAACCATTGGACTAACGACGCAGTCAGAATTTGATAGACACACTTTTTTTGGAAAACGGTGTAGGGGAAAATGAACGAGCATTAGCAAATCAGAAACATGTCTATAAATTATCGTTTTGCTGTGGAAATTCAGTCACCCGCTTACCCTTGTATCTAAATAAACAATGAATTTAAGCGCTTCTTTAGTCAAGACACTGAGCCGAACCGTCTCCCTGGAACAGAATTACTATATTATTCACATGGTCTCAAGAAAAATGGTCCAGTTAGCTGCATAATAGATCATAAGCTTTAATGTGCCATATTATACAAGGGACAAGGGTTGTTAAGTTCTGAATGTAATCGTTCGCTAATACCCTAAACCCGCCAACCTGCAATGGAACAGCATAGCATTTAAGCTCCATTTTCCGTCTGATATAACAGTGGAGGCCGGGGGGCCCTGTAGTGGGCCGATAATAGACAATGATGATAAGTGAATAGGTCGTCCGTAATAATTTCAGATTTATTCATTTTACATCTATTTTTTTTAATTCAATAGTTAATGACGAAAACATGACAATAAATTACATTAGTAAGTTTAAAACTAATTTATATATTCAGTATCTTTTAAATAAGATTTTATAAAAACACAAAACATAATTTTAAATTTATTAGATGTGTTGCATTTTTTACCTTCATTTTAAATTTGTTTGTTGACAAGCATTCTCAATCGAGTTTGGCTTTAGTATAGGTATATATTTTCTTGACTGCCTCGTTGGTCTAGTGGTTAGCCTATCTGACTTTGAACACGAGAGCCTGGGTTTGAATCCTGGGTCGGGTCACGGAATAATTCTGAGTTTTTCATTCTTCTATGAAATTCTCAGTACATTCCAAGCCCGGAGTCTGGAAGTTGGTGGTGTTACACCCCCGTGCCTCAGCGAGCATGTTAAGCCGGCGGTCCCAGTCACTGTTATCAAATCGTTAATATAGTTCGATCGTTAATAAATAAAACATTATCACCCTAAGCCCGCCAACCCGTATCGGAGCAGCGTGGTGGGTCTACGCTCCCTCTCCTATAAGGAGGGAGGCCTGGCCCTGTAGTGGACCGTTAATAAGGTGATAATGATATTTTCTTGTTTTATACTAAGTATTTGTGTGATTTACATTAGTCAGATATTAGGACTTTTTGAACTGACGTCTTGTTCATTCCTTCCAGAATCCATACTAATTTATTAACGTAACTTAAAGGCTAAAATTGTATCTACAGCAATCATATTTTCTTTTAAACTGGAGCCTCTTTTACGCTGTGCATAGGTACGGAGAGGTAGAAGAACCATAGATTAAATAACTAATTTTATTTACGAGAACAAGTTGTCTCACGCAGTGTTATTTACGCCCCATTGTTATTAGTGGCGAGACAGATTAAAAAGAGCGCAGTTTCAATTTATTGATGTTATCTTGAACTCTTATGTCCCCCGATTGAACATAACAAAGTAGGATAAGGTCTAAAGTTATGGTGTAAGAAGAGTATAAATCGTATCGCGGCAAAGGTCATCTAACTCAACATGTCAAACTAATATTATAAAAAGCGTGTATACAGTGTGTCTTTGTGTACGAGTATTTTATGATGGAACTATAAACCCAATTTGGCTGAACTTTGAGAGAGACATAAATGAATAGTTCAATTTTATCTCGATATTCCTATGGGAACTATACGGATGAAATCGCGGGCACAGCTATTTATCAACAATATTGACAATATTGCGTGTGAGCAAACTCACTTATAATTTTCTTAACACATTCTTTTTTATTACACTTAGAATATTAAGATAACAATAGAAACAGAGATTTTAGGACAAGTTTTCTTATTTATTACTTCATGTATACTATTAAATATAATTTAAATATCTGTTTGTAATTTGAAATTAAGAGCTGATGAGGCTAGATATAATTCGTATACAGATCTCGTACATAAATAGGAATTACGTAGAGAAAAGTGCGGTCGTTCGCTGGATACTGATAATAAGACAATGTGTCTCCACCGCGTCTATTTGAAAGCGATAAAATAAATAAGTACGCCCTATTGAGACGACCTACGCCCGAGTCACAAGTCTCGAAAGGAGATGGTCCAAAATTGTATGGAGCACAGACTTACTTTCTATACATGAGTTGAAAAAAACTAAATGTATTAATAATCTAGTTTTGATTAGCCAATTCTCTGAATTCACTTTTATTTAGGCGAAATATTATTTATTCTCTCTAAAACAATGCAACACTTTACGTATAATCATGGCGGATCTTAGGTAAGTTATATAATCTATAGTAGATATTCTCCAGGTGGCGGATTGATGGTGTTTTGACGGTCAGTGTTTATTGACGTATGGTCCATTTGATTTGATGGTTACTGGTTAGGTATAGGTACCTCTCGGATTAAGTGAATAATCAGATTAAAATATTGAGTTTTGTTTTTATTATAGCTAAGATGTGTATGTCTAAAATGTATTATAGCTAAAAACAAAGCCCGGAACACGGAAGAAAAGACTTGTCAAAAATGACACATTTTGAGTTTGACAAATCAATGTCACCGCATCTGTATCACCTACAAACTAATATCAGAAAGACGCCATTTTTAATACCTCAAAAACTAGGAATTTCATTTTTAATCAACGTTTTATATAGTTCGTTTCGTTCACTTATTTTATTTTTGATAAAATCCTAGTATTTTTTCCATTTTGATGGTATGTGGTACAAGAGTGAAGCGGAAATGGACCATCTCCTTTACTCGGAGTAATTTTCTCTAACGCACGCCGCTGTCGCACGATAATCGATGCGCACAATGGACCCGGTACCTGCAGAGTGAATTTATGAAATGCTAATATATTCTTCAAATTTTTGTCGAATAATAAATTGACTAAAGAAGATCGAACAGATGGCCCATGGCAAGTGGAGTACACTCGCTTATAAACAGGGCAACACTTCTCAGGCCATGCAATGAACAACACTTCATAGAAAGTGTTAGGATTATGTATTGTTGTATGTGTGTATACATACTATGTATGTGTGCGACGGTGCCTCGTCGCTTGCGTCAAGCATCTGAATAAAGCAGTGTCATTATAGCAGCGGTGTGTATTACTTGTGTTCCCCGATATAACAGTGGCGACGACTACCCGCGTTTCAAATTTATTAAAATGTCCGTTGAAAAATTTGGAATTTTATCTACGTTTGATCACAATATCCATTCATGGAAGATATATAAAGGCCGTTTATTGCAATGGTTTATCGCAAACGAGATAAACGCGTCAACGGATGCGACGGGGAGCAGGCGCCGGGCTATATTACTGAGTGCACTCACAGAAGGATCGTACCAGCTCGCGTCGGACTTAGCGTTGCCGAAAGCGCTGGAAGACGTTCCATACCAGGATATAATATCTATTCTGGATGCGCACTTTACGCCGAAACGTTTAGGAATCGGTGAGCGGCACAAATTCTACGCAGCAACGCAGCAACCTTCCGAGACCCACACGGAGTGGGCGGCGAGATTGCGAGGGCTGACGGCCCACTGCAACTTTAGCAATGTGGAGGAGGCGTTGCGGGATCGGTTCGTGATAGGGATGCGGCCTGGGCTCGAGAAAGAGAAGCTGTATGGCAAGGATATCACGGAGTTGACTCTCATGAAGGCGGTGGAGCTGGCTGAGAGCATACGGTGCGCGCGCGCGGGCGCGGCCGCCAGTGGCTCCGCGACCGGCGCTGCGACAGGCGCCGACTCCGCCGCGGCTGTCTGCGAGAACGCCGTGTTCAAAGTGCGCGAAGTGTCGGAAAAAAATAGTGCGAAAAATAATAGTGCGGGCAAAGTAAAATGTGCAAGTTGTGGTTATTTCCACGGTTCCAAAGTCTGTAAATTTCGAAATTACGTGTGTAAAAAGTGTAACCGTAGGGGCCACATCCAAAGGGCATGCACCCAGATTAGTTACGTAACAGCGGATATGGCCGAGGACGACGATTGTGATGGTAAGTTGTTTAACATACGTTCAACTGAGGGCGAACCTATGGTGGAATATGTGTCTATCCGCGGTATTAATATTAAGTTTGAAATCGATAGCGGTTCCGCGGTGACAGTAATATCCGAGAATACCTACCTGGAACATTTTAACGACGTACCATTGTCAAAAAGTAATAAGAGACTCTTGAGCTATACAGGTGATAACATAGCATGCGTAGGTATGATCCGCGTGCCGGTGTCATACCAGGGCCTCTCGCATACGCTAGACGTACACGTAGTGCGCGCTGGCGGACCGCCGCTGCTAGGCAGGGATTTTATTTCGCGTTTTAAATTAGAGTTAAAGTCTGTTAATTATTGTCATCAAAGCCAAAATAATATTGAACAGCTTCGATTACGATATCCTTACACGTTTTCAGGCAAGTTAGGGTGTTTTAATAAATATAAAGTGACGTTGAATTTAAAAGATAACTCTAAACCGATTTTTTTTAAAGCGAGACCAGTCGCGTTTGCGTTACGGGATAAGGTAAATAAAGAAATCGATAGGTTGGTCGAATTAGGCGTATTGCAGCCCGTGGAGCATTCCGACTATGCGTCGCCGATAGTACCCGTGCTTAAGCGCGACGGCTCGGTGAGGTTATGCGCTGATTATTCCGTCAGTATAAATAAGCAATTAGTTATTGAACAGTATCCCTTGCCTACGGTGAGCGAATTGTTTTCAAAACTTCACGGTGGGCAAAAGTTTACTAAACTAGATCTCTCGATGGCTTACAACCAGTTCATGTTGGACGATGAATCACAAAAATTTACTTGTATTAACACTAGCAGGGGTATCTATAAGTATACCAGACTAGTTTTCGGCTTAGCTTGCGCGCCGGCTATATTTCAGCGCGCAATGGAGTACGTGTTGTCCGGTATGAACGGGGTACTTTGTTTATTAGACGATGTTTTGATTACCGGTAGCACCGACTCCGAACACATGGACCGTTTGCATGCAGTACTGCAGAGATTGCAAGATGCTGGATTAACGCTGCAAAAAGAAAAGTGCGAATTTTTTATGGATGAGGTTAGCTATTTAGGATATATAATTAACAAAAATGGGTTAAAAAAATCACCGTTAAAGGTTAAAGCAATATTAGAAGCTCCAGTCCCTATGAATATTAACCAGTTACAATCATTTTTGGGTTTAGTTAACTACTATCGCTGTTTCGTGCCAGGGGCTTCATCAGTCCTAAATCCGCTGTACGATTTGTTGAAAAAGGGGGTTAAATGGAATTGGGATCAAAAACATAACGATGCATTCAATTTGATAAAAAAATATTTGGCGTCAGATCAAGTGCTGACGCATTTTGATCCAAATGCGACAGTTATTTTAACTGTCGATGCATCTCCGAGCGGCTTAGGTGCGATTTTGTCCCAAATAGGAACAGATGGAACCGAGAAGCCGGTAGCCTTTGCGTCGAGAACACTTAACGCTGCGGAGAAAAATTATTCTCAAATACAAAAAGAAGCTACAGCTATTATTTTCGGGGTACGGCGTTTCCATCAGTATTTGTATGGGAGGGCCGACCCCTTCGTACTTCGTACCGATCATAAGCCTCTCATATCGATATTTGGTCCACACAAAGGCATTCCGGAGGTGTCAGCGAATCGGTTGCAACGTTACGCAATGTTTTTAAGCGGCTATAACTATAAAATCGAATATGTAAGAAGTGCAGATAACTGCGCCGATTTCCTATCGCGCGCTAGTCTTCCCGTACCGGCCTCGTCGAAGCGCAGGAGCTCGAGGGGCGCGGCAGAGGGGGGCGCGGCGCAGTGCGCGGACGCCGCGGCCGCCTTGCACGACCGCGCTACATACGTGTGTTTCGCAGTCGACGGCTCGCTGCCGGTGACGCTGGCGGAGTTGTGCGCGGCGACCGAGCAGGATGCTACGCTGTCTCGTGTAGTACGCTATGTTATAAAGGGCTGGCCGCCGAAAATTAACGATGCTGCTATTAAGCCTTATTATTTTTGTAGATTGCAACTGTCATTGGAAAATGGGTGTCTTATGCGGGGTCACAAGGTTGTCATTCCGGAGTCGTTGAGAAACAAAGTTCTTACAGAGTTGCATTCATCACATTTAGGTATTGTAAAAACCAAAGCAGAATGTAGGGCACGATTCTGGTTTCCAGGGATTGATACGGTCTTAGAAAAAATGATAGGCGCTTGTACGATATGTCAACAGTTAAGACCTTCTGCACCTCGCGTACCAATTTCACCCTGGGAGTATCCATCGGATCCTTTTATTCGAATTCATATGGATTTTCTAGGTCCAATTAACGGTCGTACCTATTTAGTTATAGTAGATGCGTACACAAAATGGGTAGAAGTATTCGATATGGTATCTATGACGACTTCGGCTGCGGTTATTGAAAGACTATACGAGTTCATGTCGCGCTTTGGGTTAATGAAATATATTGTAACTGACAATGCTACGACGTTCTGTTCACAGGAATTTTTAAATTTCTGTAATCAAAATGGTATTTCACACTTGACGTCACCTGTGTACCACCCGGCTAGTAACGGCCAGGCAGAAAGTTATGTGAAGATAGTAAAGAAAGGCATTAAATCCAGTCTTATGTCAAGTCGTAACGTTAAAGAATGTAAAATAAAACTATTGAGATACCTATTTGATTATAGAAATTCTGTACATTCCACCACGGGATCATCACCAGCTCAGTTGGTGTATGGTCGGAAATTAAGAACGCGATTAGATTTGATCAACCCCGTCACATCGTCGCCTTCGTCTGTCCCCTTGGCTGATTTTGTTAAAACCCAACAGTGTATGCAAGTTAAAGCGCAAAGAGGGAAAATTAAAAGATCTTTTTGCTCTGGTGAAAATGTTTTATATAAAAAATTTAGCCACAATAATAAATTTGTATGGGCAAAAGGTATAGTAATTAGGAGAATTGGGAAAGTAATATATTTAATCAAAGATTTGGAAACGTCAACTATCATTAAAAGACACCAAAATCAAATTATCCTAAATAAAGAGACGAGTAGCAACCTCGACTGCTGGGACGAAGATTTAGATCCACAAGCAGCATCAAAGGTAACTCCCAGTGGATCTATGGATCAGGAGTCACGGGCATCAAAATCATCACCATCATCGTCGACGCCACCAGCGGAGGATACGTCAACTGGCGCGGGGAGTGATGTAGTGCAGGTCGCAGGCACGGCTGGCGTGGCCGAGGCGTCCGGAGCGGCTGCGCCCCAATCCAACACGGCTGCCACTACGCCTGGGATGGCCGACGTAGTGTCGTCCCCAGCTGCGAATGTGACGTCACCGAATACGCCATGCAGAGTTACGATGAGCAGGGGAGTACGTCGACCCGCATCACCAGATGATGAGGATACAGAGTTCTTCGAGTGTATTCAAAGTATATATAAAATAACCCATAGTAGTAATATAGTAATAAGTATAATAACACTAGGTAATGATTGTAACGTAATAAGATAAGGGTTATCTAGGGGGAGGATTGTTGTATGTGTGTATACATACTATGTATGTGTGCGACGGTGCCTCGTCGCTTGCGTCAAGCATCTGAATAAAGCAGTGTCATTATAGCAGCGGTGTGTATTACTTGTGTTCCCCGATATAACATGTATACTTCAGAACGCAACAGGGTAATGCTGTTTAGCAGGAGAACTGAGCATGGTGCTAGTACTTGCACGGACGAGCCCTCTCTCAAAAAGCTGTGTTAAATCCAAGACTAAGAGTACTCTACTAGTCTTGAATCTCATATCTACTGTTATGTCATGAATGATAACTTAAAAACTGTATAAAATACACTAATATAAAACTGTGTAAAATATATAGCGAGGGCAATGCTACGAGTAGGTATATTTTTTAACCGACGAAAAAAAACGGAGGAGGTTCTCAATTCGACACGTATATTTTTTTTATGTATGACCACGCATAACTTTTTACAGTGTTGTCCGATTTTGATAATTCTTTTTTTATTAGAAAGGGCATACTTCCAAGGTGGTCCCATTGTCATCATAGGATCTGATGTTGATATCCTGGGGAAATTGAAGGAACTCTTCAAATTTTGGAGGCACGCTTACAGCGATTACGGTTTTTTTATCTCGGTATCGGTAGCTTTTTAGCTACTGGTGCCGAATAGTAAGTACACTATGACATATACTGTCATAGTATTTTATGTACGAGTAGGTACGTTACGTGGCGATAAATCACTAAACAGTTTCACCGATTTCATAGATATGCTTAAGTAAATTAAAGCAACTAAATGACACATTTATTTTTTACTTTTTAGTGCGTTTTGGGTCAGTTTTATTTTTTGTTAAAAATGTTTATTACTTAAGGTATCATTGAATGTAAAAAAGTAACACGTAGGTATTAGTGTATCAGCGGTTATTTCTATAGTTGTGGCATTGAAACGAAACAAAACAAATAAATAATTCTTGATTAAACTTACAACATTATTGCTTACGAGACATAAGGACAAAGGTAATACTCGTCTGCTTTCACGTGACGATTTCTTGTTTACATTTATTTATAAACGACTGGATCGCATTTTAGATTGTATATATAATGCACTGTTAGAGTAAATGTACTTTAAAACAATGTGAAGACTTTGATAAAACATTTTGCAATTCAAATTGAGGCTATTTCATTTGAATCTCACTCTGGATATTCTCCTGAGATCTACTTGTTTACTTATATGTGTTAAAACAAGCTATTGAGAATAGGAGTTAGTACAAATTTCAATGCATCTTATATGAACTTTGTTGTTGCATAACGCTTTGTAAATACACCAGTAAGTGAATCTTTAACGTGACCGTTTATTTTGTTATATCAGAGTTCCTCGTATCTTCTGCAGTACAAAATAGAATTTGGTATTTTATAAGTTTTTTTTGGTTCTATTTTTGAGGCTTTTGTAAATAATCTCAGAATTATGTCACTTAAAGATAGACGGATTCAAACGGCAAAACTACAATGGATTTGTTTATTAGAAATTCTTAAAAAGGTTGCACGTGCGTTATTATTATAAAATGCGAAACTTCTAATGTTCCGTTTTGTCTACAGAATTCAAAAAAGTGTGTACCTTTTTCTTTTTAAAACGGCCTGCGTTTTATCGTTAATCGTTTCAACTTTATTTGCAAATTCCAGAACGGGGCAATGTATAATATCTACCAATTCAGATATGCTGGCAATACGTGAAATGCATACTAACTATGCAAGATATATATTTCAGATGGGGATACAAATTACACAAAATGCAACGATCCAACCGATTCAGAGCAAAGCTATTACAGTCATGTGTTTGATATATTAATGATATCCTCATCATTACCAGCGGCTTGATGCCTACTGTTGTACATAGGGTTCTTCTAATGCCTTCCAAACACGACGGTTTTGAAACACCGGTATCCAGCGGGTACCTACTAACAATTCGCTAGACGTCGATAGTCATCCTAGTGGGGGGTCTTGTATCAATGCGGTGCGGGGTCGATATTTCAGCACCATGTGATCCAAATAGTCACTGGTTTTTCAAAGTGTGTGCTCAGCCCATCGTCACTTCAGCTGAACGAATCGTTTAGCTAATCGGAGACTTTGGAACAGATGTACTTTCAGCATATCTCGCTCCATCGATCGTTGAGAGACTGAGCCTTCTTATGAGGCTCATTCAGACAGACCCACGTACGGGTTATTGGTTTTATTATAAAGGGTAAGGTAGTATATGAGGTTTCGATAAATATTAGGTAATCTACATGTTCTTTCCCTTCTTTATAGTATTCTGTTTCTTCCGTGGACACCCCCTTATCTCAAAGAGCGCTTTAAATTTCTTGGACCTTGCACTTCTGAGGAGTATCAGCGATCGTGCAGGGAACACATACTTCGTTCAATCAAGTGTAATACAAAAGCAGGTTTTGATTCTTTCACTCTTAAAGCAATCTCACTATGGAACGCGCTCTCTGATGACATATCCTTAGCGATATTTAAAAACTGTGTTAGACAGCACTATCTATCAGTGTAATTTATTTATTTCATGTACAAATATATATTTATGTGTATTTATATTTATGTATGTATTTATTAGTATTTTATATTATTTTTTTTATATTATTTATTTATATAGTATTTTATATTATTAATTTGTATGTATAATATATATTTTATTGTAAATGTAATCTATTAGTGTACCTTTTCAATCGTACATTAATTTTTCTTTGTTTTTATTGCAATTCCCCGTCACTCAAATGTAAAGGTCCGTTAATCTTAGGTTACCTGGAAGAGATCACTTCTAGTGATGAGGTCGCCTTTTGCGCTTAAGTGTATATTGTACCATTGTACCTTTTATTATTTGCAATAAAGATGTTTAAATAAAATAAATAAATAGGTATATTATAAAATAAATAGTGCCCTGTTGCTGAAAGCTTAGATTACTTCTCTATTTCTTAATATGAAAGGAAGCGGAACACTGCAGTATTGGATAAACGAATCCTGCTCTATTTTATCCCTTGCCTTTGGTCAGTGTGCACTGGTCATTAATGTTTCCGTTGAATGATACTAGTATATTACCCGAACTAGCCTCCGAACAAAACAATGAACGATTGATGTTTTTTTAAAACTGGGTTTTCAACGCATTTCGGGTTAGTTTGTATTGTAAGGTTTTTTATTCACTTATTTTTTATTGACTACAAGTTGGCTCTTGACTGTTATCACACCTGATGTTAAGTGATGATGCATTCTAGGATGGAAGCGGGCTAACTTGTTAGGAGTGGAACGAAAATCCACACCCCTTTCGGTTTCTAAACGACATCGTACCGGAACGCTAAATTGCTTGACGATACGTCTTTGTCGGTAGGGTGGTAACTAGCCACGGTGAAAGCCTCCCACCAGCCAGACCAAGACAAATTAAGAAAAATCTCAATCTGCCCCGCCGGGAATCGAACCCAGGACCTCCGTCTTATAAATCCACCGCGCATACCACTGCGCCACGGAGGTCGTCAAAAACTTCGAGTTACAGTAAGTGATGAGGCAGTCTAAGATGGAAGTGGTCTGACTTTTTAGGTGTAGAATGAAATCCACCACCTCCTCCCGTTTCTACAAGACGATTTGCCTTTGTCGGTGGTAACTAGCCACGGCCGAAGTCTCCCTACAGCCAGACCTGGACCAATAAAAAAATCTCAATCCTTCCAGCCGAGATTAGGACCTCCGTCTTATAAATACACCGCTGCGTAGCTGAGGCTGTCGAAATTATTCTGGACAGTTATCTGTATCACCTGAACTAGCCTCCTTACAACACATTGAAGTATTTATGTTTTTTTAAACTAAGCGAAATTTAGTTTTGTTTGTATTGTCAGCCGTTTTCATTTTAAGTTTGTTTATGTTATACTTTGGTTTTATGTATCCTTAGGCCAGTGTGCACCAAGATTTCGGTTATCATAACCAACGGTTAACATAAGCTAAACGTAAAATTTACTGTTCACGACAACCCGTACACCGGTTAAGGATGTAAGCTCGGTTAAGATAACCGCCCGGTTTACGTCCTTGACCGGCGTACGGGTTTATTATAAATAGTAAATTTATAGTAAAGTTACGTTAACCGTTGGTTATGATAACCGAAATCTTGGTGCACACAGGCCTTAGTGCGTTTATCATATTTAAACGCCAAGCGCAACTTAAGTCGATCGTTCCGACCAAGTCCCTATAAAGTTATTTGCAAATTCCTGAACGCAGCAATTTAAAATAATATATCTTCCAATGCAGAAACGCTGGCAATTTGTCAAATGCATATTTACCATGCATGCGAGCTACAGTCATTTCATATGACGTTCGAAGGTATATAAATTACAAAAAATGAAACGATCGGAGCGATTTCAAGCGAAGTAAAGGAGCGTGCACACACACAGTAATATTGTCAAATAAGAAGCGTTGCTCCTTAGCAAGTCTTATAAAAGGTCTGAGACCTGACCCTAAGTTAGGCTACAGATAAAATAGGTTTGTAAAAGTGATTGCCAGGGTACAATTACTGTGGCGCTACTTTAATCTGCTAACCGTAAATTGAAAACCTATCTAGGATATTATTCCCCCACTAACTTTACTAAATTATAATTATGACATACTTTTTATACATTACTTGACATTATACTTTTCTTGACATTAACTATATTAAACATATAATTTAATTTAATGTATTGTAATTATTGATAATTTTTAAATATGATAAATGTGTTAATGTATGTGACGATATATATCTTTGTTAATAATAATAATGTAAATAATGTTAGCGACGCCCTAACAGGGCCTCATGTGTATGTATGTATGTATGTATATGTACATGAATGAATAAATGAATTAATATATAGCCAATATAATGGAACATAGTACTTAGTTAATGTAACGTATAATTAAAACATATTAAGTGGAAGAAGAGAAGTAATTTTTATGTCTGATCTTGTTCTGGGGTATTAGATACAATAATATAAACTTAATTCTATATCTCAGGTCGATGGGCTCACCAGTCATTAGTTTTTATTTCTCAAAAAATTCCTTTTTGTTATACCTACGTAAAGTCAGCGGAATGTGTAATGGAATCCTGCTCTATTCTCTCTCTCGCTTTCCGTCAGTGTACACGGCCTTTATTAGTTCAGTTGGGCAAACTAGCCTCATGACAACACAATGATGGAATGATGCTTTTATGAAATCAAGTGCACTTCGGGTTCGTATGTTTTGTTCGATCGTCGTCGTTGTAAATGTGAGCTATTTTCCTTTGTATTATTATTGGATTTCCTAGTGATAGGTTAGGATAATGTTTTATAGATTAGCGATCACTAACAGATATTGAAGATAGTCATCAGGGACAGGCTTAACGTGCTCTTCTATGCCTCTATGACACAGTCAACTTCCCGACTCCGGACTAAGAGTTTACTGAAAAGTAGAAGTCTGAAAAGAAGAAGAGTAGTCTTAGAAGAAATAAAAACTCAGAATTATTCCATGACGTGTGACCCAAGTTTCAATTCCAGGACGTGACCGGGATCGCGGGGTTAACATTCTCTCCAAGGCACGGGGGATACATCACCGATTTCTCGAATCTAGGCTTGAATTTATTACAAATCTGAAAATATTAGTATTATTCCAAAACTTAAGTCCAGGAACTGGTGATCGATGCCACATAGCAATATAAGCACTGGACGAATAAGGCAGTCAAAGGTGATATAATTTTGTAAAATTCGTTCCAATTATGCAGATGTTCAATATGAATATTCTGGTTAAGTCAAAGCTATAAATAACCTAGGTACGCTTACTGCCAATGGTCGCGGCTGCCAAAATGCATTGTTTTGCGTGTTTCAGTATTTTATGTGGCATTTTGTGAAATCTATCTACCCATTTCTAAAAATTTTTGAAAATTGTTGCAATATTTGACGTAATATTTTGCATTACTTTCTAACATTTTTTAATGATTCATTTCTCGTTTAGTTTTTAACTGCCTCGTTGGTCCAGTGGTCTGTCTATGTAGCTCTGGGTTCACGAGTTCCTGGGTTCGAGCTGTGGAATAATACCGATATTAATTTCTTTCATCTAATATATTTTCAGTTAAATACTAAGCTTTGAGTCGAGAAGTTTGTGGTGTTGTAATACCACCAACTTCAAGATTCAAGGCTTGGTATATCAATTCCGTGCCTCTGAGAGCAATTTAACCCGGCGATCCAGGTCATTGTCACCAAAATCTGATAGTGATCATTGAATAACCAAACATCACCCTAAGCACGCCGTCTTAGAGCAGAGTGGTGTGTATAAGCTTCATACGTCGTCTCTTATAAAAAGCCGTTAATAGGCTGATATATTAATTGATTCTTCTAATAGTTCGATATACCAATAAGCTGTAAATCAGCGCTGTATGACCTAACAGTTGCTTGACTGAGCACATTACTGAGTACCTTACAAGTACCTTCACAAGATTTCGCCAAATAATAAGGAGTAGTGGTTTGATAGTCCACCTGCTTGGGTTTTTATATTTATATAGTCGAGGGCCTGGAGGCACTAGATAATATAATAGATCTAAGGCTTTGTACTGCCCATAGTCTCTTGACCTCATATTTTTCTAAACCTTAGGTTATCTGGAAGAGATCTCTACGAAGCGCCTCGCCTTTTATATTTTTCTTGTTGTTTTGATTGGCTTTTATATTTTGTTTTTTCTTGTTTTGTGGTGTACAAAAAGTGTAAAAAATAATGATGTCCTTTTTTCCCCAAATGATTACATGTAAGTTGTTTACGTTACATTCATACACGTAGAATAAAATTTTTTTCGTTTCATGATTTTCTTGCGTGTAATTTTGCAGTACACGGGTTTAAATTTTAAAGCCTATTACTTATTCCTTTTAAGTACAGAATTTTGAATAACCAGAATCCCTACTAATTTATTAACGTAAGGGCTGAGAATAAAGCTCAACTAAGCAGAGAGGCGTCAAAGTAACCCGTCGTAAATTTTGACAAAATTTCATTTTTCGCTTCACTATAGTACATGGTATTAAACATAAAAAAATTTAATAAATAATACAATCAAATCCAAGTTTTTAACGTTTTTAAAGTAAAAAGCTAGGTGGGGCACCGACTTCATAGATATGGTTAAGTAAAGTAAACTAACTAAATGTCACAATTATTTTTTTTACTTTTTATTGCGTTTTGAAGTCGGTTTTATTTTGTATTAAAAATTTTTATTTCTTACTTTTTAGTGATTTATCGATAACGAACATACGTAAAACCTATCATCGTCCTAAATCATACGTACCAACATTCTCCAGCCACTTATAAAATTGTGACATTGATGCAAATATGCCTATAAAGTTTCCTCGAGATCTCATCATCAGTTGATGACTTGGTAAACATTAAATCAACTGGAATCTATACCCTTTCAATCAAAAACTTATTTATCCAAGCGGTCCAGCTTACTTCGAGTAGTAAGTAGTTCGACTGCCCTTCGTCTTCAGCGCTAGACTCTTAATGACAGTCACAGCCCATCTAATTGTAAAGTTCTCATCGAGACAAATTAATCAAGCCCAATCACAAGGTAGCTAGTGTAAACCGTTAAGGAGCTCCCTTAACTCTCCTTTGTCTTCATCACCAGACCCTTGATGACAGTCAAACCCACCTAAATGTAAAGTTTTCATTAATACAAATTAATCAAGCCCAAATACAAGGTAACTGCAGTAAAACGTTGAGGAGTTCCCTCATCTGTATTTCGGCTCCATAATCAGATCGACTTCTGATCTTTATTAAATTGTAGAGTATCCATCATCAGATTCTCAGATGATGAATATGGGACCACTTTAAAAGTACACCTCTCGAACACAAAAATAATTTTCCTACTCGATCTTGCCATCTTGAAGTAATCACGTAACATACATATAAAAAACACATAGTCAAAACATACAGAATAAATACATCTTTGTACCTTAATGATTTGAAAATATCGAGGAATTCGTAGTTGATGAATTGAACGCGTTGCTTCGCAGTGCGAGTTAAACCTTACTCTAACAGGAAACCTTCCCTAACTTTATATCATTTTTAACTAGAGTTTAATACGCGGCCTAAGAGAACCATAGATTAAATAGGTAATTATTAAATATATTAATTTTAAATTAAAAATTAATATGTTTATAAATTAATATATTTATTATAAATTTAAAATATAAATTTATAAAATCAAAATCAATTATTTTATTAATTTAAATTAATATTTATAAAAATAGATTAAATAGGTAATTTTGTTTACGAGCAGTGGTTGTCTCACGGTACATAATTTACGTCCTATTGTTATTAGCAGCCAGAGAGAGATTAAAAATAGCGCAGTTTCAATTTATTGATGTTATCTTGAACTGATACGAGGTGCTGAGGTTTGAAATTATTGATTGCACTTATCTGACCATTGAAATGTTGATTTGGGACTAGAGGAGGTAATAGTTCTAGCTGCTTACATTTCAAGTTCTGGCTGGTGACAGTTGTGGTTATTTTAAAGCGTATCTTAACTATTCGTTGGCCCCCCTAGCTACGCTCGTGCTCTTTGTAAACTTCTTGTTGGTAACCAACGGTATACTATTACTTCTCTACATATAGCTCTGCCTTTCTGTTGAAATCATTTCACAGAGGAAATGGAAAAGTACTTGGACCTTGCTCATGAGATTACCGCCATGTGGAATGTTGAGTCGACGAATATTGTCTTCTTACGAAAAGCTTTGACCAAAATCAAGAATCTTCCTCTTGGTTGTCGGATGAAGGGTCGGATACAGAAGGCGGTTACTCTTGAGACGGCGCGTATTGTGAGGAGATTCCTCACTCTGGAGCCCTGACCACTGATTGCTTGAGCCCTCAAAGGCCGCGCAAGTGGTGGGGCAAATTTTCTTTTATAAATTTTGAATAGTGTTTTTATATGTTCTTGTATTACATTGTTAAAAATAAAAAAAAAATGTAAATAAATTAAATGAGAGAAAAAAAATGTGCTGTTAAGCCAGGATACCTACCTAAAAACGAGGTCAATTTGATCCTCTGTAATGATAAAGTTTCATCAGTGCTGTTCTGGGTCAAATCATGAAAACGTGGAACTCCTCCGTACTCCATGTCGTAACACACACACGTCAATGAGATTGGACTGACAAACTTTCAGCTATTACGAATTCAAGATGGTCTTGTTTTTACCCGATTGCGCGACGCAAAGGAGTAGTAATGTGTTTATCAGCGTATGTATGTATGTTCCTTTAAAGCAGTATACAGACCAACGGCGGACAACTATGGTTTCACTCGCACAATTTCTATTCCCATGGCAATTTTAAAATAATCAGCTCATGCTACTTTTAATAAGTCTGGCTATCATAAATAATATAATATTTACAATTTACAGAGATTAGGCGGAGCAAACGGACAGACACAGGCGAAATTGCTGAAAACTCATATTTTGATGCATCATATTTTCTTTTGTATGCATTTATACAAAAGCTCTTAATTTATAATTACAAACAGACATTTCAATTTTGTTTATCTGTATAGATTACAAAATATACTTCGGGCTTGCTTTGCTATCGCACGATGATACAGAGAATTGGTTGCCCTTTAACAATAACCAATATCCAATAACCATAAGCAGTCCAAAATAAACAAATTGAAATGCGCGGTCACAGAATTATTTTATGTATTTTATTTTGTCAATAGATAATACCATCGTTTCATGAATTACTCAACCGTATACTCGTGTTTATATACTTCAAAGGGGGTACTAAAGAAAATATTGGTAAAAATATGTTATTGTGGCCGACACTTGCCCACGAGGAGATTGTATTGAGTAGTACTGAAATTAAGGAAGGCTTCAAGTGAATGGGGGGTATGAGTGACGTTTCGGTATTCGGGCATAAGCCTACGAACTCTTATAGAACAGTTCTCTAAGACGAGTTCAAAGTGTTTCACAGGAAACTCCCTTTATAGAAAGTCGTTCGTATATAAAAGCAACAAGAAAAATCTCTCTCATGACTCTTATTTATTTAAGAAAGAATGGATGTAGCGAGCTGTCCTAAAAAAGCAATAGATATATTTTTCATCGTAGACTTTTTAATAGTCGAAGAGGAACAATCTTTCCAACTTATATATAATATGTCTCAAAAGTATTAGGCAGTGGCGTGAAGACACCCGGGAAAGTTATCGTCACATGAAAGCTAATTTTGATAATTAACTTTAATTAATTACATTCTGACATCTTGTTCAGAATCACTCTATCTATTAGTTAAAACCGCATGAAAATCCGTTTAGTACTGTTTGAGTTTATTGCAAATAGATAGAAAGAAAGACAGACAGAGAGATGTGACGGAGGACTTTGTTATGTAATGCGAAATGATAATTATCACAACAACAGCAACAGGACATATGTCCCAACCCGTTGTTAAGACGAAAACTATCACTTAAAACAGACCAGTATTCCGCAGGCATGCATATAATAATGTGTCGCCTTGGTCCCTTCAGCCTGAGGCATGCGTGTTTACCCCATGAACCTGTAATTACGCCGCTCATCATACACTCAAGACTGGAACACAGAGATGTTGCTTAAATGAAGGTTAATAGTTCCCTGGATGAACTGAGGACAGAGATTTCTAAAATTATTATAACCTACTAGCCTATGCCTTGCGGTTTTAATGAAATAAATGTTGATAGACATTAATTGATGGAGGACATTTTATTAAGCAACATTTTTGGGAATTTCCTAGTTCATGTCATTAAATTAAACTCGTAACGATTAAAAGAGCCCTAAAAACTGTAGTCTTTTATTTTGAATACGCTTTTCACGCTTTTGTTTTTTTCAGCATAAATCCATTCAAAATATTCTGATATGAATATTTTTTTGAACTGTCAAAAGCACAGCAACAATGCGTAGGTAGGTACAAAGGTCGTTGCAGTTAAAAAGTGCTGATCGTTTCGTATTTTACGACTCGTTTTGTGAAATGCCATTTTTCAATGCTTTTGACAATATTTATAAAGATTGACGATATATTTTGCGTTCATTCTAACTGCAAAATATATGCGGAAAAGGCTCCGTATGTGAACCACACGACTCTATATCTCCGGTTTCATATGAATAAATTGATTAAAACGTGGCATACATGTTAAGTTAGAAGTCTATGATATTGCATACCACCCAAATCATTTCAGTATTTTTTTGACCTTTAAAATTACAATTCAAAGTTGAAATTAATGAAATGACGCAAAGGCAGTCCTCGACGTACGTCATTTCGATTTACGTTGTTTTAAGTTACATCTAACAATGTTTTGACAATATTCCTCATACATACGTCAATTGTTTCGAATTGCGGCATAGGACGATTCACTTGTCGTCAGGTCAATGTCCGCGGGGCTGGCGGTTTTTACATATTAAATTTATTATGTATTAAAGTTTTATCATTACATATTATTAAAATTAATAACACACAAATACTAGCAATATTATAAAATATAACCAGCAATTTCTATTGATAATACTGTATCCTTTGTTAAAAATGCACTTTTATATTACTTTTGAGTCGCTGTAGAACCTAACCCTTGAGTTTTACATGTAAACATATGAAAAAATATGTCTTGACTTACGTCGTGCTTTTCAAGAACCAAACGTGCCGGAAGTACCAGGACTGCTGTACGCTGCATTGTACACCATATCGACAAAGAAAAACAAAAAATAACAAATGTAAGAATAGATACATACATGAACAATATTCCTAGGCCTAGACCTGCTTAGGCAAAATAAAAGAATTTGAATTTTAAATATAATTAATCTTTTCAAAATTTATTTGTTTTTGACAGTATAACAATGGCGTCTCACGCACTAAAAGTGGACAACTGGTCACATTGCACTACGCCTTCTGACAGAAACGGCCCGCCGCTGGTCTCCGTAAAGTTTGGGTGCCTACACATCAACCCTGCTTCTATGTAAGTAGTCGTTGTAACAACACTGATCATACTTGTATGTGCGTAGTCGTTACATGTGGTCATGTTTCTATTTGGGTAGTAACAAAATTAAATCAAGCGTTCTGAAACTACGATGGCACAGATTGACATAAATACACACTGAGCTCTCACAAAAAGATAACACAAAATGCTTAATTATTTATTTATTTTGCTATAATTTTCCGCGAAAGACCCATGAAAGCAAGTGCCAAACTCACCTACATCCGAAAAAATTACACTTTTCAGACTATACTTACAATGTTCAATTGCGAAACATTTTCGGGAAACTTATGTAGGTTTTCATTTATGTCGGATATGGGTGACTTGAATGATGAGCTTGAAGTCGACAACAATCTGGCCTGAGGCAGCAAATGTGCGGATTATCCTGCGGAATACATTCAATTTACCTAACACAAAAGCTTACGAGCCGCGAGCCATCTCGTAATTATAACAGGCATAATTTATTACACAAATAACAGAGAATTTTCCCCGTTTGTTTACTTTACTCTCATGAAATATGTGGTTATGAATATGATGGTCTATGTACTTGAATTTAGCAGGCACCACACTAACACCAAGCGCTGTGCGTCGTTTGACGTCATTACGTAGGTAGGCTCGACTGCCATACTGCTCATTACATATGCATTTTAGACTTTAGATAACCACTACTATGATTTATTGATAATTTAAACTATTCTATTTTTGAATTTTGCATATTACCTAACATTTGTATGTTGTATCTATTCACACATATAGCATAAAAGCGAAAGCTTGTGAGAAGGGAAGGATGTTTGTCAACCCTTCATGTAGAAACTACGCGACAGGTAAAACGTACAAATGTTATTGTTGCTAATTGTTGCTAAAATTACGACTTCAGACTTTTTTTAATGAACTTATAACTTAGCGTTACATAAATAGATTTTTAAAAATTATGCAATTTCAAAGGGCCTCATGAGTTTACTAATGCCAAACTCGATTGAGAATGCTTATAAACAAACAAATTTAAAATGAAGGTAGAAACTGCAACACATTTTATGCCTAATAAATTAAAAATTATGTTTTGTTTTTTATAAAATCTTATTTAAAAGATATCGAATATATTAATAAGTTTTAAGCTTACTTATCTAATTTATTCTCATGAATTCGTCATTAACAAGTTAATTAAAAAAATTAGGTGCAAAATGACTAGTAATTTCTACCTTCATTTTTAATTTGTTTGTTGACAAACATTCTCAGTCGAGTTTGGCTTTAGTCTAGGTAGATGTGTACACGGCTAAAGTCACTTTTATAAAAATAATATTTTGCTTCGGTTTAATACTCCTTATATATTATTAAAAAAGCTTTTATTAATTTAGAAATGTATACCGCATTTCTGTCGGGTCAAAGTATTAAAGCAATATAATAAAAATGTAATAAACTTTGATACTTTTTTGTTGCCAAGATTATTTTGCCTCCCAAATATTACGCTAGAGAATTTTCATCACAAGAAAGTCCGTACGTAATTTAACCGAGTTGTTGTACACACAATGTTTAGTCGGAAAATGTGGGAAATCCCTGAGTATCACTGGAGACAGTATTTATTTTGGAAGTTATTTTTGTGTCGAGAGTTGAGCAAAGTGCAAACAAGGTTGTTTTTGTTGACGTAACATATTGTAAAATAATAGCATGAAAGTTTTAATGTTTTTTCTGGATGTATGGTTAAACGATTTCGATGGTGAGCGCATATTTTTTTACAGCCCGGTTTAGTCTTTGAAATGATAAAACGGATTTTTATTCTATTTTATTATGCTAAGATTGGATATGAAGCCTCATTTTACGAAAGAATTTGAAGAATCGTTTTCTTTATATGAATAAGTACGGTATACCAACATTTTTTGTCTTTTCTACATATATTACAAATACGATCAATATTTCCTTTCCCCTTGTAAACACTGTATTAATGATTCCAGCGCCCAAATGAAAATGAATTTTTATCTAACGAAATTTTGTAACATATCACTCTCAATCGTTTTAGCGTAATGATTTTCGAAACATCGATCTATAAAATCTTAACAAAGGAGAGCGATATTTTGTTTCACCTTTTTCTTTTAAAAACGAGAGACTGTGATGGCTACACCTTCAAGATTTTATTAAAGCTGAAAATTTCTGCTCGCACCATAGAAGAACGGTGACTTTCTACCAGTAAAGACTCCATAGTTGATTACCGTATTAGATTTGTGACTTCGGGTGGAAGCAACTTCCAAAGGTCAGAGTGTAGACTCTCGGAATTTCAACTTTTGTACAATTTAATATTTTTTATTTAATATTCTTATAAGTATTTTTTCATATTCTTCGTCATTTATTTTTATGGGTTTAGCAATAATATAAGAAATCATGAATGCCTCTAAAAACTTAGCCTAATGCCAATAATTTGATGAATACCGCCGAAGGTTAAACTTTTTTGGGCTCCCTTTATCCAAGGGTAAACTTTAAGGGTTTCTGGTGACCCAGTTTTCCTGTTGTTTCTGTAGATTGAATTATTATTACTGTAAGTCACCTGCGTCACAGCTATAGTAATGTCGTTTGGCGCCAGATGTCTCAAACACTTTGTATTGCTAAAATAAAACGCTAACTGCAGAACAGCAGTAGTTTTATTGAAAAATACCACAATTCTTTTTATTAAACTCACCTATTCTTTCACTTTTATGTTTAATGGAATATAATTTTATTTCATTGACAAATCTTAGGTACTCGTTATATAGGTAATATTACATATTTTGTGGTTTTATTAAAGTTGGAAGACACCACTTTTTTAGGAAAATCATCTGTTCTTTTTTTCTGGTAGTAATCTCCAAAAGAAAGAAAATGCATTAATTGGCAAATATAGTTATATATTTATATTTAACAATAAACATAATATAAAAATTTGCGGAACCGACGGGATTCGAACCCACGTCTCTCTGGCAATCCGGGCACTTAGAGCGCCTTACCGCTAGGCCACGATCCCGATGACGTCGGTGCCGAAATTATACTTTGATATTATGTTTTTGATATCCAGGCCTGTAATGCCATCTACAGTATGAACTGAACATGTTATAATACCATAAATCCAATAACATGTTACAATGTTGTAAATAGTTATATATTTTCTTTTCAAAAATTTTCCTTTGGCTCTATTTTCTTAATCTTATTTATATAAAAACTATTGTAAGAGTTGTAAGAGATGTAATACGTGGCATCTTGCACACGTGTGTTGGTCAGCTTGCTTAGCACATATAACTTGCCTAGCTTTGTGTGTTGATGTTGTGATGATGTGAAGTAGATATATGTTGAGCTGGGACATTATTCTGATTTTTTGTCCTGGCAATTAATAGAGCATGCATTAATATGTAACTAGGGAACGTCTTCGCCTTCATCGGCTTTTGAACTGCGAACTACTACATACTTTACTAAACTAAAGTCTATAAAATAACTTCTAAGTCTCTAACATACACGGATTGGAAACTATTTCCGTATATTATATGCACAGATTATTTTTTTCTATTGACAGAGAGAATAAATATGATAGTGCTTTTTAGGTCCCTATTCCACCAGCGTTCAGGAGCTTCAGCGTTCCTTTAACGTCTGCGTAGCGTCGCCGTCGCGTAACGCAACATTTGCTATTCCGCGTACAATCAGAGAAAAACCAGACTCCGACAAGAAACACTACTCGACGAAAATAACGTAAAAAACGTTACTTTTCAGAAAATCCTATATGGTTCAATCGATTACAAGAAAGTGAATATTTTGCACTGTGCTCTGATAACATTAAAAATAACGAATCTGAATTTTATAAATATTTACGAATGTCAGAAACTACATACGGAAGAGTGGCTTGATATAACTTTGAGGTAAGAAAAAGAATACATTTAAATTTGTCATACAGGTTGTTAAAAGTGTACGTGATTGTACTTGTTGTTGTAAGTAACGCTGACGCTCGCAAAACGCTGGTGGAATAGGGACCTTAGTGTCAATATTTACCCGACTGCGTCAGAAGGAGGGTTATGTTTTTCGAGCGTATGTATGTATGTATGTATGTATGTCCATTTCTTCGGCACGCGCTACAGCCTAAACGGCTGAACGGATTTTGACATGTGAGGTGTCGTTGAATTTGTCAAAATTGTGATAGTGATATAGGCTATATAAATTTTCAAAATGGTGGCTGTAAATGGGGGATAAAAGGGGGGATGTGTGTATTTTTTTCTCTTATCTTAGCAATATGGGTACCAATTGAAAGGTCGTAAAAAGACCATTTCAAAAATATAAATATCATATCATGTTCATATTACTTTTTTAACAAAAAATGGCAAAAAGTGTACTAAGTATACCGTCTCATTTCTATACCATAAACTAAAACTAAAAAGTCTCAAATAAAATTATTATTATAAAAACAAAAAACCCGACTGCTTAGAAGTTATGAACTGAAAAGAGAAAAACAAGGATCTTTCTTTCCCCGCAGGTTAAAGTATTTTGTCCCTGTTTGCAGCACCATAAAGTATTTAGAATTTTATACAGATATAGTGATCCTTGTTTTTCTCTTTTCAGTTCATAACTTCTAAGCAGTCGGGTTTTTTGTTTTTATAATAATAATTTTATTCATTTATACGTTCAAATCATAGTGATTTTATAAAACTCATTGGTTCAAACTCACAGATTAGCGATAAAGTATCTACCTTCAAACTGTTATCATTATTTATTTTCGTTTTTGACGCGGCGTGATTTACTATTATTTGGATAAAACTCGCATTGTTCATTAAGTTGGACTATAACAAGGCCATCTAATAGTATTGTATTCCGATTTATAGTAGAAGAGACAACAAATCCGTGTAAAAATTCATTTAATCTATACTAATATTATAAAGAGGTAAAGTTTGTAAGTTTGTAAATAAAGTTCTGTCGGGGCTAATCTTCAGAACTACTGATCCGATTTTAAAAATTCTTTCACTAGTAGAATGCTACGTTAGCGGTGAGTGTCATTCGCTATATTTTATATTTGTATTGTATATATTACCCGAGTTATCACAGTTTTTGTCGCGCGAGTCGGACCGTGAAATTTATAAAATTTAGCTTTATGCGATTACACTGCCTTTAATATTGGATATAATTGAAAACATTGCTTTATGCATCTTAAAAAGTTCTACAAAAAAGTCCGCAATAGCATATATCTTTTATATTTAGGCGGATATATAACTTTTTGTGTTTTAAAAAATTATTAATTCATATGCTTATGTTTACGTCATTATTTATACAACTAAACTGAAATCCTTATCAAAATAAATAATTTAATAATGACAAGAATATTATAGAGATAAGATTTGCCTTTAACAGTATGTTAATTAGTCATATAGTTTCGGAGATATTACAAAATTTCTATAAAACATAACAATGCCGCTATATCGTCCGTTGTGACCTCCTCCGTGTTCTCCTACCAGAGATGTGACCTATTTGAAATACTTCTATTTAAAATGCAAATACAAAATGCAAAATACCTATTTTGTATTTTGCATTTAAATACTTTTTCAGAAAAACATTTTGTATTTTATTTGAAATACCTTTTGAGATGTATTTTGCATTTTTAAAATTCATTTCAAAATGCAAAATACTTTGTGATTAAGTTTAGCCAACATTACCAGTCAAACGAAATGAAATGAACAAATGACGCTTGTATTGCCGAATTTGACCGATAGTGGCGCCTGCTAGCCATGCGTGCCTATTTTTTTTTATTTGGTCAGAGTGCGCGCCCTATGTCTGACTAGTATCAATGTCTAAAAAATTTAATTAAAAAAATGTTTATCTGTCTGTCTGACTGTCTGTCTGTACGATTCACACTAAAACACTGAATGTATTAAAATGAAATTTGGCACGTTTGTAGTTCATATTTTGAGATATTGTATAGGATAGTTTTTGTCGCGAAAATTAAAGTAGAAGGGGTTGAAAATTTTTATGGAAAGTCTTTAATTTTTGAAGTTATGTTAATTAAATTTTGTATATGAACTACTGAATAAGTAAATATGTTATTCAAGGATTTTTCAAAATTTCTTCCCTACAGGGTTATATAAGGGTGGAAAGTTTGTATCTAAAATTCCTTTTAAATGTTCTTAATTTAAATATTCAAATCAAATTATCTTTATAGAACTACTTATTACACTGCACCAACAATCAATTTTTTGTCAATCTATTTGTTCCGGCTAATCTCTGTAACAGCTGGACCTATTTAGACGGGTCTTTCGACACTTATTTACTAATGTTATAAGTAACATAGGTTAATCTAATATTAGTAATGTTGCAAGTGACTATTCTAAAATAAATGAAAATATCATACGATTTGGTCAAAAAGTATTTTATTTTAAAAAAGCATTTTGAAAATACCTATTTTGTATTTTGCATTTGAAATACAAAACTCAAAAGCATTTGGTATTTTGTATTTGAAATAGTAAATCTGAAAAGTATTTTGCATTTTGTATTTAAATGCTTTTATGGAACCATTTTGTACATCTCTGTCTCCTACGTATACTAATACTGAATAGGTGTCAACATTTTAGTGCCGATATTCTTTAAGAATTCGATCTTTGATCTTTTCTTTCAATTTATTTGGCATGGAAGACTATCTAACATATAAAATTTCCTTGTCACAATGTTAGTTACCGTACTCCTCCGAAACGGCTTTACCGATTTTTACCAAATTTTGTATGCGTATTCAGCAGGTGTAAGAATCGGCTACTCTTTAATTTTCATCTTAATTTTTTTTAATGCAAAACAACGTTTGCCGGGTCAGCTAGTTTAACTATAAGAAGCTGGTATATAGATTAACATGTGCAAAAACTTTGCAATTCTGACAATAATCTATATTTAGGATATGAATTGATAACCTTCTATTTTGAAGTCGGTTAAAGGCATAATTATCTTCTAAACAACCGTGTCCTAAATGAAAACTTTCTTTTTTATTTATTTTAATAATAAAGCTTTTAGATTTCGAGGACTAGCGGAAATATCGCATTTCTATAGAAAATTTCATAATTCTGTAGAAATAACCAATTACGTTTTTAATAAATCACGTTACTATAGATAATCTTTTCCACTCTACGACGTCATAGATTTTCAAAGATGGCGGATGAATCTAGACAACAGATAAACAATTACAATTGAGAATTGTGATTGGTTGGTAAGACTAGTTTCAATCAAAAGCAAAACAAATACAAGATCAATTTAGTATTCTAGAATTAGTTTTACTTGAAACCTGTTTAATACAGTTATCTAAGTTAGATGACATATTTGTACATTTATATAAATGAACACCTTAATATTTACGAGTAAATCAATGGTCCTTTATATACTTATTTATTCATTTATTTACAAGGAAGCCAACGTTGTACACAATATAAAATGTCATTTCATTGTTTATTTCAGTAACAAACACTGATATTATATTAATTATATTGATCGAAAACGAAATCTTTATTGACGGTAGAGTCCGTGCTATTACTTTAAATTAAAAAATGCTTACTTGACATAAAAGAACAACCGTTCTTCATAGGATGACATTTTTGACCTCTGTGGCTCAGTGGTATGCGCGGTGGATTCATAAGATGAAGATCCTGGGTTCGATTCCCGGCGGGGCAGATTGAGATTTTTCTTAATTTGTCTTGGTCTGGCTGTGGGAGGCTTTTGCGGTGGCTAGTTACCACCCTACCGACAAAGACGTACCGCCAAGCGATTAAGCGTTCCGGTACGATGTGTAGAAACCGAAAGGGGTGTGGATTTCGTCCTACTGCTAACAAGTTAGCCCGCTTCCATCTTAGATTGCATCATCACTTAACATCAGGTGTGATAGCAGTCAAGGGCCAACTTGTAGTCGATGAAAAAAAATAGGATTATGTGTTATAGCTCTAATATTATTCCAACTTCCGGAAAAGGACTGACGGCCTAATATTTGAATTTTTTCATGGGAGAAAGAAAAGATTCATTATTTTATAGGTGAATCCAAAAGGAAACTCCAATAATCTTATTGTATAGCTCAGTCTAGGTATCGAACGTAGAACTGTTTGTTTCACAAGAAAAATGTACGAGAATAACACACACACATACATACATCCATACATACAAATATTCCTGTTTACTACATACGTACAAGTTTCTTGTACTCATAGATAATATCATATTTAAGCAAAAAAATAAAAAGTACAACAAAACAAAGATATTTGCCTAAAATTTTATCTAAAAATAAGTACCGAAATGTAATTATCTAGATCAAAGCTGCTTCTTGCGAGTGGGATCGCGCTAAATTACTTAAGAAAATCATAATTGAAGGAGAGTTTGATGGGTATTATACTAACTACACAAGTGAAACTGCGGTAGTATAAAAAATTTGCTTTAATTTACTTAAGCATATCTATGAAGTTGGTGCTATCCATGTTTAAGGAACGTTTATACGAAGGAAGCAGCAAAGCACTTTGTGGGTTTTAGGTAACATCGTTAAAGTAAACCCTTGGAAAAAACATACATACATATACACATACATACATACGAGTACATACATACATACATACATATATATACGAAAACTGGACAGTCCTGAAAATATTACATATATACAGGTCGAATTTATGTCCTCTTTTTTTGAAGTCGATTAAAAATTACTTAAAATTTGAATGAATTTTGATCAAAATTCGATGACTCGGTGGCGGCGAGCTGATGTAATTCTCTACTCTGCAACATTCACAAAATGTATGTCATTAAGTTCGGACATGGTACACGCTTCGATGACCCCTTTGTCATTTATGACTCTCATCTCGTCGACAAGGGTCAAATATGCGGGAAATGCTATTATTAACCCCCAAACACGTAAGTTTGTCATACAACTTTGTAAATATTTAGGAATTTTCACAAATATGTCTTCTTTTTCCCTAAAGACTATTTATAATAGCCGCAGTGATACTATTGGTTGTGATTTCTATGTGGGAAAAATTCTGAGCCTGAAGTTGGGAGTTCGATTGTTGTATAACCCTTTGGCTCGAAAGGAACGTTAAGCCTATCCTGTAGCGCAGTTCTGTAATGATGTGTTTATAACTAGACTGTGGTTAACTCTCTATGTCTAACACCATACAGACACATACAGATAGAAAGAGATTGAGACAAATTTGAAACTCACAATGTCAAGTAATCAAAACATAGTTACAGAATAGGGCTAGTGATCACTACGAATAATATCAGTTAGAAATCATTAACCTTAGATTACTAACCTTCGTCATAACGACAACGAGGATTTAAAAAAAGTGGTATAAATTTAGATTGCGTCGCCGTACGCATTTCAAATTTCAGCTAATCTCAGTCGACCCCATAGATAATCTATAGTAGAGGTAAAGTTTGTAAGTTTGTAAATGGGGCATCTGTTGGGGCTAATCTTCGGAACTACTGATCAGATTAAAAAAAATCTTTCACCAGTCGAATGCTACACTATCGGGTGTAACAGGCTATATTTTGTATTTGTATTATATATATTAGCTGAGTTATCACAGTCGCGCGAGTCAGACCGTGAAATTTATTAAATCGGCTTTATGCGCGTGCGCTGCCTTAACTATTGGATATAATTGTATGAAAACTTTATGTATCTTAAAAAGTTCTACAAAAAAGTCCGCAATAACATACATCTATCTTTTATGTTTTGGCAGATATAGAACTTTTTGTGTTTTAAAAAATCATTTAATTCATATGCTTACGTTTACTTCATTATTTATACAACTAAACTTAAATCCTTATCAAAATAAATTATTTAATAATCACAAGGATATTACAGATAAGATTTGCCTTTTACAGTATGTTAATTAGTTATATAGTTTCGGAGATATTACAAAATTTCTAAAAAGCGCAATATTGCAGCTTTCTAGTCCAAATTAAGTAGATCTCCTTCATATTATATTATACGTACTGAATAGTATTTTTATATTTTTACTTGTAGAGTAGGATGAATGATGACGAACTGCAGCTAATGTCTAATGCAGCAATAGAACGCGCTTGCCTAGGAATTGTTTATTTGCAGCTGCGGAAACCATAAATCATTTTGTAGACAGAGATCGCTTAATTGCGTTTATGTGTACGTGGACATTTTGCCGGCTAAATTTATTGCGTTCGAAAATAAACTTTAGTATATTGAAATAGGGTTTATTGTTTAATATGGTTTGTGTTTCTTCTCGTAACAATGAAAAATTGATTTTGCTCGTGATTATAGTCTATTACACCATTGATATTAAATTAAACAACCGCAGCAACAAGGAGTAGACAAAAGGTGGTTTTGATCCGGATCAATTTGATCTGCTATAATGAGAAATACACTTTTGTCAAGTGAGAAATAGGTTGAAGAAAATTTAATCACCTGAACAGATAACAAAACAAAACCAAACCAACTCGATAGATTACATAATTTTTTCACTGATGGACCGATTACGGCACAGCTTTATGCGATACACCACCGCATTCGGTCTGGTCTTTAAAAAAACGTCGATGCCACAGACATAGACATCAACATAACATGTCAACTTACATCTCCCTTTCTACAAACTTGGATGAAAAGTACTAACGATTGTTATATTCCCCTAAGAAATTCTTTCTTCTGCAGACGCGGTCGCCGTATATTCCTGTTGCAAATGGTGGTGCTCTGCTTCGTGCCTCATGCTGCACTGGTGCTGCAGAACTGCACTATCATGGCTCAACTGTCCCAGACCATCGACTCCTCACTTTTTCTAGACAATGAGGTATGTTCTGTAAATTTGATTGATGCTGGGAGTGGTGCTGTAGTTTATGTGTCATCAAAATCCATTGAGTAGTTTTTGCGTGAAAGAGTAACAAACATACATACTTACAAACTTTCACGTTTACATAGTAGTGTAAAGTATGAAACCACCTTTTTCTTTCAAAAATACACGTTTTTTTGGTGAAAATGGTTTCAAATTCAATATTCAAAGTATTGCCCATCGCTAGCCACACATTTTCTCCATTTTTCTGGCAATTTACGGATACCCTTTCTGACAAATTCCACCTGTTAGCTATCCACGGATCGATCCATTTTTAAATTTCTTCGTAATTGGAGAAATGCAGGCCAGCCAGACCATGTGCCATCGATCGGAAGAGATAGTAATCGGTTGGTGCAAAGTCTAGAGTTCTAGACTATACGGCAGGTATGGTAGAACTTCCCATTTGATCGTTTCTAAGTTAAATCCTTATCAAAATGTATGTTTTGCCGCAACGTGTAGCCGAGCATTGTCGTGTTGCAAAATAACTTTGTCGTGTGTATCGTTTTGCGGTCGTTTTTCTCGCAATGCTCTGCTCAAACGCATCAATTGTTGTCGGTAGACCTCTCTCGTGACCCTTTTACTTGGTTTCAGCAGCTCAAAGTACACTACAACCAGCCGGTCCTATTTATTTCAATCGATCAATTTGGTAGGGTTGAGTTATTTACAAATGGATAGATTTAGCTATTGAAATAGAGAGGGCGGTTTCATACTGTTAGGTGTACACCTATTAATATCGATAGGATAGAATATTTACGTATTTTGTCCTTCTCATGATTGCGTTAAATGTTGTGTTCGTATTGTACCAAGGCATACAATTGAATTAGGAAACAAGCAAGCAAACTAAATGTAAAACAACTAATTTTACTCTTAGCTTGCCATTACGTTTTGCATATACATTTTACCAGGCTCTGGCTCTAACATATTGTGTTTACATTAACTGTTAGTTAACGTAGAACATCATTTTCAATTAGTTTTCAGGGCGACCTCAGTTCCTTTCTTCATTAAATACTACGCTAGCAATAAAATAATTACACATATTTAACTAAGTTTGTTTTTTTTATTTTGCTCTGTTTATAATTATGTTGTATTTAATTTATTTACTTATTTATAAAACTGCGCTTTTAGATAAACTCTGATACAGCACAATATTTTTTGTATATTGTGTTTAGCTTGGCCCGAGCGGTGTGAAACTTGGCAAGATTGTTTCACTTGAATTTTTAACACAATAAAATCTACCTCTTGGCTGCAAATTGGCAAGAAAACTTTCTATTATCCACGTACTTTGCTCTTTTGCTTTTAATTAAAATCGTAAACTTTTCTAGCATTTAGCCAATAAAAGGCATACATACTTGGCAAAATATTTCTCAAGGTATTTCTCGTCTGCGTGCCTATTATTGAATACTTGTTATGGGAGGGTAAAACTGTACCACTGAACAGCGCCAGTCTGTAGTTTTTCCTTTTTTACCGCATATGGCAGCGGTAGGCAGGCTTCTCCTCTCTCACTCTAACCTACAGCGCTAGCCGTATTTCAGTCATCACTTCGCTCCTAGACGCACACGGTTTTTCTCAGGTTACTCAGGTATATACCTGAGCGACCTACGTTATCTTAAAATAATAATAAATAGGCAGCTACGCCTGTAGAGATTTCAACGAACTGAAAGCACACCAATATAAAAATAAAATTGATATTTTGACAGCCAATTTTTTGGTTTAAATACTAAAAAAAAAATATATATTTCAAATCAAATAAATTATAGCGTGTTTGGGACATAACAAGGCAAGTTTTCACCAAATTTTATGAAAATAAAATTTTATTTGTCAAAGATAAAAATAAAAAACGAAAAACTTGGTTTTTGAATTTTTACATAAATTTTAAGGTTATGTGAAAAAAGTGTAGAAACAGAAGTTTTAGATCTTTTTATTTTAACTTTGCCATTCAACTCTTTTCCGTAGGCCTTTTAGTTTTACCGGAAATCGAGAAAAACCGTTTTTTACCCCTAAACCCTCACCATCTTCCCCTTCCCGACCTCAGATCGCCCGTAATTTATTTTTCTTTTCATTCTTATGATATTCTCCTCCTTTTCCAGTGGGTTTCATCCTACTGCGATTTTATTTGGTTTCAACTAAATGCACTGGTCTATTGGTCAGTCGGGCCGCAGCGCTCATAACAACCGGAGCGGCAGCCGCATCGCAGTGCGTATAGAAACGACTTTCTCATACAAATATTATATTCCGGCTAACCGCATAGTGCGTATGTACGATAACTTACTATAATAATAAATTGGATCGCTTTAAGGCTGGCTGGCGAAGAAAAGTGACGCGTCATCATTTTCGCCAATAGCAAATCAGTTGATCTCTATTTTAGGTCACTAAATTACAAAGTTTTATTATAGAAAAATAGAATAAAGAGTCAACACGCGTCGCTCTATTTTTGAATTTTTCATATTTTAATAAAAGTACTTTGTATCTTAATCATTTGAAAATAGAGATGAATCATTTGTAGCTGACGAATTTGACGCGTCACTTCTCTTCCAATAGAAGTTGAGCTCAAGACGTGGACGCTTAAAAGTCACAGAACTTTACCTTTTTAATGGGTAAGGTAACTCACGTAAATGATTAAGGATAGTATTCTTTAAGCGAATTAATCTACGCACGGTAAGATGATTAAAGCCCGTATTCATTATACGAATTGATCTAAAAGTTTTCTGTTTTCTCACGCACGTAACATGATTAAAGCCCGTATTCATTGTGCGGATTAATTTTCAACTTCTCAAAGTTGGCATGGAAAAGGTACCTACTTGTATTAAAACAATTATGTTAATCTCAAAGAGAACTTGAATTGAAATAAAATTATGAAAATTGCTAAGCGGCTGTAAAGTAAAAGAAAAGAAAATCCGAGAAGCATACCTGTATTAAAGCTATTACTTTCTAAAAGAATCTTATTTGCACAAATTTTGTACAAATAACGATACTTAATTGTTTTTAATATTGTACGAAAGCCTTAATTTTGCTCTTTGGGTTTGAACCCAGGAACCCTATAGAATACGAAATGGGTTGATTGTCACACTATGAAGCTTGCATTATAAGAACTAGCGGAGCCTGTGATCCCGGATCCCGCGGGAACCTTTAGCTCGTTCTTTCCTTACAACATTTCCTGTATCTTCAATACAAGTCTGTACAAAATCTTCCAAACACTTTATCCTAAACAACGTTATAGTACAGAATGCAATACATAAATACAAGTAGAAATCCAGTCTCTATTAAAATACTGGGCGATTTTTACGTTAATCGGAATTTGCAAAGATCCGATCAGAATACATAATTAGAGGATCTGCGTCGACCGGATCCTTGCGACTCTGGAATGTTTGATATTACAAAACTCAATTTGATAACGTCGATCCAACATTTCATTGGAATGCTCCGGTGTTACGACGAAATGTGTGCTATTATGTAAATTGTTTTAACATACATAGATACTATGTTGGCGTATTACAGATACGCAAAGCAAACGCGTCAGGCAGTACAACAACAAATATTATTATTACTTAAAAAAAATAAAATTTTATTACAATTCCTTCACTAATTAATCGAAAGGAACTTCGTTCCATCCTGGTGTCCCTTGACACCTCTCAACTTTTTTTTTTTAATAAATATAAGCGTATCACTGATAAAAATTTTTAACAAAAAATAGAACCGACTCAAAACGCAATAAAAAGTAAAAAATAACTGTATCATTTAGTTGCTTTAATTTATTGAAGCATATCAATGAAGTCGGTGCCTTCTTATTTCTATCTTTTTATTTCTTACTTTTTAGTGATTTATCGCCACGTAAAGTACTCGTACTATACTGTCATAGTATATTATAGGCACTAGTAGCCAAAAAGCTACCGATACCGAGACAAAAACCGAAATCGCTGCAAGCGTGCCTCCAAATTTGAAGAGTTCCTTCAATTTCCCCAGGATATCATCATCAGATTCTAATACAATGGGGCTACTTTGAAAGTATGCCCTTTCTAATAAAAAAAGAATTATCAAAATCGGACAACTCTGTAAAAAGTTATGTCGGTTAAAAAGTGATTGACTTTCTTTATTCATACAATAATGATAAATAATCGATACGCGTTTGACCACAATCTCGATGGCTTCCGTGGCGCAACGGTATGCGCGGTGGATTTATAGGACCGAGGTCCCGGGTTAAACTCCCGAATGGGTTGTTAGCCTGCTTCCATCTTAGATCGCATCATCACTTGCCATCAGGCGTGATTGCAGTCAAGGTATAATTTGTGAAAAAAAAAGTCTCACATGATAATAAGTGTACATGTACTAAAACAGATCACGCTTGGCTAGATAAAATTTTTTAACAAAAAATAGAACCGACTCAAAATGCACAAACGAAAGTGCCCTTTCTAATAAAATAAGAATTATCAAAATCGGACAACACTGTAAAAAGTTATGCGTGTCGAATTGAGAACCTCCTCCGTTTTTTTTCCTCTGGGAAAATTAAAGGAAGTTTTGAGTCGGTTCTATTTTTTTTACTTTTTAGTGCGTTTTGAGTCGGTTCTATTTTTTGTTAAAAATTTTATTTCTCACTTTTTAGTGATTTACGTAACCTACTCGTACTATACTCTCAATTTTCCCAGGATATCATCATCAGATCCTAACATAATACTATGGGACTATATTGGAAGTGTGCCCTTTCTAATAAAAAAAGAATTGTCAAAATCGGACAACTCTGTAAAAAGTTATGCGTGTCGAAATGAGAACCTCCTCCGTTTTTTTTTCGTCGGTTAGAAATACACATTTACTTGCACTCGATTTACGTAAAAGTAGCATAGTTATTTATTCTGCGATGTAGACACAATGGAGGTATTCGCCTTGTATTTCCAGGCATTAATGTGTTATTGAACAAGTAACATTTGTTCCAGGTAAACAGAACGTTGTCCCTGGGGGAGACAGTCCTTGTGATTGAACGGGAGCGCCTCGCCGTATCCCGGTGTTTGTCGGAACCCGCGTCAGCAAACGTCATGAATAAGTAAGTTGTTTAACTGAGATTTATACCTACTGATGTATGCACAAAGCGAGGAAGGTTCCTTATTTATTTATTCAATGACTAGTCGGCCTTTAACTGCGATCTCAGCTGAAATTAAGTTCAATCTGACGGATGTTTTTTCAGTCCATACCTTCAAATAGTTTCTCCACTTTTTAGTTTCATCGTGACAAGTTTTTGACGGTAGGGTGATTACCAGCCACGGCTGCAGCCTACCACCAGACTAGACTGAATTTAGAAAGTGTAAGATACTAAATTGACTCGTGTTGAGGATGGAACACAGGATGTTTGTAATGTTGTAAGGCAAGACCAGGGATGCCGCCATGAATGTTTTTTAAGGCGAAAGCATTTGATGGAGAGACTTTTGCTGTTGTATAAAAGTTAGGTTTGTGTTTGTCCGTTTGTGTTGCCGTGTGAAACGTTATGAATAACTAATTTGTTTAATTGAGATTTATACTGATGTATGCACAAAGAGAGTTAAGATTCGTCATCACTTTTCATCATATTAATATACGAGTGCAAGGAAAATTAGTAGTAGTGGTTTTCTGTTATCTTCTACCCAAGACATTTTAGGAAGGATTTTAGTATTCGGGAAATCCAAGGTTGCTGCAGCCTCTTCCATCCAGTTTCCCAGATGGGCTTAATGGTTATTCTGCCATTGGTCGGTCGCCAGAGCCTCATCCGTTGTTTAGCAGGGGGTACTGCGTGCAAGTGAGGATGACATTTGGGGTTGGCTAGATGTTAGCCTTACTCACCCAAAGATTAGGGACAGAATATTATGGACAGACTTCCGTTGTTGTATAACAGCTGAGTTGCTGTTTGTACACGGATCAGCAAACGTCATGAATAAGCAAGCTGTTTAAAATATTCATACTGATGTATTCATAAAGATCCCATCCTTTGTAAACCCAGTGAGGTTGTGTAAGGGTATAGAGCGAGGGCCTTTGACTGAATAGCTTATATGTGAGGCTTATAGAGCTTGTTCTCGTCAGAATTTCGGTGCTGTATAAGATCCAAGTTTGTGCTTATTATAAGCAGAGTCAGCAAACGTCATGAATAAGCAAGCTGTTTAACTGAGATTCATACGATGATACGAGATGATGTATGCACAAAGTTATCGGTATTGATCGAGATCCTCTGATGTACTGATGTACAGATGCAATATTCATGCAGAACGGTCAAAATGTTTTTTCGAATTATTATTGTAGACTTATATTTTTTAAAGCTTTTAGTATGGCTGCCCATGTTATGTCCAATAGCCCCATTGATAAGTACGGTAGATAATTTTTGTGGAGATATTCTGAATGAATGAAATATTCTTTATTGCACACCAAATAAAAAAAATAAATAGTTATAAACAGAAAATGACTTTAAAAAACAATGTACAATTGGCAGTCTTATTGCTAATGAGCAATCTCATTCAGACGACCAATAATGAAGAGAAGTGTATGGAGTTTGGATAATAGTAGCAGCTTTGAAAGGTCCAAACCCTCATCGTCCAAGTATAAAGCGTAATTTTACCCAACTTATATACCCCATCGCCAGAATTATTAATGACATAAACTTTAAGGGTATTCGCGAAGAGTTGCCATTATGTCTAAAAAATGTAATACAGTGTTAGAACATGATTTCTTATGCTTATTTGTGCTGCCAAGCGATTGCGAATAATATAGTCATCTCCTTATGATGCTCCGGTTACGAAGTGAGTTTTTGCAAATTAAATATTCACTATTTATAATGAAGCTCTGCAATGTAACGCCTGCTTCTATTCAGCATACCCGTGTTCCGGTCCGAAGGGCATGGTTATCAGAGTAATTAAAAGCACCTAAGTGTTCCTTGCACGCCCGTCGAAGTGTTGCTCAGTTTATAGGCGATGGTTTTCCACTTAGCATCTGCTTGGTTCGGTTTTTACTATAAAAAAGCAATGATTGACAAGGCTTTTAAAAAATTACTTCGAAATAAAAAATAAAATACTGCATGTGTGTTTCTAACTTAATAATTAAATAAAAAACAATTGTCATATTTATTCACTATAACAAAGGAACAAGTAAAACATAAACGTAGAATGAAAATGAATACTTACAAAAGGCAGTATTGCAAGCGATCTCCGCCAGGCAGCCTTACAAATTATATTGCAAGTTTATTTTGTACTTGAGGAACTTTCAAGGCAATCTCGAAGCACCACAGCATAAACAAGACTTTTTCATTTATATTTATATTTTTAAGAAATATATTTTTGGGGCTTAATGTTGTTTGCGTCAAAAGTTAGATTTTAAGTCTCTTTATTAAACACGTGACCCCGCGATACACCGGGGCCCCCGTCAGGGGTGCTACGCGCAGAAATACAACTGGTAGGCTAATCAGCCGTAAAGACGCTGTGATAAACGATTCGTTAAGGTGCGGCGTTTGGTGTTCGGGAACGATATTTTAAGCACCCTCATAGTTTATATTGAAAATTTAATTCCAAACTTCAAAGAATGCAGCATAATATATATTGTTAAATTATGCAGCTTATTATTATATTATGGTTAAAAGTTTTTTAGGATTCACTTAAATTGAATGTCAAAAGAAAAACCAATATATATTTTCAATTATTGCTCATAAGTTTGAGGTATTTGTGAATGTGTCTATCTAATTATGTTGCGTTATTAGGGTTCCGTTGCCAAATGGCAAAATAAGGAACCCTTATTTAATTTAAACCTAATTAGGTTTTAGCTATAAAAACTTATGAAAAAAAAATAGTAAGCCAAGATAACGGTGTTTTACAATTTTGGAGGAAAAATTTTCCCACATAAATGTCGTTTTTCTAGCTAAATTATGACTCTCAGGGTATTTCGAAAATTTTCAATTTAACTTGTTCGATGAAAAAGAAGAAATTTCTGACATGATTATGTACCTACGCTTTTTAAAATTTTAATTTTGACTTGCGGAATTTAACTGTTCAAATATTCTAAAAGAACTGTTCCTTTGTCAGGGAATCTTCTAAACACAATATTATTCTTTTCTTTATTAGGTATGTGGTTATCAAGTACTAAAGACGTTTTATTAATTTCTACTACTCTAAGAAAGGACAAAGGTCGATATTATACGGAACCTGTATCCAAATTGTAGCATAATAGAATAGGTGTTATTCAAAAGATACTTACGAGTATGTGAATGACACAAAAAGAAATGAATGAATTGGATACCGAAGTTATATTACATTCTTTTTTGCATTTTGTACCAACAATATTAGTATATTTTTAGTTTTAGGTATAATGTTCACACCCAATAGAAATCACCCAATGAATGAATAAATGCGCGATGTAATTATAAGTTTTATTTGCATTTTGTAGGTACCAATAACATTAGACCGACCGACCGCCGCCTCGTTGGTCTAGTGGTTAGCCTATCTGGCTTCGATCACGAGGTCCTGGGTTCGGATCCTGGGTCGGGTCACGGAATAATTCTGAATTTTTATTCTTCTATGAAATTCTCAGTACATTCGAAGCCCGGAGTTGGGAAGTTTGTGGTGTTACACCTCCGAGCACGTTAAGCCGTCGGTACCGGTTACTGTCATTAACATCTGATAGTGATCGTTAATAAATGAAACATTATCACCCTAAGCCCGCCAACCCGCATTGGACCCGCAGCGTGGTGGGTCTACACTCCATTTCCCCTCTCCTATAAGAAGAGGGTGTCGGTAGTGGACCGTTAATAGGCTGATAATGATGATAATGAATAACATTAATGTAGGTGTAATATTCACATCTATTTTTAAATTGTATTGCTTCTTTTAATGTTTATTTCATCCCACGCACTTGCTGGATTTATAAGAAGCTATAATAAAGTTGCTCCTGTATAAGAATATGATTTTTAACCATGCTAATGATAGTCTCAAATTGCAAGGTACCTTGCCTCATATAAAATAACTCAATGTCCTTTGATACCTTTATACAGTGATTTCAGAATTGTTGAATAACTTTTTTCTCCAATGGTATACAACGTTGCTTCTACACAAAATATATAAATAATTTATTAACCTTTCCAGTAATACGAGTCTCAGTTTGCTACTAAGTGGGTACCCTTTGACCCAAGTCCTTTCAATTTTATATAAATTAAAGATGAAGCCTTATACCTACTTTCGTTTTACATTGGAAGGAACTGCAAGGCAATTTAGAAGCACCACAGCGTTCCGATTGATTGAAATTAGATTTTCCTTTTTGCTCTCGTCCGTACACATTTTGCTTTGTGCGCGGTGGATTCATAAGAGGGAGGTCCTGGGTTCGATTCCCGGCGGGGCAGATTGAGATTTTTCTTAATTTGTCTGGCTGGTGGAAGGCTTTCGCCGTGGCTAGTTACCACCCTACCGACAAAGACGTGCCGCCAAGCAATTTAGCGTTCCGGTACGATGTCGTGTAGAAACCGAAAGGGGTGTGAATTTTGTCCTACTCCTAACAAGTTAGCCCGCTTCCATCTTAGACTGCATCATCACTTAATATCAGGTGTGATAGCAGTCAAGGGCCAACAAGTATTCTATAAAAAAAAACACATAACTAAAGCCGTGTTTAATAGCTTTTACGTTCTTTACTGGACACCGGACCGGGTGATATTAAATGACCAATGAATAAATAAATAAATAAATATTATAGGACAATTACACACATCGCTATATAGCCTCAAAGTAAGCTTGCGTTATGGGTACTATGATAACTAATGAATATTTTTATATATATTAGACATAAATACTTATAATATATAGATAAAATCCGATGTAGAAAGAATGTATGAAAGAAGATTAACAAAAGAGATTTACAAGGCGAGGGTGCATGGAAATGTTGGAAGGGGAAGGCCTAGGCGAATGTTCCTGGACCAAATTCAGAACATTTTAAATAATGGCCAGGTCAAGAGTACCCTAAACCGACGAACTTATATGAAAGGATTAATGAGAGTGGAAGAAGCTAAGGAAGTATGCAAGGACCGTGGCAAATGGAGAGATGTGGTCTCTACCTTACGGGCATAAGGCGTGATGTTATGTATGTATAAACGCTCAGACAACGGAAAACATCTACGCTCATCACACAAACATTTTCCAGATGTGGGAATCGAACCCACAGCCTAGGACGCAGAAGCAGGGTCACTGCCCACTGCGCCACTCGGCCGACAATAATACAATAAGCATTATGACCACCCTGTGAAAATACTTAAATTTAGACGTTTATAAGTCCTCGCAACTAGGTAACAAGCTACTCCATTTCCATCTTAGATCGCATCATCACTTACCATCTGGTGTGATTGCAATCAAGGACTAACTTGTAATGATTTAAAAAAATCTATACTTTTTCTTAAACTAGAATTTCGTTCTAAGTTGATTCCAACGTGCCATTACCATTTAATAAATGAACTCTCATTAAAAAGTTTTGCAATTATATTATTTTTTCCACGGCCGACTGGTATTAATTAAAATGTCTTCGTTTAATGGAGTAACTGTCTCGTAAGTCCAATGGTTAGTCTATGTGGCTTCAGATCACGAGTGCCTGGGTTCCCGTGCCGGATCAGCCAATGAAATATCACGCTTTTTTTTCCTCCCAGAATTTCATAGTAGTAACTTTGAGTTGGGAAGTTAGTGGTTTTACATTCTCGTCCGTATTTAAAGCCGCCAGTCCCATCATTATAATTAACAGCTGATAGAGTAAAACATTATTACCGTGCGCTCCCCAACACGCATTGGAGCACCGTACTGGCCTTATACTCTAAATCTTATTGGGAGGCCTGGTCCATGGCCCATGGATGTAATTCCCGAGTGATGGAAACAAAGTTGGTCGTCTCAACTATGAAAAGGTGAGATTGATTGACTGAATCAAAAACGCGGGTCACAGCTAGTTTAGGGTAGTTTATTTACTTTTTAACACCGACATATGCTTTTAACCCACGAAGTATAAAAAAGTGATGTTGAAATATATTGGCGTTTAATTGCCGTTGTTAGATACTAAACTAATAGAATTCTTATGATGAGTATTCAACAAGCTTCTATTCAATTTTATCTACCCTGACACCCAGTGTGTAATCTTGTAAGTTAATTTGACCCACTTCGCTGTTTCCGATTCAGTTGAAACTTTGCATGCTAATATATGTCGCGTAATAATATAGTATTACGATAATATGGAGCTGATCTGATGTTAGCGCTAGAAGTTGGCCATAAAGGAACTCTGCTATAAAAATAACCAACCGGGGTTGAGTCGAGTTTGGGGTTTGTGATTCGCTTTTACGATTACTACGTTCCTATATAATAACTTGAGTCTGAGAATAGACCTGGAAAAGGTCTCAGAAGCTTAATAAAATACAAGTCTATCCAGATTATTTATTTGATTTGTTTTGATTATACTTATAAAAGAAACTTATAAAAAAATATAATCATAAGTTATTTAGTTTGTTTAGGTTAGCGCAGCCTTTAGATTATTCGGAAGGCCGTCCTTAAGTGTGCGCTATTCTGAAAGCAATTACCTATCTATTTTTGGGTTTATTTCAATTCCAGAGGCGCGCTAGAGCAAATATTTGCCGCAACGGACCGGTCGCTGGGGGACTATCAGACCCTCGTGCCTGATCAACTGAAAATGTCATTATAGTGAGTATTTTGTTCTATTTATGGACCCGTAAAGCTTGGTGTAAATTTAATTAACATTATATCGAGGCATCATATTATATATTTAACAATATTGGAAATTTATCTCTTCTTTCCAATTCTTCTTCAGTCGGTGCTGCGGGCGGGTGCAAACAATACTTTGCTACATGCGGGCAAAGAAAGTTAGACTACACCACCCCTGCTCTTTTCACTTCATTTGTTTGGTTTGGTTTGGTTTTATAATAATAATGTAAATATATGTCCTAAAAAAACAGTTCTACCCGTACATTGTTTCGTTTTATCTCAAAAAGATAAAGAAGCATGAGATATTTCACTCAGTTTACATAAAAAATGATTAATAACATTACACAGTAACTATTCCATCTACTGGTGAAAACGGCATGACAGTTCATTCAGTGGTTTTAGAGTTTTTCGCGAACAGACAGATAAACAGGCGGCGGGGGACTTTTAATAATATTTAAGGTAGGATGTATCTTCGAACTGTTGCTATCTAAAAGAAATTATTTATAGGGTTAAGTTTTCTTTTAGTTTTTTACTATTCAGTGAAATATGAGACGGCGACATTATTATAAAAATGGTTTGTATGACCGAGTGGCGCTACGACCCACTTAACGCCCACATACAAAAGTGTTTTATCTTGCGTCGCCTAGCAACCATGACAGCCTAAGAAATAGTGGCTAGCATGTTATGCTCATTCTTGCATTTCCGCGGAATGCTATAAATGCTTGTTGTCTGTCTGTTCGCACTATTTATATGTTCCCCTACAACTTCCAAACGGCTTGGTCGATCTCCGATATGATGACATATTCTTATAAGAAAAAGTTTGAGGAGTGTTTTTAGCTGCAGTAGAAGTCCGATAATCCGGCACGTTCGGGACCGGCTCGGTCTCGGAGTACCGAAAATTCCGGTCAATCAGGCGGTAATTATAACAACGATTAGGTTAATAATTGAACTTTAAATACAGTATGCAAATACATACAACAGCAAAGTTTATTTTGCACTTCATATAATGTATGTACACATACATATTTCACTTAAAAAAGCTACAAATGTCTTTTTATTTTCTTGACTTTTGGCATTCAGTATATTTATTTCTAATGATATGGAAATGAATAATATCTGAAGGACTGTAGCTAGTACGAGCCTTAGCAAAAGAGGTAAACTTATTTAGTGATTGTGCAGCTTCTGCCCAGCTGATTTTTTCTTTTCTTCCATATCTGCTATCACTTTCTTCAAGATTTTGAGTAGGCGGCAGTGTTGATAATATCCTCATCGGTATCGGCCGGAGTGCCCGGGATTGGGACTGTTGGATGCCGGACTAATGGACTTCTATTGTACTTCTTTTTTTTAGCCGACTGCGTCAGAAGGAGGGAAATATTTTTTATGTATGTTCGCGGATAACTTCGTCGTTTATGAACCGATTTGAATGATTCTTTTTTAACCGCCGAAAAAAAACGGCGGAGGTTCTCAATTTGACACGTATATTTTTTTTATGTATGACCACGCATAACTTTTTACAGAGTTGTCCGATTTTGATAGTTCATTTTTATTAGAAAGGGCACATTTCCAAGGTGGTTCACTTGTCATCATGTTAGGATCTGATGATGATATCCTGGGAAAATTGAAGGAACTCTTCAAATTTTATAGGCACACTTGCTGTGATTTCGGTTTTAGTGTAAGTATCGGTAGCTTTTTGGCTACAAGTGCCGTATAATATACTATGACAGAATAGTACAAGTACTTTACGTGGCGATAAATCACTAAAAAGTAAGAAATAAACATTTTTAACAAAAAATAGAACCGACTCAAAACGCACTGAAAAGTAAAAAATAACTGTCATTTAGTTGCTTTAATTTACTTAAGCATATTTAGGAGTCGGTGCCAGCCAGGGTTTCTACTTTAAGGATGTTACCTAGAACCCACAAACTGCTTCACTACGTAAAATAAATGTTCCTTAAACTTGTTGGCGCCGACTTCATAGATATTAGCATAGTAAATTAAAGCAACTAAATGACACAGTTATTTTTTACTTTTTAGTGCGTTTTGAGTCGGTTCTATGTTTTGTTAAAAATTTTTATTTATTGAAAAGAATGGCCAACCTGTCTTCCTGATTTGTGTGAAATATAGGATGAAAATACCCACCGTGCTGCTCCAGTGTGGGTTGGCGGGCTTAGGGTGATAATAGTTTCATAACCACTTTAATGGCCCACTAGAAGTACCTGACTCCTTGACTTGTGGGGAATATCTGGAGCTTAGACCCTCCACGCTGCTCCAGTGTGGGTTGGCGGGCTTAGGGTGATAATAGTTTCATAACCACTTTAATGGCCCACTAGAAGAACCTGATTCCTGACTTGTGGGGAATATCTAGAGCTTAGAACCTCCACGCTGCTCCAGTGTGGATTGGCGGGCTTAGGGTGATAATAGTTTTATGTCTACTTTAATAGCCCACTAGAAGAACCTGATTCCTGACTTGTGGGAAATATCTGGAGCTTAGAGCCACCATGCTGCTTCAAGGTGTGTTAGCGAGTTTGGCGTTATAATGTTTAACTCTAACAAACACTATCTGACGGGAACAGATGGCTTAACGAGTTTTAGAGTTTTACGCCATTAACGCCCCGACACCGGGCTGAGTGTTTTTACTGAACCATCATTCATGCAGGAATGAAAAGAACTCGAACCCAGAACCTCGAGTTCCGATACCAAATTAAGCTAATCATGGGACCAACGAAATACTCTCACAAAAAAGTAAGAAGAATCTTAAATGGGCTTGCCCCGAGGGTTCAGAGCTTTTTAGCCTGTTAGACTCTGTGTCTTCCAGGCTCGACTCGAGTCTATTAGAATGGCTTGGTTTTTTTTGGGTTACGAGTCCCCAGAGCTAAATATAACTAGGCTCGGAGCTAAAGAGCTTGTAGGTCTTTTAGTCTTCAAAACGACTTAAAATCTAGCGAGCTCTAATATTAAAGCTAAAACACTCGAGTTCTTTGGATCACTAGCTGTAATTGTCTTTAGAGGTCTGGTGATGTAGACAAAGGACAATTAAGGAAGCTCTTTAACGGTTTACAGTAGCTACCTTGTGATTGGACTTGATTAATTTGTACTAAAGAGAACTCTCACCTGGATAGACTGTTATTAGGGGCTTGGTGATGACGACGAAGGACAGTTAAGGGTGTTAACTGTTTACAGTTACATATTATAAACGAATGGACGGAAGGGGGCCCGTAGTACCTACTGGTGGCCCCGGGTTCCGGGGGCCGAGGTATGGAGGGGGGCAATTAAATTTATGCACAATGAAGCGCCGCAAAAGAGCACGCAGTTCCAGACTTCATAACATCAAAGTCGGTCGGAGCCATAACCTCCACGTCCACGGGCGCCTGGGTTCGGCAATATGAGGTTGATATTTAAGTAGAGTATAAAATTGGGTTCAATATCGGGTGTAACAGAAATACAGGAGTGTGAACGGCAGGAATCCATTCTCCGACCCAAGCTTATTTATTTAAACTTTTTTCAATAAGTCTTGGTCTTGGTCATAGCATCACGCTTGAACGGCTGGACCGATGTTGCTTTTTCTTTTCGTTCTTATGTATGTTATTGTCAGGATAATTATAATAATGATGATTTCATGATTTAAGTCAATGTTATGTACTATGGAGGTATGTATTATATAACCTTATTGAAGTTAATATTCTTGCAAGTTTCAGAATATTATGGAGCGTTGTGTAAAATGTATATTCCGACTAGTTGTGTAATATTTCATAGTAACTCTACAATGCTAGAGTATTTTAATATAAATTTCAATTTGATACCATTTCGCGTTCCTAAAAAAAGGTTTGACCTTTTTCTCGTTCATTTATACGCCCCGCCCTGAAAGGAGTAATTTTGACACTTTAACGTAAAGGTCTCAGTTACTTGTCGCTCGACAAGAATGCCGTGAGCATTCACAATTTAGTAGATATTGTATATCTTTGGTCCAGTGGTTTTGTATCACGAGGTCTTGGGTTTGAGCCCTGGGCCCATAAAGTATTTCTTAAATAAAGTAAAAATGACAATTAGGAAAACAGTGGAGTTACACCCGTTCTTCGGAAATCACGATAAGCGGTCGGTCTTGCTCTTTATTCATTTTTTAAATTTTATCTCATAAATAACATAATTTCATATTACATGCAGCGATTTAAGGAAGGAAATACTGAATTCATTGTAAGTTGCTATTAACGTTTTATAACCCTAATAGAACCCTAATAGTTATATATAACCCTAATAGTTTTATTAGATAATACTCTAAGTATAATTTTCCATGTTGATAATTTTACAGCCCAATTAGGAATTAGAATTATTGTGTTATATTTATAAATTGCATTAAATGAAACGTTTTATAAGAAATGTGTACTAGACCATGAGCAAGATATTTTAAAAGAGAAAATGTGTAAAACTGCGTTCAACATTATACACCAGAACTGGAGTCATACAACATGTTTATGATTATTATTGTAAGATTTACTCATTTAAATCATATTTGTTTATTGTATTACAGAATTAAGAAAAATGATTCAATGTTTAGGATTTCCATCTACCAACAAATAAATACTATGCTACTTAATTACATGATGAAGAATGTGAGATCTACCACATCGCCACTTTGGAGGTAGGATTTTACTTATACTGTACAAAACAAACGAAAATGAAATAAAGCTACTATAGAAAATTATAACACGCAATCAAAATTGAAATGGAACTTGACTTAACGGAAGAAATATCAGCATTTACAGTGTAAGCGTTTCCACTATATCATCACTTACGAGTATAACGACTATTTTCTGTCATTGCATTGAACAACAGACAGACGCAATGGGATTTGCCGTCTCAATTAATTGTGACGATTTTTTACCGTTCAACGACTGTCGTGCTAGCCTTTCCCATTGTCACAATAACCGCAAAAGTAAGTCGTGGGCGACAGTTGCTCGAGCCGTCCTAAATGTGAATACCTTCATTTGAATATTCAAGCCATAAACACTTCAAACTGTAACGACAATTTGTCGTCGCGATATGTAGAACCGCGTATTAATAGGACAATTTTGAGAGAGCTGATATTGGTTAGAGGAATTAGGCCATGATAATGTTTGTCGTTAAATGGTTTTTGTTTGATTTGAAAATTATATTTGCTGTTGAAGTTATAGGCGTTTTGTAATTTTTTCTATATTTAAAACAAGAAAAGAAAATTGGTTCATGTGATTTATAGATTCAATCCTTAGAGTAAAGTGTACTTGTTTTGTCTATTTTAAAAGTAGCATATGATTTTTTACATGATGTTTAATTTAAAAAAAATGTGCGTATGAGACTAACTATTAGGACTGGACTAAATATTAATGATCCCCAGATCAGATACATCCTTCATTCTCTTTCACTATCTTGAAAAAAAAATAGTAGATTGTAGAGTGGTGCAATGTACTACGGGTCACACAAAAATGCAAAAAGAGCACTGTCTGGTGAACGATTGAAAATGTAATAATTAATATTGAAGAAAATATATGAACAGCTTCGAAACCGCAGCTGACTTTGACGAGGCTGTATAAAAGTACTCTGCCAAACATTTTTTAATTTTACGGCTTAAAAGATATTATTGAAAAAAGTTCCAGCACATCGATTCTGTAACGAAACTCGCAAGTGTGAATTTCGACTTCGTCTCTATACCACTTTATCTATAGTATAGTGTTATACAAAGAGAGATTGAGTCGTCATCGAGACTCGTACTGTTAAATTTCGTTACAGAATCGACATACTGGCTCGGAGACCATAAGTGTTGGTAGTTTTCAGGAAATTCCTAGCTTGTTATGAGCTAGTAAAAACAATGGACGAATTGTCGGTGACAATAGCCATGGCGAAGACGGTGGATGTTAACCTCCAACTGTTGTTTCCACTGCAACAGCACATGGGGTCAGTGATTGAGCATCTGCAGGCTACTCTACAGTACTTGGAAGTGGAAGAAGACGTAACTGTGTTGAGACAGTTGTACGATTAGTAAGATGTTTATACTTTTAATAATAAACTTATTTACCTACATATAATAAGCGTAAAAAACATGTTACAATTAATTTTTTTCGTTTTATTTTTAGTGTACGTTTAAGTTTACGTGAACATGGTCAATTAATAATAGATAGTTGACTATAGGATTAAGGTTTTGGACAACATTTTATTATATTATTAAATGGAGATTAAACTAAACATAATTAGTCAAATACGTAGGCTTTATAGTGTAAATTGCCTAATTAAGTATATATTATAGAAAGTTCAATTCACGAAGGCGCTCCCCACTATTTGTCGCGAGGGGAAACCGAAAGGTGCGGGGAGTACAGTTCGAACATTAGTTTCGAGTTGACCACGGCTCGGTGTACACGGCGGTTGTGTCGCTGCGTGTCATGACCGAACAGAATGATGCTCTACTTGAATTTTTTTACCAACATTATATTTATAATGTGAAGCAAAACGTAGCGTATGATGATAAAGTACATATTTAAATGTGACTTAGCCAGAAAAATCGCTCCGTTGCCCATTCCTCCAGGTTGACCTCCTGGACTTACGTTTTTCTACAAAGGTCACTTGATTGGCTGTTACCACCGATAAAGATTTTCTAAATTGGTCCAAGTCTGGCTGATGGGAGGCTTTTAATAACAGGTACCATGGGTTCACGCTTTACGAAAACACTAGGGGTATCGTAGACAAGACAGCGGGCAGTCGAGCTCAAATATTATACTGTGTAAATAAAAGATAAATGGATATAATTATATATGTACTAGGTACCTATATGTGATCATTGTGTGAGTGTGTGTTTTCAAGATATTGTTATATTGGTTAATATATATATTGACCTATATCACAATATAATTCTGCTGTTCAGGACTAACACGACATATTTATTCTAAAAAACTAGGTTAAAATGAAGTAAAGCATACTGGAAGTTAAACTTGACATTCTTCTTGACTTAACTAACTTGATACTTTGTGTGAGTGTGCACACGTTGTTACTCGCGACGTTGTAATAGAACTCACATTCTTGCAGTTTTTATTGCACAATTGCACTGTAAGCGTTTGAAAAACAAAAAACGACGAGTCTTGGTGGATTGAACGATCTATAATTAAGAGAAAATTAGATTGTGTACAGTGTCGTTTGTTAGAAGTTTTATTTTTATGTTTTTATTTTTCTTAATAAATTTATTAATTTCAGCTACAGAATGTCAGATATGATATCATTAAACTCAAGTGATATTAACAGCAACAAATCAAGCGAAGTAGCTGAAAAATATATAACAGACACAAACGACTCTTTAGACAAACTGAAGGACGTAAAAACACATTTATGGGCTGTTGTCAGGTGAGATTTATGTATTTTCACAGACGTAAAATAAATGTAAAAGTATGTTAATGTCTTACATACTTTTACATTTATATAGTAAACTTCTGTATAAAAATATCTTGATCGATCATTACAAGCTACAGTTTATCTGTTTATCTTTTGGAATTGTTAGGTGTACAGACAAGACGGATTTGATACGCGATACCTGTTGACTAAGACTGTTATGTTTGTATGAATTCCCAGAGAGTCTGCAAGATCCGAAGTGTGGGCAGCTCGGCAGAGGCTTGCGTTGGGCGTGGCCATATTCAGTGTGGTGATGCTGGCCTCGCCCGTTCTCTTGATGCTGCTGCGCCATACTATGTACACGTTGCAGGTCAGTTCATTACTAACCGGCGGCTTCTTCCGAGTGGGTGTACGACGTACATAACCTTTCATGTCAATCTTTACATATTTATGAAAATAAATTGATAATGAAATGATGATAATGAGGGATGGGGAAAAGTACATTTTTATGGAAAAATGTTTACTTATAATTTAATATTATAATTATTAGTATTAAAATGTCAATATAATGTTGCCAAACGCTGCTTAGGCCCCTATTCCACTATCGTTTTGCGAGCGTCAGCATTCCTTCAACGTCGACGTTGCGTTTCCACCTACAATCAGAGAAAAAATAGACTCCGTCAAGAAACACTACTCGACGAAAATAACGTAAAAAAAAATAAGAACTTATCATCGTCACTTATGGGAAAATCCTATATGGTCCAATGGATTACAAGAAAGTGAATATTTCGCACTGTACTGGAATAGTATTAAAAATAACGAATCTGAATTTTATAAATGTTTGCCAATGTCAGAAATTACACATAGAAGAGCTTGTGATAAGAAAAATAATACATTTAATTTTGTCATACAGGTTGTTAAAAAATGTACGTTATTGTACTTGTTGCGTAGACGTTGAAGGAGCGCTGACGCTCGTAAAACGCTGGTGGAATAGGGAGCTTAAATGTACCTGCGGGGACCGCATGCACCTACATTTTTACATATATTTAATTAGCGTAATAAACAGGCAGAAAATATTTTATAAATTGATTTTACGAGGTAAAAAGCTCAACGATATTGACTTGTACTTAGAATTTAAACTATCGCAAGGAATTTTTAATCTAATATATAAAATTCTCGTGTCACAGTTTTCGTTGCCATACTCCTCCGAAACGGCTTGACCGATTTTTACCAAATTTTGTATGCGTATTCAGCAGGTCTGAGAATTGGCTACTATCTAATTTTCATCTGAATTTTTTTTTATTTTTAATGCAAAACAACGTTTGCCGGGTCAGCTAGTATTATTTAAATAGAGAACGATTAAAACTCAAATGCTGACTAATTTCAAAACCATACAAGGTCCATAATCAGTTTGCTTCACGTACGTGGCATGAACAAGCAAGCTCATGATTAAGGGCCCCGTATGGGTTCAAAACTAGCCGGGCATCCTCAAGCAACAGTAACGTGAGTTTTAGCCGTTCTTTATTTACTTGTACTTCCCCGGAAACGTTGCTTTGCGGAGGTAGGCTTTGCGGTCTACGCATCGTAGGGCATGACGATTTGACGTGCAATCTAATGAATTATTAGTTGGTATACGTAAAACGATCACTAGGGAGGGAATTCCTTGGATTTATTTGTATTTAATTTATTAACAAATTACTAACCGCTTTGAGTCATGCAAATCCTGTCGTAGGGCATTTTGTATTAAGTGTGAAAAAACAATTTTCCTCACTAAAAGTAACGTGGAAAAATATCTTACGTACCATTACGTATAGATCCTACGTAATTTGACGTCATTTTATGATTAGTAATTCGAGTGTGATCTAACTTCTAAAGGGCTTGGCATTCCGCTGCCAAACTTGAGTTGTTTAACATTATAATTTACTAGCAGTCGCCCGCAACTTCGTCCGCGTGAAAACCTCTTAGGTACCGTTTTAATTTTAAAGACAGACTTTCATATAAAGTTTGCTCTTTCCCCACTACCCCTCTCAATTTAATTTTTTTATAGTTTCCCGTCAAGCAATATCCTCCGTCCCGTCCCGAGTACTAAAGATCTACATTTTTGTTCAACATTGTACAATATTACAGTACATTAACATTAACAATATATATTTATAGCAAGCTGATGTATATAGCTTTCCTAATAAACAAAATAATTTACAATCCGACATGCAGATCTAGAGATTAGCCCGTTTAAACAAACGAACAAACTTTTTCGTATATTATATAAATATGGTCTGCCATGCCAAATAAATTGAAAGAAAAGACCAAAGATCGAATTCTCAAAGAATAACAGTACCAAAATGTTGACCCCTATTCAGTACGTATAACATAACACGGAGGAGGTCAACTTAATTTGGACGATATAGCGGCAGTATTACGTTTTTAAACGACTTCAAAAAAAAAGGCGTTTCTCAATTCGACCGTATATATATATATATTTTTTTTATGTGTGTTCGCGCATAACTTCGTCGTTTATGAACCGATTTTGATAATTCTTTTTTTGTTGGAAAGTAGGTAGTCCGGTGGTGGTACCATGACAAGGAAACCAGAATCTGATGATGGGATCCTGGAGAAACCGAGGGGAACCATCAAAAATTGTAGGGACAATAAGTACGTTTGTTAATTTTTCCGATAAGTATTTAAAAGCACTACAATTTGATGAAGGTCTGGTGATGAAGTAAAAAATAACTGCGTCATTTACTTACTTTAATTTACTTAATCACATATATGAAGTCGGTGCCACCCGAGCTTTCTACTTTAAAGACTTTACCTAAACTTGGATGGCACCGACTTCATAGATGTGATTAAGTAAATTAAAGTAAGTAAATGACGTAGTTATTTTTTACTTTTTAGTGCGTTTTGAAGGCGTTTTTATTTTTTGTTAAAAATTTTTTATTTAGAACTTTTGTAATATCTTCGAAACTATATAACTAATTAACATACTGTAAACGGGAAATCTTATCTCTATAATATGTGTTTATTAAATAATTTATTTTGATAAGGATTTAAGTTTAGTTGTATAAATAATGACGTAAACTTAAGCATATGAATTAAATGACTTATTACACAGTCGCGCTATTTAGAAATTTTATATCTCCGAAACTTTATAACTAATTAACATACTATAAATGGCAAATCTTATCTCTATAATATGTGTTTATTAAATAATTTATTTTGATAAGGATTTAAGTTTAGTTGTATAAATAATGACGTAAACTTAAGCATATGAATTAAATGACTTATTACACAGTCGCGCTATTTAGAAATTTTATATCTCCGAAACTTTATAACTAATTAACATACTATAAATGGCAAATCTTATCTCTATAATATCTTTGTGATTATTAAATAATTTATTTTTATAAGGATTTAAGTTTAGTTGTATAAATAATGACGTAAACGTAAGCATATGAATTTAATGATTTTTTAAAAGACAAAAAGTTATGTATCTGCCAAAATATAAAAGATAGATATATGCTATTGCGGACTTTTTTGTAGAACTTTTTAAGATGCATAAAGTTTTTATACAATGTGTTCAATTATATCCAATAGCTAAAGCAGAGTACGCGATTTACGCCGATTTAATAAATTTCACGGTCCGACTCGCGCGACAAAAACTGTGATAACTCGGGTAATATATACAATACAAATATAAAATATAGCCAATGACACTCACCGATAACGTAGCATTCTACTGGTGAAAGAATTTTTAAAATCAGGTCAGTAGTTCCGAAGATAAGCCCCGACAGAACTTTATTTACAAACTTACAAACTTTACCTCTTTATGATATTAGTATAGATTTGAACGTTTTGTCGTATTGCCTAGTCTTTTTACTGTAGTATGTAATGTACGTGGATAAGGTTTTTAATGGACATGGGCCGTGGTCATGATGGGACTGTGACTTGTAAGTCAAGTTTTGACAATTTAGACCTTCTATATGGCGCGTCTACGACAAGCAAGCAACAAGAGAAGTTTCGTTTTACGAGCAACTAAAAATTGCTAGTTAGACTTGTTGTCGTATTCAAGTCATTCAAATAGGTAAACTCGGTCAAACAACGTTGACGACGAATGTTGAGATATAAATCGCTAAAAGAATGACCTCAACGTGGCAGCGCTTTTTCAAATACCGCATGCGATGCGTCACACGTAGCGTAACGAATTAGTTGATCCTTTAGATAACCAGTGGCATACCAAATTTGAACTTTGATTTGCCTTCCGTTATGGGAGGAATTTTAAAGACGTCTATAAATAATGATTTCCAGATATTTACAGAATCCATAGAGAACAGCACCCAACAGTTAATAGCAGAGAAGCAGAAGAGTGATCTGCTTCTGTCTCGCATGCTGCCTATGCCGGTGCTCCGACGGCTGAGGGCCGAGCGAACCGTTCCAGCAGAAGCGTTTGATGCGGTCACCATATACTTCAGTGACATTGTTGGTTTCACCAGCATCGCTGCTAACAGCACGCCCATGGAGATTATCAACATGCTTAACATGCTCTACAGGTATTGTATTTTAAAAGTCTTTATTAATACTTGATCACAGTGTGTTGACTCCTAAGGATGCTCTGATTTTGGAGTAAGACGTATGTATAGGATTTCTCGTCAGGTGTGGGTAGCTTTAGACCTGTGTGCACCAAGAATTCGGCTATCATAACCAACGGTTAACATAACTTTACTATAAATTTACTATTTATAATAAACCCGTACGCCGGTTAAGGACATAAACCGGGCGTTATCTTAACCAAGCTTACGTCCTTAACCGGTGTACGGGTTGTTGTGAACAGTAAATTTTACGTTTAGCTTATGTTAACCGTTGGTTATGATAACCGAAATCTTGGTGCACACAGGCCTTACTATTCTAATTTGCCGATTATTCGCTGAGATTAGCAAAGAATAGAAGAATTCCTGTATTTGCTAAAATGTTACATGTATTACCACATTTTACTCAATTAATAGTGTCCTCTTGTCCTCTTTGTGTGTTCTTGTCTTCTGCTAATTTATCATGTCATTTTACAACCATACAGTATGGGCTTTTCATATATGTATGTATTAAAACTACTACTATTTGACCAATTTGTTAGGGAGTTTGACTATCATCAAATTCAAAATAAATTAATGATTCGTAGTTCATGACGAACTCCCCTAAAACCTAATTCTATTCGATGTTTTAGGATGTTCGATGACACAATAAAGCAGTACAACGTTTACAAAGTGGAGACAATCGGTGACGCGTACATGGTGGTGTCGGGGCTGCCTCAGAGAAACGGTAACCCTGCTTACTTTCATAAGGCATAGACAATATTAGTTATTTAGTTATGATACAAATGCAATATAAAATACAGGAAGCATAAATAATTCGATTAGACACATGCTAGTAATATGTTCTGCTATGCGCTATTTAGCGCCCGTCGACTTGAGGCAAATGTGCCAGGGTTCGTGTCCTTCTAATTGCGAAATTAAAAAATCTTATGAGTACATTCTACGGACTGTAACTTTTTATTCTCACTTTTGATAGAGTAGGTAATTGTCATAGGCTCCTTATGGGATCAAAGCGGCATGATCGTGTGTTTGGGCGCGCGCATATTAGAAGAAGCCCGAAAGTGACCGTGTGCTTAATCAATGACGTTGAAAAAAAGTAATATAAATGATGTACTACTATTTGAGTAATATATAAGAAAATAATGTAATTATTGGTTGGCATGAATCAAACTTACAAAATGTGTTCAAGATATTTTATGACTTTGAAAAAATTTAATTCATTGAAATTGAAATTTGGCAATTTCGGATATAATCTCCCTGTAAATCGTTGGATTCTGTAAATCAAAAGATATACAGTTGCTATGCCAGCGAAGATGAGGCTGGCGCTGGCATAGGCACTGTGTATCATTTGTATTGTTTGATCTGATGACGTTAGGGTCAAGGATATTTTATGGACGTTAGCAAGAGTTATTAGGGCCTGGGGTAAAAACTGAAACTTGCAACCACTTCGTAGGTTGGAGTGAACAAAAAAAAGGCGAGTGAAAAAAGCTTTTTCTCTTGATGCAGGAAACCGTCACGTGTCGGAGATAGCGGACATGTCGCTGTCGTTACTGCGCAGCGTGCAGGGCGCGCGCGTGCCGCACCGCCCCGCAGAGCCGCTGCGGATCCGCGCAGGCGTCAACACGGGCCCTTGCGTGGCCGGCGTCGTGGGCACCACCATGCCGCGCTACTGCCTCTTCGGTGACACCATCAACACCGCCAGCCGGATGGAGAGTACGGGCGAAGGTGAGGGTCGCTCCCGTCTCGTTACCGCCCCGCCAAACCGCTGCATGGACACGGCGCTGGCGACACGAACGAAGGCGACAAAGTCAAGAAAATCACGAAAAACAAAGTCAAGTCAAAGATCCATCGTTGGGCTGTCGTCCACATTACAAAGGTTGTGAGTTCGTAGCCAAACTTAAACGAAAATTGCAGACAAAGTGGTTTGTATGTATCTCTATGCCAAGCGACACCTTATAGTGCCGGTTCGGTTACCAACCGGAATAGAACCTATCTACCTCCAATTAATTATTAATCGTGAAAGTGATTGAATTTACACAGCCTAAAGAGAAAACATTAATAAATTAAATATAATAATTAAAACATGGCAGCATCGTGTATGTTATTCTTTTCTTGTCCCACAGCAATGAGGATACACATATCGCAGACGACCAAGGAAGCCCTAGACGAGATTGGCAAATACTTGGTGGAGTCCAGAGGCATCGTCGAAGTGCCCGTAAGTAGATTTTTTATCATTGTCAGCTTATTTTAATGGCCTACTGGCCAGGCCTCTTTCCTTAGCAATATAGTCAAATCACATAATTATATCGACATGAAAACGGATCGTCACTGTAGCCTCGTCGTCTATCAGTAGGAGTACCTAGGTGCGCACCAAGAGATAATTATATCGTGAAGACAAAAAGACCGTAGATATGTCGACTACGTTCGCAGTTGAAAATATCTTTCTCTCTTTCGTTGTGCTGGGGCGAAGGAACTAGTCTGTTCTTATATTATAGACGCAAAAGAAGTTTTTTAAAATCTTTTACATTTGCCATTGAATATACATAAAAAGTAATAATAAAAATATATAAAAAAAATTGTCTTTTGTTACTATGGATTTATATACAAATCTTTGCGGTTCTGTTTATCGTGTGCTTCTATTTTTTTAGGGTAAAGGTTCAATGGAGACATTTTGGCTTTTGGGCAAAATAGGCAGCGCTCAAGCGGAGAGTCCACGCCGTCTTCGCCTTCAGGACTACGACCAGAACATTCTAGAACTGCTCATCAAATAACTTTGCTCATCTCTTTGTCTAGTTTGTAAGCTATGTTGATTAATGTGTAATTAAGAACAAATAAATTAAAACTAATTTAAACCTTTTGTTTGATTTGTTGTTTTTCATTATTTTACTTAATCTTTCGAGTTCCGTTCCCTAACGATGAAAACGCGACCCTATGACTTAGACTCTACTGTCTGTCTGTCACCAGGCCTGCAGACAGATGCTACTTTAGTCACCATCTAGCTCCAGCAGCAGTTCCATGTCACCATAACATTGCAATGACACGCGATGACAAAATGTCAGCTTAACGAATAACCGAGAGGAGCGATTAGCTTTCTTCGGATACGCTTGTCTGAGATCCCAGTTCATCCATCTCAGAGAAGCGGATTTTTTTTAATTTTTACTTTGGTTTTTGTATATTTTGTTCAAACATTGTTAATTAAAAAAAAATGCGTGTGTTTGTTCAGGCTTTGCTAAAATTTTAAGTGGAGAGAGATTTAACCCTGAATTGAACTTTAGATAACTTAGCACGATATTTCCACGAAAAGAAACTACGCGGGTGAAACCGTGGGTACAGCTAGTGGTGATTAAGATTTAGGATAGTATGGCATAGTACTAGATAAAACCTTCAATACGCACGAGGGTATCCCCAAGATCTATAACCGACATTGTAATTTCCTTTTAGTATGTATTTATTCTGTGTAATGCTTGCCTGCTTAGCATATTTATCGAGTAACTTGCGTATTCATAGGTAATCCGTTGCCACTTGGTTCATATCATTTATGTACTCGCATACATAGTAGATATGTACTGGAGATACAAAATTACCTATTTCCTTATACAGATTCTAGTTAATGATGGCGATTAATAAAATTAATGATTATATAGTTACGTTAATAACTAGTGTGGAGGTGTCAGTATGTAATTACGGCTTTGTTTAATAACGTTATTGCTTATTGCGAAGGAAAGAATGCGTTATTGAATTTGTTGTGGTTTTTTCTACTTCACGAGAAACTTTAGATACAAATATAGTATGCTATTGACGTCTATTGCATCATTTAAATCCTAACTAATATTATAAATGCGAAAGTAACTCTGTCTGTCTGTCTGTCTTGCTTTCACTCTACAACTACTGAACCGATTTAAATGAAATTTGGTACACAGTAAGTCTAGAGCCTAAAAAAGGACATAGGTTACTTTTAATTGCGAAAAAAGGGGTTGTAAGGGGTTCAAGGGGGGATGAAATGTTGTATGAAAGTATCGTCATTTTGAAAGCTTAAGACCTATTTCTTAGGCAGTTGATTAGATATTAATAAATATGACATTCCAAGCTTAGAAAAATTAGGCTACCGTAATAACTAATTCCACGCGGACGAAGTCGCGGGCAAAAGCTAGTTAAAGATAAAGTCATAATTATCATCATTATCAGCCTATTGACGGCCCACTACATGGCCAGGCCTCCCTCCTTATAGGAGAGGGGATACCTCCTTCCTTATAGGAAAGATCAAATGCAAGCAAGTAAATGTATCATAACTAAAAGAATAATTAAAAACAATCCCCCAAAAAGTAATTTAAAAAAAGGAACAAAAATTAATAAATGAAATGCTTGAAGTTTTCTTTAGTCTTTATTTAATAAATAAAAATAAGAAAATAATTAAAGCCATTAAAATTAAAATACACATACCTACTGGTTCAGTCTTAACCTTAAATAGGCATCATATTTTTAAGAGCAAACGATCATTCATTATTCCATTGATTCATTCTTCAAATATACTTAGCTGATATAGTTACAAAAATAAATTAAATGGTCTTATAATTGAAAATTAATTTACATATTCTAATCTCACTATAAAATTTTATTTGCTTATAATATTAACATAATAATCTACGTAAACACTGTAAGAATATTATTGGAAACATAGTAAACATTATTATAAAAAAATAAGCGTTTAGACACATTAAACCTAAGTACTCTTAATGACACCTATCAATAAAATATGCAATAAATAAATCCGACGTAATTGCGTCTGAACACAAAATAATAAACTACTACCTGTATTACAAACAATGATAAAAACGCATAACGATCGTCGCTATAGGCTTGTCTTTATTTCTTTACAGCGCCAGTGAAAATAATTTGAGCCAAACAAAGTAAACAGAGAATACTTGTAAAGGGAGAGAGATACCCTAGTGACATTGACACTGTCATGAACTCCAAAACGATTGTAAATGTGTGTTTCAATTTGTTTGTATAGCTAGTACGAAAGTTGATTTTCGGAAATTGCACCATTTATGTAGCCGCAATGATACGAAAAGAAATCTATATCATTGGCGATCGGATTGTGAAGACAAACGTAAAAAAATCTCACGGCGGGAATTCTGTTTTCAGTAGACCGATAATGCGAAAGAAAAAACAATCAAATGATTTTTTCTTTTGCTAACCCATGGATATTTGAATTTGAGTCCTGCTCTTTAACCTTGAGGCTACATCAAATGAGTAAGCTAGCCCTGCGTTGAAGTTGATTGCATTATTATTTTGTAATACAGTAGCAGAAATTCTGACGCCAACAAGTCCTTGACATTCTCGAGTCAGAATGACACGGGATCGGAATTGGAGTCAATCTTCATAAAACGAGTCTTCGTCTATCTAAAGTTTCATTTATGAAAGTGTAGACAGTTGCATCGTAAAAACGTTAAAAATATTCGATTAAATAATTTAAGATGTACTAAGTCAATACAAACAAGTTACAAATTAAACAAAATGCCTAGATAATCTCACTGTAAAGTCTCATATTTTTATACTTAATACATAATTAAAATTATTTTAGTATAAATAAATAGAAATAAACAGTAACGATTAAGTTAAAAATAAATTATACTTATTTTAAAGCTCGATTTACTGAATATTCATAATTATGTTTCTATTACATAATAGATACTCTAACAGTACAAGTTTTTATACTTATCTAATTGGGTATTTGACACTAAACAAAATATTCGAGTTTAATTTTATTTTTTGAAACTTGATTTCTATAACAAATAAAATATAAATGAAACTAATTACATTGATCAAATAAATAAAAAGTTATAAGCATTTGAATATGTCTAATTAGACAGAGACAGCCATGCTGTGATGTGACGTCACACCACAGTATCGCCATAGTGGCTTAGTAGAAATATTCGTTTTGCAAAAAAGTACAGAAGACCCCTGCACCAAACATTTAAATGGCTGTAACTTTGCAGATCTTTACCGGATTTTTATTATTTTTGCAGCGTACGTTATTATTTTTTATCTAGGTTATAATTAAGGAATAAAATAAATTGAGTCAAATACCCAATTGGTTATTTCTATAGCGAGGTCAACTAAACGCGCGGGGTTTCCCCGGGTTTACCTACTCAAGCTTTCATTTTATGATTACAAATTCAGTAATTTTTGATTAACGTAACGCAATAACTGAATTATAAATTTAAGCATATGGTTTTAATAGTTTAAAAAGAGTACCACAGACACTGATGAAATCTGAGGCAGTTGCTCATTGATGTCTTAAAAACAAGAACATATTATTTACGTAATTAAAATTTAGGTTAGAGACAAAATATCGTAGACCGAGAATTTTTTTTTTAGTGTCATTTGTCTTGCAGTAGTCGTCCTCCAGTAGAAGTAGAGCGCCAACAAATTTCGTTGATATAGGCTACATCGTGAAGTGATTTGGATATAACCGCTATTGGATAATAGAGTCCAAATCTTTATCTTCGGCATTTACTTGAGCATTGAAGATTTATGAATAAATATATTAGTTGTTTTTGCCAGGAAGAAATTTCTTGAACCAAATAGTCTACAGGACTGCAGTTTTCTCTTTTTTTTCTATTTTATGTATCTGTGTATTGTAAATCATTTAATATATTTCTTTATCTACTTCTTCATATTCATGGTTTTATAATTATTTAGTAATACTATAAATTATATTATTTTATAATTTCACTTGTATCAGTCTTGTAGTTAACGATAGGTTTTTTGGCGACTTGTGTTTTTGTTTATCCACGATGGCGATGAGGATGTCTTAAATGCCGCCTACCTCGAAGCTTTAAATATCTGTAAAAGAAAATACTGACTTAGTATTTGAAATTAATTATGATAATCAGTTTAAATATAAGTCCTAAAATGAATATGCCTATAATTGCTAGAAGGTTTAACTTAGAGTATTGAGGTTTTATAAAATACAAGAAGAAAGGGGAAAAAAGCAAAAAAAATAAAATTTAACTTTGTAACGGAACTGATATAATTGGAAGAACTTACTTAAGTAAGAAATGTACATAAAATAATAACAATATTTGCATCCAACTATCTTGTACTCGTAAACTCTAATTTATATATTAACTATAAGCCTATACTAGTTGTAATATCTTGGATAGATTAGTATTAACTTGAGAAATTAATTATTATTAATTATGAATGATGTCGAAAAGTACTCTTTTATCATGGATAAATAATGCTATAAAATATTTCTAACAATACTGATTTTCGTGACTCCTTCCTTGTCGAATCAATGTTTTATTGACTACCGAGATTTGAACCCGAACTTTAACTTTCTTACTTTATTGGTATGTCCTATATTGTTTACGATTGAAGATAATGTCTCTAAATAATATTTCCAGTCTCATAATAAAAAAGCATTTTGAGCCTTATTTTCAATGCAAAATCTCTTCGTATTTCCAAGCACTTGTAAAACAAGTTTACCGGAAATCTAATATGTTATTACGGTATATTTATTTTAATGACATACGTAAGCGGTACATATTTTCAACGTAAGTAGTAGTGCGTTTTATGTTGAAAAAGTGAAAAAATTCTTAAGACTAGCAATGAATATTAAAATCACTAAAGTACTTAATTTCACAGACAGGTTTAATTTTTTTTATGAAAGTGCTAAAATTTAATTTTAATCTTTTTTTAAAAATAACTAATTATAAAATTATGGTTATTATCAATTATATAAATATTTATTATTGATTCAATGTATTGTATATTATACATATAATATATTTTACTAAAGTTTCATTGGATGAAAATATATGGATGACGTTCATTCCGTTACTTAATTTTGTTTAAGAGTTGTGGGTGGATGGAAAACAGGGTGGCTTTCCCAGTAGTGTTACAGCGTTGAAGTACACTAAAACTTTCTCTTTAATAATTGCTGTCAGTATGTAACAGTCTGTCTAATTAATTACAACGATTTATTTTGTACTTGAATAAGGTTTTTTGTATATCTAATCTTTATATTAGGTAGCTTTCTTTCCTCAGGGAAAGTTGTAAAAAATAAAGAAAATTAACCTAAGCATATAATAAAAGCTTTTAAAAAAATTAATGTAATTAATGTCATCTAGTAAAAATAAATACTTAAGAGGCCTAAGAGACATCCAAATATTTATTTTACTTCAAATCTCTTCGAGAGAGTCAAGATCACAAGAAAAAACTAAAACAAAAACTAAATATTAATATGTAAAATGACAAGATACTTACTCATCTTCAGAGATGCACTTCACATGAAAAAATCTCATGTTCTGTCCACATATAGTCGAACTTCCAAAAACTTCACGTTTTGCTCTCACAAGTATTCTATCACTTATCACATTTAACTCATTGCCGATCGATCGATCGACGCTTTCGATCGACACGTTTTCGACCGATCCGATCACTCTGCATTCGACGCGGCCACTGAAGCACGCGAGCCATAAGCTTAGGATATATATAAGGAAAATGGACCTCATTTTGCTGATGCGTATGACCAACTGATGATTTTGTAAAGGGTAGAGACACTTTTATACAAAACATAGCGTGATTCATATTTCTATGCGGAATTTTGGACATTCTATTAGCATACTATGTTAAAAAAATTTTCGTCAAACTGTATGTATATAATACGAAAGTTTTATTAATTGTTTAAACAGGGTATTAGAAAATAAAAATACATACATTTTTATAGACATCCATAATTTATTACCATCAATTATAAAATTTTTTATTCAGTATATTTATTCTTAATTCGACATTTTTAAGCATTTCTATAATAATTAATAGTTTACTATTTTTTAATTATTCTACAATATTCACTTAACTTAATTTATTCTTAGATTTCTTAACTTTACGATTAGATATAATATTTTGGTATCGCCACCAAAGAAATATTCCACAAGAAAAAACGAAAAATAAAGAAATTAGAGTACCTATTAGTATGGTCTCGTTGGGTTAGGTTTAACTTGTTCGATTTACTTTTCGTGAGATTTGGGTTAAAATATTGACTCTCTATTTCAAGAATTTAAGGAAGTTATTAGAGAGGAGAGGCGGCGTGAGTTCCATGTATGTTACATCGAACTTGTTCAAGTTTGCTATTAAGAATTATGGTTTGATTTGATTTAGGCTAAAACTAGGGTGATATCTAATGATCAGAGTACCTAAGTATATGTCTACATATCTTGTAGCTGAAAATAAATTGAAGTGTGATTCATAAAATGAATGTCATCAAGCTCTTGGTGCATTTCAATTGTTAGCGGTTACTAACCGTAGGTAGAGTCCCCGCTGTCTAATAACACTACGAATAACTCAGACAAAGATAGAATCAAGCTAATTATAAAAATATAATTTATTAAAATATAACAAGCATCCCTATTAATTAACTTTCAAAATTTTAATTAAATTTATATGTAAGTTAGGTAGTTACAATTAAAGAAAATTAATGAAATTGGTACATTGATACATTAGTAAAATGAATTTATTTGTTCCATATTGGCGATGAACCATTTTAACCTTTATTTGAGAACCTCATATCCTCGCTGAACATTCATCGAGAAAATAATTAAAGGAATGGAATATAGTCCTCAAATTGTAAGTTTTGAAGCATTTTGCGGTTAATTGATATTTATGATGAGTGCACGATAAGGTAGCATTATCGCTACCACAATGCATCCATAAAAAAGTATACTTTTATGTTGCACTTTGCAAAGTGTAGCATGTAAAGTATGCCGCCCTACAAAGTCGCTCTGACAGCCTGTGTCAAAGGTGGTAAGGTGGTGTTATTTATATACGTTATATCAATCTATGCTAATAAATAAGTAAATAAAAAAGTAAGACTGTCCGTCTGTTACCTTTTCGAGGCTCAACCATGGAAGCGGCATTCCGCAAGTAGTAGCAAGAGATCAAAAACCCAATACCAAAGATCGAGATGTAGCGATAAAGCAAGTATAACAAAAATTCAAAACCTTTTTTGTTTGTTTGTCTGACAAACAAAAAAGGTTTTAATTGTCAGTTTTTGGTCTGTTGTGCAGAGCTCCAATTTTAATTAATTACGTATGAAATTCACTTAAGTTATTAATATCTTATAGGCATTGTTTCATAAAGATCGGTCGAAATAATCTGGAAAATATATATTTGGACGCGGACGGAGAGGTAGACTTAGCTATTACCCTAACACCTTAGAACTTTTAAACTCCGCCATCAATTTTAAATAGGGTTTTTCAATAGATAGAATAGGTAACGTAAAGTTTTATAAAAATTGGTTGATGGTTCAAGATTTCCACGCGAACAAAATCGCGGGCGTCCACTAGTACAATATTTAAAAAAAATTATTAAAATATTAACATTATCGTGTATTCAAATCTTGTTGGTATCGGCGTGATATCTGGGGGAGGTCCGTCCTTGCGAGTGGATCCGGGCGAGGAAGCTAGGCGTGCAGTCCAGCGCGGTGGCGGGGCGGACTGGGGACGGACCGGTCCGACCCTCCAGCCAGTACGTCGTCATTTCGCCTTTACCCTGCACAAGATAAAGTTAAAATTACAAAAAGTTTTTTTAAATAATAGCGATTTAATACAATTTTTTTAGATATCGTATACCATCTTAAAAAAGAGGTTCTCAGATAGACCTGTATGTTTGTATGTATATCTATCCTCGATTGTTCGGCTGGCCAATTGACGTCGTTTTCAGAAAAGTAATTATTACATTTAGGAGAACGATTTGGTATTTTAAACTTGTTCAAAAAGAGGTTTTCAATTATAGTTTGTATGTATGTTGTACTTTGAAGATGGTTTGCTTTTTTTTTTGAACAATTATTAAAATATTAACTACTAGCAGTCGCCCGCGACTTCGCTCGCGTGAAAACCTCTTAGGTATCCTTCTAATTTTAAAGACAGACTTTCATATATAGTGTGCTCATTCCCCGCTCTCCCTCTCAATTCAATTTTTCTTCCCGTCAAGCAATATCCTTCGTCCCGTACCGTGTACATTCTGATCTACATTGTTGTTAAACATTATACGACATTTCAGTACATTAACAATATATATTTATGGCAAGTTGATGGGTATAAATTGATGTTAAATAGTATAATTCACTGTTGAGAGTAGCCTTTATAATAAACAAATAATTTTACAATCCGATACGCAGATAGAGATCGAATTCTGGATCCAACACCATATTAACGTTTCTATCATGAAAGTACCAAAATGCTGACCTCTATTCAGTAAGTATAATATAACACAAAGGAGGTCAACTAAATCTGGACGCCATAGAGGCAGGGCCGCGCTCTTTAGAAATTTTGTAATATCTCCGAAAATATATAACTAATTAACATACTATAAAAGGCAAATCTTATCTCTATAACATCCTTGTGATTACTAAATAATTTATTTTGATAAGGATTTTAGTTTAGTTCTATAAATAATGACGTTAACGTAAGCATATGAATTAAATGATTTTTTAAAACACAAAAAGTTATATATCTGCGAAAATATAAAAGATAGATATATGCTATCGCGGATTTTTTTAGAACTTCTTAAGATGCATAAAGTTTTCATACAATATTTTCAATTATATCCAATAGCTAAGGCTGCGCACGCGATTTACGCCGATTTCATAAATTTTACGGTCCGACTCGCACGACAAAAACTGTGATAACTCGGGTAATATATACAATACAAATATAAAATATAGCCTATGACACTCGCCGATAACGTAGCATTCTACTGGTGAAACCATTTTTTAAATCGGATCAGTGGTTTCGAAGATTATCACCGATAGATCTTTATTTACAAACTTATAAACTTACAAAGTTTACCTCTTTATAATATTAGTATAGATAATGTTTGTTATAGTAATATATACATATGATTTAAGGTAATAATAAAATATATATATATATCGTTACAAGTGTGCCTAAAATTTTGAAGAGTTCCCTCAACTTTCCCAGGATGAATTAACCGACTTCAGAAATAAGAAGTCCTCAACCTCCTTATTTTTGAAGTCGGTTAATAAGTTTTAATAGTAGTAGATTGTGGAATAATCCTGTTCCTGTGTTCTTCTTGTGTAAATAGGTTTTTGTTTTTATTTGTTGTAAGGTAGCGCTTGATGGCAAGTGTTGATGCAATCTATGATGGAGTCGGACTAACTTGTGTGGAGTACCTAGGATGAAATCTACATCCCTTACGGTTGCTACACGACATCGTACCGGAACGCTAAATCGGTCGCTTGGTCGGTAGGCTTGCAACTAGCCACAGCTGACGCCCCCCACAGCAAAAAGCTTAAGTTTATGCAGTCGGAAGTTGTTGGCGGAGGCAGTCAGAACCATCCGGTTTATATGATTAAGAAATGCTCAGGAAAACCCAAGACGTTACAACGGTATGACATAATTTAACCTTGACATAGCAACTTTCTTTCCCTAAGTTAAAAATGAAGACGTCAGAAGCTCAACATTTAAATAGGAAATATGCATGTCACCAGGGTACGATATATAGTTGAATTGTTTTGTTATTTCTATTGCGACAATAATTGAAGATGTAAAGAATTAAAAACAAAAATGTAGTTGCAAGCTTTAGTCAGCCGCATGGTTGTCAGGTAAAACATTACAAAATATTCATTACACCAGGCAGTTTTATTTTAAATTACTTTACATCATTTCCTTTAAAAGGACGTAAAAAGACCTATTGCTTGCTTGCTTGCTTTTAATATCACTGCGTGCAAATTTTTAATCGGCAACTTATCAAACTAATGTATGCGATATACTCCCTCGACATTCATTTCAAATTAGTTTTATCTCAGAATCTGCAGAATCGAGTATATTCTCGTGATATATAGTGCTCAAAGCATGCACCCCTATTTTTAAATATAACTTTCACGCCAAATAAAAAAGCTATTTTGGAGCTAAATATCAGATGAAGATAAAAAATAGCATTTTTTGTTCATTCTCTTCGGGAATTAAAAATATTACAAATAGTGATGTCCTCAGTCACCAGACCTTTAGCTTTGTGGCAAGCTTTAGAAAAAGACCTTTAAATATTTAACTGCGTGTCGTTCTTCCCAAAGCCACCGTGGCTTATCTACATGGATGTAACGTACTTACTTATGATGGGAATAGGGAATGACAAACTTTTAACTTTTATTAAATGATAGAAGTCTGGCTACCACAGGTTTTTAGACTATTTTCAAGATGATTCATTATAAAGAAATTTTGCTTTATTAATTGCGTAATATGATGTACATTTAAGGATGACATCAGTGTGGAGTAATTCTCAAGTAACAATCAATAGAGTGTTATAAATTGACTACCAACCATTTGAGACAGATGATCAGGACAACTCGCTGCATTTTTATTTAGTTATTATATCATACACGGACATTGACATGTAGCCTATCTGAAAAAAGTTATAATAGGCGAGAGAATATTGTCCATGTGTAGCACATGTAATGTGATTAGTCCACCTGATTAGGAGCCGACCAACACTGCACTTTACGGTGCGAGGTCGCTATGCAGCACTATGGGACCCCAACGTCTATCTGCTTTTTGAACTGTGTGCCCTGTCCATTGCTACTTCAGGTTACAGTGTCTTTAGTTCTTCTGCGGATCTCTTCATGACTGATTCGATCTCACAGATACACCAATCATAGATCACTCCTTGGCCCGCTGAGTAATTCTGAGCCTTCTTAACTATTTTTTTAATATGATAGCAATAGGAACGGCTGAAACTCACGTTAATGTTGTTGGACTATGCCCGACTAGTTTCGAACCCCTACGGGGTCATGAGTTGCTTATACAAACAAAGCGGTATGAAGCAATCAATTTCAATACCTATGGCGTACATTTACCTATTTACTCTTATCCTATACGGTTTCAAAATAATTGCGTGTGCTCGTACCTTTATCTGCATAGAAATAAACTGTAGATTGATTCACATAGGTCATGAACCGACCGCATAAATTCTCTTTAGATTAATTATTCTATTACGACTTGAGGATAACGGTCAGGTTGAATGATACACTCAATCCAACACGTGGTGGTATTTTGTGCCGCACGGCTGGGTTTTACCCGATTTTCGAGACATAACCCACCTTATTGTAACTTTTTATAAAAAATAATTATTTAAGGGAAATACTGTTCGACTGCTTCATTGGTCTAGTGGTTAGAATATGTGGCTTCGAATGCTCCTGGGTTCGACCCCTGGATCGGGTTGTGGGATTATTCTGAGCTTTTCTTTTTTTCTGAGAAATTTTCAGAAAATTCTAAGCAAATTCAGGAAGTTGATGGTGGTTCACCCCAGTGCCTAGAAGAGCACATTATCTTTTACTAAATATCTTCTGTTGTATATTTTGTGTGTGTTTGTGTCAAACACTTTTTTTCGTTAAATCAAAATATAAGCTGGATCTCAGACCATAAGCGACAGTTGCCTACGTCACCTAGGTCAAGATCGCGCCGTTTAACGCCAACGCCGTTCGCTATTACGCGGTGGTTTCTTACGATTTACGCTCGGGTTTTTCCGCAGGTTAGAGATTACCCACCTGTAGTGAGGAATACCGACACATTACTTAACCTCAGTTATACGTGTAATCTATTTTTAGTTAACTTGCCCAGAGGAAGGAAGTTTTATGATTATTTACATAGGTATTTCTTTTATACAGCCCACTCCTACACTTGATTCTATGGCGTATTTTGTATTTTTTATTATGAACGTTTAGAAAAATTCTAATTTCAAGTAATTATATTGCAGTAACAAGGTCAAAAATTGTTTTTAACAACTCTTAAAAAGTAAGAACATTTTGTAGCCTATACTTGATTTTACCAACAAATTTTCATCATCATTCTGTCTGTCACGATTTGTAGCCAAAATAGCTGTATACAAAACATTTACATTACAATAGGTAGCTTAAAAATGTGAGTTTAATTTTAACAAAGAAAAGGAAGACGAAAAGTACTTAGCAGAAAATAGAGTTTTTGCGGCATAGCCTTTTAGATACAATTAGTATCCAACATGAAATTGGTCGTCAAAATCTTATTCACGTCAAACCATAGGCAATATAAGTTTAGGTTTAAATGCAAAATCAACATAAATAATATCTTATCAAATAAAACATAATGTTACATAATAATGTGTTGTTTGTAAATAAACTACCTAACTGTTTAACTACAAGCGCCGCAAAAACTTGTTTGATTTGAAGCCGGTTTGATGGGATTCCGACTAGCAGGGTCGGGCGCGAGCCAGTAATGAGCAAATTATAGCTTGCGCACGTGTTTGCAACTGACTGATGGAAAATCCGACCGCGTTCACGCGCCAAAAGTGAGCCTGTGCTTACCAATATCAGTTCCGGATAATATTTAATATAGTTCTCACAGTCTTCTTTAAGGCGCTCAAAAAAGATATTAACGCTAATGGAAAAGTGCTAATTAAATATATTTAGATGTATTCTTTCTTAGTGCGGTGTTTTAAGAACCTTCAGTTTTCAGGTTTAAGCTTTGTTTTTAAAGTTTCCAACTTTACATACCGACAGAAATTAACTTTGACCTTGGAACTTAGAATGTTATAATTTTTCGAATATGGTGGCGCCAGCGGCAATGATACGCGACAAAGTTGAAATTTAGAAAAAGCACAATAAAATCCATAAAATGATTAATTGTCCAAAGTCATATAAAACTATCCATTTAAAACTACCAGATGTATGGACTATAAATTCCACAGAATATATTTTTTGATCCGAAGACAAAAGTGTATCGCTTGCACTGTACAAAAGTTATCAAATGCCATGAAGAGCTTTGCCAAAAGCTCTACATGCCGTTTACAAGGATCCCTAAATTGTGATATGGAGTTGCATTACGATTTTATGATTTACCAAGAATTGAGCAAAAAAGACGCACAGAACAGAATTTACAATTAAATGGTTACTCGAGATAAATTCTTGGAAACAATTACCTACAATAAATATGTGTCATTATTTGTGTGCACTTCAACATACGCATTTTGTTTTATCCATGGAGTTGATATGTACTTTGTACACTTGTGGCTTACTTTTCTCAGAACCGCATTTCCTAGCGACAAAAAAGGAGCTTTTGTTTAGTCAGTCTATTGTCTGTAGAGTATATTATGTGGTCTGTTTTCTTCTTTTAATACTGTTTACGATTAAAGAAATATTGCCCTACAGCAAAAACTGTGCGACTCTGTTAAGAGCCATTTCGAGTATGATCGCATCGCTCCAAAATAGGACACACAATTTCTTATCGCGCGACCAGTTTCATCGCACGGTGAAATCGCATCGCATCATCGCGCGAGCGATGCCAATAGGGCGGCTAATCTTGTCAGTGTCAGTAACAACCATGTAAATTTTCACGTCTGGGGAATTAAGTTAATTTTGATCTGAAACCACATGCACTGAATCAACGAGACAGACATATACACAAATACTGCGTTTTTCGAGCGTATGTATGTATATCCATTTCTTCGGCACGCGCTACAGCCTAAACGGCTAAACGGATTTTGACATGTGAGGTGTCGTTGAATTTGTCAAAATTGTGGTAGTGACATAGGCTATATAAATTTTCAAAATGGCGCCTGTAAATGGGGGAAAAAAGGGGGGGGGGTATATTTTTTTCTCTTATCTTAGCAATATGGGTACCAATTGAAAGGTCCTAAAAAGACCATTTCAAAAATATAAATATCATATTACTTTTTTAACAAAAAATGGCAAAAAGTGTACCGTCTCATTTCTAAACCATCAACTAAAACTAAAAAGTCTCAAATAAAATTATTATTATAAAAACAAAAAACCCGACTGCTTAGAAGTTATGAACTGAAAAGAGAAAAACAAGGATCACTATATCTGTATAAAATTCTAAATACTTTATGGTGCTGCAGGCGGGGACAAACGTAGTTTTGGTAGATCTTTCTTTTCCCGCAGGTTAAAGTATTTTGTCCCTGTTTGTAGCACCATAAAGTATTTAGAATTTTATACAGATATAGTGATCCTTGTTTTTCTCTTTTCAGTTCATAACTTCTAACCAGTCGGGTTTTTGTTTTTATAATAATAATTTTTTAATGTCGTGTTTGATAAATTAGGTAATCACCTTCACATCGACGACCCCTCTCGGCGTGGTGATGAAGCGCCCGGTCTTGTCCAGAGCTCGCTTCACGTCTCCAGATATTTGTATCTTCATTGCTGGAATTTGATTAAATATTGAATAAAGGTGTAACTTTGCAGAAGTTCATCATCAATAATTAATAATTTATTAATTTTGTTATTTTCAATCTTAAATTATTACTTTTGAAAAATAATGTAACAATTACGTATTATTGACGATTCAAAAAGATCTTAAAGATTTCATTGAATAAAGATTTTTTTATTTTGAACTGATAGACGTTAGGACCACAATTTGCAGGAATGACAACCTCACACCGGAAATTGCTGAGTGTGTCGACTAGTAGGACCGTTGGCATCAAGCGAGTTACTAAAATCTGGATACAGGCCGTTCAATTGTTTATAACGTATATAGCTTACGTTCTCCAGTGCTCTCCATCCTGCTAGCGGTGTTGATGGTGTCTCCAAACAGACAGTAGCGAGGCATCTTAGTGCCCACGATGCCAGCCACGCACGGCCCGGTGTGGATGCCGCTCCTCATGCATAGGGCCTTTAGTGACAATACATTCCGCTATTTATTAATTTCTTCGTTAAAAATATTTACTATATTATGAAGTACAATACAATACTTATAGGTACTAAAATACTGGCTACATAATAAGCTTAAAAGCATTTTAAAAGTTTTAGAAAGCATTTCCCAGGTCGCCCCAAACACATATGTTTTTTTCTTTTCTTTCAGTCCTTTATTAATTATATTAAGTAATTAATAAGGCCGTTTATAATAGACTGGCGTTCATGATGGTGGAGATGATGATGATGATAGTGATGAAAATAATGATGATTTAAATCGTAAGCGCAATATTACCTTAAGTACCTGATAAGGGCGCTGGAGCAAGTACTGCTAGCAGCTCTAGAATATGCTACATCATCTTTTACAAGCGCTTCTAGTTGTTCTAAAGTACTCTACATCTGCTTCTGTCGCTGATGATGATGATGATGATGATGATGATGATGATGATGATGATGATGATGATGATGTTGATGACGACTAGATATAGTGCAGTTTAAAGCATAGACACAGAGCGCAATATTACCTAAGTACCTGATCGGGGCGGTGTGGCAGACGACACATGGCCGTCGCCTCCAATAGCTCTAAAGCCATGCTAGCTATCTCCGTAGCGTGCTTGTTGCCTGTGGTAACATATATCTTTGTCAGTACAAAAACTATATGAAAATGTTATACAATATCGTGCACCTAAAATACATCTATTTACGTTAAAAAATGTCATTCTGGACATTAAAAATCACTCATTTTCCATTGTCCAGGATGATGACTCTGGATGAATATTTAGAACATATTAGGGACGAGTAGAGAATGTTATATTAACAAACGCTAATTTTATCCCAATTATCCCAAAAATTTGAATCTATATAGGAAAAATCGTGGGACATAGATAGTATAATGTAAATAAAGTAGGTACCATTTCTGACGGGAAGCCCAGAAGCGACCATGTACGAGTCCCCGATTGTCTCGATCTTGTACACGTCATAGCATTCGATCCTCTCGTCGAACAGTTTGTACACTGAATTCAGAAAGCTTATCACCTGCAAATTATTTAGATATTATTAGCAGACCCGGCAAACGTTGTTTTGCATTAAAAATTTAAAAAAAAAAATTAGATGAAAATTAGATAGTAACAAATTCTCAGACCTGCTGAATACGGATACAAAATTTGGTAAAAATCGGTAAAGCCATTTCGGAGGAGTACGGTAACTAACATTGTGACAGGAAAATTTTATATATTAGAAATATTTAGTTAGGTACTATGAATCGAACGCTTCGCTATGAATAGGTATGCAGTGGTTTTAAGCACATGCCTTCCTTTTGTGGTGATTTACATAGTCAGTATCGAATGTACGAGTAAATTCACGTAATACTGCGGTATGCAAAAGTGATTGAATTAATCAATGTCTTAAAATGATGACTCGGTACTGTAATTACTCACAGGAAATTAAGTGTATTGTATTACCTTTAATGGCTAGACACCTATGTGTATATCAATATTGGACGTGATCGCTGGTAGATGCGTTTCATCATCATCATCGGCCATCATGCATCCACTGTTGGACATAGGTCTCTTTTAAGTAGCGCCAGCCTTCTCCTTTATTGGCTTTTTGTCTTCAATCAAAGCCAGCCACCCTCCGGAGATCGTCGCTCCACCTAGTCGGGGGACGCCCTACTCTCCGCTTGCCGAGACGCGGTCTCCACTCAAGGACCTTGCGACTCCAACGGCCATCAGTCGCTCGACAGACATGACCAGTCTACTGCCACTTCAAAGTACTAACCCTGACAGCTATGTCAGTGCGGTTATTTTAGTTCTTTGGCGAATTACTTCATTCCGGACTTTATCTCTCAAAGAAACTCCGAGCATAGCTCTCTCCACGTTGAGCGATTTGAAACTTATGGCCCAGCTTTGCCGTCATTGTCCACGTCTCGGCACCGTAAGTCATGATGCGTTTATATACCAGTAATGGAAAATATGTAACGACTAATGGAGCTAACAGAAGTATTGTTTTAATGTTGACTTTGACGACTTGAATTCTTTGTTCACGAAAACGTAATTACGACGTCATCTTAATTGAATTGTGAAACCATCCAGCCATACTAATATAACCATCCAAAACATTTCATCTAAATAGGATTAACCATTTAGGAGAAGTTAGATGGCAAATATAAATCAACTATCATATTTGGGATTCGCTCGAAGTTAATAGTATATCTAGAGGTTCTCAAAATAGGGCTTGAAAATGCGGCCAAATGGTTCCAGTAAAGAAAGGTAGGCAGTGCCTGCTCCACGCTCGACTTGGCGGGGGCACTGCCGTGCACCCTGATATGTAAAAGTACTTACTTACTATAAAACTACTTTAGATAACATTAAACCCTAATAATATGTTTACAATATTATTGTAATTCGTTTAGGTAGCTAAATATTTAGTTCTAAATTTATACAAACCTCAATGAATTTTATAACTCTTATAATTTCCACGATAGGTATAAATAATCCGCCAAAATATAACAACAAAAAAAATTTAATTGGCTAAAAGGCTTGCGGGCTCCTAAACATTAACTGATTTATAAAAGGTTTAAGTTTCAAATCTATCGACCTAGAGTCTTATTACCTATCTATTATTTCCAGATATTTCCTTGGGAACGGGATCCAAGGGAGTAAAACCGCGGGTCCCAGCTAGTAGGTGAATAAAAGTAATAAAAACCGCAGACAGTCGGGTGTATCATCAAGGGGTTTCGCAAAATTTCACAACAAGTAGGTAACACATCGGTTTTACCTGGTAAGGCGTGGACACGGCGGCGATGGCAGTGAACCCCACTATGTCACTGAAGTATACTGTAACTGACGAGAAAAACTCCGCCGGCACCTACGAATTGGGAAAATTATTATGCATTGGATTGCGTGTATTCTGGGTATATCTTGGGTCAGGCAATGGAATAAAATACTGAGTTTTTTCTATAAGAAATTTCAGTAATTTCTAAGCTATAAGTGGGAAATTAGTGCTATTACATCCCGTGGTTTCCCTTTCCGTTATAATTATTAATATCTGATACTGTTAAGTAAAACTAAGTTATCGACATGCGCGGTGGGAAAACGGTGGCTGTCGAAACTTGTACCTGTTGAGTCTGTTTCAGTTGTTTAGCGACGGTCGCAGGCAGCATCTGGTAGAGGAGGGAGTCACTCAACTCTTTCTCGTACTCCAATTCCCTGGCCTTTTCTGACAGGTTACGCGCATACACCTGGAGTGAGAAATTGTAAAAAATAATGAAATTTAAGAGTTGTAGATTTTTTTGTTGCAGAATTTGTTGGGAAGTACTATTGCCATCGACTAACAGGCCGGTTCTGAACTTTTGACTTCTCGATGTTAAATCCAGCCCTTTTACCGTGGAACTATTGATATTACAAATAAACATTAATACAATAGGTATTATAATACTCAGGTACTTATTTAATATTGGGATAATTAAGGAAAATTATGTTGTAGACTATCAATTTTATTATTGTGATAATTGGATTGATTTTTAACCGACTTCGAAAAAAGGAGGAGGTTCAAAAGGAGGAGGTTCTCAATTAGTCTAGATGTATTTTCTCCGAGCTTTCTACTTTAAATACGTTACCTAAACTTAGATGGTACCGATTTCATAAATATGGTTAAGTAAATTAATGTAACTAAATGACGCAATTATTTTATACTTTTTAGTGCGTTTTGAAGTCGATTTTATTTTTCGTTAAATAATTTTTATGAGCATTTTTCATAATTAAACTGAGTTTGAGTCGCAATATTACTAGTTTAGGAAAGTTGTTGTCTTGTGTCTCTATGTACTTGAAAGTAAAACTCTTTTATACCATAAAACGTTTTTATTGTTTTTTATTTATCTCTTGCAAGTTTTTCCCGTAAACTAATTTCAAACTAATGTAGACCCCACACGCAGACCCCGCATGCTGATAATGATGGTAATCAAGTACGCATTAAGCTTCAATTTGAGAGCAAAAGAAACCCAAATTGGGTTAAGTTTTTTACTTTAATAATTAACCCCTTTCCGTATCTCAATTTTAAATCGACATAGGTCTCTGAACTTCTAGTTTTAGTTAGTTTAAAAATAATATATAAATATAAAAACTAAATGAACCCCTAGTCGGTCTAACCACCCAACCGCCCTCCCGAAAATGTCGGAAAAAAGTCTTTTTATACTTTTTTTGTTTTAAGCCCAATCCGCTCACAGCGTATCTAAATATCGAATCCGACTATATTAACTAACCACAAGCTGTGCCGGCGGTTTCTCCCGTCTAGTTTCCGGTTTCGGGAATACCGTGGGCATCGGGATACAAAGTAGCCTATGTATAATCCTTCTCCATTTTAAATACCAATCAAACCAGTATTTGCGGCTTTAAGTTGTGACAAACACTCACACACACATACTTACACAGACACAAAGTTTCGCGTTTATAATTATTAGAGTGACAAGGCAATGTATGTCGCAACTCTCGTATATTGAATGAATGTGATGTCACAAGGCCAGCCACTGTTGCGGGATCCTACACGTCACTACTCTCCGTATCGCCTCACTTGACCTTTGTCAAGGTTGTATATTCTATAAAGGGAGGGAGGGTAAAGAAAATTCTTGACTATAATTATATTGTTGTAATCATGGATTTATGGATTTTACTAAGGTAATGATAATGATGGGCCGCTCTCCAACACGATGGGCTGACCAACTGATGGAAAGCAACAAGAGGAATTTCTATACGATAGTGAAGATGGCTACCGATAGAAGTCGGTGGAAAAAATTGACCCGTTCGAAGTTGGGATCTTACCAGGACCACGATATTCAGTAATGAATGAACGACTACAGAGTGAGATATAAATGCGTATCCCGCTATCGCGATTTGTGAAGCTCTTGAGCATTAATACTAATAAATTGTTATTCTGCTATTCCTGACTAAGATAAACCTAACAAATCAAAAGTTTATGAAAATCCAGCCTTTCTCGAGTTATGTTTTATATTTATTCACACACATAATGGTAAGTGATGATGCAGCGCAAGATAACTTGCTAAGAACGGGGAAATTTGTTAAGAATAGGATGTGATATACACCCTACGAATTCTGCACGGCCGATGCTTCGCACCAGATAAAACTGCAAACGAATCGAAATCGAAATCCATCGTAGGACCTTCGTTTTATAAACCCATCGCGCATTCCACTGTGCCAGAGAGACCGTCAAAAGATTATGTTAGTGATGAATGAGAAATGACGTCAGCAAGGCCGTCTGTTGTTACGGGACTACCACGTCACTGTTACTGCCCATATCACACTTGACCTCATCTGACCGCAGCACGTGCTCCGTGATTCATTGCTCTATTGTATTGTAATATTATCATTATCTATTACTAGCTTATTAATCGAATCACTTAAAGAGAATAATAAAATATTAATAAAGAATCATTTAATTACAATAAATTTTTGACGCCCTCGTTGTCGCAGTTGTATGGGCAGCATTTATAAGAGGGAGGTCCTGGGTTCGATTCCCGCTAAGGCCGATTAAGATTTTCCAAATCGGTCCAGGCCTGATTGATAAAGGCCTCGGCCGTGGGTATTTACCACCCTGCCGGCAAAACGTACCGCCTAGAGATTTAGCGTTCTGGTACAATGTCGTGCGGAAACCGAAAAGGGTGTGGATTTCCCTCCTCTTAACAAGTTAGCCTGCTTCCATATTAGATTGCATCATCACTTATCATCAGGTGTGTTTGCAGTCAAGGGCTAACTTTAATGTATATGACACAATATAAAGTATAAAGCTTTTATGAAAACACACAAATGACATGTCGCCATGGATATGATGCTGTTTGCCTAAGCTGCTCTGCCGAGCGCCTTTCATTTTACACCTACTCCTCAACCAGCTGTATTATGAGACGCGATAGATGGAAAATTATTTGAAACGATGGAAAATTTTTCCGTTTAATTAATAACCTTGTAAGCCAGCTTATATTTAATTGAATTTAATTTATTTATACTTTTTTGCGGAATTATAAGATAATGTATATAAAAGCTTAAATGTTACAAGCTTATATGAATGGCAGTAGAACCCTTACAAGATAATAAAGAATCATTTAGATTACACAACATTTTTGACGCCCTCCTGTCGCAGTGGTATGCGGGGAGCATTTATAAGAGGGAGGTCCTGGGTTCGATTCCCGCTAAGGCCGATTAAGATTTTCCAAATCGGTCCAGGCCTGACTGATAAAGGCCTCGGCCGTGGGTATTTACCACCCTGCCGGCAAAACGTACCGCCTAGAGATTTAGCGTTCTGGTACAATGTCGTGCGGAAACCGATAGGAGTGTGGATTTCATCGTACTCCTAACAAGTTAGCCCGCTTCCATCTTAGATTGCATCATCACTTAACATCAGGTGTGATAGCAGTCAAGGGCCAACTTATAGTCAATAAAAACGTTCCTACGGGTACTGCGGTTTGGTGGACGACTCTGAATGTTTGAATCTGTTATTATTAAATGTCAATGTCGAGCATTTTCCATCTTCCGTTTTCCCTACAATGTAAGTGTCCTTTAAGTCGAGAGTGAATATCTAGGCAAACGCATTCCGTAAAAGTAAGTTATAAATGAATAAAAACGTAATGCTATCGGTCGGGCAGGACAATAATATCTATTATGTCTGGATTGTTAGTTTTAGTGTAATTTTCCTTACATTTGTAATGGTATGACACAATAATTAGAAAAAAACTTGTAAAAACCCAACGTGGAATAAAGTGTCCATTTTTCCCCACTGGTCTGTGATTCAACATGGGCAGGAATTTTTAACCGACTTCCAGAAAAGAAAGTTCTTCAATTGGATGCGTATTTTTATAAGGTTTCTTTTAACTTGCTTGTATACGGTTTAAGTGAGGGCCAAATTTTAAAAGCCTAATAACCATGTACATGAGCTCTAGAACATTGATATTTCATGTACGTTTAGTTCAGTTTTACAAAATAATTCCTGAAATTCCATGCAAAGCGTTACCTTTTAGAATTTACGACAACATTCTAGCGGACGGGGATTGAACCTACGATCTCTCGGTTTTGAGGCCATTTATCTGTGGAGTTATTGAGGCTTACAAAGAACTTAACGCTGCAGCCAGGATTCATTGCGTGTGAAGTTATTTTATAATGAAAAGGCCATGCATATCTCCGCACAAATAACGACTTTCAAAATAACTTATCAAAATTAAAAAGTAATAATTGATATGTTATATTTATTATTTCTAGCCCGCCAATCCGGACTGGCCCAACGTGGTGGATTTACGCTTTTTATCCCCTCTCAAAAGATAGGGGAGGCTTGGCCCTGTAGTAGGACCATAACAGGTCACTAATATTCATTATGATGACTTATTTCCACATAAATATAATTATAATAATTTAAATAACCTAGGAATAAAAATAGTTTTATATTATATCAGTTTTTTGTTTATTGACTTTTTATAAGCATTGTTAAAAATAAAAAAAACTGAAATTACATAAATCAGAGGAACAAAAAATATTATTAAAATTTGTTCACCTCGCTAGGGTGCCCATCATGGAGACAACATTCCCGCGCTAAATTGCGATAGAAATGAGACCTGCTATCAATATTTATATTGCTACAAAATTCCCAGGTTAATTGTTTTTTGAAAATAATTACATACACGCTTACATAATATAATTAAATAAATATTTTCCCTGTGCCGTTATATGTGGTAGGTAAACAAGCGAAGACCTTGACCGTCGTCGTGAAGTGTTTAAGCGATACCACAATAATACCATGGGTTTATTTATAACTTGAGCGATACATTCATGGTGGTATTTCCGAGAATTGCGATATTCCAGATTAGACAGCATTACGTGTCGATTTCGTAAGTTTTAAATCGCGTGTATACATTTGCGGCTAATGTGATCATCCAAATACTAATATTACGAATGAGAAAGTGTCTGTTATTTAACTTAACGCTACCAAACCACTGAACCGATTTGGATGAATTTGGGTATAGTGATAAGGGGGATTATAGAGAGAATATTGGCTATCTTTTGATGCGATAATAAAAGTTCGAAAGTTCGAATTAGTGGTTTAAATTTTGTATAGAGTCCTTAAATTTTCAAGTTATTTTCATGAAAATTGACACGTGGACTAAAGGATAAACATAAAATTTTATGAAATGCACAATTTTAATCCTAAGAGTTTAAATAGGGGTTGAAATTTAATTTAAAAATATTGTCATTTTACAAGTTATATTTATGAAAATTGGAAGAGTCTTAAATTAAGTACTAATGATTAAAATGATTAAACGTAATAGGGTCAAATAGGAATGTAAATATAAATATACATAAATGTTTCCCCGACTATGTCGCAGACGTCCGATACAATGTAATATTTTTTTCGTATACTACACATCTTTACACATCTCTAGTTCATATGTATGAACCAGAGATGTGTAAAGATGTGTAGCGAGGTATGTATATGAGAAATAATTAACAATGTATGGCTTAGCATCTAAAAACTTTTGGAACCGACTCAATTTTTTTTTCTTATACTTAACATTTTCTGATATACCATACATTTTCTAATATAACATATTACCATTTTTATTTTTTAAAATAAAACCTACTTTACACCTCTACATCTAAACGTTTGAATGAAAAAAAATTTATACCTTAGCGTGAAAAACCGCAAACGTATAATAATAATAAAAACCCTTATTCTCTGACCATACACATTTAAGCTAAATACATGTTTATGTTTTTATATTAAAATCAAAGTAATAAAAAGAAAGCTTCAGCAACCACTTCATTGGTCATAATTACTTCATTTATTTGACAGATACCAATTCACTGAAGCTGGACCCCGTCGAATTCTGCCTCAAAGATGCTACAGTGACCCCGAAAGAGCACATAAAGTACTTGGGTGTGTGGCTCGATAAGAGCTTACACTTTAAGAAACATGTTGAGGAAGAAGTCCTCGTGAGACTTATGCCGATGAAAGGGGGTCCTAGGGTGAGCAGAAGAAGAGTGTTGGCATCGGTGGTCCATTCCATAATCCTTTACGGGGCTCCTATATTTTGTAGAGCTATGGAAGTGGATACCTACAGCAAAAAACTGGAAACGTTGCAAAGAAGACTCGGTATAGCGGGGCTTATCGGACGGTTTCAACAGAAGCTGATATGCTGGTGATAGCGGGGTTGGTACCTATCGCCAAACTAGTGAAGGAGCGTGCATGCTTTTTGAAAACAAGAACCGAAATCAGCAGAAGCCCGAGATATCTCACTGATTGAGTGGGAGAGGGAATGGGCAGGACAAGGAAAGGGAACCTGGACGCGGGAACTGATACCGGATCTTATACAGTGGCATAAGAGGCAGCACGGAGAGGTAGACCGCTGGCTGACGTAGGCTCTAAGCGGTCATGGAGTGTTACTTAACTTACCTCTTTGCCATTGGTAAGTCACAAGACGAGGTTTGCTACTTCTGCGACAAAGAAGATACCCCAAGGCACGCGTTCTTCGAGTGCCACAGCTGCACAGACTTGAGTGCAGCTGCCATAGGAACGAGTGACGGGGTGGATGCAGGTTATATAGATAAGGTTGCTTATTACCCGCCTGATCTCAAGTGAAGAAGAGTGGCGAAAATGCGCCCATATGCTTAGAGCCGCAATAAAAATTAGGGAGGAAAAAGAGAGAGAAGAACAGAGAAAAACAGAGGTTACCCAATAATGGGAAGGTCAGCACGAAGAAATGTTAAACAGCTCCGTGCTTTCCGAGGAGAAGGGGAAGGTTATTTTTAGTCAGTGCAATTTGGACATGCCCTGCCGACCCGCTGGCAGAAGTCCGTAGGGATTTTTTCCTTTCCAATAAAAAAAAATACCAATTCAATGGAGGTAGTAATATCATGTTAATACACGAAAAAATGAAAATGTGACTCACAAATAAACCTTTATTAAATTAAATTAAAATATTAGAATTTACAATGTAATTTGATACTAATGAAACATTTTATTATTGTTTTCAATTTTGTTGCTATAACGACCAATTCAGTAATAAACACTATATTATAATAAATGTGATTGAGAACGCTGCATTTACCTTACGTACTTACTTAATTTAATGTGACTGAACCAAATGTACTAACATTAAATAAATAAAAGAATGATTAATTACTTAATATAGTTGGTTCAATCATTTTTATTTGTGTCCTGTGACTGTTCATAGTTTTACAGTTTTCAGCGTTTTTAACTAATATTAAAAACTATGAGTGCGATAAAAAGTATAATGTTTGTAGGGCTTCTATTCGGCTACTATCGCGACATTTTTAAATCGAAAGCCCGCAATCGCACAGCTAAATGTTACAGCATAATTTATTTTGCGGTAAGCTTGCCTGTTTGGACCTATCTATTGGCAGAACCAGTCAGTACGCATTATATTTTTTATTTAATTTTGTTGATACATTTTACTGGCAATTTAGCCATATCAACAATAGTCAATGACGAATTACCTAAAGTACATTCTATATTCACAACTATGGATATAATAATTGGGTATAAAACTGAATACATTGACTCGGTATTGACTATAACAATTTTCAGCATATTTTTAATGGTGAAATTTCTAATTGAATGTTCGTTTCTTCATGATATTCAACGTGTATGGTCCCTTAACCATACATGTGTTACAATTATGATGATGACCAATCACATCAGTATTTTGTCAAGATCAGCTATATTAGAATTAATATGGTCCAGAACAAAGCATTTGGTCGCCCAGTTAAGGATAAACTGTACGAGCGACAATTCTATTGGAAAAAAGTTATTTACTTTGAAACATTTTTTGCATTTATATAAAAACTTGTTAGATAATATGGAAAATGCAAAAAAGTCTATGAATTTGGCGGTAAGTTATACCTGATTCCTAATTATTATAAGATCTGCTGCACACAACAATAGGTACTGTCAATAGAGTAAGCGGTCTTGTTTATTCTCCTTCCATCTAGTATAGTTGCTCTTGGAGCCTGGCTGCTTCGGAAGGTGTCTGTGCATTGCCCACCGAGTGCCGCCATACAGTGGGCATGTTACCGCACTCATTGTGAAACCAGTGTCAGTAGATACCATTGGTCCTCTCGGGGCACTGCACTGAAGTGGACCTCTCGTTGTTTACCATGAAACACACACACATGAAACGTCATCGCCTTCTTCTGCGATGTGTTAGTGATGACGCTAAAGGAGGGAGCGCGATCTTTCCGCAGCCACAGAGCTGATGAATAGCGTTCTCGCCACCGAAGGGCAGGACGCTATTGATGGTGGATTAATTTATTTTACCAACTATAAGATAGCTCTAGACTGCAATCGCACCTGATGGTTATTGGTGACGCAATCTAAGATGGAAACGTGGTAACTCGTTAGGAGTAAAGTGAAATTCACGCCCCATTCGGTTTCTGCACGATATCGTACCTTCCTTTGATCGGCTAGACATGGACCAATTATAAATTTTTAATCTGTTCAGCTGGAAATCCAACTCAGGACCTCAGACATATAAATCCACGGCGCTTACCGCTGTACCGAGGCCGGATTTAAGGAATCCTCGTTCGCATGTTTCTGGTGCGTCCTAAACGGGTTTATGGAAATCTCCGGATCCCCAATAGATAGTATCGGAGGACGCCGCTGGCTGGGTCGTGGACCCAGTAGGTCCTACCTACTGCTGACTGGATCCCGCCCTGTTACCGGGGAAGCTGTGTAAACGCAGTTTTACGGCTTTTAAAAATGCAAGTAATCACAGTCTTTGTTTTTTATAGTTTCATCTAATTTTTTATTAATTGCATCTATTTGACTTTTCTAGATATTCTTCAATGTAATCATTGCAATCTTAAAAAGCATTTGTTTTATCTATACCGGTATTACAATGTTTAATAGTAATGATGTAAGTAAGATTATAATATTCTATCTGATAAATGTAAAGGAGCAAATATTTTAGATATATAAATATTTATGTTGAGATAATAGATCGGTGAAAAAGTCTTTTCGCATAGTATGTAAGAACTTGTAATATAATCTCTTTGGCTATATTATTTGTATTTGGCTGGTTTTGGTATTCATTGAAAGTTTTAATTTTAAAGAACATAATTCCAAATTAAAATTAGGAAAATGTGTGATTTTCACTTTTGAAAAAGTGGAGCAAGATCGGTATATCAGTAGTTACAACGTAGCTGAAGAACAGGGAATTGATCACAAAACAGTTTTGATGCATTTGAAAAAAACTGGGTAAACAAATAAGCTCGATATTTGGGTACCTCACGAGCTCACTGAAAGAAACTTAATGAGCCGTGTACTCGTTCGTGATTTTTTATTACGAAGTAATGAAATCGAACCATTTTTAAAGAAGCTGATAACTTATGATGAAACGTACGTACAAGAACGTGCGAAAAAGGTCGTGATCAAAGGCCGATCAGGCTTCACAGACTGTGACGAAACCCGGGTTAACTCGCAACAAGAAGATGCTGAATGTGTGGTGGGGCTTTGGAAGGGCATTATTCATTATGAGCTGTTACCACCAGACATGACTATCGAATATGAACTCTACTGGAAACAACTGATGAGATTAAAGCAAGAAGTTGAGAGAAAGCCGCCAAAATTAATCAACAGAATGGGTGTGGTTTTTCATCATGATAACGCTAGACCTCTCTCATATTAAGCCACTCAGCAGAAATTAAGAGAGTTTGGCTAGGAGGTGTCAATGCATCCGCCGTATAGTCCTGACCTTGCACCATTTCCATACATGTTTCGGTCTCTTCAGAAGTCTTTAGGCAGTGTCAGGTTAACATTACGAGCCAAACTGCCAAAATCACTTGTCGCGGTATTTTGATCAGAAGTCCCAAAACTTCTATTGCAATGGGATCATGTCCCTACTTACAAGATGGCAATAAGTTATCAAACAAAATGGTACCTGCATACTTTAGTGAAATATAAATAAACTACATTAAAAAACTTTTCCTCCGACCTATTATTAAAAAATTATGGTTGATCTGCATAATTATAATAGCGATATACTACTGACCGACTCTTTAAAATTTATACAAGCTCTCTAAGACTATACACTCGATTGATATTTAGTATAATTATTTCGCAATTAAACGTTCACTAAGAACGTATTTCATTAAAATCCTAAAATCGCGGGTGAAATCGTTGAGAATAGCTAATGTACAATAAAAAGCATTTCAGTAAGTTTTAATTTGTTAACCTTTTTGTTTATGTTACACATCTTTCTTTGAGCCAATGATTTATATTCATGTTCGGAGTAAACTATATGTAATGACAGACAAAGAGACAGAAACACGAATAGTTCTATAGGGTATAGAATTGTAATAAGCGGATAATTTAGCGTTTTTGTTATATTTTCTGAGAAAGGCACTTTTCTAAGCACTAAAACAAAAAAAAAATCAAGTTAAAATTTTTTTATTTCTTTTACAAGCATTCATTTGGCCTTTTGTATTTGTTTGAGCAAAATTTATTTATTGAAATTTGACCCAGTTCCTGTTGATGGATTGATCTGAAATTTTGCATGCTATGCTACCTATATCGCTTGAGGTGAAATATAATATAATAGCTGAAACTGGACAGTAGCCATAGGAACTCTGCAATAAAACGATACAAATCCATAAGTTTCGGCTTGTTCGATTTGTATTTCTGATGATAATAGTATTGCAAAATACAAGTTTGTAATAAAAAGTTTTTTGATTATTTTTACTTGTATTTTTTCAATTTATACAGGGACGCTACAGAATAGCAACACAGGTGATAACAGAGAGTATAGCTACTATGAGTCTTGTGTGTACACCGGCGTTTATAGCGGAGTTGATATCTATTGAATACGATAAAATTAAAGAAATTCTTGGCGATATATTAAATGTAGAACGAGGTAAATATGCAAACACAGAGTAGGTACAATTCGTTTGTTATAGATTAATATTGAAATTATCTAGGAGGATAGGAGCAGGTTTATGGAACTTAATTATGAATTGTTAATATTTTATTTATTTAGCTATGTTTTTTTTTAATTTTTTTGCTCAACCAATCTATCACATCGCTTAACGCCTTATTTACAACATGCTGGTAATGGTATGCTGGTTATGGTATAATTAATGTTATTTTTTTTAAATTAATATTGTTGTGTCATCTGCAAATAAAATGCAAGGATGGCATACACATTTTTGAAGATCATTTATATAGATGCGAAACAGAAATGGACCCAGGACACTGCCTTGCGGCACACCATTTTTAACTACTTTAAATTCAGATCTACATGTATTTTTAGCACCATTGATTACTTTACCTATTTCCGTGTATTGCATCCTTTCTTTTAAATATGACTCTAGACATTGATGACTCACGAAGAGCCGACGAATGTAAGCGACAGTCAGATCCATAGACAGAATAATCTCTATGTACATTTCATCGGAAAATCCTTAGAAGATGTTGAGTAAATATCTCCCGAGAACGTTGCAGTTTCGGCAATATAAATAAAATATTAGCAATAATCAAATTAATATACATTTTGATTATAATTATGTTTATTTTCAGTATAATCATATAAAAATTTATTGTACACTGTTACATATTTTGTGTAGATGGTATTTTTTAAAGCAGTGACATTGAGAAGAGTTTGCTTACTGTTATTTTTCAGACAAAGACTTTCAAAAACTGGTGCACATAGTTTTGGAGTACATCGAAAACCGTCCACCAAGATTCACCGTATGGCGAATAATTTGTGTTGATATAACACTGTTCACCAATATCCTTCAGATTTGTGTTACGTATGTCATTGTGTTGTTGCAATTCAACTATTAAATATAATTATTTTAAGCAACCGGCTTTTTTATTGGGGAACAAGTTGTATGATAGACATACCTTCGACATTTTATATAAGCTGAAATATGTGTTATTATGAATGGTTGTTGTTTCATTACCTCTGAACAGCAATATAGATCTAGCACAGAGATAGATTGTAGTCTGGAAAAGCACGCCTACTTGCAATATTTTCATAGAAACAGGATTTTCACAATTAGTCACTAAATGAGTATTACAAAACAAAGCCCTCCGACAGACTGTCAGTTCGCCATAAACTCAAAGATTTCATTGATTTTCATGTTGTTTTAATCACTAGATTCCTCTTGAGGAATATTTTAGATATTGGTATTAATTAATTGGAAAGTATTATGGCAAGGTTGGTGTCAATGAGTTGAAAAATGACGATAATTGTTGGAAGTGCCATAAAAACTCAAACCATCTTGTTATGTTTTAAATATTATAAGATTTAGTTGTTACTTTTGACGATGATTCAGATATTAACCCCTGGGGGCCTGACATTAAAACCTTCTTTGAGGTCCGCGGCTACTCGGGTAGCGACGAAACTATAATGACAGCTGGCGTTAATTGACTGACGGTTGCCAGGGGACCTCTCGGGGCTGAAACATTTTAATAAGATTTAAATCGATAGATGCGAGTGGAGCTCGATAAGTTATTTTGTAATATTGTGAAAGTAGATAGATATTGTTTAGAAATACGATATACAATATTGAGTGAGGAATATATAATTATTGACTGGAAGGAGGTGTTTTATTATATTTCAGAAGTGGGATGGACCAAAAAGGGTATGTAGACTATCTTTATTTCATTTTGAAAACACGATTGCTATAAACGCCCACTTTATAAATTCTACCATGAAGCGCACGAGCATTTAAAATTTATATTGTTATTATCTCTTAATTACACACAGTTAGGACAACAATTCATAACTGTATGATAATTGGATATGTTTATTGAAATGATGATTTTTACCATGGATGAGTGAAAGATGGTATGGTTATGGAGGTACAAATTGATTTGTTTTATTTATTTTCTATTGTTTTATTTTTTCGTGAGTGGGTATGTTTCCCACTGGATGTTGAGCATGTGGGTATGTTTCCCATTGGTCGTTTGATAAGGTTAATGGGCGTACTATGCGATTTCACTGGATTTTTTTTGAGTAGGTATGGTTCCTACTGGTTGTTGAGTGAATCGTTTAGTCGTCGGATAAATTATTTTCTGAATCTTTAGTAATTTAACATACCATGCGTCATGATCGTAGAATAATGTCGGTTTTGAAAAAAATACGAAATTCACTTTTTACCATATTTGGATACTAAATTCTCGAAATAATATTACTGCATTAAAAAAAAAGTTAAAAGTATTTTGGATTTCAAATTAATCAGTCGGTAAACTGACGGATTTGATGGACGCTCATAGTAAAATGACGCTTGTGTATACTCGTCTTTGTACGACGAGCGGGAAACTACCCCCGCCCTCTTCCGCTCCCGACGGATCCGCGCAATCGCCACTATTCGTCGAACTCGGCCACGCGTTGATCCGAATTACATTTTTCCTTAACAATTTACAATAGTTTATCTTTGTGACGTATTTTTTAACTAGTTTTGTACATCTTATGTTAAAAAGTGTGCCAAAATAAAAAAAAGACAATCATAACTTTTGTTAAAACTTGTTGAAAATGACGCAAAAATGCACAAATAACGAATTTTACTCTTGAGAGTACAGTGATGAGGAGGACTGCATACCAGGGACTCCAGGTAAGTTAGTAAATTATGTATTAATATTATAGGTATTACTTTTCTTGTATTGTAAAAAAAATTACAAAGTATTTAATTATAGCGTGGATTTTGACTATCCGTCGGTGTTCTATGGAAAATTATAACTGAATTTAATTCTGAATTTGAAAAAAAATGATATTTGCTATCTGATAATACTACAATATTCTGATGAGTTTATGTTTTTTTTTTTACCAATTCGATTTTTTAAGTTGCGAGTAACTTTATTACATTATTCTATGGGCATGATAGTGACGCGTGATTACAACCGACGATATTCTGTGAACACGGTTTGGAATCTAACGGTCGTATCGGACAATCCTACTTTATACTTAGCACTAAATTCACTTCCGACTTTGTTCTTTTGAAAAACAATGATTATTTGTATATATTTAGTAAATTTTTTTATAAAATAATAATCTGATCTGAGTTATAATTTACCTGTTAAAATAAAAAGAAGTTTATTATATCATTTCCATTCTTTCTGTTAGATTGTGAATCGTCTTGCGGTTGGTACAGTAAAAAATGGCTTGCTATATTAATAATTTTATATTGTATATTTTTTACATATACTGATATATTTTCAGAATGCCATTCGCCATTACCCCGATGACCACGCAACATTATTGGAAAGATGAAAGATATTCATAAGGATGTCTTTTCAGATGACGTAACCGGAACAAGCGAAATCATAATATCAACAAATGAAAATAATAAGTACCCGCACAAACCATCACCTACTTGTGTTCTTAGAGAAAATCCTGTGGCCGTGTACGTGCGTGCATCCTCACCATATCTACTCTTCCAAAAAGGGCGTTATGGTTCTAGCAAAAACTTTAGGCCTTGCTCGTGTAAATATAAATGTTATACTATATTGATTGATATTTGACATATTAAAATTTTTTTGGAAAATAGGTGATCGTGAGAAACAACGGTTGCATGTTGCGAATTATACTACAAAACAGGACAAGGAAAGGGGTCTTCAAAGAGATTTAAAGCATAACGTCAATTCACTCATAAGTATTTTTTGCCAAAGGGCTCATCAAACATTTAGGTTTGTAAAACCATATTTTTGAGTACATATTCAATTAGTGAAAGGTTGGTTCGGACAGCTTGGGATAAACATGACGGAAGCACTTTGATTGAAAAAGACATGAAGTGAAAACAGAAATCACAATCGGATTGTTGACGATAAAAATGTGGTAAAGTCGGTTTGTGCTCACGTTAATTCATTTGTACCTGTAGAGTCTCATTTTAATAGAGCAGCGTCTAAAACACTGTATTGAGATGGTGACTTGAGCATCGCTTGGATGTTCAATTTGTACAAAAAATGGCCTGAACTTACTGATTCAAATACAGCTTCTAGTCTTAAACAGTACGGAGACATACAACACTCATTTTAATTTGATTTTCCAACTACCCAAAAAGGATACTTATGATCAGTTTTAAACAAATACAAAATGCGTCTGTAGACCTTAGAGAAAAGTAAGCAAACCATTTAAATAGCATAAAAGTATTTAGGATCTTGGAACAAAATGATAAAAATGACGCTATTAATTGTAATGGACGCATTGTTTATGCTACCTTAGATTTTTAAAAGGTTTTGTCATGTCCTTATGGGCAAATGAGTGTATTCTATTACAAGCGAAAGCTGTCATGTTATAATTTCACCATATACGATATGATTGGCAAACAAGGTTATAGCTATATGTGGGAGGAAGGTGTTGCCAAACGTCGGGCCAGCGAAGTGGATAGTTTCGTTTATGAGTTCATAAACTAGTTTGTATCGAAGGGTGTGAAAGAGTTTCGATTTTGGTCAGACAATTGCGCTGGCCAGAACCAAAATTGCAAAGTATATAATATGAATACTTCAACTCCAACAAAGCTTATGTGGGACAATTCCAATTAACAATGAAAAATATAAGGATCTTATTAGTCTTTGTGACAATAATACCTACCAAATACCATAACTTTTTCAGAAATTTAACTCATGATCGTTATGTTTCTAATAAGAACAATGAATTTGACTAAATGTGAATAATTGTGCAATTGAATTGTTTAATATTATTTTAATTGTTTAGTTTGCTAATTAGTTCATTTAAGTTTAATGTTTATTATATTGATTAAAAAAGGTTACAATGTGTATTTTATTTAAGATATCAACCAATTACTTCATTTAAAGCTCACCTGCCTACCTGCTCATGGTCAAAATATAAAATGACATAACATATCCGCCAAAATTTTATTCAGCTAGTCGATAGAACAAGATTGGAAAGTAACATCCGTCAATATTTGAACAGTAACTTTCCGAAGAACTATGTCGGTTAATAATAAGTGACTGTGTTGACTCCAAAGTAAAATGAAGCATGTGATTTTTCAGGAAAACTTTATCATTATAAGTTATTATTCCTATTCCATTTTAAAACAACCCCTATTTATAACTTGTATACAAAATTTCATAATTACAGATTTAGAATTTAAAAAGTTATGTCAAAAAAACTAACATGATTATTTAAAATGGCTCTCCTGTAAAGTTTAGTAAATGTCAGATCCGTCACTTTTCTACGACTATGACGCATGGTATGTTACGTTACCCATGATAACCAATACGTTTCACAAGTATGAATTATATACCGAGAATATATGCATTCATGTATTTAATATAGTTATTTTTTGTTCTTTAGTGCATAAATTTATTAAGTTAAAAGGCGTATGAATTTATAAGAATTTATAAATAAATATTATGTTGAAATGGACTTGAATTTGAATTCAAACATATTTTCCAAGCTTATGTAATGATTGTGTATGGACTACCTACTCCCCAAGTTATGTATATGTTTTAGTGAGGTGTGACGATGACGTCTGATGATGAGCCCGGCACTCCGCCTGGTACACCGAGGGGGCACAGGCGCAAAATAGTTCGGAACCTGAAGATTTACTTAATTTTCTTGCTTCTCAAAGTCACCGAAGTTTTAGGCAATGACCGCTATAGAATAACAGATGTCCCAGGCTTTAATAAGAAGGGCAAGCCTTATAAAACTGTTATTGCAGCTGATAGAATCCGACCTTGGATACACATAAAAGCATTACAATTACATAGCTCCGATGAGACTAGCTCTGACGATGTTGGTAAAAGTAACTTTAAGTAGTATTAATTATTTTCTATTATTATTTTGTATGTAAGCAATGGTTCACTAAAATATAAGCTCATATTTTTGGATCTTTATATAGGGATTCGCATTTTGTATGTTCCGTTAAATCAAAATTACTAGTAGCTAGTTATATGTGTGTGCCAGGAGGCAACACAGTGTCGGATGGCCGAATGTTATGTTTTAAATATTATAAGATTTAGTTGTTACTTTTGACGATGATTCAGATATTAACCCCTGGGGGCCTGACATTAAAACCTTCTTTGAGGTCCGCGGCTACTCGGGTAGCGACGAAACTATAATGACAGCTGGCGTTAATTGACTGACGGTTGCCAGGGGACCTCTCGGGGCTGAAACATTTTAATAAGATTTAAATCGATAGATGCGAGTGGAGCTCGATAAGTTATTTTGTAATATTGTGAAAGTAGATAGATATTGTTTAGAAATACGATATACAATATTGAGTGAGGAATATATAATTATTGACTGGAAGGAGGTGTTTTATTATAATCTGATCTGGGAGTTGCTCAAACTCTTTGAGATAATATGTATAACGGAACAATGTATGGTAGGATCGTTTTTCTTTATTATCACTAGAAAAACATCCCCAATGACATAAATCTATCTTTTAAGGATAAATTATGCATATATTCTATATTCTTCTAAAAAATATGGTCACGAGCAATTTTATTGTTCGAAGGTTCGAAGATACAGATTTTGTCGCAGATAAAGTCGCGTTTTCCTTGCGGCGCGATGTCAAAGTTCGGGGCTTACCGCAAAATATTTCCAATACCTAAAACTTATGACACTTTTAGGAATACCTAGGTAGTAGGCATTATAATATACTAGTCTTTATGTGGTTTTATTACTAAACAACCTTGTTGCTCATCAGAATGTAACCTTCATACTGTATCTTATTTTACGATTTCCATTTGACTCATGAAATCCTGTATCCAAGGGTAGGAAGGATCCGTTAGTGATGATGACTTAAACCGGATGAATCTTTATTGAACCGGAAATTTAAAAAATAATACCTACTACTCCACACTACAGAAAACCGGGCAACATGGCGGCAAAACGATTTATTTTAAGAATAGTACGTACTCATTGATCTTTTTTGGCTCGTTATTGGGCGTTTCAAATCGCGCCATTTATTGATAAGCCAATAAATACTTTTGCCTCGAAAAAGAAAATAATAGAAGGATGATCACGAGAGGACGAGAAAATATAGAAATATGGCAGGCATTCTGTTTGAAAGAACGTTGTGGAACAGGAATTCGATACTGATTTTACGAAGTCCGACAGAAGTTACCGAAGTCAAGTACCTATTAAGAGTTTTATTAGTTTACAATAGTCAGCTTTCAGAGAAACTATGACCTAACCTGTATAGTGTTGACGGCGTTCCTGACGAGTGCAATGATGATGGGAGACACCACGCACACCAGTATAAGGATACCAGCACACACTGCCTCACTCCGACGAGCTTCACGCAGACTGTGGTTTACGCCTTCCCTGCAATAACAAATATATGAATGAATGAATTAATTAATGAAATATTCTTTATTGTACACCAAAGAAAAGAGCTTACAAAATAGAAAATACATTACAAATAAAAACAATGTACAATTGGCGGTCTTATCACTAATGAGCGATCTCTTCCAGACAACCAATATAGGAGAGGAAAGTGCATCCATTAGAGAAGGTTCGGGTGTAGGTACACACAAATAAAGGAACTATAGTAACAAATTATCAAATAAAAATATACTTACATAAGATACTGAATGCAAACATATATACATACATATTTACTTACATACATACCACAAATACATACATAACATACATACATACATACAGACATACATATAAAAGTACCTATACGAATTCACATAAAAATATAAATTAATAAATAAAGGAAAATTATAGACAGAGAACAAATAAAATCTAGACGATATTCAAGGAAGACGGTAACAAAATAGTTAAAATTTAGTATAAAAAGATAAATTAATGCGTAATAATATAGTGATATCATAACGAGGTTATGGGGGATAGAAGTGCACATTCACCAGCCGTGAATGTGCACTTGAACGGCATACTACTGGGTGAGGCCTCCCTGCTTTAAAGATAGGTGATATAGCGCTTAGGCCCACCGTGCTGCACCACTATAGATTTTATTTATCTTTATATCTTTTTTTTTAGTAATACGAAACCTCTATTACAAATTTTAAAAAATCTGTTCCTTCGCTTACGGGGCTTTTGAGCGCTCAAGCGATCAGCGCTCCAGAGAGAAGAACCTTATACCGGCTGTATCCTACCCTAGTCCCAAAAGCCAAGCAAAACCTTCTTAAAGTCCTGGTCGAAACTTCATGCAATAAGACCATTGAAACGACTATCGGAACAACAATACAATCTCTACAAATATTACATCCAATCCATACTTGCTAAAATCATAGTTATTCGTGTAACATACACGTAGTCGGGCGAAAAATAAAATGAACAACAAGTAATAAAATAAATGTTTTCTGTTCAATTCTCCCCAGGCATAACGGTTGCCTGGAAGAGATCACTTTTAGTGATAAGGCCGCCGTTACACCATTGTTTATATTTATACTTTTTATCTTCTGTAATGTTTTGTTCCTTGGTGTAATAAAGAGTTTTTATTATTATATTATATTATTATTATTATTATAATTAAAATCTTTGAAAATTCCCCGACATCCATGAATTTATCTAGAAAAACTAATATTATATCAGAAATTCTTTTTATTTTATCAAGGGTTTATCGGATTTTCATGTATGTTTTGTATTGTTGTAGTGTCATTATATGTAGCTAATAATCTTAATTAAGTCAGCTTTTGAAACATAAAAAACCACATCATAATCGGTCCATTCGTTTAGAAGGGTCGATGCCACAGATAGGCATAAGTAAAACTTTTAACATTAACTCTTGAAGTGTTAAACCTCTACGTTTAGATAAAGTGAATAAAGTGAATTTAAGGTGAAAAGTCAGTAAATAGACTATTCAATCTTCCACTATAAACCATTTGAAAGTTCATTTAGCTGAAGTAAACAGCCGGGAGTTTTATTCAATACGTGACTTAAATACGTTACTCGTTTATTAGGAGTCATCCACACTGGGGTGGAAAACCACCAGATGGCTAATATATGCTCTTAGCTTATTTTTTAAGCTTAGTCAAAATTGATTTGATTTAGATAACATTTAATTTTAGACGATTTTATTTAACGTGTTAGTATGTGAGCCTACTTTATTTTTTCAAATTTCTTTCATTTCTTTTAAATCATCGTGTTTCCGCTCAGTTCTGATAGCAATAATAAATAAAATATTGACACTTGTATTTTTTATGATTGCGTTATATTTTCTATGAAAAATATTATGTTAAAGTTCGATTACAGATTGTGTGCAGGTGACTCTCTCAAGATCGCCGCCTGCCTCCTTGATGAGGAAATCCAGGTGATAAATATGGGGTATAAGTCACCATTTGGAGATAAGTCCTCGGACTGTAAGGCACTTCCTGTGTTCCAGGTGTGTCTATATTACGCATAGCAAAACTAAGTAGGACCTGCCTTGCCGGGCGCCGCTGTTAACTCAGAAGTGGCCTTTCGTTCCCGTGGTCCAAGTATTAGGTGACGACTATTCGTCGTTCCTATGAACATCCTGGGGTTTTAGTCGGTAACAGTTCGACATGGATGGTTCTATTTTGGATACGCAATATATCTTAGAAAATCCTTCAGTTGTTTCTGAATTGCTTACGGTTTGCTGACCGACGTGGCCGTCTGGTCGTAGTACTCTATCGTCTTGCTGACGTTGCCCAGCTGCTGCTTATTGTTCACTATTTGTTTACTGTACCTTATGTATTCCCTCAGTTGTTTCTGCACTGCCCTCAGCTTGCCGAGCAGCGTGGCCGTCTGGTCAAAGTACACTACCGCCTCGTTGACGCTGCCCGGCTGCTGCTTATTGTTCACTATTTGTTTACTGTACCTTATGTATTCCCTCAGTTGTTTCTGCACTGCCCTCAGCTTGCCAAGTAGCGTGGCCGTCTGGTCAAAGTACAGTACCGCCTCGTTGACGCTGCCCGGCTGCTGCTTATTGTTCACTATTTGTTTACTGTACCTTATGTATTCCCTCAGTTGTTTCTGCACTGCCCTCAGCTTGCCGAGCAGCGTGGCCGTCTGGTCGAAGTATTCTATCGCCTCGCTGACGCTACCCAGCTGCTTCTTATTGTCTACTATTTGCTGGTTCCTGAAACCACATCGGAATATGTTAAGTAGTACTACAAATAATTAATAGTACAAGGTAGTACAAGTGCTTAAGTTATCTGTACTTTATTGTTAGACAAACTTATTTCAGAAGAAAAAAGTAACTCTTTTATTACTTGTAGTCTGTTAGCTTGTCTTTGTTTTATTATCCGTATTACTAAATTATTTTCATATTTGTACCGAACTCCTTTGAGCGACGACTTTGCCTGTTTTTTTTGTTTTGTAGCTATCTATTTCTTTGTCTGCCTAGTTTATAGTTAAACCGCCGACTATAAATTAGGATAACCAGTAAATTGGAGTAGAACATTTTTGTAGCATAAATATTACTAAAAAGGTTAAATAAGAGTGGACAGCTTCATAAAAGTCTGGAATTTTTGTAGTTATGTTAATACACTACCTAAAATTTAACATATAAAATGTAAAATTTTATGGCATTAAGGGGGGTAGAGTCATGAGAATTTGTTATTGTCTAACACATATAAAACGAACAGAGTAGATAATTGGGTCAAGTAAGTTACGCAACCATAAAAAAGAGTTTACTTATTCCATAAAAGAATGTTATTCCCACATCCACGTGACAATAATGTTCATAAAAGCAAACACATTAATTCAAGGCACGGCACAAATCTACGAATGGATTGTAAATAACAAAATTGAATTCGTGAGCAACATCACGGAGGGTAACTCGAAAAAGAACAAGGTGATTTCGAGATCGGATTAACCGTAAAGTAATATAAATGGTTTAAAGTGAAAAGTCAATACGACTGGTGCGGAATAGCCGGCTTTACGAGAAACTTAATTATTCTCACTAGGTTGTGCACTCGCGCGTTTTGGATCTTACTTTTCGTTGTAGTTTTTAGTTATAACGAGCGGCGCCCGTGACTTGATACGAGTAAATCGCGTTCCCCTGGGATTATCAGGATACAAGTAAGCCTACAACACTCCTCATGATATTGGCCATCATATATATATATAAAAAATCTAACACTTCTAGTGGTAGTAGATTATTCCAAACAAACAGACATATAGCCAATAATTTGAAAAAATATTTTTACACGTAATAACGTTTGTATATACTTTAATATTACGCTTTTACTGAAAATATCAGTTAATTTGAAATTACTAACTGTATTTTTTTATTGATTACACTTGCAGCCTATGATGAGTGGATGAACATTGTTTATGGTTGTCTGCACCATTTTAAATAATATATTTCCAATAATATTGACAGGCGCACGGTCGAATTTTCTAAAATGTGTTTTTAACAGAGACCTTTGCAGAGCTGCTGCATTATAAGAAGCCCGCAGAAGCGCAATAACATTTTCTATATTACTAAGACAGTACAGCTGCTTGAATGCAAATATAATGAATGATAGCAGACTTACTTCTCCAAAAAAATTCTGTTACAAAAAGCTTTTTACTTTACGATGAGCCAAATCTTACAAAAAATAGCAGCGACTTACTTTTTCTCCAAAACTTGATATTCTGGGCTATCCTCCTTGATGTCCATGTGTAGAGGAATAAGAGATGGGACCAGGTTCAGTGTGTTGTCCAGCAAGTCTCTACCCAGTACCATGTGACTTATGTACCTAAGAGATAGAAAATAATTTAAGCTAAAAACAAAGTTATAGACCGTCCCTGTTCATAGCTATGTATATTATAATTGTATGTCACACGCATGTGTTTGCTTTACATTGCGTAGTTGGAATAATATGATTAACTGTGTTAGACTGTAGAGGCAACGATGATAATATAAATCTGTCAACCGATATTATAAAACAAGTGCCTATGGGGGGCCAAAATATGTATAATAATTACCATAGCTTTTCTACTATCAATCATAGTTAAGTACGGGATTCAACTATCCAGTTTGGACCATGGTGACTTTAGGAGTTAGCAGGTTCCAAAAGTTCTGTCGATAGACTACTCGGTACCCTAACTGATTGACTTTGAATGTTTACGAAAAATTATTTTTTTACTAGTCTTTATTAAGTTAGTAATTGTTTGTGTAGTTTAAATCACACGACTGAGTCAAAAAATTTCACCTGTTAACGGTTCGGGTATTTTCAAAAACTTACCTCTCATGCGCCCTGGGTTGGAGGTAGCCCCACGCGAAGTAGTTGATGCCTAGAACTGAGGCTATCCCCTTGCACTCTATACTTCTTAACAAGTTCTTGAACCCAACCAGATACCTGCAGAATAGTCACTTATTATATTAAGTGGCAGACTTGACATACTTTGTCCTGCATAAAATGTTGATTTGTAACGTTTTATGCATTGAGTTTTAGTTTGTGGATAAATTTAATTATTCCTTAAAAACTGACTGACTGATTCATCACAAGATCACTAGAGATACTATTTTTATATAGCTTTGAAGAAACCGATTTAGCGTTCCGGTACGATGTCGTGTAGAAACCGAAATGGGTGTGCATTATATCCTACTCCTAACAAGTTAACCCGCTTCCACCATAGAATGCATCAGTTAATATCAGGTGTGATAGCAGTCAAGGACGAAGTTGCAGCAGATTAAAAAAAAAGAAAAGCTCAAAGGAGATCATTAATTTTGGGCCTTTTCTGAAATTTCCGGCCAACAATTGCAGTTGTTGTATGGAAATGATCAAAAATTGAACTTTTGCTTATACCTACCTTGGCTTAGAGCAATCCTACGATGTTTGTGCCATATTCACTATATATTTAAGTAGGCTATTCTAGCGATATACGTGCGATTGATTATCGCTCTCTCTCTCGGCGGGTAGTTTTAAAAATGAATAAAATATATGAAAATTATGAATAAACCTGCAAAACTTGGTACGGTGGACTCCTACAAATTTGATGCCGTATTAACCTATTGCTGTTTTTACAAAAGGCTTCAGGCTCCATACATTTTGGCCTTTTGGCTTAAAAATGTATGGAGCCTGAATCTTCTCCTTTCACAGCTACCAAGGGCTTGACCCAAGACCTTTGAAGCCACATAGCTTGACTAAAGGATTAACGAGTCAGGCAGTCTATACATACAGTATTATAAAAGATGCGTCAATTAAAAACTTTTTACTTACTCCTACTAAAGAATGATTTGTTTTTTTTTAATTTTTCTGTTTTTCCTGTCTTAGTCCTGTGTTATTAACAATAATGATACAGACAATTTTGATAGATTGATGTAAATCGGTAATCAAATTTGGGATCATTCACACAACTACTTAGCTTGCGATGCGTGCGCACATATGAAATCATCGCAATCAAGGCATCGTAATATTAACAATCATAGATATGTCATAATTTAAACGCGTGTGACTAAGTTTTGTCACTCATGGTTTTAATTCGATCATACGAGTACTATGGCGTACGACACTGATGGCTGCTTGAGTCATGGCCAATTTGTGGGTCATCTATGACTTGTGAGTCACTCGGGAACGAGGGAAAGGTCATTGACGTCAAATAATATCCCTTTATGGTTCTTTTTGTTTCGTATCAGAGTAATTCAAACTTTTAAATAGTAGTTAACTAGCGCACGCCCGCAATTTCGTCTGCGAGGAATTAAAATTAACCATAACCTCTTTCTGACAAAAAGGAAAATCTGGCTTTGTTGTAAGTAGTAAATAGGCCCATAATGATGTTACATTTAAGTTATTGGCATTTGATGAAAAGTGGTTGTGTAACAAATACTCAGTTAGGTTTTTCTTTTTAATTGCTTTACCCATAACTTATTACATCTTGTTAATGCTGATGCGTTATCAGTCTAATGAAGCGCACTTATAGGGACGAAAATCACATCCTTATAGGTTAGAGGATATGCCGGAACGCTAAATCTCTGGCAGTAGTTTGTCGTTATGGGCGCCGGCAAAGCCTCTCACCGGAGTCAAGACAAATTAAGAAAAATCTTAATCTGCCTTGCCGGGAATCGAACCGAGGATCTCCGTCTTATAAATCCACAGCGCATACCACTGCGCCACGGAGGTCGTCGAAGCTAGGTTTTTCTTTTTAATTGCTCTACCATCATAAAATTATAAAATCTAGTTACATGCCGCATCGTTATCAGCCTAATGACCCACTATAAGGCTAAACCTCTCATCCTTATAGGTTAGGGGATATGCCGCATCATCATCATCATCATTAACAGCCGGTGGACTCCACAACTGGCCATATGCCTTTTTAAGCGACTTCCAAACACAACGATCCTGTGGCCAGCGGCTCCCTACGACACGTTTAATGTCGTTATCACACCTATACTAAAGCCAAACTCGATTGAGAATGCTTGTCAACAAACAAATTAAAAATGAAGGTAAAAATCACTAGTCATTTTGCATCTATTTTTTTAAAAAAACTATTAATGAGGAATATGTCAATAAATGATTATAATTAAAACAATTAGTAGATTCAACATATTTTAAATAAGATTTTTTAAACAACTTAACATAATTTTAAATCTATTGGCAAACGGTTGCTTTTCTACCTTCAGTTTAAATTTTTGTCGTCAGCACACCTAGTGGGGGTCGACCAAATGCCACATATCGTAGTTTTATTCGTCTAAAAATATTATTGCAGGTAGTGTTGAGTTTGCAGTGGAAATACGTGATTAATGGTCACTGAAAGTAGAAAGCCAGGTGCCGCTTTGTAGATTTGGAGATTCGCCAAATACTTACCACCTAAAAGTAATTTGGCAGTACTGGATAATATATGACTGGTTTCTTGAACAAATATTACAGCAGAATTTTCTAATTGCTTAAATAAATGGTTTTAGTTTTCGAGGATAAATAGTCTATGTCATCCTTTCGGATGAAATCTTTCCATTTCATCCAAAGATGGATGAGCTTTTATAATATTAGTAGGATAGTAGCACTAGATTCAAAATTACTAGCTCTCAGCTAGATAACTTCAACCACGCGAATTTAGGATTTCTAGAATTAAATGAAGTTTAGGACTCTTTAATTATTCCGGAAAAAGTAGCTTGTGGTAATCCAGGATATAATCTATTTCCATTCAGCCAAATTGGTACAGTATTTGAAGCATGAAGGAGTTCTAACAAAGAATACGTACTGTATATAGATTTCCAATAAGTTATTACGTATCCACTAAAACCCTCTCGGTGGCCGTGAGTACGCCTGGGACCCGGCTCTTCAAAGAACTAAAACCAGTATCTATCTCGCGCTATATCTCTTGAGTTCATCTAGCTATTCATCATTTGTACCATCAGTACTGCAGAGCGAAGATGTGCACGAAAGACACACGTCGAGTAGACAAAATGACATACGGTCACCCAATAGCGCGTAATTAAATATATGACTCTCTCTTTTTTTGTGTTGGGACGAAAAAGAGAGCTATGTTCCCAATTTTGCTGCTATAAGGCGACATTTGTCGCTCTACATGATATATCTCTTTAGGCGCACAGGTACTATAATGTCTTCAATCCACATTCGCTGGAGTGTGACGTCACATCCACATCCTAGTTCAATCCAGATGTACGGGTTTATTTACAAGTATGTCGACGTTGTTTAACCTAATTACGCGATGGCTTGAAAAATTCTCATTTTGTGCTCTAGGTTTTAACCGTGTAGACTCCTCGAATGGGTGAAAGGAAATGAAAACTTAACCCGGTGCTGCTCGGGATCTGACACACTAGGTATTTGAATTTTTCAATATGATTTAAAATTAAAACTTATAACTAAATAACTATCTATAACATTACAGTGATTGTATAGGTCAACCTGTATAATTAAGTACCTGTACAATTACGTCCTCGAGCTAGGTTCGCTAGAGAGTGACGTCACATCTGCATCCTAGTTTAATCCAGATGCTCGGTTGTGTTACGTGTATGTCGACATTGCTTAACCTATATACGCGATGGCTTGGAATATTCGCATTTTGCGCACTAGGTTTGTAATCGCTTTTCGATTTTCGAATTTTTCTAATATGATGTAATTTTTCGTTTACACGAATTGATGGAACAATTGTAGCTCCGCAATACTAATCGATCTATCTGGAGCAATGTTAGAGCAATCAGTGGAAATTTTATTTTTTCGATATGAAATGGAAATTATAAACACAGCGGTGTATTTAAATGTATTGAAATTGCTTTTTAGTACTACATCTACTTCAACTTAAATCTATGACCGGTCCGACTTGGTAGTGAAACAATGAGTAGTGGTTCAAATACTGACAGTCGAGCCTGTCAGCAAACGCCCTCAAGACGCTGTTGGAACTGGCTCGGACTCTTCGCAACAGGGATGTACACCGCTTACGCATGGTTGCATAGAAGCAATCCACGCGCGCCTCGGCGAACATGCCTGAAGCACTGCAGAATCGGGGCAGATCCATCAAGATATTCAAGGTCACTATCAGATATTGATGATAGTGATTGTGACCGGGACCAATAGCTTAACTTGCTTTTTCGAGGCACGGGAGTGTAGCAACACCAATTTCCCGTCTCCAGTCTCAGAATTTACTGAAAAGAAAGGACAACTCAGAGTATTTCAAGTACCAGGAACTATTAAATAAATAAACAATTATTCCATTTGTTGTCTGCAGTAGTAAATGTCAATGGCGCAACTACGAAGCGATTTTAGAGCGCTCGCTCACGGCGACTTTTTGTAGCGATACAGTCACGATGCTCTCGCGCGTCCGCATCGAAAAAGTCGCTAGCTGTGTGGTCTCGCACACGGTCCCAGATTTAGTCGCGATGCAAACGCGATTCAGTTACAGGTACAGCACGAGCGACTCCATTTTTTTTTTTTTTTTTTTTATTTATTTTGTACCAAAAAACTTAACGCTAGGAATTACAAGAAAGAAACATAAAATTAAATTGTACAAGGAATCACTTATCTCTTTAAGAGATCTCTACCAGTGACCCTTAGCAGTGGGAGAAGATTACAGAAAGACGAATAGGTACAAGAAATAAAAGAAGGAAACCTTATTACTAACGCAAAAAAAAAAAAACGCTATACTACTAATAAAATAATTAATACATATATACTAATATTGGTAAAATAAATACAACTATTAAATATATATACAAATACTATATATATAAATAAAATACTATATATAAATAATATTTATGATTGTAAAGATAGGTAATATTTATGAAGACGATTTTTAAAACTGATAACAGAAGGGTTATTCTCAAAAATGTTGTCTGGGAGCGAGTTCCATAGGCGCACTGCCATCACCGAAAACGATTTAGCATAAAAGATAGTATTATATGGAGGCACAGATAGGGAATTTAAATGGACACACGAACGCACTGGTCTCAGGCGACGCGGAGCTTCCTGAAAGCGCTCGCGGAGGTAAAAAGGAGAATGGGTATTTAAAATTTTAAAAAGTGTCGTGAGTATATGAATATTCCGGCGATAACGAATTGGGAGCCACTTCAGTTCATTACGGAAATGTGATATGTGGTCAAATTTGCGCAGTCCATAAATAAAACGGATGCACAAATTCTGAAGGCGATCCAATTTGTCGAGTAGCTCCTCTGTTGCATCTAAATAACAGACGTCGGCATAGTCGAGGATAGGAAGCAAAAGGGATTGTGCTAGTAAGGACTTTGTACGCAAGGGAAGAAGGTTCTGGAAACGCTTTAGTGCATGAAGAGAGTGGTGTAACCGCCTGCTGACTTCATTTATGTGGCTAGACCATGATAAATGACAGTCCATCGTTAATCCAAGATTCTTAGTCTTGGTAGTTAGAGGAATCGGATTGTGGTCGTAGACAATTATTGGTAAGTTTTTAAGATCGATTCGACTCTGTAGTTGCCTACTGCCAATTATCATGGCCTGCGATTTTTTAGGATTAACGAGAAGACCATGAGTTTCAGCCCAGCTCTTTATATTATCTAAATCTATATTAATTAGATCCACTGCAGTTACAAGGTCTGAGACTGAAACGTGCCTATACAGCTGCAAGTCGTCCGCATAAAGATGATAGCTAGAAGTAATTACCTCCGTGATTTTGTTAATAAAAATTGAGAACAAGAGTGGAGACAGCACACCACCTTGGGGAACTCCAGCAGAGATATCAGTCCATTCTGAAAAAGCCTCATCGAAAGTGATTCTCTGCCGACGACCAACAAGGTAGGACTGGAACCATTCAACAACTGCGTGTGATAGTTTTAGTGAGGGGAGTATGCCGAGTAGGATATCCAGGTCGACCGAGTTAAATGCACTGCTAAAATCAAGAAGTATAAGAATAGTAAGTTTTTTGTTATCCATAGCTAGGCGAATATCCTCAGTGACCTTGAGTAGCGCTGTAGTGGTGCTGTGCATTGAACGGAAACCGGATTGGTACGGACTTAAAAGATTGTGATGAAAAAGGAAAGAGGAAAGTTGCTTAAAAATGGCATTTTCTAAAATTTTTGAAATAACTGGCAGTATAGAGATAGGGCGGTAGTCTGAAAAAGAAGAAGGGTTAGATGTTTTAGGCAAAGGTATAACGTGAGCTAACTTCCACACTGTTGGAAAAGATTTAGATAAAAGGGAAAAATTAAGTACATGAGCGACAATTGGCGATATAGTCTCACACATGAGATTAAGCATATCACGGCTTATACCATCCCACCCAACAGCTTTAGTTGAAATATCACGAATTCCCTTTTTTACTTCGTCAATGGTTATTTCCTGGAAATCGAAACGATCCCCATCTAGATTAGCGGCACAAGCCAACTTTTGGAGAGCAAGGATCTTCGTCGCCTGGGGGATTTTAATCGGAGGAGAAGAGAAATGACGGTTAAGGGAGTTTAAGTCAACGCAAAGTTTCGAAGCTGTAGATGATTTTCCAATTCCTAGAGAATTGAAGAATCTCCAGGATTGGGAGGAAGAAAAATCCTTGACACAGGAGAAAATATGTCGACGTTTCGCATCCCTACACATTCTATTGCAAAGATTCCGCAATCTTTTATAAGCAGCAATGTTGTCATCGCTAGGGTACTTTTTACATAAAATTTTCGCCTTGTTCCTTTTGGCCATTACTTTTTTAATAACCGGAGTAAGCCAGGGGGCAGGTAAATGTTTGACTTTTATACGTCTAATAGGAGCATGTAAATCAAATAGTCTTATAAGGGTAGAGTTTAAGATTTCAACTTTGTCGTCAATAGTCGATGCACAGTACAAAGGAGACCAGTTAAGCTTTGATACATCGTCATCGAAAGAGTCAAAATCTATCCTCTTATAACTCCGGCGCAGGATAAACTTACTTTTCCGTCTAGGAATAGATAAGTCATAACTTAAGAAAAGGAGGTCGTGGTAAGAAAAAGGAGCAGTTAATTGACCATGGACAAGGACTCTTTCAGGTTTGGAGATTATAATTAAGTCCAAAAGAGATGACTTGCAGTGCGGGGGAAAATGGGTAGCAGAAAGTGGAGGAATACTCAAGCTGATTGAAGAGATAAGTGAAGTTAATTGACGAGACCGGTGATCATCTTTTAATAGACACGTGTTTAGATCTCCCATAATAATTGTATGTTCATAAGAGGGACACAAATTATTAAGAAGAGTGTCAAAATCATTAAAGTAGTTAATGTTTACAGAAGGACTATAAACAACACCAAGAAGAAGCTTGGTGTGGTAAGAGGAAATTTCTATAAATAAATACTCAAAGTTGTCCGAATAAGTATTGGGAGATTGAGAAATTACACTAAAACTAATGTTGTCTTTAAGATAAACGCAAACACCACCTCCTCGTTTGCATGTTCTATCGTTGCGAATCAGAGTAAACCCTGGAAGCGAGTACATAGTAGAGGAGAGGGATGGTTTCAGCCAGGATTCAGATATAAGGATTCCATCAACCTGGACGTCAGTAAAAGAGGCAAGAAGATCAGAAAAATGTGCCGGAATACTCTGTGCGTTAATGTGTGCAAAATTGAGACAGTGAGAGTTATTAACTAAAAGAGATTTAAGTTTGGTGTCAAAAGCACCGCCCGAACTCGAACTGTTGAGCGACACACTACTGGCTGCACTAAAAAACTCATCGTCATCTGACGAACACGAGAAATAATCATCATTGATAATGTCAGTACAATCTGTCATTGTTTATTAATAAATAAATAAAATAAAATATAAAATAAGAAATATAAATATATACAAACAAATACGCAAAATAACTAACCAGACTCCTACACTCACTGGTAAGAGTCACGATTACAATAATGTTATATTAAGACAATAATTAACACTATATTATATTTATAACTACTACAATATAAAATTATGTAGTTTAATGGTATTTATACCAATCTACCTACCAACAGGTTCTAGAAGAAATTATATAGTTATTTCACAAACTAAAAATACTAATCCGCACTAATTACGAAATAGGTATATAAAAAAAATTATCATTATGAATATGCTAATTATTATTTATCTTACTAACTTACAAACAAATGGTTGAAACTCAAAAAAGAAATGCAGTTGTTACATATAAAAATAAAATGAGAAATAAAATAAATCATAAACTAGCGCTGTCATTATGATTTCTCTGAGGTTAGCAGAAATAATGCGATATAGACATCATAGATAATGCTTAAAAATTAATAGTCGGCACGAGTATAAGTAATCTGTGGGTACTGGACATTGACAAACAAGACTGTTGTTTACTATTGAGTTTGACAATCTATCGCTTTTTTCTTGGGTGAAAGAATAAAGAAGAAAAAAAAAAAATGCACAATTTGATAAAGTACCTCAAAGTATTTGTTTTTACCCAAAAGAGAAAAAAAAAATAAATAAATAAATGAAATAAAATAAAATTATTAAGTGATAGAAGAGTAACAAAAATATGACTACAACTGCACTCGGTTTCAAGTTTCAAATAAACACTAACCACCAAGTGGATAACAATATAATATAAACATATAGAAGTGATTTGATCTTATACTAAACTTACAGCCCAACAGAGCGATGCGGGCATTACCTTCTGGCTGATCTCTTCGCTTTATCACCCTGAGATCTTACAGCTTTTGGCAAGGACACAGTAACATTTGAAGGTCCTCCACTAGGCTGTGTTGCAGTTGTAGGAGCTGAAGTACTGGGCAAAGAGATGTCATCCGGCTTAGAACCAATAGCTTTAACCTCGGCCACTGTGAAAACTTTGTGACGTTTGCCATCAGGACCAAGCACAGTAATCGTCCCGTCCGTTGTCCAGCATTGTGAAATGCCAAACTTCTGCCTGGCTGCTTGAAAAGCATCATGCCGCTCTTTTGTTAGAAACTCAGAGAGAGTGATACCAGTGCCTTACTTTTACGCATGTGACGGACAACAGCAATCTCAACCTATCTGGCTAATGCTCGGTTTTCCATTCACACGCCACCCTCCCTCCGTTCTTCACCCGATGTCGTCCAACACGGTTGCGCGTTTACATCGGTACAGACGCCATGCAGTAGCGCTTTTCAAATGCGACTAACACGCGTTAGTTGTGATGCTGGCGTGCGTTTAGTAAACTCGCGACAGCATCGCTACAAAAGTCGCCGTGGGCGAGGGGCCTTAGATTAATCCCAAGATCTTGTTATGGAGTTATGACGTAGCGGATTAGCTGGGACGACAATTTGATTATCTTCCTTTGATCAAAGGTCTCTGCTTAATTGAGTTACGATGCTTTCTTTGTATCGCGTAATCAGGTATAGAAATAGGTACTCACAATTTAATTTTCGCCTCGGTTGGGCTCTGAAATATTGAATGTTTCTTCCGGATATTCTTAGTGCCCCGATTTAGGGACTTAGTTTTGTCATAACATAATATTATATTTGCTGAGACAAGACATTATCGTAAGGCTCAACTCAGATAGGCGTAGAGTCAAAGCTACGCTACGCGTTATGTTTTTTGTCTTTATGCTATAGGCAAAAAACTTTATTATCTTTATTCATATGGAATCGACTTCATATAGTATTTAACATACCTAAGTTAATATTTTCATGTGTAGATTAAGAATGTGACGCGTTTTGGGGCTTTGACTCTGCGTCAATGTGAGTTAAGCCTCACCGAACTTACCAATCTGCTTTAGCGCTGCATGATGGGTCTAAACTCTAAACTTCTCTCTCCTAAAACTTATTTAGAGAGAGACGCCTCTCTTCGCAGTAAGCTATTGGACTGATGATCAATATGATGATTCATACTTTTAAATTGATTTTATAAATATTTTTAAAGTGAACTCCTAATTTTACAACTTCCGTACTTACTTCTCAGTAACCCTCTTTGTTGAAACCAAAGCATTTTCAACCTACTTAAAAGTTATAAGTATGAGAGTTTTAGGCGCTACGAAGTTGTCTAAATCAGCTAGCTAGTCGCATTTATGGGGTATATTACAAATATAAAATTACAAAATAAAGTTTATTAGGGTCTGTACTTTGAGATGCGTATGTTCTAATAAGGTGACATTGTAGATTTTATTGCAATTTTACGATCATCGTAAAGAGAATGAGACGTACCTACAAGTACACCATTTTATCACCAATATCGATAACACATTCAATTGTACTAAAATTTATGGCATTTCAATAAGAATACTAAGGTCCGAAATGGAATCCATTGCCATACAATAAGACAGTTATATTATTTTTTCTATATTTTATTTTTTAACATTATCAGCCCGTTGACGATCACTACAATCCCGAATCTCCCTTCCTATAAGAGAGGGGATACGTAGCTTTTACCCACCGTTGCTCCAATGCAGATTGGTACACTTAGGGTAATAAAGATTATTATTTAACGATCTCCTAATATCATTGTTGATAATAGTGACCTGTTGAGTTTACGTGCCTCCCCCTGGCACGAGGCAGTAACACCACCAACTTCCTGACTTTGGGCTTAGAATTTTTACTCAGTACTACCTATTCCGCGGACTCGAACCTAACCTAACCTCGTGATTTGAAGCCACATTCACTAACTACTAGACCAACGAGCAGTGTTATCTATGAAATATTCCTGAAACGTAGAAAAACTTTATTTTTATGGCTGACCAATATCTGGTACCTTTTTAAACTGTATATAGTATCCTAACATGATAACATTAGGTCAACGAGGCAGTCTACCTATTAAGCAGTCCTTTCTACCAACAAAGCTTTTAGCGAACCCTTAAACCTTACTACTTAAAATCTTATTTTTACAACAAATTGTTCCTCAGTTTTATTCCCAGCTCAATACAGGAGGTACTCCCTACAAGTAAGTGCGACAAAATGTATTTGTCACTTAGTAATGAAATCGCAATATTTGACAATGAAAAGCAATACCTATTGAACTGAACTAACATTCAAACGTTTGTCGAATTTAGACGGCTCTGACTATAAGCTCCTAGACGCATAAAAGCTCATTTCATAAAATATTTAAATTTGCGGGAATCGACCTCACGGCTTGGAATCCGGTAAGCAGTCACAATTGTCACTATTCACTGTACCAACGGGTGTCATAAAAACATTGCTGGCTAATAATATCATTCAAAAAAGAACCTGCGAAGTTCCCACAAAGACTCTGGATGTGTTAGATACGGCAGATGTGAATATATTCGGGGAAGTCCTACAGGCATCTTACATATGCTCAATTTCTAATGTTCGCACGCAAAATTATTTTTTTAATCTTTTCTTAACTTATTTATAACGGTAAGTCCCTGACTGACTGACTCATTATTCGTGTCGTCAGATAACAAATACTTTAAGATTAGGATTATTATTAAATTTTGACATAAATACATAATGATTTTTATATTTTTACCATAATATAATGTTTTTACTTTAAGATTTTTATATTAGGATTCGTTTATTTAAAGTAGGCTTTGTTTACAAGCACTTTTGGATCGTCAAGTTTGACTATTTAGTGACTCTACCACCGGCTCGAAAGGCAGATTCATAATGAAAAGAGACCGCAAGAAACACAGTCTATATGATTCGGATTAGATTTTCTTTCAAATGACTCATCTACGCTAATACCTACATATTACGAATGCGAAAGTATGTCTGTCAGTCACCTGAACACGGACATTGGCACATTGACTAGCATGAAAATGTCAAACGTAATATTTATTATAAAGAGGATGAAAGCTTATACTAATTTACTCACGGACGAAGTCGTGTGCAGTTTTTCTATAAATCTTTTCTTAGTTTATTTATAACGGGAAGTTCCCTACCTTTGTAAGGGAGTGCCCTGACTTCTGACTCATACTTAGTTTACATCGTCAAAAACCACAAATATATAACGATTATGAGATATTGACCACAATTATAGGATCTTGTGTTTGATTTTTATAGGATACGGATTACATTTTATTATAAATGACTCATCTTATAGGCTCGAGCCACAAACTCACAGGATATGTGTATACATAAGTGAAGATGTGGCCTAAGGTGAAACTCGCTAGCAGAACATGCCTGTTCGCTCTGTCTTAAGATAACACGACGATAAAATGTATGATGATAATGATCACTGGAAAGACGTAAAGACTTTTAATCATCGATCGATGATTATCGATCTTTTGACTTCTGATCTGACCACCTTATTTAAAAAAAGAGAAATGAAATATATAAAAATTAAATAAAAGAGATAACGATGCCGGCCACAAAGAAATTCAGCCGTTTTTACAGAAATATAAATTAATTGATTATTCAACTTTGAAGCCATCTTTTATTGTTCTGTAAACAGTGGTATACCAACTGTTACTTATACTGTGTGATATTTTATAAATTTTTCATTTACAATACAAATTGAAATTCTAAAGAAAATATCTATTTTTAAAACTGCGTCAAAAATGTATGGAAGACAATAGAACATCGGAGCGCGGTTTTAAAACGGCGAAAACAACGGGCACAGAGTACAAAGAAGTTTTAAAATATCAAAATATTGGAAATTTATCACAGAATATGAACATATTAACTTGGTCATATATCGCTCTCACTGTTTTAAACTGAAACTACACAGCTTCAAAGAAGTTTTAAAATATCAAAATATTGGAAATATTATCAGTGAATATGAACAAATTAGTACATACTGTACCTGAGCCAATGGGCGTTTGGTTTCCCAAGGTATTGGCAACACCTAAACGCGTTAGCACCTAGGAATATTAAATGGGATTCAAGATGTCGCTGGGTGTAGGCTGACAAGAGGTCAATGTCTAACAACAGAAGCCTTTCGATTGATCGTGGTGATGACAATAAGGAGAGAGACTGCCTGGCTTGTAATGGAACTTTAAAGTAAGCTAACAATCTTCATCAACATCCTCAGCCTGTTAATAACCAGACCTCTTATAGGAAAGGAAATATGGAGTTCATAACCACTACAGTTCTCCAGTGCGGGTTGGCGGGCCTAGGGTTTATAAGTTTTGATCATTATCAGCTTTGCTGCTAAGCCAAAGTCCGATCCACTAGTCCTCGAGCTCTTGACCAAAAGCCACATAAGCTAACTGGAAAAACAAGGCAGTCCGACTAAAGATAAAACATAAAATCATACCTCCAAATAGTACTGCTGTCGGTGTCTTTGATCTCCTTGGTGAGGTGCGTGAGTAATGCCGCGTTGGCATTGGTGTACCATTCCACCGCTTCCGTCATAGAGGTGCTGGGGTTGATTTTGGCTCTGGAGAAACAAAATATGGGGTTCTTACATAATAATAAAATGTACACTAAAAATACTAACAAATTATTTTTTTTAAGATTTACTAACCTATATATTTTTTTAGATACTAACACAACATTAACATATCAAATATTGTAAGATTATGTAAGAAATAAAGGGCTTTTTTATTTTTTTTATTAATAATCGGCCAAAAAAAATTGTAAATCTGGTGGAAAGTGGAAAACCATAGCCTATTTAATAAGGCCACGTTTCAGATCGGCTTTTTCATAAATAGCTCTACGTATTTTTAATGTAAAAAGTAATGGGGTTAAAAGGAAATGAAAGTTCACACTATTTCACGCGATCAAAGCCGCGGGTATCGACCAGTGCAGTTAATTTTTGAAACCAAAATAATCGTAGTAGAATGAAACCTATTGGAAAAGGAGGAAAATATCATAAAAATGAAAGGAAAAATAAATTACGGGTGATCTGAGGTTGAGAAGGAGTAGAGGGTGAGATTTTAGGGGTAAAAACGGGTTTTCTTGATTTCCGGCAAAACTATAAGTCTTATGGAAACGAGGGTGGTGATGCAAAGTTGTAGGTAAATAAAAAGATCTAAAACTTTTGTATTTACACTTTTTTCACGTAACCTCAAAATTTATGTAAAAAATCCAAAATAGACCTCATTTTTGATTTTTTTTACTTTTTATTGTTTTTAAAGCTATCTGCACTGGTATACTAATTAATATTATAAATAAGTGACTGCTTAGTTTCTTTTCTGCTGACACTATAAACTCTTCCATATCGGTAAAGTGACTAAGAATAGACAAACCAGACTAAAGTCACAAAATACGCAGGGTGGAGTTTTCAAATGTGTTTCTAACCTAAATCTACTTGTAATAGACGAATGTGATTTAATTTGCAGAAATCAGACAAGTCGTAGGTTAAATTCCCAGCTTTGGTTTAGTTTGGTAGTAAGTTTGAGCTTTGGCTTTAAATAACACTCTTCTGAAAACAACGCGATTTAGCGCAGCAAAATACTTATCGTTCCTACTTCCTTTTCAAAGCATAAAAACATCACATCAGTCTTCAGAAAGTCGGAATTGAAATAACAAATGATTCCCGTTGCCATTATTTCACTTAATCGTTAAAATATAGGTCAAGGTACGTCGGTATAACTTGGGCTGTTACATAACAAAGTTGAACAAAAATGGGCTTCTCTTTATTTTTCTTATTTGTAATCCTCTCAATAAACACGTCACCTTTGTTTTTTTTGTCTGTGTTCACGTGTACTTGCCCCAAGTTTAGCCAACCATCGGCCTAATTTAATTTTTCCCATTCAGACAATGGGAATATAATTTCTTACCATGTTTATAAACCAAACAGCCATTCGAAGTTAGAGAATATTTTTTATTTTTATCACTATAAGCCCTTGACTTCAATTTCATCTGATGGTAAGTAATGATGTACTCGTAGTCTAAGATGGAAGCAGGCTTACTTGAATGAAATCCACACAACTTTCGGTTTTTACACGATTAAAGCTTGTTAAATAACTGTCCTCTTGTATAACTTTTGTACACCTTACTTGTTGACAGTACAGAAACTAAATATAGATACTGTATAATAACTAATACTAAATATTGGCTGGTAGGAGGTTTTCGCCGTCGCTACCACCCTACCGACAGAGACATACTGCCAAGCGTTCCGGTACGATGTCGTGTAGAAACCGAAAAGGATGTGGATTCCATCATCCTCCGTTTCCATCTAACATTGTATCATCACTTAACATCAGATGTGATAGCGGTCAAGGGCTAACTTGTAGTCAATAAAAAAAAGATTAACACATTGCAGTGTTGATGCATCACCTCGGCTCGGCATTGCACAAAAAGAGTATTTAAGCACTTTCCGTTAATTCTTGTAGAAAGTTTTATCTAATATATAAAATTCTCGTAAGCTTAGAATATAGCTTCTGCATATAACAAGCGCATGTTTTATTCATCAAACATTTATGTACTAATCAAACTGCCAGATATGTCGGAAATAGTCGGATTAGAATTCTATCGACTGACATCGCAAATGCACGTGTTCAAAAACGACACGCTCTGCTTACACCTATTGAAACCAGTTGTATTTCTAAGACGTCAAGTTTTTTTTATATTATAATTTGTTTGCGGTATCAATATAGTAAAATATTAACATGACAACATGGTCTGAGTCATCGAATACTTCTCACGCGCCGGTCAAGTCGACGATGACTATGACTCAAGTCAAACAGGCTCCGTACGGGAATTGCGTTTGAGTTGCGGTGAAAGTGCTACTTGATGTTTGATTTATTATTATTTAACATACGTTTTTAATATATTTTTTCATTCCTACATTTTATAACAACATTATTGTTAAAATTATTTTCAGAAAATCTTTATATTAAATACTTAAAAATAACTGATATATATAATATATTATACATAGTATTGTAGGTGAAATAACCGAGCTAACTCCGTAAAAGCACTTAAGTAAAATTTTAACTAATTCAAGAGACTTTGTTTAATGTTTTTGTATGACAATTGTATAGCTTGTAGCAGTTCTAGCTTCGGATCATGAGGTCCTAGATTTGAGGTTCATCTATAAAATCTTTAGATTTTTTTTTATTTTTTTATCGACTACAAGTTGGCTCTTGACTGCTATCACAACTGATGTTAAGTGATGATGCAGTCTGAGATGGAAGCGGGCAACTTGTTAGGAGTAGGACATAATCCACACCCCTTTCGGTTTCTACACGACATCGTACCGGAACGCTAAATCACTTGGCGGTACGTCTTTGTCGGTAGGGTGGTAACTAGCCACGGCGAAAGCCTCCCACCAGCCAAAAGATTTACTTTCTCCTAATTAACTCTCAGAAGCAAACACACTCTACTATTACAATCAAAGATAAAGCGTCTTTCGAAAGTTGAATGTCTACAATACTATGAACATCAATGACTGTAAAGCTTTACTGCGCTTAGAATTTGCATCGATCGTTAACGCATTAGCAGCGGTGAGCTGTGGAACGAAAGGGACGCTTTACGGAATTGCCAATATTTGCATATTACATGTAACATTCATTTTATAACCGTTATTTCCCACAGGTACCTTCTACTTTATATAAAACAAAGAAATAAGCTTTGAAACGTTTTGCTTTGAATAAATATTACGCACTGCATTCTTAACATTGCTTATTGCAAAGTTTTATTTGTTTTTCAATTTCTTTTCCATTATAGGTGAAGCAAAGATCGGTAACTGTACTATTATAGGTTATTATGAGCATGAGTAATATTTTTTAGCCGACGAAAAAAAACGGAGGAGGTTCTCAATTCGACACGTATATATATTTTTTTTATGTATGACCACGCATAACCTTTTACAGAGTTGGAGCATATCTAGGAGTCTGTGCCAGCCCAGGTTTCTACTTTAAGGACGTTACCTAGAACCCACAAGATGCTTTACTACGGAAAAGAAAGATTCCTTAAACTTGGCTGGCACCGACTTCATAGATATGCTTAAGTAAATTAAAGCAACTAAATGACACAGTTATTTTTTACTTTTTAGTGCGTTTTGAGTCTGTTCCATTTTTATTTAACTTATACACCAGCAATGATATTATTTTATTGTACGAATAGGTACCTATTCTCTATACTCTAATAATACAGGTAGGTATAAAAAAGTTTTGCTTTGAATAAACTAACTTTATTACGCACGGCATTTATAAAATTTAAATGGAATTGAATACTACTTTTTTTATTTCACCGTTGATCCAGGTTTGTCTATAAGGCTTCGGATTAAGAGGTTCAAAATCTGAATTGGACCATGAAATATTGAAATTTTTTTTAATAAAATTTTCAGCTTAACTTTGTATGATTTGTGTAGTTGGTAAAGATACACCTCCGCGTCCGTTCATCTTGGTATGTATACGAGTAAGTATTGTCTAACAGTGAAGGTCACAAAAATAAAAATAATCATTATCACTATAAGGCTACTAATTCGCGGAATAGTGAGATGGGTGAAAGCTACACCCTCTACCCTAAAAGTAGAGAGACTTAACCCTAAAGCAAGACCCTTTTAACAGCCTGAACAATTTTTATTTATTAATCCGACTTCATTATCATAAGATTGGCTTTGACTAAGCTGCCAGGTCGTAGCTGACTTTAATCCACAGCAGCACACTACTGGTTTGTATGTATTTGATAACTTTCGTGGCGAGTGACATGCTATTCCCTTATACCTACTCGTAAATACATAGAATTCAGTTGTGTCGCTGCGACATGTCGTCTACTGCTGTCGTCTGCAGTCGGCAGCCTGAACAATTAAATAGACGTACCGCCAAGCGATTTAACGTTCCGGTACGATGTCATGTAGAAACCGAAAGGGGTGTGGATTTTCGTCCCACTCATAACAAGTTAGCCCGCTTCCATCTTTGACTGCATCATCACTTAACATCAAGTGTGATAGCAGTCAAGGGCCAACGTGTAGTCGATAAAACAAAATTAACTAATTTATTACTAACTAATAAATTTATTAAGCCGACTTCATTATCATAAAATTGGCTTTGACTAAGCTGCCAGGTCGTAGCTGACTTTAAACCACAGCAGCAAGCGACGTGTCGCGAGCACACTGCTGGTTTGTATGTATCTAATAGCTTTCATGGCGAGCGACATGGTATTCCCTTATACCTACTCGCAAATAAATAGAATTCAGTCGTGTCGCTGCGACATGTCGTCTGCAGTCGGCTATAAACTTGCACCCATATAAATTGCGTGTAAAAACGCTTAGATAACGAACTTATGAAGTATTTTTAGTACAACCCATTAGATATAAGCTTTCATCAATGTACCACGCGTCATATTTAACCTAAATACAGTCATAATGTCTATTTCCTATGAACATGTTGATGGAATTTTTCTAATAACCCTTGTTGGATAATGACCCAGTTGTTGTGTCACGCTCATGTTTGCACGCTCGTTAGTGTTACACCACTTTACAATGGACTCCATGCATTTTTTTAATTCACCTCCATGATATAAAATATTGAACCACACAGAACTCTATGTCCAGCGGTTTCCTGCAATACGTCGTCGTCAGTCCAACTAGTGGAGGTTCGACCAACACTGCGCTTTCCGATCCAAGGGTTGCCTTTTAGCAATTATTATTAGGTAATTATCCACTAATGGAAAATATTATACATCATACAAATTTGACGTAGAGTATGAGAAGTTTGTTTATAAAAGCTAGACTTTGATGGATGACCATCTCTGTGTTAACCGAGAAAATATTAAATTATCGGTTAAATTCAATTATTTTTATTTTCGTTTGCATCATATTTACGAAATAAATTATGTATCATCTTTTTAGCCCTGGAAGTAGAAATGGGTATAATCATTTTGCAGTGTTTTCCTGTGTTTCTGTTTGTCTGTCAGTGGCATCTTAGCTACTAAACGAATAGACCTATTACGATAGTATGTCTTTGTTGGAAAACTGACGTAATTGAGATAGTTTTTAGCTATGAATATTTGATAAGTCAATCTGAAGATATTGATGTTTGTATATTAATATGATGGAAAGAATTTTGGGCTTAATAATTTTTATTATTATTTTTATTTAAGGCTGCAAATGAAGCAACGTGTCAAATTCGTCAACTACGAATTATATTATTTAATTTTCAAAGCACTAAGGCATAAAGTTGAATTATTGAAATATGGAAAAATCGAAAATGGAACGACGCGCGCCGTCACTTCTTTCTATTTTGGTATAATTCAATTTTGTACTTTAGTGGCGTGAAATTAGAGATATAGACGACGCGTTGATTTGCTTCGACGCTAATTTGTATTAGAGCCCATAGCTGAAAATTACTAGGGGATTTACAACATCCTTTTTTATTTGAACGTATCTTTCACCCAAATACCTTGCCCGAAATACTGAAATCAACATTGAGTATATATGTATAATATGTCACGTGCGAAAAATCACTGATTTCCTAATTCCGGGCTACTTATTTGTTAGTTACCACCCTGCCGACAAAGACGTACCGCCAAGCGATTTAGCGTTCCGGTAAGATGTCGTGTAGAAACCGAAAGGGGATGGATTTCATCTTACTTCTTAATAAGTTAGCCCGCTTCCATCTTAGATTGCATCATCACTGTTAAGTGATGTTGCATCATCACTTAACATCAGGTGTGATAGCAGTCAAGGGCCAACTTGTAGTAGATAAAAAAAAATATTCCTTGGATGTTCTTGCAAACTTGGATTTCATATTTATTTATTATATTTCATACTCCTTAATCGTGGTCATCACCATCCAATAAAAATACATTTATAAAAAAATATGCTATTTACGAGTATATTGCTCGTCCTAGTAATAGAACTTAAAATTTCATAATTCGAAACCGTACTGACTTAGCACTAAACCAGTATCACTTAGTTTAATTTTTCGATCGCCTCAAATTTTGTCGTCCATATATTGCATATGGCTTGCCGTCGAGAAGTGGAATAAAGTGAAATGTGCAAAGTGTCACTTGCACTATGGTTACATAAAACCACACAATGAGTTTGTTTTTGGCAAAACAAAAGCTCTATTTCGTCTTTATTATCACTGAAAGCTTTATTTAAATCGAGGAAGATTAACATAATCCCATTGAAGCGCAATAATTCTCAATTTCTCGCGCGGAGATGCAAACAGAGCACTGTAGCGTACCTACTCGATGTAATTAATCTTGTTTAAGCTTCGAGTGTATTTTTCCCTTGCTAATCTTTACACGAACAGGAGTGTATACGGGTCGATACTTCGGGCAGTCACGCCGCGTGTATCTTGTAATCCTAAATCAATGTAATGAAAGTTACTTTGCTGAAGTACATAGTGCGTTCATTAATCTTAATTTATTTAAAGGAGACGTCAAAAATACATTATGCATCCAGTGATATGACGATGATGATGATGGTAATTTATTTTGTCGCTCTCCACTGGAAACAAACGAATCAAGTTACTTAATCAGTCTAAGCACAGTTCCAGTTTACAATTGTAGAGTCAAGATTCGGAGGAAAACTTGAGCAGTAGAAGGTTTTCTGCCGTAGTCCTCTGGATGGCTTAGCCGTTTGATTTTATAGTTATATGCAGTTTATTGGTTGGAATAGGAAGTGTAAACAATTATTAGGCCCAAGTTAATCACACAAATTACGATTATTTTGTCCTTACAAAAAATAGCTAAATAAAAAAATGTGGATAGCTGCGGATTTTCTTTGTTAACGTTTTTTCAACAGATGTGTATAATATGTTCTCATTTAAATACTTACTTACCAGACTTTTTTACATTATATTAAAAATATATAATTTTATGTAGATAGAGTCAAAATAGACTTGTAAAAGTTAAAACAAACAGACGACTTATAGTCGAATTGAACAGATGCGTAAAATTCCAAAGAATTGTTTGCGGAAGACAAATAGGTACATTGCGTTGGCTTTGAAAAATCTTCCTTTTTTAACCGACGAAAAAAAACGGAGGAGGTTCTCAATTCGACACGTATCTATATATTTTTTTTTTTATGTATGACCACGCATAACTTTTTACAGTGTTGTCCGATTTTGATAATCCTTTTTTTATTAGAAAGGGCATACATCCAAGATGGTCCCATTGTCCGCTTTTTAGGATCTGCTGATGATATGCTGGGGAAATTGAAGGAACTCTTCAAATTTTGGAGGCACGCTTACAGCGATTTCGGTTTTTGACTCGGTATCGGTAGCTTTTTGGCTACTAGTGCCATATAATATAGTATGACAGTATAGTAGGAGTACGGTACGTGGCGATAAATCACTAAAAAGTAAAAAATAACTGTGTCATTTAGTTGCTTTAATTTACTTAAGCATATCTAGGAGTCGGTGCCAGCCAAGGTTTCTACTTTCAAGGACGTTACCTAGAACTCACAAACTGCTTTACTACGTAAAATAAATGTTCCTTAAACTTGGCTGGCACCGACTGAGTCGGTTCTATTTTTTGTTAAAATTTTTTATTAATGCTTCATTTATTTGTTTGGGAGAGATCAGCGTGAAATATCTAACCGTGTGATTCATACCTACCTAACTTGCGTCTTGATTTATTGATGCAATCTTGAAATTTATTTGAAGTTTTTGCAGTTTTTCTAATTTTATTAAAAGTTTGTCTTAGTTGAATTAGTTGCCGAAAATATTATAATTGACTGATGTCTTTAAAAAATCAGGTAAAAGTAATCTTTTCTTTTAAATAGTAGGTAGAAATAATGAAAGGAAATTATACTACTTGTAGCTCAGTAAGCTACTATCATAGATCGTCTTGATAGATCGAGAACTAACTTATCCTTGAATAAATTGATAAATTGTTGTCCTTGAAAATTAATTCACTACCTGTCATCATGGATTACATCATTAGGATATATTGAAAGTTAATTTGTCCTTGGATAAAATAATAGTACCTGAGTTCATATAGCTCCTCTAGGAAGACCAGGCCGTCGACAGGATCCACGCGATTCTTGAAAGTCAGCGTAGGCAGTTCTCCCATCTGCTGGATAGCGCTGTCGGTGCCCGCGTACCTTTGTGTCAAGTTCGATCTGGATACAATAATGCTGCATTTATAACCTAATATATTATTACTAACAAATAACACCGACTACCTCGTCTAGTGGTAAGCTTATGTAGGTTTAGATCTCAAGGTTCTGGATTCGGGTTATACTGGCTTTTCCTCTTTTTCTAAGAAATTTTCAGTAAAATTTCCAAGCCCCATGGGAAGTCGATGTTGTTACATTACACCCCGTGGCTCGGTGAGCACGTTAAGCTGTTGTAACGGTCACTACAATAGAGATCTGTTATATTAAACATAGATGTAGGTGTGTTACTAAAAATACGAGTTTCTTTCTTCTAAGAAATTTACGCAACTAACAATGTGTATGATCTTAAACTTTTCAATCTGACAAACGTTAGCGCAGTCTAATATACAACTAGCGCCATCTAGTCGATAATAAGTAACGACTACGATTAGTACCGAGAAAAAATTGCGTTGAGTATATTTATTCAGGTTTCTTTAAAATCCTTTTCCTCAATATTAAAACTTTCGTTTAAGTATCACTATCACTAAATATTACAAACAAATTTATGAAAAATAATACCGACTACAAAAGGCACTAAAAAGTAAAAAATAATAATCAAACTTATTTGTGAAGTCGGTGCCTGAGAGCTTTTATTGCATACGCTGTTTTATCCGTTTGAAATATAACAAAATACATATACGAAAGGTTCCTGTTTATTAGGTCTCCAAAAAAGGCTATTTTAATGATAACTCGCTATACACATTCTTTTTTTTGGTTTGTTCTAAAAAAAGTTTCAGTGTTTTTGGAAGGTTCAACACTACTTAGTTCGCGAAGTCGTAGGCGTTGGCTAGTTTAACTTTATTATAATAAGTTCCCTGAGGAAATTCCAATGCTTAGTGTACAAACATTTTGTTCAAATACATTTATGTCGAGGTTACTATGAAATTGATGGATTTCTTAATGCCAAAGATGCCTGGCGGCAACCTGCTCTCGTGCTCCCAAGATATTTAATATTTTCTTAACGTTAGATATATGATATACAAATAAAGATAAATAAACAAGTCTCGGCTCTTCCTAAACCCATGCATTGATAGAGTCACTAAAACGAGACATGAAATTTTAAAAGCGCTTTTTTCTGATTGTATTCTTTCTATATTATATAAAGATTTAAGGTAAAGTGTAATACGAAACTTCGCCCCTTATTCATATTAACATTTTTGCTGGGACATTGTTTACACAACCTATCCCGTATTTGTTTATTGCCCTAGTTTTGCTCCTGTATATCATATTATACAGACTCGCACTTATCTGGATTACTTTACCCTCTGTAGAGTAGTTCCATAAATTTATACATGGCTGCACTTGTATTTATGAGATTTGTTTCAAAGGACCAATCAGGTCCATATCGTAATGTTTTCTTCTAGATCATTTCACTTTTAGACGTGTTCGCGTGCTTCATAATCATGGTATATCTATTTTACTATTTTGATATAAAATGCTAAAATAAAACAAGTAATATTAGATGAGCGAGCAATCATTAGATAGGTATTATTAAATATATTGTTTTCAGAGCATCAAAAAATCGCTGGATACTTTTATGTAATAAATGTGGTGAAACTCGCCAACCTGCTTTAGGGTAGCGTGGTAGTTGAAATGGTTTCACAGTAGATGACAATAATGCTGATGAACTCATCGTTAAAACTATCGCTTATAACAAATGTGTAACCAATAGTTTTCTTCACCTGACTGCCGCTGGCAAATTGCCACTGCTGTCGTGTAGAAACCGAACAGGGTAAGGATTTCATCCTATTCCTAAAACGAAAACCTGATTCTACCTTAAATTGCATCATCACTTACCATCACGAGTGATTGATATCGATTGACTTGAAATTCAGCAAAGTTACTCATTTTGCGATTTACACGCTCACTAGAACAAATTTCTCAAAACTTTTACGGGACCTAGAACAGGCGAAACCTCTGGGCACAGCTAGTGGAAATAGACACAAACTACGTGAACACTTACCGGGGGATGAGTGGGTATTAAAACGGCATAATATAAACAAAGCCTCCATTAGTGGATCAATATTAGTAGTGAACATAAACAGTTCAATAACCATAACAAAACTAACTGCCACTTTTCAAGTGCCTGCCTCGTTGATCTAGCCTGAAATAATACTGACTTTTCTTTCTTATAAGAAACTAAAATACCAGTTCTTTAAAAGAAAAAATAGGTATGTTAAATAAGATATATATATGTTTCCCATTGTGGGATGTTTATACATGTTTCCCATTGTGGGATGTTTATACATGTTTCCCATTGTGGGATGTTTATATATGTTTTCCATTGTGGGATGTTTATACATGTTTCCCATTGTGGGATGTTTATATATGTTTTCCCATTGTGGGATGTTTATATATGTTTCCCATTGTGGGATGTTTATATATGTTTTCCCATTGTGGGATGTTTATATATGTTCCCCATTGTGGGATGTTTATATATGTTTCCCATTGTGGGATGTTTATATATGTTTCCCATTGTGGGATGTTTATATATGTTTACCATTGTGGGATGTTTATATATGTTTCCCATTGTGGGATGTTTATATATGTTTCCCATTGTGGGATGTTTATATATGTTTACCATTGTGAGATGTTTATATATATTTCCCATTGTGGGATGTTTTTGTAGTCCTAATACGGAGGACCAATCCTTCCATAAATTCTTTTGTTATATCTCAAAACATTTAGGCAGCTTTTTCAATGAAAGCTTCCAAGTGGCCCGCCAATTGAGCCAATTTACACAAAATCGTAACAAATTTTGTGCTAAAATCTTTCTTAGAAATTACTACCTATTGATGAAAACTATATAAAAATCTACTCAGTATTCGAACAGACAGACAGACGAGACTTTATTTTATAACTGTTGGTACCTAGTGTTATACCTATTCCCGTGTCTAGAACCGTTGGTCTCGGTCACTATCATCAACATCTGAGGCCTGTGTGCTTATGTTAACCGTTGGTTTATGATAACCAAAGGTTAACATAAGCTAACTATAAATTTACTGTTCACGACAACCCGTACGCCCGTTAAGGACCGGGCAGTTATCTTAACCGAGCTTACGTCCTTAACCGGCGTACAGGTTGTCGTGAACAGTAAACTTTACGTTTAGCATATGTTAACCGTTGGTTATGATAACCGAAATCTTGGTGCATACAGGCCTAAGTGATTTTTAAATAATCAATTAACAACCTGAGCGTGCCCATGCACATTGTGTGTTGTGGGTACAAGGTCCATATCAATTCTTCTAAATGGAAGTTAGTTTGATAGTGATGATTATAGCGAACAGTTGAAAGAATACCTATGCAAACGTTTTCTCTTATCAGTTGATTCTTTTATCTACGTTTATTATGAGTCTATTCATAAACTTAGGAGTTGTTTGTTTATTAGTTTTCTTTTTATGATAAATAGGCTTGCGCATGAATAGGCGCACTTTGCGTACATATCTGCAACAACAGAAGTGAAGATTGGGGTGTTCACTTACTTTTTTAATCGTTTCATTGCAGTGAATGCAAATTCTATCTGAATTAAATGTATGACCTTCAGATCAAAATCTTACACATACAAGATACAAAAAAACGTTTCTAAGGGTAACGATGAGAGCCAAAGTTCGTAACATACCTTAAAGTGCTGCCATTAGTAAATATGAAGAACGCCACTTCAGACCTCTCCTGCTGTAGCCTCGTAACCAGCTTGCCAAGCTCGGTAGCTCGGCTAACCTGTGACAATGATAATATGATTATAGCTACATCTAGTTTTTAAAGTGAAATGTTTTTTTCAACGGCTAACGTGAATCGAAATATTATCCGAAATAGTCGAAAACAAAAAAAAATTCAATTTACTTGCTAAAATATTGCGTCGGTTAATATCACGCTTTTCAGTCTAATATTGGCTTGCAGGGTAGAAGCTGACCCGGTGGTAGTAATATGTTACGTGTTGACCCTACCTCGAAGGGCAGACACATAACTTGGGAGCCACAAACTGATCACCTCGAGGGTCGTATCTTAATCAATGTAATAGTTTGATATTACATCCAAGATGCCATTTATATAATGGTTTGTAATCTACACTATATTGTGTGTGTGATGGGAAAATGCCAGTGTAGAATATCCATTATGAATTCAATTTATGTGGGCCCACACCAATATATTCTCATAAGGCCGTGGACTAATCTATACTTGAATACTAATATTGTAAATGCGAAAGTAACTTTGTCTATTTGTAATTCAATCACACCTTAACTACTGATCTGATTTAAATGAAATTTGGTGCAGTGATAGGTTAAAGTCTGAGAAAGGACATAGGCTACTTTTTTTGAACATAACATCAAAATATATCGCGAGCTAAGTCGCGGACGTTCGCTAGTAATACCTACATATTTTTGACTTATTCGAACTTATAAAGAGGTCAAACAGGGGACAAACATATGTACGTGTTACTTGTGACAAGCTTGGTTGGTTATTTGCTGCGAAAACTGTACTGTAACTATTCTGTAACGACGCTCGATAGTGTGCGTGTCAAATTGACTCTTTTAGTTATAGATTAAGAGAAATAGAGACGTTTGTCGCAAGTGACACTATTCTTTGTTAACAAACAGCCAGAAGGGAATACCACTTAAAACACCAAAAGACAAACTTAATAACAATTTATTTATAAAGACATCAAAAGCGTATCGATAAAAACGAATGAATGACCACAATTATCCATAGGGGCATATTTTATAGCCTAACGCCATAGTCTATTATCTATAGTTTAAACGCGATACCACAATACAGAAAATGAGGCCACTATATTGTCTATAGTCAAACAGTATACAATGCTGCCAACATCTTTTATATCGATACTAGCGACCCGCTCCAGCTTTGCATGGGTGCAATGCTGGTACAGTATACTGAAGAACGCACGCCGCGCGCGACCTCCAAACGCTCGCAATGTCCCTGCATTTTGAATCTTATATATCTTGGAAAATATTTACTTAAATTACATGCTGTAAAGGGTAATAGTGATTTATATTGAATGCATAAAGTATTTAAGATACTCAATTTGATAAGGATTAATACAGTATTGCTTAAAATCATTTCGTAAATAAGCCATTACTATTGGTTGAAAGTAAACGATAAAAAATGTTTATTTTGGGTTATTCCTAAGAGATAGACGTATACCATTGCGGACTTTTTTGTTGACCTTTTTAAGTTGTGTAATACTGTAGAACATTAATTTGATATATCTCCTAGGGTTTAGCCAGCGTGTGCAATGTAAGCGCAAAATTGTTTCGATTTCGGTTGATTATGTTTCGTTTCAGATTTACAGAATAGCCGCCGCCATCGAAACATATAAGAAGAGTCAACCATAAAATTTTGTGCTAAGTTCGGTGTCACCAAAATCGAAAACTTCCTTATGTAAACCAAATGCAATTAGTGTTTTAATTATTTTCTGTAGTCTAGCGTTATGCACTATGTGGATATAGGCAAGTCACGTCTACTCCACTATATGAAATAAGTTATGGGTTAAAATTACTGCTGAGCGGATTTCTAACAAGATAAGCCGACATCTTGGCAGCTTTTATGAAATACTAGCAGTCGCCCGCGACTTCGTCCGCGTGAAAACCTCTTAGGTACCCTTTTAATTTCAAAGACAGACTTTCATATAAAGTGTGCTCTTTCCCCGCTACCCCTCTCAATTTAATTTTTTTATATATTATAAGTTTCCCGTGAAGCAATATCCTCCGTCCCGTCCCGTGTACTAAAGATCTATATTTTTTGTTAAACATTGTACGATATTACAGCACATTAACATTATAACCCAAAATAACCATTTTTAATCTTTTACTTTCAACCAAAAGTAATGGCTTTTTTACGAAATGATTTTAAACAATACTGTATTAATCCTTATCCAATACTTTGTGCATTCAATATAGATCATTATTGCTCTTTACAGCATGAAATTTAAGTGAATATTTTCCAAGATAATTGTAAGATTCAAAATGTAGAGACAAGCGTTTGGGGATCGCGCGAGCGTGCGTTCGCCGCCGTTGGTAGGTACCAGCATTGCATCCGTGCAAAGCTGGGGCGGGCCGCTAGTCTAATAATAAAACGCATAATTTTGCTCTTTTTATAACATGGTTTAAAAAAGTTGAGAGGTGTCAAGGGACATTAGTGAAGGAATTGTAATAAAATTTTATTTTTTTTAAGTAATAATAAAATTTGTTGTTGTCAGAAATAAAGTAGCAATCACGTAACATGAGCATTTTCGAGGGCAAAAGATCGTTAAGTGTGAAGCGACATAATTCAGTGGCAACGAACGATCGATCACTCCCCATCAAATGAGATACTCGTGCCAGTGAAGTTTGTCATCGATTAAATAAAGGACTTTATCAAAGCTTTCAGAATTTAGCTCAATTTTTATTAGAAAGTTTTTCAGTGACAGAGACTTATAACAGAGAGTAATATATCGTCAGAGGTTTTAGTGTCACAGTAAAGATTGGAATCTAAATTGGATATCATATTCTATATAAAGGACGGTCGAAAGTTAATGTTCAAAAATTATAGTCGAACAAACTTAATAGAATTTTGTCAATTTTTATATATTTTTTGACGTGACTACGTCTTATAATTCGATAGAGCCGGCTGCACGCACGAAAAAACATGACGTCATGCGTCGTTACCTCGCTTTGAGGCGTTCCATGTAAGGCTTGAAGTGCAAGCGAGAGCGCATAACGAGTGACAAAGAAGCACAATCGGCCTTTGCGTTTGGCAGCGTTCGACATGCGTCTATTAAATATAATTATTAAATATATTAATTTTAAATTAAAAATTAATATATTTATTATAAATGTATAAAATCAAAATCAATTATTATATTAATTTAAATTAATATTTATAAAAATATACTTAAATTAAAAATTTTAATAACCAATTAAATGCTACCATTCCATCAGTATTTTCTTCAGACTTTGTCACGTTCAACTATCGTCAGTAAACCGACTTTAAAGACAACCAATTTTTTTTTGGAAAGTTTTGAAAGTGACAGCACAATCTTATTATATGTTATGTCAAATCTGTCTGTTCTTATGTATGACACTTTTGGGATACATTTACAGCTCCAACAGTGACAGTATTGGTGACAGTCTTACTAAAAACCTTATTCTCCCTATAATCTCTGAACAGTTAACGTATTAAATAACTGCAAAATATGATTTATAATTCTCTATAATATTATTACTCTGTGCGAATCACTTCTGTTTCACAAAGGCTTGACAGCAAATAATTACAAATTTATCAGACAGGCCACCAAAATGTGAATTATATAGGAGGGGTACATTAGGGTACCTTCACACTTAATAAACACAGCCATTGAATGACAATAATTAGATATTAAATTTGACATGGGTGTTGTTACCTGTTCTTCCACATCAGCTACCTCCATGCCATTGCTGAGGCTGTTCCTCAAAGATAAGGTGGTCTGCACGATGAGGGCCAGGATGGGGATGAAAGGCAGCAGCAACAGACGCCACAGCTGGCAGCGACGGCTGTGGCACCAGCGGCGGAACCTGGCGCGGCTGCTGGTTGCTTCATCTGACTTCAGTTGCTTGGGTGACGCTGGGGGCGAAGACATTTATTAAATAAATCATCATCACAGAGTGCTATCCTCTAAAAGAAGTTTGGCGGTCATTATGCGAAAAGCTTTCCTATTTTCTACAACTTTCTTTAGTTATGGGTAATTGAGTCCGGTCCACTCTCTTATGTCGTCCAACCATTTGCGCCTTTGACGACGAGGTGCTTTCTTGTCCTGTAGCTTTCCGTCCAAAATTAACCTTGGAAAGGAAAACTGAGCTCCTCTTTGAAGGTGTCCAAAGAAACTTAGCTTTCTCTGCATGATATTAGACATGAGTTTTTTTCTTTTCATTCATCTTTTTCAATACCCTGTTATTAGGTGTGAAGTTGTTCCAGGAGATTTTAAACATTTTCCTGTATATTCACATTTTAAAAGCTTGCAGCCTGTTTACTGCTTCTTTTTTAAAGACCCAAGTCTCACAACCATACGTAACATTACATAAGACGACATCTTAATTTAAGATTTAACTTTGAGTTGCATAGAGTCTTTTACATCTTATGAAAAACATTCTTAGCTTGGCCTATTCTACATTTTATATCTTGAAGGTGAACCAAGTCTGACGTAAAGTTTCTTCCCAGGTATTTGACACTCATGACAACATCTATGGGCAGACCGTTTAAACTCAGGCAAAAGGGGCTTACTGGTTTTATGGATATTACCATGGCTTTTGTTTTATTAATATTAATAGATAGGCCCTCAGCTTGTCCAGCTGTTGCTACTTCAGTTAGAAGCTCCTGCAACCCAGTGACAGAGCTGGCTATCAGAACTGCGTCATCGGCATATCTAATGTTTTTTATGCATACTCATATCAAATAAATATCGAAGATATAATAAATAAATAGGTAAATACTATGTATTACACATAAATTAGAGGTGAACTGGCCATGTTTCAAAAAATATATGACTGTGGTAGAAATATTTTAAATGTTTCGGATCGAGGGTTTATTATGTAAGTTTTAATTATGTTCAACATCATTATCTTCAGGTCAAGGCACCTTTCTAGGCGAGATAATATGGATTTTCGACTAATCATGCTACTATATTGCAGGCTTAGGGTAATTCTTTTTCTTTTGTAAAGCTTTCATGCTTTATTAACTAACCATTTAGAAGTTTTGTATCCAATTTTGTTCATCAGAGGTATAAAAAAGAGATTGTTCTTTTCAGGATAATGGGGTCTCGAAATAAAAATTAATCGTCTATATGCGAGAGGCAAGGTATTCATTTATAAGCGCTTAGGTGTGAATGAGAAATGTTCGTATTTCCACCAATTTAGCTAATTCTTGGTTGACCCAATTCGCATTTAGCCCATCGAGCTTGTGGTTCGATTTGCGGATAATGCAATCCACGGATGATGTAAATTGGACCATCCAAATTAGGATGAAAATGAGCAACACGTACATTACAAATTGACATCTGTTATTTAGCCTTTTCAATCATTGTAAACAAAATACAACAGAAAAATATGAATTGAATTGTTAAGAGCCGGTAAAATATTTAAAGAGCTATGGCCATTTGCACTATAAAATGGGTTAGTTGGTTAGTTTTGAAAATTTGTCATTTGGCTCTCTGAATTTTAACAATCTCAACTTGTATCTTTACCACTTGTACCCAACTTTGTAATTAATTTTCTTTTCTATAAAATTACTAATTCACAAAGCACTCGAAAAACTTTTGAGGTAAGGCAGTTATATTCTATTCAGTTTGACACTCAAAAAATTTTATCTTCTCTATATCGTTCTCTAGTATCGTTTTAGATAGATTTAGAGTGAAATAGAGATGTTAGAAATAGAGATAAGACTGTTGAGTTGCGTATCAGATTTACAAAATAGCCAACTAGATACTATTTGAACCTACAGAGATTTGGCTTCATGAATTTGACTATTCGAGAATGAATAGACACTCGGCACATTGGACCAAGTTAAAGCCTGCTACGCGGTGGTAAGGTATAAAGTTATAAACTGATAATAACGCCCTAAACGTTTACAGATACGTATGTATGTATATGAACACTAAGTCAATTTCAATTTACTAAAAGCGTGTTTGTAATATTTTGTTATAATCGGTTGAGTAGTTAAGCAGTGAAAGCGAACAAAACTCGCATTCGTTTTTGGGGTTCCGTATATCAAAAGAAAAATTGAATCTATAAGTTTAACTAATATGATCACCAATTTAAAAAGTAGGAAATATAGAGGCTGAGATAAATATTTTAAACCATAGGCAAACAAAACTCCAAGGTCAAATTAATTTGTTTCACAAATAAACTCTTTTGTATTTAATAACCTGATTGCAACCTCGTATGCCGTGTATATAAGATGAAGGAAATTTAATCAATGGCAGAGTGCGATTAGGTCTACAAGTTTATTTTATTTTTTGTTAGAACAATGATCGGTGCTTCCATATTTATTTATCAGAGCCAGTACTTTCTCTGTACAAACTAAGGCTGATAAGAGCCTGTCCAGACTGAAAGCGATCTGAGTTTTATCTTTTGAGAAATGTTTATAACTTTACTAGCTGACCTGGCAAACGTTGTTTTGCATTAAAAATTAAAAAAAAAATTTACATGAAAATTAGATGAAAATTAGATAGTAGCCGATTCTCGGACCTGCTGAATACGCATACATAATTTGGTAAAAATCGGTGAAACCATTTCGGAGGAGTACGGTAACTAACATTGTGACAGGGAAATTTTGTATATTAGAGCAGGCAATCTGACCACGCTGCCTGTAGCGCTATTATGTAACGATATTATCTTTACTTGATGGTGTATTTCGGATTCTCTGTCCTGTCTAACTAACACTATATCTATTATAAATAGAAAGATAGTCTACATGAAAGTTACAAATACATCGATACAGAATAGCGTTACTATAAAGCTGTCAAAAATACCGTCGAAAAACCGTGTTTTTACGCAGATTGCTAGAAGTACTTGCGGCGCACCCAATCCAGCTTTTATATTCCACCCAATACAGAGGACCCAAAAGTCTCAAATATATGTTATTGTAGCGATTCGTCGTCATGATTGTCATTATAGTAACGACAAATATTCATAAATGTGACATGTTGGTTGGTTAGCTAATGTGGCTTTGATCAATTCTGAGTTTTTCATTATTCTATTAAATTTTTTAGGACATTCCAAAAGCGGAGACGGGAAATTGGTGGTGATACGCCCCCGTGCCTCGGCGAGCATGAACCCATAGTCACTATCGACAACATCTGATAGTGATCGTTAATAAATAAAGCATTTTCACTCTAACCCGCACTGGAGCAGCGTGGTGTTTTTGTTCTCCATATTCCCTTTCCTATAAGGAGAGAGGCCAAGCCCTGCACTGGGACGTTAATAGGCTGATAATATTGATGATTTATAAATGTTGTACGGATCCCTCGTGCGTGAGTCCTCGCACTTGGCAGGTTTTTATAATATTAGTTAGAATAAATCAGATATTGATTCGGAACATTGTAGTCGATGAAAAAAAACTTGGGTGATCGAGCAGCGAATAAATTGTGTATCCCCGATAAATATTCATAACTTTATACGTAGTTGAGATGAAAATGTGTAGGCGAATAATAAGAGGTTATCGAATATAAAACAACGTTCCTTCAAGCTTTTTATTTATATTGTATATAATTACTAAAAGTATTAACAAAATAATAACAAGGTCAAAAAAGCTTAGATTTTTTAACTGGGTAATGTTAAAAGTTTGAATCTAATTCAACTTACAAATACAAAAATATATCCATCATCAGCCTGTATCCGTCCACTGCTGGACATAGGCCTTCCCAAGAGCGCGCCACCACACACGATCCTCTGCCTTCCTCATCCAGCCACTTCCCACTACCTTTTTAAGGTCGTCGGACCATCGGGCTGGAGGGCATCCTACACTGCGCTTAGTAGTACGTGGTCTCCACTCCAGAACACGTGGCCCCAGCGACCGTCTGTTCTGCGACTTATATGACCTGCCCACTGCCACTTCAATTTGCTTATCCTTTGAGCTATATCCACTACTTTAGTTCTCCGCCGGATTTCCTCGTCATAGATTCTATCTTTTAGAGAGACACCCAACATAGCTCGCTCCAAAAATATTTATTACCTACTAATTTCCAACGGCGGCTTTAACTGCTTGATGTGTCAAAAAAGTGTAATGAATAAAAGATGTGCGTAAATCTAGCAAATTAGACAGGCACGAAGAAAAAAAGATTTTCAGATCATTTCAGATTAATTATTATTTACCAATAGATTAATGATAAGTAAAACGTAACGATAGTTATCGTTAAAATAATTTAGACTATAATGCATACACGATCATTGTAATTATTTTAGTAGATAAATCTTGAGGTATTTAAGCCTCTTAAGGTCGTAATTTTACCAGCAACCATTCCAGCACTCATGTAGACTAAAAGACATTAATGATGCTCATTATACGGACATTATAGTAGGTACATTATGTTGGTCTTTTTCATTTTAAGACCCACCTGTTGAAAAATTCTGCCGAGTAAATTACCTAGGCAAATTTGTTAATATCTCTGTCAATGTTCATGCCATCTTTAATTGAATACCTATGGTACTTGGTCTTCTAGAGGCTCTGTTCAGTATGGTAGTAGGTCTTGTAGAGTTCTGACAACTACGGAAAACCGCAGAAGATTGATGTATTTTATTCATTTAAGTTGACCCTAAGTCCAGTCTTATGAACGAGATACGAATATACTCCAATAGTAGGTTGTTACTCGTACGGGATTTTATATGGTTTTAAATTATTACTTGATTAGTCATTAATCAAAACAAAGTTAGTGAGAAAGATTTAGATGTACCTACTCGATACGTCCTTTATGGTTTTGTGTAAAGGTTCTGAAAATTTATATATTGTCATTTATATATTTAAAGGTTATCCTTTTCTAATTATTTTGTCATACTAGCTACATTGTTATCAGCCTATTTTACAGGCCCACAACTAGTTTAGGAGTTCACCATTATAGGGGTATATATGACTGTATAATGATCACTACCAGATGTTAAGGATCGATGGTTTAACGTACTTCGTGGATTAAAAACTGAAAGCAAATCACATGTTAACAACCTCCGTGGCGCAATGGTATGCATGGTGGATTTATAAGACGGAGGTCCTGGGTTCGATTCCCGGTGGGGCAGATTGAGATTTTTCTTAATTTGTCTTGGTCTGGCTGGTGGGAGGCTTTCGCCGTGGCTAGTTACCACCCTACCGACAAAGACATACCGCCAAGCGATTTAGCGTTCCGGTGCGACGTCGTGTAGAAACCGATAGGAGTGTGGATTTCATCGTACTCCTAACAAGTTAGCCATTTTACATTGCATCATCACTTAACATCAGGTGTGATAGCAGTGAAGGGCCAACTTGTAGTCGATAAAAAAATCTCATAATCCTAAGTTAAATAGGCTAACCATTTAACCAACAAGGCCCGACATTCATACATAATTATATCTTTATCTTACACAGACATAAGTTCAAGATATTAGTTGCCAAACAGTAAGTTTGGATTGGATCCTTTAAAGGATTGATTGTTGTCTTATGTAAGAAAATCCCCCAAGCAGTTAAACTATTACCTCTTTAGGTTTACATTGTATCATCATGATTATCAGCCTATTAAAGGCCCACTCCCTTCTTATAGGAGAGGGGATATGGAGCGTAAACCCACCACGCTGCTCCGATGCTGGTTAGCGGGCTTAGAGTGATAATGTTTTATTTATTAACGATCACTATCAGATGTTGATGATAGTGACCGGGACCGACGGCTTGACGTGCTCTTCAAGGCACGGGGGTGTAACACCACCAACTTCCAGACTCCGAGCTTGAAATGTACCGAATATTTCATAGAAGAATGAAAAAGCTTAGAAATATTCCGTGACCCGACCCAGGAATCGAACCCAGGACTTTGTGATCGAAGCCACTTACGCTAACGAGGCAGTCCTAGACCAACGAGGCAGTCATTGTATAATAACTCAAAATTACTATACAAATTAGTGTATTACCTAATGATAATGATACTTTACACATGTTGGTAATTTTTAAATTATAAACAGTTAAATTATATTATACTGTGAAATGAGCTGTAGAGAGGTCTGGCCCTGCGGTTGGTTCATTGTTGGCCATTTAAACTAGGCTGATGATGATGTCAAATGATGATTGAGACGTACCTACAGCCAAGCGATTGCTTGACCGCTACGATGTCGTGTAGAAACCGCAAGGGCAACCCCCATGCGGTTTCTACACGACATCGTAGCGTTTCCATCCTACTCCTAACAAGTTAGCACGCTTCTATCTTAGCCATTAATAGAAAGAAGCAAAAAAATTCTTCTCAGCAATATTTGATATCTGGTAAGTAGTTTAACATTTTTAAGTTTAACAGTTTAATTCAATAGTTAAACAGACATACTTTACATTAAAAGACGCGCTTTTAAAATAATAAAACGTGGTAAAAAATAAATAATTAATTTGAATGGAATTTAACTGCCTCGATGACCAAGTGACCTCAGATCACTAGGTCCAGAAGTCGGCTATGAAATATTGAGATTGTTTTTCCCAGTAATTTTCATTGGAATTTTCAGTTCCAGAAAAGGAGGAAGTTGGTGTGGCATCCCTGTGCCTCGGAGAGCACGAAGAGCACGTTAACTCGCCTGTCCCGTTCATCATCCTTAAAGTGATAGTCATTTTATACAAGGATAAGAACATTATCAACCTAACCCACATTGGTAAATTGTGATGTGCAGGCCGCTGAAATATGCTTTTTAAAAGGCTTACATAAAACTGTCTCTTTATTAACTATTACTAATTTTTGACATAAAAAAGGTAGGTATATTGCTCTGCTACCCAAGCAAAACCGGGGCAGATAGGTAGATATTTTTTTTTTATGAATTAATAATATAAACTTACCCATTCTCTACAAAAATAAGTCAAGTCACTGTTCACGAAAGTCAATTCTTTTTTCGAAAAACTTTGTACTGTTACAGTTACAGCAAGGGTAGCGTGCACCCTCCACGGGGGTTGGAGACGTACTGAATGAAAGGCACGTTTAGGGGTGGTTTGCTGATTTTAATGTTTACATTACTGGAGAGCACGACCCCGTTTGTCCTATGCACGAGTAATATCGAAGAGATTAAAAATTTTTCTGCACACTGTATTAAATACAACGCGTATTGTAAGACGATAACTCATTAAAAATAATTGATTTTCAGTATAAAGAATTTTGAATGTTATAGCATTAACTCTTTGCTTTCTGAGATGAAAAGTATAGGCTTGCATTAGGTGGTTAGTTTTGTAAAAAAAATTAACAATAAACATGCATGTTTGTTATCAGGTTCATCTCCCTCTGTCTTCTGCTTGACAACTGGCGCAACCATAACTATCAGACCGATTTTTTAGTAGGTTAACTATAGTCTGGCTCAATCGGATTCTCCTACCCAACGTATAAATTGCAGCTGACAATGTTTAAGCTGCAACAAAATTATTAAAAGCGTAGCGAACCTAAGCTTTGAACTGATCTGATATTGGTCATGAAAGTATTCTGTTTTTAGTTGAGGAGACATAGTTGACACTTCACGAAGCCCCCTAAGTAGATACTACTATAATCAGTGACTTTTAAACAAAACAATTTAAATAGTTACTACTCGCAATCTAAACGTAAAATATTAGCAAATTTGCCTTATTTCTTAGTTATCACATTTTTTGAGGTACGGTACTTTAAGTTTCTTTCATAGTTAGTCGTCCAAGTATTCGTCGTTTTAAAAAACCTTTGGTTTAAAGTTAAGGAAAAATTGTGAAGTGTGTCATAATTTTCTAATAAATTACTTTACTTTTAAGATAAATAATAGTTGATCATTGATATACTCGTTGCGTAATAATAATGTGTCATTCTTGCAATTTTCATGGCAAACTTGCACTATGCAAAATGGCGGGGCGTGACTTCGTGGGTCGAACCATCTATACCTTAGGTAAAGTAGATAGAATAAATATGGCAACAAAATATCCCGCGATCGTTTTCGCTATTAAGACTATTAGGCAATATTTCATTAGAATGGCAGCGATCTTTCGACCTTCGGCTATTGTCATGATATCCGGAACATTGACCATTGTCATATCCGGACAAATAGTATACGATGTGTGTGAAACACACCGATAGTATCGCTTTATAGCTTAGCGTAGCTTTGACGTAAACTCATCATAATTAGCCTATTAACGCCCGTTGGAGAGCCAGAGCCAGAGAGCCGTTTTAATAGAGGGGATATAGATCTTAAACCCTCCACGCTGCTGCTAGTTGGCAGGCTTATGGCGATTATGTTGATGAAATGAACGATAATTGTCAGAAAGTATAAGGAGCTTTTTTCGTTCACGGAAGCTAAGGCTTTTTTATAAAACGTATAAAGGTAGGAGAGGTTTGTAGGTGTCGGTAAGAGTTTAGTACCTATTATCCAACATCAAAATCATCAGAAATTTTTCCGTTACGAAAAATGAAAGCTTTTTATACATATTATTGAAAATCTGAGCTATTAAAAAAACTAGCAGGCAACCGCCACTTTGTCCTCGATTTCATCCCCAATGGGGAATGGGTTGAATATTGACAAAAGTTTGAACCATTACATATTTACCTATTTTTCATCAAAAGTATTTTTGTGAAGCCTCGATTAAAGAAATCTGTCGAATCTTGTTTCTTAATACAAACTTTAACGCCAGTTTGCCACTCAGAGGTTGAATTTTGGGAAATTCAAGTTAGCTTAGCTTACAATCACTTTAAAACATTATATTAGACTATTATTTTGTAGTTGTGACTCTACCCTACCCTGGATTAACATATTTTTCTCTTTCTCTCTTTTCTTATTTTTTCTCTTGGAATCCCTCCGCAAAATCTCTAGTATATATAGATAAAGGCATGGCCCTTATCTATTCATAATCTCATGAATACATGGATTTTGCGTGAATAAGATCCATTAATTGTTATAGATTAATAGAAAAGGATATACGAGCATACCTGGCTGTCATGTTCATTTCTCTCGCGCCTTGCCACCTCGCACATCCTTGATGGAAAGGTGGTCTAATCCATAGTGTGCGGTTCCACTATACAGGCGTAGGAATTACCTACAGTGAATCATGTTCACTTTATTTAAAAGCTATAAAAAGTATTTACGTTAGTTTTCAATATTTTATGTAATACTTTGCAATATAATAAGATTTTTCTAAGCAATCTCGTTCTATCTCTGTAGGCTTAAGAGATATAGAAAAATTTATACGAACGCCCAATAGCGCGCAATCAAAAGTTACCCATTCACTTTCAGGCATTTTGTAGTATATAGGAGATTTGATTTTCTCTACGTCATATAAAAATGAGTCCGGAAGAAAACCCGCCACGAGGCAGTGGATACCCGTCCGCGGAATTGCCACCAATTCCCCGAGTATTATGTTCCGGAACAACGAACATTAAGCGATTCCAACATCAGATAGCTATAACTTGTGTAAACAACATGAGGGATGGTTTCAATGGCGATGTTTACTTCTGTCGTATGAATGAAAATTACTTCAAATTATTTTAAATTAAAAAAATTTCTTCACACAAGTTTTTGTTCATAATTGTATTTAGAACGAGATCCTCTAATCTTTAAGACGAATGAAACGAAATGGTATCCTTAAAACTTCTGCTATTTGATTGAAAATTACTTAAACTATGAGTTATCCATTCTTAGTTCAAGTTGTTGTTCTAGTCCAAGGGTCTAACTTGAATGAAAGATTGACTTGAATTAAATAAAAAAGGGAAAATCGAGAATGTTTTGCTTAGATGGTTTTAGAGATGATGCAGAAAAGGAGATAAGCAAATGATACGAAATCCATTCACTTTTAACTTATATCTATTATGTTGGTACAAGTTAAAAGTGAATGGATTTATAGAAATGATGAATGAAGTTTTAGTGTGTAAACATCTCTACAAAATTTCGTTCAAAAGTTTTTTATATATTTACCTGTTTATTTGTATATAGTACAAGGAGTACAGTGCGCTTAGTTAAAAGATTATTTTATTTATTTTTTCAAAGACTATTTTATTTATTTTAATTTTACAAAATGTCAATATTAATTTACTTTTTATAAGCATACATTATTTTTTAATATGAACAATGTTCGTCCTTTCCCCCACTATTTAGTACTTAAGACTGTGTTAGGACGGAATACAAACACAGTGCAAAGGCTGGAATCGAACTCATGACCTTTTGGTGTTGTTTCCGGCCCTTTAATATAGAGATATTGAGTGTTTAATTATTCAACACAGAATAACAAAATTACAAAAACAGATTCTTTTAAATTAAATGTAATTAAGAAACATAACGAATCAACATCAAACGAAATTAGTTGTAATGAGAAAATCTATGGGGCAGTTTAAAATCCAGGTTAATGGGGTCATCGGAGGTACGAAATAGAAGCGGACTTTAATTAACTTGTTAATTTCCTCCGAACCAACAAACCCCTAGTAAATAACATTGGTACATAAAACACTGTCTCTCTGTGATTTCGTCTACCAAGTACGAAATAAAACGTCACCAAGAGCAGAACTATAGTCGTGATGAAAAATGTAGTAGAAGATTTTTGCCATTCGATCTGAAGGACATGATATCCGGTGTACAGACAGTTGATGATTAACTACGCCTCAAGTTGATGGTCACTTTGCAGAAAGTGTACCTCGCTTGCCCCGCGTGTTGCTCTGTATATAGTTGATGGTTTATAGACATATAATCGGGTGGGCTATCTGTTAATATTGTCTTAAATAATAAATAATAAAAGCTACTATCTTATCAATATCGGATATAGGCACTCTAGGAGTCGACGGTCTCCTTGGCGCATTGGTATGCGCGGTGGATTTCTAAGACGGGGTCTGGCTTTTATTTCCGGTTGTGTCGATTGAGATCATCTTAATTAGTCCAGGTCTGGCTTTGGACTTTGGACGTAACGCCAAACGATGAGCGTTCCGGTAAGATGTCACGTAGATGCCGAAATGAGTGGATTTCATCTTACTCCTAACAAATCCCCGCTTCTTAGATTGCAACAGTATTCCAGGTTGGTGGGTGACCAGTCAAGGGCAAGCTTGTAGTAACTAAAAAATGAGGTTATTTATCTAAGCAACCGTTTCCACGTGGATTTATTGGCGGAGTCGTTAAAAAATTTTATCAGCTGTAAAAATGTTCCGTAAACATCATATTGATTAACATTGGCCACACTTCAGCTATCGCGGTTTATCGGACTAATAAGCAGAAAGGCATGCATGTACCTAACGAGATGACACATTCTCAATGATTGCGTTCGAGCCTTTGCTTCCGGTTTAAATATTTAGCAATAAGGGCTCCTATACTTTCCTTTTTTGCCCAATGGTTTCGTCTGCGTTGATCTTGTTCTCGCGGGAGAAGAGCATCTATAACACAAATGTCCGTTCTTATTTATTTAAGCATCTTTATTGCATTATACAAAGCAGAAGACGTAACGTACTACCTCAACAAACATGACAAAAGTAAGAGACATTATTGCTAAAAGTGATCCTTAATTAGCATTTATAAAGTAAATGAGTAGGTAAATATGGTCAAGTAATTCTATTTTTTGGTTCGAGTTCTCATGCTGAGTCAGTTTATCAATAATTTGTATAGCCTAAAGTCTATATAAATTATTTATAGGCTGTCCAAAACTAACAAACGGAATTTCGACCCAGTAGTTCCAGAGGTTTTTGCGTTTAACCAAGCAAACTTTTTAGTGTTATTAACCTATTACAGTCAGAGGCTAGCAACTTGGACGCAGAAAGCCCTGGAACAAGATATACTTTATGACTCGCTGAGCCTCGCAGTTTTACCCGCGTACCTAAATTTCTTTTAGTTCTAAGTGATCCTTCCAAATAATCTATAGACATCTAAATGTCCAAACGTCTAGATTTACAACATCTGTTTAAGTACTACCTGTGCCCTGCGGTTTAATTTAAGTTGTTCCCGTTTCACTAGGAATAACGGAATACAATTTATCTAGTCCACATTAAAGTAAACTAACCAAAGCTAGTGATAGAAAAAAGTTTATAGTAGATATAGACATAATCTAGGACCTTTCGGAAATCAGACAACTTGTCAATCATTTCGCTCGAGAGTAACGTGTCGCGTCTTGAGATTTGAGGTCATTGTGTAGTCATTTAACGAAATCCGGTTTGCCTTCGGGTCATATACATATTATTAACAACATGGCGCCAAATATTAACACACCTTTCGGCACAATGTGGCGGCGTCAACACCTACTGAGGTAGTCGTTTCATATTTGACTCACAAGCTACTCATAAATTAATGTAATCTCGCACACTATGGAAATTTGTCTATATTTTTAAACTATCAGAAGCTCGCAATTTCGCCCGCGGGGAAAATAACGTGTTGCCTTCCATAAACATAAAAAATGTAAGCCTTTTTAAAAAAAAACGAGTATAGCTAATTATTATTTAAAGCTAGATATATGTCAGGGTCCTTTTGTTATATTTAAAAGGGAAAGATACTTTTAGCAATTATCTTCATATCTCAGCCAACTTACAAAATACCTGTAACAAATTACATACTTTTCTCCTTCCTGCCTCAGAACCTTACATACTAAAAATTTCCTTTCCCTATCTATTATAGTGTCAACTGCATGTTAATCCGATTACTATTAAGTTTATCGCGAACAGACAGACACACGACGGGGGACTTTTAAACATATAGGAGCATATAGTCAAGTGATAGTGAAAATGATTCACTAAATGTGTTAATCGCTATAAAAAGTATTAATACTAACATTTTACCGGATCAGAAAAGGGGAAAAAATAGGTATAATCGAGAAGAAATAAGCCAAATATTTTCTCACTAAAGTGTGTTGTATGCAAAACGGCCAAGTGAGAGATAGACTCCGGCACGTAGGGTTCCGTATCATTGATTAGGTAAACATTTAATACAATTAAATATTTTGTGAATATTCCCATATAACTCGAGAAGAAATAAGCAAAAAAAAATATTCGTTTTAATTTATTTTTACTATTTGCTGTTATAGCGGGAACTGAAATAACTACATAATTTGTGAAAATTTCAACTAAGTAACTATCGCGGTTCTTGAGATTGTGACAGACAAACGGACAGAAATGAAAGTTTTAGTAATCGAGTCCCGATTTTACACTTTGGGCGGAACCCTAAAATGGAATCAAGCATCGTGGCGCATCGCCGCGCGTTATCCACAAATAAGCTTGTGATTAAAAAAATATATACGATCGAATTTAGAAACTCCTTTTTTTTGAAGTCGTTAAAAAAGGAATTAAGTTGCCCAAGTAAAAAAAATACAAATAAGCATTTTTGATTAAAAAGAGACGACATTACAACACGTAACGTCACGCATCTGTGTGGTTCAGTACAAACTTTCGTTGTGCGAGAAAGAGACAGTAGACCCTTACTCCAAGATTTTAGATGCCTGTAACTTTGCACGTCTTTCCTAGCTTTCAATTTAATGTTCAGCGTACGTCATTATTTTAATCCTAGTTTATAATAAGAAATGATTTGTTTACATGACTCAGTATATGTAACTCCACTAATATTACGAATACATGATTGTATTGATTCTAATCGATCCACTTCCGGGGCGACTAGCTGATAGTAGTTATCATTGGCACGCGTCAATGATATTCTTGCTCAAGTCGAAGCAATTAATTATAATATGATTATGGTTAATAATAATAACCACGCTTGTTAAATGATCTTAACATCTTAATCAAATATTTCTTATAGGTACGTATTATCTTGGAAACTTATCCTCTTACTTTACGAATTTGTTAATTGCTGTATGGCAGTCTTCGTGGCATTTCCGGACCGATTGAGATTTTCTTAATATATAGTTAGCTTTCTGCCGGCACAGACGCACCTACCGCCAAGCGATCAGGCGTTCCGGTACGATGTTGTGTAGAAATCCAAAGGAGTTTGGTTTTCATCCTACTCCGATTAAGTTTTTTATATTAGACTGCATTATCAGTCACCTATCAGTTTATATGCGTCCGTGGCGGCACCTAGACATGGATCTAGCTGAAAATCAGCGCTGCATGATCTCTTAGATTGTGTAGCAAGAATGCTGAGCTGGGTCCTTTTTCTAGGTTATGCCACACACCGCAGGGTTTTGTACTAAAAGCAATTGTGATGTGTGGCATAATGTATAAATAAAGACATTTTCATTTTCATTTTCATTTTTCATTTCTATCATCACGCACACCTGATATTCAATCCTATCTACCTTAAATAAACCTGCAATCACAATTGCAGTTAAGGGCTAACTTGTAGTTAAAAAAAAGCGATATTTTGTATAATAATTTATCGTTTGTGTGCTGAATGAAATATGTCATCCTGCTTTTAATTCCTTGGGCAGCAGTGGTGTGTGAAATGGACTGAAAACCGGGTGCCTCCCGAGTTTTGAGTCATTAAGGAAATATTATGTAGGTATTTTCTTGATATCGTACGGTAAATGCATGGGCAAATTACTACTGAATTCTTGAAAATACGAATTATTAGGGAAACCTATATTATTATATCATATCCATTAACATATAAGTTCATTCATTGATCATATTTTATATGGAATTCAATTTTCCTCTAGTAACCTTTTGACCGCAATAATTACTAAAATCATTAATGTGTGATAACAAAATACATTAATAGTGTATTGTGTCATTGTATAATGCGTTGACATTTTATTTACAAGCGTGTGTAATGACCAGACCTTCGTCATGAAAGCTGAAAAGACCACATGAACTTTCAGCTTTCATGACGATGGTCTGGTTAATACCCACGTTTGCCTATAAAGCGTTGACGTATACGGTAATCAACTATCGAGTGCGAATCATGGTAACTTTAAGCGATTAGTAGGTGGTTTTGACGGGTGATGTAGCGCAGTATGCGCAGTGGATCTATAAAACATTGTTCCTGAGTTCGATTCCCGGCTGTGCCAATTGAAATTCTATTAATTTTTGACTGGTGGGAGGATACGGCTTACCGGCAAAGACGTGCCGCCAAGCGATTAAGCGTTCCGGTGCGATGTCGCGTAGCAAACGACGTGTGGCTTTTTATCTTACTTCGAACAAGTTAGCTCGCTTCCACCTCAGATCACTTTATTTATCAACGCTTGGCATAAATAGAAAAAAAATGTATTAGGTGACCAGACTCTCAATCAAACAATTATAAAACGTTTATGTGTATATATTTTTTTTAATTGCGTATGATTAGAAACCGTGTCCTTGGTCGAGAGACACTTCCCTTAGCCAGATATTCTTTAGTTACTTATTATTAAATTTTGAAGCATTGTTACCTGCCCATGGCGTCAAAGTCAATATATCATGATTAAAGATATTTTTACTTTGACGGCATGGGCATGGCATTAAATAATCACTGAGATTATTTTCAATCGTCAATAAGTAATTTTCTTTAAAAATAAAGGTGATAATTTAAGGGCGGATAGATAAAATTAAAGCTACGAAAGATCTAGCCACTATTATATATCGAAGCAGCATTTATCGAAATACTTATATTATACTTATGAATCGAAGCGGACATTTATAAAATGACGAAGGTCTGTTCATTACAAGCTCTTAAAACATTGCCTCATCGATAGTTGTAACCGCAAAAGTAACTTTGTTGTAAGAATTACTTACATATACAGCAGTTACTAACTTACCGTTCTGATTACAATAGTTAACTTAGTTCACCTGATAGTATAGATCATCTAAATGTAGTCTAACTAGTAGCAGTGCTATAATATCTGGTCAATCTTGCTGTTTGATCGCATTAATCTAGCCTATCTACTAGCACAGCCCCCCTATGCTGTAACTATATTTTTATTAGTTGACATGTGACTACTATTCATAAGGACAAAGGTGCTTGAAGGCATTTCTATACGCTGTCATTCTTCATTCTTGCAGCAGAAGGTCTAAAATGCGCCTGAAGAGATATGTAATTTTTAGCAACATCATCAGAAGGGGTCAAAAGGTACAAGCAGAAAAAGAACATTAATCAAATCATCAACGCGTTTTTATTACAAAACTCCCTTAAATCAAATGAAAATGAAACAATCTTACGGTAATCACATATTTTACTTAACGAGAGCTTATTTACATTTTATTACACCTTAACTTTTAACAAAATTAACTGGCAGCATAACTACACACAAAGAGAACACACCAACATAATGATTACTTCACCATTTTGCTACAGTCTTTTGCTACAACACAGAAAATCGGCACCTCGATAGTCTATGGTTTGCAGAGCTGCCAACATAATATTATTAATATTTGACTGCCGAGTGGCGCAGTGGGTAGTAACCCTGCTTCTGCGTCCTAGGCTGTAGGTTCGATTCCCACGTCTGGAAAAATGTTTGTGTGATGAGCATGGATATTTTCCAATATCTGGGTGTTTATCTATATATTGTAAATATTTATATATAATATATATAAAATATTGATCACTTATCATAGTACCCATAACACAAGCTATCTACGCTTACTTTGGGGCTATATAGCGATGTGTGTAATTGTCCTATAACATTTATTTATTTATGTGACTATCGGATTCGTCTCTATTTCTATATTATACTATACTGTGTCTGTACTATGGATAGAAAGGTATAGAAATATAGAATATAATTATCATTGTCTCTCTTTATCAAGAGTATTGTGTAAAATGGAGAGTATTAGTATTATTCTTTATTTGTATTCTACACACACAATAAAAATACAGAACAGAAATATGTTGAAAATATGTGTTGGACACAAAAGGCGGCCTTATCGCTTAGCAACGATCTCTGCCGGGCAACCCTAGGGTATACTAGAGTATGTCTCTTGGAGACGAATTCGGTAGTCTCATGTCAACTAATAAAACATAGTTACAGAATAGGGGTTCATCTAAATTTAATTCACGATTGTACGGTCAAATATATTAGATCTGATGATCTGAATGAGATTAAAAATCGTCATAAGTCATTGTTGCGGTCAATAACTAAGCTAGATAATTATGTTAGGTATATAATATTTTCTACTTAAATAAATAAAAAAAACTCACGGAGATGATTCACAGTGTTTATTATAATTTCTGTAAAGCTCTTTCACACTGGCAATATATTATAATATAAAACATACTAGTATGTTTTTGGTACTTCTCATAATATTCCTCCTTTATCGGAATAACAGTTAATATTAGCAGAAGCAGGTGCGTCTAAGCTCTAGGTGTTATATAGGATGCTTGCTCTTGCACTTGCTCTTTTAAAATGATGTCTTTTTACAATATTACTAATATCAACACATAAACTTATAAATTTATTAATTTAATTACTGTTAAATCTCCAAACATTTTTATAATTATTATTGTCGATAATATTTTATGTAAGTGCGCCTATTCGTTAGGAAGCAGTATGCTTTGGTGGACACCAAAACCACCTGTCTTATATAGGCAAACAAATTTGATGTATAAAAGTTCAAGATGTTCTAACTTTGCCAACGAAAACCGAAGTATTTGTAAGTATTCTTGTTCTTAGAAAATTAATATTATAGAATAACATCAAGATTATGTTAGATTCCGATTATTGCAAATACGTATTATGTTATTGGAATCTGCTTGTTCCCAGAAATTTATCTCTATATTCTTTATTAAATAAAATGTTATACATTTTTAAAGGAATAAACGTAACTTTTTGCTGGTGCTTTTCTCTCCAATCAACTTTTTATGCACAATACAATACAATACAAATGCATTTTGTAATTGTATTAAGTACATTTGAGTTTTAAAACCCGAGGTTATGCTACCGTTTATAGTTGAGCCATGAAAACGAATGAAAGTAAATAAATCAATTTTGAAAAACTGACAGTATTTTTGTTTTCAAGAGATAAGGACAGAAATAATACTCGTCCGTTCTCACATATCGGTCCTTGGTTTACGTTTATTCTATTTATGTTTTGGCCGCACTTCAGTATAATCTATACATATAATAAAATACCTATAGTAAGCAAATGTGAATTCTTGTAAAACAAATTGAAAATAAGGTAGAAAATGCAATTTTTATAAATAAATTTATGTGTGATGTTTTATTAATATTTAAAAATTTGAAATATTATTGTTTTGTTTATCTAATTTATTGTTAATTCGTCATTAATAAATGAATTTAAAATTAGGTGTAAAGACAGATTTTTTCATTTTAATTTGGTTTTCACAGATGAATTAGGCTTAGCTCTGGACAATCTCTTGAATATTTTAAAAAAGTAAATGGGATGTAATAAAAATAAATATTCCAAAAGAAATCAAAATTTTGTCTGTTTGTCTGTAACCGCGACGAAAGTACTGACAATTTTCATACGGTTTTCAAATGAAACTTAGCACGAAGCGTTCAAAAGAAATGAATTCCAACGAGAAACAAAGTACTGAATCAATTCAAATGACACTTCAGTACGACAAAATCAGTACCGTTCTCTTAAGAGTAGGGTTGAAAGTCCATGCGAACGAAGTCGCGGGCGTCCACTAGTCTATTATTATTAAAGTAAAAAATAAGTAGATTTGTCAGATTTAAAAAAAGAAGATAAATATACTCTTTCAACTGCATGAGAACATTATTTACATTTCAATAGTCAAAATTATGGCTGCTGAGGGCTCGAAAGGATTTCATGTTAGCCTGCTTCTATCTTAGACTGCGTGATCACATATCACATAGTGAGATTGCCGTCAAGGGCTAACTCGTAGTGATTAAGAGAAAATTCAATCTATTCCAGGACCTCTGTTTTGTTTTTGATGTAGTGGTAAGTTGACAGGACTGCTGCTTTTGTGTGTGTAATGTAAAAGAAATATAACACAGCGGAATCACGCCGAATACACACGTGCCCGTTTAATGCTTGTCTGTGCAATTTGCAATTTTGTGCAAAACCAAACAGACTTTCAAAAGTAGACTATACAAATATTGTGCCGCAAAATCCTTACTGATGCTCAGAATTCCATCCTTATATTTTACAATCCATTGTTTACCCGTTATTCAATACAGGCTCACGACGCAAACAACAAGCAGCCTTGGACAAAACAATCTATTGTCCTATAAATAAAAACGCAATAATTGTTAATGAAAACAGATCGCAAGCAGCGAAACCTCTACGGAGGTTCTATAGGTCAGGATAAAAAACCATATGAATCATACAAACGTTTAATATATAACACCGTTTTTGAGCTTCCTCACATCAGTTTGGTCTCGGTGCTATGTGTTAGCAGTCGATATGAAGTCGTTCTATCTGTTATGTTTTGCGTGCGTTATCCTTTCGATCGATGCGCGATCGATTTCGAAAGATAGTATGCCTTCGATCGTTCGGATTTTGAACGATGAAGACTATTCGATCAGTGTACAGAGTGAAAATGACGATGGGATATTTTATTTAAGTGGTTTTAAGGTTTTACGCAGAATTAAAAGGAATGGGTTCAATGTACCAGGCTGTGGTGGAATGTGTTCGAAGAGGATAGGACCTTCTACTATTATCTGTGTATCTTGCGATAGGTAAGTGATAATTATTCCTACAGGTTTTTAAAATATGCCTTAGCACGGAAACAAGTTATAAACGACCACACACATCAAATACGAAAGTAACTTTGTTTAAGTATTTTTGTGCCTTAACTGCGGAATTGAGTTTGATGATCTTCGGTAAATGGGTACATAGGGAATGGAGAAAAATATACAATATTTTTTAAAATTTTAAAATAAGATTTTTTATTGATGGTTATTGGGGAAAAGTGTGGAGGGTTCTTGATATAATCATCAAGAATTATAAAAATTCCACCCCTAAAGAAATTTAGAAACAAAAACTTTATCTTAACACAAGAGTCATGTTAGTTATTTATATAATATATTAAAAAAATCATACTTCTTACGAAATTTATGATGTAAACTAATTTGAATTTGTTATAAATGAATATTAAAAAATTTGCCAATTCTCTAAACTTTACCTAAACATTAGTAAATAGAGAATTTCCATAAATCGATGTCACCATCACAATCATCAACATGACATATAAATTAAGTTTCATAACAGCCGTGAGCCTCACACGAGTGTCACGAGGTAATAACTTTATACTTATAGTTAACAAAACAAATGTTATTATGTGTTTTGTCATAGATGTGGCTTGATTGGAGATCAAGTCTGATGTAAAGCAATGATGACGAGCAAGCTCTAAGTTAGAGCTTTCTTGTCTAGTCGATAAGGTATTATCTGGCCTAGCATGCATCTATCCGCACTCTTTCCTTGAAGGTAAGGAAGGTCAAGCATTATTAAGATTTTAATTCTTTTTATAATATTATATGTGCGCTTGACTGATGAGGTCTAAGTTAAAGCTCGCTTGTCTCGTAGATTTGTTTTATTCTGCGATTACACCTGATGGTAAGTAATGATGCAATCTAAAATTGAAGAGGGTAAATTTTAAGGAGTATGATGCAATCCACGCCTCTTTCGGTTTCTACACGACATCGTATCAGAATGCTAAACCACTTGGCGTCTTAGTCGGTAACTAGCTGCAGCCAAGCCACAAGAATCAATTTGGAGAATCGTAAACGGCCTTGCCGGGATTCGAACACAGGACTTCCATCTTATAAATCCACGGCGCTTACTACAGATGCACGGAGGCAGTCACAAATAAGACATATTTCAGACGAGCATGCTCTGTCTTCGCTCTTTCCTTGAAGGTTTTCAATTTAATATAGGTAAGAGGAAAGACAAGAAAGGGCATTACACATTTTTGTAGTACGAATTAGAAATTAATGGAGATGTAGGACGTTTTGAGCATGTTTCCTGGATATTTACCCTGTAAAGGTATCACCGTTCCGACGTTTTGCTGGTCTGTGGTAAAAAGGAATTTATGCAACTGCCTGTATAATTTTGAAAACATTTTATAGGACACACTCTTTTGGAACAAATATACTGCGCTGTGTTGCCTCCATCATCTTGCGACCGTCTTTAGATTTTTAATCTTCCAATCAAGATACTATTTCTCTAAACAATAAATTATTCTGTGTATTTTATTTTAATCTAGAATAATCATATATAATGTTAACGTAACTCAATTCTACAAACTCTGCTGAAGACTTGTCTGCTGGTATTTTACAATATTTATTACTTTGTTCGGGAGCGGATTGATCTCGTTGATATGTCATTGTTTTCTTCAAAGAATTTGTAACTCACGATATATCGAAGTGTTTTTTATTGAATATGAGTAGGTATTGTAAGAAATTTATTATATCCTAATAACTATCAAAATCATGCCCACGTGGAATGCTGGCCATAACTGGCTACATTTGAATTTTAGACAGCTACGATGAAGCTGATGAAAATTTCGCGCAAAAAATGAGCCAACCCTGTCGAAATGCCTTTTTTTATTTTACTTCGATATTGACATATTTCAAAATACAAACACTTCGTGGGAAATCTTGTCGTGATTCTTTTAAAGCAAGAAACTAAAATCACACATTATATATAGATACCATGCATGTTGGGTTTTCCATAACATTTTACGTCGAGTATAATCGGGTTTTATAATTAAGTACCTAGTAGACGCCTGCGACTTTGTCCGCGTGAAAATTAATGTAAGTATACTTGAGTAAAGTATTTTAAGTAACTCCTTATGCATGACGGTTGCCTGGAAGAGATCACATCTAGTGATAAGGCCGCCGTTACACCAATAACTATTGTTATTTTTGTTCGATCTTATTTTTCTTAATTATACAATTGTTTTATGTCCTTTGGTGTAATAAAGAATTTTTATTATTATTATTTTTATATATTAAATATACTCTCACGCCCGGATACACAATAAATACATATAAAAAAAACTGAAACTGTTATAATAAACTTACTTAAATACTAAATATAAATAAACTTAAATATACGTTACATAAATACATATATGCTCCGGGCGGAGGATTCGCCCCGGCAGGGAGACCAGACGGCCGGGGGTCAGGGCGACAGGTGGAGAAACCGGCGGACTATCCTAGCCGAATCCAGCAAGACCGCTCTCTGCATCCTTGCTGCGAGCGAACTGCCACGGAACCCCAGCCGCCTCAGATGGTGAGCGAGGCTGACTGGGACCAACCCATTGGCAGATATAACGATCGGGATGATTTCAGTGGACTCCACATGCCACATGGCGGTAACCTCGTGAGCCAGATCAAGATACTTTAGTTTTTTCTCCGTCTCAGCTCTCACAAGGTTCTCGTCATATGGAATTGTGATGTCCACCAAAAACACCTCGACTGTGCCCGGTCTAACACCACGATGTCAGGCTTATTCGCTAGAATAGTCCTGTCCGTGATGATAGACCGGTCCCAATAGAGCCGGATTCCGTCGCGTTCTAGCACTGGCACCGGTGTATACTGGTAATAAGGCAGCCGCTGATCCAAGAGACCGTACATCAGAGCAAGCTCTTGGTGAAGGATTTTGGCTGCTTGGTTGTGTCTGTGCAAATACTCAGTGTTGGCAAGAGCCGAACAGCCCGAAAGCACATGTCTGAGTGACTCTCCGGGATGGCGACAGGCTCGACAAATGTCGTGAGTGCCATCCTTCAGAATGTACTTTCGGTAGTTCCGCGTCTTAACCACCTGATCTTGTATCGCACAGACAAACCCTTCGGTTTCCCCAAAGAGGTCTCCGAAGCGCAACCACTGCACGGACGCTTTCTATCAATATGGGGCTCATGAAGAGCCTTAAAAAAGCGTGCAGCTCCTTCCCCTTCCATACGGTCTCTCGGTCAGAGGTGCTCAGTACCACCGGTTTCTGCCAATCGCTCTTGGCCAAGGATAGGGGGGTGAGTCCTTTATCACATTCTATGACTTCCACATGCATCGGAGACTCCCTTTTCGTCTCGAAGTAGGTCCTGAGGCTGCATATCTCCCGATTGTGCATGGTTTTGGCGCTGAGTAGGCCTCTGCCACCGCACTTTCGGGGGATATACAACCTCATGACAGACGATTTTGGGTGATGCATACGGTGGAGAGTCATAGTCGTGCGGACTCTTGTATCCAGGGCATCAAGTTCGGTCTGAGTCCATCTGAGCACGCCAAAGGAGTACATGAGAACGGGCATGACCCAGCCGTTATAAGCTCGGACCTTATTGGCGCCTGACAAGTAACTTTTACAGATCTTTGTCAGACGTCGAAAAAAGTCCTCGCAAACTGACTGTTTCATGTCCGCTTCCTTAGTATGTTTCAGTTTCAGAGAGGGTCTTGATGTTAGTTGGCTCGGGGTTGATCCCGGCAAAGCTCCATTCTGATGGAACTACTAAACCCCGTGGTGAGGTTCAGTAATTCCTTCAGACGAGTAGCATTGGGTGCCAGCAGTTTGAGGTCATCCATGTAGAGAAGGTGAGGCACTTTTGTCCCTCCTCTCCGAAACTGAAAGCCTGTCCCGAATTCTCTAGTAATGTACTAAGAGGATTCAAGGCCAAGCAGAACCATAGTGGACTCAGACAATCGCCCTGGAAGATACCCCTCCGTATCTTTATCCGGTCATCGACAGCCGCCAGCCGCTTGCCATGGAGACAAAGGATCGTGCTCCATTGCCCCATACACGACCGGAGGAAGTCTTGAACCGTACTATCAATTTTGTACAGTTCAAGGACCCTCAAGAGCCATGAATGAGGCACCGAGTCGAATGCCTTTTTATAGTCGATCCAGGCAGCGGCGAAGTTCCGGCGGTTGCGCTTGACCAGCTGGCCCGCAACGGAATCGATGAGAAGGAGCTCCTTAGTACCGCGGCTGCGTTCTGAGCTCCAGATATGATGTTATTTTCGTCAACGTGACGGGTTATCTTGGAGCTCAGAACGGATGTCAGTGTCTTGTAGATGGTAGTAAGACACGTAATGGGGCGGTATTTAGATGGGTCCGCGGTGTCTGTGGTCTTTGGAGCTAGGTGAGTGATCCCGGTGGTGAAAAGGTTCGGGAGCGTCCTTTGCTCGAGAGCCTCTTGGAATTGGCGAGCCAAGGTGACATGGCAAGCCGAGAACGCCTTCAGCCAGTAGTGGTGCAGTCCGTCGGGCCCCGGACTTTTCCAGTTCGCGGCCCGCCTTACCGCACCAACTACATCCTCCGAAGAGATGGCGACCGGGTTCATCGGCTTAATTGCGGCACATGCCTCCTCTATCGCCGCAATCCAAGGGCCCTCATCGTGCTCTACCTCTCCTGACCAGATACTTCGCCAGAAAGCGATGAGGTCGGCCGGGCTCGGCTGTGGAGAGACAGAACAGACCGCAGGACACTCCAGTTTGTTGTAGAACCTTTTCTGATCACTCGAGAAAAGACGATTCTGCTGAAATCGCTTGACTTGTTGCGGTTCCCCCACGCAGCGATTTTCTGCTTCAGATCGTCGATGCGCTCCGTTAGTTTTTGGGTTATGTCGGCCTGATCCAGCCTAACCCCGAGCCCATTGAAGGCTGTCCTAACAGAGCGCACAATCCTTGGCCTTGTGTTGCCTTCTGGTATAGGTGATACGGCGCTCTATCCTCCTCTTCCAGGCTGGTTCTGCTCTGTTGTTATTAGCAGAACACCCTGGGCGTCCAGGTTCCTTGACTTTGAAACCAATGAACCGGTGGACGGCCAGGGCAGCCCCGAAAAGAATAGAAGACGTATCACCCAAGCCAGTGCTGCCAGCCAAATGCTGAGGCAGCATTTGGTTGACGGCCTCAATGGCATCCCGCGTCGCTATATTCAGCGTAATACGGGAGAGCCGCGGACGATCCTCTAGAGGAGCATTACGGATTTCAGAAATCGCCTCTTCTAGAGTCTTTCTCATCCGTTCTATATCAAGGGCGACTGTTCCCTCAGTGTTCTCTTCCACATGCAGATCTTGGGACATAGGTCCGGTCTCTTCGCGGGCAGGTGCCGCCGGTGAGACGATTTGCTCTGCGGAAGAGGTCGTAACTTCGGGAACAGCCTCACGTCGTAATCGTTCGAGCTCGGTAGCGTTAAAGATGTTCGAACGCTGAATAAACCGAGCCCGATCTGCCAGGTTTTGCTCCGTGACAGTTAAATGCGGCTCAAGCAGCAAGAACTCGCGATACATTGCTGCTCGGTAGCCAGTCCGTCCGGTTTCTCCCCCTGTAGCCCTGTAGTACGATCGCATGACATTCTCATTCATCTGATTAGTCCATCTCATGCGAGTCGGAGCCAAGCCAACTGGTGGAGATGATGGATGCGTCGACTGATCCGATGGTAGTGGCAGCCGACTGGTTTGGCTGGCGGGTCGCATGCTGCCACGTCCAGCGCCATTCGTTGCTCCATCATCATTGGTGTGTGTGGGGGGGGGGGGGGGCAGTTACATCACCCGGGGTCCACTCAGGTCCCCGAGGAGGCTGTTTTGTAGAGGCAGCTTACTCATTTTCGGAGAACCAAAAGATGTTAAACGGTTCTCCGATGTCCCTTAGTCGCCTCTTACGACACCCATGGGAAAGATAAGGGGTGGCAACATTCTACTCTGCCGGTGCCACACGGCGGTTATTATATTTATTATTAAAGGTTTTGGAAATTTAATTTAATTAAATTATTATTGTTATTATTAAAGGTTTTGGAAATTTCTTTCCTACCATACGCATACGTCCTAATGTATGCCAAGCTACATCACAATCTGCTCAGTATACGTGCGTTAAAAGATTGACAGTAACAATTATATTTTACTAATATAGATTCAATAATTATTTATCATATTAGAGTCACTACCAATAATCAATAAAGTATTGATATGATGTCTTAAGGAAAGGCAGTGTGAAAGGATCAGCAGACTATGTAAGCGCCGGTGAATCATACTTAAAACGTATTAATTGAATGCGCGTAGCCGTCCTCACCTCAGTTGTGTCACAGTGCGGTCCGAGAGCGGTCGAAATGAAGGCGTTCTATCTAATTTGTGTCGCGTGCCTAATTTGCTCGATCGAAACACGATCGATAACAAACGAGATCCGATCGATTGAAAGTGATGTCGTCAGTGAAAGTAATTCGAGAATTTTCCCGAAACCTTTATATTATGTTCCAAATGACTTGAAGATGTTTCGAAGGAATAAAAGACAGGTATTCAAGGCGCATAATTGTCGAGCAGGATCGTGTCCTAGATGGTTGGGGGCAACGCTAGTTTGCGGTGCATGTACAGGGTGAGTTGAGTGTTGATTGTCTTCAAAAAAGTTTAGATATATTCCTAACAAAATAAGTTATTAAGAATAAAGATTATATTAGTAACATCAGAATTAGTTACGTTTCATGACATCATAAGTACGCGATAATAACAACAAAGTTTTAAGCCTTGCAAATGTTGTCCTTTTTTATTCTTGGTTGACCTGCTGTTATTTATAAAATTATTTTTTTATTTCATATCTTAAAAATATTTGGGAGGTAGGAGGATTAAAAATTGTGTTGTTATATTTAAGAGGCAATAAATCTAACCCTGTCACAATGTTACTTACCGTACTCCTCCGAAACGGCTTTACCGATTTTTACCAAATTTTGTGTGCGTATTCAGCAGGTCTGAGAATCGGCTACTATCTAATTTTCATCTAAATTTTTTTTTTAATTTTTAATGCAAAACAACGTTTGCCGGGTCAGCTAGTATTTATATATAAAGTTCATTGAACCCTTGTTTATGAACTGCAAATTAGTTAGTACCTAGAGCGATTTTTGTGTCTCCGAATTAAATAAAGTCATTGTTATGTTTAGTCATTTTTGTTAGCAACTTTAGATTGTTATTCACAAACTTGGTTGTAGTAAATATTACCTACTAGAGACTGACAACTCTTTTGACCTTTTACTTAGATACGTACCTTCATGTCTATATGTACATAATTATAGATCTAGGTATCAGTTAATTTGTTCACCAACACAATCGCTACTGTAGTCTAATATTTGAACTGAGGAAAATTATCGGAAAAGTCGGTATGACATATTCTTAACAATGTATGAAACAATGGACTCGTAAAATGTTGATGGATACTAATAATCGTATTCACCTTAAATATCAAGACTGTGCAGATGGTAGAGTCACGCCTTGTTGAAAATTTAAGTCATGACTTAAATTTTCTTGCACTTTGCTTAAATAGGTATACTTATTTTATATCCTAATTAATATTATAAATGCATATATCTTTTAAGAGTAGTAGAGCTTTTGTGTGCCAAAGCTTGTCCAGGGAATAACTATCATCTCTGTCGCCAAACACGATTGCTCTGTTCGGGTCTGAATGCCAGTGTTATTACAGGCACATGGGGCAACTACGGCTCTGGTTAATAGGCAAAGGGCGGCACTTTGTAGGACGTGTTCCTTGCATATTGCATACCTTGGGAAATGTTATTCTGTATTTAAAGGATGAATTTCCAGTTATAAACTGGTGCTTGATCCATCAATCCATTGATATAAAAAATAGAAAAATCTTAGTTCATTGTAAGTTTGTTTATTTCTTAGCATAACAAGCCGATCGCTATAAAATTGTACTTACCCCAACTTTTGGATAAAATTGTCCCTAAAAATGTAGAGATTGCGAATTAAGGATTAAATTTGAAGAGGGAACAAAATCTATATTATTGAAAGCTTAGACAAAAGCATACAGTATCAAACGGGTTTAAAAATGAATAATCGAATGAGAATCGGAAATAAAAATGTGCATTTTTTTATTGTATAATTCGTAGAAAAATTGTAAAGTCAAAAGGATCTTTTTATTTTAAGAACGTTAGCCATGCTCTTGGATTTAGATAGCAAGTTAATTTATATTGTAATAAAAAATTCTAAATAATTCAGATATAAAGTATGAATGTTTATTTAATCTCAATTTTATGATTGTATCGATATGAATCACAGATACGAGTGTTACTAAATTAATAAACAATACAAATATTATAACAGATATTCATAATCTCCAATCATTTTCCAATGATATTTGATAACGTGGCTCATTTAATCATTACCGTGGTATTTATCTACCTATTCAAGTTTTTATGAAATGATATCATTTTCTTATGAAACATTTAGGAAAGATATTTGAAAATTTAATTACTTATAAATAAATTCAGCTATTTTGATTAATTAGTATTTCATTCAATTAAAATATTTTAATCACAGGCCTGCACATATAACTAGAAAATATAAAAAGACAGTGTTTTGTATACAGCTCATAGCGAATTAATGTTTTTGACATATAACTGTCCCTGCTACTAAATCTTTACATTAGAGCGACAAATACTATTAAATTTTGTTATTCTACTAATTGTTCTAGGAACTAAAGACGTGATAATATGATATCGTGATATTTTCCGTACAAAGTCAGATTCTGTTAAGATGTGGGTTGAACAAGTTTGACTAACGGGGCCGTCCACTTCAACAGTGTGTACTTCTGTGTACTACATACTATGTCAAGCTATGCTAAGCTATATTTGTTCACCAACAAATCGCTACTGTAGTCTAATATTTGCACTTAGGAAAATTATCGGAAAAGTCGGTATGACATGTTCTTAACAATGTATGAAACAATGGACTCGTAAAATGTTGATGCATACTAATAATCGTATTCTATATCGTATATATATATATATATATTATTAATTCGATCATTGAAATTATGCACGAATTGGCTCAAAAGTCTATAACTTTTATTTTTATTTTTTCTGTCAATAGCCACTAAAAGGTACTTTACTTGGAGCTTTGTTTTATTGTTGTTGGTAGTATTGAGAATGTTGAAATCCTATTTAGTTCCAACAACTAAATTATTACTTGCTGTGACAACGGATATGGCAATTAAACATATTCATTATAAAGATTTACACATAGGTGATTTGAGTGTCGCAACAAATAAAAAACATAAAATAAAATTTTATTTTTATAGGTAGTGAAGAAGCTGGTCCATTTAAGTCTCATTTGGTGAGTCATCCACCCTTAACCTCAAATATATTATTTGCATGATAATATTTTAACATTCACATAATATGAAGGTTTTTACTAACCCTGCTTTTTAACTATATTTCGAAACGTTAGTTTGTAGTTGGTGGTTTGGATTTCGGTTATAAGTTATAGGTGAAATCGTTACACCTATCTCTTAATCTGTTTTTTAATCTGATTTAACAATATTTGGTTTTTTTTTAATAAAACCAGTTAAGGTTCTCCTTGGCCGGTAGATTATCTAATATGGCTTTAACGAACGAATGCATTTTTATGAAATTTTGTATGCTGGGGGTTTCGTGGGTGATTAATCGATCTAGCTAGGTTTCAGTTAAGGAAAATTTATAATAAAAAAAAATACAAGCAAAGCAAAAAGCAAAGCTCGGTCAACCTGATTCTTGTCATAAAAAAAAGTACATCTTTATCTCATACTGTTTTCAAAAGACTAAAAGTGATAATATGTTATACTTTCTCGATTCCGTTCTATTTCTATAATTATTCAACCAGTTTTCTACTTTTGTCAGTCTACGTCAGTCAGTTTTTTTCTTACTTTCATCATATGCATGTCTTGGTAACCAATCACTAACTCTCTAAACAAACAAACTTGGTGGTATACTTATGTAGAAATAAATACACAGAGGAATGATAGGTTTTTTGCCTTCTTGGACGGTAATGAAAATATTGGTCATATTTAAGATGTTTTAAGGATGCGGGTTAGATTAATAAGCCCTTATTGGTCGATCGTAAGCACGCCAATGTATTATGTTCATATCAGGGGCAATGCTATCAATATCTACGGCTTAGAACGGTGTGAGCAACGCCTTTATACTAACTACCTGTCTTATAATTCGACTTGTAAGTATTTAATGTAACACTAACATACTTATCAACTTTTTGCACTTTTACAGATGCATTGCTTACTTTCATTGGAAGTGGTTTTTTTATTCACCTTCAAACGTTTTAACTAATGAAAGCTTGGGATTGGATACGATAAGTTTTTTGTGGGCTTTTCACACTTTACTAAGTTATAAATATTAGCTTAATTATATATTTTTTGTACTCACTACAAATTTTGACTGAAACCATATCTGATGGCAAGTGATGATGCAATCTAAGATCAAAGCGAAGAAAGGCTAGGTCGTTTCGGATTAGGCTAAATCGCTAACTTCTTTCGATTTCTACACAACGTCGTAACAGAATGTTAAATCACTTGGCGGTAACGTCTTTTTCGGTAGGGTGGTTACTAGCCACGGCGGAAACCTCCCACTAAATAAACCTGGACCAATTTAGAAAATGTTAATCGGTCCAGCCGGGAAAAGAACCCAGGACCTCGGTCTTATAAAACTACTGCGCATGCCACTGCACTACGAAGTATGTCATCCTTCTAGGAGAACTTCTTAATATCCTTAAAGGAGAGGAGGCAAAAAATTATGGAGCTTAGACCCACCACTGCTGCTCTAATGCAGGTCAATGGCCTTATAAATTTTGATTACATACTGATAAAGTAACATGCTGATAGAAATTTAAAAGTAGTTTCAAACTATTTTTTTTAAAAAACATAATTCTAAGAAAAGTAACTGATCTCATAAGAAAATGTGACGGTGGATAATCGATCTACCTACTCGTACGTAAGTCACACATTGACTCAAGGTCGAACATTCATGTATAGAAGCCGGTTAGTCATAGCTGATAAAACTAACTTGGGTGTATTGAAATTTGTATTACCAGTAGGTATTGTGAGTAAAATACACATACGGGATGTGTATAGTGATTTACCACTTATCTAATTTTGATGATACTATGTTTGAAATTAGAAGTTCATATACCTAAAGAAGGCAATGGTATGCGCGATAGATTTATAAAATGGTGAACCTGGATTCAATTCTCAGTTGAACCAATTGAGATTTTGTGAATTGGCTATTTAGTTATGTATCTTTATTCCTTGTTGGGGTACCTGGAAAATCACTTCTTAGCGATAAGGTCGCCTATTGTGCATATATATAGTTTCATTTGTTTCTATTATATGAACGTTTTATTCACCGGCGTAGTTCCCGTTTATGTAAGAGTATCCGGTTAAAAATAGCTATACCAGACGATAATCTATCTCTCTGCCACATTTCATTCCATTACGCTCACCTGTTAAGCCTTGTTTTTTTTGGTTGAGTAAGAAATACATAAAATAGTCGTTAAGTTTTCTTAAATTTTCTAATTTTCCGTGCAATTTTCTTTCATAACAACCTTATCCTGACAATAGCAAACACATCAAAAAAATATCAAAATCGGTGCAGCCGTTCTCGATTTGCGCTCAGCAACTCATTCAGTGATTCATTTTAATATCATAGATGTATAATTGCATTTTTTGTCTTCGAAATAAACATTCTTGATAATAATAATTTTTATATATGTGATGATTCAGAAAAAACCCCGTCTTATACTAAAAGGAAAAATTATATCGGTATATCAACTACTTCTTGATGACAGTAATTGAGTTTCATTATATTATATTAAAAAACTAATTTAATTATTTACAATAATTATGTATTTTATTTTTTTAATAATCATCGTTAATTTTATCCTATAATCATTGTAGAAATAAATTAATTTCGTATCATGTCTTCTTGTTTTTTAATAATTTCTAACAAATAAAAACACATACCATTAATATAAATCAAAATCACACGTAAATTGAAATACATACCTCGTTAGTTAAATAGTTTTAGAAATTATGAAGAAAGCATAAATAGTTTTAGAAATTATGAAGAAACAGGTGAACAAACATCTATCAAAACCAGTCGGGGAATACGCGTATATTCTTTGCATATTTGCGTCCATAGTTATTTTGTGTGTCAATTGTAAACATAAGACGGTGATGCTTCCTCGAAACAAGATGCTACTAATAAACAAAATCAACTTCAGTGGAATTCCAAGACTTTAACGCGAGAAAATCCGACATTGATGGAAAAGTCACGAACCTCGATATAATATGGTAATGTTTTGTAATTGGAATTTGGAACAGAATCAATATTGAGCAAACTGTTTTTCTTTGTATACATTTTTGCCTTCAAATTCCAAACCTCTCTGTCAATATCTGTCATAACCAGCTGAAGCTAGAAGTAGAGTTAAAAATAGAACCTTCGCATTTATTTGTCGGCAACAGCATTAAAATTACCATAAAATATTTTTGAAATTGTTATTGTACATTTGTAGGCTTGTAGTTAAAGTTTATTTAAATATATCATTTTTATCCAAGGCTGCCGTGACTATTTTTAACTGCATTATATACTTTGCTACTATTTAATAAGGAAAATATTCAAAGTAAATATTTTTATAATTGCAAATTGCACCTTTATTACGACCATCATTATGTACACTAGTTCACATTTTCAAGCATCCTGCACAGAATAGCACTTTAACTGTAGAAAATTTTAACAATTTAAATTTTGGAACAAACAGCCTTAAATGACCATGTGTTTTTATTGCACCAGTGCTGCAAAATTTTCAGCCAAAATGTTTTTGTACTTTCCACGTCCCTTTTGCCTTGTATTTTGCCCTGGACGATCAAAGAAAAAAGGTAACATTCTGTCGCAGAAGAACCCTATTTTTTATTTATTGATAAGTTGATCCTTAACTGCTCTCTCATGTTGTGATAATGCAATCTAAGATAGCAATGAACTAAGAACATGAACGATTTTGAATCCATACGAGGAATAGTACTTCTTACCGGAATGCTAAATCGTTTAGCGGTACGTCTTTGCCTGTAGGGTGATAACTAGCCACGGTCAAAGCCAGACAAGGCCTGAACCAATTTCTAAAACCTTAAAATGACCTGAGCCAGGAATTAAACCCAAGACATCTTTGTTGTAAGCCAAGGCATAAATAATTGCATTACAAGGAGGTCAACAAAACCTATGTCGCAAAAATGTTAAAAAAAAGATTTTTATCGTGGTGAATCGAACCATAATATCATGTAGGCATATTTACTTACTAGAGCACGCTTGCGCGCGCGTTGTGTGCATAATTATATTTATTTATTTTATACAATGGTCGTAAATTAAAATAACAAGTGTTGGTCTGACGGGACCGTTTGGTACATAAAGTTGTGCAAATACAACGTCAAACTGGTGTGTAATGAAATTTAACATATAATTACAAACATAATATCTCACATAATAGGTATTATCTTTATAAAAATCATTTGCGTTAATATATTATGTCTGCTTCTTTGATTCATCCAAGGTCACATAGGCTAATCTAGGCCGCCTAGAATCCAGTTTTCCTTTTTCCAAGAAATTCTCATGCAAAAATACCGGAGTTGGGAAGTTGATGGTGTTACACCTACCTACACCTACGTGCTTTGGAAAACACGTTAAGCCGTCGGTTTTGGTCATCATTTACCATTTGCATATGACAGTGATAATTTAAAAAAAAAATAACAAAAATGTCGGTGCCAGCAAGTTTAAGGAACATTTATTTAACGTAGTAAAGTAGTTTGTGGGTTCTAGGTTAGAATGTCCTTAAAGTACTTAAACTACTAGATATGCTTAAGTAAATTAAAGCAACTAAATGACACATTTATTTTTTACTTTTTAATGCGTTTTGAGTCGGTTCTATTTTTGGTGAAAAAAAAATATTTCTTACTTTTTAGTGATTTATCGCCACGTAACGTACTCGTACTATACTGTCATAGCATATTATACATCATCTATAGCCAAAAAGCTACCGATACTTATACGAAAAACCAAACTCGCTGCAAGTGTGCCTATAAAATTTGAAGAGTTCCTTCAATTTTCCCAGGTTATCAACATCAGATCATAACATGATGACAATAGGACCATCTTGAAAGTGTTCCCTTTCTAATAAAAAAAATATCAAAATCGGACAGCTCTTTAAAAAGTTATGCGTGGTCACACGTAAAAAAACGAACGTCGAATTGAGAACCTCCTCGGTTTTTTTTCGTCGGTTAAAAATAAACAATATAACACTATGTTCGTGGAGCAACAAAGTGGGACCAGGCTGCTTATCTCTTTTTCTCAAGAGAGGGGGGTCTGGCTCCGTGATAAATGAGTCAAATATTTAACAATATATTACTTAAATAAATAAAACACTATAACTATGATTGCCTCTGTGTTATTGCCATCTATACTATACAATACTACGTAAATGTAAAAAGTTGAACTGTTTTTTAAATGAATGTTACAATTTGTATTTTGTTCTTAGTTATCCTATTTTGTATGCAGAAGAAAGCATAGCCGATAGCCTCTAAGAATTTTTGTTGTCTAATTAAACTAAACATACGCTTCAGGTGGTTTCAGTATACTTGTTAATTTAACTTAGATAGATTTGTGGCGAAAGTATTTGTATTTCTATTAAATTTTCGTACGTCATTAACTCACTATCACTAAACCAACAGACTTACCGTAACAATATAATTTGAAATCAGTATTCAAATATTTGAATTCAAGATAATGTAAGAAAAATAAACAATGGTGATACTTGAGAAAACTCTCTAAGTAAAGGTTAATACCAGTACTTAGGTTGATTGAAGCAAATTATTATCAAGACGACTTAGTGTATTCCTGACTGACGGAATGTTGCGTAATTATTTATGTTAAGACTTACGGCCAGACCGTTTTCTTTCTGTATACGCTGAAAGGTCAGTCAGGTTAGGTTGTCAGATGATGCTTCTAATAGATAACTACGGTAGGCAATTGTGAAGTTTGGATCACGGTGGATTTAGACCCTCAAAATGTATGTTTGGTGTTTCAGTCTTTTGCTGCCACAATGTGGTTACCAAGAGTTTCGAAAAATTAGAGATCAAGGTAGCTGTAATTTTATGTTCCGCAGGCAGCACACTATAAATATATTAATCACGCCTGTTTGAACTTCCACAATCGTTGTAGGCTGTATATGCTTAGTGGTATATAGTTGCATTTGATGATGTTTGACAGTGTTTTTAACAATGACTGCAGTGTCAGCATGACATGTTCCATATGGGTGGTCTAAGGTAGCAGTACAATTATTTAAATTTAGGAGATGGCTGGTTTCAGAGGTCTGAGATTGAGTATTAATGACGGCTCTTACTGCGAATTACTACAGCTATGTTTAGTTGTCAATTTATTCGCCAAGCAACATTGCTATTGCTAGGTTTGAAGGCTAATATGGCTGCTAGTGATATTAAAAATCATTTACAAATTTTTTTAGTATAAACGGATATAGATTATTATATCGTAGTTGTGAATGCTTTCACGAAAGGTTGCGTTAGAGTAATTTTTACCCTATTTAGCTTCGATCACGAGGTCCTGGGTTTTAATTGTGTGCTTTTTCTTAGAAATTTTCAGTACATTCTAAGCCTGGATTCGGGAAGGTGGGAATTACACTCCCTCCAATCCTCATTAAATCAGCGTGGGGGGTCTACGCTCTATATCCCCTCAAGGACGGAGACATGGCCCTATAGTGGGCCGCTAATAAGCTGATAATAATGTTTTTGCTTAAATGCGTTTTGCCATCACCAGATTCCCTTTGTTATGGAGCAGTAGTGTTCTATTATAATAATCAAAAATACTTAACAACTCTTTTAACCAATTATTTTATCTTTGTTCACAGGTGTAAAAAACGGCGATGTTGAACTGCGGAATACATGGATTAGTAACAATTGAAGAGTACTTAATTGCTAAATAAATTATAGTGCAGTTTGGTAAAAACCAATAGGAATATCACAAAATCATCTAAAGTGACTGATATAGTAAATGAAATGAAGGAAGTGAGTTTGTTACCATATTGAACTGTAAAGAGTTTTACTTAAGTTTTGAGGTCGTTGCAATATTACGAGTATATTATTTTTCTATAATAATCTTTAGTCTGAAATACCTCAGACCACATTTTCAAAACATTAGTTTTGTGTATAGTTAAATTATTTTAGTAAAATGCTTTAAATATTTAACGTTAACGATGTTTTCCAATTTTGTGTTAGAAATATTTATCGTAGTTTATAAGAGAACTTAATATTTGCTCAATATTTTAATGTTGATTATTTTGAATAGTAGTTTTTAGGAGCATTAGTATCCATAGAGTGCCAAAATGGATAAATTAAATGCAAAAAAGACAGAATTTTTAGAGATAATGTAAGGATATTCTTTTATCCCATAAATCCAATGCGTTTATGGTGAAATAAAGAAACTTTACATAAATAATTATAAAGTGCGATTATAGGACTTGTTTCTTGCATGTCTTCTGAAATGTTGCTGTGTTATAAGATCCAGCCACTGCTTAATGTTGTAGAAACATTAACTTCAAAGTGCGTTTAAGCTTAGAAGGTGAGCACGCGCGGAGCCGCTTTGCTTGACGTATGCGGTGTCAATTGTGGAGTACAAAGGGGTGACAACGGGTCCCTAATGTGTGTTCGAAAAATAAATGGATAATTGACAGAGCACAGTCGAGCAAGAACCGAATACTCGACACGTGCTCGATGAAGTCTCGTGTTCCTGTCCACAGTACACGTATTCGTGTTCGACTCGTGCTCATGTTCGGCTCATGCACGGCTCCTAAGCATTGAGGCACCTTTAAACCTGAAAAGGTATTGTTTATGGGTGTTATGTAATACACTTATTTTATTGGGCACTCCTGTAATGAATAGTTTCTTAATTATGTTGTGAAATAATGAAACTCTAATTTGTGAACAACTTGGAGTTTTGTTTTTCATTTCGTAGACTCTCTTTTTAATTAAGTATTATATCTATACATAAAATATGTCTATTTTTTATATTTATTCACAATAAAACGCTTAATAATACATATTACAGTTAATTATGTGATCTAGTTTAATCGTTTATAATTAATTTGTGCTATTATTATTGAGAATAACATTTGTTTGCAAAACGTTTTTAAATTCTTTTAAAAATAATAATTAATACTTTACTATTATTTTTAAAATTGAAAAATGTTGACATCGACATCGATATGTCTCAAAAGAAATAGTTATGCATACAAATATAAGATGAAAATAAATAAAAATAAATTAATATTGTTTTGCAATCTTAAATAATTTTACAACAATATAATAAAATTAAGCTTAGCTCCTTAGCTTAGACCTTATTTTTCTATGTGATTGACATTCAAAGTAGTTAGTTTTAACCACCCCACAAGTCCAAATAATTATGTTAATATGTATAGTATAATGAACTCACGGATTTATGAGGAAAACTAGTGTGACGGTGGACTAGTGAGGAGTTAGGGAGTTGTGTTTTATGTATTGTGAAATTATGGATTAAGGATGAGATGAAAATATTTATGGTCGAATAAATTCGAATTAATTAATATTCAATTATATTGGCAAGATTCTACGAATAAATATTATTTCGAAATATCATTGTATTAAAAACCTTGCCATTTTTATAGACTGCTATTACTAAAAATTATAATTTATTAAATATTAACTACGTTTATGTATTATTTGAATATTGTTAAATTATCATTATAACTACTGGAAATGACATTGGTGTATTATTTCCTTAAAACCTAATCTTTATCATAATAAAAAAAAATGAGACAGAAAAAAGGCGGTCGGGCTGAAATGCCTCAACGATAGCGCGACTGCATTAGATCATATCGAGTCTCGACGTTATTCTATTCTTTTTGTTTTTATTAAGTAGTCTTCAGTAAGATTCTAAATCAACTGAAACTTAAAAATTTGTTGGTATTACATCCCTATGCCTCGTAGATTGCTTTTAGGATTTGTTCCCGGTCACTATCATGAAAATATTATAATGATGATCGTTAACCAATGTCGGACACCGACTGGCATCTATTGGGTGTAGAAAACCAGTAATTAGCGCTGCTTAAATGAGACCTATTTCCAACAGCGGATGGCTGATGATGATGATGATGATGATGATGATGATGATGATGATTGATTGTCTATCATAAGCTGCACTTGGTTAGTCCGGGCCCTATACAAGCAGCGTACGCTATAGCGTGAGGTATGAAGTTCTGCTCGTAGTTGCCGCTGAACAGGTGTGCCCATGGGCCCTTCGCGAACACCGCCACGTCCTCCCCTGCGTGAGTCTCGCGGGGCATGGGCACTAGCGACGGGAACGTGTAGTTCAGGTCATCTGTAAAGGTAAAGTTTGATGAACGGAAGGTTGAGGAACGGATTAAGTCCTATTAAGAGTATCTTAACATAGGATAAATAGATTCCCGCCCTTGCACGCTCAAATCCTTCAAACTACAAAACGCCTTTGAAGAAATACAGTGATTCAATAAAGAGATTTATATACGTAATGTTTTTAAAGAATACCCCCTGGGCACTTCCACATCTGCTGGTGCTAGTATATCATAATATTTGAATTGACTATTCACATCGCTTCCTTGGTCGAGTGATAGGTTCAGCTAGGCTACTTTCTTCCTTCCAAAGGAGTTGTAGCAGAGTCTCCTAACGTTGGAGCGTTAGCTTTTTTTCTATCGACTAGAAGTTGGCCCTTGTCCGCTATCACACCTGATGTTAAGTGATGATGCAATCTAAAATGCAAGCGGACTAACTTGTTAGGAATTGTATGAAATCCACACCCTTTTTGGTTTGTACATGACATCGTACCGGAACGCTAAATCGCTTGGCGATACGTCTTTTACGGTAGGGTGGTAACTAGCCACAGCGAAAGCCTCCCACCAGCTAGACCAAGACAAATTAAGAAAAATCTGAACCTGCCCCGCCGGGAATCGAATTCAGAACCTCAGTTTAGTTTCAGAAGATTAACTTAAAAACTTAGTCTCTTATCTACTTACGCATGTCATCCAAAACAAGATTGTGTCTCTTGAAGTCGCTGTGCGGCTTGTAGCCAGGTCCGTTGGCGTAGCTTAACGTGCTGTACGGCAAATTGTCTGAACCATTAAACTGCAAGACAAGTCAGAAATAAGAAAACATTAGCTTTCTGGAGATGAGATAGAGAAGGTGGTTTTGGTACACCTGTGTGCCATAAATATTACAACGAAACTGTTGACCCTGATATGAGTACCCTATCTATGATCATGAGGTTCATTTCAACATGATCAAAGGATTATGTTTATTTCAAATCCGGCGTCGAAAAGGGAAGCAGTTAATTTTTTCGCCAGAATTTTTGAGTTGCAACCTGGAGTCTGAAACGTTCAGCTCTTTGTGTACGTTACAAATTCAATCAATCATTTTATCCCAGTTGGGTCTAAGTTTTAAATCAGTTGTACTATGAGAAGAGACTATTACCACTATTCCACAATGCTTGAAGACTAAACTACGATACTGAAATGTAAACACTGACATCTGGAAGGTGGCTGGCACTGATTTATGCAAAAAACCATCAATAGAGTGGGTTGGCAGCCTAAAGGAGGCCTATGTCTAACAGATAATAAAATGAACCAGGAAGTCTTGCAGTGGATCATTGAAATAGGCTGATGATGGATATTACCTTAGCATTGACCAGTCCCAATATATCAGATCCTCGTTTACTGTATCCACTGTAGCTCATGGTGTGGCTGTGGTCAGACGTCACCACTAGCAGGGTGTTCGCAGGGTCCACCATACGCATAGCTGCTTCTACAGCTTTAGCCAGTTCAGCCGTCTCATCTAGAGCTTTACGTGCTTTTGTTTCATGGTGGGCTGTGTCGATTCTTCCTCCTGAAATTATATTTGTGGGTGTTTTTCATGTTAATATGACGCTGGCTTTATTATACACATTGCAAAGGTATGGAATGTCATTCCGATATTAGTTTTCCTAATTCATACAACTTGGGTATCTTTAAAACAAGAGTTAATAGACATTTTCTAAGCAAGCGAGCTCCACCTTAGACCGCATCTACACTTACCATCAGGTGAGATCGTGGTCAAGCGCGAGCTTATTGCAGATAAAAAAAAATAATTGACTCCTGGCTACCTATAAATGCAGCACCACGTTTCATGGCCAACAACGCGTTCCTCAAAGTCCTGTCGGTCGAATCAACCTGAGAAATAGGTGCTTAGCCTTACTTGCCTGTTCATTTACCTCCATGTGTTACACCGGTAACTATATTCTTGGAACTACTACACATCAATGGCTATACTCCACTATATATACACTACATCAATGGTAGTGGTAGAAGAAATCTTTTATTCTAGACTTTTTGTTTAACAAATGAATGATTCTATTGGAAAAGATTTAGATTCACGGTAAAAACTCTGCCTTGAGTTGCTTATTTCTGGGTTTTGTATAAAATTAATATCTGTAATACTATTACACTAGGACTTACCTTCGACAAATAAGAAATATCCATTTTTATTTTGCGATAGAATTTCAATGGCTTTCTGTGTCATTTCACCTAATGACGGGTTACTGATGTCAGCTTCAAGATTGTAAGGCATGTGATCAGAAGCGAACAACCCTAAAACACTATTGTATCCCTTATCAAGATTCAGAAGGTCTCTTCTATTTTCAATATATGTAGGTGTGGCTCCTCGACTTTGTTTATTGTGAATCCACTCTCTTATCAGATTTCTTCCGTCATTTCTGTATCCGGGATTACCGTTAGAGTCCTTGTCTTTTTGTGAGTAGAAGTTTTTCCGGCCGCCACCAAACACTACCTGTAAAGATAATAATGTGAAAGATGAGTAATACATTTGCGTAATCGTAGAGCTACTCGTATGTAGCATAAATGCTTTATTTGAGTAGGTAGAGGCATAGTTGTCTAAAACAGAGCTGGTCTAAAAAGTATAACTATTATTAGTATATTTTAACTAAAAATGGAGGTATTCTTAGTTAAAATACGTTCACAAATGACCACAATCACACATAAGTGTACCTAGCTGTGGCCTAAAGTGGAACATGCTTGCCTAGAAGAATAATATTATATCCCATCGCGTAACTTATCGACTATATAATATAATAACCAAACTACTAAATAGTATAATAAGATTATAGTATTGACGTCAATATAAAAATCTCAAATAATTTAATAGGCTAAATTTACGATTGTGTCTTTGACGGACATAGAGACAACTCTTGCGAAGAATAGCAAAAATGTGATGATTTTCCACTTAACCACAGGAGTGTTTATTTAGTAAAGTATGCTAGTAAATACAGGCTGGTGATAGTGATTTACTTACACAGAAATTTGATTTATTATCAGTCTATAAACGGCCCACTAAAAGGCAAGACCTCCCCCTTCATGTAGGAGAGGGAATATATAGCGTAAATACACCACGCTGCAGGTTGGCGAGCTTATAATGACATTATTTTTTTAGAAGATGATGATAGTGGCTGAAACCGACGGCTTAAAGTGCTTTCCAATGTATGTAGATGTAACACCAGCAAATGCCCATATAAGAAATTTCTAAAAATTTCTTAGAAGAAAGAAAAACCCAGAATAATTCCACACGCTGATCCAGGATTCGAACCGTGATCGAAGCCAGCCTATATAGCTTCCAATTCCAACCACTAGATCAATGAGGCAGAAATTTGTCTTAGTTGTTGCTGGTTTAATTATTTAAATACGTCTATCTGCATTAATCAAAGGCCTAAATAACTAAACACAGTAACAAGTCGAGTCAACAGCGCATAATTGGAAGACTCGGCATGCATAATTACGTCAACACTAAAGCCTAAGGAGTTAATTTGCAATATCCTCACACTGAAGGACTTAATCGCGTCAGTTACGCGTACAAATTTCCCCTAACTACCTGAATGAGCAATAAATACATGATATATTTTAACCTCCAATTAAAAAGAGGATTGTTATCCTAACTAATATTATAAATGCGAAAGTAACTCTGTCTGTCTGTCTTGTCATAAAAATTTAAATGAAATTGGGTAGAGTCTGAAAAAGGACATAGGCTACTTTTAAAAAGTGTCGTCATTTTGAAGGCTTAAGTCCTATTTCTTAGGCAGTTGATTAGATATTAATAAATATGAGATTCAAAGCTTAGAATAATTAGGCTGCCGTACTAACTAATTCCACGCGGACGAAGTCGCGGGCAAAAGCTAGTAATTTATATGTGATTTAGAGTCAGTAGCATCGTAGAATCTAAAAAAATGGACGGATTATGATGCAGATTTTATTGTTTGATTGCTGACAACGAAATTGTACTTATATATTTACTTTGAAGATTCGACAAACCAGTTATCAATATTTTGTTTTAGAGTAGTAGCGGAGTAATGTTGTTTAAGAATTAATAAGCAACAAGTCTTTAAGCAATTCCAACAGTCTGTGTTTTTAAATGGATTTTCTACCACAATCCCGCTAAGAATACTCTGATCTATGAATAACCCAGATCCGGTAGTAAATTTTAAACATACATTTCCCTCCCGAAACCGGAAAATTCTCAAATTTTGACTCTGGAATGTTCAATTGTAAAGTCAATTAGTAATTGAACAAAATAGAGTTAAACTGACTTTTCAATTCAATTTTGGTAACTTTGTCACTGGGTCTCGTCAGGCTATCGCGGAAAATAGCAAAATATATAACTATGCACTACGTAACGCCTTAATTCAATACTCTATTGTATAAGTTCTCGCTGGTGGTATTAACATTCCATGATTTACTGTACGTATTATTTATCTGTTATGATTTCGTTGTGAAAGTTAAAAGTATACGATTTACTTCCTGGTAATTAATATTTTTTCATTTTTTTGCTGTTTTTTGGGGTTATTTAGCTGGGGTATAAGGGTTACAATATTTTCATATTACAATTTAACCCTCTAGTCTATACTATTTATAACTGACGAAAAAAAAACGGAGGAGGTTCTCAATTCGACAAGTATATATTTTTTTTTATGTATGAGCACGCATAACTTTTTTGCAAAGGATTTCTACTTTATGGACGTTACCTAGATCCCACAAACTGCTTTACTACGTTAAATAAATGTTCCTTAAACTTGGCTGGCACCGACTTCATAGATATGCTTAAGTAAATTAAAGCAATTAAATTACAGTTATTTTTTACTTTTTAGTGCGTTTTGAGTCGGTTCAATTTTTTGTTAAAAATTTTGTATGTATGTTAATGTATGTTATCATTATCAGTTTCACCTTTATATCATTACCGTACCTTTTTATCATTATCAGTCTATTAACGTTCTACTATAGGGTCGCGCCTCCTTTCTTGTAGGATAGGGAGCTCCATCTAACTTATAGCTCAATCTAGCTTATCCAATCTGATCTAATGCAGGTTGGCAAGCTTAGCGTGAAGATGTTCGAATTTTAACGATCATTATCAGATGATGATGTTGATGATAATGACTGAACCTAACGGCTTAATGTGCTCTTCAAAACACGAGGGCGTAACATCAACTTCTCAACTCAGGGCTTAGAATCCTTAACACCATCAACTTCCCAACTTCGGACTATTCATTTTTTATTGAAAACTTCTTACAAGAAAGAAAAACTCAGGCCGAATAATTCCATAGTCCGTGCGACGAAACCAGGACTTCGTCATCTGAAGTTACAAAGGCTAATCACTGGGCCACAAAGGTAAAACTTACGTCAATATGACTGCCGACACGCCCTCGCACAAGTTGGCTGGCGATGTCCTCGCAGCTGCGACCTTGCCCCAACAGATCCGCATCCGCTTCCCACTTCCTCTCCGCCGAGTGAGCGTAGGCCGCCGCGGGCGAGGCATGTGTGACTCGTGTGGTTGTCACTATACCTGGATTGTAAGTCGAAAGTTTCAGCATACAGCGGACGAGACGGGGCGGCGACGCGATGTTAGCGCTAGTTAGTTAGTTGAGTTCTATTCTAGTTAATATAGAAGACGACACACCGAGTTGCCGTTATTCCTTGACGTTCTGTGGGAGTATGTCGCAAGCTGACATGTTTTGTGACGTGTTCTGTATCAGCTAGTACATAAATATGCATTCAGACATGCAGGATTTCACGGCCTTCGTACTGCAGTGGTATGTGCAGTGGATTTATAAGACGGAAGTCGAACCCACGATCCCCGGCGGGGCCGACTCAGATTTTCTTGAAACTATCTCGGGGCTATAAAAGACTAAACATTTAATAGAGAGAGCTGGTTTTAGGTGCGTCTACCAGACCTGCTCAACTCTGACATTTCACGATGTCCGCGTTACAAAAATATACCATAAATATACTAAAGCTATCGTTTGACTGCAGCTACGCTTGATGGTAAGTGATGTTGCTACTAAGGGAGGAATGCGCTTGCTTAGCAGATGGCTGTTTCCCTTTTGACTTAAAGATATCTAAATTTTAGGTGGTAGGAAAAACGGAGAGAGCATTCCATATCTTCGCAGTGCGTGTGAAAAATAAGAAACCAACCGCTTTGTACACGACAAAAAATTTCGAATACATAACGGTAAATACAATTATAACATTTTTTTCGTAACCTTTTCCGAATGAGAACAAGAAACGAGATTTTTCGAATGACTGTGTGAAATTTTTTAGTCATTTCATTAATAATATTATAAAACACAAACCCCTTAATGTTTTTGATAGCAAATTCGTAGAATTTAGAAATAACTGTGTAGGTGTCTGTCTTCTTAAGGTGCGAGTTCGTAAACGACTTAAGGTGACTTTCGTGGCGACCATACAAACCAGTAGGTAGCGTCGCTGCGTGATGTCTTTGTGGACATTTTACCAACTTGTATCATTCGTATTTTTACCTTAGTGGTATGTTCGTTGGTCTTAAGATAGAATCACTGGATTTGATTTCCTGGTGGACTGATTTAAATTTTCTTAATTGATCCAGGTCTCGCTGGTGGCTTCGGCCATGGCTAGTTACCAGTCTGACGAGAAAAACGTATCGCAAAGCGATTTAGCGTTCTAAAACGATTTCTTGTAGAAACCGAAAGGGATGTAGAATTTATCCAACTCCGCTTCCATCTTAGATTGCATCATCACTTATCACCAGGTGTGATTGCTATCAAGGGCTAACTTGTAGTAAATACAAAAAATCGTTATTTCATTTTACCGGTAGATTTCCCAGCCCTCTGTGCCCAGTCCATCAATCCAGTGACCGTGTTGTGAGGGTCCAGCTGCCCCTTGCAGTCCCCGCGCTTCACTGCAGCACTGACGCCGAGAGTGCCGCTGTTCGCTTTGATCCCAGCGAGGTAGGCAGTGCCACTGCACGCTGAGTCGGCCACGTTGTGGTCTACGCAGTAGGTCTGAAAATAATTTTATACTTTCTGATTATTCTTTCTGTCAATCGTTAGCTTAAAATTATTTTTAGTCTTGTATGTGAAACAAATATGGATTATCACACACCAATCAATTAGCACACTATACAATAGGTGTCGTCCTCAAAATATTATTGTCGTTGGAAAAAAAATATAAAAATACCTTAAGATGCTATTGACCGTTGTCTCGTAATAGTCGTAGAATTACATGCATTTGTAATAAAAAAAATCACAGAGTATATAGAGCCTCAAATAAAGGTGCTCATACCATAATCATCATGAGAACTCCCTCTCTTTAGGAGAGGGGAAAAGGAGCTTAGACTTTACGAAGACGTTTACAGGCCTTTGGGTAATACCTAAATGTTTTTACTCTTATAATGGTCGCAAACGGATGTTAAGGATAATGCCCGGAAAAGTCGGTGCTCCCCACCGGTTTACCTATTTCGGGTTGTGATGGACTGCTTGATAGAGAAGCTTTACGCTAATCAGGAAAAGGACATAGATAAAAAATGTCATTTAATAGTACAGATCTTCTATTTAAATAGTAATAAAGTTACTTGTAGCTAAGCAGGCGCTGATAAAAGTTATGAAGGTTGATAAACGTTGACTTTTCATACTACGACGACGTGATTCAGAACACAAAAAATCGATTGAAATTCTTATACTTTGATATATTTTCAAGTGATTGCTATGAAACGGGTAGTTGTATAAAATTCATTGTGTATTTAGATAAAATAGTTAAATATGAGCTCTGTCTGGACAGGCTGGAGCAAATTTTGGCACTGTCCTTTGACACCTACCTTCGCCAATCCAGTAAACGGGAAGGACTCGAAACTAAGCTTCAGTTCTTCGCCAGTGCGGCCATACTTCCTGCCGATGTACACCCTCGTGGCTGCCAACGTTGGTATACTCATACCGTCCCCGAGGAACAGTATCACGTTCTTGGCCACTTTCGTGTTGAGTGGAGTGTCGAGCTGAAAAGGATATTGCGTAAAAGTTATACAATACGTAATAGTACGCAAAGTCAAATTGCAATAACTACGTCATTTACTTACTTTAATTTACTTAAAGACGTGATTAAGTAAATTAAAGTAAGTAAATGACGTAGTTATTTTTTACTTTTTAGTGCGTTTTGAAGGCGTTTTTAGATAAAATAGTTAAATATGAGTTTTCGTAGATCTCATCATTGGATCATGACATAGTAAACATTAAACTAACTGGAAACTATAACCTTTCAAACTTCTTATTGAGACATAAATTAATCGAGCCCAATCACAAAGTAGCTACTGTAAACCGTTAAATAGCTCCCTCAACTGTCCTTCTTCTTCATCGCCAGACCCTTAATGACAGTCACAGCCCATCTAATTATAAAGTTCTCATTGACACAAATTAATCGAGCCCAAACACAAGGTAGGTACTGTAAACCGTTAAAGAGCTCCCTCAGCTGTCCCTCGTCTTCATCGCCAGACCCTTAATGACAGTCACAGCCCATCTAAATATAAAGTTCTCATTGACACAAATTAATCGAGCCCAAACACAAGGTAGCTACTGTAAAACGTTAAAGAGCTCCCTCAGCTGTCCCTCGTCTTCATCGCCAGACCCTTAATGACAGTCACAGCCCATCTAAATGTAAAGTTCTCATTGAAACAAATTAATCGAGCCCAAACACAAGGTAGCTACTGTAAAACGTTACAGAGTTCTCTTATATATAGATCGGCTCCATCATCAGATCGACTCCAGACCTTCATCAAATTGTAGTGCTTTTAAATACTTACCGGAAAAATTAACAAACGTACTTGTTGTGGATCCCATCATCAGATCCTGGTTTCCTTGTTTGGTACCACCCGGACTATCTTCTTTCCAACAAAAAAAGAATTATCAAAATCGGTTCATAAGGAAGTTATGCGCGAACACACATAAAAAAAAAAAAACAATACATATATATAGTACGCAAAGTCAAATTGCAAAAAAAAAAATCTGCAGAATCGAGCAGTGGGATCCTGTACTACAATGAACGACGGTAATGGTTTTACATCAGGTATGCTCATTTGCTCGCCATTTAAGCTATAAAAAACCGTGTTCATTTACCTTTGTTCGCAACGTCCACTGTGCTTGGATCTTCCAGTGTTCTTTGTTCTTTTCATCGAATAAAGATCTCGATGATAACAGATCTGAAATGCGGAAATTGCATTCTTATTAATTTTTTTTATTACAAAATAAAAATTATTTACTTAACAGAAGTTAAAAATGACCACCGGTTGCTTAGGCCTCCTGACCCCGCAGCAGGCGAATTAATATTTTTATTAATTTTAAATAATAAATTTTATTTACTTATAATTACTTCTTTAAAAATATTGTTAACAATTTTCAATACTTAATACCCCGACCTGGTGTCGGAAACCCCAGAATTTAAGCCGTATTAGATAATTAGATAACTTCTTGACCAATGAGGCTGTTATCGTTATAACTTATACTCGTACCTATTGTATAAGGAACCTCTTGACTCATCACTAGATCTATAAACTAGATTGACTTGAAATAAAGCGTAGTTAATCATTTTGCGATGATAGACACTCACTAAGAATTTATTCTTCATATTCTTTGGGGAACTAGATCTACGCGGGTGAATTATAATATATTAGTATAGTACACTAATCTTAACTGGCGCACTTAAATTACAGACAGTCACAGAGTTCGTTTACCTCGGATTAACAATAACAAATAATGGCTCACGTGAACCAGACGTTCGTAGAAGAATCGGAATGGCCATGAGTGCCATGACTCAGCTCCATAAAATAAAGACAGGAGAATCTCTCTAAAAACAAAGATGAGACTAATAAGAGCACTGGTCTTCTCCATTTTCTTGTGTGGAGCTGAAACCTGGACTTAAGATACGCAGATCGCAAACGGATTGACGCTTTCAAGATGTGGTGCTGGAGAAAAATACTCCGGATCCCGTGGACAGCATTTCGGACTAACTCATCTATTCTGACTAAACTTAAAATTAAAAAAAGGCTTTCGACCATCTGCTTGAAGCGAATCCTGAAGTACTTCGGACACATTGCCAGGAAACATGTAGATAATCTCGAGAAACTAATAGTTACTGGCAAAGTGGAAGGAAAAAGGCCGCGTGGCCGCAGCCCCATGCGTTGTTCTGGTCAAAGTGGACAAAGCAAAGTAGCGTCAAATTTCAAATAGAATCAAAGATGGAGGTAGTTACGATTGTCATCAATGAGGAAATCGACTAGAGAAGGGGAGAAGTATATAATATTAATAAGGGAGTATGTACCTAATCTAAATCACCTTTTGTACGATGTTTACAGGAAGAAACAGACAATTAAGACAAGTATTTTTTATAATATCTACCTAAATCAAATAACATCGCATTTTGTTTTGTTCAAGCTTTGTTCAACCGTAACAGAGGTCGTAAAAAAATTCTACTGAAGTACTGTTATTTAAAAAATTCAAAGAGAATGCAATAAGAAGTGGAACTTTAAACGCATTTCAAATAGGTATTAACGATTTTTTTTTTTGAAGTGATTTAAAAATTTTGTGAAAATTTAAATTTATTTCAATATTTTGGTTTTAACTTTTTGTTATTTATTGTTTCCCGATATGTGGGGATTTTTCTAATACATTTTGTCATAAAATATTATTTCATCAAATTATTTAAATTTTTTAACTTTTTTTTTCATTTTTTTGGGTAGTTTCAAAACGCCCAATAATCTGCCATTTTTTATAATTTTTTTGATGTATGTATTGATGGTTTCCTTGGCGCAACTGAATGCGCAGTGAATTTATAAGACGGAAGTTTTGCAACAAAATCAATTTTGCTGCCATACATAAAGTACAGATTTATTTTTCTTTCTGTTACAATTATTGTATTAACTATGCTATAAAATTGCAATACTAGTCAATAAACACGCAACAGTTATGTACAGTTGCATGTACGCACATAATGCTAACTGCATATCTCACGTCTGATCCCCAAACGGGTCAAGTACAGGTTCCGTACATAATCGTAACTCACGTAATGTATAACTCGATCATAATAGTTGCGTTTTCTAATTGATAGTGCAGCCTTGCCCTGAGTACGAGGCGGTTTGTGACGTAATATGACGCGAAGAGGTCACGTCATAGTTCTAGTAACTTTATGATGTTTAACTGTTTTGGTATTCGGGTTTAGATGTCTGACGGCGCCCCCTGTGTCTATCATTGTAAATAATTTAACTACTGTTACTTACTAAATAGATATCCAAATTTAGAAGTTTACTCTTCCAAAAATTTAAAATCTATCTATTTTTTTATTGATCTCATGTTAATGACTTTAAATTATGTTCTTTTCGTTAGATATACTAAAGTCCCGAAGTTTAAGACACCTGGGAGCTTTTGTCGAAAACGCTGAATTATCTATTCGAGATATAACAAAATGTGTCTATATAGTAAAATAGGATTGTTTTCTATATTAGCTCTACAATAAAGTCCATAATAGCATAATTATATATATATATCATTAAAAGGACAGCTTTTATACCCATTTTACGTAAAAATGGTTAACACACGTTTTTCGGCATTGCTAGAAGGATCTAATGGGTAATTTCTTTCGGGCGAAGTCGCGAGCGTCCGCTGGTACTCAATATTATACTTACTTGTTATGAAACAACATGTCTTATTTCAATCGAACAATATGCATGTAAAATATTCCCATAACTTAAAAATTTAACAATATATGAGGACTTACGACCTTCTTAATTATTATGCTCCAATCAAATAGTACATTAATTTCAAGGGCGGAATAAATCATTCGTACGATTTCCAAATAAACTTTTCTTTTTATTCGACTACCTAACTCTTGATATATCTTGACATTTTATTTTTGATCAATAATTGCCCCCGGCAATACAAAGTGACATTTATAATGGGGTTTTGCCGTGAATTAAGTTGCGAGCGTCTACACATCACATCATGGACACCTGAGATGCTGGACCGTAGGCTTATTAGGGACTTCCAAACACAATGATCCTGAGACGTTTGTGACCTAAGATGTTTTTAACAACAACAACAAGTTTAATGTCCACCTGGTGAGGGTCGACCAACATTCCGTTTCCGTTCCGTTCGGTGCGGCGTTGCCATTCTAGCAACTTGGGTCCCCCACGTTTATAAGTTTTTCGAAGTATGTACCTTTCCAAAGTGTCAAATAAACTATATTCCATTGAAGTTAATACTAGACCATCTTATACTGAAGCGTCACTGGACAAGTGCGATCGCAGTCGACCGTCTACACGTCAATAAATAAAAAAAAATCTGTCTGCTGTTTAAGTATTTACACACATGTCCATATTTGTTTGATTATCATTTGAGTAGTTTTAAATTTAGTGGCTGTGAAATAAAATATATGTACAACAAATAATTATTACAATTAAAAGACGATGTTTACAAAATGACAAAGACAAGGTGCCCACTACACTGACGCTATTTCCTTCTGAATAGATAGAAATATTCTTTGGGCCAAATAAGCACCAGCACGTTGAAAAAATTTTTGGTGTCTGATGATCAATGAAAATATTAGGATTAGCGTAGTCGAATTTTCGCTTGTTATAACAATTGGGGCAATTATATTCTTCCAATCAGCCCGAGACAAAAATTTTATACCTAATGTACCTGTAAGTTTGCTAGCAACCGTGAATTTTGCTTGGTGACAGGAATAAGCATGGCGATAGTAATTTCTCATTCGAACGTTATCACGTTAAGACAAATAATAGTTTTAAAAATTATCAATTGATAGGTTACTGACAAACTTTTGTAGTCCTGCCTTCCGAAAGGATGGTAGTTACAAAAATAGTCTAAAAGTCTATTTGAAATTAACGAATTAGAATTTCAATAGTAGGTATTTCCCCGGACGAGCTTTGTCACAAAACACACAACTAATCTCGCTCCACTGTCTAATGTTTTGTGGATATCATTCATCTAAAGTGCATTACTCCTCTAATGGCAGGGTCAGCGCAATCATGCCCAAAATTGCCCTGTGTGTGTGTGTGTGTGTGTCTTCATTATCGCATTAGTGATAATGACCAAGATTAAACATAGTCCCGATTGTTATCAAAAACCAGTTGTATTAATCTTAACTTGACAATGATTGATGAAATGACAATTATTTAATAATTGCGATCTGATGCAGCAGAGTAACATTATCAGCTCTTTTCCATGTTATATAGGCATTTTTGGCGAATAATTACTCAATTTAGTGCTTCATACTTAAATGACAATTAATTAATAATTGCGATCTGATGCAGCAATCAAAATGATCTCCATAAAACCCGACTCATCGAAAACTCACAGCAGACGACATGTAAACTCACAGCAGACGACATGTAAGCAATAGATAAGTATTTATTTTCTGCGTGGAGTATATTATGCGTATTATGTAAGATTTTTAAATTTTTAATATAACTTTATTTTCAATTGCTTACCTTTACGTTTTTCAATTAAAGTCTACAAATATTAGCTCTATATGTACCTTAACTCTATTTTCTGAAACTTTTTTAGAATATTTGGTTCAGAAAATTCACCTTTAGGAACTATCTATTAAAAAAACCATTCTATCTTTTGTTTTTCAAAACTCCACGCCTAGTTGTTATGATCCGAAGCTGAAATTCTACCTTTATAGTCAATAAAGATTTAAATATCTTTTAAGCAATACGTTTTATATTGTAGGTACAAACTATTTTTGTAACAGTATCGATATATCAGTTATTTCAAGATCAACACAAAAACTATGTTTATTGTCTATCCTAACACTAAATTAGATAAAAATATGAGATAAAATTATAAACACGAAGGTAAAAAACTTATTGTTAACATTTAGATTACATCGTTTAGATTAAAAGTAATAAATACACATTTTTTACACACAATTGTATAGATTTTAATAAACACGATAGCTCATTGGTTAGTTTTGTAAACCCTAGAGACACTAGTGATCAATGAGATGATACGTATCGTACGTAGTAAAGTTTGTAAGTTTGTAAATAAAACTCTGTCGGGGCTAATCTTCGGAACTACAAATCCGATTTTAAAAATTCTTTCACCAGTAGAATGCTACGTTATCGGTGAGTGTCTATATTTTATATTTGTATTATATATATTACCCGAGTTACCAAAGTTTTTGTCGCGCGAGTCGGACCGTGAAATTTATTAAATTAAACATTATGCGCGTAGGCTGCCTTAGATATTGGATATAATTGAAAACATTATGCATCTTAAAAAGTTGTACAAAAAAGTCCGCGATAGCATATATCAATCTTTTATATTTTGGCAGATATATAACTTTTGTGTTTAAAAAAATCATTTAATTCATATGCTTACATTTACGTCACTATTTATAGAACTAAACTTAAATTCTTATCAAAATAAATTATTTAATAATCACAAGGATATTATAGAGATAAGATTTGCCTTTTACAGTATGTTAATTAGTTATATAGTTTCGGAGATATTACAAAATTTCTAACAAACATGACAATGCCGCTATATCGTCCAAAAAGAGTTGACCTCCTCCGTGTTATGTTGTACGTACTGAATAGGGGTTAGTAATTTGGTACAGATATTTTTTGAGAATTCGATCTTTGATCTTCTCTTTCAATTTATTTGGCATGGCAGACCATATTTAAATAATATACGAAAAAGTTTGTTCGTTTGTTTAAGCGGGCTTATCTCTAGATCTGCATGTCGGATTGTAAATTATTTTGTTTATTATGAAAGCTAGACTCAAAAGCGAAATAGACTATTAAAAGCTATACACATCAGATTGCCATAAATATATATATTGTTAATATTAATGTACTGTAATATAGTACAATGTTTAACAAAAATGTAAATCTTTAGTACACGGGACGGGACGGAGGATATTGTTTCACGGGAAACTATAAAAAAATTAAATTGAGAGGGGTAGCGGGAAAAGAGCAAACTTTATATAAAAGTCTGTCTTTAAAATTAAGAGGTTTTCACGCAGGGCGCGGGCGACTGCTAGTTTATAATAAAATTCTAATTCTCTAAATAATATCTTTATATTATTTGGAACTTCGAACGGGGATCCTTTGATCTCTCCGTCCGAAGTTTGAAAATGAAATTAAATGACTGGTTGGTTGAGAAATGCTTTTATTCTGTAAAGAAGTTTATAACAATAAAATGTGGTATATTTTTTTATATACTTCTATTTACTGTGAAATATATCAATGAATAATGTTTTATGTGATTGTAATATTAATAATTGTAAGTATTTAGGCATTTTAATTATCATGTAATTTTATGTATGTATTTGCATGTCATGTATGAAAACATATGTATACTTTAATGTTTTATGCAAATAAATTGAGACAGTTTAGGTAATTAATAGTACCGGAGCTACACGAGTAGATCCCAGGTTGCATCGGTTCTAAAGCTCTACCTACTCATCACTGAGCCAATGAGGTAGACAACATAATTTGTATGTAATCCTAATAGAAATATAATTTATGTAATAGAGATAATTTATTCAATTCAGTAATAATATCTCAAATACCTAACTTTAATTAACGAACGCCCGCGACTTCGTTCGCGTGGAAGCTTGTAAAGGATTTTCATGTAAAACTTTACTCGGCCTCCAAATTCTAGTTTAAGAAAAAGTCCCGAGTTTTTACGTGCTCGAGTTGAAATCGCTTGAACATGCTCCTACAACTCATTCTGATGGGAAAAGTTGCCAGTAGAAGATGCACTGATCGCAGAAAGAAGTCTTGGCTGAGAAATATCAGGGAGTGGACCGGAATCGCGAGTGCTCCACAATTAGTTCGTTTCGCGAAAAATAGAGAGGAGTTTGTGAAACTGACTGCCAACCTTTGCTAATCGGAGAGGCACTCAATAAAGAAGAAAAAGAATATGGTCCCAATACTTATTTATTTATTAACATTTTTGACCCCATAGAACCCTCTTGCACCGACATTGAGACATAAAAGTGCATACATCAAAATAAATCAAAGTCCCACGATCCTTTCACGTCCCAACTGGAACGCAGACTGGTTTTAATGTATGTATAACTGCTTCTCACTAATAAGAATACAAAAACAAAAAAACAAACTGTTACTTTCGGAGAAAAGTGCATTTAAATATACAACCAAACTTACTCTTTATAATATTTATGTGATATAAGGATATAATTATGTATTTATGTATGAGAATAAAGTAGAACGATTCAATAATATTTTGTTCCGGTTAGTATGGCATTGAACGATAGGGTCTAACAAACAAGATCAACTTCTCACTTCTAGATAAGTGATAAATTACTCATATTCCGCCTATACGAGTATTGTATTATATATATATAGCTATATAGGGTCCTAAGAAGCAACGTCGGTCCCGCATTGGAAAGCGCATACCCAAGCTTGACACCCGATATTGTGTCGGTAGTTTGGTACGTTAGTTATAATATACCCCAATTATTTAGCTTTAAATCTTTAAGATTATTACTATTATCAAATAATAATTAATTTTGTGTAACACCATGATATACGACAAACAATTCAAAAACAATGATTATTTTAAAAGTGCAACTAACAAAACCTATCTTTCGATCCGGTGGTAGAGTCGCTACAAATTGTTGAAGTTGACGTTTCACAAATGGGCATAAACTAAACTTGAAAATAAATTTGAATTTCAATAAGAACCCGTATTACAAAGTGCCTGATCAGTCATAACATCGATTTTTCATACAAGTTTACTTTCAATTTCTAATTCACCTTTTATTAGTCCTTGACTGCAATCACATCTGATGGTAAGTGTTGTCGATGGAAACAAGCTTAATTGTTAGGAGTAGTATAAAATCCACACCCCTTGCCTTTCAGTTACCGCACAACATCGTACCGGAACTATAAATCGCTTAGCAAATTTTTTCCAGCAGGGTAACAAGACTCCCATCAGTCAGATGGACCAATTTAGAAACTTCAACCGGAAATCGAAAATTTAGTTGATATTCTGGTCGTTTCTTAGCTACTGCAATGCCTTCGTGAGTAAATGCATTTGGCAGAGATAAGAATCGTCACCGGGTGACTTGGTCAAACGGTTAGGCTTCAAGAAATATAGGGCCAGAAGGTATCTTTGACGTGTCTCCTATTAAACTCGGGCTTTGGTTTAGAAAAAACGTTTATTTCAACGATTTGAGGGACGTTGGGTTACGCACGATGAGACCGTATCGGGTGAAATTTCCTTATTTTATGAAGAAAGACAGTATAACGTAAGTAAAAGTTTACCTATGTATTTATTATTAATATTTTTTTAATAAACACAAAACAGGGTTTAACTGAAAAAAAATCTTCGTCTCGACAAAGACGTAACTATAAATTACTTGTACAAAAAATAGAATATAAAATGTAAAAAAAAAACTTACTATTTTTTGTTTGTACAGTTCGTCCTCTCGAACCCATAACACACACTAACAACAAAAAAGTCCTGATAATATTTAAATACAACATTGTTCTATATTTAATTTTTTTATGTAACACTGCACCTTCCTCCTTTTTTATTTAGTTTGTATTTTGGTTTTTCTAATTCACAATTATTTTTTTTAATTCATTAATAATGATTTATTTAGACAATTTTATGTGGTTAATTTATAAAATACATGAAAATTATAAGAGTTTATTTTATTATGTCAAAAAATATTCAGAAAAATATATTATTTAAATTTTTATAAAAATATCAAATTTAATTAACTTAATTTATTTGGTAATATTAAGTAATAATTCATTATTAACACTTTAACACCACCGCGGTTGCAATGACATTGGTCTGAATGCTCTTTCACAGTTACTTTAAACTGCAGGTTTCGTATCACAGCGACAGTCGTGGAGTTGTGCTTGTTAAATTATTTATTCATAAGTGTATAAGTTACTTAATTTTTTTGTTATTTTATTAATTATTTAATATACACAGCTGGTGATAAACCATATATTGAGTGAAATGGCATAACGTGGTGTTTCACTAAAGTGAAATAATAACAATTGTTATTATAACCAACTAAACTATATATTAAGTCATATTACAGAAACAAATACGATAAATATAAAGGTATAGATGAATAAAAAAAGAATAAAAGTTTATTAGGAACAAATACATTACAGATACAAACAAATTAAAACGATGATACCACATAAGCTGTTAACTGTGTAAAATTATTTGTTTCCTATAATAATTGTAATATTTTCCTAATCCTAATTTTTTTGAACATTGTTTTGTCCACATCTTTATGATCTACTTTGTCTGTCTACAGGTTATTCGCATTCCATTCTTATATTATATTAATATGATTAATAGGGAAATATTAAACATAATAAAAAAATAATTACTTAAGGGTTACGGAGTTAGCAAAACTTCAAGAGATACCTAGATTTAAAACCTATCTGTTGGAACTCAATATACTTAATGCAAAATTATTCATTTAGTTAGTGTGGATAGTAGTTTTTATAGAAAATTATATTTGTAGAAATCGAATTTTCCTTTACAAAAACGTAATATTTGCACATAAGTGTATTTTGCGTAATAGCAACAATTTCATCTTTTAAAGGGTCTGCCAAGGTTAATAAAATCTAATTGTTGGTTCCAAGATGCTTGGCATTGAATCTTTACTAATATACTGGCATTATTAAGACGTAATTTTCGAATCTGAAATGAAGGCCACATAATAAGTAGGTATGTTTAAAAGATTTGAGTTGTTTGTAATCTATCTTTATTTAAGAAAACTAATCATATTTCGAAAATTTGAACTACAACATTTGTGCACTGAGTGATAAAAAGTGGTTTTAGGCCATTTTGAATACTAGTCCATATCCTGTACTATTATTATATCAATAAAAATTTTTAATGTATGTTTATGTATAGTAAAATTATGCAAAAAAAAAGTTCATTTGAAATTTTAAGTTTGTGTGTTTGTAGAAACTTGATTTGGAATATCAAGACACTAAAATTACTTAGCAAGAAATTTTTCATGGAATTATTAGTGTAAAATTGTTAAATCAAGGGTAACTGTTTCATAGTCATTTATATTTTTAGTGAATAGCTTCGACATCTTAACTTTCCGGATCAAAGTTAAAATACAAGGGGAGTAATTTTAGCCTTAAGACGCAGCGTGTCGTGAGGGCGTTTACTGTTTTGTGCACCGGTTGCTAAATTAAATTGTTGTTGTACTGGTTAAAATTCAACATTCTGGGGTTTTATAAAACCAGGATGTGGAAGTGAAACTTTGTGCTAACACTGAAATACGGATCACTTGCACGAATGAGTGAGAACATAAATGCGGTCAGCGGATGCGAACATCTACATTTTCATATCGAACAACTAGCCTTGGCAGCATTGCCCAGCGACTTTTACTTTATCTCTACACTGCTAGCTGTATTGCAACATGCGATAGATGTACTAAAAAGTTTGAGACGGTGGAAAATGTTTCGTTCTAAAAAAATTACAACGTTTGGCTGCTCCATGGATTTCTGTGTGATTGAAATTCGGCAGTTACAATAAAGTGTCGCATGACAGTTGACACAATGAACTGACGGACCCCCTTCTGTTGCCAGTTTGTCATTCTTACTGGTTATAAGGGTACGTTTACACCTGCACGTGCACCTAGCATCCATCAACGTCATAATATCTCGTTGCGTGCTAGTGTGTAGGCCTACTGTAAACGGACGCTTGTAGTTTTTAACCGACTTACAAATAGAACTCCTTGTACTTCATGCTTCTTTCTTCCGCTCAGCAGCAGTGTTTCCGTTCTGATGAGTACCAGTGAAAAGAATGTGGAAAGTCATAATTATTTTACAATATATTTTGATCCAGAGACCCATATAGATTAATCAACAAAACAGCTGGCAAAATAAACCTGCTGAATAACCCTTTGACTTAATTTAACCTTTGGCTAAACTAGAACTGTAGCAATTTCCATATTCTTAGAATGATTGTCCAAAGCTGACCTAGTTGGATCCTGTTTTAGCGTGGGCAAGGAGAACAACACAAGCATCAGAAGGTGAGGGTTGACGCGTCTCTAAGGAGCTCAGCCTCTGCCCGAAGTTTTCTATGCTACACGATATTTCCGGGATCCGCAAGGTGAAGAATGGAATGCCAAGATAGTTTCGCAGGTAGTACGTGGGTCCAGGCACGTGGCCTTTCATCGAATAGTAATAAACCTGTCTAGCTAATTGGGTTTTTGAGGGGACTAACCTGTTTTCTGAGTAATATTGGACAAGCCAATGCACTAAAATTTGTAAGGAATTTTTACTAATAAAACTTTTAAGCACAGAAAGCTGACATTTGGAAAACCCCAGTTTTTAAATCATTTGTCATAAAACTGATTTTAAAGTAAAAATTATGGTTTGTAAAACCAATTCGTTGTTCTATTCTTAGTTTAATTTGGCTTTGAAAATAGCATGAAAATCCCATCATCAATTTCAGGGATATGTGTAGGAATCTTTCAAAGCGGTGGTAGAGTCACTACAATCAATGTTCCAAAGGAACTTGCAAACAAAGCGTACTTAAAGTAAACGAATTTTGATATGTTTTTTAATTTACTGTAGGTATACAAGTCATGGCTCCAGTCTTCAGACCGTTGCTTCGTGGAAGTCCCTTGTCAGTAACTTTTTAAAGTTTTATCTTTAACAAAACTTTTTCGAAGTCATTGGGTTATGAGTACTGTGGGTCTACGCGCAGATCTGGGTGAGGTCGCTAGCTTAACACATGTAAGTAATAAGGAAATGAAAGGTTTGAAACGAGTTCTTAAGGCAAGTTTTACGCCCAACTTTAGTGGCTACTAAACTAGCTACATTTATTTACTTCCTCCTAAGTTTTTAACAGTCCAGTTTAAATTATCACATTACTCTCTTTTCTAATCATCACCCCGCGTTTAAGCTTCGTGCTATGCCTTTCGATGTTAGGAGGGAGGCGAGACCGTATAGTACTTACCTATCGCCGTTAAGTGATGAAAAATTGAAAACCCAATGTCTGTTTTTACAGCATAAAAAGCGAGCATAAGCTCAGCATCCGTAGAAATATATTATTATTTATTTATAGTCAAAATATAATACAAGTTAATATAATTTTAAAATCGTTAATTAGTAAGTACAGGTTAGTTAGCAGGTAGGTAGATTTTCAGTTTTATTAATTTTCTAATAATTAATTAAATTATATTCCTAAATAATTAAAATATTCATATCATTTCAAACATTCACTCTAACACTTGGATAGTCATTCGGTTGAATTAATAATAGTAGTCATTGACATATTAATACTATGGACTTCGGGTCTAATGCAAAATTTACGTCAAAAGTGTCCCAAGATATTTTATACACACTAGGATGTATTTATGTTTTTATACACAAAATAACATTGTAATGTATGTCTTATCGTATTGTTATACAGTCTGATTTGCAACGGCAATAATTAATCAGCTTCGATTGACGGTTACCATGGCAGCCTTTTTTTGACATGACTTCTCGTGAAAATAGGACAACATAAATGGTGTGGAGTCGGTAGCTTTCAAATTTTTTTGGCATCTTATATTTATATATTATATTTACAGCAAATTTTAATTCATATTTACATATCCCTGACCTCTATATGCTGGGATAAATCTTGTACCAAATAATAATTGTTGTAAGTATCTTGTATAAAATAATTAGTTATAATAATAATTAATTACAAACCAAATCCATTAATGTACAAAATGATATGCCACTCGACATAGTTCTTTACTTTGAAATTTTAAGTTCTCGATATTTTCCTCTTTTTAATTAAACTGAAAATATATTTTTTTACTTCAATGACGTTAGATAACTTTTTTAAATAACTGTTCCTAATTTCATGTAGATAATTCTTATAGTTATCAAATTAATATACCATTATGGTAAAAGTTATTTGATTAATATTCATGACATAAAAAATAAAAGTTGACATAAAAAATAAAAATTTTTGAATTGAAAATAATCAAATTATTTTCATTCAAAGATTAAGTAATTAAATAATTCAAATGTTAAACAACAAAATAACTCTATGCAGTCGTTGTTCTAAAACATTCTATTGCTCACGGCAGATCCGAACTAAATGTGGTTAATTAGATAAACATATTGCACTCCTTTCATCCTATACGCGGGTAGCGTATGAGAAAAGGACAGATAGATACTTTTGTTCATTTTGGTTGGTTATGCAATTCGTTTCTATAGTTTATTAAAATTGTAATAAAATAGCCTGTTTCTAAGCAAAATAATGCTTTAAAATCATCAGTAAATATTTACTTACTGAAAATATGGTTAGTTCTTACAAGTTTTTTATAACACATTACGGCATTATTGACGTGTATTCTGTCAGTCAGCTAATATGAGACTGAATTGCGATTGGAAGTCATTTCGCGTTTTGGCTTACTTTTGGTTCGGACACTTTTTATCGCTGACCCGAAGTCCATAGTATTAATATGTCAATGATAGTAGTAGATGTAGCACTCCCAAAAGATGTAACTGTTACAGTCACACATTATATTTCATGGCCTCTGTCTTTATTGCTGGCCTATTTCACCTACGTAGAGATCTCGACAGTACCCGTTTTGCATAGATACCATAATAAACTCATATCTCTACTACCATATGAGTCTAAAGTGTAAGACGCTATAAGCATAGATGCCTAAGCTGTTTTCTGCTTAGTTGACGTTGCTATCTATATTATAAAGTTCAAAATTTAGCGAATATTTTCTATATTATTTAAAATAAAAACGATTAACACTGTTATCGGAGTATGCTCGACTATGCTGCTTCAAGCCGTGTTACATGAACAAGCAAGCTCATGATTAGGAACCCCGTACCGATTTCTGTGCGAATACCGAAATATAACGCAAATATCAAATAAGAATCTCTACTGCTTTTATATTTCTGAGCATACGCATGCTTAATCGTGACCCAGTCATCAAATTTAAAAGGTACAATAATTCAGGAGATCTTCAAGTGAGTGGTGGATTTGATTATTCGGGTATTAGAAGTTTTGCTTTATATCATTTTGTTGTCACTGATATTTAGAAATTTGTTTTTTTATAATAGGTAGGTCGTGTGCGGTGGCAGTGCCGTAACTAGGGCAGTGCCAGCGATGCCCAGACTCAGGGCGCAGACGCTGGAGGAGAAATGACCAGACAATATATTAACAATACCTTATTTAGAGTCAGTTAATAGTCTGTAGGGTGCAGTTACGCTTGCTGGCACTGGGCGTATTGCTGGTTACGGCTGGCGGTGGCAAGCGTGCATAGTTGCCTACTATGTTGTTGAAACCGTCGAAGGTTTATTTCCTTATTGCCATTACTTTAATAAAATTTAGAAATAGTGATATAAACTTTATTTACTTCTTTACTTCAAAATAATCTCTTATTGATTTTACTGAATAAAAAACTTCTGATTGATTGATTAATTGATAGCAAACTGCAGACAAAAGCGATTTACGGTCGGTACCCTGATTTTTAATATAAAATATGTTACCTAAACTAGACTTAGTACCTTTATTCAAATTATAAGTAATTTTAGTGAAATCTTCTAGTATAAAAAATTAAGGTGTCAGGAGATCAAGGTTTTGTCTATTCAAATTAATAATGCAATACTAGTTTCTATTTACGAGAGAAATTCCTAAAAAGAACTAAATACCAAAGCGAAAACGCTAAATAATAAGTAATTATGTATTTGTTTTCATAAATTCTTCGCTCAATATATTTAAAGCCATACATTTTTAATAGCGCCACCTATGTGTGTCTTACAGAACAATTTACTTTCTAAGTATCGTGAGTCTACATGAAGTTACATTACAATTGAAGACCCAAAGTATAGATGGCGTTGTACGAGAAAACGTTTTAATGGTATGAATTTAAAATCTTACGCCCGAATACTCAAAACCAATTAAATTTAAGTACGTCTCGAGTCTACTTATTTTGACAGTTTTTTATTGCAAACTGGCAAATACTCCAGTGCAATTAGCCTTAAAAATAACAAAAAGTACAAGAAAGTCGCAATAGGATGAAATCCATCAGAAAATCAAGAGAACATCATAAAAATGAAAGGTAAAATAAATTACGGGCGATCTGAGATCGGGAAGGGGTAGGGGTTGAGGGTTTAGGGGTAAAAAACGGTTTCATCCTACTGCGATTTTTTTTTGGTTTCAAAAACTATCTGCACCGATCTAAAAGTAAGACGACTCGAGACGTTTTTCAATTTATTTTCCGTTCGTGTAATTGGACATTATTATCAGCCCTTGGTTAAACAAGCCACAATTCGGTTACCCAAAGATTTTTTTTATTCAAAATTTTTAAATATAGAACCCAACTAGATCGATTAAAGTTTAAATAATGACAGCTGTCATTATAGCTCCGTCGCTACCCGGGTAGCCGCGGGCCTCAAAGAAGGTTTGAATGTCAGGCCCACAGGGGTTAATCGCCCCACCGAAACCCACTACATACAAAATTTCATAAAAGTAATTGAAGCCGAGATTCAGATTCTTTAAAGGCATTAGATGTGAAAATCTCCCCTATAACAGGGTTATTGGTAGATACGTTTTGAGCCATAGAGTTTGTCTTAGTTTTCACCTCTTAACAGGTTAAAAGTGTCTAATGAGCTTAAGCAGAGAAAGATTGAAATAAAAAACTATGAAGGTCTTTTCTCTTTTGGTAACTAATATATTACAAGATATTATATTAAAATGTTATTAATCTGCTGCTGAACAGATCTAGATATAAATTTTCATTTGGCACTCAAATAAACTATAGTCTGGAATACACGTACTGTATAATGGCGGGTTCGCTGCGTAGGTACAACAGCTATTATTTATGATCAAAAAGATAAAAATAAAAAATCCACTTGATGGTTCATTAAAATCTTATATTTCAGAAACAAATCGCGTCTAACAGGTTGTCAATGATTATTACCTAAGAAATTTTTGCGCAAATAATGCATTTTTCAAAAAGCAAAGAATGGTGTCATTAAGAAAATTTAAAATAGTTTTATTACTGTATACCACCATAACCATATAAAATAATATGGTTTACAATAAAATGGTAAATAATTAATTACTACCCAGTCGTTTTGAAAATAAATAAACGGTTTATGAAAAGTCGGTATAATTACTTACAAAAAAAAAACAAAATAAAATATAACAAAATAAATGAATAAAGATAGATAGATAAGTGTATGTGAAACTATGGGTAAAGAAAGGTAAAGAATACAATAAAATGCAAAACAACAATCTTAAATAAATAAATATAATCAAATCACAAAAAGTAGTTATTAATAATTAATTTATTCTATTTATATTATTGCCTAAGTTTGTACTTACTTACTTTTTCTAACTTACAAACTTTTAGTCTGTATTTTTACTACAATAAAATTTAAAAAATTACTTTAAATATTATTAACAATATATTTATATTTACATTTAATTTACAATAAAATTTAAAAAATTACTTTCAAGTTTGACTGCTATCACACCTGATGTTAAGATGCAATCTAAGATGGAAGCGGGCTGACTTGTTACGAGTAGGATGAAAATCCACACCCCTTTCGGTATCTACACGATACCGTAACGTTAAGTCGCTTGTCGGTACGTTTTTGTCGGTAGAGTGGTAACTAGCCATGGTGAAAGCGTAACGTGGTAACCAGCCAGACCAAGACAAATTAAGGTATTAAGTTCAAAGATGTTCAAAGAATTTATTGCCACTCTTTTTACAACAATATTACCTACTGTACTTACATGAATAGTCCCATAAAAGTATTTATCACAATTTTGGCATACAACAATTACGTGCTTAATGCACACAGGTTAAGCAATTAAATAAAAAAAAACTCGTTGTTATTATGGATTATGCTAACACAAATAATTATCAAAATTTAAATGGTTGCATACGCTTTATAATACGCTGTATCAGTAAAACCATACAATACCTGATAGATCCCATTGATATTGGATTAATAGATTTCACGAATGATTAAAAAATATTTCGAATATAAATAAAGTTAACAAGAGAAAAACAAGTAACTAATAACTAAAGATTTTAAAACATTAATTAAGGATTAAGTTGTAAGAAACAAAATGTGATTTATTTCTAAGAAGATTGCATTAATTATGTTACGTACCTATTTACTGTTTTGTATTCACCAGTAATTTAATATAATTACATCCAAAAGGAACAAAAGTCAATAATAACGTCTACTATACAACTTATTAAGCCGGGTCCGCATTTGTATCATTCGCTCGATCGGATCAATGTTGCCACAGATCTAGACGGATACATCCTTGTTGCCCTCAGGAGATCGACCATAACAAGCACACTCCTAAGCCCCTCGGTGACGTGACTCATCCCCCTTAAAAATCTTACCGCAAAGAATATTGCGTTTTTATGGAAGGGTGATGATACGCAATCACGATACGCGGTCTCGGTACGCCACTCTGATACAATACGCGACCCTATGTCGAGTCAGTTTTTGTTAGGTCACAAATACTAAACAAAACCTGTAGCGATATTCTGTAACGATGTTATTACCTATAAACTTTATAAATACAAATTTTGAAATTGTCTCTATACGTCTAACATATAGAATCGTGTTAAATAAAGAGAGATAAAGACGATCGTTACAGAATAGAACTACTGAACGATTTTTGCACGCAAACGTTATACGATGCAAAGTATACTGAAAGACATCTACAATGAGATAATTTATGAATGATAGGTTGATCACTAGAGCGATTCAAGACTTATTATATTGAGCAAATGATACAAATGTAGAACCAGTTTAATAAAAATAAATTAAGTAACAGAGCCTCAGCAATTCACTAAACTAATAACATAAACTAACAACAAATATCACAGCGCTTAACCCTAACACATAATACTTATTTGGTTTCATATTAACCCCAGCACCAGGGGACTGCTTGGCTACGCAGTTTTCGTGTTGGTTGCTGTCTATACACATGGCATATGCCATGAGATGGGGTACGACTGATTGTTCGTAGCTAGCGGTGAAGAGATGCTGCCAGGGTCCAATCGCGTACACGGCGACGTCCTCCCCTCCGTGAGTTTCTGAGTCCAGCGGGACTAGACTTGGATATGAATATTCTAGGGTACCTGTAGTGATAAACATTAATATCTAATCAATACTTTCAATAACAAATAAATATTTAATTATTGTAAGCAATTCAATTTCCTTCCTTTAAGAATATAACATATCTATCTTATATTCTTAAATTATGAGATTCACAACTTTTTTTAATTCATAAGTTTTTTAATTTGCCCTGTCAATAGGTGTAGATTCCAAGATATTCTCATTAAAAATTTTCAGCCCAAAGTTGATGGTGCTACATCCTGTGCTTCAAAAAATACGGTAGCTCGTCGATCAACGTCATTATCATTACCATCATATAATGTATTTCAGATTTTTTTATACGCCTACAGCCCAATCTCATTTTTTCGTATTTTAAAAAGTTACTTAGCTTTCAAAATCTAATACTCACGATTGATAAACTGACTGCTCAACGTAACATCAATCCTTCCGCCTTCATCAATAGACGCAGCTTTACCGTTCGCATAACTAATGGTAGTGTAAGGCTTATTATCTTGCCCCGTTGCTGTGTCTACTACCCCTAAAATATCATTACCCCTTGAGGGATAGCCGGCAACTGTCATAGTGTGAGCGTGGTCAGAAGTCACAACAATGAGGGTATTGTTCACATTCGTCAGTTCCCTGGCCTTTTTGACAGCTTTGGAGTATTCGACGGTTTCGTCGAGTGCTAGGTACGCGTAGCTATCGTGATGCGCATGGTCTATTCTGCCGCCTGAAATAAAAGGATTTTTAGGTTATTACAAATGCCAGCGACTGTTTTGACGGCCCTCGTAGCGCAGCGGTAGGCGCGGTGGATTTACAAGATGGAGGTCCTGGGTTCGATTCCCCGCTAGACCATTCCAGGACTGGCCGGTATTTAGCATTATAGTCTAGTAGAAACCGTAAGAGGTGTACATTTCATCATACCCTTAAAAAGTTATCCTTTTTCTTTTTTCGATAGCATCATCACTTAACTGAAGAGCTGAGTTATAGTAAATAAACAAATAACTTTTTCCGCGATAAACTTACTGTTCACTCAACCAACAATACTCATACAACCATACGGTGCTATTTTCTTTCCTAGGTACTTTACCCTGAATGACTGAGCTATTAATAATTCATGTAAATTGTTGTCAATTATCCTTGTTATTTTACTATGTTAAAATGACAACACACAAATAATACTATAGGGAAAATAATGTTTCCCTGTGGTTTCTCAATATTATCCGCTCATCTACACAATTGTCGAGCAGCACTTATTGAATCTGATAATATTCAAGGACAAGGTAAAAGGAAAAATGTATTGAGGCGGAAGCAGTTATGATAATTACATTGTCAGTTAGTTTTCCTTTAGATAACATTGAAATAATACCAAGCCTTAGTTATTTTTTGTAAGATTTTTAAGTAATCTAGGCTGCGTTATCAATATGTTTGGCAAACCCAAAAAGTTTAAATATTTTAACGAACAACATTATGTATAATAGGAATCTAAGAATACAGAATAATAATTACGATCCTGGACTAATAGTGTGTATAGAAATAGAAAATTACGATTATGATTGTCAATATGATATTCACGATTCATAAAAAATATTAAAAAAGACAAAATCAACTAAAAATCTTTGAGATAACTAGCAAAAGTAACGAAAATAATTGAAACATAACTTATGTGACACTAACTTTCTCTATTAAAAATAAAGTGAAGTTTCGTAAAATTAAATTATAGGTACTTACTTATAGCTACCGCCAACAAATAATAATTAGAAGAAATAAATTAATACATTAGCAATAAAATATACAAATTGCAATAACTCTTAAAGAAATATGATAATTAAATTTAAATAGTTATCGATTAAAAAATATATGTACGGCATTCTTAACACCTTTGCAATAATTTGTTAATTGTTATGGGTGGCGAGTACATAGCGGACTGCAGGCAACAACAGCAGGCGACGTGTCGCAGCGACATTTCTGGTTTGTGTGTGTTTGTATGGAAGCGACGTGTCGGAAATACATACAAACCAGCTGTTTTACACGTCGCCTGCAGCCGTTGTCATCTGCAGTCATCCCTTAAGTTACTTGTTGTAGGTTTCTTTTTAATAAAATACACCCCCAAAAAATAAATGTAAGACAAACCTTCAACAAATAGGAAGTATCCTTTGCTACTTCTGCTTAGCATCTTGATCGCCACTTCAACCATTTCCTCTAAGGTGGGCTGGTTGTTTGCCTTCAAGTGGTAATCCATATGATCGTCTTGAAATAGACCCAAGAGGTACTCGGGTAAGTTATCAGAGTTGAAGACCTGAAAGAATTCTTATAAATTATTACTAAATTGAAACAAGGAAATTCGGGACTCAACTCAACTTGGTGATATTCAAAAAAATCAATCATGGCTGGCTAAGTATGTTATGGGCTTTGAGTCTTGTATAGCCATAAAGTACCTATTTTAAATTTTAACTTCGGGATTCCAAAAACGACTTCAAGAAACGTAACCATTTGTCTTCATAAGTTATTTTAAATTATGCAAATAGAAATACGGGCTTAGAAAAGGATTGCGGATTGTAGTGTCACGATGTTTGAATAATTATGAATACGAATAATGGTATGACCGAATAGTTCCAATAGGTTGAGGGTATATATGTGAGTTACCTACTGAACAGAACATAAGTTATCACTACAGTTGTAACAGCTTCTTCGGGATAGTGTAATGTAAATGTTTTGACAGTCATGTAACTTTTAATTAGTAAAAATTTAACTAAAAATTAATTTAATTAAACGCATTCCTGGCTTTATAATATCCAAATATCTTTACTTCGACAGGTTATTTCTATTACTAAGGTATTAGTAGCATTCATCTTGATCTTAACTTTGTGACAGGTCTGATCTTCGTCGTTGTTCCGTTTTCCATTACATCCGCGTCTCTTACCTTGAACAGGTCGTTTCTATCAGTAACGTATTGATGGGTAGCATTTCTCTCAATCTTGTCTTCGTGCCACAGCTCGGTCAGATCTACGCCGTCAACCCGTTTGCCGGTGCTGTTGGTCAGTGCAGTGGTCACATTTGGCGTGAACTCGCGGCGACCACCTCCCATTATCACCTGGAATTACGTCACTAGTGTTACAAATGTTTGTTTGCGCTTTTATCTACCTGCCTCGTTGGTTTACGTACAAAGAATATTAAAGACAGTTTATCTATCTACAAAGATAATTCCCGTCTTTATTTCGTTACATTTAGGTCTTGTAAGGCATGTTAAAAAGTCCAACTTTATAAAGTCAAAAACAGCGTGGTGGACTTAAGCTACAAATCTCTGGTCTTATAGGAGAAAACTTCCTCGGAGGTCTAGTGGTTAACCTATGTGGCTACATCAAGAGGTTGAGGGTTCCAAGCCTGCATGTGATCGTGGAAAAATTATTCCGAGTGTTCTTCTTTTAAGAAATGCCCTGAATTGGGAAACTGGCAAAGTTACACCACCGTGCCCCGGGTGGGCATGTTAAGCGGTCGGTCCTGACCAATATCATACACATCTGACAGTGATCGTTAGTGAATGAAACATTATCACCCTAAGCCCGCAAATTCGCACTGAATTAACGTCGTGGGTCTAAGCTTCTATTCCCGCTCATGTAAGGGACACCTGGCCTCTTTAGTGGGCCGTAAAGTTTGCTAGTAATAATGATTGACGATAGGAGAAAAGAAAGTCATCCCCGCAGCAGTGAATGATGAACTCATATCAAGGTTATTTTGTTCTTTCATGAGAAATGATCAAATGTCCTTTAAAGACCGTCTTTTATGCCACGTGTAAATAACATGACGGTCATTGACGTCTTTTGATCTCTAAACAATGGGTACATAAAGTGCTAAGATATTAATTTAAGTGCTATTTGTATTGGAAAGTTTCACTTCAAGGAATTATATAAATCCTATTGATAGCACCCAATCTATATAATTGTTATCAATCTGTATATTTGTTTTGCGTTTGGAAACTATTCATTTGACTATAATTAAACTAAAACTGAAGTGGTAACTGAGAATTTCGTGAAGTTCCTCTGGGGAAATTCTACCGCATTAAGATAATGATGAGATGCTTTTTTCTGCCGCTAAATAGTATTGGTGGATGATTTGGTTGCCTGAGTAATTCCAGGCATATGAGGCTTAATACCAAAACTCGCAGTGCAGCCTTTTGCACAATGTGTACCTTGCGTCCCCTTTCATTTGAGAAGTATGTTCAGTTTATACTTATAGACTACGGATTTACACATATCATCAGTTGGGCCATCTACTTGGTCCATTAATAATTATTTTCAAAAATTCAAAAAATTCAAAATCATTTATTTCATGTAGGCCAATTATAAGCACTTTTGAAACGTCAAATTAGACTATTTGTAGTGACTCTACCACCGGCTCGGAAGGCAGGTCCTGTTGAGAAGAGCCGGCAAGAAACTCAACAGTTGCTATTTATTTTTTTAAAAATAAATAGCCAACTTATATTGCCATTGAAAAACTACAACCGATATTTGTAAAAAAATATCTTTTTGTTAAAAATATGTATATTTAAGTGACAAAATCTATGTGGATAAAACCGCTGGGCAAAGCTAGCTTTTCTTAGAATTTTATAAATATTTTTTTATTTCCGATTTTTAATCTAGGGTGATCTTTGGTGATCGTGAATTATAATTGTCATCAATTATATTTTTTTGATTGATTGACAGGAATTTAGAACGGACTCGTAAATATTTTATTAATGTCGAAGGTTAGCAAATTAGCAAAACTCGTAATTTTGATTGCTAAATTATATTACCGCCGCGATTGCTGCGCGATTTTAATTTATTTTAACTGCTCTGATTGCGGTATTGAAAATTGTTTATTTTAATGGAATGGTCATGTAAACATGGGCACTTAAGTCAAATTATGTAGCTAATAACAATTCGATATAATGGTTTATTCTATGACATGACCTAAAATATTCATTTACGCGGTTTCAGCCGCGTTGTTTCCTTTCCCGTAGGAATATCAGGATACAAATTAGTCTATGATACTCCTCATGGGTCTGGCTATCATATAAAGGAAAATGAGTTGTACAGTACATTTGTTATTTTCAGAGTTTAGTCGGAAAAAACAGATAGACAAATTAACCAATATCTTAAAACTTATTTAAAATATTGATGTAAGTATTGCATGTACTTTGGTATTATGGTAATTACAGTGAAAAGCTGTTAATTTAAAATTACTAACAGACACTATCATCTTCCTTACAGAAATTCATTGCCAAACATTTTATTATTTGTGTAATCTTTTCCCACAATGGTTGCTGTATTTTCTATTATGTTGAGTTTGATAAGAACTTTAAAGTTATTGAAAAACATCGTCGCCGTCATTTCATTTAGCAATTTTTATTAATGCTTAAATATAATTATCCGTTAAGTTTATTTTATTTAGTAAGTCTAGACTTAGGGGGTATCAATTTGTATTTGCTTATAATAATAAAAATTACAGGCACCTCTCTCAAACGTCCTTAGTTTTTATAAAATTTGTATACACGTTTTAAATCCTTTGTTAATTAAACTACATAAACGATTCGCTGTTCATTGGCGTCAAGATGTACATGAAAAATAACTTATTACCATCACAAAGGTAAAATTATACATTTGTGGCAATGAACGTGGCTGAAAATAGTTAATAAATAATAAATAATCAATTCAAATTTAAAGTGAACTGAGATAATAATATGTTAGTCTCGCAAAAACTCGAGAACTGCTGAATTGATGTGGGTAATTTTGCTTTTAAAATATTTGTAGAAGTTGAAGGAAATTCCAGGTACTTCCCTGGACTAGCACTATCACTTAAAACGCCCATACTATATGATAACATCAAAACTATATATACCCATAAATAGGTATCTCTACAACATATCTCAAACCACAAACGCGAGTAACACGTGAACTACGAAGTATTGCTCACGTTTCCCATTTACATTCGCATACGAATCCGTCCACGCTGCGTAGTTAGACGGTTATTATTATTATTATGGAATTATATAAATATGTAATAATTTATTTACAATACTTTTGATTAAATTACCGCCACGGCGACCAAATTTAGGACGGTGAATTCGCGCTTTCGTCAAGATTAAACCTATGGGATACATCCTATTGACTTTATCGTCATTATTAGCAGTTTATTTTAACGTCCCACTTTAAGTCCAGACATATCTTCTTGTTAAATGAACTATGGAGCTGAGACAAACAAGTGTTTAATTACAAAAGTTTATCATCATAAATAATTTATTTAGAGTAAATTGCATATATTACATTAAAAATGAAATAAATATCTAATATATAAAATTATTTTGTATGCGTATTCAGCAGGTCTGAGAATCGGCTACTATCTAATTTTCATCTAAATTTTTTTTAATTTTTTAAGCAAAACAACGTTTGCCGGGTCAGCTAGTATTACATAAATACAAATCAAGCCCTTACTACGTGGGCATTGTTTGTATAGATATTGGGGTATTATTATTATTATTGCATTCTTTCTCAAAAAATGATCGTATCGAATCGTCCATATTAAGGATGCTTCGGATTGGGAGTAAAATGTACGTAGAGATTGTTCTGTCCGATTTTGTGTGACTTGGCGCTTGGATTCGTTGATTTGATTTCGAGGAAAATAGTAAAATAAATAAATAGTTATCTGTACCTTGAACTGTTTCCCCGGATTGGTGGTAACGAGTTGGTAGGCGATGTCCTTGCAGCCCAAGCTGAGGCACTCATCGGGCACGTCCGAGTCGGCCTCCCAGTTGCGTTCAGAGGTGTGCGCGTACATGCCCGCCGGGGAGGCGTGCGTCACCCGGGTCGTTGTTACGAACCCTGTCAACAAGAACGACATTTGTAAGTCAACACCAAACTGAGCCAAGTCCAGAAGTATATCATGAGAGTGACGTTTGAGTATTCGGGCACTAATTATACATTTCGCGATGTAGATGTTCACTAAGAATGGACACCAAACACCCTTGAGATCTTTGCGGGTGAAGCCGCTAGTAGATAGTAAAATTATATAAATCCAATCTTATAAATAAACTTGCAGTATCGTTTTGTAGTTTAAAATCAACAGCTTTTCACTAGTTGCAAATGCGGTACTTACATCAAAAAATTAAACTTCAAAATTTTTGTCTCTCTGTCTGTCTATATGTTCCTTGTAATCTCTAAAACTATATGTCTGATTGTAAAAATCTTTTTGTATATGATAGCCAAACTCATAAGAAGTGACACAGGCTAAATTGTATTCTAACATTCCTACTGTAACGGTAACTAAACGAATAAAACCGCGGATGTATAATTCAGATCCGTTCAGCCGTTCTATAGTTATACGGTGTAACTAACCTGACTTTGTTTTGTATAATAGTTACGTGCGTAATGAATTCCGAATGACATTGGTAAAGAACAATGAACCATTAAACAATTCTAAAAGTCGATAAACCATCATCAATTCCATTACCAGGTACCATCCGTTGTTTAATTTATTCGATAGATTTATCGAACAAAAAACAATAGCAATTATATCAAATTGGTGATGGCTTAATTTGTAATTCATTAAATTGTAAGTTAATTGTAAATGTTGCTAGATAGAAAACTAGTAAAAGATTACGAATCCACTATAAGACTATGATACAAATATTTTGTTATTAATACCATCTGCCCCGACGGTCCAATAACCGGTAAAGCTATGATCATGAGTATGAGACCTGGATTCAAGTCCTATGAAAAGTTGGACTATTAAAAAATATTGTAAAAATCTTTTTGTATATGATAGCCAAACTCATAAGAAGTGACACAGGCACACACAGTGTATAAATTATTTATTATATATATACGCTAAATTATTTGGCGCATTTTCTTTAAACTGTGTCGTACCGGAACACTAAACCACTTGGCGGAACGTTGTTAGATTTGTAACTAGCTTTTATACATCTAAAGCTAAGTATCTAATTTGGAAAATTTCTACCTTCACACGAACTGGGAATCGTGCTCATGACTTTCCGATTTTATTTGCTACAAGTTAGCCCTAGACCGCAATCACATCTAACGATGGTGGCGAACGGTGGGATAAAATTTCAAACCTTTCGGTTTCTACTACCTAGTCATAGTGTCAAAACCCAGCATCTCCGTCTTAAAGCCGTCGTCTATATTGTAAACCAACATCAAACTCAGATTTATTTACAACAACATCGTAGTATTTTACTACATTATGGTACAATAGTAAATAAAGAATTAAAAACTGTCGTAACTAAAGTAAATATAAACAAGAAAAAGGAAAATCTTGACAGCTTTATCAGAGGTTCAAATATACATACGAATCACAAAGTTTGTTTAAGGAATTACATTGTCAAGTTTTATGCAAAAACAAACAAAATTGAGACAGTCCAAAATTACTGTCTATCTAATGTTTATACGAGCAACTCTTGTAAATGAATGTGTTTGTTTCGTGATAGAAGAAATAGGTCGAGTATGTAGGTACCTAATATCAATATACCTAATTCTAAGGTGTGTGCCTGTGAATTTACTGAAATAATACCGATGACTGTAGAATATTTCATAACTGCCTACTAACAACCAATTAAGAAAGCGAATCGATGCGCTAGAAGCGTTGCCTATTATTTATGTGCCAAATCAGAAATCAATCGAGTTTACATTTTAGAAGTTTCGTGATAAATTAATAGGTATAAGTAGGTAATACATACAACCGAATCTTCACTATTTAACTGTGTCGCGATATATGTAGCCATCCTTCGTGTATGGATCTACTTCAGTCACGATAACCTTCGTTAGAAGCTAGCGAAGGCTTTGCGAAAGCTTTCCATGTGTATTGCGGCCCCAGCATAAGAGTAAGAAAGTGATATTCCCAATAGACTTTTTATAATTTTTAATCTTCACAAAAAATTATGGATAGAATTTGCAAGAAATTAAAAAATAACTAACCAACGTCCAGCCCTTTGTCCAAAGCCCATTGTCCAATAGAAGGGGCCCAGTTTTGTTGGTACAGCTGCGAGTGACAAGACCCCCGGGTGACGTTGCCGTCAAGACCGATGACCCCGTATTTGGTCTTCACCCCCGACAGGTAAGAGGTCGCAGTGCAAGCCGAGTCCGGTACTTGGGCATCTATACAGTAAGTCTGAAAACAAAGGGAATCTTTTTATATATTGAATAGATTCAGGTATTACTTTGTGGAAGTTCATAATAAATAGTTAATTTGCTATTCTCTGCGAAAACCGACGATTCTAAGCGCCAAAGCTTCTCAGATCCAACAGGAATTCTTCTACGTACGTTTACTTCTAAACCGGAGAATCCTCAGGGAATCTTGACTCCAGCAATGTTAAGTTTTCTGTCAGATCTGAGTGATTTTGTCGCTTTTGGGTTTGTTGTTGGGTTTGCAGTTGGGTTGAAAAAATGGCAAAATAAATAGATTATGAACTACATATTTTAATTTATATGTAATGTTTATTGAGCTTTGCTATAAATTCATAATTTAATTGTTATTAACACGTCGACTAGTCATGTCTAACACGTTTCGTGTTTCTAATGATGCTGTGACGTCCACGCATACGATTATCGATATATTATTGTCAGTATTGAAGCTGATGTACAACGGTTTCAAAGCGGATTGCACAGACATCGTCGTGTCGTATTGGACTTATAGTCGAAGTGAAGGTGGAATAATCAGCAAAATATTTGTACGATGTAGTTTTTTTCAGAATTTACATTCTTATGAATCTCAGGCTGGACTTGTAAACCATGTTAGTAGCTAGTTTCTGAGTTTTTATTAAAGTACTGATGGACACCCGCAGTTTTACCCGCGCAGTTCCCGTGCCCGTAGGAATATCAGAACACAACTTAACCTCTGTTAACATAACTCTTCATAAGTCTGGCTATCATATATATAATTTTTTTGTGAATTTTCCTTATTGTATTCTAAGTATGTATTTATTATAAAAATCTTGACGTAGACACGTTTTTTTAGAAATGGAAATAACAAAACATTAATGTTCTTTGTAAACCATGGCTTAGATTTACAAATTCACTTATCACACAAAAAGAATATTAATATCAGCCCAGTAATTCAAAAGGTAAGTATAAGTTTGGATGCGTATTTAATATTTTTATAATATATTGCAGTTATATTTCGTAGGCCAAAAAACCCAGGGTCTGAATAGTGAAGTGTCTACAGATTTAAAAAAAAGCCATCTTCTAAGTGTGATGAAAGTGGTGCATTTTGTTATTGCAACTATGTTGAATTGATTGCGAATGATTTGCTGAAGTGTCGTCCAGCTATTGCATTTGCGAATTGCGAATGACTCGGTGCTGTCGGTAAACTAAATAGATTTTCTTAAAATCTAAAGGTACATATAGCCAAAGTAAAACTGACTTAACTATTGACTCAATACAAGATCTCGAAAAGTTTACCCTACGAATGTATGGTTTTAGAGATTTAAAAATATAGCATAGTTCGTATTTCGTCACGAAGAGACGAGATGTTTACTAACAATAAAATAAATAAATTAACTTTAACAGTTAAATAAATTAAAATCTACAAGCCCACAAAATAACAGTTAAAATCTATAGGGAAACTAACTGTATCATTGGGAATAAAAGATAATTATGTAAATGATATCCTGCTTTTGAAATAAAAAAGGGGAATTACAGTTTGTTGTAATTTTGACAAGTTTGGCAAATGATTGGCAATTCATCAAACTCTTTGTTATTATTTTCCAAAGCGCAATTGGTAGGTACAATTTATCCTTGTTAGTTATTTTATTGATGAAGTTAACGCCTATTGGCCTAGTGGAGAGACGAAGGTGCTGGGTTAATGTCCCGGCTCGGTTTATTTAAATTTTCCTAATCAGGTATGGCTGGTGGGAGGCTTCAGCCGTAGCAAGTTACCACCCACTGGCAAGGACGTGTCACCAAACGATTTAGCATTCCTGTACTATGTACTGTAGAAACCGAAAAGCATAATTATCTACCATCGGGTGTGATTGCAGTCTTAGCTGCAGCAAGATTAAGTTGTAGTAGAGAATAATGAAAGATAAGATGGATCACACCTTAGTAATGCCATTATTATCATTATTAGCCTATTTTAACGGTCCAAAACAAGCCTTCGTCCTTTTAGAAGGAGAAATATTGGAGCGTCATGGGTTTAATGACGCTCCAACGGGGGTTAGAGCTATTTTAACGTCAGATCAGACTTTAATGATAATAATGACTGGGACCGTCAGTTTAACGTATTCTTTTGACACCGGTTCTACCATTACTTTCTGGGTTGAAATTTTTTACTGAGAATTGAATTACTCGGAAGAAAGAAAATCTTAATAGTTCAACACATTGACATATTAATACTATGGACTTCGGGTCAGCAATAAAGTGTCCGAACCAAAAGTAAGCCAAAACGCGAAATGATTTCCAATCGCAATTCAGTCTCATATTAGCTGACTGACAGAATACACGTCAATAATGCCGTAATGTGTTATAAAAAACTTGTAAGAACTACCCGAGTAAGGTGAGAAAAGAAGACGGTGTACCATATTTTCAGTAAGTAAATATTTACTGATGATTTTAAAGTATTATTTTGCTTAGAAACAGGCTATTTTATTAAAATTTTAATAAACTATAGAAACCAACCAAAATGAACAAAAGTATCTATCTGTCCTTTTCCCATACGCTACCCGCGTATAGGATAGAAGGAGTGCAATATGTTTATCTAATTAACCACATTTAGTTCGGATCTGCCGTGAGCAATAGATTGTTTTAGAACAACGACTGCATAGAATTATTTTGTTGTTTAACATTTGAATTATTTAATTACTTAATTTTTGAATGAAAATAATTTGATTATTTTCAATTCAAAAATTTTTATTTTTTATGTCATGAATATTAATCAAATAACTTTTACCATAATGGTATATTAATTTGATAACTATAAGAATTATCAACATGAAATTAGGAACAGTTATTTAAAAAAGTGATCTAACGTCATTGAAGTAAAAAAATATATTTTCAGTTTCATTAAAAAGAGGAAAATATCGAGAACTTGAAATTTCAAAGTAAAGAACTATCATTATGTACATTAGTGGATTTGGTTTGTAATTAATTATTATTATAACTAATTATTATTTTATACAAGATAATTACAACAATTATTATTTGGTACAAGATTTATCCCAGCATATAGAGGTCAGGGATATGTAAATATAAATTAAAATTTGCTGTAAATATAATATATAAATATAAGATGCCAAAAAAATTTGAAAGCTACCGACTCCACACCATTTATGTTGTCCTATTTTCACGAGAAGCTGTCATGTCAAAAAAAGGCTGCCATGGTAACCGTCAATCGAAGCTGATTACTTATTGCATGCAATTAGACCGTTGCAAATTAGACTGTATAACAATACGATAAGACATACATTACAATGTTATTTTGTGTATAAAAACATAAATATATCCTAGTGTGTATAAAATATCTTGGGACACTTTTGACGTAAATTTTGCATTAGACCCGAAGTCCATAGTATTAATATGTCAATGGTTCAACACAATACCTCATGATTCACAGCTACAAAAACTAATCACTAAACCAACGAGACAATTTGTGACCCATACTAAATTTGTATACAATATGTTAGGTAAGTCCTAAACTCACAGATAGGTACATTTTGATCTCGTTAACACTATTATGTGTATAAAATAATTATTTTAGATTAATTATTTTAAACAAAAAGGGTTGACACCTTGAAGATTTCAGCAAATTCTTGTTCACATATCTCCCTTAGGATTCTGCCTAGGAATTTTAATTATTTCTCACGTATTCTCTCTCCCTATGTCCTGGTTGAAGGCTTGATAGAGTATTTATATAACACGTTGTATATGCGCTTACTTTGGAGCATAGCAATGTGTGTATTGTCTTGCAGTATACAAATCGTGTCATCAATCAATAAGGGCTATGAGGATAATAGTTTTTAAAGTAAGTTGTAGGATTTGATCTAGACAAATATTGCAAGATAAATAAAAGTTAGTGCAAAGCCATCTAGCACGAATTGGATTCGTGCACCGCTGGGTGCCGAAAAAATAATAAGTACAACATTATTAAGTTATTAATAAATTTGTATACTGCAAATTTACATTTTTTTAATATACATATATATTTTTCGGGCTTTTCTTTTCTTTATATTTAATACTTCTAGGATTGAAGAATAAGCCGCTTTCAAGTACCTACATTTATTCGCGCCTAAATCGTGAGGGATGTCGCTATGTGTTATTCCTATTAGGTTTAGGTCAACGAAAAGTACCCTGTAACTTTCAATATCTCTGTGCCAAAATGAGTTGAGCCTATTACCCCTTTTCTTAAAATCTGCATGCATTAATCTTCTTGAAAAAGTATATTAGTGATGCTATAATGTTTTAAGCTTTACTGTTTGAGGCACGGACTCTTAACAACGCCTGTCCTCACAATATGGCCTTTTGTTTCCTTGAACGTGACTTGACCACGCGGCCGGTCAACGCGGCGTACGTACCTAGCCACATCTAATCATACTGCAGGACGTTTCGCTTCACGGGCCGTATAATGGTGGCTTCCATTCAAGTACAATTTGAAAAAAAGTGTGCCAAGTTTTATTGATTAAGTGTCGGCGCTCACTAGTAACGCTATTTTGTAAGGATGTTTTTGTAAATGGACTGTGTGCTACGATAGAACGACAAGACCATAGACACAAATCCAAAACTTAGTTACAGAATAGGATTTCTGATGAGGCGCGGCAAAGAGTTATCAAACTATGAATATTACAGGCGGTGGATTCTTTTTCTTTCTCCTTGTCGATTTCAATGAAATAATATTAATACTGGTAAAAAAACTTTCTACGAAAAACATGAAAGTCAGTCGTCATGGGTTTACTAATGATATCATTAAAAATAGACAATTACACAGGCAACTATTTTATTATTATACACACGTAATTCCCATAGGGGTAGGCAGAGACTATATCATTCCATTTGCCACGATCCTTGCATACTTCCTTAGCTTGTTCCACTTTCATTAATCCTTTCATACAACTTCGTTGGTTTAGCGTACTCTTGACCTGGCCATATTTTGAAATACCCCGAATTTGGTCCAGGAACATTCGCATCTGCCTTCAAATATAAAATTTTAAATTTTAATATAGTTACAATTCATAGTTATGTCGGGTATGTATATAAAATGCGTCAACTGCTCAATTGCATATGAAAAGTAAAACGAATTGTTTAAATTCTCAAAGACTACGATGTTATAAGACTCTGTAAAAAATCCTAACAACGAGCAGTCTCCTTGTAACAGTTAGATAAAATTAAAAACCGTGATTTTGTTGTCTCAAACAGGTATTATATTAGTAACTCTATTGGGAAATCGAACTACAATTAGATTTTTTACATGTTTGCGCTTGACTAGCATTCTCTGTTTATTAGTTAGCAACAAGTTAGCGAATAAGTGGGTGCATCCCAGTAGTACCCCCTAATTTTAGTTCTATAGAACTGTTGACACACCATATTAGTGCTTAGTATGGGTTTGTACGTTAGGTATAAAATATCTATAGTTTTTATAAGAATAATATGGAATCTCTTTTGATTGCAATAATAAATGTCCACTTAAATTTGAGAGTATCTATAAACATACTATATCGAATACAGCTTTGCTTTAATTGCACAAAACGTCTTTAAAATGGTATTGAGGTTTTTAATATAATTTTTTTCTAAACTGAATAGTTTGCGCGAAAGATACTTAAAAAATGGTAAAATGTGCCCCCCCCCCTGTAACTTCTAAAATAAGAGAATATTTCTTTAGACACAACTACTACTTGGTTTTAACAACTTAGCTTTTGTCGCAAGGGACATTTTTTTTGTTAAAAACAAAATGAAATATCAATCAAAATAATATAAAGTTTATAATTTATATGGTATGAGTAAAGTCAAGAGCAAAAACTATACTACAGAACAGAAAACTATACTGCAGAAACTATACAGTTCTATATAGAACTATTGGGACATAATTTGACAGCACGGAAAATATCCCAACAGTTCTATAGAACTACGGTATGGGGTACTACTGGGATGCACCCGAATAAGTCAAGTGCTGACTTTATAGACTTCAATAAAAGCCACTACATGTACAGGTTTTGTTTAGACCATGTAGGTATGCCTTTCATGATTTCATTTCTCATCCCCTCTTTCATCACCGCATCCAAATCTGTTCATCTAATTTAAATGTATTATATGTTTGAGTAACTGTCAGTATGTTTGTCCACGCATAACTGAAAGAGTTTATGTCGAATTACTTTTTGTTGAACAGTCGAGATCACAACTTAGGGAATAATATTTTTGTTTTTTATTAAAATTGGTTTAGTAGTTTTTTTTAATATTCAAACAATATCGAGCACCACAAAAAGCTCTTGTAAAGTAGATAATAATTAAGTAGATATTAAGATGTTGATTGAATTTCTTTCAAATTGAAAATATTACGAATTGAATTGAATACAGTAGCATAGTATAGAGCAGTAGAGTATTTTCGATTTCCAAAGAAGGGATGACATCTACTAGATAAGTAAGAGTAAGAATACCTTCTCTAAGATTCTCATCCCCTCTTCCATTACCGCATCGATATCTGTTCATCTCATGTTAAACGACAATGCGGATTACGAACCAATACGGATCTACTTTCGATTTTGTCTCATTTTTTACAACTATATAAGAACCAAAAGTATCAAGATTACGGAACAGTGCATTCCGATGTCAAATTTGAGTAAAGTCGTCGAAATTACGTAAAAATTTACGTAATCTGATAAAATTAAATCCGCTTACTGACTGAACAAAACACAAACTATGTTTTATCGATTTAAAAAAGCGAGACGCAATGAGTTGTATTGTTTTTCGTCTTTATTTTAACTTTGTAGATTTCCATTGAAATGTTCACCTTAAGAGTTTAACTGGGTTATTGACATGAACCACCACAAATGTACACAAAAAAAATGTGCACCTAATTTGTTTTTGCTAATACCTCATTAAAGTTTTTTTTATAACTCGCTAATGTAGTCTAATGGGCAGACGTCCTCTAGTCCAATAATCATCACCATCATCTGACGACCTCCGTGGCGCAGTGGTATGAGCGGTGGATTTATAAGACGGAGGTCCTGGGTTCGATTCCCAACAAGTCAATAAGCCCAGTGATGAGTTTACTCACCAATAAAGATACCTAATTAGTTTCTTGCAAAATAAATAATTATGTAAGATAAATTAAATAATCGATTTTTTTGACTACTTGTCCGTATTAAAAGGCAGCATTCGGTTTTCTGTCTCATATATAAGCGACATGCCACTGACTTGTCTCATGATCTCTAAAAATATACACTCGATTGAAATGAGCATAGCTACTCATGTACTACGTAGGTAGTATATAGATTCCTCAACAAACTCGCACTAGATCCTCGCAGGTGAAATCCCTGAGCACTGCTATAAAACACAGTTAGGTATTAAGCCCGCTTTTGTTTTAAGTCTTCCTTTGTTTTATTAAAATCTCCCCAATCATTGGCCTAATGATGCGAAGGTAGTCTCGGATTTTAAAACTTTCAAAGAGTCTGTTAATAATTATAAAATAGACTATTGTTAAAAAATGACAATTTAATTGACAATAATGTAGGCGACAAAAATAATAGAGTGGATAATTTTCGATTACTACTAGCTTTTGCCCATGACTCCGTCCGCGTGGAATTAGTTCTTATGGCAGCCTAGTTTTTCTAATCAATTGCATCAAAATATGTTTTAAGCTTCTAGCTTTAAAAATGGCGATACAACATTTCATTCCCCCTTTTAACCCCTTACAACCCTTTTTTTAGCCTACGTCCTTTTCCACGCTTTAGACTATTTGTGTACTTAATTTTATTTAAATCGATTCCCTAGTTTTAGCGTCAAAGCGAGACAGACAGACAGTTTACTTTTGCATTTATAATATAAGTATATACTCAATATCGTTAAAGAAGTAATTTTAAGATAAGAGAGAGAGAGAGAGTTGTCTCTGCCGAAATATACAATCTCGTAATATTTTATTCCTTGATCTGAAAGTATTTTAAATGTTTATTGCGTGTTGAAGAAACGAATCACCCACTTACGGCAGACTAATTAGTGTCCTTAGAATTTCTTAATTAACAGATATCTTAAAGACCTTTCTAGGGCATCCATGTGTTAGGTGCGTGTACTAGTATAGATTTTTTTATCCTATTTATGTATTTATATTCTCATATGAATTTTAAAGCATCAAGAGGCCTCAAAGCCAAACTGCTAAAGGTCACGGATTCGTTCCCCGTGAAACTGTTGTCACTCACTTGTAATAGGTACAGTTTTACGACTAATTGCAGAGGAAGGAAAATGTTAGTTATATCTTTAATATGCTTTAAAAAATTAATTAAATATATATAAAAATGAGTTGCTGTTCGTTAGTCTCGCTAAAACTCGAGAACGGCTGAACGGGTTTATCTTATGTTGGTCTTGAAATGTTCGTGGAGGTCTAGGGAAGGTTAAAAGGTGAGAAAAATTCGAACAATTGCCGGGAAAATTTCTAAAAAGCGCGAAACTGCTGCTGTGGCGTCCATATTAAGGTGACCTCCTTCCTGTTACATTATACGTACTGAATAGCGGTCAGCATTTTAGAACTGATATTCTTTCATATTATCAAGCTATACGCATCAGTATCCATAAATATATATTGTTAATGTTAATTTACTGTAATGTCGGACAATGTTTAACAAAAATGTAAATGATGATGTACACGGGACGGGACGGAGGATATTGTTTGACGGGAAACTATAAAAAAAATTTAATTGAGAGGAGGAGCGAAGAATCGCGACGCTTTATATGAGTCTGTCTTTAAAATTAGAAGGGTACTTAAGAGGTTTTCACGTGGACGAAGTCGCGGGCGACTGCTAGTTAATGCAATATAAATCGAATGTAGAATTATTTATTTAGATTTATCACTCATCAGAATATATACGCCGGTCTTTTAATTTATACTTATTAATTACGACACTTACCCTAGCCAGCCCACTGACAGGAAACTTCTCGAAATCAAGGACGTTATCTTCTCCCACCTCCCTCTCCATCTGCCCGGCGAATGTCCTGGCTGCCATCACTGTTGCTAGAGACATTCCATCGCCAATAAACAGTATTCCGTTCGTCGCTTTATTCTTGTTCAAAGTCTCCTTCAGCTTTGAGTTGAGGACGTTCTGAGCGGAGTTCTTCCAGTAGGAACTGTGCTTCTCTTGTGCCGGTATGTACACCGGGTTCATAATTGTATCTAGGACTTTCTTCGGCTTCGGTGTGGATACGACATCTTCTGTAATTAAAAAGAAAATTTTGTTAAATTTTGAAAAGAAAAAGACATGTAGTCTAGTCAACAAGTGCCTTTTAGGTCAAAATTTTTGCGCCTTCTTCGAAAATTATGATTGAGGTGTCATTCGATTCGGAATGGCATGTAGATAGTTTTTGAGAAAATGCTAAGCCCGCTCGCAAAAATTGCAATAGTTATAAACAATTAAGTGAAAAAAAGGGGGTAGATGCCATTCCGAATCGAATGACACCTCAATCATAATTTTCGAAGAAGGCGCAAAAATTTTGACCTAAAAGGCACTTGTTGACTAGACTAATGCACCCTGTACACAAGCAACTATATTGTCAAAATAAGTTGTCAATAAAGTAGGGTAAGTTTGCCTAAAATGATACCCCGATTATTATTTATATTTCCTTAGGGGATACGACTAATAATATTATTATTTACTTCATAAGTGCAAAAGGTTCCGGAGAGGGGTTAATGAACGCTTGTTACATTTTCTCGCAAAAAGGTACTGGCAACAAATTTTGAACAAACATTATTATACATTATTCAATAGTAAAGCCGTTGGTCCCAATGTTTGGTCGGTCTCAATCATCAATATGTGATACTGATGATTCATCAATTAAACATTATCACCAGAAGCCCGCCAACTTTGGAGCATCTACCTCGCCCTCTCTCCTTCAAGGACAGAAGTCTGGCCCTTCAATAAGCTAATTTTAATTTTTTAAAATTTTAAATACACTATATTGTCTTATTGAAAAAAAATGTTTTACATTGTATAATTAGTACCAACATTTCGGTTTATTGAGAAGAAATAGATTAAATAAAAGTTATACAAAGTATTTTATCGCGCAGAAATTGTTATAATATTTTCTCTGTCACGTTTTCATGTCGATAATCGTCACGTATCACGTTAAATGTAAACTGTAAAGTTATTCGGTCACGCTCTGTAATAATTGATTGTAATGTGAAAAGTGTGGAAATTACCTAGACATACATATAGACTGCCTCAATAATCCAGTGATTAGTTTATGTGCCTTAAGATTACAAGGTCCGAGGTTTTATCAAAACCTACGGACAATACTGTTTTTTTATTTTACTTATTTATTTATTTAAATAACTTTATTGAAAAACAAAAGGACGGTATAATATCACTTAAAGCTAAGATAAAAAGCAAAGGGACGGGGATTTTTTCCTTCTAAGAAATTTTCAGTTAATCCCACAGTTAGGAAGTTGGTGGTGTTTACCCCCTGTGCCTCAGAAAATCCGTTAAGCCGTCAATAAAGTAAAGCCGTTGGTCCCGGTCTCAATCATCAACATGTGATACTGATGATTCATCAATCAAACATTATCACCAGAAGTCCGCTAACTTTGGAGCATCTACTTCGCCCTCTCTCCTTTATCATCAACATCTTATAGTGCCCAACATTCTAAGCACGCCAACCCGCATTGGATAGATACCCGCGCGGTAAATATCCTCTCCACTATAAGGAGGGAGCCTGACCCTGTATTGGGGTATTCATAGGATGATATCTAATGATGATGACCATAGATAGGGAGGCCTGGAGTAGTATTAGAATTTACAGAACTTAGATGAAGGAAAAACTAACAATTATCCAAGACGCAACCCAGGATTCGAAAGAGGCCACATAGGATAACATCGAAGAAGTCCATATTTGGTATTACAGGTTTGAATTATTAATTATTATTATCATCTCCCTTTCTGTCCAATTAATCGTGACAGGCAGGACTGGGTACGACGATATTCCTACGGGCGAAGATTGAACTTCTGATCTCTGGGTGGTGTGACCAGCCCCATAAACCAGGAGCTATTCGGTGGGTACTTTTTAATAATAAATTAAAGTACATTGACAACATTGTTTCTTTATTAATATTGCCCGTTTGATACCATATGGAGATTGAAAGAATTTTAAGTAACTACTTTTTGAGTGACGTCTTCGTAGGTGACAAAAAATTTACACAGGTGAATGAAAAGTGGCGTCTGTTAAAATATAAGTCTGTGATGTTCAACATTGTTAGTATCTACGTAGAAATAACTGATATTTTATTTTATTGTTTACTACACGGGTCAGTGCTTCCTTGCAATTATGCGTACCTAATCATGTAATATTTTATAGTTTACTCTGAATGTTATTTAATTTACAAATAAATAAATATTTAAGGCCTATATAAAAAGATTTAGTTCCAAAGTAAATAGATGCGATGATAATACTTGAAAATTAAATTGTATTTTACATATAGTAACTGCCTCGTTGGTCTAGTGGTTAGCCTATGTCGCTTCGATACCGAGGTCCTGGGTTCGAATCCTGGGTTGGGTCATAGAATAAATCTGAATTTTTCATTCTGCTATGAAATTTTTGACGTGACAACGTCTTATAATTCGATAGAACCGGCTGCACGCACGAAAAAACATGACGGCATGCGTCGTTACCTCGCTTTGAGGCGTTCCATGTAAGGCTTGAAGTGCAAGCGTGAGCGCGGAACGAGAAACAAAGAAGCACAATCGGCCTTTGCGTTCGGCAGCGGTCGACATCCGTCTATTATAAATTTAAAATATAAATTTATAAAAAAATAAAATCAATTATTTTATTAATTTAATTGGTAAAAAAGAGTTGGGAAGTTAGTAGTGTTTACACCCCTGTGCCTCGGAGAGCACGTCAAGCCGTCCCGGTCACTATCATCAGCATCTGGTAGAGATCGTTAATAAATTAAACATTATCAATCTAAGCCTGTCAATTCGTATTGGAGCAGCGTGGTGGGTTTACGCTCCATATCCCCTCTCCTATAAGGAAGGAGGCCTGGCCCTGTAGTGGGCCGTTAATAGGCTGATAATGATGATACTTATAATTACTAATATTATCTAGTTTAATGCGCCCTAATGTAGTTCACCTTGAGAAGGTTTGTGATTTTTGTAATTAGAATAATTAATTGAAAAAGCTACTAACGCGTATTGAATCAGCATGGTGGGTGGAAGCAGTATATACCCTCTTCTTTAAGGAGGGAGGCTTGGCCCTGTTGTGGACTTTTAAATAAATGTAGGAAATTTGATGGAATTCCCTACTTAACTTCAAAACTGTGCCTTATTATTTAAAAGTGAAATTGAACGCAAACATAAAACAAATATCACATTCATCATCCATATTTAAATTCTATTTGTATTTATAAAACCCACTTTGATATTTTTTTAAATAAGATTTCTTGTTTTTAAACAACCACTTGCATAAGGTACATCTCTTCTTAATGAATAAACCAATTTTTTTAATATAAAATTAAACTGAAAGACATATTGAAGGGTTATGTTAAAAAAAATTACCTCCGGCAGTAAACACTACAGTCGTTAACACTATAAAGACATGCGCGCGCGTCATTTCGTCACCCGTGTACACTCGGCCGCGGCGTCGTCTCAACTGTCAGTTGCACGCTGCACTCATTGCCACTACAGATGAGTGAAACCTTATCTCAATCAATGAGTGATAGGCTTGCACACACTCAATAATACCTATTATTGATGCATAAGCTAAGGTTGCTGTTAGACCACGACGGCTACATGACTGAGACGCGGTCTCCACTCACAAGACCACAGGGACCTTCCAACCATCCGTCGTTCAATAGAATGACCAGCCACGCTTTTACCTACTCCGCCACTAAATGCTCGAATAATATTCCTCCTCCAATCAAAAATCTTAAATCCAAATTTTCATTTAAAAAACTATTAAAGAGATACACACTCGATAAGCAGATTGAATTTCAGCATCACGTGGCGGAGTTTTCTTTCTTATAGGCAGTGACAATTTGTACATATTTATGTATATGTAATTTTAGTATATGTAGAAATGTGTGTGTTTTTATTTTTATTTTAATAAATTTTAGGTCATAATTTATTTCGCTCTTTTTTTTGTTATTAACTTATTATACATTTATTTTTGTTCTTTTTTCTTAGTTTATTAAATTTAAGACGGCAAGGCTGTTTAGGCTATTGTGCGTGGCGGAACCTTGACTAGAGCCCAGCTGAAAATCAGTGTTGCATGTTTTTTTTAAGAGCATGCAGCTATATGCTGAGCTGGGTTGTGCCACACATCGCAGGGTATTGTCCAGGCGACAAATAAACAAACTTCTCTCTCTCTTCTTCTTCTCTTTAACTTGAAGGTTGTAGACTAGTCTCGCTACCATTGTCCACGTTTAGGCACCATAGGACGTATGGGATCATATATTTAATCCAATGCGTCCTTATCACAACACCCCGTATAAATATTGATGAATAATTAAAATGATGATGATAGCAATAATACCTAATGATGGCAAGATTTGCGAAATCAGATACATAAATCTATGTTATGTTTTTATCATTTCTACGTCATTTATGTGTCAGGGTTTATTTTGCGTGTTATAAGGATTAATTTAATTTATTTAGATCATGTTAATCTGTTTGCGTAAGAAAAACAATTTTATCTCGTGGCGGATTAACTAATCCTGTACTAATTATAATAATCTCAACAATATGCCTTATTAAATACCTGATTAATGAGGCACTTAAGTTCAGACATCAAATCAAATAGCAGTATTAAAATTAACAATAGTAAAAAATATCTTAAATTCTTTCTAGCAAGGTACTTTATTAGGAAAAAGTTTTTTATTGGGATGTTATTCATTTTAATTGTATTTCCAAACTCAAATATACACACGTAAGGAAAATGCTAAAAACCCAAACCAGGTGATATGAAAATAAATACTGCATATGGTACATAAAAGAATTTGATGACTGAATGCAAATATTTGTAAATGTTACCGGAAATGTATGTATTCTTGAAATTCTATACAAATCTTAGGGATTTTATATAATTCCGAAGTCATTTAGGAAACGAAAAAAATATTGTTTTAAATAACTAATACATGAATGTCCTAGGAAATGTATATAATTCCAATATCATATTAGGAAATGTATAAAAATAATGCTTTCTGTAATAAAACACGTTGATAAAATGAGAATAATAATTTTTATCAAAGCAATCTTTGAGACAAGAACGTTCTGGTCACAATCACATCATAAAATATAATAAGATCTTCATATTATCTTACTAATTAAAGCTTCGAAAATCGACTGTCACTGTGTATTTATCACAAAATGGACTTATGTTATTTTTATAAAAAGTTTGGTATAGTAAGTAATCAGTCCGTTATTTAAATAATTATCCTGATAAGACGGAGTAATACCCTCTCCTCGCCCTGCTACACCCGCGTAACCATTGATATCTCAAATGTTTTACATATCCGATTGCTGTTTAGGAAATGTATAGATTTCCTAGGAAATGTGTCTAATATAATTTATTTTACACATTTCTGTGCTTTTTTAGAAATTGCATACATTTCCTAGGAATTTTATACAATGACGGATTACATACATTCCCGATAACATATATAATATAAATATAGCTACTGCTATTGGTCGAAATTTTTCTGTAACCATTAGATTGTGTTTGTTATTTATAACATTTCAAATTATTTGATAACGACGTTTATCTCAAGTGGCATACGTTTCGCAAACTCAAGTCTCTATATCAGTGGAAACCAGATGCTTTTTTAAATAATATGTAAAAGAGAAACTCTTTATTATAACATTTATTACTTCACCTACACGGATTTTAAAGAGATAAACAATTTTAGCGCAGATTTTTCTGTAGGCCTTTTGTAATTATGTTGCATCGTTATCTTAACAGCTTATTTGAATAGCCCAAAATATGGCCGTGCCTTTCACGCGAGAGAATAAATTTATGTTTATATGAAACTTAGATTCATTAAGCTGCTAAAGGCTTAGGTTGCTTCTGTACATCTTAAGAAGCTTTCGCTTGGCTATTGATCAAGGCGTCTGCCCTATTGATCAAGGGCAGACGGCAGTAATCATTGTTAGCAGGTGTCTCACTTCGGAACCTCGGTTGCACGAGCACTCAAAACGGTTGGTTTTGAGTGCAGGAACAGATTTTTTAAAATTTAGTAGTGTTTTTTTATTTAATAAGAGCGTTGTTAAAAAAATATAAATAAGTAAATGAGAGATTAAAAGGACAGGGGCCAACAGATTAAGCATGGGGAGTCTAACCTCTTTCCAAACTCGGGGATGAGAATTTTCAAACTGACTGCCTCGTTGGTCTAGTGGTTGGTTTATGTAGCTCCGATCAAAATGTCCTCGAAATTTTGAAGCCCGGAATCAGGAAGTTGGCGGTGTTACACCCCTGTGCCTCGGAGAGCACGTTCGTTTCGGTTCCGGTCATTATCATCAACGTCTGATAGTTATGGATAAGGAATAAAACATTATCATCCTAAGCCCGCGAACCAACCCGCATTGTAGCGGCGTGGTGGGTATACGCTCAATATCCCCTCTCCTACAAGGAGGGATACCTGGCCCTTTAGTGGGTCGTTCAGTATGCTGATAATGATGACTGTAAAACTAAGATTAAATTAATCAACGTTAGTTAAAAAAGTAAATAAATTATTTTAACTACACTTCTGTACTATAAATCTGTCAGTGAGGACGGACTCTATTTATATCTCCTGTATTTATTATTATATTTCATTCTCCTGTATTCTATCTCCTGTATTTTAATTTCAAAACTAAATATCAAGCCGAATCCTGTGAAAAAAGATTTGGGTTCTTTTGAAGGTACATCCTTTCAAATAGAGAATAAAAATCAGTGAATAAATGACGGAGCAATAAAGAAACAAACTTAAAATGCACGCGTCGTCTTAAAAACTTTCCTCCTTTTTAAAAGTTGGTTAGTAAAATAAAAAAGCGATTTTCACAGTCAGTCGGTCAGTCTCGATCAAGTTTTTGGTTCGTCTTAAATAACGGTAGATACACGTGCTGCAAGTTGTAAACGAGTTTGCGAATCCTGATCGTAAATCGCCCATATACCAGATTTAAAGTTTTTTAGTATAAGATTGTGTATGACTTCATTCACACCTGATTGTAAGTGATGATGCAATCTAAGATGAAATCTTGTTAGGGTGAAATCTACACCCTTTTCTGTTTCTACAGTACGTCGTGCCCAGAACGCTAAATTAATAATACCGATGTTTGGCGGTTTTTTGCCGGGGGTGATAATTAAACTCGGTGGAAGATTCCCGCCAGCAAGACCTGGACCAATAAAAAAAAACTGAATCAGCCCAGCCGAGAATCGAACTCCGTCTCAGAAATTCACCCCTTACTGTGCCACGGAATCCGTCAGTCATTTTAAGGCTTTTCACTTCAAGTTCAGGAGGTCGGGAGGGTCAGATAAGATATCAGATTATGAAAGTGTTTTAGGAGCTGATACTGCAACAGGTCAACGAATCTGGGATTGAACCCATTACCGCCCGGTATTGAGTCCGGCCCCTGAAAAGTGGTGTTATTGAGGCTTGATAAATAGGAAAGATTATGATATTTTTGTGTATTGCACGAAGTTTGTATTTTTATTGTTTTTTGCTGTATTAAACAATGTACCTATAGCTAGTGATACCGACTGATTCGAAAATAAGATAATATTGTGTTTGTATAAAATTTAATTACGTTCGACAAAAAAAGAACACAGAAAAACTTATCTAACTTAAAGTTATTAAAAAGATATCTAATATACTCTTATATTATATAAAAAACAAGCAGAAGCCTGCGACTTCGCTTGCGAGAAAATGGCGGATCGCAACCTTTCGAGATCATCAAAAAATCAAATTGTATACTTAATCATTTTTCTGAACAGAAAACAGCAAGCTATTCTTAAAAGATAGATATTATATGGCATCCTGGACGTTTCCGTAAAGATGTAAAGAGAAATTCCTTCCATACATTGTTTTGTTATATTATCAAAGACAAAAATTTTAATAATGCACATAATCATGTCACTCAAATGTAAAGGTCCGATAATCTTAGGTTACCTGGAAGAGATCACTTCTAGTGATAACGTCGCCTTTTGCGCTTAAGTTTATATTGTACCATTGTTACTTTTTTTATTTGCAATAAAGATGTTTAAATAAAATAAATAAATAAAAATAATCTTGACAAATTATGTGCTAAAATTTTCCTGAGGAATTGGAGAATGGAGAAAATTTCCTGAGGAAAAATTGCATGAAAATCCGTTTTGTCGTCTTACAGAGTTTAGCGCAAGATGGACAGACGGACGCGGAGCGGACTTTGTTATATGATAAAATGTAGTGATACCAATTTCGTTAACCTCACTTGGAATCTAAATCTAATTAAAAACATGGAAACCCCAAAGGAACAGTCGATTACTCGTACCAATTAATATTGTTTTTTTTTTATATGAGAACGTCTATATAAATTTATTTACATAATATTTTTAAGTCAATTTACTTCTACTAGGTGGACCTTTGGCTATAAATCTAAGCGAACCATGTTAAAATAAGTTCAATACATTTTCCGAGCTGCACAAATTAAAAACAGACCGGAAATATCTCTACAACAGTAGTGAAGTTAATTGTTTTTAATCCCTGACAATTTATTTATCTTTATATTTTAAGATAATATAATGTAATTTATCTAAGCTTGACGTGTGTGTCTGTACCTATCTGCGTATCTCTTTGTGTCACAGCTTCAAAGCGAATAAACCGATGCGGTTTTTGTTAGGTTGTTTGTAACGTAATTCACAGGCATCATTTCGCAACTACATAGAAATCAGAAGGGTCCTTACAACACGTCATGTTCTGTTGTTGGATTCTAATATTAAAACAGAGATACGTACCATAGAACCCTTGAACTCCAACGACTGACAGTAGAAAGAGAGTGAGTCTCATCTCGAGGGGGCGTGGTCGGAGATATGAGACCGACTGGCCGTTATCAGCCTCGCCGCGCTTTATACTCGCTGAGCTTATATGTAGAGGTTGATTTACTTATTAATCTATTCGTGACATTTCTATTTGTTGTCCGATTTTGATAATTCTTTTTTTATTAGAAATGGCATACTCCCAAAATGGTCCCATTATCATCATGTTAGGATCTGATGATGATATCCTGGGGAAATTGAGGGAACTCTTCAAATTTTGGAGGCACGCTTACAGCGATTTTGGTTTTTGTCTCGGTATCGGTAGCTTTTTGGCTAATAGTGCCGTATAATATACTATGACAGTATAGTACGAGTACGTTACGTGAATAATAATAATATAAAATTTTTTAAATAAAAATAGAACCAACTCAAAACGCACTAAAAAGTAAAAAATAACTATGTTATTTAGTTGCTTTAATTTACTTAAGCATATCTAGAAGTCGGTGCCAGCCAAGTTTAAGGAACATTATTTTACGTAGTAAAGCAGTTTGTGGGTTTTAGGTAACGTCCTTAAAGTAGAAACTTGGCTGGCACCGACTTCATAGATATGCTTAAGTAAATTAAAGCAACTAAATGACAGTTATTTTTTACTTTTTAGTGCGTTTTGAGTCAGTTCTATTTTTATTTAAAAAATTTTATATTATTATTATTATATAATTTAATATTATAAAATATAATATTATAAAATTTTATTTATCATAATTGTCTCATTCGTCCGCTTTTAGTGACTATACGAATCAGTAGAGGTTGATTTACTTATATACCTGTGCAAATTTTATAATTTATATATATTAAAGCGTTGACCCAGTCGAGCTTATGAGGAATTCTTACTCCGGTGTTGGAAAGTTACTTGAAGTTAAGTTAAGTTAAGGAAGTCTGGTTTGTGTAGAACCAGTAACTTCCCAACAGAACTTCCCTGAGCTTTGGAGAGTAAGTAAGTCGCCGCTAAGCCGTCTCATTCATACGGACATTGCCATTAACATCTGATAATGATCATTTATTGTTCAAACATACCCCAAAGTCTGAATACTAACGTAAATCAACAAGTGCGTCTCGAGTTGACAAACGACTGACTCGACTGGAGAAGTACTTTAATTTGATTTGCGTTTGAGTATTCGGGCGTAATCTGCTCAGTCTCCTTCCAAGGAGCCTTGGCCCTGAAGTGGGTCATTACGATCTATTTGTAAAACTATAAGAAGCCAAACACCAATTAGAAAAGTTTAAATTTCGATCTTCGTTTTTAATGATGAACCAATTCTTAGGAAAGTCTTTACAAATTATATCGTACAAGTTTAATTTAATTTGCCTACCGTTTTTATTTACCAACAAGGTCGTATGGTTTCAACCGCGTTATTGTGAGGATATGGAATAAGAAATAGGCTATACTTTAATAAGTACTCTTGTTAGCTCTTCTCAGCACAATCTGCCTTCCGAGTCTTTGGTAGAGTCTTTAGAAAAAGTCGAATAAACGTTTCAACAGTGTTTGTAAACGAAATCTGCTTGAAATAAACGAATTTTGTAATCAGAATTCTAAATTTCAGTCAAATCGGGTCAATATTAACGACATAACAAAGAAACAAACGCACAATTACTTACTTTCGTTTTTATAATGTTAGTGTAATAGTGTGATGTTTTTCTCTCTCTACAGATTCGTTTCTCAGCATCCTGTATAAATGGACCACGCTTGTCCACCGTGGTCTCTCGTTGGCACAGCATGAGCCACTGACGTATTTATTATCTGACACTATTTTTATTACCTCTTTTACGGTAAAAAAACATCTTCGTTTTATCTTAAAACAACGTTAAAAAATTTAACTTCGGTTTTTTCACATTACCATAAGTTACGTGTATAATAAAATACGGAATATTTATTTTCGAAAATAAAATGATACGGAATATTTATTTTAGAAAATAAAAAGATACATAAGTATTTAATAAATAGTATACAATGTCATTTATATCTGGTACCTTTTACACAACAGTTATTCTTTAGCATATTCCTACGATTTTATAATATGTTAAAGGTTAAAGTATAAATGAAATTAAATAATAAATAAATAATAAATATTATAGGACAATCACTATATAGCCCCAAAGTAAGCGTACTCTTAAGTAGCTTGTGTTATGGGTGCTATGATAATTGATGAATATTTTTATATATATTTTACATAAATACTTATAATAAATAAATAAACACCCAGACACTGGAAAACGTCCATGCTCATGACACAAACATTTTCCAGTTGTGGGAATCGAACCCACGACCTAGGACGCAGAAGCAGGGTCACTACGCACTGCGCCACTCGGCTGTCGATGCAACTGAATGTCGAACAAATGAATAAGCATCTGGATATAGATGAATTAACTTAGCATTTTAAGAATGAAATCATAACACACCGAGCAAAGCGTGATTGCCTAGATATTGAATCATAATAAATCCATGCACTGCTTTTTGCTTACACAACACTTTTTTGGTCCCGCAGTATAAAAACAGGTGAGCATTTTGAGTAGGTACCTACCACTTGTACAAGTACCGTATCATTCAAAAGATCTTGCACTGTATGAAACATGATCACAATGGAGTTATAGATCACATCCTCCTTACAATGAATGAAGCCCACACAATACGGCGATCGTGCTCTTTTATTAGAAAATATTCTGAGGAACACCTTGACCGGGTTTGTGTTGTGGTTCAAGGTCACTACAATGCAAAAACTATAAAATTTTCATAGTATTCAAATTCAAATTCAAATTCAAATTCATTTATTTAGCATACTTTACATGTCATGGACCCTGTCAGGGTGTTGCTAATATTATATAAACTTAAGAAACTAATATTAATACATGGAACCAATTATAGTTTAATTACAATTAAATTACAATTAAATAATATAAATATTAAAGTCTAAACATAAAATAATAATAATAATTTGTCAAATGGTTTACGTCAAATACTCTTTTATGTCATAATAGCATTTGTCTATAAGCCATTTGTTCAATTTGATTTTAAAGTTAACTAAATGTAATCGTTCAATATCTTCTGGCAATTTGTTATATACTTTTACAGCCATACAGTATGCGCTTTTCATGTAAGAACTACAACTAAGCTTCGCTACAACTAATTTGTTAGGATGTCTGACTTGCTTATTAGTATTTATTTTACATCTTCGTTGAAAATATTTTGGATAGCGCTTGACAAAAACACACATGTCTCTTATGTACATACATGGCAATGGAAGAATGTGTAATTGTTTGAAGAATGGTTTACAACTGTCTAACGGCCCAATATTACAAATAGCTCTAATGCATTTCTTTTGTAGTCGGAACGCTCTTATGAACTCCACAGAGTTACCCCAAAGTATCAAACCATATGATAATACAGACGACACATGACCGTGATAAGCGCTTAACGCAGCATTTATTGAGATTGTCTGTCTGAGTCGTCTTAATGCATAAACGAATTTGTCTAATTTTGTACAAACATAGTCAATGTGAAATCTCCAGTTACCTGTTTTGTCATAGATTAATCCTAAAAATTTAACTGTGTCACATTCTTCAATTTTAATATCATTATATTTAAGGCTAATTGGAACTGTTTTTGAATTATAGTAACTAAATTGCATCATTTTAGTTTTATTTACATTTACTTGCAAGTCATTTTCATTCAGCCAAATTATAATATTTTTTAAAGCTTCGTTTATTTCTTGTTCATAGCTGTTGATGTTATTACCCCTAACTAGTATGGTCGTGTCATCTGCAAACAATACACATTGGTGCTTTGTTGCCGCGATGATGTCATTTATATAAGTTAAGAAAAGGAATGGGCCTAGAATACTGCCCTGCGGTACCCCTTTGATATTGAATTTATTAGTGGATTTGTAAATAGTTTTAGTATTGTTTTCTAGTTTATTAATTTCGGTACATACTGTCCTACCGTTTAGAAATGATTTTATCCAATCGTGAGCACATCCTCTAATACCATATCTTTCTAATTTATCTAATAATATATTATGATTAACAAAGTCAAACGCCTTCGTCATATCTAGAAAAATAGCAGTAATAGGTACTTTGTCATTGAGGCTGTCATTTATTATCTTACTTAAATAGAAACAGGCCTCAGTAGTGGAACTGTTGTCTCGGAAACCGAATTGCTCCTTAATTAATAATTCATTGGCGTCAAAGAAACTTTTTAGTCGCTTCAACATGGTTTTTTCAAAAATTTTCGACAATATTGGTACCAATGTAATAGGCCTGTAATTATTTATATCACTAGGATCGTTTCTTTTAAACAAAGGTTTCACAATAGACATTTTTAAACTATTTGGAAATATTCCTTGCTCCAATGATTTGTTAATTAAAAACACCAGTGGTTCACATAGGTGATTTGCACACTGTTTAATAATATCGGTTCTTATCTCGTCATATCCTACGGCTTTAGTATTGTTGAGTGTTTTAATATTAGCTAAAACCTCATATGCATCTGTCGGGGTAATAAAGATTGATTGTCTGTTGGGTGGGTAGCTATATAATTTTCTACCATAATTGTTTAATTTACTTGTGTTGTTTAAGTTAATAAAATAATCATTGAATATTTCACATTGCTCATTAGGATCATTATATGTACCTGTATTCGTTGTTATTATAGAAATTTCATTAGGCGTTGTTAACTTTCCTAAATTGTCATTTATTAATTCCCAGCTAGCTTTACATTTGTTTTTGTGTTTGTCTAAAAATTTTGCATTTTGCAGTTGTTTTGATCTATGTATACACTTTTTTAATATGTTATTGTATTTCATATAACGTTTCTTATTTAGAGTTTTATTTGATCTTGAAAGTCTATACGTTAAATGTAATTTTCTTTTTCTTATACTAGACTTCTTGATTCCTTTAGTTAGCCATAATGATTTAATATTTAAGGAATTACAAATTTTCATTTTTCTAAGGGGGAAACAAAGCTCGTAAAATAATTTTATAGTTCCATGGAAAGAATCAAATGCTTCGTTAACATTTTCAAAATCGCGAATGTCTGAAAAGGTGAGTGCAGCAATACATTCGTTGAATTTTTTTTTATTTTCTTTGTTGTAATCCCTTCGATATTCAAACCAATTTGTTATTCGTTCCTTTTCCTTTACTTTAATCGGCAACGATTGTGCGGTATCATGATCTGATAAGGCTAACTGGTGGATTTCTGCAATGGATTGTTTTATATTGCTAACCATCAAATCTATACATGATGATAGTCTGGTAGGTTGCTTAATGTGAAAAATAAGGTTATAATTATTAATTAAGCTAATTAATTCCTGACTATGTTTATTATTTTTTAATGTATCTAAATTCCAATCTCCACATAATATTATTTTTTTTTCTTTCTTTTTCCTACTTAGTTTATGTAAAAGAGAATCAAGTTTTTCAAGAAATACACTTGCATCACTTTTAGGTGTTCGATATAAGCAAACAACTATTAAGTTATAATCTTGAATTTCAATACTACAACATTCAAAAACGTTAATAAGCCCCATATTACTTATCATTTTGAATTCTTTGCAATTAATGTATTTTTTTGTCAGAATACAAGTACCTCCACGACTTGTATTTCTACAGAAAGAGGCCGATAAATTATAACCAGGAACTTTTAATAAACTCTCACGACCTTTTTTAATAAAAGTTTCAGTGAGACATATGATATCTGTCTCATATGTGGTACGTTTACTTAAGTCAAGGAGAGATATGTATAATAAACCAGATTTATTAATTGCACCAGCAATATTTTGATGAAAAACTGTCAAATTATTAAAGAAAAAACTTTTGTTGACCCAATTTGTTAGTAGTTATTTTCTTATTTTGTACATTTCTAAGTAGGTCTCTATGGTAATGTAGAAAAGTTTTTAATACATAACTAGTGGACGCCCGCAACTGCGCTTCGTATAAATACTTTTTTTAAACCATTCGTTCTCTTTTTATTATTGAAGTGATTACTTCTTATGGTAGGGTATAACAGTTCGTTTTGTTCGTTCCGCTCCGTTAAGTAACGTTATACGGCGCCAGTCTGTCTGGCTTCCCTTTCACTCACGCATACGGCCGAGGTAGGCAGGCTCCTTTTCTCTCACTCTTACCCTTACGCTAGCCGTATATAAGTTATCTCTTCTGTCAGGTGTCCTAAGACATACACGTTTACAAGTCAGCCCTTGGCTGCAATCACACCTGGTGGTAAGTAATGATACAATCTATGATGGAAGTGGGATAACTTCTTAGAAGTAGGATAAATTCCACACCTCTTTCGGTTTCTACTACTATTCTACTGCTAAATCATCTGCAGTTTCATTCACAAAAGTGACACAATAAGGCTTAGCTCAGACTGAAAGAAAAGCGACGCATCGAATTCGGCAACTAGAAATTATAATATTCATCTCTATTTTCTTATTGGAATTATATGGAAAATTTAAAAAACGAGCGACGTGCGGTCGCACTCTATTCTATTTTTGTATAACAAAGTTGCTAAGCCATCTGCTGTTGGTAATGAATTTGTCCGTTGGCAAAAATGACGACGCGTCCCTACGTTTTGACTCTGCGCACGTCTGAGTTAGACCCAGATAATATAATTAGATTTCATTAAACATACTGATTGGTAAATAGAGAATAATCTCACGAAGCGGTGTCAATGTCGTACGGAACCTTCACCTTTGTAAAGAGGTCGCACGAAATATATGAAAATTACAAGTAGTTGGTTGTATAATTAAATTAAATATAAATAGAGTTAACCCAAAAACTTCTGACTAAATAATGTATTACAAGCCTTCGAAATAAATAGTTTTATTATATTTCATCAACATCATCATTGTCAGCGATGACTTCCAGTCTTAAAAATAGGCTTCTTTTAAACACTTGCCAACATAATGGTCCAGTCGGTTCCGAGCGCTAACGAGTGCTTCCCTTTAAGGCAATAAATCAGCTCTCCTACTTACCAGCTCGTAGTGCACCATGTAGACTGAACGACAAGGCTCCGGCGGCCGATTCGGTATTTCGATCATTTTTATGGGCGAGTTTTAAAAGGACACAAGCCGTTAACTTCTTTGTGTAATGTATGTAACTACCTACTACCTGCTACCATCAAGCTAATTCCTGCCGCCCATTGCATTGGCCAGCTGCATTATTGTGTTAAGAATGTTGTTGCCAGTATCATTTCTATCAGGCTTAATACCCAGCCTTAAGCTGACGAAGTCCTCATACGACGTGTTCCTTGCATCTTGCAAAGTGTGCATTGAGTTTTCTTCAACTATCAGTATAAAAAATTGTTATGCGGCAAATGTACAAACCGGGAAAATAGTTTTGTTTTTTACTAATTTAAATATTGAGCTTTACTACGTTGTTTGATTAAGGACATATTGAGGATAAGCTTGCACTGAATAATTCATTAGTATTATAAATATCATAATTTATAGAAACAAGGTAAATAACTACTGCTTAGCAAGACATTCCCTGTTAGGTATACCTAGACACTCAGGTATACAAAGTAAGACGAGTCAACACAAGCTCCATTTTATCTAGCTTTTTAGCAGTCAAGAAAATACGAGTATATGAGCAAGGTGACATTCGATTTAGTCTGCAAATATAACGAAGTGGGATGTTCTCTAGAGGAATTAAAATACTCCGCTAGTGTTACAGCTAAAGCTAGTGTTACAGTTTTAAGAGGCTTATTTTTGGTTACAATTTCTTAATTTTTTTGTTATTGACATCAAATTAACCTCTATTTAGGTTTTTATCATTGCAATAACTCAAGCAATTGTTGCGAGAAATTTTTATCAATTTTCAATCGAAAAATCTATTTACTAGCGTATGTGATAGCATATGTACAATTTCACATTTTAAAATATGCCTGCGACGGGGCAGGGTCATATCCAGGTAAAGCGCCCCGCGCAGTCTGTGCATCATTACTGTACTGCGTCGGGGTGGTGTCGTGTAGGGTGAAACCGTCGTCAAACTCGTAATTACGCCCTCAAAGCCTGCACCTGCAGGCTCAGCCAGGAAGAGCTCGTGAGGTAGCCGCTTGGTGGTCTTTCGCAGAGTAGTGCGATGCCGTGGAGACATGTATACATATAGCACCAGTAAATTTGTGATGCACCTAATTTTATTAACAATTATTTTTTTCATATATTACATTACAAATCTAAACAAACAAGAGTCATGAAATATTATTTGCGCATGTGTTTCAATTGTTTAGTATTATTTTGTTTTTTCTTTAACGTCTCCGTGCTTAAACATTGAAACATGTCATGACATTGTATGCCTTTGTAAGCTTTTGTTACAATAATTCAAAGAGATGTTTTTAAATATTTAATGGTTGTTTTAAATTCGATTATGACGTCAAACTCTTCTCGAAAGATATCCAAGGAGCGTGTTTTGTTTTTTAAACTAAAAGTAACGTACAGTCTACTGAGTTGAGTAGTGGAATACCTACTCATAACCAATTGGCCACATGTTAGGTATATTTTTAATGTTTTGGAAATATGACCCGCTAGCAATGAGTACCCGCTGAATACACGTGTAGCACTCAGTACCGAGGAAAAATCTGGTGAAAAAGTAACCTATGTTTTAAACTAAGATTTAGTCTATGGTTGCGGCATAAAGGAGTAATAAACATACATACGTACCAAAGAAATACAATATCACTGTGATAGTATTACATATTATAAATCCCTTTCAATTACACTCCGCGTTAAATGTATGTTAGGTTGTATGATTCTATATGAATCGCCATCTTAAAACTTAATTTAACCTATAATGTATATAAACGTTTTAACTGAATTTAATTTAAAGTTTCATTTATCAGCTTATTTTAAATATAAAATATCTAATTTATAAATCACAAAACTTTTTTACTTGTAACGTGCACGCTACAATGTTAAGACAGTGTTAAGGATATATTATTTCCAATTCGAAACACTATACCAAGGATACTGAATGGATTTTTCGAAAAAGATCTCGTCGGGTCGTTCACGGATAATATGGACATAAATTAATTATGTACAATAAATCTTTAAAGAAAAAATTGTAAACAATGTTCTGATGCAATCTTTGTAGTAAAATATAAATATATACATTTTACGAGATGTTCAAAGGACAGAAATGTTATGTCGAGACCGGTTTGGTAAATGATGGTTTTCCTTGTTAGTAAAAACAACATTTGTTAAGGATACAATCCAGACCAGAATTTTAGCCACTTAGTACTTACCTACGGAAGCACCTTTTTGTTACAACACGGGGAATCCCCTCTAAAGATTTCCTTGGTTTGAAAGGGTTTTTGTAGGGTTGACATCTTTAAAATTTGGGAACTAAGACAAAAACATTTTTTTACAAGGGCTGGCTTTTGATTTTTTTGACTTACCTATTTTTGTAACTCCCTCAGTATAAATAATAACTTTTTCTTTATTTTTGGTTTGGAAATATAAAATAGTTTAACGAAGAATACATTTTGAAATATATGTAGCGTTTCTAGAGAACTTGAAACGAGTAATCAAGTTTAACATAACGCGATGACTAAGTTATAGACTCAGTCTAGTTTAGTCCGTCATTTCTTGATTTAGACGTTCACGAACAGGAGAGGATTGTGGGGTGGCATCGTTGTTCTAAATCTATTTATATCTTTTGCATAAACCTATTTTTACCTGTTATTTACCTATAACAGGTAGAAATAAATGAATTTATTAAGTCAAATCTGGGTTGCACAGACTGTCTGTTAATTCCGTTGCCGGATTAAAGATCTATTTTAAATCCGTTGTATACACAAGAATCTAATACTTACGCCATAATTACTCGTCTGTATAAACAAGCATTAGACATGAGAGCAAAAGATTAACTGTAATTATCGATACGCCTTTTTACGGATATAGCGATAACAGTATTGTATTGTTTGTTGTTGTTAAAACGTGATAATGAACCGATAATACGCGTGACTATATTTGACTTGAAAAATTAAAGTGTTTAATTACTGCTTATCTTATTAGAACGAGACGTGCCTTCTTAAGTATGATGTGCTAAGAAGTATTGAGACGGAATTTTATGATAAGATTTAATTATCAAAATATAATCGGCTTAAAATTAACGTCTCCGTTATCAGAGTATACCCGTCTAGTTTTAAACCCAGGCGGGGTCCTTACTCATGAGCTTGCTTGTTTTTGTAACGCGGCGCGGCAGCGTTGTTAATAATATGGAATATTCTCGCAATAGTTTAAATTCTAATATAATAATAGGAGGGGATTTTTGTCATTAATAAAAATTTTTAAATAAAAATAGAACCGACTCAAAACGCACTAAAAAGTAAAAAATAACTGTGTCATTTAGTTGCTTTAATTTACTTAAGCGCATCTATGAAGTCGGTGCCAGCCAAGTTTAAGGAACCTTTATTTTACGTAGTAAAGCAGTTTGTGGGTTCTAGGTAACGTCCTTAAAATAGAAACCTTGGTTGGCACCGACTCCTAGATATGTTAAGTAAATTAAAGCAAGTAAATGACACAGTTATTTTTTACTTTTTAGTGCGTTTTGAGTCGGTTCTATTTTTATTTAAAAATTTTTATTTCTTACTTTTGGGTGATTTATCGCCACGTATCGAACAAATATACGTGTCGAATTGAGAACCTCCTCCGTTTTTTTTCGTCGGTTAAAAATAAGTTATTGCTTTTATGAGAATTTGAATAGCATTACCTACTGAGTATAAAAAAAACAGAAATCAAATATACTTTATCAGGTGAATTTTGTAGAGAGAAAGGAATGAGATAATATTGTATACGGTAGTACTAAAGATAGAAACAATCATAATCCGATTTTCAAATCTCTATGTATTTTAAATCTATAATATCAAACTTCAAAGTAAACTCTTCAGAGGATCTGGGTGACTGTGTCGCTTTTAGAGAAAAATAGCTATATAGTTCACAATTTATAATGAAAGTTACACCCGAGTCTATTCATTATTGGAATGATTTTGAAGTAAAACTTCTTGTGGTCGGTATGAAATATGTTACTAATTTCAATAAAATATACATATTTAAAAAGCAAGTAGGTATATCATTTATATCTGATTATATGTGACCGTCATTTAAGATTAGTGCTTTTTTAAAAGAAAAAGTACCACAAAAATGTTTTACTTGAAAAAAAGTTTTCTTCCACAGTATGAGAGCTGTGATAGCTGAGACCCCACAGCGCAGGCGCATGACGCGTGATAGGCGTGTGCTCATCACGGCATTCCATTGGTCCATCCGCGTCATGTCACTGTATTGATAATCGCACACTACTGCGCGAGCCGCTACGAGACGATGTATAACAAATACAGTGGCGTAGTGGAAATTACTGTTCTCTTCATTTAAATCCCAGGATTTGTAGCGCTTAGCGTGCATTTTTCAGAGGATTTTGTAGTTTGATGATATCTGAATCATAAAGTTGTGTCATCTGAGAAATGCATCCTCAAATGTTACTTTTCAATGAACTATTAATCCCACCAAAATATTTCTATACAAACAATGTTACGAATTTTGAAATGTTAAGACAAAATCTGATAACATTTTTACTGTGTAAGATCCAGACTTGATAGTGAGCCAATCTCTCAACTCCAACTTTACCTAACACTCTCTTACTCAGTGACACCCATCAACCCATAATCGTCGAATTATTATAACAAAAATCTAATTTTACGAAAGACGGGTTTTACGTTAATTTTTTTTCGCAAACGACTTTTGATGTACCATGTGAGGTGCCTTAACAAGTAGGGTCGCTTGCGACACAATATGCTGGCGGTTAAACTAAAACATTATTAATAAATTTTATAGGATTTATAAATATTATAGGACAATTACACATATCTATACTAATATTATAAAGAGGTAAAGTTTATAAGTTTGTAAATAAAGTTTTGTCGGGGCTAATCTTCGGAACTACTGATCCGACTTTAAAAATTCTTTCACCAGTAGAATGCTACGTTATCGGTGAGTGTTATAGGCTATATTTTATATTTGTATTGTATATATTACCTGAATTGTCACAGTTTTTATCGCGCGAGTCGGACCGTGAAATTTATTAAATCGGCGTAAATCACGTGCGCTGCCTTAGCTATTGGATATAATTTAAAACATTGTATGAAAAATTTATGCATCTTAAAAAGTTCTACAAAAAAGTCCGCGATACCATATATCTATCTTTTATAGTTTGGCAGATATATAACTTTTTGTGTTTTAAAAAATCATTTGATTCATATGCTTACGTTTACATCATTATTTATAAAACTAAACTTAAATCCTTATCAAAATAAACTATTTAATAATAACAGGATATTATAGAGATAACATTTGCCTTTTACAGTATGTTAATCAGTTATATAGTTTCGGAGATATTACAAAATTTCTAAAAAGTGCGACTCTGTAATAAATCATTTAATTCATATGCTTAAGTTTACGACATTTTTTATAGAACTAAACTTAAATCCTTATCAAAATAAATTATTTAAACACAAAGATATTATAGAGATAAGATTTGCCTTTTACAGTATGTTAATTAGTTATATAGTTTCGGAGATATTACAAAATTTCTACCAGACCGCCGCTGCCGCTAAAAATGCCTCTATCGTCCAAATTAAGTTGACCTACTGAAACATTTTGGTACTGGTATTTTTTGAGAATTCGATCTTTAATCTTTTCTTTTAAATTATTTGGCATGGCAGACCATATTTATATAATATACGAAAAGGTTTGTTCGTTTGTTTAAACGGGCTTATCTCTAAATCTGCATGTCGGATTGTAAATTATTTTGTTTATTATGAAAGCTAGACGCAAATGTGAAATAGACTATTAAGAGCTATACACATCAGTTTTCCATAAATATATATTGTTAATATTAATGTACTGTAATATAGTACAATGTTTTACAAAAATGTAGATCTTTAGTACACGGGACAGGACGGAGGATATTGTTTCACGGGAAACTATAAAAAATTAAATTGAGAGGGGTAGCGGGAAAAGAGCACACTTTATATGAAAGTCTGTATTTAAAATTAAGGTTTTCACGCGGACTAATTCGCGGGCGACTGCTAGTCGACTTATAAAGTGAGAACACGTTTCCATTTTTGATTAAAAGTGAAGGTACAAGTAAACGTTTTACTCAATTACTCGGTAAAAATCTCACCTCTCAGATATCTTTAACTAAACCCATCGCGATTAAAGCCCAATAACTCACGCCAACGCTGGGTTGCCATCACGACCCGCTCGCTGTGTGAGAAAACCTTTAAAATAAAACCACAACAAATAATCACATATCAATTTTATTAAAATGTCTTTTCATACCAAGCTTGTATATTCTACGTACATCGAACTACCTACCTGCCATAATACACGTAATTTATATAATGGTTCATTATATTATAATATTCCACATTAATATACCAACATTTCTTTTCAAATACACAACAAAGAACAACTGACTCACATAATATAATTTTTTGTATTTATGAATCACATACAACATCCATTTATATTTTTAAACAAAACATGTTCCCAAAATAAAAATTTTTAGTAAGGGTGAATAATACTTATATATATATATTTTTATATATGTGTGTAATATTTTTACCACTGCGCACTATTTCCAAGATATATAATTTAAAACTTCTTGAAATCGTACTTCTTATGTTATAAATAAACTAAATGAATCTCTCTCAAATTTCTTAGATTTACAGATCGTAGAAACAAAGCTCTGCATATTAAAGAAAGAAAGTTTTGTATATTAAAAAAACGAAGGTTAAAAAAACTGTTTTTATAATAGCATCTGTCTAAATTTCCAAAGCTACCAAACTGATTTTCATGCTCTTTTTAAAAATTAATATAAACTTGACAAGGTTTATTTATTTAATTAACATAAACTTGAAGAGCCAGTGAAAACCAAACCTTCGTCATTTTATAAAAATTAAAAGCTTGTCAGTAGGTTAGTAAACAACGGAGAACTATAAATAATAGTGGTTTTGGAGAGGAGTTTTGGAAATGTAATTTATATTTTGCATTTTATTAATTTTATCATCGTTAAATAAGTACTAATACACAATGGAAGTATTCCGGCATACATTATTACTATTTTCGTACACATTTTTATGCTTGCTCTCCACTGAAGCTTTCACAAGTAATCTATTAAGTATTAATATCCACATTTAGCTTATTTTTGTTAATCATTTATAATTTTATAGCCTTCGTAAATTATCCCTGTTTCCGTTGGTGAAACTTATATGAAAATAGGACGATAAAAAACATAATAAAAAGAACTTTTCTTTCTGGACTTTGCCAGTTAAATATTACAAACGGTTAGAGAGAAAAAACATTATATTAAACTATTGACTGATCATATTGAATAGTAATACTCCTATGTGAAAATAAAAGCAAATGTGTTGTTACGCGTCAAAGCTAATGTCATATTAAATCTGTCGGTTACAATCATAGTTTTTATCTACAAATTATAACATTCATTGCTATTTTATCATAATTAATGTTGTGTTTTACAAATACGAAATCGAGCTACGATCGTCGAAGTTCGGCGTAGCCCGTCGTCGCTTGATTCCATATTTGTATTTGTGTAGGTAACATTTGTACCTACTGAGTGCCTAGTGTGAGTTTTCACCAAAACAAATCGAAAACTTCACATTCGCGTTAAGGGCATATTTTACAATGGAACTGAAGCAGCGCCATCTCCTAGCGAAAGTTGTGTTTTACAAATACGAAATCGAGCTACGATCGTCAAATGGTCGAGTGTCAATTGTATTTTGAGGCAATATTTTCTGATGGAGAAAATCGGGACGAATATGCTATATCGTCCGTTCAAGGAGAAGCGATACCAGACGTAAACAAATCGACTGCAAGGTCATTCGCTTATGTAGGGTTGTGTAACCTTTTTTACTTATACTAATTTTAAAAATGTAAAATAAATATACGTTTTTTATAATACGGTATTTGAATTTTTTTAATGACATCTTGAAACTATATTTAGTAAGAAATACGGTTATGAAAAAACTAATTAAAGCGATCAAACAAAAAAAAAGTATTAATGGTTATAATATTTTTCAATAGACAGAGATAGCTTAAACCTGTGTTGTATTTCCAGGTATGATTTTTTTTTTAGTGTAAGTACGCAATTTTTTTAATCTAGTTTATAACCAAGTAATAAAAAAATGATGTGAGGCTATTACTTTTTAAGTACTATTAAATTTTATATAATTATATTTAAAAATATTATTCTTCACTGTACATATATTTATGCTGTGTATCTTAGAAATCCTCGCTTGATCTCCTTTACAAATATAATAGTTCAATTACGATTGCCGATCATTACGAATTTTTCAATACACGTAGTCAAGTGTAGGACATCGGATTCCCGGAATTATCATGAAAATTAACATACGTTCAAAATTATTACCCTTTCTTTAGTAGTCGGCTAAAAATAACTAATCAAAAATAATTTGAAACGTAGGTACATCTAGTATGTATAATAATTGCATAATTCGCGCGCTATGCGATCTTTTGGAACTGATAGGCGCGGTTTGCTGGCCAGCTGATCGGCGGCAAATTGCGTCGAAGCTGGCTTAAGCTATATGTATTACTTTTAATTAGATGCAGTAAAAAATGTTTTCAACAATTAAAATATACATATACCTATATAATCAAAGTATTTAAGATAAAAATCATTTTAATTAGAAAATGGATTTTCTCACGTTATACTTATTATTTTTATTTATTTGATGTAAAATAGGTAATTGTTGGAATTAAATGGATACCTACCAACGAAATCTGATTTTACTACGTCTAATTAAATGTAGGAGTATAGCTTAAGCGAGCTTGCCGTCGACCAGCTGGCCAGCGAACCACGCGTCTCTCAGTTTCAAAAGGTCCATTCTCATAATAACAGGAAATACTAGTAACAGAGAACGAAAAAAACGTATGTATTACCCCGAGCACTTCAGGACACGGAATGAACTAAAATAAATATCTAAAATCGCCGTCCAAATGTTTACGACCCCCCCTATGAACTATTTTAACCCCGAGTTTTGCAGCCGTGAGCAGTGCGGCAGATAGCAAACAAATAAGATAGAAAGAGATAGACATAATTTGTTTATTCCGTCGTCGCTAAGCCGTACTTACGTCTGGTATCAGAGGATCTTGAACTACCTATAGGTAAAAACAAGACGCGTGTGGTCACCCTTATGCCGGTCTGTGTTAAGGCTAAAACCATTTGGGTTAAGTGTAAGCTCTAGTTTGGATGACAAACTACATTTTTCATTAACATTTACATTTAAATGAGCTGAAACAAATGTCGAAGATGTCATCTGCGAGCTTTCATTATTGCAACATTTTCTGACAGAAAAATTCAAGAATGCAGTATAATATTGGGAAATACCGTAGTAAGTGCCGTACGTATATTTATATGTAGGTAAATAAATTGTGTAAATTTGGTACAAGCTAGGTTTTAACAATGACAGTTGATAAGTAATCATTAACATAACACGCCACTTATTATAATCTTTTATGTTTATTAATTGTGTATTTTAATTAATTTACCTCATGCTTCAAATACATTTTCCAAGCGATTTTATACATATATTATAGAAAAATAATTTATAAAATAATCATAACCCTCAAGTAAATATTCCTTTTCATCGTATTTATTATATAAATAAAATATTCACTTTATTAATATTAATTTATTGCATTTGATATGCGAAGTAATTTCACTTAGATTTTTCATTAAATGAATTCCAGAAATATATTAATATGTTTAATTTTTGTCGTAAATTGACTTCAATGTTAATATTTTTGTTAAGATTTATTGTCCTTAGTGTACACAAATAATATAACATTAATTACGAATAAATAACATCTCATTAAGGGAATATCACTTTATTTTTTTTTGTAAATATAATTATTATAATAAGGTATGTTCAGATAATTTTGCGTAAAACTAATATTTATTTGTATGGTTTAATTAAAAACAAACTAACATCAAAATTTAACAATAAAATTAAGCAGTATTTTTACACCGACCATTACTTTATAAAATAACGATATAGATATTTTGATCAATATATAGGTATATTAACATTTATATTTTACATAAGTACGAGTATATAAATATAAAATTAATTAATTTATTTTAACCAATGCCATGTCAATATCTTATTTTAAAAATTAATTTCTTTCGCTTTTCTTGGCAAATATTAATAATATTTTTGTCAATACACTGAAATTGATATTATCTCACGGTTGCTAACCAAGTATAACGTAATTATAGTAATTTAGTAGATAATTATATAAAGGATATATAACAACAGCATTAAAACTCATATTAACATGGTTCCTGTTTGTTACCAAGTCATTGCATAAAAACCTAACGCAAATTTATATGGAATCGAAGCATCGCCATCTAGGTATAGCGAGAGTAAACGCTTTCTTTTACATGAGTTGACGTTAGGAGTGGTTACGTTTTTACGCAGTCGCTCGGTGAAAAACTCGCCATACATAATGTGTCGTTATAGCCCTTTGTATAACAATCTACTATTTACATTATTATATGCATTTTTACTGAATCAAAAATTAATAAAATACATTAAATAAAATTAGTTAACTTTTGCACGTAAGAAACAAAATCATAACACAAAAGTTTCCAATATCAGCCAATTGTGTAAACATAATACGTATTTATTTAAAACAAAAGAACTCGAGCATCACGATACGCATACTATCTACGTATATAGAAATAATAATAATAATAATAAATTTCACACTCTTACTAATTTATTAACTAATTACATTAATGAACTTTACAATATTTTCAGTCAACCTTCGCCAATTGGAAGACTAACAAAAACCTTTACATATTCTAAATTTACACAAACTTTGCTAACATCATTATGCCTAGTGTAAAATAACGCACTAAATGTTAAAATTATGGTAAATATAATTTTTCTGTAGTACAATCATAAAACAAAAATAGATTATAGCTCTGTCTAGTTCGTGTGCGTTATTCATTTTTTAAATTAGTTTTTTTGACTTATGACAGTAAAATTACAATGAAAAACTTAAATTGATCTTATTATTATTAAAGAAATCGTTATTGATTTTTTTTGTGAATTAATAGATATATTTATTTTTATTAAGGAAAATAGTTTATTTTGTAGAAAAACAGACCACAATAAAAAAAATCAGTTTACAAAGAGTCATTATATTGTATTAGCATCATTCTGTGTCCACCAGGACACACAGGCTGGTCCTCCGTGAAGCACGTATCTTTATTCGCTTCAGTTGAATAGTGTGTTATTTTAAACTAGACAGCTCTACATACTCTATACTTCACACATATACACACACAGGTTGCTACACGTACGTTACGGTTATAAAATGTGGACACAACCGGTTCAATTAACCTATCATTCTAAGAGCCCAAAACTACGTCAAAAAATCAAATCATGGCCATACATATTTGTTGAAAAATTAAAATACTACTGGCAAAATAATATAATAACCTCTTAAAAGTACTCCTTGGGTTCTTGGACTATCTCTTGTAGTGTTAGCCCGTAGAGCGCGAAGTTTCTTATTGTTACAATATCTATAGTTATATATAGACTTTACACACATTAAAATAAAGTTGAAAATTATAAACAAATAATTTCTTTTTACTACACTGCACTGCATTTTTACGTTTCTAGTATCCATATCATAAGTTCATCACTGGGATTTTTGTTAACCACTAAGCAAGACTAACAATTAGTTACACTGTCTTTTTAGTTATTTCTATGATGATTAGGTACTTTGTAGATCAAAAGCTAGTAATGAATACAATTATTCTTTTGAACACTGACTCCTGGACTATAATATATTACGATCAACTTGTTAATACAAATGAAAATAGGACAATTTTTAATGTACAAAAGAATTTTATAAATCACAGACCAATTCACATATTTTTCTCATATTTTAAAATTTCCTGTTGAGTGTTGTATTCGTTAAATGTTAGGATAATTCGATCGATAGTATTTTTATTTATTTAGAAAATAAAAAGCGAATTTTCAGATATCTTAATTTGGTCCTATTCTCATTCATATTGTATTTTTATTTTAAAAACGTAATTTAGCTAGGTATACTTTATGACAATACATTGGCATTATTAAAACTTAAGTTACACATTAAAACATCAATATATCCTCCTACAAGTAATGCGAATTTTGCATTTTTTGAATTGCGTTTACGAAATAGAATGTGAAACTTCTATAGCTGTTTTAGTAAATTTTATTTTATTAGTTAATTAAAACTTATCAGAACTTTATATTAATTCTATACATTTAATAATATTGTTTTATGTCTCTACATCGAGTAGAACCATGTTATATTAGCATTAATGAAACGTCTTTTTTACACAAATATTTGAATATCAACTTATAAAACAACTAACTAATCAGAAAACAGCATAGAAGTGTCACAGGTGACACACGTACAAAAGTACGCGTTGTTTGAAAGTCCAATTATCACCGCATCTACACCCGCAGTATTTACAGATGACCACACATACTGCTTGTAAATATTAATGGATTTTTACAAGATTTTACAGTCACTCTTGCAATCACGACATAGTTTATAATATCAAAATACTTGCAATACCTAAACTTTGTAAAAAATAATAATAACAATTTTTAAATTACGCGCCTAATCGGGTTAGCTAGCAATTCTAGAATTAAAATTATTAGTTCGCTAATGATTGAATAATCATTATTAGCGATTAGGCATTTTGTTTGCTAGGTTGGTAACATGCTTAAAATTTTACATTATTTCTAAGCGCGTCAAGCTATCGATAAACGGTAGCCCAGTTAGACATCACTACAACGCGGAATTAATTAAAAATTTCACATCATAATAAAATATTAACTGATAAGTTATGCCCTGATATTTATACACGGTGTATAGATTGTTCAATCCACGAAGGCTCGTCGTTTTTTGTTTATCAAACGCTTACAGTGCAAGTGTGCAATAAAAACTGGAAGAATGTGAATTCTATTACACATTGCTACTCGTCACGTAGTAATAGAATTCACATTCTTCCAGTTTTTATTGCACACTTGCACTGTAAGCGTATGATAAACAAAAAATGACGGGCCTTCGTGGATTGAACAATCTATACCTAATTGCGATGTCAATAAGTTAATACGTATGTAAAACGTACTCATCTGAAAAGATGAATTTGCTTGCGAACACATCGTCAACGCGACATTACAGCGAGGAAACATTTAATAAACCTTCGCTTCGCTAAAAATTTTTATTGCTACGCGTAAAAATATGGCACACGAAAAAAACTAAAAAATACGTTTCTCAAGTATGTGGGGTGGGCAAAGCGGGAAATAAAAAAAAGGTTATATATAAAATGGTACATATCACTTTTTCGATATAAAATTGTACCAAATATTAACGATCACTTTGCGAAGGCCGTTCATACCGCACGTTTGTCAATTCGTTGGGATATATTAGGCTTGTTTCACACCCACGTGTAAAGGTACGTACACACTCGTGCAAACTCCCACACAGCGTACATAGTGTCCACACGTAAACACTGGCCGTTGTCATGGCAACTATATAAGAGTTTCTTTCCCCCCGAACTTGGTGAGGTCCGAATAGGGACATTGCCGTGGTGGGGGGCGATCTCTCCTCGGCCTTTGCTCTGCATACTAGTTTTTCGACGTCAGTATTGTTACGAACTCTAAAATGAGAAAAATATTAGTTACTACTATAACTGTTTATTATTTATCGATAACCAGTTTTGAACATCACTGATACATTTGAAGAAAATGTAACCAGGTATGCCTAGTCCAGTAGTTAGCTTTTATGGTCTTAAATCACGAGATCCTGGTTTCGAGTCCTAGGGCCAGGCTGGTCCGGTAATACTACAGGCTATGGAATACTTGGTTTTGCTTCTTCTACAAACATTTCAGTTAATTGTAAGCCTGCAATTGGGAAGTTGGTAGCGTAACTCTCCTAGGCTATACTTCCTCAATCCCTTTTGATGGCGTCCATGACGCAGTGGTATACGCAGTGGATTTATAAGACGGCGGTTAAGATTTTCTAAACTGGTCTAGGTAGGCTGTAGTTACCACATAACCAAAAAAGACGTACCGCCAAACGATTTAGCGTTCCGATGCGAAGTCATGAAGAAACCGAAAGGGGTGTTAATTACATCTGACTCCAAACTAGTTGCCCGCTTCCGTCTTAGATTGAATTATCACTTACCATCAGGTGTGGTTGCAATCAAGGACTAAATTATTTAATAATCACAAGGATATTGTAGAGATAAAAGATTTGCCTTTTGCAGTATGTTAATTAGTTATATAGTTTTGGAGATATTACAAAATTTCGAACAAACAAGACGATGCCACTATATCGTCCAAATTAAGTTGACCTCCTCCGTGTTATGTTATACGTACTGAATAGGGATCAACATTTTGGCACTGAAATTTTTTGAGAATTCGATCCTTAATCTTTTCTTTCAATCTATTTGGTATGGCTGACCATATTTATATAATAGCAATCCATATTTATATAATTTATATAGTTGCAATCAAGGGCTAACTTGTAATGAACAAAAAAATTTCCGCCTCCCATAAGAAAAGAGACCTGACCCTGTAGTGGGCCGTTAATAGGCTGATAATGATGAAGCTCACCATCGTAGTTGACCATGCCATCTCCGTCGAGGTCCGCCTCACGGATCATGTCGTCCACCTCCTCTTCACTCAGCCTCTCCCCCAGGTTCGTCATCACGTGTCTAAGCTCCACTGACGATATGAGACCGTCGTTGTTTTTGTCAAATACCCTGAAATTTAATACGATTTATATTGAATAAGCAGACAGATGAAAGTCGCGCGTGGTACAAAATATAAATAGGCAAGAATTGACCCGTTTATGCTAAAGGTGAGAAGGCAAAATAGGCTATAAGAAGGCCGAATAGGCTAGTAGAATCGAACTCAACCCAACGCGGAATGCATTTAGCATCGATGCACATAGCTTAGCATTCCATGAATTCACTGTACGTGTGCCAAGGCTATCATGTGATAAGGAGATAAACAGACACTTGTGATATGGATATAGGGCCACTTTGTAACCAACCCAATCTCAACTTCTCTGCTCGTGTGATTTTTCCTGCCCAATTAAATCTGGTAGGATCCTTGTAGACCCGCTTTTTGTACCCGTTCTAATCTAAAGTAAGCTGTCAAAATAGCTACATTTTCTGGGACATTTTCATTTATATTTTCTTCTCTCTATTTAAGAAATAGAAATGACGTATTGAATACGACGTAAATCTCGTAACATAAATACATTTATATATACGACGGCGCCTCCGTCATCGTACACGACTAGAAAGAAGTCTGTGAACTGCACGTGCACCACCCTCTTGCGGCGACGCATCGTTCGATACCCCCACTCACCCCACTACTTGAGTTATTCTAACTTGTATAAAAGGAGCGGGTCTACAACTGGTGGGCAGTCTAGGCTCTGGCGTGGCACAGTGCAGACGTTGTACTTTGCTTATCGCTTAACCTAGACAACTCGGATAATTAATTTGTGCAAACGAATTAATTATTACTCTCAGCTTGAGTCGCGGTGTCTTGGGGTTACATTAATTAACACGAGACGTTACGTATCATTGCAATACCGTAATTTGCCAGTAGTAATTCACTGTTAATTAAGTTGCTGTTAATTATTCTTTCAGTTATCTTTTTGTGGTTTAGTTATAATTACTCTAAATACAAAGGATTACCCTATTATTTTGTTCACTATGTCTGACCCTCTTTCGACATATAAATACTCGTAAAAGTAATACTGTCTCGTTGATAAGGTGGTTAGCCGATGAAGCTACAGCCTATCTAAGGTCCTTAGTTTTAGGTTTAGCAGACTTTAGTAGCTGAAATTGATTGACTGCACTATGGACCTGTTACTAACCTGAAAGCCTCTCTAAGCTCGTCCTCACCATCTGCCCCGCGCATCTTCTTGGACATCATCTGCAGGAACTCGTTGAACTCGATGGTGCCGTTGCCGTCTTGATCCACCTCTTTCACCATGTCGCGTAGCTCATTCTCTGGAAATACATATACATTGTTTTTTTATACTTTAAGTCCATGCCCTGAGTGACAGCGTACCGCGGGATCCGGTGGCACACCATGTGTTGAGTTAAGCACAATAAAATTTCAATGTAACTAGGAGGGATAGGTAAGAATAATAACAATATTTGGTCGTGTGTACAAAAAAGACACGTATTTAACTTACTAGAGGACGCCCGCGTGTATTTCCCCTTTAAATTAAGCTGTATTATTGTAAAATTTTATCAAAAATCAGTTTTTGCGTGAAATAGCAATAAATTTACTTCAAATGTAACACACATATCTACTGACATACATACTTGCATATATGCTCACATATACATATATATAATTGGTCAACATTATAATCACAAAAGACATGGTAATATGGAGTATAAAAATAAACAACGTAGATTAGCGTTCCTTTCACAAACATAACTCCACTCTAAATATGGCACACCGTTTACTAAATTGTGTTATATTATCGTAAATACATAAATACATCCTAAATGGCCCCCGTTCACGGCAATAAAAAACAAAATAATTTCAGCTTCCGTATATTTATGCGTAAATGAAAAAGCAAATGTATGACTTTTTGTCTTAGAGGAAAGAAGAAAAAGACTAGATATGGATTTTAATATCATACTTTAAACAATAATAAATAACCTTTATGCAAAACAATTATTCAAAATAACTTGCGCATCAGAGGCACCCGCGAAACAGATAAAATATCTTACTTAATCTAACTTCGAACCGTAGCTAGACTAATTAATATAAGCTTACAAGTTTGTGTTGCTGAACCATTTTTTTATGGGGAGTGTTTTGCCACGGAGAGACAAAATGAAATGGTTATGTCAGATTTCTACCAACTAAAACCCCACGGTGTTCCAGCTTATCGTCTGGTGACTGGGCTTCGGGAACTATTTTTTTTTAATAAAAATAGCAAGCAAACGAGCAAGCGGATCACCCGATGTTAAGTAATTACCGCCGCGGCGCCGCCCATGAACAACTGCGACACTAGAGGCGCCACTGATGCGTTGCCGGCATTTGAGGTGTTTATTTACTCTCCCCTTGAAAATCCCCAAATTTTAAGATTGTGGGAACACCGAGGATGGAAGCACATTCCATACAATAAGAAGACTACCACAACCCAGCTCACGGCACCTGCTAAAGCAAGCGCTCCTGTAGGGTTCACAGAACCCTGGTTTATTGAAGACACACCGGGAACATAAAGAGTGTCTAGCAACTCGAAGATTTATTTCTCGTGAGCGACAGATTCCCCGTATCTATCGCCCGAAGGTTCTCGTCAGTGTTGCTGAACCTAGTCTGTTATTGGTCAATACTGCCGACAGACAACCTCTTCGGTTGGGTAACTGGTAAACTTTAGTTGCTAAGGTGACGCGTTGTGCTCCAGGAGCACATAATGTTCTCTTCTAATATCTTTGTATTTATTGTTATTCGTGTAACTTTGAGGCAGTTATTTAGCATTCTATTTTTTACTTATTTCTGCTTCTGAAAATTAAAGAAAATATGTAAGTAATTCCTTTCGTTTTGCTGTAGTGGTACTCTTGTTCAAGCAGTAGAGAGTTGGAATAAAAGAAATAAATTCTTTTTTGTATTAATTAGACGAAAATGTAGAAAAACTTTCTGACTGTTACTTTTATGACATGTAATTATACAAATACCAAGTTGGTTAAAAAAAGTCAATAGTTTGACGGTCTACGTGGCGCAGTGGTATACATGGTGGATTTATAAGATGGAGGTCCTGGGTTCGATTCCCGGCGGGACAGATTGAGATTTTTCTTAATTTGTCTTGGTCTGCTGGTGGGCGGCTTTCACCGTGGCTAGTTACCACCCTACCGACAAAGACGTACCGCCAAGCGATTTAACGTTCCGGTACGATGTCGTGTAGAAACGGAAAGGGGTGTGGATTTTCATCCTTCTCCTAACAAGTTAGCCCTATTCCATCTTAGATTGCATCATCACTTAACATCAGGTGTGATAGCAGTCAAGGGTTAACTTGTAGTTGATAAAAAAAAATCAATTCGGACATTAAAGTGTGCTTCGTTGTTTCCTGTTTAAAATCGGATGTGAAGCGACAATTTCGTCTAGCGACATGTCGCTAATACGATTCAGTCCTAAACCGGCGGGTAGAGGATACAATTTCCATAAATAATGTGGGATTCGCATAGGTAGAGGTTTAATTTCGGGGTAGGCCATAAAGAGAGCTGGATGTTATACCGTATTAAAATAATGTTGTTTTGGACAATGGAGGATGAATGTACCATATCCGGGTAAGTAGATACTGATCCGTATAAGCTAAACTCTGTTAAGGTGTGTTCACACTCACCGCTATATTGTACTAGTAGATTATGTAACGGTCAAAACAATTGCAGGTTTAACCTTAACTTATAACTTATTGAACTTCTTGTAAATAATACAAAATTAAAGAAGTTTTATTTTATAATGATGGGTTTGCTTTGATTGTAAGATGGCAAGACTTTTTGTGGCTTAGGTACATGTATCACGGGTAGTTTATTCTCAGTCTGTGGCCATAGATATGACTTGTTTTCTTTAGTTTCTTTAGTAACTTATGTAAAATTAGAACCAAATTCCATACAAACAATGTGCCTGGCACCCGCCGAACATTAAAAAAATATATAACATAAAAAATTATATTCTTTAATTTTACTATACAAAGGGGGTAGACACAATTAATTTTGATCTAAACCAAGCGAGTATAAATAAGCCCTTACAAGACCCTTACGCGGACAATCTAAAAAGCCCCAAATGCCCAATCCTACAATTAAACCCATTCATACTCGTATACAGACAGACAGAATGGTTCTAGTAATCAGATCTTTAAATAATTTATATTATATTTTACCTACGTAAAGCGATCACAAAATGTTGCTCTCCTCGTCCACATGCAATGTGTTACAGCCCTCATTTAATAAAAATTAAGTTTATCTGTTTGTGTTAAGGCCCTCAATTAATAAAAATACTACAGGCTTTTCCCGTTGAAGGAAAAGACGTATGGACTTAGAACTACTGATTCAATGCGGATTTACGGACTTGTATATTATAGCTATAACACAAAAACTGTAACCACAAATTTTGTTTCCAATAGATTTCTAAATTACTTTTCACTATGGACAAAAAAAATTTAAGATGTATGAGTATTCACGTCAAAAAGAAGTCAAATTATACCCAAAGAAGAAAAAAAAATCTTTTAAGCCTCTTTAATGAAAGGGGTCAAGCTAGGCTGGTCGGCGCATGATAAAAATTCATGGGAACCCATTCATCGTGAGCCGCAAATTGAAACGTCTAGCGCCGCGTGTATTCATTTATTCATTGGTGTACGTCCAAATAACGCCTCCTGTGGCGTTGAATAAATGAATACGGCGTTTAGCTGATAAGTAGTGTGTTACGACTTTCAAAAAGGCAATTGAAGTCGCGAAGCAAATTAAAAAAGAAATCACACTTGGCAAGTCCTAAAGGTCCTAGATTAGCTACCGGTGCATTGTGCTGTCATACTCGAAAAACATTGGTTGAACTGACGGAAAGCCCTAGCTGGTGTTGTTTAAATTATAACCACCTAATTGTTACGTTTATACAATATTAATTAAAACAGATTGCAACCGCATCGCACCCACGTCCGCTCTGTTATGCCAAAATATAAATACAAACTACTAGGCAAAGATTGCGAGTCTGTAATGAAATGCAATATAGCCAGACCTTTGACATTTTATAGAATCTGAAAGTTGGTCTACCCATGCTTCTCTAAGATGTTTTTACAAGAACGTTACTGATGCTTCTAGACAGGCAGACTACATGTTATATACCGTAGACAAATATGGTCTATAGTGGCTTTGGGTGAAAAATGTTTAGTGAAGTACTCTCAATTTTCCAAAAACTTTCTTTTTGAAAATTTTCTTTAATATAAGATAAAAATTATGTTGTAATCACCAAACGATCCTGGCTTACTCCTAACTCTTCTAAAGACACTTTATTTGATTTTTACTATGTTAATTTTATAAGAGAATTTAGCTATTAAATTAAGGGTTGGATACAGAAGGCAGCAATTTTTAGGACAACGTGTTCTTAAGAAGGTTAACAGTTAGCAGCAGTTAACCCTGTTACATATCTCCTTCAGCCTGTTACGATCTCCTTGAATTTTCAGAATTAAAGAAGAAGCTTTCTTTACTACACAGAGAACGAAATATTTTTTTTCATATTTGTTTTTTCTGTAATTATCACCAAATTTTCAGGAAACCATTTTTCACACTTGAACATTCACACGCTTCTAATTTCTAAAACCTGGCACACATAGAAAGCGTTTTGCACGTTTCGCATTCTCAGTTTAGCGTTCTATGTTTTTTATAAATTATAGTATAGCGTAGATAGCATGGTGTGACGCCTGCTACCTGCAGTTCTGTACAGTTACTAACGTTGCACAGAACGCAGAACACAGAACCCTTTTATGTCTGCACGTAATCTCATTACTTGACTTTTCTCTCAAACCCTTAACCTTTCTAACAAACTGATGGTTCAGATATATAGTAGCTTTTTGTGATAGACCACCATTCTTTTTAATTCTGCCGCCAGTCATAGTTGTCGGTTAAATACAGATATGTGAGGCTTAAAATCTATGCCCCAGGTTGATGAACACAGGGCGTCAGTTTGTAGAATGTGCTCTTTGTGAGCCCGAAGTGGCACTAAGTTTATAGGCGATTGTTGTCCATCTACCATCAAGTGGACCATCTCTTTGGCCCATAAATGTTTACGTTAACACTAAAGTTTAATATGGGTATCTTTAAGTCAAGAGTAAATAGGCATCTTCTAGGCAAGTGCGTACCACCGTAGGCTGCATCATAGCTTATCATAATGCGTGATTACAGAAAAAGTGAACAGTGATAGTCAATTTTTATTACATCAAGTATGAACATACTTTAGTAAGTACATTAATACTCGCCTATTTTTAGTGTGCATATATTTGCTCGTTTGGCAGACGTCTCATTTATTATGTTTAGTTCTGTATATTTTGGGACACTGTTAAAATTAGAACTATTTTTTTAAACAACTTCAATCACATTAGTAACGATCGGCGCAAAAGAGAGGGCTTAATGTTTACAGTATGTGTGTGTGTCAATATCATAGGTATATATGTATGTCTTTCAGAGCAATCAAAACAGGTATTTAAATAACATAACATTCACCTAAATCGGTCCATATATAGTACATACTTGTAGTATATTACACTCATGAGTCAATTTAAATGAAACTTTTCTGATATAAAAGTGTTTTGTGATATAAAAATATTCTTTAAGTACAATAGTATGATGTCGATCGTTTTAATAATCATATGTAGAATTCCCAATAAATATTTAGGTATATATTTGTATCATGTTTTATGAAACGGAATTGCAGACACAAAAACTTTTCAAAAATATTTGTATTCTCACCTGAAGGCCGTTGTCCCAACGATCTCATCACAACTCCTAGCTCTGCCATCGTGATGGTCCCGTCTTCGTCCTTGTCAAACAGCATGAAAGCCTCTTTAAATTCTGAAAAAAATATATATATCTTATGAACCAACTAAAAACTCGCTTCGTGGATAGGTTATACGTATCAGAAGTCTTGGCTGAGGCTTGGCTTGTACCAGAGGCGTGGAATCGCGAGTGCCGCACAATTATATCGCCGCGTGAAAGATAGAGAGGAGCTAACGAAGCTGACATCCAACCTCCGTCAGTCGAAGTGGCACTCGAAGAAGAAAAAAATTAGTAAAAAAATTGAACTGACTTCAAAACATACTAAAAAGTAAAAAATAACTGCGTCATTTAGTTGCTATAATTTACTTAAGCATGTCTATGAAGTCGATCTTGAAGCTTTTTGACGCCAAAAAACATAGCCGTAGTACTTCCCGGCAAAAGTTCAATTACAAAAAGCTCTACAATTGCTATTTCTCTTATCGATATCTATAATATAAAAATGAATTAATGAATTTGTTGCTAAGCGCAAATCTCGAGAACAACACTTTTGTATGCTCCTATGTAAACGATTCGTAAGAATACTTAAAAACCAATTTGAACTTTAATAATACACCCGTTTCGCCGTGGCTAGTTACCACCCTACCGACAAAGACGTACCGCCAAGCGATTTAGCGTTCTGGTACGATGTCGTGTAGAAGCCGATAGGGGTGTGGATTTCATCCTACTTCTAACAACTTAGCCCGCTTCCATCTTAGATTGCATCATCACTTAACATCAGGTTTGATAGCAGTCAGGGGCCAAGTTGTAGTCGATAAAAAAAAAAACACCATAACCACCTCTTCTAGACTCACGAGGAGAGGACATGGGCTAATTTGTTTCCTGATATTCCCACGGGAATGGGATCGACGTAGATAAAACCGCATGGCACAACTAGTCTACACATAATTTGGTCGTATACTGTCAAGTAAACGTTGAGCAATATATTGAAATTTAATTTAAATATTACACGTCGACCAGATTACAGGGTTAAATAATTAATTAAATTGTCGAGGATTTAAATACTTTATTGGATATTATAGCGTACCTGCCACTTGTTCCTCCGTAAGGCCATACTCTGACTGAAACAAAAATAAATTCATTTAAAATGCAGTAAGTAAATTGTACGTTAAAATTATTATACCATTTACTAGCTGACGCCCGCTACTTCGCCCGCGTGGCAAATAGTATGTTGCAACCTTCGAGAAGAGAAATACCAAAAAATACGTAAATCTTTTTTTAAGAAAAATGGGTATAGGAAGTTTATCTCAAAAGATAGATATGTGCCATCGTAGACGCTTTAGTAGTCCTAATAAAAAGAATCAGTTCTTCCATTTCCACGAAAGCTTCCAGGCGTAAATTTCTGGTCATAATTCATCCAATTCACAAAAAACCTTGACAAATTAAGTATATACTTAAACCTTCTATTGGTGCGAAGTGCAAGGTAGTCCGTTCAGTAGTCTTTTAATTTATCGGGAACAGATAGACACGATATATTGTTATTTATGTTATGATTTACTCTCGATTTGATTAAAACTCAGGGTTATTTTGTTTCAAAATGTACTCGTATTAAAGCCTCTATAGCTCCATAGCTGAGTGTCCAGATTTAACAGAGTGAGATCAAGGGTTTGATCCCCAACGTATGGACTATTCTGGTAGATATCCAATCCTAACAATTTTAATGACTAATTTAGTGGGCGAAGAAATATTCGTCGTTTTATTTAAAAATATCAAACGATTTTTTTTAAACCAAAAATATGTATAGTATTTACTAACAGAAAATTGCCGTGTAGTCAAATCCTTAGTAACTTTCCGTATTCTTCTATATTCTTTATTGTATCTGTCATCTGTCCATACAGTTTGAGCCATCGGATAATAATTTTTTTTATCAGAAAAATACAGACTGGAACTATTCTTTTGTTGTTGAAACTGAGCTGCGTCCTAAACTATTGTTATCGACGTCAACTTTTTCCAATACTCTCGTAGAAAAGTTTACCAAAGAAAGAAAAGCTTTCACTTTCAAGAAATAAAGTTTCAAGTTTTAATACGAACACACTTCACTTGAAAATGGAATAATGGTTTCACAAACACGATTTGAAAACACTAAACAATGTTTAATTCTGAAATTAATTTGATAAATGAAACGCTTGACGTTATTGTTTATACCAAATTATGTAACAAAAAAAAACAACATTCTCCACTTTAATAGAACACGCCGAGTTTTCAAACAACGATTCAAAAATCGAACGTCCCATAAATATACAATTGCGACACTTTTATGGTTGTTTACACGACATTGTAACACTGTTCTAAATTTGAAAAAAAAATAATCGAACACCGACGTGGTCTATGCTTCACTGATTGTTTATTTATTTTTTTAACGTGATAAAGGTCAGCGGCGACACGCGCGGCGACAATGACTGTGACAGCACGGTTATATGTAGACTCTATATTTAAATTGGATTTTTGCGCTACAACTGCTGACACGCACTGCAACGCCGTCCACAATAGTCGCAACATATTTTAACTACCTCGTAGGTCTGTTGGTTAGCCTATGTTGTTTTAGCCAATAACGAGGTCTTGTGTTCGGTCCTGGTCCGTGTAATATAATATTGAGCTTTTCTTGTTCGAAGAAACCCCGTATCTCGAGAAGCACGTTAAGCGGATAGTGATCGTTAAATAATCCAACATTTTCGCCCTCAGCCCGCCAACCCGCATTGGAGTAGCGTGGTGAGTCTAAACTCCATATCCCCTCTTCTAGTGGCCTGACGTTTTCAGGCTGATAATGATCTATGTTGAGTATAATCGTAATTTTTTGAAATACCACTGATTGACTCATAACAAGTTCTCTGAAACTATAATATACCCGATTAACTTGGCGAAACATAACTATGTACTCGTTTTTTTATCGACTACAAGTTGGCCCTTGACTGCTATCACACCTGATGTTAACTGATGATCTAATCTAAGATGGAAGCGGGCTAACTTGTTAGGGGTAGGAAATCCACACCCCTTTTCGTTTCTACACGACATCGTACCGGAACGCTAAATCGCTTGGCGGTACGTCTTTGTCGGTAGGGTGGTAACTAGCCACGGCGAAAGCCTCCCACCAGCCAGACCAAGACAAATTAAGAAAAATCTCGCCCGCCGGGAATCGAACCCAGGACCTCCGTCTTAAAAATCCACCGCGCATACCACTATGCCACGGAGGTTATCAAAAAGACGGAGGTTGTCAAAAAGGTTGTTTCGGCCTGTAAACTCTCACTAAGAACGAATTTTTGATAATTTCACGGACACAGAATCTACGCGAAAGAATACTCTGGGCACAGTTAACGTTTAAATATTGATTGTTGTTTAAATGCTATTTTCTTAAAAACTACTCACACTATAATTTTGATGCAGTTTCTGTTAATAAGTTAGATGTAATGTGTATTGCTCCTAACAAATTTTAATAATTTTAATATTGGACTTTAATATAGTTTAATAATTTTAATAATATTATATATAATAAATATAGGAATTGTGAGACCATTGTAGAACAGCCAGATAACTCCGAGATCTTGGCACGGCGAAAATCATTTGGAACAGGTCACTTTTGGCGGGAAAATTAGGAATACACCAATAATCATTATTAATTCTGCCGAAATAACAAATATGCGCTATGTAGTTAGTGCACGTAAATATATCCTGTTTACTATCATTTTCATTTAGTATTTAGTAGAGCTTTTTATTTATTTATTTTTCCAGGGTCGGGCTATGGAATAGTAAAGTTTTTAAGAAGTTTACAGTAAATTTCTAAGCCCAGTGTCGTGTTGATGGTGTCTCCCACCCTCGTGCCTCGGAAAGTATGTTAAAAACACGGTGACTAAATCCTTAAATTCAATTGACTGGCACGAACTGCGCGTTGAGAAAAATAATATCTTTTAATATTGACGGCCTCCGTGGCGAAGTGCAAGGTGTATTTGTATAGACAGAGGACCTGGGTTCTATAACGGACTGGGTCTATTGAGTTTTTCTTAATTATTAATTTACCACCCTGCGGAAAAAGACTTACCACAAAGTGATTTAGCGTTCCGGCATGTTATTCGGAAACAGAAAGGGGTGTGGATTTCTCCTAAAAAATTAAATCGCTTTCATCTCAGACTCACTATAAATTACCACCGCGTTTGATTGCAGTCAAGAGCTAACTTGTTTAAAAATAATAATATTGTAGGTACAGCTCGATCTATTGTACGACTTGAGACCAAGTCCTCGTGATTTACATGAGCCACATCGGCTAAATCATCATCATCATCATCATCATTACCAGCCTGTAGACGTCCACTGTTGAACACAGGCCTTTTTAGGGACTTCCAAACACAACGATCCCGAGCCGCCTGTTGCCAGCGGCTCCCTACGACACGTTTGATGTCGTCAGTCCACCTGGTTAGGGGTCGACCAACGCTGCGCTTTCCGGTGCGGGGTCGCCAATTTACCACCTTGGGCCCCCAACGTCCATCAGCTGTTCGAACTACGTGCCCCGCCCATTGCAACTTCAGTTCTGCGACTCGCTGAGCTATGTCGGTTACTTTGGTTCTTCTGCGGATCTCCTCAATTCTGATTCGATCACGCAGAGATACTCCAAGCATTGCTCTTTCCATCGCCCGCTGAGTGACTCTGAGTGACTCAGCTAAATATCGCCATTAAATTGTAATAAAATTTTGACTCTGCTAATATTAATTGTTACTTTGTAGGTTATTAGTGGAATTAAATACATTATTATGTTGACTCAAGTGCAATAACCAAATTGGACTTACAAAAACATTTAATTGGTACGAGGTCGTGTAAACCTATTTTGATCAGACTTGAACTTGACTCGAACAGACTCGATTCAAAGATTTATGTTATTATTAAAAAAATACTAGCTTCGTACCGCGGTTTCACTCGTGTCGGTTCCGTTAAGTGGGAGCATCGACAAATTTCAATTTTAAATTAAATCAGTATAGTTTTAGAGCTCTCGTGATGAGTCAATAAATCAGCAGTTAGCATTCGCTTGTACAGGATGTTCCAGTGTCCCTCACCCACAGGTTGTCACCTATTTATCTTTTCTACATTAATTGTTTTTTTTTTGTAATTGAAATTGGGTCCCCGAATGAAAGAAACATTTTTACTTCATTTAAAGTAGCGAAATAAAACACTATTTATAAATGTAATATCAAAATACGTTGGTGACTTAATCCGCAATATTTATCAACAGTGAAATCTAAGAAATATTAATATCTTAATAACTAAAATAAATAAATAAAAGTACTCATAACTTGAACACCCTACGATTTTTTTGAAAACTGTTCAAATTAGTTTTAGATAAATTGGTGACATATCTGTCATTTTCGTTTGATGATGTATGGATTAGCTGTGCCTCGCTGTTTCGTCCGCGTAAATTCCGTTCCCGTAGGAGTGTCGGGAGATCCGTTCCTTGTGAGCACCTACATAGGGAAATGAGTAACTATGCTAAATTAAAAAAAAACAAAGGAGTGTACACTTTTAGAGAGCTCGTGATGAGTCAAATATCAGTCTGAAGTTTAGCTCAAACGGATCAAGATAAACTAGAATGTTGCAAGTAAAAAAAATGTAAAAGTTGCAAGTCTTCAAAAAACGATCATTGCAAACTATAAAAAAGATTGTAACTACAAAGTAATCACTTGCCACTCTAGTTTACTTCTATCAGTCAAAAATATTTTAATTAATTTCAATTTTCTATTTAACACCATCTAGCGAGATTTTCTGGCGGTAATTTAGTTTTTGGTACAACTCATAGATGGCAGTAGGCAAAAATCAGTAATGAGTATTTGCTAAGAAAATACTCTCATTTCGTGTTTTATTACGGCTGTTCTGCATCATCCGTCGTGAAAGACGGTTTCAATATACTGCCTAGATACTTTTCATTAGGAAATTATTATAAGAAAAGATATTTTCGAAATCAGAAAATTGGCAAACCAGCTATATTTTTGTCCATCCTATTTAACAAAAGGTCTAGTCAAGTATAGTCTTGCCTATCATCAATGTCAGCTTGTTTTAATGGCCGATCGACCTAGTCTCCCTTTTCATAGGAGAGGAGTTATGAAGTTTAGTTTTATCCTACTCCTAACAAGTACCTAAGTTCGTTCGTTCGTTCGTTCTTTCATTATATACTGCATCATCACTTACCATCAGGTGTGATAGCAGTCAAGGGCATGTAATGAATTATAATAGAAAATACCTATCCGACGAAATGGACCAGTAAAACAGAGACTTATACATACGGGCTAAAAATAATAAAGACCGGAACCCATGACTGGCGCGCTTTTCGACCAAGTTCCCAATTCCGAGGTAAAAATTTATACCTACAACATTTCTTAGAAGAAAGATAAGCAAGAGGTTTCTTTTTCCGAAACAGGACTCGAAGCCTGGACCAATGAAACATACAAAACAAAGCGTTTCCGTATTGACTGTGGTGCCCTAAAAAGTACTTAGTCCATTTTAAATTTTAACGCAACGTTTCTTGGGTGACGGGTCGTGAAATTTTACTGTCCTTCTCGGAAAATATGCAAACTAGTTAAGTGATTAAAGAAAGCGGTAGACCGGGACGCGTTCACGCCCTGTCTTTCACGGGGGCTCGTAAACCGTTATAATAGGCACATTTCGGAAGGATTATTCTGTAAAATTTAATTTTTTTAGGGTTCCGTCTCACTTTGTACTTCTAAAAATGACTTTTTATGGTTTCTTCGGGTAACTTCGAGTTCCTGGGTTCGAGTTCGGAGTCTGATCATGAAATATCAAGGTTTTTCTTAATTCAAAATAATTCTGACTCCAACGTGGGAAGTTGGTGTTTAATCCTCGTGTCTCAGAACGCACTTTAATCTGTCAGTCAGATGATTTTTAGAAAATAATACACTATAACTAAGCCCGCCAACCCGCATTAATAGAGCAACGTGTAGGATCTGCCCAGTGTTCTTTCAGCAACTCCTCGAGTTGTCAGAAACATTGGTAATTTTAAGATAATGTAATCAAAACTCACTCATTTCAAATTTGTTTATAAAATACACTTGCATCACTAAATAACCAATAATAATATTTAACAAAAAATAGAACTGACTCAAAACGCACTAAAAAGTAAAAAATAACTGTGTCATTTAGTTGCTTTAATTTACTTAAGCATATCTATGAAGTCGGTGCCAGCAAGTTTAGGGAACATTTTTTTAACGTAGTAAAGCAGTTTGTGGGTTCTAGGTAATGTCCTTAAAGTAAAAACCTTGGCTGGCACCGACTCCTAGATATGCTTAAGTAAATTAAAGCAACTAAATGACAGTTATTTTTTACTTTTTAGTGCGTTTTGAGTCGGTTCTATTTTTTGTTAAAAATTTTATTTCTTATTTTTTAGTGATTTATCGCCACGTAACATACTTGTACTATACTGTCATAGTATATTATATGGTACTAGTAGCCAAAAAGCTACCGATACTTACACAAAAACCGAAATCGCAGCAAGTGTGCCTATAAAATTTAAAGAGTTCCTTCAATTTTCCCAAGATATCATCATCAGATCCTAACATGATGACAATGGGACCATCTTAAAAGTGTGCCGTTTTTAATAAAAAAAGAATTATCAAAATCGGACAACTCTGTAAAAAGTTATGCGTGGTGATACATAAAAAAATATATATACTTGTCGAATTGAGAACCTCCTCCGTTTTTTTTTCGTCGCTTAAAAATTACAATCGTCGTCGATTATAAAAACAATAATCGCTTCTAAGCTCCAGAATAAGTCCGCCAATCGTAAATCTATTCCAGGATCCTAACAGCTCGTTTCCAATGTGTTTGCGAAAGATGAAACGGCCGCTTACTCTGCGCCGGGGACTTTGTGAATGAAATTAGAATGTTTTAAGTACCTACTTACACGTACGCTTTCGGATTCTAGCCCGTTTCACGTGGCTACTAATTTTGATGTGCCATCTAAAGTCGCTGTACGATAATAGGGCTATTCTGACAATTATATCTGGCTTTATGTGGTTTCCGCCTGCAATAGGTCGTTTAGTTTGAAAGCCTCTAAAATGGACCTATGCCCAAAAGTGAACATTCATCGGCTGATATAGCGATCATGACAATGATGATGATAGTCTGTGTTAGTCGATTAAAGGCTAGGATTCGTTAATCTGATATAAGCTACAATTGTAATATAAGTGCAAGTGTAGTTAATTAAAAGTACCTACTGAAACACATTTTTATATAATATAAAACGGTCGTGAAACAGAGAAAAGAATATCGTACAAAAATAAGTGCAATACTAATTTAAAAGTAGAACATTACTGAAGTTTTAATAAACTATGAAAGGAAATATGCAATTACTTTTAGTGCATGCTCTGGGGTGAGTAAAATTTAAACTTACTTTTAATATAGTTTATACATATAACGACAGAGCTAATAAAATTGAATGCACGTTGTTATAACGCCTCCCACAAAAAATATAGTAATACTTTTCAGGATGGCTGAATAATCAACTATCAGATGTTGATGACAGTGACTAGGACCGACTTAACGTGCTCTCCGAGGCACGGGGGTGTAGACCACCAACTTCCAGACTCTGGGCTTGGAATATGCTGATCACTCCGTAGAAGAATGAAAAAGAAGGTACTACGTAGAACGAAGGATTACGTAAGCGCTAAATGGCCAATAAATAAACAATCAAACCGGCCCTGATATCACGTCGCTACCATACTCTATAACATTCCAGATGCGACACTATTATTTGCATAAAGCTATCGTTTTTGAGACACATACGTCGTATGTTTATTATTACTAACACCCGACGCCTGCTATTATGTCCAGGTGGAAGTTTTTTTTTCTTTAGAAAAATTAGTACAAAAGAAGAAAAAAATTTGAAATTAAGCCTATTATGTTGCTCAAAACTATGCTTACTTTACCTGTACGATGAAGTATATGAAAATGTTTATAAGCTTAAAAATTAGTGTGAACAGTCAGAATTTCTAATTGTTTTCTTTTGGTACTTTGTGTTTTGTATTTAAACCTACCACGTTGCTACAAAGCGAGTTGGCAGGCTTAGGGATTATGACAATTTATTAACGATCACTATCATATTTTGATAATAGTGATAGGAAGCGACGACATAACTCTGATATTTTAACTCAACCAACTTCTCAATTCCGGGCTTAAAATTTACTGATAATTTCTTTGAAGAAAAACTTCCACATCCCGATCCAGGTATCGAAGCTAGGATCTCATGATCGAAGTGTCATAGGTTAACCACTAGACCAACGAGGTAGACGATACTGATAGTCATTTGAATTCATAAGTATTAGTATGTTTAGATATACCTAGACACATTGTCATCTTGTCCGTTTATTACACTTTTTTTACCTTCACCCTCAACATTGAACAAAGGGCCATAAATAAAGTACACACTTGTAACATATCGTAAAACGGAGAGTAAATTTTATGACGTCAGTTAACCCCATGACATAAAGATCGCGTATCGGCGTCATGGCCCTCAGATAAGGTGTTTGATGTAAAATAAAACTTACTCCTTTAATGGCATATATACCAGACTTTTACTATTTTTTGAGAACGTATATATTTAGAACAAATGCGATTTTATTGCTAACCCAACGTTATAGTGAATATTTTGTAAAGCGATATAATTGGATAGGTTTTACATCACTCGATCTTGTATTAAGTGTACGAGCTAGTACCTATGAAAACGCACAACATGGCAACAAGCCTCCTTGTAGGAGAGGGTTATAGAACTTACATCCACCATGCTACCTCAATGCGGGTTGGCGTTTTATATAATGTTTGATTCTTTATCAAGCACTAACAGTTACTTAACCTAACGCACTCCATTGAATAACGATTTCCGATGTAACACTACTTTTTTTTATCGACTACAAGTTAGCCCTTGACTGCTATCACACCTGATGTTAAGTGATGATGCAATCTAAGATGGAAGCTGGCTAATTTGTTAGGAGTAGGATGAAATCCACACCCCATTCAGTTTCTACACGACATTGTACCGGAACGCTAAATCGCTTGGCGGTACGTCTTTGTCGGTACTTTCTCACTCCAGGCTTGAAATTTTTACTGATTAAGTTTGACAACTGGTGATTTAAAAAAAGGAAAATTCAGACATATTCCTCAGTCCTACCCAAACCCAGAAGTCGTGATCTAGCTACATAGGTTACCTACTAAACCCACGATGCAGTTGGCTAAAACTTAAAAATAAAAAATATGTGACGGCCTCCGTGTTGCAATGGCATGTGCAGTGGATTTATCTGACGGAGGTTCTCTAGAAAGATTCGATATCAGGCTGAGCTGATTGAGATATTCCTATTTGGTCCAATCTGGCTAGTGGGAGGCATTGACCGCGTCCAGTTACTATCCTGCTGACAAAGACGTACGTACCTAGTCGGCGATTTAGCTTTAGATTAGAAGAAATCCACACGATATTGTACCGGAACGATTGTACAATATCGTGTGGATTTCTTCCTAACAAGTTAAACCACTTCCATCTCAGATTTCGTCATCACTTACGAGGTGTAATTTAAGTCCTGGGCTAACTTGTAGTGAATAAAAAATGCTTACCAGATTGATGGTAACGATAAGCTCATACTGCTGGTGTTTGTGACCCTTCTTCTTCTTCCCCTGAGGTGTTTTGACGGCAGCAGCCGCAGCCGCCGCTGCCTGCTTCGGAGGGGCTGTCTTCGCAGCTCCTTTCTGCGCTGATGGCTTAACCGGCGTTTTTGGACCTCCCTTGGTCGCCGCACCTGTATAAAAAGATAGTGACAATGAGTGGGATAGGTACACATTTTTAAATAAAGATTACACTGTAATAAGTTATCAGATCAGGTAGAAAACACAGCTTTTATGTCTGACTTCGCATGTCCTAGTCCTACTTAAATCTTTATTTTAAGTTCACTACAAACTCTACGCCTATGACAAATGTAACGCTCCTTTCACACGGCAGTCCAGTTTTGCAGGACCGGCTTTATACTGTATCCTGCAAAACTGGACGCTGTGTTCACACGACAGGATCCAGTAAAAAGCTGATCCAGCCAAACTGTACTGCCGTGTGAACACGGTTGCATCCTGTTTTTTGATCATTCCTACGCCGGTCATCAGGTGAAATTGAGTGAATACTATCCTAATATTCTATTGGTATTATCGGCGTCGGCAGCGAAATAGAAGATTCTGGGTTCATCCTATTCTGTCACAACGCTCGACTTTAGGTATTTTTCCGAATCTTATGAGCAATTTGAGAAAGTTTTTCAATTTTACAATAAATAGAAGGGCGGGAGCTGCCACCACTCAACTATCCCGCAAAAAACCGCATGCAGGAAGCCGTGTGAATACTGCTATTGAAATATGTGTAATTAAAAGTGATCCAGTTTTTTACTGGACTACGGATCCAGTTTCTAGTGACCGAATTGCACAATTCAACCGGATCGGATTTTTGCAGGATCCCGCTTGCGGGATGCTCATGTGAACGCTAGCATATAAACACATTCGCCATCAAACGGGATCCTGCAGAAAACGGGATCCTGTAAAAAACTGGACTGCCGTGTGAAAGGAGCGTAAGCCTTACATTTGGCTAATAATAATAGGCCGTTGGATATTAATAAGAATCATATTTAAAATCACGCTTTACCAGCCTTATTGTTTTCATGGTTAGGTAATACGGCACTGATTTATTTATAATGTTTACCAAATGGCAAACACGAACCGGTGATATCAAACGTCTTGCAGGGAGCTTCTACTTTCAAGCGGAGAGACCTCCTTATATGTCTATTAAAGGTTACTAATGATGAAACGATGCTCTGGTATCTATTTCAGCATCAGTGTGTCAATTAATGTCAACGCCAATACACTAAAGCTAGCTGCATCCACGTATATAATATTTTCAATATTATTGACAATATGTAGAGAAAGATTCCCTTAACCTTTATCACGATGCAAGTCATAGACGGGCAATACGGCTGTATTATTTTCTTATGATCATATTGCCAATATTATTGCGTGTGTGCTGGCTTTTTAAGCAACTAATCACAATTTTATAAACAATATTATCGTATGTGCGTATAGCCTATGAAAAAACTATTCTGTTTTGATTTATAGAACTAACAATACCTTTTTGGCTGGTCGGCGTCGCTTTTTGACCCGAAGCATTCTTTTGATTGACGTGCCCGCTACCGTCCGCCGGCTTGTTCCGAGCCTGCCAACAATATGGAAATGTTAGAGAAATATGAAAAACGTCGCACTAGCCTTTGTACTAGCTTGTGGCAAACAATCGAAAAATAAACGGATCACACCGTCTTTATTCAGTGTTGAAATGATTTTGCATTTTCATGACTGCTTATGATTGGTTCCAATTCACGTTCCTGCTAATGATTATGGGCATATCGAATACAAATTCGTGTTCGTTTTAATATGTGAATAGTAAATAAAATTTCAAGAATGAAATTTAAAAAATGCCATAAAGGTCAGAGATTATATCACATGCGTACGTAATGAAAACAAAAATTCATATGCATTGCCTATATAAAAAGCTCTAAGTTCTTAGATTTTAAGGATTAGTATCTAAGCAGAAGTTAAGCGCAAGCTTATCTCGTATACTACTTGAGTATAAAGAAGTCAAGTTACGCTGTCTAATTTTTTATTACGTATATAGAGATCACTCTCTATGCTCTATGAACAAAGCATTACAGGCAGAGGTAGTACATAAAACGAAATTTTCGATTAACTTAAATTTTATGGGATTATTAATTATTCATAACAATAACTAAATGAGGATCTATCTACCCGTAACCCAAATGGACCCCCACCCGACAATATCGAGAAAAAGTCTCATAACACTTTTTTCACCTTAGTTACTTTACACTCATGAGTTTGACGGCCGAGTGGCGCAGTGGGTAGTGACCCTGCTTCTGCGTCCTAGGCTGTGGGTTCGATTCCCACATCTGGAAAAATGTTTGTGTGATGAGCTGAAGACTGAGAACATCCATTCTCAGTCTTCAGTGTCTGGGTGTTTATATGTATATTATAAGTATTTATGTATAATACATATTAAAATATTCATCAGTTATCTTAGCACCATAACACAAGCTACTTACGAGTACGCTTACTTTGGGGCTATATAGCGATGTGTGTTATTGTCCTATAATATTTATTTAATATTTATAATATTTATTTACTCATATGCAGGCATCGTGCGATTTGGAACTTCGTTCGATTTGTAGACACAAAATACCCCTAAAAACATTGACATATTAATACTATGGACTTCGGGTCAGCGATAAAAAGTGTCCGAACCAAAAGTAAGCCAAAACGCGAAATGACTTCCAATCGCAATTCAGTCTCATATTAGCTGACTGACAGAATACACGTCAATAATGTCGTAATGTATTATAAAAAACTTGTAAGAACTACCCGAGTAAGGTGAGAAAAGAAGACGGTGTACCATATTTTCAGTAAGTAAATATTTACTGATGATTTTAAAGTATTATTTTGCTTAGAAACAGGCTATTTTATTAAAAATTTAATAAACTATAGAAACGAATTGCATAACCAACCAAAATGAACAAAAGTATCTATCTGTCTTTTTCCCATACGCTACCCGCGTATAGGATAGAAGGAGTGCAATATGTTTATCTAATTAACCACATTTAGTTCGGATATGCCGTGAGCAATAGAATGTTTTAGAACAACGACTGCATAGAGTTATTTTGTTGTTTAACATTTGAATTATTTAATTACTTAATTTTTGAATGAAAAAATAATTTGATTATTTTCAATTAAAAAATTTTTATTTTTATGTCAACTTTTATTTTTTATGTCATGAATATTAATCCAATAACTTTTACCATAATGGTATATTAATTTGATAACTATAAGAATTATCTACATGAAATTAGGAACAGTTATTTAAAAAAGTGATCTACGTCATTGAAGTAAAAAAATATATTTTTAGTTTAATTAAAAAGAGGAAAATATCGAGAACTTAAAATTTCAAAGTAAAGAAGTATGTCGAGTGGCATATCATTTTGTACATTAGTGGATTTGGTTTGTAATTAATTATTATTATAACTAATTATTATTTTATACAAGAATATTTAAACAACAATTATTATTTGGTACAAGATTTATCCCAGCATATAGAGGTCAGGGATATGTAAATATAAATTAAAATTTGCTGTAAATATAATATATAAATATAAGATGCCAAAAAAATTTGAATAGCTTTCAAATTTTTTTGGCATCTTATATTTACCGACTCCACACCATTTATGTTGTCCTATTTTCACGAGAAGCTGTCATGTCAAAAAAAGGGTGCCATGGTAACCGTCAATCGCAGCTGATTACTTATTGCATGCAATTAGACCGTTGCAAATTAGACTGTATAACAATACGATAAGACATACATTACAATGTTATTTTGTGTATAAAAACATAAATACATCCTAGTGTGTATAAAATATCTTGGGACACTTTTGACGTAAATTTTGCATTAGACCCGAAGTCCATAGTATTAATATGTCAATGCCTAAAAATATTTAATGCCGCTTGTTGCACATTTGCATGTTTACGATCACCGTATTCATTGAAGATGTCATACTAAGGCTCAACTCATATAGAAAGCGACTCGTGAAATTCGTTGAATACAAATAGAATGTTTGTCTCTATTTCCAAACCATTAACGGTAAAAAGTGTGTTATTTATATATGGAAAATACAACTTTGTACCATAGTAATAGAAAAATTTGCTTTTCTTATAAAAGGCTCTGCGCCGAAGTCAAGGCTTATAACATCGTTAATTCGTACGTCGAAAAAAGATATAACAAAACAATGAATTTTACTATACATCTCTATAGGTAGTCGTAATATTGCTTGAAGTTCGTAATTTATTGAAGCCATTTCCGCTGACGAATCGCTGGATTTCGGCAGATTATTTTAATATGGTCGTTAATAGCGTACTTATAGGTAGATTATTTGTAAGATCTGATGCATTAAGTAGATTTATTATCGAATGGACCCTGGCTATATTTAATATCGATTAACAAAATTGATGGGAAGTTTTAAAATATTCTGAGGTTTCACTGTGACATTCATCAAACAATAAAGATATATTTTACGTGCTAATCACGAATTTAAAACAATATAACATTGCGTCCTAACCTTCATAGTGATTGAATTAATTTACTTATAAATACAATAAAACCCACATGACGTGATGTCGCAGGCAAAATAATTTTATATTAAATGAACATGTGAAGTCTAGTTTTATCCATGAAAGAAATGGCAAACGCATTTGCAAGTGCGAGGCTATAATTTTTTTATTTGTTGCTAAAAAGTATATTGAACTTTTAATAAACATTAAGAAAAAAGTTACCAGCATTTTATTTTATAAATATCATTTTAGAGTAGTTGTTGCTCGCCATTTTATTCGCGTATAGCACACAACCTGATGTTTTACGCGAATATTTGAATCTGATAGAAATAGTTTGTACAATTTGACTGGTAGTTTGGGAGATTAACGCGTTAGAAAACACTTTTCCGTTAAATAATATTAGTATAAATAATGGTAACCATACCTAGTGAGTTGCGTGTCAAATTAGTACGACCCAGGTATCTAACCCTATCGTTAACATAAATAAATTAACTTACTGATTGCTAAAATGTGATAATGTGCTACCTTGTTTAATGAAGTATTGGTACATAGATAAACGAATGGTTGAATCTAATTGTTAGGATACAGTTACTAATAAATAAAATGACCAACTGATAGTTGAAATCTTATACCAATCTCCTCTGTTAAGTCAGTAAACGGCATCTAGATAGATATAAGTCCATGGTTAAAGCTAACTATGTAATGGCGTTCATTAAGTTTTCCATTTAATTATAAAGTGCACTTAGCTTCGTTGTTCGCTAAATGCTTCTGTTATTACTTGCTACAATTTTCATTTTTAGAGTTCGGTACACAGTGGAAATTCCATTCAGAATTGTTCTGTACTTCCTAGCGATGCCTCGCGATTTTATCGCCGTGGACCCCGTTCCCGTAAATCTATGCTTTAAAAAATTTAAAGCTATGCTTTAATCCAGGTTGTATTCTATCTATTAGATAGAGTACATTCGTTCCCGTAGCTCAGTTGATCAGGCGGCGTGTAGGAACACCGTGGGGTTTTAGTCGGTAAGAGGCCGACACGACCCTCTGGCTCCCCCTCATTGGCGAGAAGGTATTCATGAGGATTTCCCCACGAAAGGGTATATTCTATCTGCATTCCAATCCTCAGTTAATAATGCGGCGTGAAAGGGAAACAAACATTCACATTTCGCACAACACAAATTTTCGCTTTTATTGTCTATGGCTGCGAAACTTGGGTTCTAAAAAAAGAAGCAATAAGTAGGCTGCAAACATTTGAAATGCTGATGAAATGAACAGGAAAATGCTCAAGATCTCTTGGCACAGCTTCACACCAAATATCAGGGTACTGGAATTAATGAATGAAAAAAGAGAACTTATGTCTACTATCAAGCGGAAGAAACTTCTTTGGACACCTGCAGAGAGGTGCCCAGTTTGAGTAATCTTGGAAGGGAAGATACTGGGCAAGAGAGCACCTGGTCGTCAAAGAAGGTAATGGCTGGAAGACATAAGAGAGTGGACCGGACTCGATTACCCACAATTAAAGCGAATTTCGGATAATAGGAAAGCTTTTTGCATATTGACCGCCAAACTTTGTTCGAAAGATGCACCAAGTGATGATGGTTATTGTCTAAATCTGATTCAGGATATTTTAAGCAGTATTAAATATATATAATTGTAGCAATTAATGTCCAACTTTCGCTCTAGGGTAAGGTTTCGTTCCCAGCAGGCATAAGAAGCCCGACGGAAGAGATATGATGTGTAAAACAATATTGGCCAAAGATTATTCGCTCAGTCGCAGCGAACTTATCTTTAATAGCAATTCTTCAACAGACACAGTTAAAGACTTTTAGGAATTACACATTAAATTACATTTTATTAACATTACATTACACAAAACAATTATACCAAATAAACATGGTTTCAAGTCTTGCATTATAATTAATAAGATTCCCACAGCCTAGTTTATTCAGTATACTCAAAGGGATATCAACGTCAAATTTTCCGCCGCTTCAAGCGACGGGTGTGACAACATTGTAAGCCTTTTAATTTATGCGGCGCGCTTCCAGTCGTGACGCTGATTTCATTGCGGTTAATTACCGCACGTATCGTACATTGCAGCGGTTTTGTATGGGAGGGCTATTTTGCATTTTGCTGAACTAAGTAAGTAAGTAACTATAATATATGCCAGTCAGTGACTGAAATTGCCAGCCATTTGCCATAATAATATAAAAGCTGTTAGTTTGTCAGCCCGTGCTTCTACTATGTATAAATACAGTAGGCTACTTTTAAATGTTTGTCATAGCGGTCACTGTCGATCATCTAAGTGTAAAAGGTAAGGGCTTTCACCCGTGACGCTGATTTTATCGCGGTTAATTACCGCGCGTATCGTACATTGCAGCGGTTTTGTATGGGAGGGCTATTTTTCATTTCGCTGTACTAAGTAAGGACTATAATATATGCCAGTCAGTGACTGAGATTGCCAGCCATTTGCCATAATAATGTAAAAGCTGTTAGTTTGTCAGCCCGTGCTTCTACTATACATATATAAATACAGTAGGTTACTTTTAAATGTTTATTATAGTGGTCACTGTCGATCATCTAAGTGTAAAAGGTAAGGGCAGGTCAGTCGTGACGCTGATTTTATTGCGGTTAATAACCGTAATTTAAAGTATGGAAGGGCTATTTTGCATTTTGCTGAGCTACGATGCTTCCATACGTATTAACTGTATAATATGGTCTAACAGACAGAGATAGACATTGTTCTTTTATAAAATGTAAAATATCGTTAGCTCATGCACTTACTTTACCATAGGTTAATAGTAGATACAGTAGACAACTAAACAGTTTAATTATAGTGGTGCTACCTCAACCAATGTGGTACCGATAGAGGGCAGACAACAAAGGTTCTGACTTTTATATTGGTAAGTAAGGGCGCGTTTTTAGTAATGACGCTGATTTTGTTGCGTTTAATTACCGCTCATATTATATATTGCAGCGATTTTGTATTTTAAGGCTAATTTACATTTTTCTAAGCTACGAAACGTCAATGCGTATTTTCCTGTGATAGTAAGTTTCATTATTTTACAAAAGTTAGATTGTTATTTCACCTCAAAATATATGTACAAAAGGTTCCAATAGCTTTTGAAAGTTACTTTTTATATTGAATATTATATGAAATATCTAGTATATATTTTATAATATAATATTCTGTGTCTCGTGGTAAACAGATATATATAGTCTTAAACAAGAATTAATCTGGTTATTATATTTTCCTTTTACAAATCCTAATGTTCCAGAGATTAGCGCGTTTAAAGAATCAATCTCTTCCGTTTTATATCATTATGGTAGATTAAATTTTAATAAAGAGTTCTAAAGCAAATATAAAAGTTTTTCAAAAATCACACTCCATTCGTAAACGAGCGATGAACTGGGATCGATCTCTCAAGAGGCCCCAAAGATAGCGTTTCTCTGATTTAAAAACTTTCACGCCGTCGTCGAAAGCCCTCGGGAAATAAAGAAATAATGGACGACCCTCGAGTGTCTATATTGATTGCTCTGTAGCCTGGGCTGTACGAAGTTAGTGCTAAAACTTTTTTAGTCTGTATTTCATAATATAGCACATATCTAACACACGCAGGCAATATGAAAAAATAAAGTACTTATTTATCATTAGATTTATCGGTTTATATAAAAGGCAACCGTTATTGACTGACTCATATAACAACGCACAGCACAAACGGAATACTGATGGATTGTGCTAAAATTTGGCACATTTTATTATAATGCAAGCATATGCTAAGAAACGATTTACCAAATCTCTAAACTAAAGGGGTAAATATACACCAATACACCAATTTGCACGCGGGTGAAGTAGGGGGCGTCCGCAAGATTATTTTTTAATTGACGAAATAAGATGGCTTATCTAGTATCATATTGTCTAATTGTACTTTTGAAAAGCATAGCTTATACAAAGGACAATACTTTACAAATTTGTAAGGAACAAGTTCTACATCATGCTGCCCTGAGGCGTAGGTGTTTTACCTCAAGTATCTGTAAACCGGTAACCATTCCCTTCAGACTGGCATACAGCATTCTGATTGGTAGCATAAATATGGCTAGTAGTACTTTGATGAATTTGGTCTATCCTAAACTCTAGTACTACTATTAATAACTATTTTATTAATTATTATTAATCGCCAAAAAAATGATTGTTTAGTATTTCACATACATACGAATGTATGTCGGGATTTTTTCAAAAATACTCCGACGTGTGCAGGTTTTAAATTCTGTTATTTAACTGCATATTTTTAGGCAAGGTTAAATAAGTATAAAACATTAAATATATTATTCTAATTGACGAATACCGGAAAAATGCAAACATTCATACTTTAATTATACCTATTCACAGTTTGAATACAGAATGTCTTTTTAAGTCGTTTAAGAAAATGCTCTTTTATTAAACCGAACGTTTCCCGCTCTCGGTCAATGGAAGGCAAAAATATGTACATAACAAATTTATTTTTAACCAATTTTACCGTTTCGTTTAAAGAAAATTATGAGTGACATTCGCTGACAATTTTAAGAAATGATCAAAGAAAATAGTAATTAAATTACACACGCCAGGACTGGGAGAACTTTGAAGAAATATTAACGAACCAAAATGAACTAATTAAGGCAATAATGCTCACTTGGCAACTTGGCCAACTGTAGAGAATATAAAACCGGGCAAGTGTGACTTGTTTAGTGGAAGTTTTCATTTCTTATTGTTGCTGTGGTTCGCTTATGTATCTTCGGATCACGAAATCTTGGAATCGAGTCTTTGGTCGGGCAAGGAAATATTGAGTTTTTATAATTCGCAAGAATTTCCTATCCCAATTTTGGGACTTGGTGATATTACACCCCTGTGCTTCAAGAGTACCGGGGTGTTAAACTTCCATTTCCGGTCATTAACATTAAAATCTGATAGTGACTGTTACAAGAATCAAATTATATTCCTATGTTCGCGAGCTCGATTCGAGCAGCGTGGTGGGAATAAGTTCTAAATATTCTGCCATAAGGAAACACACCTGCAGTGGATTATAAAAATAGTTTAATTATATTTCGATGGAACCACTAAATCAAGACAGTATTTATTGTTATATAGTTTTCTAAAATTATTTTCGCATTTCGCCTGTGTAATGAAACAAATTTGGGACATCAATTAGACAGTTAGTTACAAAGTCTATAACGGACATATAGTTTGGCCATTTTATTAAAAAAAATAAACGTAAACCAAGGACCGGTATGTGTAGGCGGACGAGTAAATTTTCTTCGGTCGTATCGGTGGCTAAACTTTAGATAGAAACCATAATACATGCAAGTTAAAGTGTTGGGTACACGTATCGTAGCTTTAAATGCCTAGGCTTCGTTCATTGACTTTCAGTAATAAACTCCATGACAAGTTTTGGCAAACATCTATTCGCGCTTCGCAGCGTTTTGTCCTTTATAAACAAAAGCCCGCTTGCGTAGCCCTGACACCGAAGACGCCTGGGAAATCCAGAGCGAGCATTACAACTATTTCTGAACAACTTAAGCATCACATTTCCACGTTTATGCAATAAAATATTTACCACGACTCATCCTCACATTATGATAATGCCAACTTTTTGGCACAATGGAATATTTTCGCAAGCTCGATTTATAAACTGACAGCCGTGCGCTATGAAAAAAAGACGCGAAATAACAAACCTATTCTTTCAGCAAGACCTACGTCGTAAAGTAATGAAGGCGAATGCGCGGACGATAAATGTTTTTATTGCTGGAGTAATAAATATCAAAATACCGTGCAACTTTTGCCGTTGAAAGCCGCAAATTTATTATTTGATAAATTATCGTGCGGTCGCCGTAGCAAAAGTTATTATACTGATCCTGCTATACTACGCTAATTTCTTTTTAGTCATCTCAATAAATACATTTTTGTGTTATGAATTCTGAAATAGATTTTACTTTTAGATAATGACTCCACAAGCAGTGAGATACTTTTTTATTATTATGTTGGCTATTAATGTTTTTTCAATTTCCTGCGGGCCATCTGCACCCCCAAAGGATAAAATGTCCCCTCTAAGTTCTTGTATACCTAAGGGTATTATTGTATAACTAACAATATTATTGTTATTTAGTTAAATTATTTGAATGTATGTTTCTGTATTTATTTTATTGCAATCCCATCTCACACAATTAATGTTCTCCTATAGAAAGGGTAGACATCACTTTTAGTGAAAAGGTCACCTTTAGCTTTTTTTCATAGCTCTTAATGTATTGTACCTTCTTTTTATTTTGTATAATGTAATGTTGTTTTAAAGTTTTTTAAATAAAATAATTATCTACCGTCTCTGCAATAGGTATATTCGAATATTCCTAAACAATTTGAAAAGCAGCCCTATAGTGAACCGTTAAAAATATATGATAATGTTGGTGATGATATTTAAATAAGGAAATATTTTGAAATATTTAATAACACAATTGACAATTTTATCAGTGCATCACTATATATTATAAATCAAAGTCCCCTCCGCGTCTGTCTGTCTGTTCGCGATAAGCTCAAACACTACTAAACGATTTTCTTGCGTTTTTCATCACTAGATAAGAGTGATTTCTGACGCATCTTTAAGTATACAATATGTTAAGATTTTGTATAAATTGGCTAAAATATGACCGTAAATGACGCAATATTATGTAGAAAATTGTATTTTATTGAAATAAAAACTGGCAACAGTTAAAACGCAACGTGTGATATGCACGGGGATCTGAACTAACCTGACAGATTTGTGAATATTTTCATTTTCGTTTAGAATAAATCTAACCGCGAACACCCGTTGCAACAACACACGTGCTGAAAAGCTCATTTTTGCCAAATATTACTGTTTATATTTCGTCCGCTTTCATGGACCGCTTCCTAATCTATTTGAGATATTTTAAAATAACATTTGGAAGGATTGTTCCTCTTTATAAAGACTACAAAAAAGTCTACGACAAAATAAATATATGTTTTAAGGATAATTTGCTATACTCTTCCTTAAAAAATATCTACTAATATTATATAAGAATTTTCCAGTAGTCCAGATTTGAAAGTTAGTGGTTTTATAATATGTTCTCTGAGAGCACATTAAACTGTCGGTCTCGGTTATTGTCATTAACATCTGATAGTCATCTTTAGAGAGTCAAACGTTATCAGCCTTTAGCCTGTCCACCCGCATTTGAGGTGGGGTATAAGGTCCACATGTTCCCTGGGTATAGGAGAGAGGTGTCTGTCTTTGCCTTATAGGAATTGATTAATTTCCCAGAGTTATGTCGTATAAAACGTTTTAGTATATTGTTAGCAATTGGCTGATTAAAAATTTTATAAATAAAAAACATCCAATGTTCTTGATGATAGCTTTTTCTGTAGGCCTAACAAAGAGAAACAATCCTTTCTAAAAGGATTTTTGTTGTTGTGAAGGATTATAATTACGTTATTATTTTAGATCTCCAATCGTTTAGGCAGCTTTTTCAACTAAAGCTACTAATTTGCGCGATTCTTCCAATTATCAATATATCAATATATTTGAAACTTCAACAAATTATATGCCAAAAACATTCTCAGCAAACACTCTTTCAAGAAACCGCATGAAAATTCGTTTAGTATTTTTTTGACAGACGCGGCAATGCACTATTTAATATTATATAGTGAGAGTAATAATGTTGATATGAATTTAGTGAAATAATCAACTCAGTTGTAACGTTTCTAATATGCGAAAGTTAGTTAATCAATCACGTCTGAACGGATTTGAATGACTAGCGCAGAAACAGACTGTGACATTCTGATAGGAACGCGTGATGAAACTGCGGAGTACATCTTATTCCCCTAAAGTTCAGTTACGTCAATTTAACACAAAATGCGTTAAAACAATAGTATGCTTTTTAAAATGTATAGAATCTACAAAGCTATGTAGGTATGGTTGTTGGCAAGGGTGGCATTATCGCTAAGCGTGATCTCTTTCCAGTATCCCTTTTACATAACTATAAACCTCACGTTTAATATGGGTGCATACATTTGCATTATTACGATGTTTAATCCTCGTATATTCGTATGTATATGTACATTTAATAATTTTGAAAATACCACATGGGTATCTACTCGTAAGTACTTACGAAACGGGTTCGAATAATTATTACGGTACGAATCTATAAGTACCTACGGTAATTAATTTGATGAGGAAAGAATCTGAGATAATATTTTCGGAAATGGACATTTTGAATATCTTTTAGGTTTTACTGGAACTAGACCTAAGCAAATTAGTTTCCCGATATTAGTTAAACGGTCCTTATGAAATTGAGTCCGGTACCTAAACCGTTCAAAAAAAAAAAACATAACATCACGCCTATATTACCCAGAAGGGTGTGGCGGAGGTGTAGTACACCCACATTTCACCTGTTATGTTTAAGTCCCATGGGATAGGGGGTGAGCCTATCGCCATCCACCGGGCACAAATCAAACTCCGTGCTGCTATTCAGAACTTCCTAACGGAAAGTTCACAAATAACACTTTGCCCGACCCGGGAATCGAACCCGGGACCTCGCAGTGAGAGGCGCATACGCTAACCACTAGACCAACGAGGCAGTTAAACCTTTCAAATTATTAATATCATTTACAATGCCCCCTGCAATGTTTACTTTCATTTTATTACAGTTTTGCTATACTATACATGTCTTCACTGTTTGTTAATGGATACAAACAGTGATCACACTCGCTAGTTTAATTTTCCAACATGGAACAAGATGGCCACTCAGTTGGTTCTGGCGCGTGCCTTGACGTCCTCGTGCTTGTTCAGCCCGAGGCCCGAAACTCGACGAGGCTAAGTCAATATTAAATAAAAAATGGTGCGTCGTTACAAAAAGAAATAAAATTAATTTAACAGTAAATAGCGATTTTTTTTAATAAAAACTTAAAAAATATTTTTAATATCGATATATTTTACTCGATTTTTTTTGAATTCTTAACTAAAGTGACACTTGTTTTGTTGGGTTATTTCGCCGTTTTGAATTTTATTATTTAATTTACAAATTAAAAACCGTGTTTTTCGCAATTACAGACCACTCAAATTGACGATGAGCAAATAACAAGTAAGTATTTTGATTTTTCTTTTTATTTATTTTCCGAATTTCATTGTCAAATTTCGTGAAACCTCTACCTTACTCTACACTTCAAAGGAATTTGTTAATCAATCTTTTTTAGACATTGTCTGTCTATACATATATCAAATTACCAAAAATACTACCTATTGAAAAGAAAACAACAGAAAAAACAATGTTTTAACTATTTTATGACTGTATATCTGTTCGCTCTAATATCCTGAAATAGAAATACAGAATACTTAGAATTTTAATATAAGTTATTCGAAAAAAAAATCACGCTAATCTATTTACGGACTTTTGCTAATAGAAAATAGTATTTTTATTGGAATTGTAAAGTAAAGTTGACGCATTGGTAGGCGCGTAGGATTTGTGAAGGTCTTGGGTTAGATTCCCGGCTGGACTGATTGACATATTCTCACTAGGTTTGGGTATGTATTGTCAAAGACTTCGTCCGTGGCTAGTTACAACCCTGCCCACAAAGACGTATCCCTAAGTTGTTTAGCGTTCCGGTACGATGTCGTGTAGAAACTGGAAGGGAAGTACATTTCATCTTACTGCTAATAAGTTAGCCCTTTTACCTTAGACTAGAGGATGTTCGCAATTTCACATCTCGTTCTCGTAATAATTTTGGGATAAAATGTTGCCCTTGTGTTATTCTGATTTGTAAGTTATATTATTGTGAAGTTTTATCAAAATCCGTTCTGTAGTTTTTTCGTGAAATAGTAACAAACCTCCATACATACATAAGAACTTTCGCCTTTTATAATATCAGTAAGGATTGCATCGTCACTTGCGATGTGCGATTGCAGTAAGGGCTTATCTTCAGTGAATACAAAACATTATGCTTCAATATTCAACTTACGAAATGCTACTTTTGCGGAGAGGACGACACTCTGAGGCATGCGAGTGTCTGGCTGCACGGATCTGATAGTGGTGGCACAGGTAAAAACAGGGATGTTAACTCTGAAAACCTGATACCGAGAATGTTAAGCAGCGAGGAAGAGTGACAAACATATGCGAAGATGCGAGAAATAATGCGAAGAAGGTAGATGGAAAACTCTGAAAGAAGGAGAAGAGAGAATACGGCAGATGATTGGCATGAAGAAATGTAGTGCGGTTCTGTGCCAACCATGGAGTCCAGAGGAGGTCGTTTTAGTCCGTGCAAGACGGACATACCCTGCTGACAAGCAGAAATCCAAACAACTTTTCTCCTCCTCACATTAAAAGCAAAAAATTCAACATATGAAATTAACTTTCTTGTATTTGTCATTTCATAAATTGTGAATAGAGTCGTGACATAAACCGCATGCATACGGTCGATCCGCTTTTCAAGTTGAGAATTTAATATCCAACTTGTATTGTGAAAGTTTTTATTGAAAACAACGTCGAACTTGTGTTTTCACTATACGGCGCTGGAATAGGCGGCAATATTCATTCTGTGCTGCAAATCCGATTTGCGAATGAGAGGATTAAGTATTTTTATAATGAAAAAGAGTACCATTATATTTTAAGCTATGAATTATTATGTAAGTACGTTAGGGTATTCATTAACTTTTTTTAATCCTGTACTTAGTATTTAGCACAATTTATTAATGTGTTATATCAGATTATAAATATTTATTAGTTTTTATAAAATAAGCTTAATCATTTTTATCTAGTGCCTATAATATATATATATAGTGCCTATATATATGGCTATAACTTCTATTATAGCTATATTATACAGATTATAATTTTTACCTATTTATATATATACCTGTTAAAATCACTGTACAGTACGTTGGTTTTTGAAAAAACACGTGAGTTTTGAAGCCCATGTATAATGGTGACAAAGCGAATGAATAGTCTAATATTATAATAAAATGTCATTAGAAAATATCGGTTTACATTTGAAGAATCGACACACTGTAAATTCTCGTGTAATAAAAAAGAAACAAGTTACAGTTTTGAAAATGATTTGGCACTCAGAAAGTTAACTAAGTATAATGTACCTACTTATATTATAATAGAACCTTCGAACGAAATGCCAAAATAATTGAATCTTCATGTTTTATAGCTAAGAACTGTATAGATTCTAGTTAAAGTTAGCATTCAAGCAAAAAGCTCATCATAGTTAGCCCATTCTTTTAAATGCTGCGATGACACAGACTCGTACAGTTACACAATCAGATACTCTTTTGTACGTTACTTTTCTCGTCCTTCTTTTTCTTTTCTTTTCTTGTTGGGGAGGAATCAAATCCTACGGATCTCTCGAAAAATAACCTCCTCTCACGGTCAGCACGATATCGTTTAGCATTACTGATAGTTCAATTCACTAAGACGCGCCCCACTATTTTTCGCGAGGGGAAACCGAAGGGTGCGGGGAGTACAGTTCGAACATCAGTCTCGAGTCGACCACGGCTCGGTGTACACGGGCTATTGTAGGTTGTATCGCTGCTGTATACCCGAGGAATGAGTCTACTAATTTTTTTACCAATATTATATTTATACTGTCAAAAAAACGTATCGTATCATGATAAACTACACCTTTAAATGTGACTTAGCCAAAGAATCATTCTTGCCCATTCTTCAGTAACTTTAATTTTTCTACAAAGGTCACTTGATTGGTTTGTTACTGCCAATATAGATTTTCCAAATTAGCTTAGCAAAATAGCTATTTGTACAGTATTTGTACTATATATACTATAGGTCAGGACCATCCTCAACACCATGGTGCACAGCTACGATGACAACGAGCTCGACCGGATCCTGGACAACGAGGATGTGGACGGTAACTCGAAAGATAATACTAATAATCGTTAATTTATTTTTGATAATTTAATTATCATATTAGACGATGGACTCTTCGACTAGTCGTTGGCCTTTTGCAGGCGACTTCTTAATATCACGGAACTAAGCTATCTGTGTCCAGTGAAACCAACTTTCCTGTTTGGCTCTATGTGGGGAGAAACATCGAACCTGCACAGTATGGGAACACAACATTAAGCAATACATAAACTTATTCCACTTTTTAAATCAGGCGACCAAGCAGATCTCAATAATTACAGACCGGTTTCAATATTGCCAACACTAAGCAAGGTCTTTGAAAAAATAGTTTTAAATCAACTGCTTAGTCATTTCACTTAAATAACTTATCTTCATCCTGACCAATATGGTTTCACTAAAGGTTGCAGTGCAACTGATGCAGGTGCTAAACAAAGAAAAACACATCTTTGATGCCGGGAAAGGTCTATTAATATAATTATTAGGTGTATTTTGTGACTTAAAAATTCAAATTCTTTAGATTTAGTTTTGAACATCAAAATCAATTATTTTCTTAAGTTAAACCACTATGAAATTAAAAATGTTGCACTTAATGCTCATTGCCTCTTATCTTAGAGATAGAATTCAAACGGTATGCATTAATGATATAAAGTCACTTTCATCTTCTAAAATGGACGTTCAACAGGGTTCAATTTATGGGGTCCTTTTCTATTTTTAATGTATATCACAAATTTACATTCCATGTTAGCGACATTTGTGAAATTGTACTGTTTGCTGATGACACATCTTTAATTTTTAAAACTGATAGAAATAAAAGTGACTTTGACGTATGTAAACCGTGCTGTATCGCATGTGTCGCATTGCTTTACTGCTAATAATTTACTATTAAATGCAAAGAAAACTAAATTCGTTGAGTTTTCTTTACGAATGTAAAAAAACTAAATAAGTCTTTAATGATAAATGGTGAAACGTTAGGAATGGAGAGTTCTACAGTCTTTCAAGGAGTGACCTTGGACTGTAAACTTCAGTGGAGCGCTCAAATAGAGTCACTGACAGCTAAACTTAGCTCAGCAGCATTTGCAGTGAGAAAAATGAGACAGTTTACCGATGTAGAAACAGCTAGACTGGTTTATTTTGCTTACTTCCACAGTTTGATGTCTTAAAATGGTAACATGATGTGGGGAAAGGCTGCTGACATAAATTCTGTCTTTATACTTAAAACGACAATTCGGTGATTTATAAACTTAAACCACGCGAGTCCTTCGAGTCAAATTTAAAGAAATAGGAATTCTTACAGTAGCCTGTCAATACAATTCAATAACCTAGTTTATGTTAAACAAAATATAAATATGTATAACCAGAAAAAGGATTTAAACGACCGTCTTCCTAGAAATGGACATAAGTTAGTCATATCAGCTTATCGCCTCCGAAAAGTACAAAAATCTTTCGTAGGATTGGGTGTACTCTTCTACAACAAGATGCCCAATTCAGTTTTAGATCTGCCATTGCATAAGTTTAAACAATGTATTAAAACTCACTTACTGAGTCAGGGTTATCATACTATCGATGAATTTTTAAATGACAAAGATGTTCAAAGGCAATTGGATAGACTTTCAACTTCACACAGGCAAGTAAAACAAATAACTTTATGTAACAACACACTTAATATTGTAAAATTGATAATATTATAAAAAGAGCAAGTTTAGTTTTTGCTGGCTTACTTCTCAACAGGGCCTGCCTTCCGAGCCGGTGGTAGAGTCACTACAAATAGTCCAATTTGACGTTTCAAAAGTGCTTGTAATAAGCCTACTTGAAATAAATGATTTTGAATTTGAATAATTTATCGGTTCTTTAATGGTTTGTTTACGTATTTAATTATTTAGGGATTAACCAATACTGCTCTTTATGGTGCAGGGTCACATTTCTTGTGGTCCCAACATCCATCTCCCATATTAGAATTTAAACTATTGCAAGTATTTTCCATATTATAAAAATATAATATAATACGTAACTGTTGTCGGCGTATATCCGACTAATTTCAAACCACGTCGCTTCACGCCGCGTTGCATGAACAAGCAAATTCATGACTAAGAACCTAGTATAGGTTCTACTAGTCTAGGGTTGCCAACCTCAAATTAAAAAAAAAACAGGATTTTAAGTTGGAAAAACCAGAACAATTCCTTTTAAAAACAGGACGTATAAATAGAGTTGCAAAAGTTAAATTAATTACAATAATCACATTTTTAAATAAAAACACTTGAGTACGTTGAAAACTAGTTATTAAAATATAAAACAAACACTTCAGTTTATAACAAATTTTTGAAACAGCACAGTACTTGCGAGTCGTGATGCCGCTCGTAGCGTAAAAATTTGAGAAGAGGTGCGTGAATCCTAAAATATAAACACCCAGGACGTTACTTAAAAACTGTTCAGGACGTCCCAGGACACTACAAAAATTAGGACATGTCCTGGGAAAACAGGACGGTTGGCAACCCTAATACTAGTCGGACATATTCCGGGGACAATGACGTGAGTTTCAGTTATTCTATCTTAACAATATCTCCCAATTTTCCAAACTATGTTTCTATGTCAAGTTCTTACGGATTTCCTCATTACTGGTTATTATGAGGTCCTGGGTTCGATTCCTGGGTCGGGTCACGGTTAATAATTCTGAGTTTTTCATTCTTCTATGAAATTTTCAATACATTACAAGCCCGGAATCGGGAAGTTAGTGGTTAAGATCACGTTAAAATACTCTTTAAATTGTCTCTACTGAGTGTCTCTGAGCATTTTATGTGGCCCATAGTACTCTTGCTAAATAGTACCACATATTATAAGCTATTCTAACGAACCCAGGTTAATTTCAAAATATGATGGTTATAATTTTGAGTCTATTTTCAATGGCGTTTTGAGTCTGTTTTGAATCACTATTTGACCATGTACGATAAGTAAACTTACTTTCGCAAGCACGGGTGTATAATATAGGTACAAACTTCACTACTCCCTAAAGTCAGTAAGGATCTTATTCTTCTCCTAACCAGTAAACCCGCTTCCATCTTAGCTTGCATCATCACTTACCATCAGGTGTACCAGAAATTTTCATAGATTTATATACCCCATATTTTATACCCGCTACAACTCGAACCTGGGACCTCACGCTCCGAAGTCGGACAGGCCATTGGAGCAACGAGGCATTTATATTAGAACAAATGACAAAGTTATTACTAACTAAACAAACAAGCTAATGTGTTGGGAACTCGTAAACTCAAACCGTCTCTAACCACGGATATAAAACAGTTATAAACAGCTATAAATCCGCCATTTTCTCCACCTCAAGGAGCTATTCGTGTACAGTTAACTGCACGTGACAGTCACTAGCCATCAAAAGTGTTGTTATTTCGCCACACTTTGATGTCGCTGCTATATTTATACTCGACTACGAAGGTTTGTAGTTGCTTTATTGAAATAGTGTCTAACCTTATAGCTGTTATAATAAGTTATTAATTCCTAAGTTCGTATCCTGGTTCCGGGTGTCTTGTGATTCATCATCATCATTATCAGAATATCAAATTTGACGACCTCCGTGGCGCAGTGGTATGCGTGGTGGATTCATAAGACGGAGGTCCTGGGTTCGATTCCCGGTGGGGCAGATTGGGATTTTTCTTAATTTGTCTTGGTCTGGCTGGTGGGAGGCTTTCGCCGTGGCTAGTTACCACCCTACCGACAAAGACGTACCGCCAAGCGACTTAGCGTTCCGGTACAATGTCGTGTAGAAACCGATAGGAGTGGATCTCATCGTACTCCTAACAAGTTAGTCCGCTTCCATCTTAGATTGCATCATCACTTAACATCAGGTGTGATAGCAGTCAAGGGCCAACTTGTAGTCGATAAAACAAAAAAATCAAAGGCCCACTACAGGGCTTGGCCTCCCTCCCACTCCTATAAGAGTGGGGATACGGAGTGTAGGGACCGGGACAGTTTAACTTCGAGGCACTGGGGTGTAATACCACTAACTTCCAGATCTCAGAATTATTGACCGTGACCCGACCCAGGAGTAGAACCCAGGACCTTATAACCAAAGACATAGGCTATCCACTAAACTAACGAGGTAATTTTATGATTACCTACTCTTAATAAAATTGGGTTTAAATATTTGTTAATATAATAAAAGTAAACACTTTGTCAGTTTGGTTGAACGCACTAATCTCAGAAATTACTGATTCGACACATTAATTGTTTCATCGCGGATTAAGCATGACTGAAATGTACCTGAAAGCGGCATCCGGCTGCCGCTTCAATCCTGGAACCGTTAAGATGATAATACAACCCTGGAGTACAGCTAGTGTAGTAAGACCTGAATTATTAAAAAATAAAGGCTGAAATTCATGTCGAAATATTACCGACTGATTTCGAACCAATACGGTGTCCTTGGTCATAAGCTCACTTCTTCATGCAACGTGGCGTGTAGCAAACTGAGACTGACGTTAACATTTATTAGCAGATTATAAATATTTATTAGTTTTTATAAAATAAGCGTAATCATTTTTATCTAGTGCCTACAAGTTATAGCCATATTATACAGATTATAATTTTTACCTATTTATATATATATCTGTCAAAATCACGTATATTTGTTTTTTTTTTTTATGTATGACCACGCATAACTTTTTACAGAGTTGTCCGATTTTGATAATTCTTTTTTTATTAGAAAGGGCACCGACTTCATAGATATGCTTAAGTAAATTAAAGCAACTAAATGACACAGTTATTTTTTACTTTTTAGTGCGTTTTGAGTCGGTTCTATTTTTGTTAAAAAATTTTATGAAAAAACACGTCAGTTTTGAAGCCCATGTACAATGGTTGCAAAGTGAATGGATAGTATAATATTATGATGAAATGTCATTAGAAAATACCGGTTTACATTTGAAGAATCGACACACTGTCAATTCTCGTGTAATAAAAAGATATATTACCGACTGATTTCAAACCCATACGGGGCCCTTGGTCATGACCTCACTTGTTCATCCAACGCGGCGTGAAGCAAACTGAGACTGAAATTAATATTGTAATAATATTGAACATACTTGCGATGGCTTAAATTTTAATATAAACCATGTATTATTCTATACTTTTTATGTTTCTTTATATATTCAAAGTTAAAAGTCAAATTACGTTTATTCAGTAAAAACAGTAACTATATCCATAAATTATATTCAATAAATGCAGCCATATTCTAAAATTTAGATAAAAAGAAAATATAAACCTATTTAAACCTCAATTTGGTTAAACAGACTTTTTGTTTTTCCTAAATGGCTTGCTCTCGAACTTCTACGATAGAATTTAAGCCGAATTTAAGCCGTTCCACTGCTGAATATGCTAACGGTATGTACGTACTAGAATTAATGGACGCATTTAAAATCAGGCACCCCGATACCCAATCCACCCCGCTCTCCCCTAGCATGCATTGCATACTAAGTACCCGCAAAGGCCTTTATACCAGTTTTATTTACATACGAGTGCCGAGTGGTTGTGGCTAAGTTATATTAATCGGTGAGTTTGGTTAATCCAATAGTTAGATCTAATCTAATATAACTGCCTCGTTGATACAGTGGTAAGCAAATGTAGCTTCAGTTCGCGCGGATCTGATTTCGAGTTCTTTCACGGTAAAAATTCATAGCCCGGAGGAAAGGAGAATGCCAGACAATGTATAGGACTTTAACCCACTAGCAAAAACATATTTTACAAGAATGTATTATGCATCATTTTATTGCATTTTTTTACTTTTTAATATAAATTACATTCAAAAGTTCTAGAAGTCGGAGTATTTGATATGAGTCTAACGTTGGTTATCGTCCATTTCCGTAAACAACCACATAGCACAGCCGTCACACTAACATGACAACCGGAAAGCTTCATTAAATACATTTCTAAACAGGCTTAACGACTGTGGATACTAGTCTTTTAGAGACCACTTTTAATGAAAATACAATAAAAACGGTTTAAAAGGCTAGTTAGTACCCAGTGCAACAATAAAGATTAAAAAATGCGTAAACAGTGTAAATTTAAATACTTTTTTAACAGAATTTTATTCCGATGTCCAACAGTAAAAATGGCTTCTTGTAAAACATTTATATAAAAATAGAATATTTTTAGAATATAAGCAGTTTGTGTTCTTTCTGGGTTAGGATCTGGCATTCTCCTTTGGTGGTATTCACACCCCTGCGAAGACAGTACATGAAGCCGCCAGTCCCGTAACATCTATAATTAATCTTTAAAGAATCTAACATTAACACCCAAAGCCCCCAACTCGCACAGGAGCTGTATGGTGGGTCTAAGCTCGAAGTCCTGTCTCACATACGAAGGAAAACCTGGACTTTTAGTGGTCTGTTCATACTTCATAGGCTGAGTAATTATGTACCTAGCAGAATTAATGGACGCATTTAAAATCCTGATACCCAATCCACCCTGCTCTCCCCTGGCCTGCATTGCATACTAAGCACCCACACTCGCCTTCAATAACCGTTTTATTTACATGTAAGTTTTATTGCGAATATTGTAACTAAATGATATCAATCGCTAATCTTGGTTAATCTAAGTTAATATTAGTACTGCATATGCTAACCACTGTATACCCAGTAGTCAGTCTACGTGACTTTAGATTAAGAGGTGGGTTCGAGTCCAGGATCCCGTTATGAGATACTGAGCTTTTCTTTCTTGGTGACAATTCTTAGCTCAAAGTAAGGACACTCCACGCCTAGGAAATCAAGATAGCCTATCGGTCCCGGTTATTATTAACAACATCTCATAGTGATAGTTACAAAGTCAAACCTTATCAACGTTCTCCCGCCAACCCGCGTTGAAGAAACGTGATGAGTCTTAACTGCAAACCCACTCTTCTACTTATAAAGTGCCTGACCCTGTAATGGCTTATTCAAATAAGTATGTTAATAAAGCTAAGGTAAAAAGCTTAGCGATCACCACACGATTTCGAGTTTCGCAATCGCAAAACATTTCGCAGCATGCCCTTGGTCTTACAGTAAAGTGTTAGGCAAATCTTGTTTCCGATGAATTGTCAGCAGCAGCCATGACGTGAGAAGTTGGTACTGTTACACCACAGTGCATTGGGGAGTAGTGAATTGGTTTTGGTCAAACAGTCTGATAGCGATGATGAATGATAAAACTAGATCACAATAAAAATTCTTTTAAGCGCAAACATGGAAGTTTTATGAGCAAGCCGGCTGCTTCTTGGGTTCTGACAAATTACCTGATAACTTTTACGTTTTTACACGTTTCAGGTTCAGGAAAGCTAAACTTCGATTCATTCGTGCGAGTAGCAACACACTTCCTAAACGAAGATGACGAGGCTCTGCAGAAAGAACTCAAAGAGGCTTTCAGACTCTACGACAAAGAAGGTAAACTTAGACGCAAACTTCTTTCATAATGTTAATCCACGTAATAAATAAAAGACTTACGAAATTTACTAACCTTTTGTAATTCAAGTAATAAATAAAAGACTTACGAAGTTTTCTCAATAAATCACCTGAGATAACAAAATAGGATAAGGATAAAAACATGATTTTCATTTTTATTTAATGTCTATCTACTCAAGAGCAGCGCTAGTTTCCTGAAATACTGAACGGATTTCCATATGGAATTCGTTGTTTCAGATTAGGCAAAAAATGAACTGATAAAAATTTTTGTTTCATTAAAATTGGAGTTAGTAAAAATAAATTCATAAAATCGTAGTTTCAGGACTCTTCTTAAACAAATAAATATTGTTGGAAAAAATCCAACAAAATAACTGATAATATAAATTGATTAAACTAAGAAATAAAAGACTTTTTCCAATTCCATTTCCACGTAGCTAGTTACCACCCTACCGACAAAGACGTATCGCCAAGCGATTTAGCGTTCCGGTACGATGTCGTGTAGAAACCAAAAGGGGTGTGGATTTTCGTCCCACTCCTAACAAGTTAGGCCGCTTCTATCTTAGACTGCATCATCACTTAACATCAGGTGTGATAGCAGTCAAGGACCAACTTGTAGTCGATAAAAAAACATACCCTGGATATTTTCATTCTTTATTCGCAAATTTACATTGATTTTTTATTAAAAAGAGCGACCAAAAAGCTTCTGACTAAATGAACACCAAAAAACAGTTATTTTCGCATTGCAAATTCATTTCAATATAATTTTCTTTACGTATTCTAAAATTGTCGAAACAAAAAACTGAAATGAAATGAAAAAAATAAATGAAAATACACTTTATTGTACTAACAAATAAAAGCAAAATAACAGAAAGAAGAAAAACAAACTTGTACAATAGGAGGCCTTATCGCTAGAAAGTGTTCTTTACCAGACATCTTAAAAGAGGGTTAAGTAAACAGATGTTTTTGTGTGAAATTGTCTATATGATTGTACGTCTCCTTTTTAATAAGGGGTTAATATTCTATCTATAAAATTAGAATATTTGCGGTGTTGTTTAAACAAACATTTTTAAACAAAAAACCAAAAGAATTCTTCAGCTTTGTGTCATAAGTATATATAAGCAACGAGTACAATGTATTGTAAGATAAAATAGGGTATTTACGCTTTCACCTACATTTTAAATTTGAAAACACTGAAGTTAATGCGAAACTTTGCGCGTTAACGTAGCTCAGCTCCTTCAATTTATTGTGTCTGAGTAGAATCGTAGAATTGTTTTGCGCTATACAATTTGTTACGCTTTTTGTTTTGAGACGAAATAATAGTATAATATGAATATTCGCTCGATAGACTCCGAAGTTATGACCTGCAAAGAATTTAATGTAGTGATTCACGAATTTATAAATACTACGATTATGTGATAGTTGGATGCTGAATTTAAATTATAAACTATATCGTATAGCTCGCCAACACGAATTGCAGCGTGGTGGCTCTGAACTCCAAAATACCCTTTGGCCTTTTTTGCTAACTTTGTGACTTTCAGAGTATGGTAATAGTAGGTACGCCTTGTTGTAACGTCATTAAATTATCTATCTATAAAAATATCAAGCGACTTCGGTGGCTTTCAATTTCTGCAATCGACCGAATTAGCAAATAGTCCATTCGATTTCTTTATTTTTATTTTTTCGCTGGTATTATAAACTTATTTAATGCCGTTGAGATTGGAAATTGTATGGAACGATAATATTATGTGATGATATAGAATGATTTATGATTAAGCTGGCAAAGGTTCGAAAAATCTTAATACAGTATTTTATATTTTAGGCCTCCTTTTTGTGTTGCTTCGTTAGTTAGTTTAATTAAGTTATATCGTACGCAAAATGCTCGAAAATACATTTATTTTTTAAATCGAGACATTTTATTTGTCTCGATCCATATACAAACTTTTTTATTTACTGCAAGATTGCTCTTGGCTGCAATCATACCTGACGGTAGGTATTTAATCATGCAATCCAAAATGGAAGCCTTCTAACTTGTTATAAGTAAACTGAAATTCACATCACTTTCAGGTTCTAAACGACATCGTACTGAAACGCTCATTTTGGTGGTAGGGTAGTAACTAACCACGGCCGAATCCTCTCACCAGCCAACCTAGATCAATAAAGAAAATCTCAATCGACTCAGCTAGGAACTAAACCCGCGTATTCCGTTGCGTTGCAGAAGCAGTCAGAAGAGACTTCTATTGAGAGAAGTGATAATAATCTCCATCACATAAGACGCAACTCAAAACAGAATCGGCAAAATAAATAAATACTCCAATCGATACCATCGAAGTGTTGGCGCGAAGCCAACGGATCCACATCTGATTGAACTTGCGAAAACAATTGAATTGATCACAACTACTGACAAACAAACTGTTCTCACTTGGCCATGCTACCAGTAACTATCCCGATTTTTAGTTAAAATTGACGGGACAAGCAAACGTACAGCAAATATAACAAGCAATTAGGACAGGTCATAGCGCTACTCTGTATCGTTTTTGCCGTGATAACGTCTTACAAATCGATGAAGGCCGGGAACGCATTAAAAAGCAGAACTCATTGTCACGTCCCGCCTGTACCGAGCGGTCAAGCGAAAACAAAAAAAAGCGATAGACAGTTGCAATTGACCTAAGCGTTCTGTTTATATTGTGACGCGACAGTGTGACTCTCGAATTAGATAGATAGAGAGGGATAGAGATGAATTCGTAACTCATACCATTGAGTTATAAAACAGTGTTACAGAATAGTGCTACAGATCTTTTATAGATAACCATCGCCCGCAACGACTTCGCAGGGCATCCACAATGCGTTGTTCTACGCCCATAAATTACTAATAGTAATAGTGCCCATTCGCCAAAAATCGCTATATTGCTGTTGAGACGCAGAAACTTCTTTCTTTCCAACTTCTCTCGATAAATAAAAAAATTTTCTTCTTTTTTAAGATGAAACGTCTCTGACTTTTGAAAATTTCACAAACTGTGATGTAGAGAAAAAATACGAAAATTTTCAACTTTTATTCACATTCAGTGTTATCGAATAGTTATTAATTTGTTAGAAATAGATGTGTAACGCTGCGTCTCGTTAGATATGCATCGGCCTTTACACTTTAAGTATGCAATACGTACCTCACGCTCGGCTAAATCGATTGCACATTAGATTGATTTGACAATCATTTTCGACTTGAAGTAAAAGTCAATAATATCTTGTACTGTTAAATATTCTTTGGTAATATGTACTTCTTCTAATATATTCTGTGGTAATATCAATAATTTGTTTGATAAAAAGAATGTGCTACTTAGTCTCGCTAGATATGCACCGGCCTTTATCCCGTAGGTATGCAATTACCTGACGCTCGGCTGAATCGGTTGCACATGCAGAATATTGCGCTGTCGACGTTTTCATTGCCTTTATATCTTTAACTTATTTATTGTATCGCGCATTTTAATATCTGAAATAGCTTTCTATATTTACTGCTAACTTTATGAGCGTTCTTGTACCGTCTGAAGTCTGAAAGTTTTAAGTTCGTGTTTGCTCGTATCCTATATCAAGTCTCTGTAGTTATATAAGTAAAGATTTCGCAAGATGCCTTACAGCCTTAGTAAGAAATGAAGTATTTTTAATCTAGATTGCTGAAGTGTTTTATACTTTCATCATCATCATCATCATAATTATCAGCCTATTAACGGCCCACTACAAGGCCAGGCTTAACTCCTTATAGGAAATGGGATATGGAGCGTACACCCACCACGTTACTCCAATGCAGGTTGATAATGTTTAATTTACGATTACTATCAGATGTTGATGATAGTGACCGGAACCGACGGCTTAACGTGCTCTCCGAGGCACGGGGGTGTAACACCACCAACTTCCAAACTCCGGGCTTGGAATGTACTGAACATTTCATAGAAGAACGGAAAAGCTCAGAATTATTCCGTGACCCGACCCTGGATTCCAACCCAGGACCTCATGTTTGAAGCCACATAGGCTAACCACTAGACCAACGAGGCAGTAGTTTTATACTTTAGGGGACTTTAAATATCAAAAACATGGCATAAACTTACTGTCTTGCTTTTTTGGATTCAGACATTCACAGCGAGCGAAACCTTTTATGTGGCCAGCTACAACATAAGTATATCCACACACATACCCACTTTCGGGTGGGGGTTTACAGGTAACGGCTACATTCCCACCTCGAGCCTGCGCGAGATCCTAGCAGCACTGGACGACCAGCTGACCCCGGACCAACTCAATGAGATGATCGCAGAGATCGATACTGACGCTTCTGGCACCGTTGATTTCGATGGTAAGTATGATCAGGTCGATCCTCCTAGGGGAGGGGGCGACCAACAGTTTCAGTTTAGTAAGCATAGGACCTTCACATCGTCACTTCTAACTGTGTGCCCTGTCTATTGCTACTTCAGTAACTGAATACACAACAGTTCATGTACTTCAGCCTTGCAACTCGTTGAGCTTTGGTTCTTTTGAAGACCTTTACATTTTTTATTCGTTTACGCAAAGATACTCTAGCCGTAGCTGCCTCTATCGCTCACTGTTAACCATAAGGATTGTAATTAGCGACCAAGTTTCGGATGCATAGGTCACTGGCAACACACAATATTCGAGTCAGTTACTCTGGTTCTGACGCAGAGATTCTCTAAACATAGTTCATTCCATCACTTTCTTCTTCTTATGCGGACCTAAGAGGATGAAGTTTCTGATACATAGGTCATCACTGGCAACGTGCACTGTTTCAAGAATTTTGCCTCGGAGAATGTCTTGGCGGAACACAATCGGCCTTTCCGTAACCTAGGATTCGAACCTAGAATCTTCTGATTTGTGGCCTAATAAGTCAACTAACCTAACGGGACAGTTAAATTATTATATACTTCAAATCATAGGGTTATGTATTATGTATTAAGTTCAATTTAAGTCTAATTGTTTACGATATTTCAATTGTTTATTATTTCCTTACAGAGTTTATGGAGATGATGACTGGTGATTAAATAGAAATAAACATTCTCACAATGACGTCACAGCGTGATCTAGTCACCGTGTATTATAAATAAATTCACAGATTAATAAACTATTTAATCTCTTTTTAAATTAATTATTTTTTATCTTTATTTTTTTACTGGAACCTTTTATTTTGGAAGATTAATACAATATCTATCTCTAATCCAGGAACAATAATGTAAACCAATTCTTGCACTGGACGACTATCTTACAAAGGCAGAATATTACGGTTTATTTATATTCGTTATTAATGTTCTATTTTTAACTGACGAAAAAAAACGGAGGAGGTTCTCAATTCGACACGTATTTTTTTTTATATGTATGACCACGCATAGCTTTTTACATAGTTGTCTGATTTTGATAATTCTTTTTTTATCACAAAGGGTATACTTCCAAGGTGGTCCTATTGTCATCATGTTAGGATCTGGTGATGATATTCTGGGGAAAATGAAGGAACTCTTCAAATTTTGGAGGCACGCTTACAGCGATTTCGGTTTTTGTCTCGGTATCGTTAGCTTTTTAGCTACTAGTGCCGTATAATATACTATGACAGTATAGTATAAAATTTTTTAAAAAAAAATAGAACCGACTTAAAACGCACTAAAAAGTAAAAAATAACTGTGTTATTTTGTTGCTTTAATTTACTTAAGCATATCTAGGAGTCGGTGCCAGTCAAGGTTTCTACTTTAAGGATGTTACCTAAAACCCACAAACTGCTTTACTACGTAAAATAAATGTTCTTTAAACTTGGCTGGCACCGACTTCATAGATATTCTTAAGTAAATTAAAGCAACTAAATGACACAGTAATTTTTTACTTTTTAGTGCGTTTTGAGCCGGTTCTATTTTTTGTTAAAAATTTTATGTTGAAGTTTTTTTATGGTTGTAGTTTTATGATAACGGATGGAGCGCGGGTTGAATAGACCGTCTGAAGATGATATTATTTAGCGCGATATAGGGGGTCGTTTAAACCCACTTATCAAATATCCGTTACACTTACAGGCAGATGATAATTTAATAATATAATGTTTTTGCATTAATAAACCTCCTTCAGGCGCTAGACGCATAAGGAATGGAGGGACAGAACAAGCAAGCCGGCTGCCTCTCGGGGTTTGACTATCTACCTTTCCAATGCGCCTTACAAACGAATCTGTACATATTAAAACTACATCCAGCACAAATCAAATATCTAAAAGTGACAAACTATACCCTAAAAATAATGAATTTAAAAAACTCGAATGCAATAGTATTTTAGAATTACAAATGGGAAGATAAATCACTGACGAGGCGCCTTTGTACTCGTAACGTACAAATTCGCTCCATTTCCTGAAATCGGCAAACGTTGCATCTCGATAACTGACGATCTTCACCCACCGAATGGCAAATGAGAGGGCTTCATTTCGAATGTCAAACGATAAGGTAACGCAAACTTGCAACGCAAATCACTAAAAAGAAAGAAATAAAAATTTTTAACAAAAAATAGAACCAACTCAAAACGCATGCTGGCACCGATTCCTAGATATGCTTAAGTGAATTAAAGCAACTAAATGACACAGTTATTTTTTACTTTTTAGTGCGTTTTGAGTCGGTTCTAGTTTTTGTTAAATTTTTTTATTTCTTACTTTTTAGTGATTTATCGCCACGTAACGTACTCGTACTATACTGTCATAGTATATTATACGACACTAGTAGCCAAAAAGCTACCGATACCGAGACAAAAACCGAAATCGCTGTAAACGTGCCTCCAAAATTTAAAGAGTTCTTTCAATTTCCCCAGGATATCATCATCAGATCCTAACATAATGAAAATGGGACCACCTTGGACGTGTACTCTTTATCAAAATCGGACAACTCTGTATAAAGTTATGCGTGGTCATACATAAAAAATATATATATATATGTGTCGAATTGAGAACCTCCTCCGTTTTTTTTCGCCGGTTAATAAATAACATTAGGTAACGTACTATTTAAATGCAAATCAAAATGTAAGTCTCGAGGCAACTTATTTTGAGATTTCCTGGCAAACTTACAAAGTAAGTTGACTCGAGAGATACTTAAATATACGCGTTTGTGTATTCAACCGATAGGGTCTGAGGCCAGTCGACATTTTCAAAAAACTAAAAGATTATCAACGTATACTTCTTCGATAGGTAGGTACGGTAGGTACCTAGTATAGGGGAAGTAGGGTATCATAGGTCCGAACCCTCAATCTATATACTTTGATAGTTACTATTTCCCTATGTTATATATCATTTATGATGATTCACAACCGGTTTCATTCGTTTCCTTTCTATATTTCGCAGAAAGTTCTTACTAAAAATTTAAAATTGAACGGATCGAGAAAATAAATATAAAATAATAAATATAATATAAAAAACAGATGTTCGTAATTCAACTAATCAATCGTAACACACACACTGAAATAGATCATAGTCTGGTATAGTACACAGGCTAATTTTTTATCGAAATATTTTCTCAAAAATGGGATTTTGGCTGATAAAACTGCGAGCCGCAGAATGTTTACAATATAGGTCGTCGAGTTGCAAAAGGTATTCGAAATAGCAAGTAATTCCAACTTACCGAGTTGAATGGACGTTGAGAGATGGAACTTTGCACTTAGAGCGTTGAGTGGGATCGGTTTGTGGGTCACTGTTGGTGGTTACACAAAGGAGATTGCGGACTTCAACTTATATACCATTAATAATTGAATATTTTTTTTGTATATTTATTTTCGCAACTGGAAAGGTCAGCACAAAGTACAGTTAAAACCGTTTTCACTGAAGTCCTTGACTATTGGACATGGTGTAACTAAATTTATCATTATCATCGTCATTATTAGGCGATAGACATCTTTTTAAACATATGACATATAAGATATCTTGCAAGGACTTGTCATGGGCTCGAGCCGTTTACATCCAGGGGGGTCCTAGTACGGATTCGACTTATACCGCATCTTCCAGTGCGTGGTCACCATTCTAGCACCTAGCGACCCTAATGTCCATCGGCTCTTCGAAGATATATATTTCATTTAAATTAGAATAATACCATAGACCACAAGTTAAACCAGATGAGATTACAGTCAACTTGTGAAAGAATATAAAATTTTCTTTCGCTTAAATTATTTGCAAGATGTGTCACCCATGTTTATCTAGTTAACGAGGGAATAACGGGATAAAAAATTAGTTAAATTTTCAAAACTCAATAAAAAGAAAAAGTAATTGCGTCCTTTAGTTACTTCAATTAGCTCATATTTAGTCTCAATCAAACATTGTTTCGTGAAACTGTTAGTGAAGATTTTCGATTTCTAAATAAATTTCCTGAACAGTCGTCAGTCTGCGCCGGAGGTGAACGATTACGGATGAAATAGGTTTGTAGGTCACAGGACTCTGTTTACATAACAGCTTGCTCTACATGTAAAAACATTTGAATATATCACAAGCTTTTGGAATTTCTTATCTACATCCTCCAGAGTTTCCAGATCGTTTCTGCTGCGAACATGTAAGGCATGGAAGCAACTTCCTGCTGCCAATTTGAACATGGGGGCCTTTAAGGGGGGAATAAACTAAATTCTCAAAGGTTAGCAATGTATTATTGCCTCTAGTGTTGCAAATGTAATAGAGACAAAAAAAATCAGGAAATACTCATATGATTTACTATTCATAGCCGACCACTGACGCTAACTAAACACTTCAAGTCGCCACGACGCTAATGATTTCCATTTATGTGATAAAGACAAGTCGCTCACTGCAAATTTCGTTTCATAGAAATTCATGCAAGCCAAGACTGTGGCTGCGACATGTCGTCTACGAACTAGAAGATTATTTTCAATGTAATTTTTTTCTGGATTATATTATTATTATACCCTTAATAGATAAATGCGAAAGTAAGTATGTTTGTCTGGTACCTTTTCACGGATACTTAGCTAAACGGATTTGGATAAATTTTGATACAGTTAGATAGCGATTAATTAAAACAACGAGAAGAACATACGCTACTTTATTATTGCTAAAATACGAATAGAAGGAAGTACAATAGGCGTTGATTGTAAGGAAATCCTGAAGGGACTAAGTATGTATTATGTACATTGCGTTTCTTAAGCGAGCTATCGTCGCGTGGTTTTAACCGACTTCAAAAAGTCTATATCCGTCCTCCATCCATCCGAGGATATTGATATGGTCAAGTAAATTAAAGTAACTATATTACGCATTTATTTTATACTTTTCAGTGGGTTATGAAGTCGGTTTAATTTATAATTAAAATTTTTTTGACTAACGCGTTCACTGCGCCTTATTCGCAGATACAATTATACAAATTGTCAATAAGCTTACGTTTCCATAACGTCGCGTCAACACCAGGCAATATTTCACAGCACCACCTAGAACTCAAACCTAGAAACTCGTAACCCGAAGCAATTACCTAACCACTGTACTAGCTAGGATAATCCAATACTGCGATTCCAAGATTTCTGAAGGTGATTAGAATAACAAAGGCTAATGGAAAACCTACGCGATTTGTGACAACCGAGGCCATTTCCCATAGGGGAGTTAAATTAATCTCTTCGGATTTCCTTGACCTATTTAAGGGGATTCTTATTCCATTGAGGGCAATCCGATAAGTAGGTATATCCGATAGGTAGGTACCTACTTACTATACGTCCTATAGTTATAGTTATATCTATCAGAAAAGTAGTTTCGCTATCGTTCACCAGAGGCGCTGCTTTCCTTGTCTATATAGAACTGGAGTTCTAGATAGAACTGGCTTTGGTCTATATACAACTGGAGTTCTATGTAGAGAGTGACGACTCTATACCCTCTATACATCCTACTCTATGGGTCAGATTGTGAAATAATTTTGAGCTATTTCTGTGTTGTAAGAAATGGTCAGATCTCTTATAGACCCGAATTTAGGAAATTGGAGTTTTTATTATAAAAAGGATTAGTCCTCTAATTTTATATTTAAGACAATAAAAGAGCGAATTGTTGCAAAAATATTACGACATAGTCAATAGTTACTAATATTGAGACATAGTCAATATCGGAGCAACATGACAATATAAAAACATATTTCACTCGTGTATCTGCTATTAAAGTTAATCTTATTTTCCATCGCTTCATTTTTTTCGTCCATCTATCGATTACAGACAGCCACAGAGTAGGGTAAAATGAAATGCACTCGACAGTACAACTAAGACCGATACGGCGGCGCAAAGTTACTCTTGCATAAAAACACTCACATTATTGGTTTTTAAACATTCTTACATTATACTTAAAACTTTTCTAGCCTGTTACTTATTCTGCATGCCTTTTTAGACACCTCAATTATAAATATAAATTATTTCAGAACCACGTTGTTAAATAAATTATTAGGTCTTAAGGCCTAACTCTAATACTGGCGCAGAGACCAATCAAAGCGTCGTAATTTTGACGACCTTCATCGCGCAGTGGGTTGCGCGGTGGATTTATAAGACGGAGGTCCTGGGTTCGATTCCCGGCGGGGCAGATTGAGATTTTTCTTAATTTGTCTGGCTGGTGGGAGGCTTTCGCCGTGGCTAGTTACCACCCTACCGACAAAGACGTACCACCAAGCGATTCAGCGTTCCGGTACGATGTCGTGTAGAAACCAAAAGGGGTGTGGATTTTCGCCCTACTCCTAACAAGTTAGCCCACTTCCATCTTAGACTGCATCATCACTTAACATCAGGTGTGATAGTAGTCAAGGGCCAACTTGTAGTCGATAAAAAAAGAAATTTACCCAAAGGTAATTTTCGCATCAATAAAGTACAAAGTTGTATTATACAAAAATATCTCTCCTATAAGAAGGAAGAGCTGGCCCTGTAGTGGGCCGTTAATAACTTGATGGTAATGATGACGGCGCGCTCTATTGCACATTGCTCCATTTTTGGATTTCCGATATTTGAATAATACAATTTTTTACATTAACGATATGAAAATAGAGATCTCTATTATAATTTTTAGTTAACCAACTGAACGCGCCACTTCATTTCCGGCCTCAGTTCAGCCTGTCACAGTCAATTTAATTTGATTAAAAAAATATCAAAGTGTAGTAACATTTTGGTTCGAAATGTAAGTATTATTATTGTCTCAAATGGTGCCATGGTCTAACAACTGTTTGCTTTATTAATTGATAAAGGGGTAATAGCAATTACGTACGTTTATTAAAACGCTAAACGTCGTAGATTATAAACTTGCATTAAGAGTGTCATGGTACAAAACATCTGCTATAATAGGTGATAGTACGGCCCCTGTGTTGTTTCATAATTTCATAGTTGTATTAAGTGTATATTCAACAGCTTACCTTATGAATGTAGAATTGTCTACAGCGGGTGATATGATGCCTCTACCGCTACTCAAACTACTGTAAAATAGCAAATGGTTCGTGATAAAAGTTAAAATCATTGGTAGGTTGTTGGCAGGCAGTGATTAGAGTTGTACTTTTTAACTTTTAAGAATTAAAAAGAGAAGAAAGAATAAACAGAGCTTCTAAGAGAAGAGCGTCATCAAAGATATTTCCATCTTTAGGTACTTAATTCTCAAAATTTGTTTCCATGACTATGACATACTTTAACTCTGTATGATCTGCCCACGTAATTAGATACAGGCAACTTAGTCTTAGTCCATAAATGTAGATTTGTGGCAGCTCTTTCAAGGATATACTACCGCCAAGCGTCGTCGTGTTTCAGTTTAATAGAGTATCAATGGCACTAGTGTCAATTTCGTGTACTTATCAAGTGACATTGGAGATGGATACGTTTGTATTAAAGTGTCACAATGTTAACAAAACATTGAAACTGGTATACATTCTGTTTTGATAAGACGTTTTCACTTTGAGTGGAGTACTAAGGTGACATGATAAAAGCGTGAGTGTGTGTAAACTTAAGTAACGTCAGCACATCAGAATCACATTGTTAAATTAACTCTATTCAAGGGAAAATGTACAACATCAATAATACCTATTTAGGAACCTTACATATATGATAATTTAAAATCATAAGTTTGATTTTGAAAATATATTTCAAAAACATTATCATATTAACCAGTGTCATTGCTTTAGTTTTAAACACAAACACGCCTTTCTTTACACCTTATTAGTACTACCCAAAGCCAAATCGTCTTCCCAAAAGAAAATAACATTAATATTGTTATTTGAATAATACCAAACTTGCACTGAATTATGCGCACGTGCGTACGACAAGAATCAATGCCATTCAAAACAACCAACCAAATTGAAAAGTCATCGATGTATATGGCCAGGCGTGATCAAGCGTTACGTACTGTCATTACCTGACTTACACTCCTAAAGCTACTGGTGCTTGCGCTCCGGGCCTGCAAGAAGAAAGTTTGATCCTATACACCAAGCATAGCAATATACACGACCAAGAAGATGGACATGCTGTACATAGGGCTGTTGTGTTGGCAAAGTGGTCACAAGTTTAGTTGGTTTATATCTCTATGAAGAAGTTAAAGTTTCTAAGTAACTTTTAATTTTATTGGGTGTTTTATTTGATTCATTGTAGTCAATTATCAGTTATCAAGATATGATGTTACAAAGAGTTGTTATATCACGAAATATTAAAATGAGTCAAATTAATAATCATCAAAGAAGTTTATTGTCGTTATTATTTTATTATTCGTTCAGTTCTCGCCAGATCAATATATTCTCACCCTTCATTATCATACAATTTTACTGGTTCTAGATAAATATTAATTCATGAGATTAATGCATGTTTATAATATTACAAGAGGACATTTTGTTATCGTAAGAATAAGTTTATTCTTGAAAGTAAAATCTTTGAATACTCTTGTATATTTTGTTAATCTGTCTGGAAAAATACATCAGTATTAGCTCTCACGTATCTCTAAAATGACACAATACTAAAACTGAGATAACAGATGTGCTAAATGTGCAAATTTTGTAGCCTTTATATCGAGACGCTTTACGAGTTTTTGTCATGTGTTAATGCCAGCTTATAATTTAAACTGGTTTTATGCACGAGAATTGTTTGAATATAAATTTAAAATGACGGACAGTATATATGTCAAACGCTGTCACATGTATTTATTACATCCCAACATTATTAATTCATGAACATTGCCTATTCTGTGATAAATCGAAAGTGAAATTCTGTGCCCAAAAATTTATACTAATATTATAAAGAGGTAAAGTTTGTAAGTTTGTAAATAAAGTTCTGTCGGGGCTAATCTTCGGAACTACTGATCTGATATTAAAAATTCTTTCACCAGTACAATGCTACGTCATCCGTGAGTGCCATAGGCTATATTTTATATTTGTATTGTATATATTATCCGAGTTATCACAGTTTTTGTCACGCGAGTCGGGCCGTAAAATTTATTAAATTTTGCTTTATGCGCGTACGCTGCCTTAAATATTGGTTATAATTGTAAACATTGTATGAAAACATTATGCATCTTAAAAAGTTCTACAAAAAAGTCCGCAATAGCATATATCTATCTTTTATATTTTGGCCGACATATAACTTTTTGTGTTTTAAAAAATCATTTAATTCATATGCTTACGTTTACGTCATTATTTATACAACTAAACTTAAATCCTTATCAAAATAAATCATTTAATAATCATAAGGATATTATAGAGATAAGATTTGTTTTTTACAGTATTAATTAGTTATATATATTTGTTTGTTTAAACAAGCTTATCTCAAGATTTGCATGTCGGATTGTAAATTATTTTGTTTATTATGAAAGCTAGACTCAAAAGTCTCTCCTTAAAATTAAAAGGGTACCTAAAAGGTTTTCATGCAGACGAAGTCGCAGGTGACTGCTATATAGCTATAATGACGTAGGTGAGCGCTAAGAAACGTTTTTTTTAATACTCACCTCATTAAGGGGTCAAACGGGAGTTCACGTCTACACCAAGTTTCACGCGGACGAAGTCACGGGCGTCCGCTAGTGTGATATAAGTTGACAAAAACCGGCCAAGTGTGAGTTGGATTCGACAACGGGTTCGACCCTATTAAACATTTATGCTCAATAATTTAACATTTATTCTGTTTTATTTGTTGTTATAGCGGTAATGGAATTTCAACTGTCTAGTTATAATGGTTTATGAGATCAGTCTATTGACAGATCAACAGACAATGGAGCCTTCGTAATGGAGTTCAATTTTACCCATTGGGTACGGAATCCTAGAAAAGAAGAAGAGATTATAGTCTGGTATTATCCTGAAGTAAAGCCTCGGGGTGCACTTGGTTTTAAATAAAAACGCGTAATAGGATTACTAAGACAAATGAGGTTGGACAGTTTCTATAGCGTCATATAAAATGAACGTTTTCTTTAGAACGGGACGTCTTGGGGATTTTATAACTGATGGCATTTTAAGACGTTGCTTAATGGTTTCATAAATGCTTCGTATTCATTTAATTTTGAATCGCCATTTGACGTACATGAAATATACGTAAATATAAATATATACTTTCAAACTATTATAATTTTAACTAACGACTAAGCTCAAAATAAAAGAAAGGCTTTTTACCATGAATAATTTTTACCATGGCCTCAAATAAATCCTTGAGTATGTCTTACACATTGTCTGGAAATACGGTGATAATCTCAATAAACTAATAGTTGCTGTCAAAGTGGAAGAAAAAGGCCGCGAAAAATTTGACTCCACCATCTACGAAGCCCTCTGGGTAGCTGAAGACAGAACAAAATTGCGTTATAATCAGACAATATGGAGGTAGACAACACGATCCTCATAAATGATGAGATCAACTAACGGGGAAGGACTCCAAATTAGCGCAAATTAATATAGAAAATATCACCATTTATAGCAATTAAAGGTGGATGACAATCTTAGAGCAGGTAGAAAGACAAACCATCATTAAATACACCGACGGCCTGACTTTTTCTACTACAAGTTGGCCTTTGACTGCAATGACACCTGGTAGCAAGTGATGCTCAAGATGGAGTAGGATGAAATTCACACCCCTTTCGGTTTCTACAGGACATCATGTTAGAACGCTAAATGGTGGTAACTAGTCACGGCCGAAATCTCCCACCAGCAACCAAGGGACCAATTTAGAAAATCTCAAACAGCCCTGCCGGGAATCGAACTCTAAACATCTATCTAATAAATCCACCGTGCCACTGTGCAACGGATATCGTCAAAACGTAATCTTAGTGAGACAATGGATATAAACTAAAACCAATATCAAATAATTACTTTTTAATTTAATCTTAAAATAACTTTAAACCAGCTATAAGCAAGCTTTTACTTTAATTATGGGGCACGAAATTTCAGCAATATTTTGAAATTGCGAAATATTTTAGAGTGCAATATTAAAATTCCTATTATCTGAAAGCTTTAGCTCACTTTGTTCGACGCTTCAGATAACTATCTCACAGAATGGCGCAACTAATGAGGTGGCGTTACCTTGCATTTTACGCTAACACCCAATATTAATGTAGCTTTTTTACCGCATCATCAGTCCTATCTTTCCCACTGGGCATTATGGCTAAGTGCCCAGGGTTCTGTAATCAATGACGATTTCCCTTATCTTGCCAGATTACCAACCGGTAAGCAAAAATTTTGTTCCAAAAAACCAGTTATATGTCTAAGTAACCCTAGGGACTATACATTATCATAATGTGCCCTAGGCCTCCAATAGCTTAAATTAAGCTGTATCCATTATTAGAGCTTTTCCGCACTATTCCATGATACGAAAAGCCGGTTCAGGTTGATAATGTTGAAAATTACAATTAAATACTATAATACAAGATAATGATACGATGCTCATTACACTTTCTGTGGAATGGTGTTATGCCCTACCAATATGCTATGAAGTTCACAAGTTGGCAGGCTGGCAAATTGCTAAAAATTTTTTTGATACAAATAAAACATACACAGCCCGATCAACTCAAAGCCAGAACCTTGTGGTCCGCAGACCCGCAACCGCAGCTAACAATTATACAAATGACAAAGGTGAACGTACGCCAACAAAAATTAGTGAGAATGGGAGAATCAAGGTATGTTGATTCTCATTGATGATGCACTGATCGATCGTACGTAAGTGGAAGGAAATTGTCTCTGCTTCAGAAATTGCATGATGATACGTACATAGAAGGTACTCAAGTGTCGACGAGTCGCAAAAGAACTCCTTTTAGTCCTACTTGGGACAAGTCTCAATTTCTGTTCATAGCTTTTAACTCTGAACCGCGCGCCTGCACAATGATCCAGGGATATTGTCTCGGTGTATATAACACACATAGCAACACATAAACTTGTATTTGTCCGTGTCTAATGAAATAATTTCGCTGACGCTGAGTGCCCCAGACTAATGCTTGACATTTGACCCTGAGCTGAAATTATTGGATAATTACACAGCTCGGATATTAACGCGCTCCTATCAGAGGCCATTATACTTGCAAATAGCGCAATAAAGCTCCCCCAACACTTGTGCTGTTAACAGAATGTAATACCGCCAGTTTAATATGCCTAATACACGGACCTACAAAGATCATACTTGTGCTACTACTAGGTTATATAAAGATTAGATTATACTATGAGCCAACACATGTTTATACGAATAAATAGTAATAGGCCCATTTTGTGATATAAAACTAAAAAAGATTTTTAGAAGTTGAAAATTGAGGTAGAAAACTGTCCACGAAAGTTTGTTTTTAAAAATAAGAGGGTCAGAGTTTTCTATAATTATTAAGTTGCGAACGTCTGGATCTCTCGGATCATTATTTTGATGTTAAAGATTTCTTATCATGCTTGAATTATCAAATATGGTCTATAAGTTTCATGTTCTCTATCATCTATGAAACAACCTAACGATTTTGCATTTTTGGAAAATTGAGGGAAAATATACTATAGTGATGCGTATTTACCTAGTTGTAGCTTTAGTCATCAGACCTAAAAGTATATTGTACTTATGTTTATTTAACTTAGTTTTATTTTATTGTATTATTTTATTTTGCTTATCAATAAATACTCTCATGACCACTTTACCAGAACAGCGTAAGAGTGTGCAGTAAGGTGCATAGTTGAGGAAAGAAGAGAAAAAATAGTGCAGCATATCTACCTCTTCGGTCTGGAACACATAAACAGTTATCAAATGTCGTTCAAAATGCAATATATATTATGATTTGGAGCCGTACTTGAAACCACTGACATCACTTTTGTAACTTCAAAACAGTAGCTAAGCAATGTTGAATCAAAGCTGAGCATGTTTTACAAGATGAAAAAATGACAAACAATGTAAAAAGTTAGTTAGTTAAACAAAAATGGTATTTTATTTTCATCAGTTTAGCTCCTAGATTGTTACTTTTGTAGTTACACATTAATTACGAAATCAAGACGATAAATTAGATTAGTAAGCTTATAACTTATTAATATATTCAATATCTTTTAAATAAGATTTTATAAAAAAACAAAACTTAATTTTAAATTTATTAGGCATAAAATGTGTTGCATTTTCTATCTTCATTTTAAATTTGTTTGTTGACAAGCATTCTCAAATTAGTATACTTTATTTCGAAACTATTGTCATGCTTAACTTCTTATAGTAAGTTCAATTATTATCGTCGTATCACCAAGTAATTCTTGCTATAATTGTTTTGATAGAAAAAATTGTAACAAAAGTATATAATCTAACAAATACAACTCCAAATAACACCAAAATATTCATATATGCAAGCATTTATATATCTCGTGTAATAGTCAAAATATAGTTTTGGAAAGTGAGTAATTCAGCTGAATCGCCAGATTGAAGCGAAGTAGAAGATTGAAGTACCAAGTGATTCTTTACAAATTAAACAATTAAAAAAATAGTGATATACCCGTTAATATAGAAAAAGATATTAGAGAAAAGATACAGAAAATCATGAGTAATAAAAGTAATACTCATATAAAAATGATACATTTATTTATACAAATAAAATATTAATAGTTACTGCGATAAACATCACAAAGTATAGAAAGTAGTTGAAAGTGTATGTTTCACCAATGAATTTAATTAAGAACCGTGTCACGTCACGATAAATAATCTATCGGTATAACGAACGGAAACCCTGACGTTAAAGTAATGTTTGTGAATCCAAAAATAATTATACTTTCTTTACCATAAAGTATTTCATATTATTCCGCATGACCTATTGACCTGACATTTAAATTAAATTATAGTTTGTGACTTTAATTATATTAATTCGTAGCATTCATAAAAGACTACAGCACGCGATATAAAAAAGAGGTACAAATAAAAATATAAGAAAGAAAAAATATATGTATTCAAAAACAAACAAAACTGAATTTAATATTAGAAATACAGTTAAAGAACCATCAAATTAAAAACGATTAAATGAAAAATTAAAATATAAAATAAAAAGAAACCACCCTACTACTAGACTAAAAAAGAAAATTCTCTTAAAAAAAGATTGATATAAGTAATATCAGTTACTACTTGCAATAAACCAAACAATAATTTGTAAAGAATCCTTGAGCTGTCTTCCAGTAAGCTGAAGTAATATTTCCAGGTACTGTCATGTTTTACCACCTTTCAACCCTTGTATTAATTGAAGTGTGTAATAGAGAAACACCGAAGACATCCATTCCTGTATAAAGCTGTGTGGGAGGCTGTACAAAGACAATACCGACACGAAGTTTAAGCGTTAACATTTAAAGCACTTATTTGCCAAAACAATCAGCAACATCAATTATTAGTAGTGAGATTGTCTAAGTTGAAATAATCTATCCATTTCCTAGTTTAATTAAAATTTATTATACTTTTGTAGACACTTTAGGCGTTAAGTTTGACTGCGTTACATTTTACCACACACGGCAACGGACGTTAACTAACGCCAATTATGTTTCTGTATTAATAAACCAGTACATTTAATTTTTGAAACCAGTATTAACTGATACATTAGTAAACACCGTTAGCTAGTTTTGCCTTTTCTGAGAAGGTTTAACGCATCAGAAAGTAGAGATTTCAAAGAACAGAAAGCGCACTTTTTAAAAAAAAATGATAGTGTGACGGCCAATTTTGCCGTCGCAAATTAGGTTACCGTTTGGTTACAGCGAAACTATTCAACTTATATACAAGAGACACTTAACCACCCGTTTCATCACCATTATTATATTTTATTTAGTTTTAAAGAAAAAATAATTACACACACCATGTTAATATAAGAAATTGATAAAAAATATGGTATAATTTGAAAAAAATTATGGTAAAATGTGAATATTATTTTAATTTAGACAATCTCTATTTATGTTGAGTTATTGTCGTGTAGAAAGTTTTGGCTGATGTCAGCGCAAATGTGGTATTTATATCTTGGACACAAAAACTTAGAAATAAATGAAACTCATAAAGTAAAAGCTTGAGTCGTTGAGACTTTAACTGGACAAATACCTGAAAATGTTTGATGTGAAATAAAATTCAGTACAATATTGTTTGAATGTTTTATTTTGCTATATATTAAATTAAGAAATACAATACACATAACGTACAAGAGCTTATTATTGTTCTTATATCTAATAAAAAAGAAAAATATGTACTAATGAGTTAAAAGAAAAATCATTGGATTTATCCTGACGTCACGCTTACCTATTTTAAAAATAGGTAACCCTTTCATTTGATACCCATATTAAGAGAGTTCAATAAAATGTAATTCTTTTTTTTTCCACCAAATTTTTTCAATTATAATTTTGGATTATCTTTGCACTAACGATATCTATTAATGTAAAATGTAACAAATAAACGTAAAAATGAACCCAAAATTTGTTAGCGTTACATGGTTATATATATAACAAATAAACTGACTTTTTATATGCGTTCTTTGGTGTTTAGTTTAATTTTACCTTAACGTCTCTCCCTATAATCCCATACGTTTTCTCACGATAATACGAATCTCACGAACTAGCAAAAACCAGTAAGTAATATTTCCAACCGAGTTGAATTCGTTCGTAAATCCGACGTAGCGTGAAAAGCAGCCGGTGAAACGTAAAGTCTCGCTTTCCACTCGGCGACAGTTTTCACAATTTTTCATTTCCAACAGAAGCAAAATAATAAAACGACTGAATTCAATCGGTGAGCCTTTGGATACGTGCTTTTAATCGAATATTGAAATGTATTTCCGGTGAAGCGATTTAAAATTCATAAATACAAAGAAAAATATGAGCCATGCTTGTTTAACACGATTTTTAGGCGTCAATTTCAACAGATTTTACAGAATTTCGAATTTGGGATTTTTATTTTTTTGGATCGTGAAATCTCTTTTTAATGTATACGTAAAAAGGAGTATTTTAAATTTGATATAATATATCTATGTGTCTTTGAATCTATCGAAGTAGCTTCTAAAGGAATGGATCGATCATGATGTTTTTTTTACTCTACCAAAGCATCCAAGCCCCGTAGTAGCCTACCGTATTTGGATATGCTAGGAGTATGAAATAAAAATCTTTCAGCTTTTATAAAATAACGAAAGGCTGATAAACTCTTAGACTATAATAATCCGTGTAAACAGTGCTGTTGCGACGTGTAAACCAATTTCCGATGGCTTCAGGCCGCACTTCCGGCTGCCATGTTGCCGGGCTGCGGAGAACAACACAGATTAAAAAAACTATCTAGAGCAAGCGAGCTAGCAACAATCAACCAGTTAGAAAATTAGTCACAATATTTCTAAAGTGAAAAATAAAACATTTACATTCTATACTCGCTAAACTATATAAAATATCGAATGAACAAAGTATAGACGAGACCTAAAAGAGTCGGTCACATATCGATTTTTCGTGTAAATAGGTTTTAAGCAATTAAACCATTATCGTGCTTTTTATCCAATTGCACCAGAAAAAGCTTTTTTGTGTGCAAATGTAGGTATACCACTTTAAAACACCCTAGACCTAGAGCCTCGTGTATAGTTTGGTGCATTTAGCCCTAAAGGTGTTGTAGGATTCGCTTAGTTGTGAAAGTGAGACTGGATACATCAAAATTATAATTAATATAACTGATTTTTACCCCCAAAACATAGTAAAGTAATAAAATATCCCCTCAGAATATCGTACTAAAGAAATCACTTAGTAAATTAACTAATATACTTCCTTACTACCCTATAATTATGTCATTATCATCAACATAGTAAACAAGATACGCAGAACAATCTAAATAACGATCCAAAAATACCGCCGTCCTACGAGTATATACGTAAATCCAAGCTAACTGTTACATAGAAGTGTACCATGACCTTTTATCCGGAGGGTTATTATTTTTTTATCATAATTTTCAATCACGCCAAAAACAAAACTGCCACTACTGGGCCAACAGACATATTTACTATAAGTGTCATTATCTATCTATAATATAGATATTCTTATACTTCTTAAAGCCCATTGTTTATGAAGATGACGTCATCACAATGTTAACATTAGTAACCATTAACATTTAGTTTAGTATAGTAACTTTTATGTGCATACATTAAATATAGGGGCTCATATTTAATATAAGGGTTTATATACAAGTTAGAAGGCTCCATGACATTCATTATGGCAGTTTTAAGTCCAATTTTAAAATACGGGTGTCAATTGAAAGGGATTTGTTTTTTTAAATAATAAGGAAACCTAAAATGTTACTTGAAAGTTAGTATAAAAAAATAATTTATATACAGGGATCTGCGTTAAGCGACATTTTGTAAATTTCATAAAGTCTTTATTTCGAAAAAAATTCATAAAAATTAAATGATTGCATATTAGTAAAATATTCTTCGTCTAAGTGCTTTTATTTATAAAGCCGAAGTTAGCTTTACTAACCACGATTAATAGTAAATATTCAATAAAAATAACTGTTGCTTAAACTAAAACGCCCGGTTTTAAGGGTCAAGCTAAATGAGTTAACTGACAGAGCAGTGGGCTTAGAGCAGGAAAAAGTATATGCAAATAGAGTAAGCCTAAACATATCAACCGCTATGTTTATACTGAAGCTAAATGCAAGATTAAGATAGCTAATTCTTAATGATATTCAATTTATCTCTTGAATAACGAGGCAAATGTTGATAGTATTTTGTTTTAAGTCTAATTTTAAAATACGGGTGTCAATTGAAAGGGGTTTGTTTTTTTAAATAATAAGGAAACCTAAAATGTTACTTGAAAGTTAGTTTAAAAAAATAATTTATATATTATTTTTGACGTGACAACTTTTCAATACATGTCTTGGAAGAAATAATTCGACAGAACCCGGCTGCGATGCAACGAAAAATAATTATTAAACTATCATATTTAATTGTCCAGGCATTTAATCTTCAACTTCTTCTACTTGACTCATGCTTCGTTACCTCTCTTTGAGCCGTACCATGAAACTTGTTTTTAGTATTGTGCAAGCGAGAAATTAATTGAATTGTTTCTCTAGCATTCATGGTGTATTTGACTTTCATTATATTATATTAGGTGAAGATTTCTTAAAAGTTGCAATGCGAATTTTGCTATTTTTCCAGAGAGGACCTTTAAAATAATTTTCAATTATTTGAAGTCTTCGTGAGCTAAACCTTTTACATGATAAAGGGCTGGTTCTTTTCTGGCTAATGGCAGAACGTGAGCCATGGAAGAAGCCCATACAATGGTCTTTCGTTCGGCAATTTCAGTTAAATGAATACTCCGACATCCGTCTATTAAATATAATTCATAAATATATTAATTTTAAATTAAAAATTAATATATTTATACCGTCACTAAAAATTGTTTCATCAAAAAATTATAAATTTATAAAATGAAAATATCAATTATTTTATTAATTTAAAAATTAAATTAATTTATTAAAAATATACTTAAATTAAAAATTTTAATAACCAATTAAATGCTATCAAATTTGCATCAGTATAAATGTCTTAACAGCCTTTTAACGCTCAACTAAGGTACGGTTTAAAACCGACGTTCAAGTGCCAACAAGCTGAAATTTGATAAATTCTATGGCGTTTCATTCATCACTTTTCTGAAATGGACTCAAAAAATGAGATGTATCAAGCGCCACAAAAGTGCTCAGATTTGCATGAAACCCGGCTGGAATGACGCAGAAAAATTCGCTGATTCCGAATATGTATAAAAGTGTATATCGCCCAAAGTGTCGCTTAAACCAAATAGCCTTTCACCCCTCGATATTTTTTTTTTGTTAGTGAGGTGACGTTTTCGGGTACATTTCACTACGCTGATTTATTCGGAATTTACTTCAGAATATTAACCTACATAATCATACAGTAACATAATATTTATTTAGAGCAAATGAAGTGAAAATTGAAGGGTTAATGGTGTGACAGAAGGAGCTACTTACGAACGTGACGAGGCTTAATGAGCCGTTTCCGAACGAACGAACTAATGAACTGAACTCCGTAATACTTTATATAAACTGGTTGGGTATGATTCAATTTTCTATTTTAGGAGCTCTCACTTAATCTATCGTTCATTATTCACAAGCTCAAAATGTGTAATTTTGTTGTGTAAGGTTCTGACCAAGAAGATTATAATTACAATAATGAGAATTCGCGAAAAAACATTTTTATGTCCTGTACCTATTTTTCGATATCTAATTCCATTTAACATTTAGTTTCATGCAATTGTTAGTGATGTAGCTCATTAACGCTTAAACTTACAAGATGTTAATTAGCATTAATATATGTACATACTGATAATTATGTACATGCCATCGATTAAGTAGTAAAATTAAATCTTTAAAAAAATATATTTCAGATAGTCATACAAAGGGACGAACATTATTCCTCTTTCCCAATTCTGTGGTGTGTCGTTCGATTCAAAAATATTGTGGATGACATTATCTGAAGTTGGATAAGTGCAACTACGGAACCATACACTGGGTGTAACGACACGCACTTCGTTCGATTTTTCAAATTCAAGTATTGATTAAGAGACAAAATTGTAAGTGAGAATAAGCTGGATTCACATTAACGCTATGTAAATAAGATGGTCGATTAAAATATAATTTAAATAAAATTTGACTATTAAAGACATTTCAATTATTTAATACTTACGTCCACAGCAATTTTGAAATCCACAAAAATGGACCCTTCGACCTTGCTCATGGCGGATCTTATTTAATATGAACCCAACCTTAACAATCCTGATTCTTATCATAATGATTCCTCCCTTCTTTATTCGTCCTTGATCTTGATCCGTCTTCTTTCTTAGTCTTTTTGAGAAAGCCGGAGTTCTTTACATAGAACGTTAGTCAAATATCCCACTTCTGATATTTGTATTATGTTATATATTTATACAGAACTCCTATAATAACAAATATTCATACAAATTTATGCTGTATAATATCATATACAGCATAAATTTAAAAAAAAACATAAAATTTAAAGTCGTATAGAAACATTTAAGAGCTGTACGAAAGCTTTCCTTTTTTGGAAAAGCTTTTTGGTAAAATAACCTTAAATTAATTAAATGTTCACATAATTTTTTTATTTTAATACCTTGCTCCTGTTTCTTGGATCTCTAAAGTCTTCCTTGGATGCCTTACGCCTCTTGTCTTTTAAAATCATTCGCGCCGCTGCAAACGCCATCTTGGTTCTTGGTCGACACTTCAATTTCACACTTCAAAACACTAATTATGAATTAAATTGCAGCTAATTTTTAAATTGACTTAGTAATTGAATTTATTATTTTATTTTTTTTATAAATTTATCATTAATTATTGCCTGTCCTTCGTTGTTTAATTGACAGTAATCATTTTTAAATTTTATTTACGCTAGTGAATGCACTTTTATTAATTTTGTTTATTATAGTGTAAATAATTCTGAAAGAAAATGGTAATATTATTTTATGTGGTGTGGTTTAATAAGTAGATTATCTTTTATCTGTAATTAGTATTTCGAAAACATTTGCATTTTTAGAACAATGTTGCAACTGTAAATATGAAAATAAATCATAAAATTATTACAATAAAATATCTTGTATGGAATATTTCATATTTGGTTTCTAATAGCGTTTCCATATTGCTTGCCTAGTATACAGTATAAATATTACCATCAGTTGTGCCCCGTGGTTTCTCCCACATACGAGTAAAACCCGTGCCAGAAATATTTGGAAATCCGTTCTTAGTGAGTGTCATGAAATAAGTAACTATGCTAAATTCCAAATCAATCCATTGTATTGGTTAGAGATGATCAATCAATTATTTATATGTCGCTTATTTCCTATATATCAATTTTATAACATAATCGTCGATGTAAGTGTTATTACTTAACTTAGTAGCTCACACATAAAATGAACTGACTTTTGCGCTACATGCCAGGATGACATGCCAGGAGCAATACCTGGTCTAATTCTTCTATTAGATGCTGTTAGCAAAATTGTGCCCTTTTTTTGCTTTCGCCTTAATTTTACAAAAATAAAAAGCATATACAATACAACTATTTTTCAAACAAAAAACTTAGAAAAAATATATTGTTATCGTCAACATATTTGATACTAACACGGAGACAAATTTATAGTGTGCTTACAGAAATTCGCAAAGAAATATATACCTTATCTACATAGATTAGAGTGTAAATTCCTCCGTTGCGTTCAGAGAGACTGGATTAGAAGATGAAATCGTTCGTGTCAAGAGCAGTGTGATTTATTCTTTACGATTGTTTTCATGAAACTTTGTATGAACGCGCGAGATTCGTCCTGTCAGTGAAACTTGAACTCTGTAGTACAGGCGTTAGAGATTAAAATAGATCACCCAAATAACATATATTTCTTTATAAAACCTTGGCCGAATTTTGTGTAACCTGAAAAATATGTTGTCTATGTGAAGTACGATAAGCCCAAAAAATAACGCGTTTGTCACATCAACAACTTCACGAAAAATATTTTGACTTTAAGGAAAGATAAATATGTCATATTAACAGTGCTTTTAAGGTGCATATAAAGAGAGGGGTGCTACAAATTTGACAGTATGTCTGTCTGTGATCTTAGCATTAAAATAAATGGGACTGGTTTGTATTCCGATAAGTCAATTCAAATGCATTTTTATGTCAGGTATAAGAATTTCCCACATATAAGTCCATCATCGTATTCTAGGTACATTAGGTATATCTAATATATAAAATTTCCCTGTCACAATGTTAGTTACTGTAGTCCTCCGAAACGGCTTTACCGATTTTTATCAAATTTTGTATGCGTATTCAGCAGGTCTAAAAATCGGCTACTATCTAATTTTCATCTAAATTTTTTTTTATCTAATATATAAAATTTCCCTGTCACAATGTTAGTTATGGTACTCCTCCGAAACGGCTATACCGATTTTCACCAAATTTTGTATGCGTATTCAGCAGGTCTGAGAATCGGCTACTATCTAATTTTCGTCTAAATTTTTTTTTAATTTTTAATGCAAAACAACGTTTGCCGGGTGAGCTAGTTTTTTTATAAAAACCAGATGGTAAGTGGAAAACCATTACCTATAAACACAGCAAAATTTTGCAAAATACGTCCTTCAAAGTGCCGCCAAATTTCTATCAACCTGATGTATAGCCATATGTCCTTTATGCATTTCCTTGAATATGAAAAACAAGATAGACCATAGAAGAAGGTAGACCACAAATAACATCGTTGACGAGGGTTCGTAAGGTCATGAAAGAAAGAGGACTGAAGAGGAAGAATAAGGCATGACGGGCTTGATGAAATCTATCAAAAACTACCACTGATAAAGTTCCAATATTGTGAAGCCTGGTATTGAAGCACTAACCATTTTAAACACCAAACTTAGGTCATTTATAAAGCAAAAGCCAAAAATTCCCACTTCAAAGTCAAAGAAAAAACAAATGGATACCTCGAAAGCACTTAAGTTAAGCTCAGCGTACATTCACGAGAGCGGTGCACACACACACGCAGTGAAGGGCCCTTAAAATACACTAATTACTTTGCCATGGGATTTTGAGTTTTATTATTATGAGCATTGAGCTGAAAACTTACAGCAGCATTTTAATGTTAGTATTTGCTGACAAATTGGAATATTTTGTCTTTATTAACTGATATTTTTTTGATTTCTCAGCCTATATACGTTGTTCAAATTTCATCATCATCAGCTTATTTTTACTGGCCCCTGGATGTGGAGCTTAGACCAGCCACGCTTCTTCAACGCAGGTTGGCGGGCTTAGAATTATAATATTGTAACGGCCACATAAATATTATCATTACAATGTGCAAGACCGGGCCACAGCACACATAAAAGTGCAAGAGCGAGTTGAAAAATTTTACAGATACTTTTTTTGGAAGAAAAAAAGCTTAGTATTTTGTAGCTTTACGTAGCTCAAACGTAGGACCGTCAGTCGGAATCACTGAACAACGAAGCCGTTAGTAGGTATAACGTCATAAATATGTTTACTTAACACTACATTGGCTTCTTTTGAAGGGTTTGTTATTGCTGTTTTTTTTTAAACATTCGAAATGAAAATAAGAGTAGTGGAGCTTCTTGTAACAGATTTCAAACGAGGAAGTACTGCTTATTTCTGCCGCCAAGCATAGCTGAGTATTGCAGTTGTATTGCACTGCTGAGTTTCAGCATTAAAGGCATGATTGCCGGTATAGTCAATTCAAGCATTTTTTTTATCGACTACAAGTTGGCCCTTGACTGTTATCACACCTGATGTTAAGTGATGATGCAGTCTAAGATGGAAGCGGGCTAACTTGTTAGGAGTGGGACGAAAATCCACACCCCTTTCTACACGACATCGTACCGGAACGCTAAATTGCTTGGCGATACTTGGTCGGTATGGTGGTAACTAGCCACGGCGAAAGCCTCCTACCAGCCACTCCAAGACAAATCAAGAAAAATCTCAATCTGCCCCGCCGGAAATCGAACCAAGAACCACCGTCTTATAAATCCACCGCGTACACTTCAGGATGATGTACACACAGGAACTTTGTAGGAGAGGTTCCTTGTATGCTCTACAAAGTGTCATTCTGTTTATAAGTGGTTTTCCACTTACCATCAGATGGTATATATATTTCCGCGGTCTGCCAATTATTACTTTGAATAAAAATAAAAGAAAAACATACAAACGTATTAAAAATATTGAATTCGACTGTCCATCGAATTAATATTTTGTTAAAATAACTCATATATTCGTGTCATGAACGCTCCGTCCAATACAAACAAGGCATTCTTGATAATTGACGTTAACTGTAAATCGATATAACGATGTCATGCATTAAACAATTTTACAAAATCTTGTTCTCATAATTTATATATTTTTTAACCTTTTATCTGTCATTAAACAGTCGAGAGCAAAAGGTAACTACTCTAAGTCATCTAAAGCCGTGAATTTGACTCCCACAACTGGAAAATATATAGATGATGAACATGTTTGTATGTTTCATGTGTTCATGTTTTCTTTATATTATAAGTATTTATGCATATTGTCCTCCATACAGTCAAAGAAATATTATTTTTAACAACAGTAAAGTTTTATTTAAAATAACTCATATATTCGTGTCATGAACGCTTGTACTAAACAAGGCATTCAAAATGAGTGACTTTAACTGTGATTCGATGTAACGATATCATGCATCAATTATTTTTCACAATTTTTTATTTTTTTAAGCTATTGCATAGCTTCTATCGCGGGCCTTGAGCGTGGAGACCGAATACAGAAATTCCGTAACGAAAAAACCTAACACCCCCTGAGTATCAAAAACATAATATCAAAAGCACAATTTCGGCAACGAAGTCATCGGAGAACGTAGCCTAGCGGTAAAGCGCTCTAAGTGCCCGGATTGCCAGAGAGATTTTTTTTTTTCAAGCGTGATATTTCAAAAAGTCATTTTTTTTTAAATTAATGACTTTTTCAAAATCATTTTTTTAAAAAAATTAACCCGCGTCTCTCTTTTGGGCACTTAGAGTGCCTTACCGATAGGCCACGGTCCCGATGACGTCGGTAGGTAAACATAAGTTGATAAAAAATGCTACGCAACAGCTTTACCGCGGCAGTCTCCGAGTGCCACACGTCTTTTTTTTAGATTCGATTAGATTTTCAGGAAAATGCTCAGTCTTGCATGAGTATTGGTGGTAAATTGGTAATGTAGTTTCGATCTGAGTCATAGTCAATTATTTTTGTAAGATTTTTAACGATTACTATTAGATGAAAAGTAGTTTCAAACACCCGCACTTAACAAAGACGTACCTAAGAGTTACTATATGTACGACGATGATATGATGAAGACAGTCGCAATATATTATATTGAAAATTTGGGAAAAATATTTTAAGCAACTGAAACGACCGCAGTAACATAATCATTCATCATTTTTCAATGTCGTTTAGTCATACTATGGTAAACTAAGTAATACATATATTAGTTTTACAACAATACACTGTTTCATTCTGCATAATGCCGTTCCATGCAGGCAGTATTATAAAGTTTACCGTATCTTCATCGATTGACTTCTAAATAGCACTAGAATTTTAAACTATACAGCGCCCTTGACTTTGCCCACGTGCTTACTACAATAGTGTGATATTATGTGTCTGAAATATCATTAAACATTGTAACCCTAAGCCCGCCAACTCGCATTGTTTAGCCACATAACATCACATTAGATGGCAGCGGCCATCTTGTCATTCACTAAAAAAAATCTTAGCAGAGGCGAATCGAAGCGACGCGTCAACAATTTTGCCAAAATAGAAAACTCATCTCTATTTTCCTATCACGAAAGTAAGTACAAAGCTGACTTATCATACAGAAACGAAATAAGACGTAAACGCGCGCCGCGGCGTGTTGCTCCGTTTCTTGATTTCCATACTTTAATACAAGTTTATACCATAACGATTTAAAAATAGAGATGACAATTACAATTTGTAGCTGATGGACGTGACGCTTCGCTTTCAGTGAGTTAAGCTTAAATATATTATTTAATTACAACCAAAGTACAACTGTAAAGCAGAATATCTACTCTCAGTTCTCTTATTTGTAGTGTTAAAGTAAAATTAATCACAGTAAGAAGAGTCAGAAGTAGCGAGCCGGCACTCGGCAGCAACGAATAGTACTGTTTTAAGTTAACTATTAACATAAGTAACAGTCAAGCTGCAGTGCAGTAATTATAAAGTTTGAACGGTCTTGTTCCGTTTAACGCTGTACGTGCAAAACTATGTTTTTAAGTAACACAAATACAACTAAAATAGTTTTAAACCCTCAAAAAACAAATTGGTGGTATTTATAAGGGTGGAGGTCCACTTGACAATATTTTGAAGAGCGTGTATAAATTGCCAAACTAATAATAATTATAGGCATTGATTGTTGAAATTAATCCCAATGCAACATTTACGACAACTACACCAGTTAACACGATCGTTCTCAAGTTTTAAATAATATAACTAAAATCACTTTGTTTGATACATACCTACACATTTACATCGGTAATGTTAATATTAATATTTTGACCTCTCGCTCTCGTCAGATATACGTCTTAAAGTTCAGGCTCTATTTCTGGACCTTAGATATGGATTGCAAGCAGTTTTTTAAGAATGATCTTCGTCATAATCGAAATTGAATGGAATCATTAAATAGGAAAAGGGATTTGGACGCCGATCTAATGCAGGTTTCCGGTGTTCGCGTGATAATGTTTGACTCTGTACCGATCTAAATGATAATGATAATGACAACCACCAACGTACTCTCTGGAACACAGGGCATAGCACCTTCACCACCAACTCTCGCAACCCCTTCTCAGTACGAGTTAGTAATTCTAAAACCCTGAAAGTCTGCTCGAGACTAGCTACACTACTTTGGCGTGACAGGGTGCCTGTTTGCTCACCTTTAAACGAACCTTCGGGCGCTCAACCTGCATGTATTAGTGATTGAATATAAGATGTGTTTCAAGATCTAGGTGTTGTTTTATTTACATCAAACCAAACCATAAAAAGACACCATAACAGATGGCTATATATGGCAGATAACTACCATATTTTTATATAACATTATTTTTACGTCGGGATGTTTAACGAAGTTACTTCAATTCATTTAGCTCTGGCCCGGACTGCCAAAGAGAGAGGAGTTCGAATGCCGTCGGTATTGCAATATTTGATATTATGTTTATTTTCAAATTGAAATTATCTCAAAGTGTGGGTAACAATATTTAATAAAAACATAATGAATTTGCTTTAATTTGGATGAGAACACTTAACATATGAAATCTGGGTTGGTATTACCACACAAATACATATAGTCTGTACACTTAATAACATAATCAAAATTGTAATACCTACTTGATAAAATAAAACAAAAAATATCCGAGAATAAATTAATGTACGAGTATGTTTGTCATTTTACGCTGATCTTACGCTACTGATTTCCATGACTTTCTCACAAATACTTAAAGGGTAAATGTAAGTATTACAATGTAGGTTAGATAATATAGCGAACGAAAATTGTTTTCGCTAGTTTATGAACAAAGGCAACTGCAACTGTTTATAATAATGTCGTTCAGTATTTCTAAGTACAACTTAAGCGTTGAAATGAGAGTCAAAGCGTGCCTCAAAGGAAAGCCACTATTGAGCCATTAAAAGCTAGAGTATGGCTTAAAACTGACTATTGCGAACTCTCGCTTGAACTTCCTGTATTTTCATTAAAAACGCTTCGCGATACAAATTCCTCTACATTTTTGTTGACGGCTTTGATTTCTATTCATATATTTTTCATTTCGGAATAGTTTTTATCTGTACTAATATTATAAATAGTTAATGTTCTGTTACTTTGCAATAAATATAAAGATTTAAAAGAATCATATCGATATTTTGGATTAACTTCAGATCATACATAAATAGCAAAGAACGATCGCGATTACGACACCATCAGCTTTTCATAAATCACATCTACTAAGCTAAAAGCACTGATACACAGACAGACACGTCAAACTCCTAACATCCCTCACATTTACTGTACAGAATAATCTTACGAAGACAAACGACAATCATTTTTAAACGAAGGACTTGTTCGATTTTTTTACCTAAGAGCACTACTTATTAAAAGGTATTTTTAAATACTTCAAGGTACTTAGCCCTTGAATGCAATCACAGCTAACGGCACAAGATGATATAATATACGATGGGAGCAAAGTAACTTGTTAAGAGTAGGGTGATATCCTCACTCCTTACAATCTCAGCACGACATCAAATCTTGACGACCTCCGTGGCGCAGTAGTGTGCGTGGTTGATTCATAAGACGGAGGTCCTGGGTTCGATTCCCGGTGGGGCAGATTGGGATTTTTCTTAATTTGTCTTGGTCTGGCTGGTGGGAGGCTTTCGCCGTAGCTAGTTACCACCCGACCGGCAAAGACGTACCGCCAAGCGACTTAGCGTTCTGGTACGATGTCGTGTAGAAACCGAAAGGGTTGTGGATTTTCTTCCTACTCCTAACAAGTTAGCCCGCTTCCATCTTAGATTGCATCATCACTTAACATCAGGTGTGATAGCAGTCAAGAGCCAACTTGTAGTCAATAATAAAAAAAAAAACATGGTACCAGGACGCCAAATTCGTTTTCCGGCACGCCTTTGTTCGTGAATTGGTTACTAACCACTACTGTAGCCTCCCAGCAGCTAGGCCTGGACCAAATTAAGAAAACCTAAATCAACCCAGCTGAAAATCAAACCCGGGACCTAATATATCGATCGCGCATACTGTTGCTGTGGACACCGTTAAAGGTAAAGCCATCAAATAAGGCTATCCCTTAATTTTTGACATTTAAACAGAACAATTTATATCAAAATGAACAAAACTAGCTATAAATAGTTCGAAAACAAACTAGAAACGTAATAAATAACACAAAGCAAAAGACAATCGCCGCTCATTGGCACAACAGAGCGCGACGCCGGCGAGTCTCGCGTGATATCAACCAGATACCAGCGCTACGACTGGAGACTAGCCAGGAGGCGCTATTTGTCAAATATCTTACCTCTGGTTTGATCAAATTAATGGTGAATGTGTATACACCATTAGTAAGATCGTGTGTGTACATGATATTACTTTTTGTAACTGATACAGTCTTTTAGATGGTTATAATATATTTTTATTAAATGTGAAGCTAACTGCAATCTTACATGTTAAGGAACGGTGCAATCAATATAATAGCGGGCTAAGTTGGACATTTTTCAAACCATACCTACAACATTTTTAACAAAAAATAGAACCGACGCAAAGCGCACTAAAAAGTAAAAATTAAAAAGTAAAAACTAAAAAGTAAAAATGTGTCATTTAGTTTAGTCAGTGTCAGCCAAGTTTAAGGAACATTTATTTTGTGGATTCTAGGTAACGTCCTTAAAGTAGAAAAACCTTGGCTGGCACCGACTCCTAGATATGCTTAAGTAAATTAAAGCAACTAAATGACACAATTATTTTTTACTTTTTAGTGCTTTTTGCGTCGGTTCTATTTTTTGTTAAAAATTTTTATTTCTTACTGTTTAGTGATTTATCGCCGCGTAATGTACTCGTAATATACTGTCATGGTATATTATACGGCACTAGTAGCCAAAAAGCTACCGATACCGAGACAAAGCCCGAAATCGCTGTAAGCGTGCCTCCAAAATTTGAAGAGTTCCTTCAATTTCCCCAGGATATCATCATCAGATCCTAACATGACAATGGGACCATCTTGGAAGTATGCCCTTTGTAATAAAAAAAAATTATCAAAATTGGATAACTGCGTGGTCATACATAAAAAAAAATATATACGTGTCGAATCCGTTTTTTTTCGTCGGTTAAAAATGGTTTCTACTACGTACTAACGTTAAATCGCTTAACGATACAGACTAACTGCTAAGTCGGGTTGATTAACCACACATTACTTAGCACGACGTTATACGTACTCGTTTAAGCATTTAAAAATTACTTGAATACGACGACGCCTACTCCTCGAGGGTCTACGATATAATAAAAGAGTGACAACTCAACAGCTTGGAAGTAAAAAAATCATGCAATTGTAAGTTTGGCCTATATGAATAAGACAAGACAAATAACGGCTTCTGAAATGTGTAGCTTATAGTTTATCCAGTAATGCGCAGCTGGCTTTATATTCGCAGGGTAGCATCATTACTCTAATCACCGACTTAAGATACGACAAAACTTGTAATGGGAAAACTTTACTTGTTCCAGTAGGTATATGAGTCTAGATTTAACTTAACGTAGCAAGTTTCCGTTGAGTTTCATTTGATTTCGTCCCTCTAACATATTTACTGAGGAAATACTAGGTTCAAGTAGCTAGCAGTATGTGATCAAAGTGAATATATATTATCTACCACTGATAGTCTAAGAGCCCGTATGGCTAGCACTTCAATTTTAAAAGCTGACATGGTATTAAGCTCATCTATTAAAATTGTAAATAACACACAATTACCTACGAGGATATGTCAAAAGACTCCAAAACTATAAATCCTCCGAGGCCACGAACTGTGGCAATAAAAAACATAGAAGAAATATCATCTGTCAATAGATAAGAATATATAATTATAAAATAAACCAATAGACGAGCGACATACATCCAATTTTTGGAAAATTGAAAACAGCTCCAGAGGCTGTGGAAATAAATAGTCTGACCGTAACAGTAAGCAATTATGGAAACCCGGGGTTTTTTAATAGCTAACACGTATCAAAGGTCAAAACTCTCAATCGTCCAAGTATATAGCTTATTTGTTTTTATTTTGTCTTCGGGATACAACAAATCACGAAACAGAACGTACTCTAAACATTAAGAAAGACATAAACTGAACGCACACTTACTTTAAAATTAAATGAGACCACATCAATCAGAAAAAGGTCAGCAAGGCTGAAAGGGAAAAGGGTTTAGAAAAGGGTAACCTAAAGAGAAGCCAAGTTATATCGACATTACATTCAAATAATTAATGACTCCAAATATTATTTTGAAGTTGTTCTGTTATAAGTAAATTATGGGTGGGAATCATCTAAAACTTTAGCAATGTTTCTTTTACGAAAGTTAGTCTTATATTACAAGTCACCTTTGTATTTGATACCCATATTGAAGAACTAATGAAACAATATGCAATTCGTCATTTTGTGGCGACGGCCATTCTGTAACTATGATTTTATAAGGTAATTGTCATTATCACTATCGAATTCGTCTGATAAAGAGTGATAGACATAATTCGATAATCACGATATCAACTAATAAAAATATACTTACAGTATGGGGGGCAGCACCGATTTTCAGAAAACTCCTGAAAAAATTACCTTGGAAACAAAAAACACAATCGAAATTTTTTATTGGTTTATTCTTTAAGTCAGTAGCAACGTAAGGGTTTCCAGGCATAACATATAATTATTGTAAATTACTTACACCTGGCAAGTGAGGTCAAAATTATTAAAACGACAAATAATTGCCACGAATATCATTAAATTGGCGGTACGATATATATTAATAAAATTATTATTCAGTTCATAACTTCTAAGCAGTCGGGTTTTTTGTTTTCATAATAATAATTTTATTCAGTTTTAAATTGGCCGTACGATAATATTATAAAAATGCATTTGCAGCTAATTTGTGATAAAAAAATACACACATCCACAGCCGCCATTTTGAAAAATTATATAGCCTATGTCACTGCCACAATTATGAATCCCTTGCATACGCTCGAAAAACAAATCTGACGCCTAAAAATTCAATTAAAATTAGTTTTATCCAAAATGAAATAGAAAATGCAAAATCATGCCATAAGATCTCGAGATATAAGTGATATCAAGCATACTAAACATAATGTAGGTAAAAGATTGTGAATAAAATAAGTATTCCTTACAAAATATATCCCTAACGATGAATACGCTCCTGACCCTAATATCTTTCATGAATAGGCCATCTATCAAGGGCTAAACTAGATCCGTCAAATTCACTCAACGATCAACAGCGTTTGTTATTCATATTAAAGTTCCATCGAATCTTATTGTGATAAAACATTTGGATGGATAAAACAAGGTTCTCAAGCCTGTGATTTTCTTTATTCTATTCTACGATTGACCTTTTTTATTTCATGTCACTAGTTTTTAGGGTTCCGTACCTATAAAGAAAAAAACGGAACCTTTATAGGATCACTTCGTTGTCCATCCGTCTGTCTGTCAAGACCCTTTTACTCAGGAACGCGTGAAGGTATCAAGCTGAAATTTATATCAAATACTTAAGTCTCTCTGTCCCTTAAAGTTGTGAACAAACCAAGCTTCTAGGCCAAGGCAATCAAAAGATACAGCCTCTTATGTCAAAAATTTTCCCAATTTTCGACACGGTCAAGTAAATCGAAATTTGGTACGAAGTAACGTTATATAGTATGGTTAATGGAAAAATTACGAAAATTGTATATTTTTAGTTGCATCATATAACATAGTTATCAATAATTTTTAGCTATATAAGCCGCATCTTTTCTCACAATTGGAAAAAGTCAAGGTGTTACATTGAAATTCATACAAAGTACTTGGGCCAGATAATAAAATTACGAACTTGTAAATTTGAGTTGTAACAAAATCAAACTTCTATGTCTACACAATCAAAATATATATGTATAAATATAAGCCCATAAAATTTAAGTTGTGCAAAATCAACTTGAACGCAACAAAACCAAAACCTAACTCTCTAGTTCTCGCAACTCTAGAATCTTCAAATTTGGTACAAAGTAATGTTATATAGCAAAAATAAGGAAAAATTCCCAAAACTGTATAATTTTACTTGGCCGGTTTAATTTTTATTTATATACTTTCACCATTGAGTCAAAACTTTTATAGATATAACAACGATGACAATAGGCATCTTTTAGGTTTGCGTACCCACTTAGACCTCATCAAAGGCGTGATTGTTGGCAAACGATATTCACTTGAAATTTCATATTAAATAATTGCTTTAACATACTACTTTAAGGTGTTTGGCAAAATTAAGAAGTCGAAGAATATTTTTATATAATCATCCGTCTTTTAGATAAATAAAATTGTTTCGCTTTGCTCCGCCTAAAATTACTTAAAATGATAATTTTAATTTTTTCGCGATTTCACGCATAATAAAAAAATGAAAATAAGTACCAAAACAAACATAACATTTTCTTCAAGGCTAAAAAATATCTACAGTTTCTCTGAAACTTTATTACGTGGATTACAGAAATTTTATTGCCATGTCATATAACTTTGTCCAGAAACATTTTATAAGACAAAGGACGCCTCTCTATCCCCCGGGTCTTAAGCTTTATACCGTAGTAAGACGCCTGGGGGATGTTACTACATTGCTCAGTATGTCAACTTCAAATAAAGTACCCTCTTTTATCGACAATTTAGTACAAGATTCATGATAAGCGCCTTAAAAACGGACCGAAATAGAAGAGAATTATTAGCTAATCTATTATATTTGTTCGTTTCATTTGTTTTAGTAAAGCGATGACGATAAAATTAAATTGCTATTTTTGTTCATAAGATAAGCGGATTTGAAAGTAGTTACACCTACATACTTTCGCAGAAATGTTTTTGCAGTTGTTTCTACGATACAACGAAGTGGTATGTAAGTTACAGGCGTCCGTAATAAGTATTATATAAAACCAAATTCAAGACACCCCCAGCTTACGCTCTAGAAAGAAAGGAAGAAAAATGTTTATTTAGGAAAAAAAACAACAAAAAAATAAAATATATAAGAAAATAGTTCGCTATGCAGGATAAAAAAGTGATCCCAAACAGGTTATCACTCAGCAATTTGCAGTGCCCGTCACCGCGCTGGTCTTCTGCGAAGCACGTGAAGGACGTGACGATTGGACATTATTGTAATAATGACTTACATTTTGTTGCAACTATATAAATATAAGAAATAAATAAATAGAGTGTATAAGGAAAATTAAACATAAACATAAATTAGAAAAGAATAAACAAACACACAAATAAAAAGAAATTGTTAGGTATAGGTTAGGTCAGTAAAATAAAAATAGGACCTAAAGTTTGTTCTACAATTGCAAAGTGTTCTCTTAATTTTTTTTTAGTATTAGAATTATTTATTCTTTCTCTAGTATTACAAACTAAGCTAGGTAAATAAACTAAGTTTCTTTCGAGTAAGCTCGATATGATCTTAGACTTCGTCATCACTTAACATCAGGTGAGATAGGATAGCAAGCAGTGGCAAGTAGTAGTTTCAGAAATAAAAAATTACGAAAAATGTTAAACAAAATAAACATTATACAGTGTTTCTCCTTGAATATTTTTTCGTTTTATAAGTAGACACTTATAAAAAGTGAAAACCGTTAAAAGCAGCAGCCGACCACAAAAACATTTCGCCGCGCCGCCTCGCCTGTTCGGAAAGAGGCTAAAAAAACTTTTTAAAACGTACAAAATCACATTTTTCCTCCACGGAAGTGTTTTCGGCTGCTACCAAGAGATAACTCTGTTACTGAATATTTGCACGGAATTTGAAATATTAGAGTTAACCTATAGACAGAACGAAGTCTTTATTTTCTTTTCTTAAGTTAGATATTGGTTGCAATGCATTGTTACTTGAAGTAAAATGCAAAATATTAGGACACTATCGATAATTTAAATTATTTAACACCTTAAGAGCAAATATGTCCCACACACTGTGTTGGCATTTGCTAAGAACAAATATCAAGGAATTCCACACCTAAGGGAGTAAAACGGTGGTTGGAAATCTGTATTAAAGTCCTATGTTTTTGAAGTAAGAGATTGGAACTTTAAAGTGTATTGAAGGTGTGGAGGTGCACTAATAATGTTTCTGAAATATTTGGGAGCAATAATACACTAGTCTCTATGGAAACGTATAATGGCCGACATTCGAATGAGACAGTGACACATCTTACGAACTAATATAAGAAACATAACAAACCTACATGGTACATACATTAGAGTTTCTTTAGAAATCATCTACCTTCTGGGGTTAAAACTGGAGATGGCAGCGTATGTTTGGCACACGTTGTCATGCCATGACCCGATTTGGCATAAATTTGGATAAGAGATAGTTGAAACTCTTTATCCCGTAATTTCTAAGAGAATTACACAGGTGAAACCGGGGGCACAGCTATTATTTTATATTTATAATGTTCACTATAAGAATAATATAAAAATTTGACGGCCAAGTAGCGCACTGGGTAATAACCCTGATTCTGCGTCCTAGGCTGTGGGTTCAATTCCCACACCTGGAAAAATATTTGTGTGATTAGCATAGATATTTTGCAGTGTCTGGGAGTTTATCTATATACAATAAGTATTTATGTATAATATATATAAATATATTCGTCAGTTATAATAGTACCTATAACACAAGCTACCAAAGCTTACTTTGGGGCTATTTAGCTATGTGTGTAATTGTCCTATTATATTTATTTATTTAATGAATATTTTTAATTAGATGCTTTGTAAGGATGACATTGCAAAAAGAAGTTCCTGATCTCAATACAAGTTTTGAAAGACCTATTTCCCTCCTATAAAAGCCTTTCATTTCTGAAGTACGGAAAGCCACAGAGAAAGCAGATTTTAATTACAATCATTTTTACCTTGAGGATTCGAACAAAGGTTCTAATTTTTTCCTCGGAGAGATTTCCTATCTCGAGATCTGTTGATCATTATTGTACAAACATTATATATTTTATTTGTTATAAACATGAAAGCTTTCTTTGTCTATTTTTGATGGTAATCTCCGTAACCACAGTTTTATTTAACCCGTCTCAAAGTTCTCACTTTCAATTATTTAAGTTAAAAACAGAATGTTTAATTCTACCTATTTTGTCATATTAAACATTTTTATGTTTAAATTCTTGGATATATGCAAAATTTTACAAAATTCGGCATGCTTCTTTCCAAAAATCTTTCTGTAAAGTATGACTATGAGACTAATTTAAATGTTAGCTGGAGTGAATAGAATATAATAGAATATCTTTATCATAATACACGTAGTTACAAGGTTATAAAAATAATGTTACGTTACAGTGTGTATTGCCGTTTACAAGACGTGCAAAATTAAAAAATAATTCATAATAACATTTACGAAATTAAATATAATATTAGTTAAATAAACGTGTTATGTTTATAGCGAATTGTAGAGCTTATTAAACATTATTTTTATATTTAAAAGTATAAATAAGTTTTCGTAATTTAAAATAGTGGTGACACTTTAGAATTTAGACTATTGTGAGGGTTTTCCGCTTACATTAAAATTAAAATAAAAAACGGCACATATAATATAACTATCGGTTAAATGATTACTTTCAAATCCATACGATTTTTAATTCGTTTATTAATTACGTTTTTAGTTTTATTTTAATATTATTTCTCAAACAAATTTTCTTTTTTCTTTCTATACGGGGCTCTTAGCCATGACTTTTTTTCTACAGCGCGGCATTATCTAAACTATCTAACAACTAGTCGGGCATACTTTAAAAAAAATAATAAGTTGTTTTAGTAGTGTCATTATTTAGTAGGTGCCCGAAATTCGTAGTCCTTTTGCAAGCGATTTTCCACAACAGGAAACAGCTATCACTCTCGGGGTGTTAAGAAAATGGCGTTCCCTGAGTCAGCGGTTCGTAAGATGATAAACGATGCATCGGAAATGAACTCCCCGGAGAGCCCCTCTCGAGACTGGCTGGGTGTTATTCACCCTTAACTTCGATTAATTATAGCTATCACACTAATAATATATTAAACCGACGAAAGTTTATGTGTATGTTTGTTACCTGCTGTTTTTTCACGCCGCAAGTTTTTGCGGCAATTGAAATTGAAATTTGGTTGTAGTTTTTAATGGAGAGAGATTATTTCCTGAATTAAAGCATCTATCGACGGACTCTGTGACGCATTAGTATGCGCGATGGATGCTTTGGCGGATGTCCTGGGACCAAGCCGATTGAGATTTTCTTAATTGGTCCAGCTGCCTACGGCCTTAGCTATCCTACCGGTAAAGATGTACTTCCAAGCTGTTAAGCGTTTCGGTCATCACTTACCATCAGGTATAATTACAGTCAAGGTCTAACTAATGAATAAATAGCCATCGTCTTTAAAGTAGAAAGCTTACACGTGGCACCGACTTCTTAGATATGGTTAAGTAAATTAAAGTAACTAAATGACGCATTTATTTTTTACTTTTTAGTGCGTTTTGAAGTCGGTTTAATTTTTTATTAAATTTTCTTTTTGTATTTTTTACTGGTTTACCGACAACGAACATTCGTAAAACCTACTCGTTCTAAACTACGAGTACCAATATTCGCCAGCCACTTATACACTACCGACATCGCTGCAAATGTGCCTATGAAGTTTGAAGAGTTCCTTCGATTTAACCAAGATCTCATCATCAGATTCTTCATGATGACTATGGGACCATTTTGGAAGTATACCCTTTTTAATAAAAAATGAAATTTTAAAATCGGACTTTTCTGTAAAAAGTTATGCGTAGTCATTCGTAAAAAAATCCCTATCGCAAAACTACTGAACCAGTTCTGATGAAACTTGCAGTATTCCCTAAGTTGAACAATACCTAGTACAATAAAAAAAGAATTACTTAAATCGGACTTCTAAATTCGGAGACATACGAACACAAACATAAAAATATAAAAATTTCGTATCTCAAAAACTACATAACCGATTTAGATGAAACATGCAGTATTCCCTAAGTTGAACAATACCTAGTACAACAAAAAAAAATACTTAAATCGGACTTGTAGTTCCGGAGATATGCCTCTATAAACATAAATACATACACTTATGAACTTTGGCACATTTGTTCAGATGTTGATTTAGACTAACATATGCGAAAATTGGGCAGTTCTGGAAATTGGAATTGATAACTTCCTTTTTTGAAGTCGGTTAAAAAAATTATTGGGTCACACCAAGAGGGTTTTTTTTATTCGGCTGCGATTCGAATTATTATATCGTGTTTAATGGCCCAGAAATAACTATTTAACCACGTTTATTTTCCAGAAGAAAACTGCTTTTCCCAAAAATAAATTGGTATTTATTTACGTTTATTCAAAATTGTAAGTAATATCTTTATCATTTATTTTATCGGTTCAAAAGCTTAACGATACATGCAATTAATTGAAATGCAACAACATACTTTCGAAATTAAATTTACTAATTGATATATTTCACATGTACCTACTGCCTCGTTGGTCTAAGGGTGTTGACGAGGTTCTGTGCTCGAAACCTGCTTAAGCCCTCGTGCCTCAGACTGACGCACGTTAAGCCGTCAGTCCCGGTTACTATCATAATTATATAGTGATCATTTATATATTAATGCATTGGAGTAGCGTGGTGGGTATATGTTCTATAACCCCTAGGTACAAGGGGTAGTGAGCGTATAAAGAGGCACAGATGTATGTAACCGTTATTAGAAAAATGAATCGTTATTTACATACGTTATTTAGTTATAGTAATCTAGCTTTGCTCGCGGTTTGACCCGCTTAGTTTCTGTTCCTATGCGGATATATGTAAGATTTTGTTTTATTCTAGTGTATAATCTATCTCCTTCCAAATTTCAGCCATATAGTTTAATAGTTGTTTTGAAACTTATTATCTTGGAAAATATTCACTTAAATTCAGACAATAGTGATCAATATTGAATGCACAAAGTATTCAAGATACTTAAATGGATAAGGATTAATGCAATATTGCTTAAAATCGCTTCGTAAATAATCCATTACTTTTGATTTAAAGTAAAAGATAAAAAATGGTTAATGTGGGTTATCCCTAAGAGATAGACATATACAATCGCGGACTTTTGACTGACCTTTTTAAGGTGTGCAATACTGAGGTACATTATTTTAATATATCTCGTAGAGTTTAACTAGCGTTTGCAATATAAGCGCAAAAAATGCGTTATTTTACGACATCATATCAGAAACCTCTAAAATTATCAGTGTTTCTCTACTATATTATGCATGTATTATACACGTAAACCTTCCTCTTGAAGCACTCTATTTGATAAAAAAACCCCCATGAAAATCGGATGCGTAGTTTTAAAGATTTAAGCATACATAGGGACAGACATAAGAAAACGACTTTGTTTTATACTACGTAATGACAATGGTAATATTCTGTACCATTTATTTTCTTGTTGGACAAGCTTTATTCTACGACACATACTTACAATTAATTGATTTACAGTGAAACTTACGAAGTTGGATTTACCAGTTGCTATATTTCATACGTCAATGGCTTATTAAAAACATTTTCACAGCTACAACACAGAGACCAGATGTATTGAACCGTTGGCAATAATTTATGTCTTCTTCGAAAAATTAATCGTATTTATATACGTTATTTAGTTATTGTATTTTTTATTTACGGGTATACCCGCGTAGTTGCCGTTCACGTGGGAATATCAGACAGCCTTTGTCTTTTGTCTACCTGCTTCCAAAGGACATGGCCGGAATCTGCCCCCAAATTGAATAGAATTTGCAATATTTATTTATTATATGTTAAAAAAATAAAAAAATAAAGCAATATTTAAGGCAAAAATTATATTTCTCTATAACATTCGAGAAACACGTATTTTTTTGTTTATTTTGGATATTTATTGACTCGCATTAGCTTATTAGTTTGGATACACATATAATACATATTCTATCTGAATTTAGGACTTCAGTTTGTAATTAAATATAAAAAATACGACTAACAAAACACTGTAAACAAAAGTAAATATTATGAACATATAATAATAAAATAAAGATTTACGCTTTTTTTATTGTATAAATATGTTACGATTGTTGATGCGGCTGCGCACAACCACGCGACATGCAAAAGAGTGTACAAGTATCCGAACGTATTTTGACAGATTTTAAATGTTTTTTTTTATATGGAACAGTCATATGTTATGTAATAATAATGACCGGGATGAATTAATTCGCTTTGATAAACTAGAATAAATGTTTAGTACCAACTCAATCTCCTTATATACCAATGATCTTAACCCATATAGTCTAACTATTGGACCAGTGAGGTAATTTTGCTACTAACTATATAACACTTTGGTAAACAACAATAAAATCATTGCTATTTAAAATAATTAGGCGCCTTTTTGTAACATGTTATTGAAGAGTCTCGAAAGTTCTTTGACCATAAAACTTAAATAGCGGTATTCTAATACTCGTAAGCTTTAAAATAAGGTACTATATATCACTGCAAATGATTTTTTTTTCGGGGCACAGCTCCATACTAATTCCGGCCATGTCCTTTCATCCAAATGAGAGACGAAGAGAATTCAACAGAGGCGGCGTGAAAGAGTTAGGTACACAAACTTCAGATTGAAACTTTAGTTTTAGTATTGTAAGCTCAATTGAGCGACACACGCAACAATAGTTAAATATAACACAGCGAAACACTTAACTGAATTCGAATTGCTGTATTTCACACGTAGGTGGCTTATTAAAAACATTTTGACAGAGAGTACAGAGGTATAGCACCGTTGGCAGCAATTTACGTAGTTTAATTGGCAATTATTCAGCAAACCGCAACCATGCGAGAGCTCACTTGCTCAACAGTGTGCTTGCTTGTTGAAACTGTACGCGCAAAGTGCATGTTCGTGGCGTTCTGAATTTGAATGCTCAAATGACTTTTGTGCCAAAGGTTTTTGATTTATGAACTTTCTTGATTTTTATTTCACGACAGTTAATGGCTTTTTTCTTATATTTTTCTGTTTTACTTGTTAATTTTTTTCCTTTTTTTTTCAGGGTTTGATCTTCACTCGTTGAACTTAAGACGAATCCACTCTTGACAGTCTGTACTACAAATTGGAGGGAAATGAATGAATGAAATATTGTTTATTGTACACCAAAGAAAAGAGCTTACAAAGTAGAAAATACATTAGAAATAAAAAGAATGTACAATTGGCGGTCTTATCGCTAATGAGCGATCTCTTCCAGACAACTAATATTGGAGAGGAAAAGTGCATCCATTAGAGAAGGATCGGGTGTACGTACACACAAATAAAGGAACTATAGCAACAAATTAATAAATAAAAATATACTTACGTAAAATACTTATACCCTACATAAAATACTAAATGCAAACATATATATTCATACATACATACATACATACATGAATTCACATAAAAGTATAAATTAATAAATATATGAAAATTATAGACAGAGAACAAATAAAATCTAGCAGATATTCAAGGGAGACGGTGAACAAATTGTTGGAATATAACAAAAATCCAAGTCTATGGAATAGTTTAATAGCCTGTGACGACGTTTAGTTGTCTGTGGACACATTCGTTCCAATCAGTCAGTCTCGTACATTCAAATACTCGTAGTTCAGTTAATCATTCATTCTCGGTTCACTTGTTGTTCAGTATATTTTATACATTAATAAATCACACGGTCCAGCAGTGCAAACGTTTTTTCTTTTACGTGCTACCTACTTTTACCAACAGGTTATGGGCCCAGACCACGTTGTTAAAAAAAATATATATATATATTAAAAACTTTCAATTTAAAAGTTAAATGTGTAGTCGCGAAGTAAAAGAAATATTCATCCGCTGATTGTTGTTATAGCACGTGGAAGTTTTCGCATAAGATCTCTTTTAGGATTTTTAGGTGAACTGCAAGTGCTAAGCGCCATTGACAAATAAAAAAATGTCGCTAACCTTCATGAAGAATGGACAAAGAGAAACCTATTGGCTAAAAGTATGATGGTAAATATATTAAATAAGTGATTGATTTTAAAATCTCGTTAAGGATTCTACCACTAAAATATCCATCATGTTTGAACAAGACAAAATTCACGAATGAAGAGCTTGGCTACGCAACTAGCAGTTCATAAAAAAAAAATTGATACTGGAACCTGATGTGACTTCATTTTAGCATTCGAATGATTTTGATAATATTATTACCGAATTAATTTCGACTAAATTTGACGAAATGGATGGATGAAAAATATTGCATTTATTATTTAGCCTACCCTCTGACGATGATGTAATCACAGCATTAGAAACGCTCGGAGAAGAACATTTATATTATTGTTTTACATACCTACATGAGGAAATTTTTCACGGCGATATGGTTTTCATTAAATGGTTGCGTAATACTTAACTAAAGAAGAAATCTAGAGATTTTAGGTACTGCACGCGGATTTGAAATGACGGTAGCAGCGACGGTAGTATTCAGTCGATTGCAAATACTATGAGAATGGAATATAACCATATGGAAAACATTTTTGAGTTTATATTGTCAAACTGTAAGTATCGTGTTTTCAAATCTAACTCAACAATTAATATGATTTGTTTTCTTTTAGATTCTGAAGTAACGGATCACATGATGAATATCAAGGATTACCTTCAATCACTACTACGAATTGGTGACGATGATGTTTCGAATTTCAAAGCTCATTAGATTGATCTGGCTAATAGCATTATTACCAGCGCTCCTGCATTTGTTCTTCGACTTTTCGACGTTCTTTACTGCGTTTGGAAAGATAAGTGTTTCTACTAGAAGTTTATTCAAGATAATATCCAAATTATTTTGTATTTACCAGACGTTCCATTGAACTTGTTGTCGCTAAATCGTATGACGATTATCAAAAACCAGGTGTGACGATTATCTTTAAATATAATTAAGCACATATTTTTTTTAAATAAGAAAATGTTAGTGTCTGGTGGATCAAATCTTTTTAAATTGGGTTTTCAATTTAATTAATCTCAGTCTTTGTTAAATGAAACTAGGAGTTCTATTTTATACTTTATGGCATAATTCACTTGGACACAAGCATACAGAATATTAATGACTGTCACGTAATCAATGATATTATTCCCAATAATGAATTATGTGCTAAGTGAGCGTGTGCACTTAGTAAACAGTCACGACTACCTTTTTACGAAGTCTAAAGAAAAATCAAATCGAAATAGACCTATTTTCCTCGTTAATTCCGAAATACGAGTATGTATTCTGATTACGCCAAGTACCTTCGATGAGAAAAATTATTTTGTTAGTTTTGTCTATGACGATTATACACAAATACTACTACTATTATTTTATTGCATTCTAAATCAGAAGTATTTAGATATTTTTAGGATTTTGTTACAAAAAGTGAGAATTATGTAAACTGTGAAGTTGTTAGTTTATATATCGATAATAGTCGTAAATACATTTCAAAAGAGTTTAAAGAATTTTGAGTTGACAAGGGAATCATTTAACGGTACCTATCACCCCACAATAAAATGGTGTAACAGAGCGAATTAACCGTACGTCAACCGAAATGGCTCAAAACCATGGTTAAAAGTGCGAGACTTTAATATAAAATATTTTGGGAAAAGCTGTTTTAACAGCCAGCTGTATTATAAATATGCTACCCACTAAAGCTCTGCCTAACGAAACACCATACGAAATGTGGCAAGGTAAAAGGCCGAAACTAATTTAAAAATGTCCGGTGCTTACGTACATACTAAAACTCGTATGACTAAATTTGACCAAAAAGTTGTTTAAATCAATATTAATTGGTTACAATCGTAATGGATACAAATTTAATTTAATTTAATTGTAATTTAACTTTAACTAAAACGAGGTTTTCATAGCTCGCGATATTATTTTTGATGAATTGAATTTTGAGTAAACGCGACCTGTATGTAGCACTAGCGGATTCATTCAAATTCCCAACAAAATTGGTAAGCCCGACTATGAATCGGCAAAGCTAATTAAGTCAACAACAAGATACTTTAAACAATAAAAGCCAATAATAGATCAAAATTAATCAACAATGCCAGTTCTGAAGTAACGGATCAATAGAATATCGTTAAACTACGAAAGATTCAAAGCATCATTAATTATTAATAATTAATCTAAGCCGTAGCAAAATTAAACTACCTGCTAAAGTATGACGATTATCAATTATATGTATAATAAGAACGACCTTGATGGATCAAATCTTTGTTAAATGAAACTAGGAGTTCTATTTTATACTTTATGGCATAATTCACTTGGACACAAGCATACAGAATATTAATGACTGTCACGTAATCAATGATATTATTCCCAATAATGAATTATGTGCTAAGTGAGCGTGTGCACTTAGTAAACAGTCACGACTACCTTTTTACGAAGTCTAAAGAAAAATCAAATCGAAATAGACCTATTTTCCTCGTTAATTCCGAAATACGAGTATGTATTCTGATTACGCCAAGTACCTTCGATGAGAAAAATTATTTTGTTAGTTTTGTCTATGACGATTATACACAAATACTACTACTATTATTTTATTGCATTCTAAATCAGAAGTATTTAGATATTTTTAGGATTTTGTTACAAAAAGTGAGAATTATGTAAACTGTGAAGTTGTTAGTTTATATATCGATAATAGTCGTAAATACATTTCAAAAGAGTTTAAAGAATTTTGAGTTGACAAGGGAATCATTTAACGGTACCTATCACCCCACAATAAAATGGTGTAACAGAGCGAATTAACCGTACGTCAACCGAAATGGCTCAAAACCATGGTTAAAAGTGCGAGACTTTAATATAAAATATTTTGGGAAAAGCTGTTTTAACAGCCAGCTGTATTATAAATATGCTACCCACTAAAGCTCTGCCTAACGAAACACCATACGAAATGTGGCAAGGTAAAAGGCCGAAACTAATTTAAAAATGTCCGGTGCTTACGTACATACTAAAACTCGTATGACTAAATTTGACCAAAAAGTTGTTTAAATCAATATTAATTGGTTACAATCGTAATGGATACAAATTTAATTTAATTTAATTGTAATTTAACTTTAACTAAAACGAGGTTTTCATAGCTCGCGATATTATTTTTGATGAATTGAATTTTGAGTAAACGCGACCTGTATGTAGCACTAGCGGATTCATTCAAATTCCCAACAAAATTGGTAAGCCCGACTATGAATCGGCAAAGCTAATTAAGTCAACAACAAGATACTTTAAACAATATTCCCGAAAAGCCAATAATAGAAAGTTCATCTAATTATTATAATAATCTAAGCCGTAGCAAAATTAAACTACCTGCTAAAGATTATATGTAAATGAACGACCTTGATTAATTTCTATCACTCTTGTTCGTAGATTAATTACCATCATGATATGAAAATGTTTGTAACGGATCTGATACCGATAAATGGTTAAAAACCATATAGTGAAATTGAGTCCCTTAAAAGCAATAAAACATGGGATCTAGTCGATAACCCTGTAAATGTTAATATTGTTAGTTGAAAGTGGGTATTTACTATTAAAAATAATAAATTGGTGAACTTACATGATAACATGCCCGCTTAGTAGCTCAAAGTAAGAAAACAAGATTAAGAAAACGTTTATACCAATAGCTCGGATGACTACATTCAGATTTATTTTGGCTTTAGCTAATGAATTTAATTTACTTTGATATCACACATTTGTACCTAAATGGTACATTAAAAGAAAATAATTTTCATAGAAGTGCCAAGTATCTAAATTAAATAAAGCATTATACTGTTCCTGTTAGTCATATAGTATCAATAGTCATCCAGATTAGAAATTGGTTAGAACGCTTAAAAAATTGCTCTTAGAAATTTGGGTTTCAAAAACTCTAAACGGTTCAACCGTTTTTATATTTAGATTAACTTCAATTTAATAATAGCTACTAAGAATAATGAAGATTTACAGTTTAATAAGAAATGTCTTGATTTGAAGGACATAAAGCTTATTTATTCTATGCATTTGAATTCAAAAATCAAACAATGTAATATCTCAGTCTACATATTTGCAAAATGTCTTAAATTAATTTTCTATAATTGTATTCCGTTAAAATCACCGTTTCCTTGTAAATTAGACTATTTAGCTATAAAGTCTGATCATTACTATGATAGACCTTGTAAAATTTTAATAGGGTACTTAACAATGACGTTTTTGCAAAAACATCTTTATGTATGAAACGTGTATGCGACCAAATATTTGTGCCGCTATTAGTATATTGATAAGATTCCAATCTAAAAAGGATATAGAATTGTGTAAATTCTAGAAACACCTATTACATTATATTGAGGTTCAATTAATTTAAAATTGATGTATGAAAAAGTATAAGCAGATAATTACTGGCTATGCGGATTCCCACTGTGGAGGCGATGAAACAGAAAAAGTACAAATGGCTATATTAATTAAAGCCTTTTATAATTGTACAAGTTTGTGAAACACACGCAAACAAAATTCTGTAACCGTCTCTTCAACGGAAGTTTTATTTAAGGCTGTAAGAGAAGCAGTCTGCATGAGGTCACTACTTAATAGTATCTCTGTCCAATTAAAAATGCAAATAATATATATATATAATATCATAAGAGGTCTAAGCAAATAGACATTAAATATCATTTCATTTCATAAGTAAAAAGAAAAATTCGCTTCGATAAAATTGTAAAGCTAGCATCTATATCCACAGGGAACCAACTGGATAATATGTTTAGAAAGGCGAAATCTTAAAAAAAAAAAAAGATGAGGTAATATTTTAAGAAATGATCTCAAATATGAATTTAAATTAATATAAAAAAATAATACAATAAAAATAAAAATTGTAATGTTAATAATAAGAATGATTTATGTCTGATTACTTGTATTTTTGAGGGGGACTGTTGGAATATAACAAAAATCCAAGTCTATGGAATAGTTTAATAGCCTGTGACGACGTTTAGTTGTCTGTGGACACATTCGTTCCAATCAGTCAGTCTCGTACATTCAAATACTCGTAGTTCAGTTAATCATTCATTCTCGGTTCACTTGTTGTTCAGTATATTTTATACATTAATAAATCACACGGTCCAGCAGTGCAAACGTTTTTTCTTTTACGTGCTACCTACTTTTACCAACACAAATAGTTAAAATTTAGTATAAATAGATAAATAAATGCGTAATAACGAGGTTATAGGGGATAGAAGAGCACATTCACCAGCCGTTAAAATGAAGCTAACAATTGTGCACGCCGAGTTTCGAGAGGCAAGGAATTCCATAGCCGAGCAGCTTTCACAGAGAAGGATTTAGTAGAAGGAAGTGTTGTGAGAGGGAATTTTTAGGACTAGGTTATCTTCGGATCTAAGAGAGCGACAATGAGTGGAATGGAGAAAGTGAAATCGCTCTTTTAGGTGAATTAGGATTGAACAGGACATTATACAAAAGGAAAAGAATGTGAGTGTTTTTGCGAAAGCGAATCGAATCCCAATTGAGTGTCTGAGAAACTCTGAAATATGGTCACATTTGAAAGTCGGTAAGAACATCTCTTTGAGCGCATTTTACCTACCAAAATTAAAGCTATTATTTTTTAAAAGCTTTGTTAAGGTATTATATGAATAGAATTTTTATTAAACAACCTTATATAGAACGAAAGCTTTTAATCCCTGTCAAGACCTTCCTTCAGCATCCGAACTTTTTCCACCAAATACTGGGCGGAAAGTATGAAATAAACACAACATTTTTCCGCAACACAAAAAACCGCGGAGTTTTTCCGCTCTACACTTGTTTTAACTTGTTTTTACACAACATAATTGGTTATGGGAGTTCCGTAAGCCTCAAGCTGGCTTGTGAAAATTAAAACCTTTGAGAACATCATCACGAGGTAAAACTTTGGCAATTAAAATTCTACTACAGCATTTCGGGACAAGGTAGGTAACTGGTTGTGCCTAGCGGTTTCCTTTGCGAAGCGATACTCGTGGGAGTATCTTGAAATCCGTTCTTAGTTCGCTAATACATCGCGAAATAATTAACTGTCATCATTATCAGCCTCTTAATGGCCCACTACAGGGCCTGGCCTTTTTCTTTGTTCAAATATATCTGTATTGGCATATGTTCCCTGACTTACAATGGTTATGTATGTTACTTAATAACATTTTTATAATTTCAATAATTGACATGTAATAATTTTGACATTTTAATTACCTAATCTTATTTATTTAAAATAGAGAGGAATTTGCGAAACTGACTGCCAGCCTTCGCTAGTCGGAGAGGCACTGAAAGAAGAAAAAGAAGAATCTTATTTCTAAGTTTGTAAATATTTGCACGCCTAGTCCTTGGCAAAACATGTTTGGATCTTTTTAATAGAATTGCATTACTTTTGTAACCCTTGTTTAGCAAATAAATAAATGATTATGATTATGATTATGAGGGGCAAAGAAATAAAGAGCATAGACGTACCACGCTGCTCCTGGCACGTATGCTGGCTGGCAGACTTACGGTGATAATGTGTTTTATTCATTAACGATCACTATAATAATTTGACCACAGTGACTGGGACTGACGTCTTAACGCACTCTCCGAGACACAGAGGTGTGACACCACAAACTCTGACTCCGGGATAGGAATGTATTGAAAAATTCACATAATTCAAGAGCTCGAGATCGACGCCACATAGGCCACGCCGCCACGCCACCAGATCGTCTCGTTGTTCTAGTGGTTAGCCACTTTGACTAAGTATACTATGTAAAGTTTTAGCGATCTTGTGATGAGTCAATAGGTCTGTCAGTAATATTTAACTTATATCTATGTGTATATGATAATAATATTAGTATTATAAAAACAAAAAACCCGGCTGCATAGAAGTTATGAACTGAAAGGAGAAAAACAAGGAACACTATATCTATATAAAATTTTAAATACTTTATGGTGATGCAAGCGGGGACAAAATATTTTATTTTCTGCGGGGAAAGAAAGATCTACCAAAACTACATACATACATACATACGCTCGAAAAACATAACCCTCCTTCTGACGCAGTCGGGTAGTAACTCTTTTAACCCCTTACAATACTATTTTCGCAATTAAAAGTAGCCTATGCCTTTTTTCAGGCTTTAGACTATATGTGTGCCAAATTTTATTTAAATCGGTTCAGTAGTTTTACCCGAAAGCAAAACAGACAGACAAAGTTACTTTTGCATTTATATTACTAATTAGGATTAGGATTTATCTCGTATAAACAACTATATTTCGATATCTCGACGATTTTTATTTTTAGCTTTGCAGATCCGAATTTCCAATTTAGACCTCGTTTCGAGTCAAACTAACCACAGGACCTGTGAGCTGTGGGTACATGGTTCATAATAAATGATATAATATAAAGTATACATTATACACTCATGTATATAAGTCCCCACCTCGACCCAAAGCGGTCCCAGGAGGTTTAGTAACACCAATCCTCGTATAGTCTAAGAGCCTTAGAATGCTAGGCCTTTCTCATTTTATAAAATGCTACATTTCTGTCCTCAAGGGTATTGAAAAATCAGATTAACTTTTTGAGAATACTAAATTATACATCTCGAGTACTTCGGTCACATTGCCAGAAAAAACGCGGACAGTATTGAAAAGCTTGTGGTCACTGGCAAGATCGAGGGAAAGAGACCCCGCGGGCGCAGCCCGAGACGATGGACGGACCAGGTAAAGGAAGCAGTAGACGTGCCCATCTCAAATGCCATTCGCGCGGCTGCAAATAGAAAGGCATGGCGCAACACCGTTAGGGTGCCACAATCCTCAAAGTTGAGGAAACGACTCAAGAAGAAGAAATATTATATAATAGGATAGTAGGAATTTTTATAAAACGAGATGTGACGACCTCGGTGGCGCAGTGGTAAGCACAGTGGTTTTATAAGACGGAGGTCCCGGGTTCGGTCTCCGGCTGGGCCGATAAAGATTTCCTAAATTGGTCTAGGTCTAGCTAATGCGAGGATTTGGCCGTGGCTAGTTACCACCTTACCGACAAAGACGCACCGCCAAGCGATTTACCGTCCTACAATGTCGTGTAGAAACCAAAAGGGGTGTAGATTTCATCCTATTCTTAACAAGTTAGCACGCTTCTATCTTAGATAGCATCATCACTTACCATCAGGTGTGATTGCAGTCAAGATCTAACTTGTATAAAAAAGAATGTTTTAATTATATCATACCTTTTTCAAGTCAGGGTTTGAAAGCTTGGTCGCGTTTCGCTTCGTCGCATCAATGTGAATGGAACCTTAACTGGATGGATTAGTGTATTTAACCACTTCAATCCAATCAGTTAAACATTACTTGTCGCAACTTGTTATTACCATTATTAACGTATAACTCATAAGTTCTATGCTCTATTGGCTAGGGTCGCTGACCGCAACTGACCCCATGACCTTACCTTGTTTGAAAATATTTTCTAGTACATTACTTAATTTGTATTACGTACCTATTCATTGGCATTATAATACGCGGCTTCATCGGTGTCGAATTAAATTGTTCAAAATTACCGTAGATTTGAATTATCATTATATAGATAAAACCAATCTATTTGTTAATTCAGGTTAAAAACTAAATTAAGTTTTCATCAAAATTTGTATAGCTTATTAGCATATGCATATGTTTAACTGACAAACATCTATAGACGCAAACAACTTTACTAATATTATTTGATGTTGGATCAAAAACTATCTACTGAATGGATTGATGAAACTTCACAATCATTTGACGGCCTCCGTGGCGCGGTGGTATGCGCGTTGGATTTATAAGACGGAGGTCCCGGGTTCGATTCCCGGCGGGACAGATTGAGATTTATCTTGGTATAGCTGGTGGGAGGCTTTTCGCCGTGGCTAGTTACCACCCTACCGACAAAGACGTACCGCTAAGCGATATAGCATTCCTGTACGATGTCGTGTAGAAACCGCAAGGGGTGTGGATTTCCATGCTACTCCTAACAAGTTAGTCCACTTCCATCTTAAATTGCATTATCACTTAACATCAAGTGTGATAGCAGTCAAGGGCCAACTTGTAGTCAATAAAAAAAATAAAAAATATATAGCTAACATATTAGAATAACTCACAAGCCACATTTTATCCCAAAATCCCCACGGAAGCAAGAACTACCCGTGTGGAACCGCGGCCCTCCTCGAGTTTATTTACATTTTATTATTATATTAGCAATTACTTTTATTAATACATTTAGTTATTAAGGCCTCTCCTTTGTACATCCATAAATGACACTGAAATCGAGTGGAGTACAAATAGTGATAATTTCGTAGAAATAGAATGTTTGTAATATTAAAATAACCGTGTTTACTACATATAATGAATATATACAGTAAATACAAAAAAATAACATTTAATACAATTTTTGTCTGTCTGTCTGTCTGTCTGTCTGTCTGTTTGTACGGGCTTATGTCGGAAACTATCAGTTGGATTGTAAATGAACCTTTTGTATATGATAGCCAGACTCATGAGGAACGACAAACGGTAATTTGTATAAAGATATTCCCACGGGAACAGGAAATACGAGTACGCGGGTGAAACCACGGGCGACAGCTAGTAAATAAATGAAAATTATAATAGCACTAGCAGTCGCCCGTGACTTCGTCCGCGTGAAAACCTCTTAGGTACCCTTTTCATTTTAAAGACAGACTTTCATATAAAGTGTGCTCTTTCTCCGCTACCCCTCTCAATTAAATTTTTTTATAGTTTTCCGTCAAGCAATACCCTCCGTCCCGTCCCGTGTACTAAAGATCTACATTTTTGTTAAACATTGTACGATATTACAGTACATTAACAATATATATTTATGGCAAGCTGATGTGTATAGCTTGTATTAAATAGTCTATTTCACTTTTGAGTCTAGCTTTCATAATAAACAAAATAATTTACAATACTACATGCAGATCTAGAGATTAGCCCGTTTAAACAAACGAACAATTTTTTTCGTATATTATATAAATATGGTCTGCCATGCTAAATAAATTGAAATAAAAGATCAAAGATCAAATTCTCAAAAAATATCAGTACCAAAATGTTGACCCCTATTCAGTACGTACCTATAACATAACACGGAGGAGGTCAACTTAATTTGGACAATATAGCGGCAGTGTTGTTTTTTAGAATTTTTTTAATATCTCCGAAACTATATAACTAATTAACATACTGTAAAAAGCAAATCTTATCTCTATAATATCCTTGTGATTATTAAATAATTTATTTTGATAAGGATTTAAGTTTAGTTGTATAAATAATAACGTAAACGTAAGTATATGAATTAAATTATTTTTTAAAACACAAAAAGTTATATATCTGCCAAAATATAAAAGATAGATATATGCTATCGCGGACTTTTTTGCATTTGCATGCATTAAGTTTTGATACAATGTTTTCAATTATATCCAATAGTTAACGCAGCGTACGCGCAGAAAACCGATTTAATAAATTTCACGGTTCGACTCGCACGACAATAACTGTGATAACACGGGTAATATATACAATACAAATATAAAATATAGCCTACAACACTCACCAATAACGTAGCATTCTACTGGTAAAAGATTTTTTTAAAAATCGGATCAGTTCCGAAGATTAGCCCCGACAGAACTTTATTTACAAACTTTATAATATAAGTATAGATATAGATTATATTACTATTAGACATAATTTGAAGCTAAAATCATTTAAAATCCTAATATTGCTAGCAAGGATTTTTAGAAAATATTTTGTAAAAAACAAAAAAGGAAACGTATTTTTTATGACCGTTAATATACTCGTAAACTAGAGGCATTCGTTCTGAAAGTTGGCCGTTTTTAGCGTCTGGGTATAAAGCACTAACCTCAAACGCCAAACTTTACGAGGCATGCAATTTATTAATCACTATACAATTCAATTTGCTCCCACAAAATACCCAACTTATATTCTAGTAACGTCAAGCATTTAAAAGGCGCTTAACTAATCGTTGACATAAATCCCAGCTTAACTGCTATAAATTGTTCGCGGGAAGGAACTACTTTTTTGGCGTTATCAGCTTTTCGCATTGTACCTACGTACTTTAGAATTGAAAAATTACACTTTTCATTTAAGCATTTTTCATGGTAGGTAATAGTACAGGATCCGTGGCCTATTTTTTCACTTGATTACTATCAAGCTAATTTTCCGTGAGTAGCTTCATTTTGATAAGACGCCCAACAATTTCCTGTGCGAAAATTTTTGATTGTGGTAGCTAACAGAGGTAGCAATGATAAAATATGTCGATTTGATGATTCTTCAATATTTATTACTAACTGAATTGTTTTTATTAAATCTTAAGATAATTATCTAAATTATTTGAAAAAATATTTGTCCTACAAAATCTATGGTTTCATCAAAGAGTCCTCCCCCTCCAACATGTATTGATAACGAGATCACCAAAAATGATTACTAACCAGCTGATTTTTTTTTTATTACTTAGTTAATATATATATAATTTAACAGCCATATTGTCCTACAAATTTCGTGGTATGTTATCCCGGTCCTACGCTCAGAAATTGTTAATACCATAAGACCATTTTTCTCATTACTAACTGTAGGACAAAAATATTACATAATAGGTTAGTGTGTTCAGTGCCCAAATAAAACAATGTCCTACAAAAAAACAGGTATGTATCACTAGTCCGACAAGAATTGTAATTTTTTCGTTTTCCTATTTCTAACATAAGATACAGTAAAAAATCTTTTTTAAAATTTAAATAAGTTTATTTTTTAGGAAAATTAGGTACAAAAATTGGTGTAATGGTGTATTTATAGATAAAAAAAAATTAATCTTCATCATATTCATCTGATGAATCTTCATAATCTTCGCTACTAACATCGCTGTCATCTTCATTTATTTCACTTTCCTCACTCGTGATATCTGACTCTGTAATAACATGAAAAAATTTAGTAAATTATATAATAATGAATAATCAATCAATAAATAACAATAGTATAAATAGGGTACCTTGTATTTCAGAAGATAATTCTTCAAAAGATGGACTTTGGGGACCATCAAACCAATAATATTCATATTTGCCATCAATTATTGTCCATCCAAAATTTTCCGGCAATTTTTCCGTGGGGCACCGCATATGTGCATTACACCATACATTGCAGATAAATGCAGTTCTTTTAATTTGTTGTAACAATTCTTCTTTTGTTGGTGGCAAACTGGAAGGATCATATCCTACGATTTTTTGTTTTAAAATTTCTTCATTTTCATTTTCAGCTGTTGTAGAAAAATACAGAAACCCAAGCGGCACAAAGTTTTCTTTGTTATTGTTTTGTTTAATTTCAGTTGACTTTCAGTAATTTTTTACCTTATTGTTGAGTGAAATCTACCAAAAAGTCAACATTTTTTTTTCGCACGCTTGAGAAATAAATTGATTTTTAATTTCATGACTTTCCAATATATATTCAATTGGAGCACCGCAATAGCGTACCACGCTATTTTCACATCAAGGATCTGTACTACTACTTTTGACCGTAGGACCGGGACAACGTACCACGGAATTTGTAGGACAATATGACCGTTACATTATATAAATATTAACTAAGTAAAAAAAAAAATCAGCTGGTTAGTAATCATTTTTGGTGATCTCCTTATCGATACATGTTGGAGGGGGAGGACTTTTTGATCAAACCATAGATTTTGTAGGACAAATATTTTTTCAAATAATTTAGATAATTATCTTAAGATTTAATGAAAAACAATCCAGTTAGTAATTAATATTTGAGAATCATCAAATCGACATATTTTATTATTGCTACCTCTGTTAGCTACCACTATCGAGAATTTTCGCACAGGAAATTGTTGGGCGTCTCATTAAAACGATGCTATTCACGAAGATTCAGCTTGATAGTAATTATTTTTACATCAATGATCTGTACTACTACTTTTAAGCGTAGGAACCGGGATAACATACCACGAAATTTGTAGGACAATATGGCTGTTAAATTATATATATATTAACTAAGTAATAAAAAAAAAATCAGCTGGTTAGTAATCATTTTTGGTGATCTCGTTATCAATACATGTTGGAGGGGGAGGACTCTTTGATGAAACCATAGATTTTGTAGGACAAATATTTTTTCAAATAATTTAGATAATTATCTTAAGATTTAATAAAAACAATTCAGTTAGTAATAAATATTGAAGAATCATCAAATCGACATATTTTATCATTGCTACCTCTGTTAGCTACCACAATCAAAAATTTTCGCACAGGAAATTGTTGGGCGTCTTATCAAAATGAAGCTACTCACGGAAAATTAGCTTGATAGTAATCAAGTGAAAAAATAGGCCACGGATCCTGTACTATAAGTTTTACGCTGACTAAAATTTTGACTGATGATGAAAGCATATATGAGGTCAAAGTAGGCGAATGCGCGTCTAAGCGTTTAATAAGGAGCGTGCTTGTCTAGACAATACCTAGTTGAAGATATATATGTCCGTCATTGGACAAATTAACGTCTTAGGGTAGTGTTGAGAGAGTTCAATAATTGTGCAATATCTCTATGCTACCCCCATTTATGTTTAATTGAAATTACGAATTCATGGGATCGTCATATTGCGCTTGTATTCTATCTTAGTCTATGGTGTACCTATATAACATGTATTGAACGCCGTCTCATATTTAGATCTAGACATAAGTAGTTCATATAGATAATAAAATTGATTATTTAGTAGTGTTTGTTCTTAGGTTTTATTTGGTCTATCACACGACAATAATGTTTGTACTTGTATTAACGACAAGACATCGACAACTTGCTTGTATAGTACATTGGTAAATATAACCTTGAACAGGCGATATACTTCTAAGCAGATTAAAGACTCGTAATCTACTTATATTATACGTGTAGAAACCAATATAATGCCCAAAACCTTTATTCATTTATGTCCGTGGTCCAATAGTTAGCCTACAAGATTTCAGATCACGAGGTACGGGTTCGAGTCTTCTCTTATTTCAAAGGGCAACTTAGTAGCAATGAGCATGGTAGTGCATCTTAGAGCGACTACCTAAATTATTACGTAATCCTTATTGCGTAGAGCATTATTTGGGCATTGGCGTAAACAAAAATGCCGAACTGCATGCGAACCATATCGCGGGCTTCAATCAAACCAGAGTCCCAACGTACAATCACTACAACTACCTGTGCGTTCGCAATCTAGACCCGATCGTCAAAAAGACTACTGAGATTTTCAAGCCATTTATAATCGACGAAAAAAAACGGAGGAGGTTCTCAATTCGACACGTATATACTTTTTTTCATTTATGACCACGCATAACTTTTTACAGAGTTGTCCGATTTTAATAATTCTTTTTTTATTAGAAAGGGCACACTTTCAAGATGGTTCCATTGCCATCATATCAGGATCTGATGATGATATCCTGGGAAAATTGAAGGAACTCTTCAAATTTATAGGCACACTTGCGGCGATTTCGGTTTTTGTGTAAGTATCGGTAGCTTTTTGACTACAAGTACCGTATAATATACTATGACCGTATAGTACAAGTACGTTAAGTGGCGACAAATCACTAAAAAGTAAGAAATAAAAATTTTATTCTGTCATTTAGTTGCTTTAATTTACTTAAGCATATATAGGAGTCGGTGCCAGCCAAGGTTTCTAGGTTCTACTTTAAGGACCTAGAACCTAGAACCCACAAAGTGCTTTACTACGTTAAATAAATTTTCCTTGAACTTGCTGGCACCGACTTCATAGATATGCTTAAGTAAATTAAAGCAACTAAATGACACAGTTATTTTTTACTTTTTAGTGCGTTTTGCGTTTCTATTTTTTATTAAAAAATATTACTAATATAAAGTGATGGCAAAATTTTTAGTGGTTAAGTACGATGTCTTTAAGTAACAAAACAATAAATGGAACCATTGTTAGGACTACAAAAATGCCTGTGACGGCGTATATATGTTAAGGATTGCTTGCTCTACCTATTATTTCTTTTAAAAATAGTCACGTAAGGTGGGTGGACCATGGAAGGCCACTCTAACGAGTAAACGCTTTTTATTCGTTTATTAACTGGATAAATGAAAAAAACAAATTATCAAATAATAGTTTGTTTTATTGTGTACTATATAAATCACTTTTTTTTAACCTAGCTTTAATCAGTATTTATTAAACTTAAGTTTTGTTAAGCTCTTCCAAATGGCCTTGCAAGGAACACGGCTCCAAACAAGGCCAATATTATACATCAGTCGTTCAACTTAAAAATAGAGTTGTAACAATTATTATATTCGCTTTTACTAAAACTACATAATAAGCTCTTTCATTTAAGCAAAACATTAAATGCTCAATATATTTTTATCATTTATAAAAAACTCAACGAACATTACTTGAACACCATCGTATAACTAAGAATATATTAATGGAAATTATTTAAAAACAGTAGTAATGAGTATTAAATTGACATCAAATAACTTGCCAACGCGTATTATAATGAAATTAAAAACTTTTTTTTTTATCTCAAATGGCCTTCTTATGGGTCCGTTCTTTGTAAGGCCAAAATGTTCCTAAGAAGGCCAAACTAAAAATTATCAATGACTTTCTTATATTAATTATAATAAAATAATAGACACTACAGACTAAGTACTGTACTTATTACAAACTTATTATGGTACATAGTCAGTCTTGAAGTCAGGAATGTTTAAAATCAACGATTCTTAAGATTAAAAAACGAAAATAATTGTAACGAAATAAAAATTAACTTTGGAATCAAACTTAGAAACTAAAAAGGATAATACTTTTGGATATTTTAATCACAATCTGAGCATATAAATTTGAGATCGTTTTTAGTGAGACCCATACACTCCTCGTGATACCACTTTTGACATTTGGGACATTGTCTCATGTCTTCCATTCTATTCTCGCCACATGCGTGACAGTACCATTCCTTTTCTTTACCTTCTGCACTTTTCTTCATCTCTATTTTCGATTTTTTACTGTTTTCTTGTTGTACTGTTCTTTTTAGCCGTTTTACGGAATCATTTTTATTTCTGGATTTCTTTTTTTGGTCTCGTTTAATTGTAGACTTTCCTTTTTTCTTACTCGTCGCTTGCGTCATCTCATTCTTTTTTTCTTCAGTCTTGAATAAATCTTTAACTATTCTTTGTCCCTTATAATTAAGAGCTTTTTGCCGTGGACGTGAAGACTTTGTTGTAGCGTAGTTTGGAGTAGGCAAAAAAGCATGAAACGATTCTTCTTCAACCTCTATTAGATTAATTAACGGCTCGTCATCATCCGAAGATCTAGTCTCATGACTCTTTAGTTGAGCTTTTGTTTTAATTGAGCTTTTGTTTTGAATTAATCGTTTTTTCGGAGTGATTTCTTTTTTCTGCTCTAGGTCATCATCAAATGACGAAGAAGAAGTGTATAAATCCGAGACTCGAAGTTTAACCATGTAGTTATCTTTGATAAATGATTCACTAAGATTCAAATCAAGATCAGATTCAGAGCTAGAAAAGACGATATTTTCTTGTAGGCCGGACGTACTCGGAAGAGGATAATCGTACAAAGATGGTTGAGGGTCATGTTTCGTATCTGCGACGTTGAAACGATGTACTGAACTTAGCAGCATGGGGCGGCACTGATCATTGACCGTAATATCTACTTCTAAGTCTGAAGCATCAGTTGAAGAACTGTAAGAAACAAGAACGGGTTTTCTTTTTGCTGTTGCAGCTGAAAATTTTGGCGATGTCGATACTATCTTCTCTTTGGAAGTTGATGGAAAAATTGAAGAAACGTTAGAAACATGAGCTGACCTCCTTTCATCTATCAGAGACTGAGACGACAATTCTGACACTTTTTTAAATTCAGACACAGGGGGCGAGACTTGAACAGATATAAGTGGTTGGTCGATCTGGTGTTGTAACGTTTCCGATAAAGGTCTTTCAGTTACAATTGAAGGAGCATAAGCATCTTCGGGTATGACATCAGGATCAAAGGGGTATAAACCAGTGGCTTTGAATCCGTTCGTTATATTGGTTTGAGTCATACACTTTGGCCATGTTCGAGAGAAAATTTTGTTAAACGCAGCTTTGTTTAAAGTTCTCTCTTGAGAATTGCATAGGTAGTTCAAAACTTCTTCATCCCAGTGATGTTCGAAGGACCGATTCACTGATTTATCTAGAGGTTGGAGTTCGTGCGTGGTGTTCGAAGGTAAGCAGTATAGTACTATATTATTTTTATCTGCTTCTTCCAGAGACTCATATGATAAATGACATCCATCCATCCCATCAAAGATAAGCAGACATTTACCGGGTACTTTATGTTGTGCTAAATGTTGTATAAACTCTACGAATAAGCTACTGGTCATGCTGCCTTTGGGTGCTATGCTTACCTTTGTTCCAGGTGGCAAATTTGATGCTAATTCTGATCTGTGCCTAATCCCCTTAAAAATAATCATAGGCGGTATAGCAATCCCCACCGCATTTACGCACATCGCTATTGTAACGTTCTCGGCGTGTTCCGGAGCAACAAGATGTACTCTTGTATTCCCTTTTTCAGCCAAAACTACAGTTTGTTTGTGGACCGTAATGCGACACCCTTTTTCATCCATGTTATACAAGCGTTCTGGATGTGCAAAAATGTCTAGCTCTTCATAGAGTTTCTTCACTTCTTCAAAATGGTGTTTTACAATGGGCTTATTCATTTTTTGAGCTCTAGCTGGATTCATTAGCTGGGGTTTTCTTTTTGATATTGATCGGTTTCGAGCCAAAAACATTTTGAGCCATTTGCGTCCAGCCATTCTTGTTGACATATTGAACGAGTGCTTGATTTTAAACCTCTCACAAAATAAAAAGGCTTGTTTCCTGATAAATTTAGGCGTAAGTGGTACACCCAGTTTTGCGAAACGTTTGATTCTCTGTGATAAATCCTCTTCTAATTGTTTTGTGAGAATAGTTGTCTTCCCAATTATTTTAGAACTATTACCGCTTACTAAATGGTTTCTAAGGGTGCGTCTTGGAATATTGAACTTCAACGCTGCAGCATTTGTACTAAGTTTATTATTTTGTACTGCTTCCATGGCACGTCTTAAACTGTCTTCATCCCATGTACTACCTCTTTTCCTGGGTTTTGACTCCGACATTCTTGAAATCTGAAATTATACGCATAAAATTTAATCATCTATTCAATTACCGGCTTATTGTTATAAAGTTTTTTTTGCTTAAAATATGATTATAGACAGACTATCTTATATATAACTTATCACATACTTACTTTATCACATACTTTACCGTTTTTAACATGTAAATATTTTTTATATTCGTTGCTTTTCATGTAAATTAATTTAGTTGATTTTCAGACATAACCTTTCCATAAAAGAAATTTAAATATATACTGATAATAAAATAATTTTAAAAGAAATATCTATTCAATATGAGTTAAAAAGTTTAATAACCCTTATAAATAAAAATATTATAAATATAAAACATTGTTTTAACTGTAACGGTACGTATTTATAACTAAAAAGTAACTGTTCATATGTTCATGGTTAGTACATGTTCTTTGTAAGGCCCATGTACCCTAGCAAGGCCAACCGTCAAAATTTTTATTGGCCTTATAAGGAACCATCGGCTTTCCTGGGAACACTACCCATATTTTAACTTAAATCGAGGCAAAACAATTTTTTTTTCTTTAATACCATAAACATATCCTTATACGACAATCCACAGTAAAAAAATATGAATTAATAATAGGTTATCTAACTAAAAACTTACGTTTTGCTGTGCGCGCGAATAACAATTGTAACGTCGACGACCGAAGTCTACGAAGCGTAAGATCGCACTGCCACAATAGCGGCGCGAGCGACTCGCCGCCGCATCTGTGGTCTTGAGTTTGATGGATCTTAGTGTATAGCCGAAGGAATATGTGTTTACATGTCAATAACTACGACTTTTTGATAGTTGGCCTTCAAAGGAGCGTGGCCTTCCATGGTCCACCCACCTTATATTTTCTTTTTTTGTGTTCTGGCAAGGTTGCAATACACTATTAATTATCACTCGGATGAAGTCATTAGTGTTAGCATTATAAGAAATAAAACGCTAGTGATAATGTAAAATATTTTACGCTTTTGAAAAACACATAAATTTCCTTTAACACCAATACCCTTTGTTCAAAATGATGGATGGTTTAAATAATTAATGGAAAATACACAAAATAATAACGTATTATAAAGTCGAGGGTGTGAATTATTCAAACGTCAAGCCACGGAGTCGAGCGTCCACATTTCCAAGGATTTTAAAAACTTGGTAGTTTTATTTAAAAAAAACAGGTTAAGGGCGGGTCAGACTCGCGCACCGATGGTTTCGTACAAACCTGTAGAATTATACGAAAAAGATCACCCATCACGAGAATCTAGTCATAATTGTGGTATTATTGCGTTAACATAGAAAGATTTCACACAGCTTAAAGGTATTATTCAAGCTCGGTAATGAGGAAAGAAGTAGTAAGTTTAACGTTATTATTTTTTTATTGGATGATGTAACTAGGAATTTACGGTTTTCACAATTTTTCCGTCTGTATCTTTTGATTGCATTGGCTAAGAAGTTTGATTTTTTCACAGCTCCAAGGGACAGCAGGCTTGAATATTTGATATAAATTTGAGCTTGATACCTCTACGCGTTCCTGAGAAAAAGGAACTTGACCGACAGACCGACGTACGGAAAAGAAAGTGATCACATAAGGTTTAAATTTTTATTCCTTAAGACGGAACAAACCTCATAAACAATTGTTTGAGTCATTGTTCTATACTGTGTCCAGCAGTACCCACGTAATTCTATATTCAAATCATTAAGGTTCTGCTGTTGAAATATAAAATGTAGGGGCGGGCAAACGTTTTATTCCATATTTGTATAATACAACTTTGTACCTTAGTGTTAGGAAAATAGAGATGAATATGCTATGGGCAAAAATCGAGAAGAATTGCCTTGTCTCCGCGGTAGGCTGAGTTCAGCTTAACAATGAAAATATCAGTATGACAATTACAATATCGGCGCGTGGGAGAGGTGGAGTCGTGGTAACTACTGGACAGTACATTAGAGACACCAACATACATCACCACCTCCATTCCGAACGGAAGATAGCGTGATACCGAACTATTAAAGTGCCGTACGGGGAAATATTTTCGTGTTTCATTACAATTAGCTCTCTCTGTGCGTACTCAATTTAACAAACGACGGTTTTTATTACCCAACTAGCGAAAGTCCGTGGCTTTACCAGCGTAGCTCCCATTCCCGTAGGTCTAACAAGATATATGTCACTTCTCATGAGTCACAATCCGACTGGATTAGTAAAACAGACAGCCAAAAGGGAGATAGACAAAAAATATAAAAATAGATTTTTTGAAGTACCGCATATACTTACATATGAATTTAGTGTAAAGCAAAAAAAGAGTTACATATACTTCAATTATACTTATTTATGTACATAGATGGATATACCGAAAAGAAGAGTTATGATGTTGGCAGTCTAGGAAAGTATGTATAATGAAAGTATTATTTTAAAGATTATTTGACCGATATTCCTCTTCCCCTCGAAATTGTCGTAAAGATTGTGTGAGCGGATACGGCTAGTCCAACAAACGGGAACGAAACCCTTATACTTTCGGCAATAACCGTGAATGTGATGGTGGAACCAAGGTAAGTTTTCTAGTTTGTTATTATATGAATCGTAGGCTACGATTTTGACATTATACTTTTTTTTAATAGGGTCTTTAAGCTTATCTTTTCGTAAATATCTTTAAAGAACAAGAAGCCTTTAAATTTGTTGCGTATTTGTGTTTTTTATTTAATTTCACTACAATACGGAACACTCTTGAATTATGATTTATTTATTGTTACTGTATTATTTAGTAATGAAATAAATTACAACACTTTTTGGGCAATTGGTGAGTAACGACGTTTTGTAATCTTGAATCTTCATCTCTCTACTACAGATAAAAGGAAATAGTGACAAATTCAAAACTCACACCTAACCTAGTCTTTGTTAAACAAAATATAAATATGTATAAACAGAAAAAGGATTTAAACGATCGTCTTCCTAGAAATGGACATAAGTTAGTCATATCAGCTTATCGCCTCCGAAAAGTACAAAAATCTTTCGTAGGATTGGGTGTACACTTCTACAACAAGATGCCCAATTCAGTTTTAGATCTGCCATTGCATAAGTTTAAACAATGTATTAAAACTCACTTACTGAGTCAGGGTTATTATAATACAACTTCACACAGGAAGTAAAATAAATAACTTTATTTAACAGCACAATATTGTAAAATTGATAATATTATAAAAAGAACCACTGTTGTGTTTCTTGCCGGCTCTTCTCAACAGGGCCTGGCTTCCGAGCCGGTGGTAGAGTCACAACAAATAGTCCAATTTGACGTTTCAAAAGTGCTTGTAATAAGCCTACTTGAAATAAACGATTTTGAATTTGAATTTGAATACACTCTCAAGATATAAAAAAATACTTACACAGTAGGTTCTCATAATTTGTAAATTAAAACTGAAACTACTGGAAGTGAAAGAGGGTACTTTAAATGAAAATCTGTTTTTCGGTCGCAGTGCAGAATATATAGAATTTTCAATGTTACTAAAGCCAATTAAAATTTATGATACATTTATGCATAACCTTACTATTTTTGGCTCATTTTATACTTTGCAAATGATGGAGACTTGAATTTAATATTGCTCTTAAAATATGACTAGGTATAAATTGTTTTTTTTTAATATGTAAATTACTTAATATTTATAGATGACATTGCAGAGTACCTTTCGGCCTCGTGTTACCTTTAAGGGAGAAGTTAGTGCTAAGACCTTGCAAAGATGAAAATCCCAGTATATAATTCTCTAGGCAATCTCTTAAGGAAAGTCAACCGGCTGCCGCTAAGGATCTGACTCTCTGCAAATCATAACCACTAAACCAAGGAATTAACTCTCGGCTTAAGCTGACAATACTATTTCAGAAACGATTCTCACAAATTATGTAACATTTTGAGCAAACAGAACATACATTTTTCAGAACCAATAATTGTGGAAGAACCTGGACGTTTCCAAATATAGCTCTTGTTTATCGACATTTAAAGACTATATTTCAAACGGAGAGGGTGCTGTCCTATTTCGGTTTCCTTCAATTTCTGGAGAGGATCCAAACGCATCAGAAATTCAAGCTTAACTTAGTGAGCGTCCTTGTTAAAAACGGTCGCTACGTAGAGCACAAGTTGTATTCAATTCAAGTATTTTAATACGACTTCATTAAATTATTTTTGATTAAAACACGTGGTTTGGTTTCGAACTTCCTATTAATTGTAAAAAATAACTGATTTCAGTTAAATGGGTCTTTCGTTATTGAAATAAATTTTGTTAGATGGGTCCTTGCAGCAACAGTCTTCAAAAATATTTTCTTATAAAATAAAGTACATAACATACATAGTTTTTCACACGGGACACAAACTTATTTATAAATTCGTTTAGCAGAGCTAAATCAATTATAATAATTATGTAGCTAGTGTAGTTTCTCATATATACGATATGTATATTATAGACCACCTGCATTCTAGTGTCCTAATGTTTTCCTAAACCTAAGGCTGCCTGGAAGAAATCGCTGTTGAGCGACAAGGCTGCCGTTTGTACTGGCTCTACATATTGCATTTTATCTCTGTTTTTCTTCGTAGTAGTGTACAAATAAAGAATAAATAAATAAATATTAGCTGAAACATTAACGAAATGAAATATTTTATCTGTATGTTTCAAAGTCTTATAAAAACAAAACAAAAACAATACTACTCTGTCTAGGTACGCATATAAAAAACTGATTTTATTCAAACAAAGTCACAGGCGTGGGCTAGTCATCAATAAGACGCACACCATGTATGCAAGCTCAGCTTGGCGGCAATCCAAAACACTTTAAACCACGCAGCTGATGTATTAGTTGTACCATCGCACTCGTTCACAAGCTTACAGAATAATTTGTATCAGCAGATCCGTTGCATTTAACAAAGCGAGAGCCTGTGGGAGCCACACTGTCGTCATTTTACAAAAGCTTAAAGTTTGTTTGTACTATAATCTATATATATAAAAGAGATTCCCACCTATATATTGACTCATCACGATTTCTCTGGAACCATAAGGCGTAGCGACTTGAAATTTGGTAGGAATATGCCTTTCGCCGAGTAGAGGTCAGCTAAGAACGGATTTTTCGAAATACCTAGGGGGAGAAAATGGGGGTAAATTGAAAATTTTAATTTCTCAATCGATTCACTTGAAACTTTGTATGTAGGTTCCACCAGTGACGCAAGTGCAATTTGCAGCTACACTATCCCGGTGTGACATAGGCTATATTATATTTTTAAAAAATTAAGTAAGGGATTTTCACGCGGATAAAGTCGCGAAAGCTGAAAGTTTGTCAGGTTATGTGTTAGCTACACTATCCTGCTCATCATAAGATTGCTGACGAATTTGTATCAACAAATCCGATTGTTTTTAACGTAGCAAGAGCCAGTGGTGGCCTGATCTTTGACACTTTATAAAAAATTGTCAGGCAATGTATTAGTTATACTATGGCAATCGTTTACAAGCCACTATGATTCAACTCTTTTACCTACCATTAAGGTATAGGCAAGTAAGCAGACAAAACTATAAAATGATGAACGTCTGGCGATCATAGGCTCTTCTCTCGTATTAATTAACATATTCAAACAATTTTAGTAAGATAGCCAGTACTTTACATGTGTGAACATTTAAGTAATATTTAATCAAATATTTCTACCTGACATCTCAATCAATTTATACGATGTGTTTAGTATCTATGACATGAAAGACCGTCGCACTAAAAAGTAACTAAAAATTAAATTTCTTCATCACGTTCGGAGCCAGGAACAAATTTTGTCGGTCAATCCTTCGCCGGTAAAAATTTGTACAATTCCGGACCGTGTTGTTTTATGCATAGCTTTAGAAGTCGACTGCAATAAGGTTGAAAAGGGTAACCTCCTAAACACTTGAAAAGCATAATATTTTGGGTACTTTTCTACCAAACAAAAAGATTACCAGATTAATTCAATATTTTGTTAATTCAATATTTAGAAATAAATATAATCAACAGACTATAATGGTGGTACGGCCATGCTAACACTCTGTAATTAATAAGTGTATCCTGAATGCAGGCAAAGCCCCAAAAGCAAGTAGCTTATGAAATCGTCTTAAAGTTTTGCCAGATCCCAGTGAATCGGAAAGCAATTTCTGTCCCAGAGCGCATGTTTGCGACCTACATCAACGTATGTAATATTATACACGTTATGTGAACCGCTTCGCTGTACCGCCGACTGAGCGTCCTGTATATAACAAACGCAAGGAGCGATAGCAAAAAAATATTAATTATATCTCTAGTTCAGAAATACAAAATGAAGTCCTTCTCAAGAGGTGAATCATTTCATTTCCTTACAATCCTAGCATATGATTGAAAGATATTGTTCCTTAGTTTTTTCGCAATATAACGAAGTATTGAATATTTCTGGTCTATTATCATTTACTAGATGGACAAATTATAATTATCATTTTAATTTTATTTCAGTGTAAGCATGGCAGTTTGTTAATAGAAATCGACAGTTTTGGAAATATATTGATACATGGGACATAGTTTCATTCAGAAAAAGTACTGTTTCAATTTTGTTCTCTAGGTTATCCAGTTCAAAATTTTCAAACAAAATAATTATAAATGGTCTACTACCGAGACGAAGGCCATAACACTGATATTTTTACACCTTTGTCGGTTAGTCTGTCTGTACTAGGAACCTAAATAAGTTCAGGACGCTTTGTTCTCGGAACATAATACAATTCCTGAAGGGTTGGGGATGATAGATATAATCAATGTATTTATGTACCACTGTTATTATATTAAATATAAATTTACAGCGAAAATAAAAATACATTACTATATTTGCTGTTTTGCGAACGGTGCCAACACAATCAGTTAGGAATTGTCAGCGAACTAAAATTCGCTGTAGTGACAAATGGCCCAAGAGCCTGCGACGGCCAGACCTTCCTTATTTTATAAAAGTTGAAATTTTCTCTGTACATGCTTCCTATACAGGTAAGAACGACCTGCGACTATAGAGTTTGGGTTGTGGTTACTTGGGCAGGTAACAGGTAGTAAAGGTGTATAAAATAGTACTTAAAATTTGTTAGAGTATAAAGCTCAATTTTTTTATATTTTCTTCGGGATAACTGTAGAAATCTCGTCATCCATTGCCGGACACTTATGACAGTTGCTACCCCTTGCCAGACCCCCTAAACTTGGATAAATCACAATTATACTTTCGTTATAGTATAAAAGCTAAATTTTATATATGTTACTTGGGGGCCTATAAAAAGATGTTACCTCAATAGCCGGACAGTTTCCATGGTTTTTACCTCTCGCCAGACACATCCAAAGTGCACTGTAGGTGCGAGCACGAATGCTTAGTCGATTACTATTTTTTAGGATATCTAATAAAAAATAATTTTATTACGTTCATAGCCATGTTGTATAAAGTTAAAAATATTAGTTTAACATCATTAAAATATAATCAAAAGTATAATTACAGGTAAAAAAAATATTTAAACTTGTTTATTAATTTACACATTGTCGTCGGTGTTTTCATTTTCTTCATCACTACTACTCCAGTCGATGGCTTTGTGACTATCATAATCGTACATACTAATATATATAATAACACTAAAAATAATTAAAATATATATAATTATATATATATATATATATATATATATATATATATATATATATATATAAATATATATATATATATACACATGTAAAATATATAAATGTGTTTTATTAATGAAATGGCGCGTGCCGAAGAAATGGACATACATACATACATACATACACGCGCTCAAAAAACATAACCCTCCTTCTGACGCAGTCGGGTAAAAATTGTATTATAAAATCGTCATAATAATTATTGTATACCTGATTGATATATATTAAAATCATAACCCGTGATGGCATGTAATCCAGATAAGCTCTGACAAATTAACAGTCCCAACTCTGCATGTATTTTGATTAGGTCCACATACCTTAAATTATTGCCAGTGCCTGTAAGCATCCAAACAACCGAATCACTTTTAAGGTGATGCATGCTATAGCCGCAATATCGGTATCAGCACTTCTTATTACTATTTGTGCTGGAAAGTTGATGTTACATGCATGATACACTATCTTTGTATCTGTTTCCTCGTGTGCTGATACTCTTCATCAATCCTTGAGACAACTTTATTGGAATTATCAACAGTGAAAGAATGACACTTTCTGTAATTGATGTATATTGTTTTGTTGTCGTGGGCTCTTGCTCTAAAACGAGGAGTCCCCAGTGACAATGCGCGAGTCGGCAATAAGCGACGTTCCACTCCTAAATTGTACTCTGTCCTCACTCGCCGATGTTGGAGGAAACTATAACTTAACTTTGGACATGTACAGGAAAATTATTTTCTTGTTTCTTGCGGACTAATTCGGTTACATTTTTATAATCCACTTTAAAAAACGAGCAAATATTATTAAACGTTTAGTGCAATCCTTCGTAATTATATAAAGGCAAAAGTTTGTATGTGTGTCTGGAGGGATGTTTGTTTGTTTGTACTCTTTCACTCAAAAACTACTAAATGGATTTTGAGAAAGCTTCGCATTAATATAGCTTACATATCAGAATAACACATAGACCACATTTATCCTAAAAGTTTTCACGGGGCGTGCTCTAGTATATACATAACATGGGTCCATAATATCCAATGTTTATATTATTAAGGAACTATGGTTGCATGTTCACGAGTTTCATAAAAATGACTGAACGTTCGAAGTTCAATGTGGTTTTCGGTATAGTGAGAAACAGTGCCTTTTTCTTACATTACTCTAACGACAAGAAAATTTCACTGAAAAACTAAACCTACCCTACAAATTCATCATATCTAAACTTTCATAGTAATAAAATACGTATATAATACGTATATAATACGTATTCCTCCCCGAAGGGACAAGAGAGCTAAATATATTACTACTATTATATATTTTTACATTTAAACACGACAATGTACTATTGAATTTTAAAACATTTAAGAGTTAGAAATATAAAAAAGCAATAGTTTCCGATCTGTTTTTTTAGATTGCTTCACAAAATTTAAAAAGGTTTTATAAACCGACCCAGGTATACCGCATAAGTAAAAGATCCACCAGGCATGGTAAAAATTCACGCTGTAATTTTTTCCAGATTTTTTTATTTTTCAAAGAAAGAGCTGAAAGAGATCCTGCTTAAAGTGGCTAACTGAAAACAGCCTTGGTATAAAAATATAAAACGTAACTTTCCAATGATTCGCATTTCCCGAATCTCCCTCCAATATTTCACCCGTAACTGTTATTAAAACGGGACCCGGCGTCCATTCCAATTATTCCTGTCATCCGTAAGAATTTTCATTGTGCTCTCTCGTTGAGCGGAAATTTCGATGATTTGGGAAGCGTTTTAAATTGCTAAAGTAAATTCAACTCGCGTACTAAACTTTTTATTAATTACATAGCATTAATTCAGTATCAATTCTGAATACAATTTTTTAAAACATAAAATGCGCTTAGTTACAATAATCCTAATAAGAAGTTATAACCCTACCGACAAAAACGTACCGCCAAACGATTTAGCGTTCCGATACGATGTCGTGTAGAAACCGAAGGGGTGTGGATTAGCCCACTTTCATCATCACTTAACATCAGGTGTGATAGCAGTTAAGGGCCAACTTTTAGTCGATAAAAAAAATATCTGGTGGTGCATTATGCACATAACGCTATTCACACCCTGAGTAACATTGAATTGCGGATGAAATCAACACCGTTTTCCACCAATACCGTACATGAACGTTAAATCGCTTGGCGGCATGTCTTTGTGGGCAGGGTCGTAACTAGCAGGCGACATGTTGCCTGCTGCTGTCTGCAGTCGGCTACGAACTCGCACCTTTACAGCCACTAGGCTAACTACTACTAATTAATTGTCCGAAGTAAAAGGCAGTATGTAGTAACAAAGTTGTCATTTGGCTGCACGCCCAGTCCCACCGTCCCACGCCGCGCCCACTTGTATAGCTCGAACAACTTTGTTGGCGACCCGCCTGGAGGTAGCAAAAGATTACAGCACACTTTTATTACTTTGACTTCTACATCGGTGATTACGAGGTCACTCTATCATGTTTTACCATTTATTGGCACCAATTATGCCACAAAATGACAACAATAATGCGATAGAAACGGTAAGATTTTAATTTGCTACAAGTTATCCCTTGCAATCATATCTTATTATAAATGGTAATGAAATCTAAGATAGATGCGAACCAATTTGTCAGGAGTAAAAGGATATAGAAATTCATTTCGATTTCTACACTTCATCGTGCCGAAACGCTTAGTCCCTTGGGGATACGCCTTAGTCGGCTGGGAGGCAGGGTGATCACTGGACCAACGAGGCAGTTACATCTATTACATTACTTATCAAATTCAAAAATAACTGACCTCATTAAGAGTAATCTATACTAATATTATAAAGAGGTAAAGTTTGTAAGTTTGTATGTTTGTAAGTTTGTAAATAAAGATCTGTCGGGGCTAATCTTCGGAACTACTGATCCGATTATCAGTAAGTGACATAGGCTATATTTTATATTTGTATTGTATATATTAAACAAGTTATCACAGCTTTTATCGCACGAGTCGGACCGTGAAAATTATTCTTTTTTCATTCATTCAATATAATTCATTCATTAAATATAATCGGCTTTATGCACGTGCGCTGCCTTAGCTATTAAATATAATTCAAAACATTGTATGAACGCTTTATGTATCTTTAAAAGTTCTACAAAAAGCATAATCATAATAAAGCATATGTCTATCTTTTATATTTTGGCAGATATAGAAGTTTCTGTGTTTTAAAAAATCATTTATTTCATATGCTTACGTTTTCGCCATTATTTATACAACTAAACTTAAATCTTTATCAAAATAAATTATTTATTAATCACAAGGATATTATAGAGATAAGATTTGCCTTTCACAGATTGTTAATTGGTAACGTAGTTTAGCAGATAATACAAATTTTCTAAAAAGCGCGACACGCGACACGTACGTACGAGTACCTACTAAGGCGACAGCATTTTGGTAAGTATGCTGTTTCAAGTTAGAAACGATAATACGGTAATGGAGTTGAGAATTCGATATTTGTTTAATTTATTAGCCATAGAAGACCATATCTATACTATTAATATAAAGCGGAAGTGTTTGTTCGTTTGTAAAATTGTTTTTGTTTATTTTAAACTCTAGACTCAAGAGTCTAATAGACTATTTAATATCAAGCTATACATATCAGCTTGCCTTAAATATATTTATATTGTTAATGTACTGTAATGTCGTACAATGTTTAACAAAAATGAAGATCTTTAGACGAGACGGAGGATATTGCTTCACGGGAAACTATAAAAAAATAAATTGAGAGGGGAGCGGTGAATGAGCACACTTTATATGAAGTCTGTCTTTAAAATTGGAAGGGTACCTAAGAGGTTTTCACGCGGACGAAGTCGCGGGCGATCACTAGTTTATTTATAATTATATAATAAGAAAGATATAAATATTCCCTAATCACTAGACATGTCAAATAATACAAAATTTAATTCCTCCTTCCTTCTTTTATCCTCTATCCCTTAGCCGAACGAAAATGCTAAAGAAAGTCATCGTTTTTAAATTACAAATTACAAGAAAAGGACAAAAAAACGTTATTCCATAAATATAGCTTGGAGGGAATACTCTGCACATGCTAAAAGCAAATATCAAACTTTTGCTGTTTCTTGCAACGGAACTTGGTAACTGGGTCGAATTGGTTGACAAGTTGATTTATTATTACAAAAAATATCGCACAGACTCTCATATGAGTTGTGAATTTTGTATTAAACCTTCTGTCACTCTTACAGTGATATCCCACCTGATGCCACGACGCGCGACGTGTTTTGGATCTTTTGAAATATCCTTTGAATCTATTTTTGTTATTGTAAGATTTAAAATTATCGTAAGTATGTACTTTATTGTAGTAATACCTATCAAATGCCCGCGGTTTCACCCGCGTGGTAATGTCATGATACAAATTAGCCTATATCGCTAAGCTAGTCTGGCTATCATGTACAAAAACAGTTTTTACAATCCACTGGTAGTTTCAAAGATTAATCGGAACAAAGAAACAGATAGAGAGATAGACAAAAATTGATTTCTTGATGTTGAGTTTAAGGTTGCCATCTCTAAAATTTGGGAAACAGGACAAGACGCGTGAAAACCCCGGATTTTAGAGTCCGAAAGCCGGACATGTGTACAAGATCTTTTATACATATTAAATATAGCAAAAAATAGTTGAAAATGTCATAAATCACCTTTTTTTATTTGGAACGGTGAATATACTTGGTTCATCGGTTGATCGTGGTGTAGTGCGAGCATGGTGCGTGTCTCGCGGGCGGCACAATTTTTTTTTTTATTTTTTTTTTAAAACCCGGTCTACAAATGAAACCTTCGCCGGGTGATGCCCTCTAAACTAGGATAAATCCGGGGAAACCCGGACGGATGGCAACCCTAGTTGAGTTGAAAATTGTTAGTTTTGAATTATAATAATCACATATATAACACTTCCATTTAATTTATTCGTATAGAGTATATATTATGAAAGGAACAATGATGGTATGCTATGCTAAGAAATTCAATTTGGAGCTTTTCTGAATTTACCAACGAGCAAAGGAATCCTGTCACTAGAAATATTACTAACTATCCTAAAGCCAAACTCAATTGAGAATGCTTGTCAACAAATTTAAAATTATGTTTTGTTTTTTATAAAATGTTATTTAAAAGATATTGAATATATTAATTAGTTTTAAGCTTACTAATCTAATTTATTGTCATGAATTCGTCAATAACGAGTTAACTAAAAAAATTAGGTGAAAATGACTAGTGATTTCTACCTTCATTTTTAATTTGTTTGTTGACAAGCATTCTCAATCGAGTTTGGCTTTAGTATAGTACTAGCTATATGCAGTAAAAGGTAATCCCACCAAAAACATTCTGTAAAAAAGCTAAGTCTCGATAGAGCTGCTTGTTTATCTCTAAAAAGTAATGAAATCAAGACAAAGTCGTGCCAAGTCTAAGGTTCCTTACTGCGATTTCTTTATTATTATAGTTAATGTTGTATGACTTGGCCGTTGAAAATTCTTTATACGTTACTTTATACCCTTCAACGGCCAAGAACGAGTCGGGAAGTTGGTGGTGTTACACCTCCGTGCCTCAGAGAGCACATTAAGCCGTCGGTCCCGGTTACTATCACCAACATCTGATAGTGATCGATAATAAATGCATGCAGAGCATTATTACCTTAAGCCCGCAAACCCGCATTGAAGCAGCGTGGTGGGTCTCCGCTCCAAAGCCCCCTTCCCATGTGAAGGGAGACTTGGCCCTGTAGTGGACCGTTAATAAGCTGATATTGATGAGTTGTCTCATATTCGAGTGGAATAAAGTTAATCGTTCGACTATTCCTTCCTGTAAACCTGTAAGTTTTGTTTTATCGACTACAAGTTGGCCCTTGACATGGCTATCACACCTGATGTCAAATGATGATGCAATCTAAGATGAAGCGGGCAAACTTGTTAGGAGTTGGATGAAACACCCATTTCGGTTTCGACACGACATCGTACCAGAACGCTAAATAGCTTGACGGTACGTCCACACACGCAGCCATGGCAAAAGCCTCCCACTAGCCAGACCAAGACAAATTTATAAAAATCTCAATCTGTCCCGCCGGGAATCGAACCCAGAACCTCCGTCTTATAAATCCACGGCGCATACCACTGCGCCACGGAGGTAGTCTTTATAATAAGTAAAAGTATAAAAGTCAGTCTAGTCTTATCCATAGTTTTCCTTTAATTTTATTTATATGCGTGCGCAGAAGGGGAGGCATTCGCCCAGCAGTGGGACGATATAGGCAAGATTAAATTCGAAGATTTTTTTTAATCTACCACAAGTTTACCATTGACTGCTATCACACCTGATAGTAAGTGATGATGCAATCTAAGATGGAAGCGGACTAACTTGTTAGGAGTTGGATGAAATCCACACCCCTTATGGTTTCTACATGACATCGTACCGGAACGCTAAATCGCTTGGCGGTACGTCTTTGTCGGTAGGGTGGTAACTAGCCACAACAAAAGCAACCACACCAAGACAAATTAAGAAAAATCAATCAATCTGCCCCGCCAGGAATCGAACCAGGTCACGTCAAGGATGAGATGTGTCTCCCACTATGCTGGATTTCTGCAATGACAGTCGATGTTTATGTAGTAGAAGGAGGTATTACCAGATCTCTAATACAGCTGAGACCAGCTGAGGGTTCTTCATCAGATATTTCAGACCTTCGATTTTTGACATCAAATGAAGCAGCCCAACATTTTTTGTTAAGGCGGTATATGTCGATCTCTAATAGTTTGGTTGGGCGCTTGTGTGTTCTTATCAGGTACACCAGGTGTACTCCAGATCTTCGATTATCCTAGTTTTTATAGTTTTTCCTTTATTTGGTCATTAAACCCTAACTCTGTACCAAATTTCAGCTCTCTGAGTTTATGAGAAGTACCAGTTCTATTTATGTGATTATAGCTTACTGGATGACGAAATTTCAACATTCTTTTCCAAAGGTTTTCAAAATAGGGCCTGAAAATGCGGCCAAATGGTTCCTGTAAAGGTATACAGGCAGTGCTCGCTTCGCGCTCGACTTAGCGGGGACACTGCCGTGCACCCTGACATGGCAAAATGTGACCGCTTACACAGTCAAGGACGTTCGCTAGTTACAATAAAGACTATTTCAGAGCGTTTTCCAAAAAATTACGAAAACAAATCTAATAAGATAAGAGTATACAAACACCCTACCATTAATATCTGTCTCTTTTTGCCCCCAGTCCTAATACTATAGATAGCGGCTGAAAGATTAGACCAATTTTGGTAAGCCCATTGCTAGATTTATAGCGGTCTGCCGATAACTTGGCAGAACGTAGTTGGTGACAAGATAGCTGTATGTGTTAGCTTATTATATAACCTATATACACATACATACACATAGATATATTTTAAAACGTTTTAATGTCGAATTTCGAATCGAATTATCTTTAAACAATATTTTTCTTATATTTAGTAGTTGCAAATAAATGTACTCTAGAGGCTAAAGAAGGGATAATTGGAGCTTTTGGTCGAGATTATATGTTATGTGTAATGGCAATGTCATTATCATTATGGTTATCATAACCAACGGAGGGACGTCGACTGCTAGACATAGGCCTCTTGCAAAGATTTCCAAAAGCCAAAATCTTGCGCTGCCTGCATTTTGTGACTCCTTGTAACGCGCTCTATGTCGTAGATGAAGGTGACCCCTCACGCTGCGTCTTCCAGTGTGGGGTCTCCACTCCAACACCTTGGAACATTGGCCAATCGAATTATGCCCCCGCCCATTCTTACTTCGGCTTTGCAACTCGTTGAGCTACTTATGTCGGTAAATTTAGTTCTTCTGCGGATCTCCTTATTTCCAATTTAATAATGCTGAGACACTCCGAATATTATTCGCTTCATCGCCCGCTGGGTAAATATGAATTGTCAATGGTGGCAACGGTTCCTGAAGACTAAAGTCCTCACAAACCTAAACTCTACTGATCGAGGACTTCAATCTTCAGGAACTAAGATGTAAAGGGAAGGTAGTTCGATTTAGAGTCCGCAACTGCCAACCTTACTTGCTCGTTGTACACTTTGCAATGTTACAGGGAGTTCCTTCCTTTTGTTTGTCTGGGGACCGACAAATCAAACTGTTGGGTATTTGTTTGTTTTCATAATTAACTATATTTTTATAAATGGCCAGTATCGAGCATCAGCGAAAAATCTAGCTCTGCGGTGATCGACCTGCCTGGCTATCGTGATCATTATCTAGCAAATCTTGTAAAAATGTAAAAGGCAATTTCGCATATCTATATGGCACCATGTGGAACGAATCTTAGATATTCGTTAACTAAATCTTGCCTACATTAATGAATAAATATGTAGCAACTAAATTGTGAATGTATACCTATAATGATTGTACCTGTAATCGAGATTAAGGATTATATAAAACAATCATAAAATACAAACTTCCGCTCATTGTTAAGTTGTAGCAAAAAGTATAATTATTCATCTTAAATTATTACAAATACTTTAAAAGGTGTTCATGTTTTTAAAAATAAACCTAAAAGTTTTTATATCGTTCAGAAAAAAACAAGTCCCAATAATTACTAGTTCACGAAAATAATTAATTAGATCGTACTCATTAGATAAAGTCATAATAAAAACTTAAAATAAATCAGTTTTAGATTCCCACTAAAGATTTCATAGTAGTTGAAACACGCAGGTAATAAAATGCCAAACTTAACGTAACATGTTCCTTAAATGCAAACGTTTTCGTAAATAGCATTAACTCATGAAAAGAGGTTTAAACAAGGAGGTATTATAAAAAGAGCCGCGATAGAAAAAACCTCCGCAAAACCTTACGTAAGCTGAAAACACATCCTTAACGTATTTACAACTGTTGGCAGCATTGTAGACTATAGACAATATAGTGGCCTCATTTTCTGTATTGTGGTACCGCGGGTAAACTATAGATAATAGACTAGGGGCGGTACTCGTCGGGCGTTAGGCTATAAAATATGTCAGTCTTGTGAAGTCATAATGTTTGACCATTGTTAGAATCTGTGCTTGTAATGTTTAATTAAGTAATTACTGTAATAATGTTTCATTTTGATCATATTTGATGTCTTTGTAAATAAATTGTTATTAAGTTGTATTTCCTTCTGGCTGTTTGTTAACACAACATACTCACGTGGACACGACGAATTAAAAATATATCAACATTTAACAAATTATTAAACCACCCTTAAATGTAATTAAAAACTAGTAACACCGTATATTATTGCTTCACGTTTACACTTTGGAAGATTGACAGGTTGACGTAACTTTTGGCGCGTAAGCTGTATTTATCTGTCGGTAATATTTTTTTAAATTATTTTTTTTTATTGAACGGGGTTCGAGTCGGATGGTTTCCGGCCAGGCTCGTGTTTTGTTTTGGGGGGTGCAATGTTTACTTGGAGGTTTAAAGGCGTGCGGCCTGGCGGACCACTGCCGTCGGAGTAGGCTGTGCTTGCCCCGTGCTGCGCGCGCATTGCTTGGCGATAAAACCTGCGTCAATTATTACGTAGATGTAACTTTAAGCTCTTAAGTATCGGGTGCGTTGGGACCATTAATTGGCGGTTAACCGTCGGCCATATCTTTTTTCATTGATGCTTTTGAATTAAAAAATGAGCAGACCATTGATGAAATACCACGTGCATATGCGGTCGATATTTAAATTCATTCATAAGGGTCAGAATGTACGATCAAAGTATTAAGAGCATATGTACACACGACGTCAAAAATTCTTTCAACGTTTGTGTGTATGGATATAAGTTACTCATTCATGCAAATATGCTTTAGTGGATCCGGTTGAAATTTGGATCAACCTACCTTCATCATCGATTCAGATTCAGATCCGTGTTAGATCACCCAACATCATTATCATCATCATTATTTTCAAAGGGTGCATTTGGAGCTTAGAGCCCTAACGCTGCCCCAACCGACGCTATCCACATAAAACCATAAAACCTTCTTTCGCTCTGTTATCATATTTAAATTCCTGAACCAATTGTAATGTATTATAATAGAGAAAGATTTGATATTTGTAAACGATTTTATTATCATATTCGTCTCTGAACTAATTAGGATGAATTATAATAGAGAGAAAGATTTGATATTTGAAAAGGAAATAGATTACGCACTGTCGCAAAAGTAATATAACTTTGAGGATTAAAGTGGATAATAATATAACTTTGTATTAGAAACTAATCATTTCTAAGTTTAGGACTAAAAATCATATTATTAAAAGAAAATCAGTAAAAGCTAAACATAAAAAAGAGTACGCGTTTAATCCTATGCATAGGCCCTAACTAGGATGACAATGCGCCTTTATTGTACGAAAATATCTTTCAATAAAGATGAAGTGTCAAAACCCAAGGTAATCAGATGTTCATAGCCCATCTCAGGTGTGAAGAGTCCATGACTCAGATACTTTGTTTTTTTTTTTCGAATAAGGACAAAACGCATCATATGGACGGGCCCTAAGAGGAACAATATGCCTTTATCACTCGAAAATACCTTTCATTAAGGCTCAGGTGTCAAAGCCCAAGGTAAACAGATACTCATCGCCACGTAGCACCTCTAACAAAATATTTACCTACCCAGCGGCGAACGCGCTCACCTATCCTTTGTTATTGAAATGACGATAGGCTCTTGAAGGCTTCCCTTATATACTTCTACTGTAACCATACTATTAAACTGTACATACATGTTTTTAGATAGATAGCATATCACCATCATTATTTGTTACTATTTTTTATTAGTAAGTAGCGAACACCCACAGTTTTACCCACGCAGTTCCCGTGCCCGTGGCAATATCAGGACACAAATTATCTCTTGTGACTCCTCCTGACTCTGGTTCCCATACAGAAGTTTTACAATTTGACTGGCAGTGTCAAAAATTCGCGAGAGTGAAATCGAAGTACAAACAAACGGGAAGATAAAAAATTAAAAAATTGTTTTTTTAAGTATGTGTATACTTTCTTAATATGCATTTATTGAAACGCTGTTAATAATTTCGAACAGATACTTAAAGAACAATGGCAAGGTTATACCTTCTTTTTTTTATCGACTACAAGTTGGCCCTTGACTGCTATCACACCCGATGTTAAGTGATGATGCAATCTAAGATGGAAGCGGGCTAACTTGTTAGGAGTACCATGAAATCCACACTCCTATCGGTTTCTACACGACATCGTACCGGAACGCTAAGTCGCTTGGCGGTACGTCTTTGTCGGTAGGGTGGTAACTAGCCACCGCGAAAGCCTCCCACCAGCCAGACCAAGACAAATTAAGAAAAATCCCAATCTGCTCCACCGGGAATCGAACCCAGGACCTCCGTCTTATGAATCCACCACGCATACCACTGCGCCACGGAGGTCGTCAAAAGCTCGCTTCACCTGAGTGATTTCGGAGGCGTCTACAAATGTGACTTATACAAAACTTAGTAATTTAATTCGTTATTATTTTATACTAAATTACTTTTACATGTTAAAGCTGAGATTAAATTAATCAATAAATGAACATTTATTTGATTAATTTCATATGCGATGGTGACTTAGAATAACAACACTGGTATAGATGCGCCACCGGCAAATCAGTTTTTTAGGAGTTTACACGTCATCTCTACTAGAGGGCACTAGCAACTTTGCTTTTGCATATATATGTATGTATATATTATACAATATTTTATATTATATTTTATACAAAAATAAACCAAAGTAATATAGTTATTAACAGCAGCACAATCAGAGTCCAGAAAACAAGCAAAGTAAGCCAATATGGCAATCACTACTACTAGTGACATCTAGTATTGTTTTAGAGCTGCTATTTAGTATTTAGTATGCTATTTAGTTAACACGCCTTGTAAACTAGTTGGCACTACTTTCCATACAAAAATTAATTTTGACTTCAAAGTATAGCACAGTCGCTCAAAGTATAGCACAGTCGCTCGCCCATGCGGCAAACTGCGAACTTTTTGTCTATTCTTATTATTTTTTTGTCTATGCCTATTCTTATTATGTTAATATCTTTTTTTTGTGGCCTCGTCAAACGAAAAATTTTGGTGATTATGTTTCTGTAATGTTCTATTACAGAAACATAATCACCAAGATACTAACCAACTATGGTTTTTACATTTTTTCCTATAAAGACGCTTCAAATAGATTTCAAGTGAAATGTTGTATGGCCTCTTGCCATTGTTCTTTTATTTACTCGTATAGATAATTGATGGCCTACCTAACGTACGCGAATAGTACCTACGCCAAAAACTAACGCCTATAAAATATAGCAACACAGCGGGTCATGCAAGGAATACAAAGTGCCGATCTGTGTTCATCAATCTGAGGCATAAAAGCCTCATGTGCCTGTCATTACACTGGAAAACATGCCTCTGAATCCGGAACATAGAATACGGCTTAAAGGGAGGTATCAAAACAATACTTTCCTTTTATTTTATTCTGGCAGTAAGTAAACAAAGTTCGATGTAGAGAAGTAAGTTCGTCCGTAGCGCAGTGGTATGCGCAGAGGATTTATAAAATGGACATCCTGGGTTCGATTCCCGGCTTAGCCAATTAAAATTTTCCAAATTGGTCTATATCGGACTGGACTGAAGTTACCACCCTACCGACGAAGACGTTCCACCAAGCGATTAAGCTTACCGGAACGATGTCGTGTAGAAACCGAAATGGGTATTGATTTCATGCTACCCCTAACAAGTAAACCCGCTTCCATCTTAGACTGCATGATCACTTACCATCAGGTGTGATCGCAATCAAAGGCTAAATTGCCATGAATAAAAAAAATGATCCAATGATTGATTCCCCGGAAGATCTTTGTCACAAAAATCTCTACCTGCTTAATAAAAGTAGGTAGAGCTGAACTTAAATGATGATGACAAATCACAGAGATAATAAAATGTGGCACACGGTGATGACATAGATAGTAAAACCTGAAAGCAAGCTGTTGCAAACGAAAACTAAACCTAATTTAATAAAACGACTGCAACCGAATGCGCTTTTCCAAACAATTCCATAGCTGGCTTTTAAAATGTTTGCAGTTTCCAATTTACGGGTGATATTAAAGGAAATTGTACAATTTTCCAATAAGATAGTGCAGACACCAGAAAGGCAGGCGACGAAAATATGATTAAGCCATGATTTGCTGTCGGAACAAAATTAAAGGACGTGCAGCATTCTCTCACAATCCTTTATAAAATGAGCTCTATTATGGCTGCATATTATGTAGCTATGGCGTGTTGAAGCTTTTTAATACTGCTATGAACACTGTAGAACTTTTAATGGGTAGCATAAAATTAATGTATTCATCTACTCCCATAAAACTCCAATTAGGAAATGAAAATAATATACTATGTATGAATAATGACTTTAATTTTATTACTATACTTTATTCATCACGTGCATACTGCATATAATGCAGTTGAAAACGTGTATAAATAACAAAACTGTTTTACAAAATATTTTTTTAAGTATAGTTAAAAATCTGGATTTTTGGTTTTAAAGTTAGGCATGATTGCAGTCAAGTGCAAGCCTTCTTTATGTCTATTTAAAGTTAAGTTACACTCTACCTTTCATGGAACCGATGGATTTTTTAACTTTCGAAAAAACGGAGGTTTTTATTTCGAAGCGTATATATTTTTTTTATGGGTAACTATGCATAAATTTTTACAGTTCAGTCCGATTATGACTTTAGAAAGACTTCATAGATATGCCTAAGTAAATGAAAGCAACTAAACGACGCAATTATTTTTTCCCTTTTAATGCATTTGAAGTCGGTGAAATGAAATATTTTTTTGTTACTGCTTTAGAAATCTTTATAATATCTATTGAATATGTGTATATAATTTTGACGTCACAGGCATGTACAATTTCAAATATATTTTTGCCAAAACTGGAATTACGCATTAAGTAATTTTTTAACCGACGAAAAAAAACGGAGGAGGTTCTCAATTCGACACGTATATTTTTTTTTATGTATGACCACGCATAACTTTTTACAGAGTTGTCCGATTTTGATAATTCTTTTTTTATTAGAAAGGACATACTTCCAAGATGGTCACATTGTCATCATGTTAGAATCTGATGGGAAAATTGAAGGAACTCTTCAAATGTTATAGGCACACGATTTCGGTTTTTGTATATGGGTAGCTTTTTAGCTACAAGTGCCGTATAATATACTATGACAGTATAGTACGAGTACGTTACGTGGCGATAAATCACTAAAAAGTAAGAAATAAAAATATTTAACAAAAAATTGAACCGACTCAAAACGCACTAAAAAGTAAAAAATAACTGTGTTATTTAGTCGCTTTAATTTACTTAAGCATATCTAGGAGTCGGTGCCAGCCAAGGTTTCTACTTTAAGGACATTACCTAGAACCCACAAACTGCTTTACTACGTAAAATAATTGTTCCTTAAACTTGCTGGCACTGACTTTATAGATATGCTTAAGTAAATTAAAGCAACTAAATGACACAGTTATTTTTTACTTCTTAATGGGTTTTGAGTCAGTTCTATTATTTGTGAAAAATTTTTAACAATAACCTTTCAGATGTTGATCATAGTTACCGGGACCGACGGCTTAACGTGCTCTCACGAGGGTGTATCATCACCAACTTCCTGACTCCGGACTTGGAATGTACTGAAGCTTTCAAAGAAGAATGAAAAACTCAGAATTATTCCGGCGACTCGACCCAGAAATCAAATCAGAACCTCGTGACACCACATGCCCCTCCGTTTTATTCCGTGGGTTAAAAGAAGCACTTTTGGACGATTAAGGGTCTGGACTTTCAAAGTATGGTACCTACCTCCCAAAGCCATACGGAACCGTAGTCTAAATCCACCATCATTATCATTATCAGCCAATTAACGGCCCACTACAGGGCCAGGCTTCGCTCCTTATTGGAGAGGGGATATGGAGCGTACACCCATCACGCTGCTCCAATGCGGGTTAGCGGGCTAAACTCCATATTTCTACCATATTTGCCTTTATAATTATAAAAATTTATTTATTAAAGGCAAGTGTGGTATACTAAATAAGCGCATGGCGTGACAAACTCAGCTTTTATAAAATCTACGAAGCATACTAAAAGCTGGTTTTTAGTTCATGCGAAAAACTTAAAATACCATTACAAGAAGTTTTTGCTTATTCATTGGTCCCATTGGCCCGGAGATTTTTGGAGTAATAATCGAGTAATTCCTTCTCAATATGGAACCCAGCCGAGTAATTATGTAACTCGATGTATAATATCTCGATGTACTCGATGTATATAACTCGATGCATTCAAAACATGAGCCACTGGATCAAGTGGCTATGAATCCTATTATGTATGATTGTGTAACATCGAAATAACGGCCCGAGTGCTTCATCTTCAAGTCGGTTACTTGCTAGGGATCTTGTCTAGTAGCAACGCAGTTTTTATATATCGTTACTCAATTTGAAGAATTATGTGGCCCGAGTGTATATCAATTTTTAACCTAAATGGTACACTGACATTGTCAAGACAGTTATCATTCGACACTACTCGAAGGCAGTTTTTTATGTAAATTACAAATTGTGAAATTTAAACTTTTAACGAGTTATTATAGAGAAGATTATAAATTTACATATATATTGTTTACATGTACATAATATTACAAAATAAACAATTTATTGTATTTATTTAGAAAAAATGTCAACCGCCAGCGCCACCGGTATCAAACTTAGTATCAAACTATGAAACTAATCAAAGTCAAACCCGCAGACAGCACAGAAAAAATAGTACGAAAAATTAAGTCCACTTCGTCACAGACACAAAGCAATAAGGAGTATAATGTGAACATGTAAAAAAGGCATATTGCATCTATACTAAGTAAAACCGCTTGAATGTGTATTTCTTTTAACCGTGCAATATGGATAAGTCGTTTTTTAACAGTCTGTGGTTTTTATCGACACGTTGCTTACCAAAGTTATCTGATCTACTTGGACCCTCAACCTCCACAATCGAAAGATATTCCAATTGTTATGTTTTTAGAAAATTTTAAAATAATAAAATAATATTTTACATAGTAGAAATTTATATTGCTAAAGAAAGAAAGTTCATCTGACAGTATATTTCCATCCAATGTGCATTGTTTTATACTTACCAATGTTAGCGGTAAAGTTAGGTATTTATACTTATGTAAATAATTAAAGAAGATTAATTATCTCTTATCTTATAGGTTAGAGAAAAATGCACTGTTTTCTTATATATATTTACATAGTAGAAATTTATATTGCTAAAGAAAGAAAGTTCATCTGACAGTATATTTCCATCCAATGTGCATTGTTTTATACTTACCAATGTTAGCGGTAAAGTTAGGTATTTATACTTATGTAAATAATTAAAGAAGATTAATTATCTCTTATCTTATAGGTTAGAGAAAAATGCACTGTTTTCTTATATATATTTACCTATATTAAAATGGTAAAGAGCGCAACGTACCTGTAACAGAAACGAAAAAATTAGTGGGTATTTTACCTCATAAAATATTTTCCTTTTAAAAAAAACTAACAATTTTCATAATAATGTAATAAAAAAGCCTCTGAAAAATACGTATTTAAATAACGAAATTGCCTCGTTGACCCAGTGGTAAGGCTTCGATTACAAGGACCTGGGTTCGAATACTGAGTCAGGTTGTAGTAATAATTCAGCGGTTTTCTTCCTTCTAAGAAATTTTTAGTAAATTCTAGGCCCGCAGTCGGGAAGTTGGTGGTGTTATACTCCCGTGCTTTGAAGAGCATCTTATGCCGGTCCCGTCACTATCAACTACGTCTGAAAGTCATCGTTAGTGAATTATCATTATCAGCCCACCAACTCGAATTGGAGCAGCGTGGTGGGTCTACATATTCCATCTCCTGCAAGGAGGGAGGCCTAAATCGCTAGCAGGTGGTTGGTGGTATGGGCTTATAATGATGATTATGATAACATTGGATCTTGGACCTTCAAGCCCCGCACCGTAAGAACACCCCGTTTTCACTTTTTTTTATTTTATCTTTTTAAAAATAATTTGATGATTTGAAAAAGATGTAAGTAATTTATTAAAAGCTAAGAATTTAACTTATTATCTTTTCAAAAATCTAAAAAAATAAGTAATAGTAATTAGATAATTATCACAAAATTAATAAAAACGAAAAAACGAGCAGCGCCATCTATGAACAACAGCTCAATTTATTTAAGCACGAACAAGCTTCAGCGAAATGCCGCTGCAGCTTTCAGGACGAGCTGTTACATTTGTTCACTAATGATGCCATAGATGGCGCTGTTCACTTTCTTCAGTCACCAGTTCCAGTTTTCCAATTGTTACTTCTGGGTGTTTAGATAAATCGTGCTTAATTCATAAATATACTAAACGATCCGAATTGCTATTATAAAAGACTAAAATTTGCATTTTTTAGTCAATTTAAAATATAAATTTCGACAATTATTATTACTTCGATGCCCGATTGACACGTCTATCTGTGTATCTGTCTACGAGATTGTAGCTTATAAACGATGGGCTGACTGTGATGTGGTTTATTTAGTTTGTAAGCTAACGAGATAGAGATAGTTCTTAGTTATGAAAATTCGATAAGTGAATTGAATGATGTCGGCGTTATTCTGTTATCGTATAAGAAAGAAAGAATTTTTGTGATAAAAGTTATTATTGTGGCTATATTCATATCTGCCACTATTGCAAGTTCGTAGTCAACTGAAGACAGTAACTGCTGGCGACGTGTAGCTGATACAGTTCGTTCTAGTTATGACATTTTATGAAATACCTTTCATGGCTAGCGACACGTTATTACGTGTTTACTTTTTACGTGTATTTGTGAAATAAGTTACATGGCTAGCGACACACTCATAGAAATCAGTTGCCGCCTGCTGCTACTGTCTTTACTTTTATAAATTTTCCAATAGCAGCAGACATGAATTTAGCCACAATAATGACGTTTATCAAAGAAATTCTTTCATTCACTCATGGGGAACGACAAACGCCGGTATGTAAAGTATCCTGAAGTTCCCACAGGGACAGGAACTACGCAGGTAAAGCCGCGAGTGTCTGCTAGTACCTATTATATATAGGTAGATAATTCAAATATATATAAAGATACTTTACTTTTAACCAATGTCAAATTTAGTATATCTCTTTCGTAAAGAAGTATTTTTTTATAATATAATTATGTACTTATTAATACAATTACATTAAGTTCAGTATAAAGAAATTAAATTACCTGTAGAGATACAACATTCCAATGATATATACTTTGAATGATGTTTAGGTATTACATATTTTTTTTTGTTTAAAATTAATATTAAATAATTTAAAATATTATAAGATATTTACCCGTCAACCGCGAAGATATATAAGCAGGTTTCCTTTTCATACATATTTCGTAATCCTAATAATGTTATAAGCGAAAAAGTTTGTAAGTATTGTATTGGTCGGGGATTGGAAGAACAACCACACAACAGGGAGAACTAGACGTTTATTAACCAATAAATAGATAGGTATACAAGATTCGATGCAGCACGCTGCGACGCCGTCGTTTCACGCTTCTAAGCCTGAAGGAACCCATCACGGCGGCGACGATGATCTGCCTCGGCACCTCACGGCCACACACCCCAACCACACTGGGGGACCACTACATCCATCGTCCTTACACGCACACTCTCAGGGAACATCTCCCTACATTCCTTCAACCGTCTTGACTCAACGACAACTCGCTTTGAACTCTCTGAATCTAGTCTTTGTTCTGCACACGAAATAAATTTGAATTGTTCCATTGTTTTAACTTATTCTTTTTTTGAACTTGCATTTACTTTTAATCCAAATGAGGTTTCCAACTATAAACTCTTCATCCGTAACAGTGTGGATGAATGGATGTTTATTATTCAGTTACGCAAAATCTACTGAATGGATTTTGATAAAACTTTTCAATAATACAGCTTATACTTCAGAATAACACTTATACTAAAGCCAAACACGATTGAGAATGCTTGTCAACAAACAAATTTAAAATGAAGGTAGAAATTGCAACATATTTTATGCCTGATAAATTTAAAATTGTTTTGTTATTTTTTAAATCTTATTTAAAAGATATAGAATATATTAATTAGTTTTAAGCTTACTAATCTAATTTACTGTCATGAATTTGTTATTAACTTGTTAATTAAAAAAAATTGGTGTAACTAGTGATTTCTACCTTCATTTATAATTTGTTTGTTGACAATCAAATCAGTTTGTTTGGCTTTAGTATAGGTTCGTTTTTAACTGAACTGAAATTTGACAGGAATGGGAAATCGAGTATATTATACATTTAACTGAAAGCAAGATATTACTTATGTCTAACACCGCGCCAAGTTTGTTTCGTTAAGGATTAAAGAAGCGACTTACGCCTGTATGTGAGAACTTTTCCTTTTAACTTCAGGTTAATCAAACTGTCTTAAGAGCAATAGTTTTGCAATTAATCGCTGGAGAAAGTTACTCGCGGTATATACAATGACGTAACTATAATAAACAGAACAAGAGGTTATTTATTTAATGAATATATTTATTAATATGCGAGTGATATTGCAAACTGACTGCCTCATTGGTCTGGTGGTGAGCTTATGTGGGTTCGATCACGATGTGCTGGGTTCAAAACCTTTTTTTTTTCGCTGGGAAATGCATTTACGCATTCCGGTCGAGGACTGCACATACTCGCATACAGAGCTGCTGCGCGGTCTCCGTCCGGGTATGTGGGACTCGCTGGCTGAATCCAGAATACCCACTAAAACCCAGCGGAGCCGCCTGCGCCCCAGTTGGAACGTCAAAGGATCGAGAATCATTCACTTTGCGCGCCCATCGGTGCACTCATTGGTGTCTACAAGGGTGGCAGGAGATGCGCATACCGGCGTCTCCTGCCGCCCGTTCTTCTTCTGCGGAGCGGGTGAGCGTCAGCCGCCTTCTCTCTCTTCCGCTCCGAGGCCTCCTTTAAGCTGATTATAGTCTCGGAAAAGGAGGCAACGTAGGACCACCCTTCCTCGCTATCGAGCATGTGATTGACGACACTCGATAGCGAGAGGTCTCCGTTACGAGTAGACACCAGTGAGTGCCTTTGCGGCGCCCATGACGCACACTCTGTCAGAGTGTGATGCGCCGTGTCCTCAGTCACACCACCTGGGTTCAAAACCTGGGTCAGGTCACGGATTAATTGTGGGCTTTCATTCTTGTAGAGAATTTTCAGTACATTCTAAGCCTGGAGCCAGGAAGTTGGTGGTGTTACACCCCCGTACCTCGGAGAACACGTTAAGCCGTCGGTCCCGGTCACTATCATTAACATCTGATAGTAAACGTTAATAAATGAAACATTATCACCCTCAACCCGTCGATCCGCATTGGAGCAATGTGGTGAGTCTACGCTCCGTATCCCCGCTCTGATAAGGAGAGAAGCCTGACCTTGTAGTGGAGCGCTAGTAGGCTGATAATGATGACGAAGAATATTGGCATAGTGAACGACTCAGCCTATAGCCATAGAGCTCGTGAACCCTCCCAACAGTCTTCAAGTACCTACGGCTAGTCTGTATAATGGAAGCTGCAACACAGTTTATACTAGTGCAATTTCCATCTTAGCATATGTTTATAATGAAAGCACATAATTTACTACTTATTTAGGATAAAATCTAAATAATATAAGATGAATTTTGGTAACTTAGCTATAAGTACTTTTTATATGTGCCCTTCTTTGAAATAAAGATATTATTATTATTATTATTTTTTATTGTATATATAATATTAGTTAATTAATATATTCCCATCCACATCATATTGAATATATCATTATAGGACAATTACACACATCAGTATATCGCCATCATCCATGCTCATCACACAAACATTTTTCCAGACATGGGAATCGAACCCATAACCTAGGACGCAGAAGCAGGGTAACTACCCACTGCGCCACTCAGCCGTCAATAATTTGGCAGGCATCCACCCTACACGTCATCAGCACTTATTGTTGAAAGTACGAAATAAATAAATAAAAAAATCAAGTAACTAACCTTGAAATTTTAACATTATTTAGTTTAATCAGTGTAAAGTATAAAATATTACAGACGATTTCGGTGACGAGTACTGCCAGGTGAATTGAAAAGGGAACATATAGGTAGTAAATTAAGCCTGACTATCCAACGCGAAAATAAAGCCAGTTGGTATTCTTCCCATTCTACTATGGCCTGATTTGTGTGATTGATGTATATTTAGCATATTCATATTGTATCCATTTTCAATAAAAAAATCAAAAGTGATACCATAAAACGTTAAAATGTTTGCGTAACACAAAAAGGCTAAATTTAAATAACTGTTTATTTTATTTAAATTTAGACAGGGAAATAAGAAACGAAATAATTCAAGATACAAATAACAGCATTTCCTAAACACCTCATTAAGATGAAATCTCACCGCCGCTTTCCAAGGATTTTATAAATGAGAAAACCTTAATAAAGAAAGTGTATTTCACAAATCAGCGCAGCTAAGGCGGCCGCAGAAATGTCAGCGAATAATATTTGTTTTTTCCTGACTTTTCAGGGATTCATTTGTTAGAACGTTGCCTATTTTTAACAACCAACTTCAAAAATATATACCCAATTTTTTTTTTATCGACTACAAGTTGGCCCTTGACTGCTATCACACCTGATGTTAAGTGATGATGCAGTCTAAGATGGAAGCGGGCTAACTTCTTAGGAGTAGGATGAAAATCCACACCCCTTTCGGTTTCTACACGACATCGTACCGGATCGCTAAATCGCTTGGCGGTACGTCTTTGTCGGTAGGGTGGTAACTAGCCACGGCGAAAGCCTCCCACCAACCAGACCAAGACAAATTAAGAAAAATCTCAATCTGCCCCGCCGGGAATCGAACCCAGGACCTCCGTCTTATAAATCCACCGCGCATACCACTGCGCCACGGAGGTCGTCAAAATAAGTTTGTCATATTTGTCTGTGATATTGTAGCTAAAAACGAATGTGCCGCATATGATTCGATTTATTTTATTTGAAAGCTGACGTGATCGAGATGGTACCTATTTATGAAGATTCGACAACGTGTCAAACTTACATACTAGTGAACGCCCGCGGTTTCACCCGCCTAGTCTTCGTTCCTGGGGAATTTTCGGGTTAAATGTGGCCTATGCTATTCTGATCATCATCATCATCATTATCAGCCTATTAACGGCCCACTACAGGGCTAGGACTCCCTCCTTATAGGAGAAGGGGATATGAAGCATAACCCACCACGCTGCTCCAATGTGGATTGGTGGGCTTAGGGTGATAATGTTTCATTTATTAACGATGACTTATCAGATGTTGACGATAATAATTGAGACCGACGGCTTAACGTGCTCTCCGAGGCACAGGGGTGTAACACCACCAACTTCCCAACTCCAGGCTTGGAATGATTGCCTCGTTGGTCTAGTGGTTAGCCTATGTGGCTTCGATCACGAGGCCCTGGGTTCAAATCCTGGGTCGGGTCACGGAATAATTCTGACTTTTTAATTTTTCCATGAAATTTTCAGGACATTCCAAGCTATTCTAATATGTACCTAAGCTATATTATTGTGAATTTTCATCAAAATTCATTCAATAATTTTTGCATGAAAGAGTAACAAACATTCAACCATACATACAAACTTTCTTTGCCTCGATATTATAAGTAAGGATATTGTTTAATTTGAATGGGCTTTTATAAACTTGTATGATGAAACTTTACATTTATAAAATAATCAAAAAGTAACAAGTGTTACTGTGTTGTTGAGAAAGTTTTAAACAACACTGATCGACAAGACGTGCTCCTGTGTGACATAGAACACTCATAAGTAGGTACCCTTACGTTGGCGTATCATTTATCGAGAAGGACCCAAACGGCTGACACAGCTGCTGAATTTGCTCAAACTCACTAATGACGCAAATATCCGCTCGTATTTTTGTATTTTTTACGTGTTGTATGCCGGATCCTCGGTTCAAGGGAAATTTCCAAAATATTTTTCATGTCTATTTAGTTGGCCTTTGCGTTCGGCAGCGTTCGACATCCGTCTATTAAATATAATTATTAAATATATCAATTTTAAATTAAAAATTAATATATTTCTTATAAATTTAAAATATAAATTTATAAAATCAAAATCAATTATTTTATTAATTTAAACTGATATTTACAAAAATATACTTAAATTAAAAATTTTAATAACCAATTAAATGCTACCATTCAATCAGTATTTTCTTAAGACATTGTCACGTTCAACTATCGTCAGTAAACCGACTTTACAGACAACCAATTTTTTTTTAAATCCACACGCTCTTCGATTTCTAGACGACATAGTACCGGAAGGATAAATAGCTTGGTGGCACGTCTTTGCCTTCAGGGTAGTAACTAGCCACGGCCAAAACCTCCCACAAGCTAGACCTGGATGAATGAAGAGAATATATTTTGGCCCAGCTAAACATCGTGCCCAGGAACTCCGTCCTATAAATTCCTATACGCATACCACTGCGCCACGGAGGCCATCTACCTAAACATTGTTACTACAACAATAAACTAACTTCTGGATCACATTAACTTCGCTTTGGTTAGGAACAGAAGGATGATTTCAAAAACTAGAGACGACCACAAATTCCTTGAGGAACCTAACCAAGTAATCTTAAAAGTAATGAAATTCTCAAGTAAAAACAATAAAGATATACAAGAACTGATATCTCATATTTCCTAAAATTTGTTTTACAAATTCAGGACCCAGACGAAAAATTTGTTTCACTACTAAGAATTAAGTTTCGACTATGACATGAGAAATTTACAACGAATAAGGTTGCGATTTCGTAGTCGACTGCAAAAAACAGCAACAGTACTAGTTTCTAAATCTATACTAATACTATAAAGAGGTAAAGTTTGTAAGTTTGTAAATAAAGATCTGTCGGGAAAACTGATCCGATTTAAAAAATTCTTTCACCAGTAGAATGCTACGTTATCGGTGAGCTATATTTTATATTTGAATTGTATACATTAACCGAGTTATCAACGTTTTTGTCAGCGGCTTTATGCGCGTACGCTGCCTACTATTGAGAATAATTGAAAGGAATGTATGGGGACTTTATGTATCTTAAAAAAATCTACAAAAAAGTCCGTGACAGCATATATCTATCTGTACTAATATTATAAAAGGTAAAGTTTGTAAGTTTGTAAATAAAGTTCTGTCGGGGCTAATCTTCGGAACTTTTTGTGTTTTAAAAAATCATTTCATTCATATGCTTACGTTTACGTCATTATTTATACAACTAAACTTAAATCCTTATCAAAATAAATTATTTAATAATCACAAGAATATTATAGAGATAAGATTTGGCTTTTACAGTATGTTAATTAGTTATAGTAGTGTATAGTTTCGGAGATATTACAAAATTTCTAAAAAGTGCGACACTGTAATAAATCATTTAATTCATATTCTTAAGTTTACGTCATTATTTTTACAACTAAACTTAAATCCTTATCAAAATATTTTTTAATAATCTTAACGTTAATACGGTGATGGTAGTTGCCCTCTTTTGTGTTATACGTATTAAATAGAGGTCAGCATTTTAGAATTCGATCTTTGTTCAAATATCTATATAGTACACGAAAGAGTTTGTTCGTTTGTTTAAACGGGCTAATCTCTAGATCTGCGTGTCGGATTGTAAAATTATTTTTGTTTATTCTAAAGGCTAGACAAAAGAGTGAAATTTACTATTTAATACAAATTTATACCCATCAGCTTGCCATAAATATATATTGTTAATGTTAATGTACTGAAATGTCGTACAATGTTTAACAAAAATGTAGATCTTTAGTACACGGGACGAAGGATATTGGTTGACGGGAAACTACAAAAAAATTTAATTGAGAGTGGGAGCGGGAAATGAGCACACTTTATATGCAAGTCTGTCTTTAAAATTAGAAGGTTACCTAAGAGGTTTTCACGCGGACGAAGTCGCGGGTGACTGCTAGTATTTCTATAAAATAGAGGTGTTTAGTCAATTAAGGTATAGTACAGAAACCGGTCGGCAACGCATTAGCAGTCTTACCTCTGGTTTTGCAAATGTTTATGGGCGGCAGTAATCGCTTAACATCTGGCGACCCGCATGCAAGTTTCAAATATATCAGTATTCTTGAAGAAAAAAATGCATCGTACGAACATCTCGTCGTTCATTCCACCTTCAGTTTGACTGTCACTCTAATACGACCGTTGTACATCGGCTTCAATATTGACATTGAATTTTGAGAATTGCTTCCCAGTAGAGCCGCGGCGTCATACCTGCTTCTGTCGGCTACGAACTCGCACCCTAAAGCTCTAGACAGCAGTTCTATAACATAAAAACAAATGATAACGTCTACACAACCCGAGATCAAATTTCTGAACAATTTTCTGCTTTCGTCGTGCGTTGATTTGCAAAAATCCCAACTTTCTTCGTATCAAGCGAATCCTTTGTAAGCACCCTTTTTATATCGATGCGGTCTTAAGAGATAAGAGTATCAATTTATTTCTTGATTTTTCTCGGTTTAGGGATTGTATAGCTCACTTTCAATTTATTTATTTTTATCGGAACTTGCGTAAATTGACCTCGACCATGATTGGTAGCATGCCTTGTCGGCCCAGTTGTTAACGAACTCAGGTTCGTTAACCACTGGATTTTAACGTGAAAATTCCTGAAATCATAGTTTTACAAGAGTAGACTTCTAACAGAGGTATAGAGAGAGAGAATAAGAGAAAGAAAACTAGCTAATTTAATAAAAAATATGAATTTTAAAAAGTAAGCTCTTAAAATTTACCACTTCATTTCGTCCAATGCAGTGAAAGATTGAGCAATTTTTTAATTTAATAATTTAATTTAATTTAATAATTTTGGATACGCAATATTGGGCGACCGTATGTCTTTTTATCTACACGATATATCTCTTCGCGCGCATCTCAGACCTACTTCATTTTTTTATATTCTTTTACCATTTAATTGTCGTGCATAATATAACTGTACACCCTAAATTAAAGCTTTCTAGTACATAAATCTCTGAGCTATACCCAGGCGTTCAGAGGTCCTTGTTGATTAGAGAACCCTAAAAAGCAGTAACTTGCATCATGGGTGTTCAGCATGGATCCACAGTGCCTACAGTTACACCTTTCAGATTGGATCAAAGGGATGGTGGTTGATCTAAGCATCCCCGTAGTAGTCCTTTGCCGAGCTCTATAAAAAATGCTACTACTATGGCAATAACTGTATCATCAGCAAAAATATGTCTTCTCTTTGGAAAGTGGAATATTTTATGTTATTAATATGACTCTTATCACTACTCCATGTCGTGTTGGGCTGACTGCGTACAAATTGAATTGCTGCTCCCATCACGCCGCTGTCAAACTGCCCGGAAAGAAATGTGCTCTTATTATTTTCATTCTATTTTTGGCGACGGCGATAAACTAAAAGGAAAAGGGAAAACTTTTGTACGTGATCATAGAACGAAGGAGTAATGTTTTTTTTTCCTTTACTAGGTAACCTCGTTGGTCTATTTGTTAGGTTGGCTGCGAAATATGAAGTTTTAACCCAAGACTTATTTTCTAAAAAAAATTATTTCTTTTTCAATATCAGCCTATTTTAAAGCCCACCACAGGGCCAGGCCTCTTTCTTTGTAGGAGAGGCGACATGGAGGGTAGACCCGCCACGCTGCTCCAACACGGGTTGATGGGCTGTATCACTATCATCAACATCCTAATCTTGATGATAGTGACCGATACTGATGGCTTAAATGTGCTCTCCGAGGCACGAGGGTGACCGTCAACTTTTACTGAAAATTTTATAGAAGAATGATCCAACCCAGGACAGCCACATAGACTAACCACTGTCACATTTCAACGAGGAGGCAATATTTCTTGGAAGTAATTAAATACCTACACAAAAATATTAAATTTTGATTATTGTAGATATATTTGTCTGTCCTTCCAACAAAAATAAAATTGTTGATTAAGCACTAGTAACACTGTCTCTTTTCATTCAGTTTAATCGTCGTTCATGAGCCCGCACACACTCGCAATGATATTGTCAATATGGTAAGGATGCTTCTGAAAATACCGCCACATTTCTGGAATACGACTAAGGGTGCAAGTTCGTAAGTGCCTGCAGCAACAGGCCACATATCGCGACGACATTACTTGGCTTGTATGCATTACTATGAAACACATTTCGTGGCTATTTAAAGGAAATAATGACGTGAACAATATTACTAGAAGGGTAGGGGCAATCTTTAAATCGTGATGATCAGTCGAATAATTAGGGCGTGTAAACATCTGAAATAAACTTCTTCTTCTTCTTTCAGTGCCTCTCCGACTAGCGAAGGTTGGCAGTCAGTTTCGCAAATTCCTCTCTATTTTTCGCGAGGCGAAATAAAGTGACGAATGTCGAAGTTCTGCGCCGCGTGAATCAGAAGCGTGAACTTTTGCAGACCGTCAAAATGAGAAAAGTTGCGTATCTGGGGCATGTGCTACGACACGAGAGATACGAAATAAACTTACATTAATAATATTAATTAGGATTTTTATCGTTACCCTGGACAGTCACATACAATTAGGATATAACAAAATTATGCGTAGTGCCAAAACGCCCTTTCGTTTTCAATATTTGGAATTTGGCCAAAGGACATTCTGACCTACTAGATAAGGCTCTATGCGCACTGCGTAATATACAAAGTAATAAAATAAAGGATTGTATACGACGCCGAAACTATTATATTGGACAAACAACAACATAAATAGAATATAGATAGGCTATTTTTTCCTTTCATGAAAGGGTTATATTGAAAAGCTTCCTTTTTATGATTTACGCAAGATATTATTGGATTTATATTGATCGAAATATAAATAGATATCATGAAAGTATCAACAACATTTATTAATCCTTACTAATGTTGCAAAGGCGAAAGTTTGTATGTACGGATAGATAAATGTTTCCTTCACGCCACTGAATGGATTTTGATTAAACTTTACAATAATATAGCTTAATAACACACAGGCTAAATTTCATCCCGAAATTCCCACGAGAAAAAGAACTACAAAGGCGAAACCACGAGCTTCTTCTAGTTGAAAATAATAATATGTTCTACTTGCTCCAGGCTGCTTCGTAACTACTTCGTAGAACCAGGATTGAGCTGTTCTTTCAATTCCTTTCATTAAAAATTCTGAGTTTAGAAGTCAACAAGTGTTTTAATAATAATGACTTATTTTTGTGAAAAATAATATAATTGTGTGTATAATGTTTTTCTATGAATATAATTTATTTGTTACACATATTCTGTACAAATATGAGCATATCTTCCCCACTCTAACTACGCAAATATTGCGAGTTTCCGCTAAAAGAGGTAGGGAGTTTTACTCTACGTATTAATATTATGATATCTCCTTCAAGTTCAAACAAAAGAAAGTTTGACAAATCAGAAAGCGAAATGAGGCAGAAAACCAGAACTTTAGTTAGTTTGAAATTTAAATTTCATTCGGAGTCCGCTCTGATTTGAGTGTTTGCGACATCCATTGTGGCTCGGATGGCAAACTATTTCATTGTCAAACACAGTCCTAGTAGCTAGGTTTAAGCTACACTGAAATTTCAGTGCATCTGTCGAAATACTTTTATAATGTGTTTATTTTTTCATAAATTTAAGGTTTTGTTATATAGAACTGTTGTCTCCCCCACGTGCATAACAATGTAGGGTATGGTCTAAAGTCATGGTGTAAGAAGGATGTAAATCGTATCCCGACTAATATTATTAAGTTTACGAGTAAGGGTGTGTGTTTGTTATTCCTTTGCGCCGCAACTGCTAAACCTAGTTGGTTGAAGTTTGAAATAAGACATATTACAAAACAATGCTACTTTTTAAACAACCGCAAAAAAGGAGATTTTCGGAATTCGCGGGTGTGTAACTACGAAACAAAGATATATATATATATATATATATATATATATATATATATATATATGTGTGTGTGTGTATGTGTTTATATATGTATATATATATATATAGCTTTGTTTCGTAGTTACACATAAAAGTTAAACTTTAATTTCTCTCTTCCAGATGAACTTAACTGCCAAAATACATGTAATTTTAGTAAAAACAGGTAGAAAGTTTCTGTTTCCAGCTTACTATCAGATAGGGTTAATATAATATTATAGAATATCTTTTAAGTTCAAACAAAACAAAGTTTGAGACATCAAAAAGCGAAATGAGGCGGAAGACCAATTTCAGTTAGTTTCAAATGTAAATGATCTCGCAGAGTCCGCTTTGATTTGAGTGTTCGCGACATCTATTGTGGCTTGGAAGGGGTGCTATTTTGTGTTCAAATTCAGACATAATAGCCCAGCGGTTTCGGCCTACACTAAAATCTAAGAGAAAATTCTATCCAATTGTATTTCAAATATTCAATGTATAAATAATAAACGGTTTTGAATTTCAAACTGAAATCCCTTCTGTCTAATTACACACTGTGACATTTAAGCGTTCCGCATCGAGCGTAAAACGCACCGCACATTAGTAATGAGACGGGTCGCAGTGTATTGAAGAATAAAGTATAGTTCACTGCCGGACGTTGCGACTGAAGACTGTGGCGACTATTACGATGGAACGAATCACATCGGGTGCATCCCAGTAGTACCCCATACCGTAGTTCTATAGAACTGTTGGGATATTTTCCGTGCTGTCAGATTATATCCCAATAGTTCTATATAGAACTGTAGTATAGTTTTTGCTCTTGACTTTACTTATACCATATAAGTTATAAACTTTATATTATTTTGATTGATATTTCATTTTGTTTTTAACAAAAAAATGTGTCTTGCGACAAAAGCTAAGTTGTTAAAACCAAGTAGTGGTTGTGTCTAAAAAAATATTCTCTTATTTTAGAAGTTACAGGGGGACACACATTTTACCACTCTGGAAGTATCTTTCGCGCAAACTATTCAGTTTAGAAAAAAATTATATTAAAAACCTCAATACCATTTTAAAGACGTTTTGTGCAATTTAAGGAAAGCTGTATTTGATATAGTATGTTTATAGATACTCTCAAATTTAAGTGGACATTTATTATTGCAATCAAAAGAGATTCCATATTATACTTATAAAAACTATAGATAATTTATATATAACGTACAAACAAGATGTTGATATCGACATTTCTTTAATTTTGTCCCATTAGTTCTATATAGAACACTAAGCACTAATATGTGTGGGTGTATCAACAGTTCTATAGAACTAAAATTAGGGGATACTACTGGGATGCACCCATCACATCGCATGTACCAACTCCACCGCGCAATAATCCGACCCGCTGCGCTACGGCATAGTGTGCTATATTCCACATACACAAAAATCATTCTATTAACGGCCCACTACAGGGTCAGGCCTCCCTTCTTATAGGAGAGAAGATGTCACTGATGATAACATACGCATACGTTACAAAATACGCAGACAGAATTTTTGGAAAGAAAGAGATAGGAAACGTAAGCTCACAATTTCATTTCCCTACCTATAGAACTCAAGACCTCAAATCCGAAGCCACAGAAACTAACTGAATCAACGAGGCAATAACGGAATATTATACCAATATTAAACCGAAGGTAAGAGCAAGGTCACACAGACAATATATCCCGGTAATAAATGTCCGGTTTTATCGAGGCGGCCGTAATCTCACAGGATTACAGTTACAGGGTTGGATCGATCTTACTTTTTTTTATTCTATGTTAGAAATTAGTGCTCGGCTTTATTAGTGTTCCGTACTCAACAAGGCACCTTTATAGTTTGAACATTTTCTTACATTTTTTTCTTTGACTAAAAGTTGGCCCTTGACTGCTATCACACCTGATGTTAAGTTATGATGCATTTAAGATGAAAGCGGGCTAACTTGTTAGGAATAGGATGAATTCCACAGCCCTTTCGGATTCTACATGAACCGAAACGCTAAATCACTTGGCAGTTCGTCTTTGTCGGCATCCAAGTAATTATCAAAAAAAATTTTAGCCCAGAGTTGGAAAGTCGATGGTGAAACACCTCCTGCCTCCGAAGCTGACGGTCCCAGTCATTGTGATAATAAGCCACTTGTTTTATTAATAAGATGTTTATCAGGCTAAACTGAAGACAGACAAAAGTGATTATTACAAGAATAAAACCATTAACACCGTTAGTCTACCAACTCGCATAGATAGCTCTGTATAAAACTAATTACAAACTCCACTCCTTATCTATAAAATAAATAGAACCGACTCAAAACGCACTAAAAAGTAAAAAATAACTGTGTCATTTACTTGCTTTAATTTACTTAAGCATCTCTATGAAGTCGGTGCCAGCTGATTTAAGGAACATTTATTTAACGTAGTAAAGCAGTGTATGGGTTATAGGTAATGTCCTTAAAGTAGAAACCTTGGCTGGCACCGACTCCTAGATATGCTTAAGGAAATTAAAGCAACTAAATGATACAGTTATTTTTTACTTTTTAGTGCGTTTTGAGTCGATTCTATTTTTTGTTAAAATTTTTATTTCTTACTTTTTAGTGATTTATCGCCACGTAAAGTACTCGTACTATACTGTCATAGTACGATATAGTACTGTCACTATACGACACTTGTAGCCAAAAAGCTACCGATACTTGCACTATTAAATCTGAAATCGCTGCAAGTGTGCCTATAAAATTTGAAGAGTTCCTTTAATTTTCCCAGGATATTATTTCCCAGGATCCTAACATGATGACATGAGACCATCTTGGAAGTGTGCCCTTTCTAATAAAAAAATAATTATCAAAATCGGACAATAAAAAAAATGTACGTGTCGAATTGAGAACCTCCTCCGTTTTAAAATAAAGTAACGGCTTTTTTATCTTTATATCTTATATTTATATTTTTTCATTACAAGTTAGCTCTTGAGTTCAATCACACCTGATGGTAAGTAATCATGCTGGCTAACTTGTTAAGAGTAGGATAACATCCACACCCCTTCGGTTTCTATACAACATCCTACCGGAACGCTAAATCGCTTGGTGGTACATCTTTGTCGGCAGGGTGGTTAGGTACCCGGACCAATTTCGAAAATCTGAATAGTCCCGACCAGAAATCGAACCCTCCGTCTTTAACCACTGCGCCACGGGGGCCGTCACAAAGCGGAGGCCGGAGCTATTATTAAACGGCGAGTTTATGGCTGTGGCAGGCTCTTAGACTATAACGTAGTAGCGACATACGAGTACACTGTTTATGGCGTGTCCGGTAATCCCCCGGGGTTTGCGTTACTGAAGTAATTTTCCGCCGTCTCGAACGTTCTTGTTTATCGTTCGAACGTTCTTGATTAATAAATGAATATTGTCATCATTATCAGACCGAGACAGGCCTTTCTCTTTATAGGAAGAAGAATATTGTTTAGACCTACTACGCTGCTCCAATGTGGTTTGGCGGACATAAGGTAATGATTTGTGACGATCACTATGAGATATTACTGAGGTCACCTATGGGATATCTGATATGAGACTTAGCGGCTTAATCTGATCTACGAGGCACACTTCCTAACACCAAATACTGAGAGTTTTTACTGAGAATTTCCAGACATCATAATATACCTACCGAAAACGCGAACGCCGATTTCTCACAACATCCAGACGTGTATACAAGGATCCCAATCAGTTCGAACGTCTCTCTTAGCTGAGGTTCTCACAATACTCGCTCTTACTTACTGAGAGTCGTTCACTTCTCACTTCTTCATCTAGATCTCGTGCTCCTCACTGGCAGAGCTTTAACGACACGCGCTTTTCGCTTTTTCGCTTTTGCGTTTACCTAAACTTTACGTGACTCTGATAATGTACCATAAAGAAGCTTCATCAAACTCATACTTCTAATACGCAATCAGATAAAAACTTAACTCAGACTGGTGTTGAAGCAATCCGAAGCAAGATGGTTCATAATAATTTATTAAACCTCGTGAAAGCCAAAAAGGAAAAAGTATCAAAATACTTGGAGCTTGCTCACGAGATTACCGCCATGTGTAATGTTGAGTCAACTATTATTGTTCCGGTAATCATTTAATTCAATGGTCTTTTTGCAAAAAGCTTCGACCAACCCCTTAAGAAGCTTTCGGTTAATTGTTGGATCAAGGGTCGGTTACAGAAGGCAGTAGTCCTTGAAACCGCGCGTATTGTGAGGAGGTTCCTCACTTTGGAGCTCTGACCACCGGTTACTTGGGCCCGCAAAGGTCCCGCAAATGGAGGAGAAGATTTATTTTTATAAATTTTTAATAGTGTTTTTTTATATATGTTTGTATTATATACCTATAACATTGTTGAAAAATTTAAAAAAAAATATGTAAATAAAAATAAATAAGAGAAATATTAACGATCACTTACAAACAATATCACCCTGAGCCCGCCAACCCAAATTGGAGCAGCATGGTGGGTCGACACTCCAAATCCCCTCTCTTATAAGGATGGAGGCCTGGCCCTGTAGTGGGTCGTTAATAGGCTGATAATAATGAAAGTAAAATGTTGTACTGTTCAAAAAAAATATCAAGCGACGACGCGCTTCGACTGTGTCAATTCCAGTCTGAGTTAAGCCAAAGAGGACAATAGAAATAAGTTTAAAGTAAAAGAGGAATTCCCAGCACAATATCAGTAATTAGTTTCAGTGTAACTGGTATGCAATTATGTGAACACAGTATAACGTGCACTTAATTGCTCGGTAATTGAATTAGTATCTACACCACACCTGCGCTATGTTCATGTATTAAGCAATGCACATTATTTATTACATTAAACTTAGTTTGTAATTGGATAAATATTAATCTTTGTTCATTAATTGAAGGAGGGATAATGTTTTCAAAAATAGTACTGGAAACTCACGAAACCGAATGTTGGAAATGGTTTATAGTTAATAATGTGGTATATGTATGCGTTTAAAGTTGAGCCATCGAAACGATAGAAAACAAAAATCATAGAAATAATTCTAGAAAAACTTAGCTTACGAAAGATAAGGACTTTTTTTTATCACTACATAGTATAAAACAAAGTCTCTATCCGCCGTCTGTCTATCCCTATGTATGCTTAGATCTTTAAAACTACGCAACGGATTTTGATGCGGTTTTTTTAATAGATAAAATGATTCTTAAGGAAGGCTTATATGTATAATATATGCATGATGTCGTAAATAGGCACGTTTTTTTGCGCTTATATTGCAAACGCTGGCTATACCCTACGAGATACACCAAAATAATGTACTACAATATTGTCCACCTTAAAAAGTTCAACAAAAAAGTCCGCAATAGCATATATCTATATTTTATATTTTGGCAGATATATAACTTTTTGTGTTTTAAAAAATCATTTAATTCATATGCTTACGTTTACGTCATTATTTATACAACTAAACTTAAATCCTTATCAAAATAAATTATTTAATAATCACAAGGATATTATAGAGATAAGATTTGCGTTTTACAGTATGTTAATTAGTATATAGTTATATGGTTTCGAAGATATTACAAAATTTCTAAAAAACAATTCTGCCGCTATTTCGTCCAATATATTATGTTGACCTCCTCCGTGTTATGTTATACGTACCGAATAGGGTTGTTGATCTTTTCTTTCAGTTTATTTGGCATGGCAGACCATATTTATATAATATACGAAAATTGAGATGTAAATAATTTTGTTTATTATGAAAGCTAGACTCAAATGTGAAATAGACTATTTAATACAAACTATACACATCAGCTTGCCATAAATATATATTGTTAATGTTAATGTACTGTAGTATCGTACAATGTTTAACAAAAATGTAGATCTTTAGTACACGGGACGGGACGTAGGAAATTGTCTCACGGGAAACTATAAAAAAATTAAATTGAGAGGGGTAGCGGGGAAAGAGCACACTTTATATGAAAGTCTGTCTTTAAAATTAAAAGGATACCTAAGAGGTTTTCACGCGGACGAAGTCGCGGACGTCCGCTAGTATATAATAAAGCCAAGGTTTCTACTTTAAGGACATTACCTAGAACCCACAAACTGCTTTACTACCTTAAATAAATGTTCCTTAAACTTGCTGGCACTGACTTCATTGATATGCTTAAGTAAATTAAAGCAACTAAATGACATAGTTATTTTTTACTTTTTAGTGCGTTTTGAGTCAATTCTATTTTTTGTTAAAAAATTTTTTACGTTTAATTTTTAATAAAATGGCTAAAATATAATTATAAATGTGATATTATGTATACGATACAGTGGATTAAATTGCCTCACTTCAGTGGTTGGACTATGTGAATTCGGATCTGGGTCTGGATCTTGGATCGTGCTATAAAATATTTAACTTGCTTTTTTCTTACAAATTTTCAGTAGTCGCCTCGCTACGCAGAACCGTGATGGGCTTAAGCTACAAATACCCTCACCTGAAAGGATATAGCGTATAGATCATATTCTTTTATTACAAAAAAGATAAGCTAGTTTACACAAAAAGACGTCGAGAAGGCTTTTAAAGGTATGTACGCATATTACGGAGGTATCAACATTACAGGTGTATCGAGGGCTTATTTCGTATTGAGTCCAGATTACCATAATTGGATGTTGGCGCAATTTCCCCGCCGAATGCATAATACATTAATACTGTGTAACATTTCGCATTTCGCTGTATCAGACGCGGGCAGGTGTCATATTGAGTTAGAATTATCATTTATCAAGGACCGTGGAGTCGCCGGCTGGTATCCGAGAGAATTACATTAGAGCCTAACAGTTTAACTAGATTTTGCGAGCTTGTTCGCTGAAATTCAACATTTAATCTGATTTCTAGTGAAGATACCTGTAAATGCACTTCATGGTCATTGTTATACTTACTCTCAAGGGTAAATGGAACGTAGTCATCAGTTTGTATTTCGATATATAAGATGTGGGTAGGTTTCATATTGAGGTCGAATTATCATTCATTAAGGACCATCGAGTCGTTTAGCAAGCTTGTTCGCTGAAAATCAACGGATTTCGAGTAGGATTTATTAGTTATTATATTTTTTACTCTCGTTCGTAATTGGAATCTTGTCATATTCATAATTAGTATATTATATTAGTCAATAAGTCTTTATAGACATTGGCGTAAAAAAGAAGGGGGGTTAGAGAGTCCGGACCCTTAGCATACGCTCATGTTTCTATTCAACCAGAGTCTTTGTATCACTATGTAAATTATTATCATTAAGTGTTACTGTTCAGTTTGACATCTCTAATGAAAACTGTAAACTATATTAATTGCTAGCTCATCTAATTGATTGATAATTATTACAGCTAAATGTATTTTTAATTTTATTGTTGCATGCCATAATAATGACAATACCGATACTACCATTAATGTAAACAACTTTTACCGTGTATTATGCGATAAATGATTTATTTATTTACGATAAAAATAAGAATCGTGGACTATTTATATTCCAGGGTATTTATATATCAGGGTGTCCGATAAGTAAAGGATATAACGAAAATGGGAGATACGTTACCAAGTTATCTAAAACTTGTTTGACTAGTTTGACTAGTTTAACCGTAGGGAGGTATATAAGATTTTTTTTAATATCCATGACTAATATTCCTTTTCCCCATCAGTTAGTCGTAAATCAGAATTTGAAAAAAATCGTTTTTTTTTTATAAATCTGTAAATTTTTACTGTTAAAACTTTCGGTATTAAGTGCAGTCCCTTAATTGTAAAACTATTCAAGGTAAAATTGTTAGTATCACTTTTTCCAGATAGCTTTTCTATTCTAGAAAAAAGCTGAAATAAGATGGTTTTTCTAAACACGCTCTCCAAATTAAATTGGCAAAATAAGAAGCATTCTAACGGTACTGCAAAATTTGCAATTGCATCTGCATCATAGATTGACTAATGTTATATATATCGAGTCTGCCCCTCATTTGCATCGGGAATTATAAAAGAGCAATGTCATTGATCGTAGATAAACGTATCAAAAGTAAATACCCAGTAATCAGGCATCGGAAACGTCGCCCCAGCGGCAAAGCAGAAACTCATTATGGGACGGAAGCCTGCCACGTTATTAGAAAACAACTTCCCTTCGCCCTCCCACCTCCCCTCGGAACCTCTAATGCGAGGGAAATTGACATTTTACCCCGGGAATACAACGCAATACAAAACATATAAATATAACATCTATTTTATTTTTACGAGATTTGGAAGTAGGTTTACCAAAAAAGGTAGTGCAAAATTATATGGGTTATGTACTAAAAAGGAAATATAATGAGCTATTGATGATCAATGATATTATTTTTGATAAAATCCTTGTATTTTTTCCATTTTAATGGTATGTGGTACATGAGTGAAGCTGAAATGGACCATCTCCTAAAACTATACACTCAATTGTTGAAAAGAGGATGCTATTAAACCTCCTATTCCTCGGGAATAGGAAAGCAAATTAAATCGGTGGTTGCAGTTAGTTAGTTCGAGGAAGTTTTCGCAAATGAAGGCCTGGTGTTTGCACTAAAAGGAAAACAAGATAACGTTTAACATTGAACTATTTTTGATCAACCAAATCTACGAATTAATATTTCAGAGAAAACATTTACGCTCTCCTACAGCAGCACTGCTACGGCTAATAATAGCTTTGCGTACCCAATATTTCAATACAAAATCGAAAGCATTCGTATTAATTGTGTTAACATAAATACATATTATTCAAATTATATAAATGCCTCGTTGTTCTAGTGGTTAGTCCATGGGGCTTCACGATGTCCTGGGTTTGGTTTTGAGATTTCCTTTCTTCTAGGAAAGGAGATGGTCCAAAATTGTATGGAGCACAGACTCACTTTCTGTACATAAGTTGAAAAAAACTACATGTAGTAATAAACTAGTTTTGATTAGCCAAATCTCTGAATTCACTTTTATTTGGGCGAAATATTATTTATTCTCTCCAAAACAATGCAATACTTTATAATCATGGCGGATCTTAGATAGGTTATATTATCTATGGTTTTGACTTTTGCTGTCAGTGTTTATTGACGTATGGTCCATTTGATTTGATGGTTACTGGTTTGGTATAGGTACATGACGGATTACTTAATAATCAGATTAAAATATTGAGTTTTGTTCTTGTTATAGCTAAGATGTCTATGTCTAAAATGTGTTATAGCCAAAAACAAAGCCCGGAACACGGTAGAATAGACTTGTCAAAAATGACATATTTTGAGTTTGACAAATCAATGTCACTGCATCTTTATCACCTACAGACTAATGTTAGAAAGACGCCATCTTTTAATACCTCAAAAACTAGGAATTTCATTTTTAACCAACGTTTTATTTAGTTCGTTTCGTTCACTTATATTATTTTTGATAAAATCCTTGTATTTTTTCCATTTTAATGGTATGTGGTACATGAGTGAAGCTGAAATGGACCATCTCCTTTGCAGTAAATTGTGAGGAAGTTGGTAGTATTAAGCCCGCTTTCCTCGAATACCGCGTCACACCGTTGGTTCCGGTCACTATCTAAATTAATAACTCAATGAATTAAATATTATCACCCTAAGCCCACAAATCCGTATCGAAGCAGCGTGGCGGCTCTACGCCTCGTATCCTCCCTTCCAACAAGGAGGAAGGCCTGGCCGTGTAGAGGGCCGTAAAATAAGCTGATAATCATGATTGAAATCTATAGCAAACGAAAAACATTCAAGCATTTGACGACCTCCGTGGCGCAGTGGTATGCGCGGTGGATTTATAAGACGGAGGTCCTGGGTTCGATTCCCGGCGGGGCAGATTGAGGTTTTTCTTAATTTGTCTTGGTCTGGCTGGTGGGAGGCTTTCGCCGTGGCTAGTTACCACCCTACCGAGTACCGACAAAGACGTACCGCCAAGGGATTTAGCGTTCCGGTACGATGTCGTGTAGAAACCGATAGGGGTGTGGATTTCATCCTACTCCTAACAAGTTAGCCCGCTTCCATCTTAGACTGCATCATCACTTAACATCAGGTATGATAGCAGTCAAGGGCCAACTTGTAGTCGATAAAAAAAAAAATTCAAGGTCAAGTCGAAAGTAGATTGGATTGGTACACTTTGTATGCGTGACATAAAAAATATTAGTATATCGTTATATGCATGCAAGAGGCACTAAATGAGGGCACTTATTTGCATCGCCTAAACTTGCTGTAAATTGCTCGCTGTTTAAAATTTATGCACGACGCAATAATGCAATCTTGCACGCGACCCCATGCCTCACATATTTGTGATTCTAGGCTGACTATTCACTATTCGATAGGTCTGGGGGCCATTAACTTGTGACGATCATAATCTTGCATACTAATATATATAATAACACTAAAAATAAATAAAATATATATAAATGTATATACATATAAAATTTGTAAATGTGTTTTATTAAAATTTTATTAAATAGTAAAAAGGTAAACAACAGCGTTTTATAAATAAACGAGTAATTAGTAGTATCTTCTAAATGAACGCAAAATCGTGAAGCGTTTCACATTCAAATTTGTATCCATAGTATATGTTAAGCACGCCCTGAGGGTTACTGAAAACCGGAAAGTGACGTTTTGAACGAATGCAAGATTGTTTGTGATGCATTGTTGCACTCATCACTAATATGAAAATACGGCGTTCCGACCGTAACGCGGATTCATTGCGTTACTCTATGTTTTCATCGAATGATGAATATAATACATAGAAGACGGTTATAAGTAGTAAGCGAAGGCATATATGGAAAGAGATTTATAAGCAATAATCCGTCAAATAAGGCTATACACCCTTACTAACAAATATAGAATTTAATAAAATGAATTGATACATTCTAAAGAAAAACTGAAACAAAGAATAAATAAAAAATTAAGAATAGTCGATTGTAAAAGCGATTGCATAATTAGGGTTCTTAAACCTGGAGAATAATTTATAAAATTTCAATAAAATGAAGTTAACTTCACTAAATCTCCAAACGAACCTAAGATTTTTTTTATCGGATGACCACCTGATAGTAAGTAGAAAACCATCGCCTATCTATACTGTCTGTACTAATATTATAAACGCGAAAGAAACTTTGTCTGTGTGTTACGCAATCACGTGTAAAATTCTTAACCGATTTTAATAAAATTAGGTACAGAGATAGTCTAGAGCTCGCTTTCGATTACCGACAGCACAGATTGAGTCTTTCTGAAGCCGACAAAGAACTACGACCACTAAGCAAACTGATGGGGTGTGAACATAACCCAACTCCTAACAAGTTATCCCGCTTCACCAGTTACTTACCAGCAGTATTGATACACATACCACAATTTGAGATTGCAGTCAAGGGCTTAGTTGTAGTAAAATGGCTCAGTCCGAGTTGGACTCGTGCACCGTAAGTTCCGTAAAATTATAGAATTATTATAAAAAAAAAGGATCACTATATCTGTATAAAATTCTAAATACTTTACGGTGCTGCATACAGGGACAAAATACTTTAACCTGCGGGGAAAGAAAGATCTACCAAAACTACGTTTGTCCCCGCCTGCAGCACCATAAAGTATTTAGAAATTTATACAGATATAGTGATCCTTGTTTTTCTCTTTTCAGTTCATAACTTCTAAGCAGTCGGGATTTTTGTTTTTATAATAATAATTTTATTTGAGAATTTTTAGTTATAGTTTATGGTATAGAAATGAGACGGTACACTCGGTACACTTTTTGCCTAATATGATATTTATATTTTTGAAATGGTCTTTTTACAACCTTTCAATTGGTACCCATATTGCTAAGATAAGAGAAAAAATATACACACATCCCCCCTTTTTTCCCCCATTTACAGCCGCCATTTTGAAAATTTACATAGCCTATGTCACTACCACAATTTTGACAAATTCAACGACATCTTACATGTCAAAGTCTGTTCAGCCGTTTAGGCTGTAGCGCGTGCCGAAGAAATGGACATACATACATACATACATACATACGCTCGAAAAACATAACCCTCCTTATGACGCAGTCGGGTAAAAAGGAATTTTTCCTTTACAGAACATATCAATCAATGCTCGCCAGTATTATTCATTAGCTTCACTAAGACATGTCAAGTGTAAAGTCCCTCGACATCATTACCGAAGTTTGCTCAGAGATAACTTCATTACTCGAAGTTTATAACTTGCTCGCGTCCCCCTGCTCAACAGTTCTGGCGCTTTGATCGTTGTATGCGCCGAAATGTACGGAAATTATAACTTCATAAAACCTATCAAAACAATTTCGTAAAAACTCGAACGTAAGTTATTTTTTTCAAGGAAAACGAACCGCTTTCAAAATAAAGTTGTAGCTCCAATGTAACCCCACCACGCTACTTCAAAGCACTACTTGACATACTAACGGTCCAGTGGATTTATAAAACGTAGATCCTGGGTTCGATTTCCACAGGGCTGATTAAGATTTTCTAAACTGGTCCAGGTCTGGCTAGCGGGAGGCTTCGGCCGTGCCTAGTTTTGTTTTTTTTTAATCGACTACAAGTTGGCCCTTGACTGCTATCACATATATCATCAGATGTTAAGTGATGATGCAGTCTAATATGGACGCGGGCTAACTTGTTAGGAGTGGGACGAAAATCCACACCCCTTTCGGTTTCTACACGACATCGTACCGGAACGTTAAATCGCTTGGCGATACGTCTTTGTCGGTAGGGTGGTAACTAGCCACGGCGAAAGCCTCCCTCCAGCCATACCAAGATAAATTAAGAAAAATCTCAATCTGCCCCGCCGGGAATCGAACCCAGGAACTCCGTCTTATAAATCCACTGTGCATACCACTGCGCCACGAAGGTCGTCAAAAAGGCTGAGAGGCTTCGGCCGTGGCTAGTTACCACCCTAACTACGAAGCGTATTGCCAAGCGATATAGCGTCCTGGGACAATGCCGTATAGAAACTGGAAGACGTGCGTTTAATCCTACTCCTAACATTTCCGTCGCTTCCTTCTTAGATTAATTACACCATCGCTTAGCATTACGTATGATTGCATTCAATGGCTGACTTGAAATAAACTGAAAGTAAAATTTAAATATTAGTGTATTAGATTTTACTGAGCTAAACCAATTGAATTCAAAGAAAATCGAAGTTCTAGTCTCTGGTGTTGGAAGCAAGGCAAGGCAAAGTTTCCAAATCAAATAAATCAACTTTCTCATCGAGCGTGGCCTGCGAGAGAATGCTATACACTGACGAAGTTTGCAAACTCCAGCCCTTAGATAATTTTGTTATCAGCTGCCTTTACCCCAAGGAAACTCTCCTTAATCTGTTATATAAGAATTTCAAATATTGTCTACTAGATTTCTAGATCCATCGTGTGGATATCTGTGTGTGTAGCATCGTAACTCTCAAACGATTGGACCGATTCCGATGCAGTTTGCATGCGGTGGTTCTTAGCTATGTTTAGTTAATATTGGTCCAGCGGTTTAAGAATATTAGCTCTTTTCAAAAATGCATTTATGGCTCAATTAAGTGCATAATGCGTGACAATATAAAGACAATAAACTGATAACTTCGACCTGATGCTGCAACCATAATAATCTCTTAAGGTTGTTTCTTAAACTATAGGTATTTTTTACTACTAGCTACTAGGGCTCATCAACTGATATATTCTAAAGAAAAACTGAAACAAAGAAAAAATAAAAAATAGTCGATTATAAAAGCGATTGCATAAGTAGGGTTCTTAAACCTGGAGAATAATTTATAAAACTTCAATAAAATGAAGTTAACTTCACTAAATCTTCAAACGAACCTAAGATTTTTTTTTATCGGATGACCACCTGACAGTGTCTGTCTGCGTGTTACGTAATCACGCGTAAAATTCTTAACCGATTTAAATAAAATTATGTACAGAGATAAAAGTATAGAGCTCGCTTTCGAATTAAAAATTAAAAAACTCTGAAATCCTAGGGTTTTTAATTTTTAATCTTTTTTTTTTGCACACGTTTTATTAGGTGGAACTTGCAGTCGCCAGGCCTCTCTCTCTGTCCTACACGACACTATAGATAGAGACAAATTAGAAGCACACTGTAGAGTTTAATTAAGGAATAACGCTTAAACTGGAGTTAACAAATACAATTCAAATAAACAACAAAATGCTAAATGCGTTTCGGCGATGTTGAGTTTTCATGTTTTTATTTCATAACTACGGGAAAACTGTTTTCGACAGTGAAATTGTGTTTGTTTGCATTCTGCTCAAGCGGACAGCAAAATGAGAAAGTGTAGGAAAACCACTTCGATTTAATTCCGTGTCGTTATATAAAGTGTCATTGAATTTATAATTGTAAGTTAACCACTTTATCATTTTGAAGACCTCCGTGGCGCAGTGGTATGCGCGGTGGATTTATAAGACGGAGGTCCTGGGTTCGATTTCCGGCGGGGCAGATTGAGATTTTTCTTAATTTGTCTTGGTCTGGCTGGTGGGAGGCTTTCGCCGTGGCTAGTTACCACCCTACCGACAAAAACGTATCGCCAAGCGATTTAGCGTTCCGGTACGATGTCGTGCAGAAACCGAAAGGGGTGTGGATTTTCGTCCCACTCCTAACAAGTTAGCCCGCTTCCATCTTAGACTGTATCATCACTTAACATCAGGTGTGATAGTAGTCAAGGGTCAACTTGTAGTCGATAAAAAAAAAATCATTAATTCGTTTTATTTAACGCTGGAGTTTTAATTAAAGGTATATTTTTAGAGTTGCGACATACTCAAAGATCACTTAGCTGTCTTAGTGGTTGCTATCATGGTTAGAATGTGCTACGAGTCTTAACATCGGGGTTTGAATCCTGCTTACAGTAATGAAATATTGGATTTTTCTTCTTTTCAAGAAATTTCTAGTAGCAGCCCGTAGTTGAGAGGCTAGCCGATGATATTACATCCTCTCATTGTAGCCTTAATAGTATGCCTATTCACGATTAATAATATCTTAACGTGATCGCTACAAATTTTTACCAATATAATCCTAAGCAACGTTCTAGGCTTCAGCTCCAAGTCTCCCTTACGTATGAGAGAGAGGATATTTAAACATTACTTTACGTCCTTAACTAGTTGTTCGTTTGTAAACAAAATAATGTTTACAGCGCTATTAATATTAAATAAGAAAAATCCGGCCAAGTGCGAGTCGGACTCGCGTTCCGAGGGTTCCGTAAATTTTAAGATTTTCGGAATTATTATTTAGTTGCGTCTAGTTGTAAGTTAAATATGCGGCTTGTATTGTTATATCTTTTGATTGTGTTGACTTAGAAGTTTTTTTTCAGCACAAAGGTTTTAAAAGCCTAAGTGTTTGATATGAATTTAAATTAAATACCTTTACGTATTCGTGAGAAAAGGGGGTAATGTAACTAAATATATACAGTTTTCGTAATTTTTTCGTTATTTGTACTATATGATATTGTATATATACGTAGCTTTATACTAAATTTCAAGATTCTAAGTTTACGTGAACTACCCGTTAGGTTTTGATTTAGTTGCGTCTAGTTGTGAGTTAGTAATGCAGCTTATATTGGTATATATTTAGATTGTGTTAACATAGAAGTTTGATTTTGTTATAGATTAAAGGTTTTTTAGGCCCAAGTATTTGATATGAATTTCAATTTAATACCTTTACATATTCATGAGAAAAAGGGGTAAGGTTAAAATTATTAAAAACTTTAAAATTACACGATGCAACTAAAAATTTACAGTTTTCGTAATTTTTCCATTATCTGTACTATATAACGTTACTTTTATATAGTTTACAGGAACTACCCGTTAGGTTTTGATTTGCTTGACCGTGTCGAAATTCGGGAAAATGTTTGGCGTGAGCGGCTGTATCTTTTGATTGATTAAGCCCAAAAAACTTGATTTTTCACGACTCTAAGGGACAGCAGACTTGAGTATTTGATATAAATTTCAGCTTGATATCTCCACGCGTTCCTGAGAAAAAGGGTCTTGACAGACAAACGGTTGGACAACGAAGTGGTTCCGTTTTTTCCTTTTTAGGTACGGAACCCTAAAAATACAATTTTGTTAGATATTAACTATACACAAATGCTAGTTTAAATAAAGTACAGTTAACTCTTTTGACTCTTTTTGTTCTGACACAAAAAACATAAAATGTTATACCGTTAACAAAGGAATTACTTTATTAGTTTATTAAAACTCTGCTCTAATAAAACGTTTCGTCTAGAAATGCAAAATTTAAAAACTACGAAATATTCAAATTCCTTTACTAGTGAGACCGCTTAAAATAAACTACAACTTTTTAAAGTTATGGTGGAATGCACTAAATTAAATGCTTTATTTTTAGTATTTATACTTAATTACATAGTATAAAACAAAGTCGCTTTCTTCTGTCTGTATGCTTAAATCTTTAAAACTACGCAACCGATTTTCATGCGGTTTTTGTCAGATAGAGTGATTCTAGAGGAAGATTTAAATGAATAATACATCCATACTATTGTAGGGGAACACTAATAATTTTAGAGGTTTCTGATGTGATGTTGTAAATTAACGTATTTTTTGCCCTTACGTAACAAACGCTGGTTAAACTCTGTGAGATATATCAAAATAATATACTACAATGTTGCACACCTTAAAAAGGTCAACAAAAAAGTCCGCAATGTTATATGTCCATCTCTTAGGGATAACCCAAAATAACCATTGTTCATCTTTTACTTTCAAGTAATGGCTTATTAACGAAGACATTTTAAGCAATAGCTACTTTATCCAATTAAGTTTCTTAAATACTTTGTGCATTCAATATAGATCACTATTGCCCTTTACAGATGTCATTTAAGTGAATATTTTCAAGATATATAATATTAAAAATGCAGGAATATATTTTAGTACCAGCAATGCATATAAAACAGAATAAATATAAGGGTAATATTTTTTCCTTTTAAAGCAAAAGGACAAAATAGAACCCTTACACTTTTCGACGGCCTCCGCGACGCAGTGGCATGTGCGGTGAATTTATGAGACGGTTAGGTTCGATTCTCGGCTGGCGCAATCAAGATTTAAATAGATTTAAAAAAATTAAATAATCCTTTACCTACGTTTTTATAATTTCATCCAGACGAAGTTAACGGCATCAGTAAACATGTATTACATTCTCAAATTTTAATAATAAAAACAATTATTTCTCTTTCCGAGACAGCCTGACCTTCATATGTCAAACAAATGACTGGCAGATTGTGATCAAACGAGTCACGCTATGACAAACAATATAATTAGCACGATAAATATCAAATTATTGCTGTCTTTAAGCTGTCTGTTCACTAGAGACGAAGCTTCATTGCTGTTCATCTGTTGCGCCAACTACAGTCTGATCCATATTATAAATTGGCAATGATCTGGAGAGTAAAGGAGTAGACAAAGTAGTATCTATCTCTCTCTTACCTTTTTGTTAATATTGCCAACGGTAACTTACAATGTAGGGGTGAGATTCCCACAATGGATTGCAAATACATAGGCAAGAGAGCAGCAGTTTGTCTTTTCTCCCGAGGGTTCAACGCCTTTTATTGCCAATTTATAAGGTTCGGACTTTGACAACCAATTCGAACACTGGAATTGTATAACGCATCAAAAACATCACCTACAATGACAAAAAATTGCAAATCAGTAAGTTCAAATAGTGTTTTTTCTAAGTTTAAATATAGCTGTCTTTTTCGTCCCAAAGCAAAGAAAGTGACAGCGATATTTTTGCGCACGCATATTTGTCTACACGATATACCTAGCTCTTCATGCGTATCTTACGCTAGCAGGTAAGTACGCTAAGATGCGGTAACTTGTATAATGATGTTTTTAGGAGGCAGTAAGTTTCAAATATCAAATCCTGCAACTGTCCCAGTTTAAAACGTACTTTTTGGAGATTGAGAAATCTTGTCCTCAGTAGCCACACACCAACCTTGTACTCGTACCAGACATCAAACTTATTTTCTTACATCTAATGGGAAGGCAGCCTTACACAAACATCACATGCTTAATTTAGCAAATACATTAATTACATTTATGAAATATTTAATTAAACTGCTAATATACATATTACAATGGAATAATTACTATAACTATTAGCATAATGAGAATTCCACTATAATAATGGATCTCTAGTTATAGAAAAGATGGATCTCGCTATACACGATTATAGATAAAATCAGGTTATTAATGATTAGCCAACGGTCGCTATTAAAAATCTATACCGCATTAACACATTAAATCGCGTACCCGTACATTGAACGAAATAAAAGAAGACGGCCTTATTTTGTGGAAGCTCATTTAGTCCTTTTAAACGGTCTACTACCAGTCCAGACCATCTTCCGTACAGATGTTTGACTTCCCACATGTTCAATTTGGTTTTTCGGATGAACGTTATAAGGTTTCATTATTACTATTATTACCTATTTTTATTACAACAAAGCCTCTCACTGCAACCACACCTGACGGTAAGTGTTGATGCTCACCAAAAACGACAAAGAAATAAGCGAAATCCTCATAGAAACACACTTCCCGGGCTGTAGGATCCTGAATCACCTACAATGGGACAACGAATGTAGCTACAACCCAACAGAGACAGACTGGAATCTCGCTAACGAGATAGTCACACAAGACAGACTTCGCTGGGCTATCAACACCTTCCACCCCTTCAAGTCAGCGGGAACAGACGAAATCTTTCCCGCCCTACTACAGTGGGGTATGGAAGATCTAGTAACAGATCTAACACAGGTTTACAAAGCATGCCTGGCCTATAAACACATCCCCGTGCCTTGGAGAGAGGTAAAAGTGGTGTTTTTACCCAAACCAGGCAAATCAGACTACACACAACCAAAATCATTCAGACCGATTAGTCTCACTTCATTCCTTCTAAAAACTTTGGAAAGGTTGAGTGACAGATTTCTACGCGATGGTGTACTAAAGCATACACCCCTACACCCTAACCAACATGCTTACTGCACAAGCAAATCAACAGAGACAGCACTACACTCCGTGGTGAGAAGAATAGAACACAATCTAGAGAACAAACTATCAACGCTAGGAGCATTCATAGATATTGAAGGAGCGTTTGACAAAACCACATTTAAGAGCATCGACAGATCTCTAGAAAGATACAAAGTACCGGACACCTTACGCAGATGGATAAACGCCCTCCTAAAACTGAGGGTCATCCAAATAGACATAAACGGTAAAACAAGAGGAATCGTAGCCAAAGGGTGCCCACAGGGAGGAGTCCTATCTCCACTTTTGTGGAACCTAGTGGTGGACGACCTAATTTCAAAAATGAACAACAAAGGTTTCCTAACCATAGGGTACGCGGATGATATCACAGTACTCATCGGTGGTAAACATGAAAACACATTGTATGAAATAATGCAAAACGCGCTACGAACGATAGAAAACTGGTGCAATACCAATGAGCTATCAGTTAACCCAAAGAAAACTGAACTGGTATTATTCACAAACAAGAGAAAACCAAATCTCAATAAAACTCCAACACTTTTTAAAGAAAATCTAAAGCTGTCAACAGAGGTAAAGTACCTAGGGGTTCTCCTGGACCAAAAACTAAACTGGAAAAGACACATAGAAACGAAAATACAGAAGTCCACCATCATCCTTTGCCAATGCAAACGCATGATAGGTAAAACCTGGGGCTTAAGACCACACATAGTGAAATGGCTATATACGACGGTAGTGAGGAGCTCACTTACCTATGCGTCCATAATATGGTGGCCTAGGACGCTACTAACCACAGCGCAGAAAGACCTACAGAAATTTCAAAGACAGGCATTGCTAGCCATCACCGGCTGCATGAACACTACACCAACAGCAGCTCTAGAGGCGCTAATGGGTATACCACCGCTTCACCTGCACATACAAGAGGAGGCGAAATTAACAGCCCTCAGGCTAAAAGCCTGCCATCAATGGCAAGAAACAATCAGGGGCCATACAGGAATACTCAAGCTATCAACCATAGACAACTCGCCCCTGAGTTGGATATGTGACAAAACAACAAAACAGTATCTTATGGACAAACCCTACAAGGTCTACATAGACGGAACTAATGGTAAGATGACAAAACCAGACGAAATAAACATATACACCGATGGCTCCAAAACGGTTACAGGCACCGGGGCAGGAGTCTACTGTCAGGAGCTGAACATAAACATTGCACAGGCGCTCGGCAGGAACAACTCAGTCTTCCAAGCTGAATGCGTGGGTATTACAACTGCGGCCATGGCTATGGCCGCTAGAAAGGTAACAAACTTTACTATCAATATACACAGCGACAGCCAAGCAGCACTCAAGGCAATAGACAAATACTGGACCACCTCTAAACTGCTGCTTGACTGCCACAATACACTTAGGAAACTCTCCAAAGAAAACAAAGTAACCCTGTCGTGGGTTAAAGGACACGACGGTAACCTAGGAAACGAGAGGGCTGACGAACTAGCACGACTGCATCAACGCTGAAGGTCATAGGGCCAAACCCCATAGTTCCTATACCCTTCAGTGAATACAAAACTTGGCTACACAAAGACACTCATAACAAACACACAAAGATTTGGGCACAAACAACGGACTGTAAACACACCAAAGAGGCATTACCGAGTCTCAACACAAAACTAACCAAAAAACTTACACGGTTAACCCGCGCAAAACTCAGAACGGTCATAGGACTGATTACTGGCCACTGTCCATTAAACAAACACCTCTCACTTCTAGGTATGACCGACAGCCCATTATGCAGGGCTTGTCTGGAACACGACGAGACACCGATACACGTCATGCTCAGTTGCAGAGAGGTATCGGAACAACGTGAAACACACATTGGCTCCAAAGCAACACTCCATGAGGCAATTGGCGACCTGGGAGGCCTCCTAAGCTTCTGGAGCGAGCTCGGCTGGCTGGAGTGAGTCAGCGGGAGCCTACACCAGGGGACCCACGTACAACGGCCAATCTCTGGCCAAGTGCGGAAATACCCAGGGAAAGAAGAAGAAGAAGAAGAAGTGTTGATGCTAACTGAGATGGAAGCGGGCTAAATCGTAAGGAGCAGGATGAAAAATCACACGCCTTCGGTTTCTACACGACATCGTACCGGAACCATACCATCGCTGGGCGTTACGTATTTGCCGCCTCGGTAATTAGCCACGACCAAAGAATATCTCAATCGGCCCCGCCGGGAATCGAATCCAGGACCTCCGTCTTATAAATCCACTGCGCATACCACTGTGTCGCGGAGGCTATTAAAATTGTGTTACGATCTCTATCAGATGTTAATTAAAATGATGATGGGTTAACACACTTTTACCTTACGGAAGTGTAACCACCAACTTTTAATATATTTTCTAAGACAGTAAAGCTCCATAGTTTATAGCTCGACCCCATCTAGAATCTGATGTTATTAGACCATGAGGTTCTGGATGGGGTCGTGTCACTGGACCAATTAGGTAATTAATCATAACCAGTTTCTAAAAGCGCAACTCCTCCCACACATAATTAGTGCAATCACAAAGTAATGGCTGACAGATAATCCAAAAGGTAACGAACTTTTCTCATTAGCCTTTCCATTAGAATGCGCGCCGATGCGTACAGTAGCTATATGTATGAGACCCGCAAATAAGATCGCTTAATTTGCATACTTTATCCACCAGGGATTTTGCTGTGAAACCTCTGACAGAAAATAACACTTGTATAAAATATTTTGTCTACTCTTTTATTATTTCAATAATGAGAAAACCATAATTATAGACAATTCTTATTCATTTATCTATACTAGAAGTAAAGTTTGTATGCTTGTAAGTTTGTAAATAAAGTTTTGTCGGGGCTAATCTTCAGAATTACTGATCCGATTTAAAAAATTCTTTCACCAGTAGAATGCTATGTTATCGGTGAGTGTCATAGGCTATATTTTATATTTGTATTGTATATATTACCCGAGTTATCACAGTATTTGTTGCCCGAGTCGGACCATGAAATTTATTAAATCGGCTTTATGCGCGTACGCTGCCTTAGCTATTGGATATAATTGAAAACATTGTATGAAAACTTTATGCATCTTAAAAAGTTGTACAAAAAGTCCGTGATAGCTAACTTTTTGTGTTTTAAAAAATCATTTAATTTATATACTTTTACGTCATTATACTATTTTATATACTACTAAACTTAAATCCTTATCAAAATATATTATTTAATAATCACAAGGATATTATAGAGATAAGATTTGCCTTGTACAGTATGTTAATTAGTTATATAGTTTCGGAGATATTACAAAATTTCTAAAAAACAACATTGCCGCTATATTGTCCAAATAAAGTTGACCTCCATCGTGTTATGTTATATGTACTGAATAGGGGTCAACATTTTGGTACTGATAGTCTTTGAGAATTTGATCTTTGATCTTTTCTTTCAATTTATTTGGCATGGCAGACCATATTTATATAATATACGAAAAAGTTTGTTCGTTTGTTTAAACGGGCTAATCTCTAGATCTGCATGTCAGATTGTAAATTATTTTGTTTATTATGAAAGCTAGACTCAAAAGTAAAATAGACTATTTAATACAAGCTATACACATCAGCTTGCCATAAATATATATTGTTAGTGTTAATGTACTGTAATATCGTACAATGTTTAACGAAAATATAGATCTTTAGTACACGGGACGGGACTGAGGAAATTGCTTGACGGGAAACTATAAAAAAATTTAATTGGGAGAGGTAGCGGGAAAAGAGCACATTTTATATTAAAGTCTGTCTTTAAAATTAAAAGCGTACCTAAGAGGCTTTCACGCGGACGAAGTCGCGGGCGACTGCTAGTAATGATATAAAAAGTTATGCTATGATTTAACAAGTGTTTCATAAAATCACATTTTTAATATTACAGTAGTTACAGTTAAGTTCTTTTAATTATTTAGTTTTTTTGCACAATAGTTAAGATTCGCGGTTAAGTTTTGTTACGCACTTTGTTACACAGACACCTCTGCATGCTCTATAGGGCCTAAACTTTGACTGCCAAATGGTGAATTCGATCGCCGAACATTAAACCTTCTGCTTTTTGGAAGTTAGTTAAAAATGCGCTCGAGTTATTCCTATTACTGTTGCTAAATACCTATAGAAGATTGCACATCAGTTTATTAACTCAGGCACACACCGACGAAGGCTGTTAGTGCATTACTATTTCGTATCACGCAAGCTTGCATTACTCCATTCTGCTCCACTTCACCCCTTTGTACCTTCAACGGGAATTATTCGTGTGTGGATTGAACTATTTTAGAGCCTCGTTTTGTGCCTCAGTTGCAGATATATTCAGAAATAATTTTTTTTTTTATTTACGCACGTTTACTATTGGAATCAATACTTAAACAAGCTTGGGTCGGAGAACGGTTACCAGCCGTTCACGCTCCTGCATTTCTGCTACGCCTGATTTTGAACCCAATGTTATACTCGGGTTCTTCTAGTGGGCCGTTAAAATAGTCATAAAATTATTACTATCCTAATCTCGCCAACCCACACTGGAGCAGCATGGTGGGTCTAAGCTCCAGATATTTTCCCACAAGTCAGGGAGTCAGGTTCTTCTAGTGGGCCATTGAAATAGTCATAAAAAACGATTATCCTCCTACGGCCGCCAACCTACACTGGAGCAGCATAGTGGGTCTAAGCTCCAGATATTTCCCACCAGACAAGGAGTCAGGTTCATCTAGTGGGCCCTTTCCAACAAAAAAAGAATCATTAAAATCGGTTCATAAATGATGAAGTTATCCGCAAACACACATAAAAACATTTCCCTTTTTTTGACGCAGTCGGGTAAAAAAAAAGTATGCAAAAACACTCCTCAGACTTTTTCCTATAAGAATATGTTATTACATCGGGGATCGGCCTAGCCATTTGGAAGTTGTAGGGGAACATATAAATAGTGCGGATAGACGCACAGACAGACAGACAGACAGACAACAAGAATTTATAGCATTCCTCAGAAATGCAATAAGAGTATTTTTTATGATAGTGTCATCTTGCAGGGTTACTAGATACGTATCCATATTATAAAGCTAAAGTAAGTTTTTTTTTATTGCAGCTATAACCCCAGGAACTATCGTCAGATTAGAATTAACTTATATTATGCGCTGTTACCTAATATTTCATCAGATTATCATCATTATCAGCCTATTTTATGACCTACTACAGAGCCAGACCTCCTTGCTCATAGGAGGTGGAATATAGAATTTAAACCCACCATGCTGCTATGGCGGTATTTGGGTGATAATATTTTGACTGTTTTAAAGATCACAATTAAATGTTAATCATAATGACCAAGAACCCTTAACATGTTTTCCGAGGCACGTGATTTTTTAGAAGAATAGCTCGACCCATGATTGTTTTTGATGTACAAATTAAACACAAACGAAATAGTTTATCTAATTGCATACAACAGGCAACAAAACAATAAACATCGTGAGCAATGTATTTTTTTTCTCAACAGTCTAAGTTACTTCTACTACTTTAGCAACAAGGCTAATAGGGCTACTATACTCATCAAATGTCAGCCGTAAGGCTAATTGAAAAGAGGCAATGTAATTAAAAGCCTTGCCGTTTGCACTCCGCATACTGTATCACTGCTCGGTAATGTATTTTCAGCGCTGCAGCGCTTTCTCGCTTTAAGTTAAAAATAATACTAACAGTGCTGTTGGAAAAGTTTTAACTTGCTCTACAACAGTGATAACAGGCTTTTACTTCCTTCGGTAAATGAGAAAACTTCAGAACCTCTACATTGAAAGGGCCGCTAAAAAAGACTAGAGTTCGATTCTGGTAGATTATAGTCGTATCCAGACTCTCCAAACATAAGCTTTACGGCTATTTAACAAACCTTATATGTCAAAATCCGTCGATCGGTTTAGGCTGTAGGGCGTGCCGAAGAAATGGGTATACATACATACGCTCACAAAACATTACCCTCTTTCTGACACAGTGGGGTAAAAAGAAATAATACCTGAGTATTAATAATGTTACAAGAATATAGTATAACTAATATATATTTTAGAGAAATCGTAACTCTATTCTTCAAGTCCTGGTTTGGGTTCCTATGATCTTGCGTTTTTGACGTGACTACGTCTTATAATTCGATAGAGCCGGCTGCACGCACGAAAAAACATGACGTCATGCGTCGTTACCTCGCTTTGAGGCGTTCCATGTAAGGCATTGACATAATACTAATAGACGTAGCCATAAAGTAATGTCGGATGTAAAAGTGAGACGGGTATATACGAATTTCATGCGAATATTGAGACAAAAAATAATTATTATCTTTTGTCTCATTCACCGTGGCGGTTTTTTTTATTTGGCCTACTTATAACGCGGGCCAAATAAGAAGCTGTCAAAGTATATTTTGTGCAAACTTTCCTTGATGTTCATTGTCTTTAACAGTTTTATGCTTGATAATTAGTGTGCGTTTGAGAAAAAGACTCCATTAGTTAAGTGTAGTGTAATCACTGTTAGTTATAATAGGAGGATGCAGTATTTTAGGCTTTAAAAGCCGCACAGAAACAAAGGCAGATGAAGTCACTTTTCACTCGTAAGTATGCTATAACTTACTGTTATATTATATAAAACAGATATAAATATGCGTGAACAAATGTATCAACAAAGAATTTACATTAAATATCGTAGATTTTTAACCAAATATGGTATTTATTTTAAAACAAAACCACATGACAATAACTTTTAGTGTTGCCATGCCCTTGTGAAATTTTTCCACTAAATCAATTTTTATTTAATTTTAAAAATAAAGGACTGTTAAATTATCACTTCATCTCTTTAGACATCAGCTTAAAATAAATATATATCTATAACCAATGGAAACTTTAATCATTTCTTAAATTCTTAGGTACTTCTAAAATTTAAAAATAATAGTAGGTACTCTACTCTCTCAGTTACGTATTGCTGTTTCATGTGCGGCCACGCGGTGGCTACATCTATAGGTATTTTATCTAAGATGTAAGGCTTGAAGTGCAAGCGAGAGCGCGGAACGAGTGACAAAGAAGCACAATCGGCCTTTGCGTTCGGCAGCGTTCGACATGCGTCTATTAAATATAATTATTAAATATATTAATTTTAAATTAAAAATTAATATATTTATTATAAATTTACAAAATCAAAATCAATTATTTTATTAATATAATTAATATTTATAAAAATTTTAATAACCAATTAAATGCTACCAGTATTTTCATTACAGATTCCATCAGTATTTTCTTCAGACGTTGTCACGTTCAACTATCGTCAGTAAACCGACTTTACAGACAACCAATTTTTAGCTAAATGCTAAGCAGTCAACCAATAAAACAGTTCATCTAATCGCATACAATAGGTAACTAATAAAGTTCGTGAGCAATGAATTCTCATTCGTTACAAGCGAAGTTACTAGTAGTATGTACTAACTATAGCAGCAGAGTATTTAAGCATTTAAGGTTACTATACCCATCAAGTGTCAGCCGTAAGGCTAATTGAAAGGAGGCAATCAAATTAAAAGGCTTTCCGTTTGCACTCCGCATACTGTATCAGGTAATGTTATTTCAGCGCTGCAGCGCTTTCTCGCTTTAAGTTCAAAATTATACTAAAAGTGACTACTAAAAATGGCTACAGTTAAGGAGCCGAGCACAAGCCGCCTCCAGGGAGCTTTTAGGAAATATGGAACTCAGGTCCACGAGTCTGCTCTAACCTGCATTGGAGCACTGGCAGGTTTAGGGAGATGCTATTTTAAACACACATAGACTCAATAAAAAGGCAGTTACAAAGTAGATGAACGAAATATAATTAATTCTTATTAATTTGTTTTCTACTGTACTCAAGCTCTCGTAATTCAAAGCCACATAGACTAACAACGAAACCAACAAGTCAGTTACTCGAAAGGTAGCAGAAGCAAGCTTGGCAGTAATATTTCCCTGGGCCAAATTTGTCACTAAAAGCTCTACCTTAATAAACCTGCACGAGTAGCCTCCTATCAATTTGTTCGTCGGCCACTGTAACCTTTTCATCGCTGCAGCGCTTTAACCACAAAGTAAACAAATTGAAGGGAAAAGCTTCTCAGAGTCGAATTCGCTTTTACAATGTAAAGCGACGTGAAATGCTTTTACGACTAATCCTGTCGGGGCGACGGCGTAACGGGCTTAAGCTCCCTTCAAAAAGGGGTTTAAAGAATCACAATGAAACGCATTTCATTTTATAACCGACAACGAGATAAAACAACAGTAACCTTATTTTTCAAAGTTTTAAACTAGAAGCTTTTCAATTACAAATCTTCTACATATGTAAGTGTTATATACTCGTACTTATTTATAAGAAATACCTATTTTGATTGATTTTATTCGATATAATTTTATTGAGATTTTTATACCGTTACAGCAATACTAAAAGGGTAATATTATAATGTATATTTTTATTAAATAAATAAATTAATATTATTTATTCTTTTTTTATTCATTACAAGTTGCCCTTGACTATAATCACATCTAATAGTAAGTGATGATGCAATCTAGTACGGAAGCGGGCAAATTATTAGGAGTAAGATTAAAATCCACGCCTATTTTTGATTCGGCACGCTAATGTATAAAGCACTGACTGATCTATTGGCTCATCACGAGATCTTTAAAACTGTACATCCAATTGACTTGCAATGTACGCTCACTAAGAACAGATTTTTGGCTACTCCCACGAGAACAGGACCTACTCGTAGAAAGGTGAAACCGCTGGGCATGAGCTAAGATAAGTGTATAAAGATGCTTGTGAATTTCTTTTAATTACCTACTTTGTTCATTTCTTAATTATTGAAGTCTATATAAAAGTAAATAAAGCAAGTTCATTTTTTTTATTATGATATTAGTAAAAACTTTGTACTTAAAATTCAATCTTCGGTTTCTATCTGTCAATAAAAGTTAAAATAATTCAAGTATTCCCAGTAATTACATCGCCTTAATCCTTTAAAAGCGTTTGTTTGCAAGTAATCGAGGCTATTAAGAGTTAATTGCTTTCTTCAATCCAACTTTTACATTAAAAGTGAAGAAGACCAACACTTCAGATTTAATTAAAAAGTTCAAGCTTTATAAAATTTTCATTAAAATTCCGAAGAACTTGATTAAAAAATGAGCACTTTCTTAAAGGGTTCTTGCGCTTGAAAGGCCACTAATATTCTTTTATAATCACTTTACCTAGCTACTATAATTTTTATTAATTTAAACATTATGTACAATCTTAATAATAGATTACAAATACATACATTATATAAAATAAGGATAATTTGATTGCACGTCTAATGAGCAGAATGTGCATAAGTCACTATTGAATATACGAACAAATTTATATTACCACATTCTAGCAATAAATGATTTTTGATTTTTTGATTTTGATTTTGATAGTTAAAATATGCCTTATACAATCGTCAATCGTTATACATACATACATATATACTAATATACATCACGCCTAATTCTCTAAGGAGTAGGCAGAGATCACGTCCTGCCACTTGTCACGATCCTTGCATGTATCACTCGCTTCTTCCAATTTCATTAAACCTTTCATACAAGGGCATCAGTTCCTGGCCATTAATCAGAATGTCCTGGATTTGATCCAAGAACGTTCGCTTTGGTCTTCCCCTTCCAGTATTCCCACTCACTCTCGCCTTTTCGTAAGTCTCCTTTCATTCACTCTTTCTACCGAACCATCTCAGCTTGCTATTATAGATTTTAGTGACTACATCTTCTATTTTATCACACTGCTCTCTTATCAAACTATTATTTCTTCTGTCACTCAGTTTTACTCCGCTCATACTTCTCAATGCTCTAATTTATCGTAATATTTGTATATCTTCAAAGCTATAAAATGTTAATATTTTACGTAGAATTTTATCCTGCCGATAAAACGTTGAATCAATTTTTTAATTACGCACACAACTAAAGTTCCATTTAGAGCACGTGCATTATTTAATTGGAGAGTAGCGCCGGACGGCCGGACACAACGTACGGCCCTCGCGTGATTGGCCAGATTAATGGTTTATCTGCCCCGCGCCCTACTACGTGTGGGGCAATTGATAAGCGAGCTTAATCTATCAAAGGGAGATACTGTGTTGCCTAGACCTTCATAACTTTATACGGCGTTCGATTGATACAGTTGCAATTTGAAATACCCAACAGTGGGATATTTAAATAGGATGATAATGATAACTTCGATCACGAACTTGACAATCTTAAAGTTGGTGGTGTGACACCCATGTGGCTTGAAAAGCAAATTAAGCCATTGACGTCCACTGACTATCATCAACAACTGATATTGATCGGTGATGACATGATTAAAAACTTTGCACCCCAAGCTCGCCAATCAGCTAATCCGTGCTACTCAATTAATACCGTAAACGAGCCTTGGGCGTTTTGTTTTCTACCTCATTAGCTATAGGTACAAACAGTAGCAAATTTATCTAACTTTGATATAGATGATGAAAATAGTACTTTGCACCCCACTCCAACACTTTAGTAATTAATCCGCGCCACTCAACTGTTACCGTACACTAGCCTTAGGCGATTTATTTGCCACCTCATTAGCTGTACAAATGGTATCGACTTTATCCAATGTTGACACAGATGAAGAAACTCGTCCTTTGCACCTCATTCCATCTACACATTTAAGCAATTAATCCGTGCCCCTCGATTGATACCGTAAACCAGCTTTGGGCGTTTTATTTGTTACTTTACAAACTGTACAATCTGTATCGACTTTATCTAACGTTGACATCTATACAAATATTATAAAGAGATAGAGTTTGTGAGTTTGTGACGTGGTAAGGGGTAATCTCTGGATTTAATAAACCAATTTTCAAAATTATTTCACCAATAGAAAGCTACGTTATTGTGGAGTTTCATAGGCTATAAAAAATTCCAAAATTAATTACGCATCTTTAGTTAAACTGAATTAATTTGCTTTAGTCGCGTGCGCTGCAAAAAGTATTGAGGATAGAACAAAACAATACTACAATATTAAAGAACGTATCAAAATCTGTAAAAAAGTTTGTAATAGCATATGTCTATCTCCTACGGATATCTCACAATAACTGCTTTTACTGTTAAAATTGTGAGTTAAAATAATTCATTTTTGTGAAGCTTATTTAGCCCATATGGTATTAATCTATATCTTTGAAAATATGTTTGTTAGAACGGAAATTTGATGTAAAATATTTATATTCTTGTGTGTGGTCCGCCCCGGCTGTTGCTTGGTAGGCAGGCAGTTACATTTAATTCTTTGTTTTCTCAACAACTTAATTTTATTGCTCTACTAAATTTACTAATTTCTTCAATCTAAATATTTCCTATTCACCTTTTATATTAAAATTTCTAATAAGGACCAACTTTTGATTATTTAAACTAATCACATTGTTCTGATGAAATAACATCAGAATGCCTAAAAGAAAATCTCAACTATCTAGACGTACATCTCAGACAATTGCGACCACTGTTCGCCGAATAGGCCAGACTTCTTCTTTTGAGCATGCACGGCGTTTTGCGAATGAAAGAGAATATAGACCGCAAGCATCAGCTAGAGAGTCTAGCACCGAAAGGTCTCAGCGACCAGCTAACCACAGACAGAATATCTCAGACATACGTAATAGGGAATCTAGCACTGAACGTTCACTGCGGCTTGCCAGCCAAAGAGCTATTACCAATGCAGGACTTGTGCGAGAGTCTGGCACTGAAAGGTCTTAGCGGTTGGCTAACCATAGACATAATACGTTGGACATACGTAATAGGGAATCTAGCACCGACCGTTCGCAGCGGCTTGCCAGCCAAAGAGCAAGTACGTCTACTAGTCTTGTTATCATCATTATAATTTTCATTTATCCCGAACTTTCTATCTGAAGTATTACGCGGTACAAACGGACTGGGACTAAAATATTTCTAACGCGGAACGGAGTCGCCGGGCACTGCTAGTAGATGAATAAAATTGTGCTTTGTACCCCACGTGAGCTCAGGCCTGTTTTTCTTCATAAGCTCGTGAACCCAATGTGGGCTCCTACTACTAACTAATCTATTTGAACTTGTGGGGTGGCCAGATAAGAACTTTTTAGAAGGACTGTAAACGTGTTAAGTAATTAATCCCTACCACTCAACTAGTACACCCGCCCCTAACCAGACTTAGGCGTTTTATTAGCTACCTCATTAACTCTAGTAACGGTATCGACTTTATCTAAAGCTATCCTACTTTGTAAGCCAATTAACATAAATGTTACGTTCATTGTTATTGAACGATATACGTATAATTTGTTAACTTCCGTTACAGATATCTTTGCAGGAAAATTATAAGCTTTGATGAACACGCCAATATTCATCATTCAGATGAAGAGGTTTTATCTGTAATAATTTATAGCGTGGATTGTATGTATGTTAAAATGAGTTAGTTTATGTAATGTCGGATTGCAAAATATCTCTTGTACATGAATTATAAGAAGTGACATAATATTTAACGTTCGGCTTTAAACCTATACAGCAAAATGTAACTAGAAATTCGAGATATTATTATTTTATTTTACATTTACTATACATGCAAATTAAAACAAATGATAAAGTAGAAAATACGCTTCAAGTCCATCACTGGCTACATAATTTTATTAAAGCATTTTATGTATACGATACGTCCTTATCGCAGTTTATGTTTAAACACATCACCGTATAAAATGGCGTATAATAACGAAAGAAACGCTATAACAAAATTATATTATAGCTTTACGTGCTTCCAGCGTCGACTACGTTCTACCACCGGTAGAGAGTCGTAACGCGCTACTTACGGCGTTATTTAGCACCCCAACGATAATAATCTGTATCAGACATGTCCAAGCTACGGTTCGCATCTTATCGCTCGCATTAATGTTGCCCGCAAAATATTTTTCATATAGTACCTATATAATTATAAGAAAATTTTTGTAGTACATTTCAATATTTGTCGAGGAATTATAACGAATGCAACGAAATTTCTACTCGCAGATTTTGTATAAAAATAAGTAATAGCACGGCTACCATAACTCTTTTTTAAACTTGGTATTTATCCTATTAATATAAACATAAATATCAATTTTTATAAATAACAGGATGTCGCGAAGGTAATGTTTGACTGTTACCGCCTAAAACCCCAACCTTCTCTATCGCTTCGCTAGAGCAGGCCATAAAACACATCCTTGGTTATCAACCAAAAAGCTTTGTTACCGCTTATTTATAGCGTCGCTTTCCCTCGCATCGTAAATGCATTACAAAACTGTCCTAAGGTCGATATTAAGCCGAGCAGACGGTCATTTACGGAATACGGCCATATTGAAAATATGAGGGACGACAAAGCTTATGAGTTTATTTTGCTATCATGTACAACGGACGGTAAGAATGTTGATAACGTTCTGGAAATATCTTTTATCTTCGCCCCGAAGAGATATCATACAGCAATGAAATGTTATTACCAGAGGAGGGGCTCCGTACATCAAACGATAAAAATGAACCCAGATAATGATTTGCTTTCTCTTTATTTTTGTTAAGAATATTTTCCTTTTTGAAACTGAGAGTTCAGTTTATTATTGATAGATTTTTTTATTTTGTGAAAGCTGTAAGTTTGCCCTAATGATCCTACTATAGATAGGTATAGTAGGCAACTAGTGTGCATACTTATTTTGAGCTTTTAAAAGAGACAAAACACATCAATACTGTCACAATATAAGCATTGCAATAGTACTTACTTGAAATAGCTTAAACCAAACGAGACACTAAATAATTAGGTATTACAAAATAAAGGTTTTAAAGTCAACCTTTTAACCAGCACAATGAGTTAATGTAGTGTAATATTATCTGTTGCAATACTCCACTCAGAGCGATATATCAACGCGTCGCGGAGACATTAGCAAGACAAATCGCTTCCACGTCCTTTGAGAGTACTATTACCTTGCCTATCTACAACGTACATACACAATGACCTAGTTATCATACTGAATTTACGTTTTAAAAAAAATATCAACCACACTATAAGGTTTGCTTTGTTTATAGCTCAGTGCGCATATTAAATGAAAAGTAAAATCAAGCTGTAACGAAAAATAAGTTACATTTTCCTTACTTACACACATGTTACCTTGTTTGACTAATTAGTCAGCTGTACTGGCTGTATTGTAATAAAATAGAGCATTTTATGATAAACAACTTTATGGTATCCAAAAAGGTTAAATTTAAAGTAAAGGTCTCATATATCACCACCAGCCTATTTTTATCAAACCAGATACCCACATAAACCAATAAGAGTTGTAACGAGTGACCGTTATCAGATGTCACGCTTTTCGAAGCACCAACTACAATATACACGCAAGCACCAACTACACCAACAACATAATAACAATGACGTCAGCAATGCTGACGTCATTGTTATTATGATTTTCCATGTTATAGTAATTTAAACACTTATTCTTCCAATAATCACTTTATTGAGCTTAAGTTCGTATAATGACAAACGAGAGCTCCTCACACTTCGACTGTCTACGGTTGAATGCCCGGCGCGGCGATATTCACTCGTATTTATACTCAGTCGAAGAGTGGGGTAGTTACAAATGTTTTGCAAAGTAATTAAATAACAATCATTTATGAAAATATTATTTGAAAACGTTATTCAGATTGATTTTAACGCTAAACAATAAATAATTAATAATAATAGTTTAAGTAACTAGTGTTGTTGCGCCGATACGGCCGTTCTGACCGGCGGTGCGCGCTCTGCACCAGCCGCTTGTATGCCGATGTCTCGCCGCCATATCTCTGAAGTTTATCTGGAACTAAATGGTTGTCTTTTTGAGATTGGTATCTGTGTACCATAATGATTTTCATTATGTTGTGATAACGTACACTGTGGTACTTTGTAGTGTTAATGCATGCAGTGTGGTATTTATATTGTTACGTAAATTGTGGTATTTATGTTGTTGCATACACTGTGGTACTTATGTTGTTACGTACACTGTGGTACTTATGTTGTTACGTACACTGTGGTGCTTATGTTGTTACGTACACTGTGGTACTTATGTTGTTACGTACACTGTGGTACTTATGTTGTTGCGTACACTGTGGTACTTATGTTGTTGCGTACACTGTGGTACTTACGTGTTGCGTACACTGTGGTACTTAGTTGTTGCGTACACTGTGGTACTTTGTCGTTGCGTACACTGTGATACTTTGTCGTTGCGTACACTGTGGTACTTTGTCGTCGCGTACACTGTGGTACTTTGTTATTGCGTACACTGTGGTACTTTGTTATTGCGTACACTGTGGTACTTTGTCGTTGCATACACTGTGGTACTTTGTCGTTGCGTACACTGTGGTACTTTGTTATTGCGTACTCTGTGGTACTTTTGTTGATGCGTACACTGTGGTACTTTGTCATAGCATACTCTGTGGTACTTTAATGTTGCTTACTCTGTGGTACTTTGTCGATGCGTACTCTGTGGTACTTTGTCGATGCGTACTCTGTGGTACTTTGTCAATGATGCGTGGTTAATTGTGTGATTGTTTTAGTGAGTTTAATAATAAATAAAAAATAAAAAAACTTAGCATTTGTTATTGATCCTTTGAGCCTTGGTCTTACTGCTCGGCCATGCTGGCTTGGGAAGTGGATGGTATAGGCTCATTGGGTACTGTTATTGGGTCCTCTTCTTGCGCCGATACGGTTATCTGTTCGCCAGGTTGAGGTGCTTTACGGAGTTGGTCATGAGCGACTTTTCTCGGACGCCCTGAACCAACCACCTTTTTTACCAAATATCGATCGTTGTCCAGAATCCTTGTTATTTCATATGGCTCGCTGAATTTAAGAAAGTGACTGGTAATCCCACTTCTGATAACGGCGTTTGCGGTACCGTATTGTTTTTAAAAATGATGACGTCAGCAATGCTGACGTCATTGTTATTATGATTTTCCATGTTATAGTAATTTAAACACTTATTCTTCCAATAATCACTTTATTGAGCTTAAGTTCGTATAATGACAAACGAGAGCTCCTCACACTTCGACGGTTGAATGCCCGGCGCGGCGATATTCACTCGTATTTATACTCAGTCGAAGAGTGGGGTAGTTACAAATGTTTTGCAAAGTAATTAAATAACAATCATTTATGAAAATATTATTTGAAAACGTTATTCAGATTGATTTTAACGCTAAACAATAAATAATTAATAATAATAGTTTAAGTAACTAGTGTTGTTGCGCCGATATATATTATACATAAATACTTATAATATATAGGTAAACACCCAGACACTGAAAAACATCCATGCTCATCACACAAACATTTTCCAGATATGAGAATCGAACCCACAACCTAGGACGCAGAAGCAGGGTTACAACCCACTGCACCACTCGTCCATCAATTAACTAAGAATTTGTTAATCCAAACCAGAAATCGAAAGCGTACCGTGAGGTCATAAAGTAGCCCGAAATTTCACATGAATCTGATGTAAGCAGGTAAATTCAGAGCATTGCTTAGGTATTAACTATAGCATAACTCACTAACTCGTATGCTATCAAGCAGAAAGCAAAATAAACAGCACCACAAATAGGCTGAACAAAGTAACCGCAGACCAAACAGCGCCACAAATAGCACGCCACTGTAGCTGAAACTGAGCCCCAGTTACTGAAACTATGATTAGCGATCTATTAGTGATCTAATTTAACATTTCATTACATACGTATACAATACTGAGGTCGCTATGAATAACAAGCACTGAAAACAGCAAGCACCGCAAATAGAGTGAATCAAGAGTCCGCAATAATATTTGAACAGCACAATTTAATGATTTGACAATAGAGATGAATATTGTAATTTGTAGTCGTCAAACTTGACTCGTCGTTTCGCTTCGCTGAGATAAGCCGTATATTCCAGTACTAAGTGATCTACCCCGTCGCATTATAGCGCAGTTTTCTTATGAGCATCAAATAGCACACAGGAGGGTACCACGTGACTGCGTCTGTCTTAAAGGATTTTCAGACGAACTTTTATCCTTTTTTATTTACCTTAGGGGTAAAATTTACATTTCTTAGATTTTTTGCATAAGGCAAATATTTGCTTATCGGTTATCTTTTCATTTATATAAATTATACAAACTTATGTGATTTCACTTATCTATCTACGGTTTAGTAAATAGCCATACTCGTAGAAGCTTGACCAACTTTCCTCCGTGATTCAAATTTATTTGAAACTGGCCGATAACGCACGGGGTTACACGGGCATAGTTTTAATCTTCCCGTGAAAATATAAGGATAAAAATTAGCCTTTTTTATTCCTCATAACACTGGCTATACACAAAGATATTTTTTACCATCTAGAGAGACGAATATCTTAGCATTCCATGGATTCACCGTGCGGGTGCCGGGTCCATCGCGTGGCTGAGAGAAAAACTCCGAACAGAGCCCGAGACTTGTGACTCGGGTGTAGGTTTAAGGGTACCCTTTGTGACGCGCGTCAACACTCACCTCCTCTGTTCAAGTTATTCTCCCTGCCCAACCATATTCGGAAGGACCCTACTAGTGCAGCTTTGGACACTCGTTCCAATATGGAGCTTACTGCGCTTCTAGTAAGGCCAAGGTCTTTTAGCAGGTTGTAGAGAGACTTCGCTGGTATACCCCTCGCACCCACTTCTACCGCGTATAAACTAACCACATAGCCATTTTTGGTTAGTTCATTAGTAAGGTCATAGTATTTATTCACTTTGAATACATGGTCTTTAGGGATGTTTGTTTCCCACGGCACTGTAAGCTCGACAAGTACTATACGTTTAATTTGTTTGGAAAAAAGAAATATGTCCGGTCTAGATGTCGTAATAGCTAAGTCTTCCGGGATTTTATAGTGCTTATCATACGTGTCCATTAATATAGTCCAATCAGGAGCAGAGCCCAGAATTGAATAAGGCTTGCTGGTGGAATTTGTACTTGAGCCTGCTTTAACGAAGTTAGTTTGTCTTTTATTCGTCGTCAACCCTTTTTGAGCCCTAGCTACTGAAAGGCTTATAGCTTCACGTATGATTTCTAGTACTCTGTCGTGGCGGCGTGAGTAGAGACCCCTGTCCAGGAGCACCTTGCATCCTACCAATAAGTGCCTTGCAGTGCCCACTGCCTCACCACAGGTATAGCAAGATTTTTCCGAGGCTTTTCCCCATCTTACTAGGTTACTCTGATCTGGGAGAGTCAGTTGAAAGGCATTAAGATAAAATTTCAATAAGGCAGGAGACCAATCATACAGCAAGGCGCGCCACTTCAGAGCCAGAGGGATGCAGAACTCGCCTAAGTTTAACCACTCGTTTTGCATTTCTAGGTTCATGGCATGCACTTTGTAGTTGTCGTCCTCATCTTGTTTAAGAAAAGATTTTATTATGTCTTGGTCTTCCTTTTTACGTCTTGCACCCAACCCGGTTCTATTTACCTGAGCCCCTGCCATAAATTGTTTGTAAAATTGAAGCCTAGAGTCAAGTTTTCCGGCACCCTCGTCTTTAGGAAGTGATGCAACTAGTTCGTCCTGGGACTTAACTAGAATGTGCGTTCTGGTAACCCTGAGGTGTTTATAGAGTTCCGATGGCCTTTTTAGTTTTAACCCAAAATTATTGTAATCTCTGAATAGAGTTGAAGGGTCAGCCGAGAGTGCTAGACCAAACCAAGACTTCAATGTTTTTATGACATTTGCATCTAGTTTTGCCAGATGGGTTCTGCCAATATCATAAACGAGGAATGGCCAAGTCAGACGTGAAGTGAGATAGTTGTCATAGACCCACGCTTTTTTTATATTGTTAATGGGCTGTTGGTCTACCTTATTGAGGTCATTTATGAAGTTATCGACGACTACCTCAAGGGATGGTGTGCGTCCTTTGTAATCTATCTTTCTACTGAGGAACTTAAAAGGCAATGCTTCAGCAATGGTGGTTACACTTTGGCCACTAATAGAGAGACCCGGATCATAAGATGTAAATTTAGTATTTCGTCTCCCCAGACATAGACAGTGACATTTGCTTGGCTTTACCCTCAGCCCACCAGTCCATGAGCAGAACTCATCCACTACATTCAATAGCTCCTGACAGTGTTTTGGGTTTCGTGTCAGTAAAGCAAGGTCATCTGCAAAAGCTAAGATGGACTCTGTATATTTATTGTTGATTTTAAACCGATAGCCCCATTTCTTTTCTTGAACAATTAATTTATCTATTAGAATATTGATGACTACATTAAAAGCTATTGGGGATAAGCAGCAACCTTGAAACAGCCCCACATTGTAATGTTAGTTTCTGAGGTTAACCGGAACAAACGGACCGACATACATAGAAATAAAAATTAAAAAAAAGACATTTGATATCGTATATACTGTCATATGCATTACGTGAAAAGTTGATAATTTGAAAATACAAACAGGCACTTATTAATTTGCATTTGCATGCGATTTAATTTTATTTACTTCTATAGATTGCTTACAAACCCCGCCAACTTAATTCACTTTCAAATTAATTAATAAAAGATCCAGCTTCATCTAAAAAATAATGACCCATCCATTGAAATAAGATCGTACTGAACAACAGGTAAGAATTGATGCGATTTATATTCTCGAAAAAAGGGACGCACGTGACGGGAATTAATCGCCTGAGTTGAAAAAGAAAAATGAGGAGTTTCGTGTTTAGAATGAGAAGACGTGGGGTGTGTTCTGAAACAGAAATCGATTTTTTCAAAAACTCTTAAAGCCTGCATCTGAAGATTGCAAAGAAGGTGTGTTTTTCAAATCAAAGTCATTTATTTCTAACATGGATATTTCAATTAAATTTTTACTGCTTTCCGGTGATTTTTCGTTTGTTGGATTTGTCTGTGCCCTGAATAGCAGAATAACTATTAAATATATTAAATATTATGTTTTTTGTATTAGATTATAATCTGGTATAGAACATATGATTACTATTATCCTGATATTGACTCAGGAACGAGATCTACATGGACGCAAACGCGCGGTATAACTAATAAAACCATCTTCACCTAAATCAGAAAAACAAAATACTAACAAACGTCTAGTTTTTAGGTTGGCAGTTAAGTAATTTATTTGTTTGCTGAAATACGAAATAGAGCGTTCGTCTGGGCAGTAAACAACAAATTGACCTTCGCCCGCTAAAACGCCGTTGTATTAATAATTGGTATACTGCCCTTGTGTTTCCGAACTGCTCCGATACCAATAAAGCAAATTAGAAAAGTTTATCTGCCGAGTTATATAAATGCCACTATAGCTTGCTACAAGCGATACGATTCCTAAGAGACGAATTTATATTGAAGATAAATAGCAGAGGATACATTTGGTTGTAGGTGCAACTGTATTACTGTTCAGTGTGTACGTTTAATTTATCCTCATTGTTAAGCTCTTCTCCGGTAGTAGAGCCATAACAAACAGTCAAACTTTTAGGTTTAAAAAAGCTTATAAGAAAAGCCTACATGAAATCAATGAATTTTAGTTGTTAGTTTTCCTTGACTCAAAAAGAAAAACGGATATCTTTTAAGATCATTCATGTGTCCGATTAAGTTGAAATTTGATACACATAGAAATACAAAGGTAAAACTATTTTTTGTAATTTAAAAATTAATAATTTCAAGTTATTCAAGAAAAATACCATTCGGACATATCAGGGGGGATCCCTTTTATGTACGAAACTACTGACTCCAAAATTTCAAAAAACCAAATTTGGTTTTGAATCTATAATTTACAGGAAAATTAAAAAAAAAATTAAAACCCACTTCAAACTGAACCCTGTCCACACGAGTGCAACTTGCAGTTAACCCGTTTCTGTTTTTAGTTTTAACCCGCTATAGCGTTTAGTTGTAAGTCTGTACGGCTACGGATCATGCGAATTCGTGAGGTATAAGGGCGTGTCGTGGGTAAAATTATCTTTAGCCTCTTTATTATTAGGTATTAGAGTATTAAACTTAAAAACATGTACCGTATATGACACATGAAACGTAGAGTGTGTCTGAGTCGAAATATTAATCCTTTTTGCTTGTAAGAAATTCTACGTAGCATGTAGATGTAGAAAGCTGATGTTGCCTTGAAAACAAGTTGTAGACGGAAAGACATAGAGACGAATACGATAATCACATGTCAACTAATGAATATATAGTTACAAAAATTTTTTAACAAAAAATAGAACTGACTCAAAACGCACTAAAAAGTTATTTTTTACTTTTTAGTTCGTTTTGAGTCCTGAAATAGAACCTATTTTTTGTTAAAAATTTTTATTTCTTACTTTTTAGTGATTTATCGCCACGTAATGTACTCGTACTATACTTTCATAGTATATTATACGGCACTAGTAGCCAAAAAGCTACCGATACTTATACAAAAACCGAAATCGCTGCAAGTGTATCTATAACATTTGAAGAGTTCCTTTAATTTTCCCAGGATATCTTCATCAGATCCTAACATGATGACAATAAGACCACCTTGGAAGTGTGCCCTTTCTAATAAAAAAAATTATCAAAATCGGACAACTCTGCAAAAAGTTATGTGTTTAAAAAAATATATATATATATATTTACGTGTCGAATTGAGAACCTATATATATGTTAAAAATATAGGGTCAGGTCATGATCATAAAGTCATCCTACATCCAAGCCCGTCAATCCACATTAAACTATATCTTGACAAAAATCTGCGCCGATTGTAGTAAAAAAATAAAAATAAAGAAAACCACAGCTCACAAAGAAAAGTTAGAATCAATTATTCTATCCAATCACCATTTTTTCTTTCCTTAGAAACTTCGCATACAGTCCACAAATAATTAAGTACAAACCGCACCAATGTATGTAATGTAGGTTCTCGGAATTACCTCCGAAATGAGAACTTCCTCCGTTTCGGAAGTTGGCTAATGATACGTTGTTTTACTCCGGTCAATATTTAATTAAAATTGGCCAAAAATTGAGAATCGCGTTTTCAACGTGTAATTTCCATTAATAATATTATCTGATTCCAATTGTATAAAATCAAGTTCAATGGAAATTCATTGATAGATTTTAAATTGGATCTGCTGTCTTCAGATAAGAATATTTTTGAATTTAATGAATTAATCCCTATAGACTACCCCGATTTCTTATAGAAGCATCCCAGCGAAGCGCAAAACTATTGTGATACAGTGAGTGGGTATGGTACAAAGAAGAACCGATGGATGACGGGGTCCAAGGTCGGATAATGGCGACTTCGAACCGGCGCAGAGTTAGTCGACTCCCATAACGTAGACCGACGATTTTAAGGATGACAAGAGCTGCAGGATGCAGGCGACGCAATCGTGGTGTTTGGAGTTCATTCATCATCATCATCACTCTATTATTGGCTCACTACAAGCTTACTTCCTAGTGGAGATATGAAGCGCAGAATCACTACGCTACTCTAATATAGGTTAGCAGGATTGGGGTTTTTAATTCATTAGCTATCAGAATCATCAGAAGTTGATAATTATGTCTGAGACCGACGGCTAAACGTACTCTTCGATGCACCTTTATTAAGTTGTCACTAAGTATTGCCCCCAACTCTGGGCTTAGAATTTACTGCAAAATTTCCTTACAGAAAACAGTAGACATCCATTGGCTTACACAGATGATGATGAAATTTCATTGAAATTTGTAATTCTTAAATTATGTGAATAAATAAATATTCAAACAACCCAGGAAAAAAGAATTTAAAGGAAATGAAATTTATTCCAAGAAAATGAAGCTGTGTAATCTGAAGATAATGAAGGCTTTACGGTATTTTGCTCTCATCCCCCTCTTATATCTCGACTCAGTAGGTAATCTCTATATCGTTATATTCTTTGGAGGCATTATCTTTTATGCTAAGCCTTTTATTATGCACAAGTTCAGTTGTCTTTCCTGGATCATGTTTTAAATTATACTAGTTAAAATTACATTCTTCTCTGAATTCAGAAAAGTCTTGCTTTTTGACGTGACAAGTTTATAATTCTCATGCGTCGTTACCTCGCTTTGAGGCGTTCCATGTAAGGCTTGAGTCTATTAAATTTAATTATTAAATATATTAATTTTTAATTTAAAATTAATATATTTATAAATTAATATATTTATTATAAATTTATAAAATCAAAATCAATTATTTTATTAATTTTAATTAATATTTATAAAAATATACTTAAATTAAAAATTTTAAGAACCAATTAAATGCTACCATTCCATCAGTATTTTCTTGTTGTCACGTTCAACTATCGTCAGTAAACCGACTTTACAGACAACCAGTTTTTTCAAGAGTTTAGGAAAGAATGTCCCCGTATGTCAAAAGGTGTGTAAACTGTAAAAATAAACTTAAAGGAAAACGATTACCCACACTAAATAAAATAAAAAAATGGGTATCAGAGTTTATTAAAAGCTCTCCTTATTTTTAAGATGCAAGTTTGTAGCCGACTACAGACAGCAACTGTCGATGAATTGCCACGAAAATACTAATTTCTGTGTAATTCTATGAAAAACCTTCCGTGGCTAGCGACATATGTATTTCATCGAAAGTAAGACAAACCAGTAATTTCGCGTCGCCACGTCGTCTGTCGTCTGTTTCTGCTGTCTCGAATTAACTCATACCCTAGGGCGCGTTTTGAACTCTATTGCTTATTCTAAATTTGCGACTATAATATAATAAATGTTATTTATGTGTGAGAGGCTTCACAAGACAATTTTTTTATTATTTTCAGTAATTATTCGAAAATATTTGAAATTCGTAGCAGTCGTAGCACATTTGCTACGCTTTGTAGCGGCGTAATCCCTAGCGTAGCACAACAGTAATAACTTCCCGTAGAGGCTTGCGCTCGCGGTAATGTACATTTTGTCGATCAATTTTATGCAGAAGGGCCGTCTAATATCTCTTGGATACAATGTACCAAAATGAATAAATGAGTAAATAAGAAAAATTTGCATCTACGCTTTAGCAATGGATAATTCCGATATAAATAGGATTTTAGGGCCAAATAATCTTATACAATATTTTAGTAACAAGCCTACATAATTTAAAAAGTATTTTATAGGGATATTTTATTAAATATAAGGAGAAAATTGATCAATAAGAGTTTTATCTGTTATATCGAACCAAAACAAGCGATTCTTATCCTTATATGTATAGCGAATACAAGTATTGTAATGCGCATTAGTTACATGTTAATATCTAATTTCATCATATTGGTAATATATTTCCATGTATTTAGAATCTATAATATCTCAGACAGCCATACAGATACGCACAGCAAACTCACAATCCCTTTCTTTTGCGTTAGGGCTTAGAGACCCATCCACAAGTTTATAATTTCGTTTCCCCCACTTCGGGTGAACACAATGCCGAGTTTTAGAACATTCTCGCCCCAAAACACGAATTGGATGCAAAGTTTTTACTTTGTTTGTATTTGAGCGTCTAGAGAATTGTACAGCGACGTCGATGGTATCACAGACACTATGTTACATAAGCAAGGCCCTGATTTCGTTTTATTCAATAAATTCACAAAGGTTATTTCACGTAATAAATAAGATGAAATCGTAATAATCATCACTCGTTGGACTGACAACGTTGGTAAAGTGGTGAACCTATGTGGTTTTAGATACAAGGTCGCCGAGTCCTATGAAGTTTAAAGCGTTTTCTGTTTCTTCCAAGTTATACATAAAATAGTAGGAATAGTGGGGTTACATCCACGCTTCTCGGAGAGCACGTTAAGGACGGAGCCGCACTGCTGCGCACGCTACGCACGTACATGCTGTATAAGTCTCCCACGTGGGTCTCCTGGTCTGAGTGTATATGTCAACATTTTCATAGCAACCAATGCATGCACACGTAAAATGTGTGTTCGACGTGGATATATTGGTCAGCTGCGTGTCCACACCATCTCCTCCGCTCTACCTCCTCATAGATTAGGCAATTATCCGTAGCATGGACAACGTGGGTCGTAGTGGGGCTTTGCCTGTCACGCGTGCTATCATGTGCGTGTCAGGCACTTCGGAATAGACCAGACATGTATTAGTGTTATTTCATGCGCAGCGTGCTCGTGCTCTACTGTGGAAGTATCTGCCTAAAATACATAGCGTATTACCACGTGTGGGGCTCGACCGTGCGTAGCAGTGGAATTCCGGCCTAATATTACAATCATGGTCATTATCAGGGACTGTGTGAGACATTTGTGATTATCACTTGTAGTCCATGGTTCAAATAGATTAAACACATTACAATAATTCGATATTTTTTTCCCACAACAAACAAAATGCAAGTGAACCCGCGGGGCACAATTAGTGACGAGTATTTACATTTACGAAAGATACCTACACCATTAAACAAATTCTGTACTGGAGCAATAAATAAATCGCTCTAACTATCTCGGTCAGCAGCCAATTTGCTTAAAAGTTAAAAACTGCGAATCCATGGCGTCGCCTAGAATGTAGGTCAATTTCGCCGAATGCACCGAAACTATCGAATAGTTTGCGTAAACTCGGCGAACACTAATCGACGAGAGTTCAAGCCACTGACTGACAGCAAATAAACGTCTAACTGGTAGTAATGTACAGAGCGGGAGCTCGTGGTGGACAGATCTTTGTCTTTTTGAGAACTGGACAACCTCGACTTTATGTTCGTGAAAACCACAACGTTCCTTATGTTAAACATTGTAATATTTGTTGTTTTATTGCGTAATAAAATTAAAAAACCTGAGTGAGGACAGCGGGGCGCGTCTTTGTTGAATATTATAAGTTAAAAGTGTCCTACGCACAACAGACAATAACGTAACGAAGTGCGATAAAGAGGCATGAATAAAGAAGTTTAAAAGTTGTCAATACATGTTTATACCAATGGTCAGTAAAGCAAGACATATCTAGGTACTATATTTTTGGTGTAATTTGGTATACCTATGGTTAGGACGATACTTGCTTTTTTGATGAAGATAAATGTTTAGCGACTGCGTACAACATTTTTTATATACCGAATATAATATAAAAATCGACCATAATGTTAAAAAAAAAACTTCGATTAATGGTTGGACTTTTTATCTTCTAAAGCCAAACTCCATAGTTGCATATAGTAGAACTGCAAAGGTTATGGCTATTACACACTTTTAAACTAAAATCTTGCTACTTCTGAGTAATTATACGAATACGCTGAGACCACGAAACAAGCGGGCCTATTATATATACAATAAGTATTGTGATTGCCTTATTTCCACTTGCAGCGTCGGATTATTCTATCTTGATGGTTTTGCCTACTTTTTTTAATGTGAAAGAGTACTACAAGAAAGGAAAGCTAACTTACCCTAATAGCTATATAAATCATACTCACGTGAAATTGTAGCAAGAACATTGGTTGCATTTCTACGTTGAATAGCCAGGCTAAACCAACAAGCCAATAAAAAAGAGCCTTCTGTCACCAGTCGAGGAACTAAGCAGCAGTGAAATATTTTGAATTTTTGGCACTGTGAATCTATGTCTACTTCAATTTCAAAATTTGCATTATTATTATTATTGAATTAATAGTCTAAACGTATTCTACTATATAATATATATCGCTGTGGCAATTATTAAAATTCGTGCAACATTTTTTCGTGGAAGATTATAAACAGTTAATGGGTAGAACTTCCTCGCAAACTTTTGCATTTATTAACATTATTACTTGCTTTCACCGTTATGGCTTGTGGCCCTCGGGCTAGGTAGTTTTCCCTCATTTTCTCGGAAATTGCTTACTTATAAAATAAAAAACACTACGTCAATCTTCAAGCTGACTTTTCTAGTAAATCTAATTATGTAGCTTATTGAGAAATGAAAAATTATTGGTTTCTTTACCTTACGGAAAATTGCAGCTTGACTACATCCTATGATAAGTGTCCATGCAGTCTAAACATTTAAATTGCTAATTTCTTTCTGCGTAGTTTTAGCGTCTTGTTGTACTACAACATCTTACAATGATAAATAGCACTTATGAGGTTATAAATTTAAAATCTATGTCACTGCACCTATTATAAATAAGCAGATTTATTCTAATTAACATACTAGTTTAACTCAAATACAAGTAACTAACAATACTTAATATAATTAGCAATTAATTTTCTTATAAAGACCTAATTGTAGAAAATTGTTTGATTAAATTACTTAAAATAATTAATAAAATGAATTCCACTCACCTAAAGATTCAAACCCAATTATTCAAAATCCGAACATCTATATTAAATATTTCGTAAAGGGGTACGGTAGACTCGATCGAAACCTTAGATAAATAAGAAAACATAAAAAAATATTGATTTCGAGTCGACAACACATTTCCGTAAAATTCGGATTAAGGAAAATTTCGTTAAATTCTATCCAAACAAACTGCAGTCGCCATCTTAGATACGCCTCGCCAATTAACACATCAAACATCATGTGTCAAACGAAACGTTTTGCCGGAAACATTGAGTGAATCCAGTGTTGTCAGAAGCAGACATGGAATGCAATAGGTAAGAAAACTTGTATGAAAGTCTTTAATAGAAAAATAGAAGGGCAAGTGGTTTTCACGCGGACGAAATCGCGGGCGACTGCTAGTATTGAAATAAAATACCGGTTCTATGTAGCGCAATATTTTACATCCGATCCATTTATAAAAAGCTTCCATGAGTGATCGATTCCGGAAAAGTCCCTCGGGAAAGTACAGGAAAATACAGAAAACACCTTTCGCATGTGATGGCGGTATCTACCTGCGATAGCGGGGTGCACTTTTATTCTCTTATTTTGGCGACCCCTGGGAATTACCCAATACTCTTTGTGTGAACGCTTGGCTATGTCAACACAGGATTTACTCGTGCCTACTTCATGAGGTTTTTTTTTTTTAATTTACGTAACGTACGTTTAAGTTAAACCAAGTCTTACGTTTCGTTCGTTCGTTCCTTTCGTCATAAATTTAAAGACTGCTGAACGGATTTTCACGCAGTTTTCAGTAATAGATAGAAATTATTTCTTAGGATAACTTTTTTAAGGTTTTGTATAAATAAGTTCGAATTTAACGATAATTGTCGGAAGTGGCGCGCCGCCTGGAATCTTTCATTGAAAACGCTGCTTAATCGTATTGATATTTATATAAACAATGTATTGCGGAGTTTTTCCTGTTTATTGTCTGCAATGGCATATAACATGGATATCTTTTAAGGGTAGTTTGGTTAAAAAAAGGGAAAACATTTTTTTGGATTTATCATATACATATATGCAGCCTATTTCACTCTGCTCTGCTCTCCTATTTTATAAGACTTTCTGTATCGATATCTGAAATTAGTAATAACCGCGTTAGCGACGGCGTTTCCAACTCCAGGCCAAGTACATTTACCGAGAACTTGATGATGACAGGCTTCTACAATATTACTATCGATAGTCGAACACCAGCGAGCAATACTTTTAAGCTACAGGCACTGATTTATATCATTGTATCGATTTTAATACGTGCGCGTACTTGATTGCTTTCACTACCTAATGGATGAAATATTTTAAAGCTCCTTCACACTAATGTATCGGAAGAATCACCACGTGTAAATAAACGCGATCGCAATCCACTTATTTTTATAGATCAATCTTGGATAATATATTTAATAGTACAGTAAGGAAATCTCTTACAATTTATTTGTTCATTGTAGTACATACGTTCCACTTCCAAACGTTATGATCTTTAGCCGCTTGCTCCTGCGATTCCTCGCAACTCGCTTGACGTTGTCGGTTCAACCAGTACGGGATCGGCTAACACTGCAATTTCTTATAATCGTAATTTCACGAATTCCATCGATTCTTCAAACTGTGTGACCTATTGCTATTTTAGCTTTACGACTGTTTGCTATGTCGGCAACTTTGGATTTTCTGCGATCTCTTCATTTATGTTTCGGTCGCGCAGAACTATTTCGTCGCCCGCTATGTAAATGACCTTTTTTCTTTTATTTGGTTCTTATTGAACTAGTAAACAAATAGATCAGCATGTCGATTCTTGAAAAAACTATATCGTACAAACAGCTCGCTTATATCTCGTCGATCATCCCTCCTCCAGTGGGGCAAGTGTGAGTTTTTCACCGAGCGACTGCGTAAAAACGTAGTCACATTATATAGCAAAAAAAAGCGTTTACTCTCACCGTAACTAGATGGCGCTACTAAAATTCTATTACTAAAGTTTTTACGCAGTCGCTCGGTAACAAACTCACACTCGGCACTCAGTTCGACTGTCAGTCCAATATGGCAAAATGTCGTGAGGAGAACAACCATATCTGTTACATCCGCTATGCAACCGTTGTATGTCGGCTTCAAAACTGACGTTTTTTTTCCAAGAATCGACCTACTGTACGTCATTGACACTTCTACCTATTATTCGAAACCTTCCGCCTTCAAACACAAGAACGAACAAATTTTATAATTACTTGTTAATTTACCTTGTGAGCGCTAAATCCTTACAAATATGTATAAGCGAAATATTACTGACATATCGACTCACCATGAGACCTAACAAAACCATACACTCGATTAGTTTATTTAGCGTCACTTATTTCGCGATGTAGACGAATTACGTAGTTCCGATTTCGCGATACTCCCAAGGTAACGGATTCTACGCGAAGGAAATGGCGGCGTATATTATGCAAGCTCTTCGAAGCACGTAACGTAACCAAAGGCATCCCAAGCAATTAACAAAGCGAGTGAACCATCTACGCCATAGCCTAATTGGTACCGACGCAAAGGAGAAGTACGTTTGAACGGGCAATGCAAAGTGGATTATGATGTCTCGGCTTTTGTTGCGTCATATGCAGCAGAAGACCTGATGATTTTTATGACCCGTAATCGTTCCGGTGGGAATTTTTCAGCCAAGAAAGGTGAATATTATATAGAAATTTATACAAACCTGTAGCGTCTGCAGTTGTCGTCCGCAGAATGAAATAATTTTAAAAATGCAGTGGTGTTTAGGTTCTTGGTTTTAAGAATACTATCTTTCGTATGATTTTGACATCATCTATTTGTAGTATTATTCCTTCTCCTTCCAATTTCTGACAAAAATAATGAAACAAAAGAATAGAAACTTTATTCCAATCATCTAAACCGTAACGTGAACAACTGAATTGATGCTGTAAATCTCCTATATAAAATATATGTATAAAGGCTTATATCAAATCCAATTAAGAACTCAACTTAGAAGTTAGATGATAAAATAAACGCAAAGTGAAAGCTAATAAAGGCCCACTTGAGTAAAGCACGCACTTATTATGAGTTGGAGTTAGAATCAATGATCGCATCAACCGGCAGCTAAATCGATTCGTTACACAAACAGAGCCCACTCCTTTACGAGAGTGCTCACGTTTTACGGTAGCTTGATGTATCACAATGCGAAATTAACGAGGTATTGTTCTTATATTGCTACGATATACGACCACGGTAGGAATTTCAATTCATAATAATGCCAAAATAGAGAGGTTTTGTTCGTGGATTGTAGCAATATAGTTTTCGTTGGATTTGTGTCTCTGTCTTTTGATTACGCCCCTCGTATTTGTATCATGCATGACTCCTAAATTGGGTTACAATTTTTTGGTAAAACATTGTTAAAAAAATAATAGTTAAAAAATTCTAAAAAACACGCTTTTTATAGAAACCCAAACTAAAAAATAGAAAATAAGTTTTAATAAATTTAAATTAAGAATAGTGTTAAAAATTTCATTAACTATAAATTAATAATAGTGTAAATAAAAAAAAAATATTTTATTTTAAAAAAGCGTGGGGTGCATGGTGTCAATATAGTTATAAATATTTTATTGACAGATATGGGTAGAGTGATTATCATTTTGATAATATCTTAAAAAGCACCCCACGCTTTTTATAAAATAAAATAATTTTTTTTTATTTACTCTATTATTAATTTATAGTAAATGAAATTTTTAACACTATTCTTAATTTAAATTTATTAAAATTTATTTTCTATTTTTTAGTTTGGGTTTCTATAAAAAGCGTGTTTTTTAGTTTTTTTTAACTATTATTTATTTTTGACTTTTTAGTTTGGTTTATTTATAAAAGCGTTAATTAAATTAAATTTTCAGTAAGTAATTTATTTATTTTTTTTGGAACTTACGCATCAGCCTATTTTGGTCTAGACACGTGGGATTATTGAATCCCACGTATTTTGACTATTTACACTCTCATTACCTCTATAGCGGCTGTGGCCGACTTACAATCTGTACCCGCATTTGCCTGTGCCCCACCCTTAGCACAGTGACCAAGGAAACCACAGAAACCTGGCCAGAGTACAGTCGGCACGGGAGCGAGCCTTGGAAGTCGCAGAAAAACTGCGACTGCCAGGGCTCGAACCCACGCCTGAGCGACTGTTGTACGGGCAGTTTAGCACTTAAACCGCTCGGCCACACAGTCGCTAGTAATTTATTTATTAGTGAGAATAAAATAATTATTTATAAATATTATAAATACGGGGAATAAGAGTTCAATTTCGGAGAGGGAGCCTGAGAAACGGCTACCAGAACCAAAGAAGGCCGCAGGCGCGCAGATTACACACGGAGAGTTACATACTGACATACTGACATACTGACATACTGACATACAAGTGAAGCTAATAAAAAGCGTGTAAAAAGTTCTTTATTCACCTTAGAAATAAGATAAGTTTGATGTTAATCACTTTTTTAACACTCTACAATAAAAAGGTAATATAAAATAAGTACTTATTGAGTTGAAGACAGATTAGAGTTAGTTAGTTAATTAATGATCTCATCAACCGACACCTAAATCGATTTGTTATCACGTATGTTTTAAGTAATAACTTCTTAACCTTTCTCTTTCTCTCACACACGTCAGTAATAGGCAGGCTCTTCTCTCATTCTAACCTATAACCCTAGTCGTTTTACGTTATCACTTCAGTTGGGCGTCCCGAGACGCACGCGTTTTTTGAATTACGTTTTTTGATCCTAGATAGATTTAAATTTTATTCTTATTTAAAAAATTATCATTTCCACTTCCACTTTAGAAGTAGGTTAAGGTTAAGGGGTTACCTTTCTCGAAACTATCATCTTACCATTGTACCATACCATTGAACTTATCATTGTTATCATCCTTTTAACGGCCCACGATATGACCAGGCCGGAAATTAAAAAAAGTACCTCATTATAAATCTGTGTTAGTTGAAGGTAGAAATTAGAATCAATGATTGCATCAACCAGTAGGTAGATTATACACAAACAGTGATTAGAACGGATGTTTCAGTTCTCAATAATGTCAAATTAGCGAGGTATTGTCGTGGATTGCAGGTACATAATTTGTGGTTGAATTTGTGTTGCTTTTGTCTCTATTTAGTCCATCTAAATATCCTTATATTTACTGTATATTCCAGTTATTTATGTTTATGCTATGAAACTAAATTAGTCGGATTTTGTGCGTATAATTAAGGTCAGTAACTCATTTAAGTACACAAGTAAATAAATTACGCCTCTCGTATCAACATTCTACACAAGTAATCTCACAAATGGGTTAGACAATTTATATGACGGCGCACCCGGAGCGCCATCTAGTATCTAGCCTTCAACTTGGTTTTAGTACCAAAAACGTAGCACCGAGCGCTAGTGAGGTGGCTGTGGGTGACTTTTGGAAGAACAAAGTCAGTCGTCCGGTAACTGCTCAGGCGCAAACACGTCGGTAGATTCGGATACGCGCACAACTACGTGCTCGGTGAAACGTGGCTAGGTTATCTTAAATTGTGATTTAAGTGTAAACTATAATTAAGTGATGTGTTTAAACAAAATACAATTATACTTAGTGATTGTGAAATAAGGTGTTTAATTAACTTCTTTGGCCTATAACCTCACGCCCTCCTTTGCATACTCCTGCTGCTGAGGCTTCAGTGCCTTTATCAGAAGTGGGATCGAATGGGCCTACTTTGATGGAAGATATTCACATTGAATCACCGCAAAAATCGGTGGGACAACCAGGGACGTCAAAAGAAAATCCACCCGAGAACCTGTGGAGCGGAATGGAAGCGTTTTTGACGAAGCTACTGTCGGTGAACACTGCCGCGGTTCAAAGTGCGGCCGTTACATCCGCGGCGAGTGCAGTTAACTCTAATACTCAACTTATTAATTTTGATCCGGATGATCCTGAAACGGACATAGAAGGTTGGTGCTGATTGACCGAAATAATTGTAAATAGTCGAAAGTTAGAAGGCCCTGATTTGTTACTAGCTCTAACGCGGGCACTAAAAGGCCGCGCAGCGTCGTGTTTAACTAGAGTGAATACTACGGAGATAAAGTGGCCTGCTGTAAAAGAATTGCTAACTGCCAGATTTTGTAAACCAAAGCTCATGCAAGATTATTTTGATGAAATCATAAAATTTCAAATAAGCAACAAAGAAACTGCTTCGGAGGCCGCTATACGTCTTTGGAATCTAATTGAGCGTATACCTAAAGTCGATATGACAGAAGAGGTTATCACGGGTTTTGCTATCTCAATTCTTTGTCAAAGAGACGCCCTGATACGCCGTGAACTTAACTCCAACGTGATCACAACACGTGCCCAACTTTGCCGTGTACTTGGAGGAATATCCCTGAAGAGGAAACTAGACGAAAGCGAAAGTAATGATAATATGGATACTAAACGATTACGAACTGGATCATTCGCTGGATCTTGTCACTTCTGTGGAAACCGAGGACATAAAAACGAAGACTGTCGCAAGCGCCGTGAGAACTCTATAGCTAGATCGAAGCCACTCGAAAAGGAGAAGGTTTGCTTCACGTGTGGGAAACCGGGCCACCTCAGCACTACTTGCCCAGATAGAAGCCGTCCGAGTGGAGCAGAGCAGTCATCGAGGAAAGAGGTTCATTTCTGCGAATGTAAACTGCCGCGGGGTACACTATCCACATCATCGGGTGAGACTATTCCATTTCTTTTTGACAGCGGTTCAGCGTGCGCAGTAAAATCTTTCAAAAAGGCCGTTTCTCTATTTAAAGCTCCTAAGAGAATAATAGCAGATCAGGTTAGGTGTTACATCAGCGCAGACTTTAAGGATTTTTTTTTGTAAAGAACGTCATATTGAATTTCATTTAACTGCTACGGGTTCTGCAAGAGCTAATGGACAAGTTGAAAGAGTTATGCGGACTATTAAGACTCTTTTAACTATCATCGAAAATGACAGTAGTAAAGTATGGCGTGATGAGCTGGGTAACGTACAATTAGCATTAAACAGCACGCGATCATGGGTTACTGGATACACACCTACCGAGCTTATGTTTGGCATACGAGCACAATCTCTCGGTTTGTCTAAAATTTCTCTAACTATTGATGAATCTACTCGCGCTAATTTAGATTCTATAAGGTCAGACGCTTCGTTGAATATAGATAAAAACGCGGAAGTAGATAAAGCTCGTTTTGATCAAGGTAAAGCCGAAGTTAAACGGTATTCGAAGGGTGATTACGTTTTCTTAAAATGTAGGGAGCGTAATCAAACAAAGCTGTCCCCTAAATTTAAGGGCCCGTTTATAGTCGTTAATGTCCTGGATCATGATCGTTACGAGTTAAAAAAAGTGTTAGTAGGTCGAATCGACTTTATAAGTACTCTCATGAAAGCTTGCGTGCAGTACCCAGGGGATATGAGGGTCTCGTTGAGATGAGCACTAACTTGATGACTGACGAGGAGGCCGAGACGGTGGATGACAGAGATGGAGTAGCACGGGAAATTCCGATTGATGATGATAGTGATACACTCTCTGTCTCAAGTGAAAGTACCATATCTGCTGACTCTGATACTCTGACCGCTTCGTCAGTTAGTCAAGATCACGTTTTTATCGAACATGTGACCGAAATACATGATGGTAAGTAGTTAAAACAACGTCATAGGTAATTACAGTTGGCTGGGCCAGTTGAAGGGGCCTAGAACGCCCGAGCTGCGCCTAATTGGGTTTTATCAGAGCATGGCTGGTCGAAAGGGCCTCGGATGCCCGGTCCACGTCATTGGTCTTCGTATCTGGTTCGAAGGGGCCTCGTATGCCCGGTCCAGTTTACTTTGAGTTTAAATCTGGTTCGAAGGGGCCTCGTATGCCCGGTCCAGTTTACTTTGAGTTTAAATCTGGTTCGAAGGGGCCTCGTATGCCCGGTCCAGTTTACTTTGAGTTTAAATCTGGTTCGAAGGGGCCTCGTATGCCCGGTCCAGTTTACTTTGAGTTTAAATCTGGTTCGAAGGGGCCTAGTATGCCCGGTCCAGATCAGGTTGTGTCACAGCTGGTTCGAAAGGGCTTTGTACGCCCGGTCCACGCTGTTAGAGTTTATAGCTGTACGCTGCAAACCTCCCAATGGTTGAAGGGGGGTTATGCAAAGATGATATTGGGCACTGTACTAGTTGTCAGGAATGGACGAGCTTACGAGAAGTTGATTGTTACAGGTCCCACCGATGAAAACGCCTAACGCACGAGGTCGTGCGAGAGTCAGGGGTGGCCGTGACGGCGCACCCGGAGCGCCATCTAGTATCTAGCCTTCAACTTGGTTTTAGTACCAAAAACGTAGCACCGAGCGCTAGTGAGGTGGCTGTGGGTGACTTTTGGAAGAACAAAGTCAGTCGTCCGGTAACTGCTCAGGCGCAAACACGTCGGTAGATTCGGATACGCGCACAACTACGTGCTCGGTGAAACGTGGCTAGGTTATCTTAAATTGTGATTTAAGTGTAAACTATAATTAAGTGATGTGTTTAAACAAAATACAATTATACTTAGTGATTGTGAAATAAGGTGTTTAATTAACTTCTTTGGCCTATAACCTCACGCCCTCCTTTGCATACTCCTGCTGCTGAGGCTTCAGTGCCTTTATATATAACATTTTGTACACGAAATAAAATAAAAGCATGTTAAAACTTTGTATTATCATTTAAAATTCTAGGATCAACATAGTAAAAAACCGGCCAAGTGCGAGTCGGACTCGCGCACCGAGGGTTCTGTAAATTTTAAGGTTTTCGGAATTATTCTTAAAATTTGCTTCATGCGAAATTTCAAGATTCTAGGACTAGCTGCGAGTAGTACAGCGTTAAATATGGCTCATGCTGTATCTTTTGACTGTGTTGACAAAGACGTTTTATTTTGTTATAGCTTAAACGTATTATAGAGCCAAGTATTTGATATACAGATATAATACCTTTACACGTTCATAAGAAAAGGGGGTAAGTGTAAATTATTAAAAATATTTTTATTACATGATGTAACTAAAAATTTACAGTTTTCGTAATTTTCCCATTATCTGTGCTATATTACGTTGCTTCGTACCAAATTTCAAGATTCTAAGTTTACGGGAACTACCCATTAGGTTTTGGTTTAGTTCCGTCTAGTTGTGAGTTAAATATGCGGCTTATATTGCTATATCCTTTGACTGTGTTAACATAGAAGTTTTATTTTGTTAGAGCTTAAAGGTATTATAGAGCCAAGTATTTGATATGAATTTCAATTTAATACCGTTACGCGTTTATGAGAAAAGAGAGTAAGCTTAATATTATTAAAAGCATTATTATTATACGATGTAACTAAAAATTTACAGTTTTCGTAATTTTCCCATTATTTATACTATATAACGTTACTTCGCACCCAATTCCAAGATCCTAAGCTTTCGGGAACTACCCGTTAGGCTTTGATTTACTTGACCATGTCGAAAATTGGGGAAATTTTTGGTATAAACGGCTGTATCTTTTGATTGATTCACGACTCTAAGGGACAGCAGATTTAAGTATTTGATATAAATTTCAGCTTAACACTTCCACGCGTTTCTGAGAAAAAGGGTCTTGAAAGATAGACGGACAGCGAAGTGATCCTATAAGGGTTCCGTTTTTTCCTTTTAAGGTACGGAACCCTAAAAACGTATGGTTACTTCAGACATCGACAGAGGCATCGGTAAAGACGCCTCTTTCGATGTGTGGAGGTGGGTATTTCACACCTTTTCTTGCGTCCGCTGTGACACTTCATCTCAGGACCACTGGATCCAATACTACTGGTCCGATATGGTAGCTATCGCATCAACTAAAAGCTAAATCGATTCGTTACACAACCAGAGCTCACTTCTTTGCGAGAGTGCTCACGTTTTACGGTACGGTAGCTTGATGTAAAACAATGCGAAATTAAAGAGGTATTGTTCTTGTATCACAGCGATATACAAGTAGTAGGTAGTCTATGTATTGTTTGTCTTTTGATTGCGCCCTTTGTAATCATCGGACGTATGTACTCGTATGATATTTACATACATTTAAATGAATGAATTATAGATTGGCGTATTCTTTATTTTCTAAAATACCGTTTTTTCATATAAGATTAACTTTCGTGTAAGATGTCAAGAAAATAACTTGCCACTCTTACGCGATGTAAACCCACGCCACAATTAAGCACGGTCGAATTAAATAATTACTTTTGAGAATCTGTTTAGAACTCCACGGTCATGTTCAAGAAAATATGATAACTACATTAGTGAATGTGTTCTGGAATTTCCACTATCTTGTTCCTGCTTCGCCCTTCTACCACACAACAAAACGCCGTGAACAGTGGCATACCTACATTATACAAGGCGAGGCTAAACGTTTCGCTTCAATGTTCTAATCCGAACAGCCAAAGTGTGAAATACCCTTCCGGCGTCAGTTTCCTGCCGCCTACAATTTAAACACCTTCAAGGCAAGAGTGAATATGTGTTTTCTAGGCAAACGCGTCCCATCTCAAACCTCATTAAAGTTCGTCAGGCATGAATGTAATCAAACGCAAACCTATTTACCATAAAAAATATTTAATAATAAAATAAATGTATTAAGGGACTATACACACATGAGACATGACTGCCTCGTTGGTCTAGTGGTTAGCCTATGTGACTTAGATCCAGAGGTCCTGGGTTCTAATTCTGGTTCGGGTCTCGGAATCATTCTGAGTTTTTTATTATTCTATGAAATTTACAGTACCTACTTTCTAAGGCCGGAGTCAGGAAATTGGTGGCATTACAACCCCGTGCCTTGGTGAGGACGTTAACACTATTTATATCATCAACATCCGATAGTGCTCGTTAATAAATATAACATTATCACCCTAAGCTCGCCAATCCGCATTAGAGCAGTGTGGTGGGTCTACGCTCCGTATCCCCTCTCCTATAAGGAGGGAGGCCTGGCCCTGTAGTAGGCCGTTTTAATGATGACACAAACATGTTAGTCCAAAATTAGCATAGCTTGTGTTATGGGTACTGGGAAACTCATTAAAAAACTAGTAGATAGGTATGCTATATAAACATGCATAATCATAATTTCCTAGAAGTATGTTCATCAAACAAATTTATTCCAAAAAAATTTCAAGTTCTTGGAATAGAACCCCCGTCCTTGAATACAGTAGGCTGGCTGACTATCCACTGCACCAATCGGCCATCATAAATAAAGCTATCCCAAAAACCGACTCGAAATCAGACGAAACAATGGACATTAATTTATGTATGTTTATGTTCTCCTAGGTACAACTAGAACACAAACACTTTCAAAGTTCAATTCAAGAGATTTTCCAAAGTCACGAAACGTAATGTTCCTCAGTAGATAGAAAGGATCGGAGTGTAAGCCTGCAGAGCTCATCGTTGATATTTCAGTCACGTATTTATAGAGCCAGCCGTGACTCGACGTCGACCTTGACGGAGACTGGGGGTGTCATCCCACCAAGGATGCTAGTGGATATCCTATTCTATAAATGTATAAACCTATGCATATAACACTACTTACTTTCTGCAAAATAACGAAAAATTTAAATCGAGATAAAAAAAAGCAATAAAAACACGTTATACAATCTTTTAAGACCAAACTCAACCGAGTTGCGTTAAATATAATACTGAAATATTACCTTCGAGACCCTTTCTTAGTGCCGGTGACAAATTGAACTCTGTAATAAGGAATCTTTCTAACCAAATTTGCGTTATTTACTCTAAGTATTACGGAACGTTAATGTCAGTGTGTGATTGACTATTTTGACAATGACATACACTGTCAAAATAGACAAGCCAAGATAGCGGAAACTGCGTAATTATCTCGAGTCATTTTATCCCAAAACGTCTGAACCAATTTTGATGAGCACGTAAGTTTTACACTTATGAAAGACATAAGAGTGATATGTACCTACTATATGACACAATGTCATTGGAGAATACTGATTTCTATTATATCCGTTTGGCAACCGCTGTACATCGGCTTTAATACTGACGCTTTTTTTCAAGAATCAACATACTGCTTTTATCTAGAGTAATACGAAAGTAAACAAAAAGTGGGCAATTCTGACAATATTACATTCATGCGGCTCAAATTGGTAAAATGTTAGTGCTAATCTCCTGATATATAAAAGGAAGATCAGATTTAACGAAAAAACAGAATTATATGCGGACGAAATCTACTAAATATCATATTATTTATTTATCTTTCCGTTTCATCAAACACACACTTAAGTAAGCAGTTATCACAAAGCTAGTTAGGTTCAATCTGAGCTAACTTGTAGTGGATAAAAAAGGAAAAAAAACAAATAAAAATCCATGAATGGTTACGAGAGACAGTTATGAAAGTGGCCAAATTTTTCTTAGTTAATGACCACGTACGAAAATGAAAATAAAAATCTTCTTTCGTAGCTGCTTACGAAACTTGGTTACAAAAACGGCAAATTTTTCCATGTTCGTAACTGGTTACGAAAGTGGATTGAACCGCTATTTAGATACTGATGTGAAATGATAGTTCCCAAGCTAAGCATTGATTTTTTTATTTGGGTCGATAGTGATAAATTAGACAGAATATTGAAAAATTAGACAGAATAATGATAAATTAGACAGAATAATGATAAGTTAGACAGAATAATGATAAGTTAGACAGAATAATGATAAATTAGACAAGCTTGACCTTTTTTAAAGCGCAGGTAATGAAAGGTTTTTTGGAATAAAAAAAACCGTTGCATCATCTGAATGATGATTATTATTAATCAATCCGGAATTAGACAGAACTTGATGTTGAAATCATAATAAACTTGTGTATTCTTCAACAGGTCTCAAAATGTCGAACATTTCATTAATCATTCTCGTAGCTTGAACAACTCTCCTGAAACGTTATCGACCTAGATCTTTACAGAGGATTTACGAGGTTGAGATACAGTACATTTTGTAAGCAAAACTGTTTATGGAATTGATAATTACATAAAAAGGTTAAATTTTAACTTTAAAAAGATTTATTTTATTTGACTAATTATAATGCAAAAATACCATATATTTTTAAGTTTCTGAAGAATAAAGCTTATGGTTCACTTCTGTAAGTTAGAAAGACTTATTTTTGAAATATAATATTTAAAAGATTTAAATTTAAAAGATAAGTTAATAATTATAAAGCTATTCAAGTTTTAGTACAGACTATTATTTTAAATACCAATTTTTAAAACACTTGATTTTTCGCCTAATTGTTTTATTTTCTAACTTCACCAAATTGATTACGTTAAATATTATTTTAATTATTATATTGTTACATAATATAAATTGAGTATAAAAAGTTATTAGAAATCATAAAATAATAAATAGGTATATAAGGGTGTGGTCGGCATAGTCGATATGTTTAAAAGAATTCGCCGACCAACCTGTGGAGTTAGAACGGGCGGCTTGCGGGCGAACGCTACCTGTTACACCGAGCACGTAAACGCGAATATTCGATATACGGATACAGTATACAGTAAATATTATTAATATTTATATTAAATAAACTATTATACTTACCCTTCGCATAACACGCAATGAAAACGATGACGCCTTCATGTTTATTTTTCTAGCGGCACAAACACTTAAAAAAAGTACTCCTTCTACGGTCACTTAAGTTTTTACAAATATATTTTTTTACATTAAATAATGACAAATATATTTAATAAAATATGGAAGCAGACACTCAGTTAAGGACGTATATATTAGAATTTAATTTTTTTTTACTAAAAATATTTTTTTCTACGCCTTTTAAAATAATATAAAGCGTACAAAATATATGTTTTTTTTATTAAATTTTATGTAAAATATTTTGTTAACTGAAATGATGCGAGCGACGCTCGGGACGGTTTGTTCGCGACTGATTACTTACCCTGTAGAAGAGGGGTGAAAAGGACACACGACTTGTCTGTAAGCTTAACATATTATGTCCATTTTCTAACGATGAAAAATGAACCCTATTACTTTACATTTGCGGTTCGTTTTGCCTGGTGTGAAAATTGAAATATTTGAAGGATACGTATCTCGGTCCCGTTTTCGCTTTCAGCTGGTTGGATGGTACGTAGATACAGGATGAATTGAATTTATACGCGTACCACAGAGCATTTCCGAACAACCGTTTCCACGATAGTGTGCGACAAATTGACATACATCGACGTTTCAGTATAACATTTCAAAAGCTTGATATAAAGGAAATGCAATGGAAGTGAAATTATTGTTTCCATGGTAGGAAGATTTTGTATAAAAACGCATTTCCTGAGAATTGCTATCATTAAGAACATCAAAGAAATAGGTTTCCGTGTTGTAGCTCGTTTAAACCACTGATAATGTCCTTTGTGTCCTTTGTATGTAATGCTTGCAATTTTCAGTAAAATGTAAAACTACACTGTTTTAAAGTGAGTTTACTCAAACGGCCCACAACAGAGCTCTACTTGTGAGAGAGCTTAGACCTACCAATCTGCTTCAATGCGGGTTAGCGGGCTTAAGGTGATTATCGATGAATCTTGTAACGATCACTATTAGTTGTTAATGACGCTGTCTGAGATTGACGGTTTGTGCTCTCTGAGGCACGGATGTGCAGAGCTTCCATTTTCTTAATTTAGCGAAAATATAACCCAACTCAGGACTCGAATCCGAAACTACATGAGCCGAAGCCACATGGGCTAAACACTGCACTAACGATGAAATTGTAACTAAGTACCCACACAATTGAAAGTTTAGACCTCAATCCAATTAAATGAAATACAACTATCGTTCGGACATGGTTCGGAGTCAATACTTATCATAATAATCAGGCCATTGTTAACGGTCTACTGCATTGATGGTTTCGTACCTACCCTCAGGATCAGTAGGATCTGTCTATGTCTACGAAGTAAGGCTATAAAGTATTATATTTTTCATATTATTTCGAAGAAGTTTTTGAAGCAGTCTGTAGTTCTGATTTGTAGAGTTCACCCACAGAAAATAATCATAATATAATATAATTCTAATCTTTACAAACAAAACTACAAGGTTGCAAGTTAATGTAGTTTTTTTATAATGTGATACGGTAGCGCTTAGCTGCAAACACGTTTGGTGGTAAGTGATGATGCAGCCTACAGTGGTACGCGCTTGCCTAGATCTCTATTCACTCTCGACTTTTTCATTCATATAGGTATGTACTAGATATTGGTCATATTTAAAAAAATATGGCCTATCTTCTGTCTTAACGTCTTGGTGGAACGTCTCATCTCTATATTTTTTTTATAAATTTTTAACAAAGTAAAGTTTTAGCTGTAATCAGAACTACGCAAATTTGTCACCTAGGAGTGTAAAATTATCCAGAATAATATATACTATAATTTAATTACTATTGCTATCTATTTTAACATATACGACATATACACCAACAATTTAACATAATATTCTTTGTCTTCACAAACAGGTTTATTGTAAATAGATAATATTATGGTACATAAAAGGCACTTTTTTTAATATCAGACCAGTGGATTTACGAAACTCATCTTCACTTGTTGTTTACAGCACTTTCACAAAGGTCCAACTCGACCAGCTCTCCTTACTGTATATTTCAGACTAGCCAACTAAAACTGCCCATCTCTCTGCTGTTCATCGAGTCAAGATGGCGTCGAGACTCCACACCAGAGCTTTGCCGCCCTTGTCTGTCATTGGTCACAATACTATATCACATCCTATTGGAGGTACATATCAATACACTAACTTTAAAAATGATTAGTTGAGATATTACGCAACATTTACATGTTTTAAATCAAATTTAATTTATGTAATTGAATTTAACTTTTTGTTAAAGTTTTAAGTAAGCACCTATCTCATATATCTCATTAAATGATCAACAATTAGTTCTATTTTGATTACTTCCATAAACAAACTCGTGACATACCATAAACAATTACTTCCACAGACAGTAACATTTCCATAAACAATAATAGTTCCAAAGGCAATAACGATCAATAGAAGATATCTATCGCAATATTACAAGAATCTATTAGTAAGTCTGTAGTCTAAGACCAATTCTTCCGACATATTTATTACACAGGCGAATTGTTACTCTTTCACACAAAAACTACTGAATGGATTTTGATAAAATAAACTATACATATCAGAATGACATATAGGCTACATTTTATCTTGAAATTCCCACGGAAAAGAGAAATACGCGGGTCCAATCGCGGGCATCCTCAAGTTTTTAAAAAAAATTAATTTTTTAAAAAAATATGGTTACTATTAAAAAAACGAAACAGAAAGTCCTCAACATTGTAGTACTCTTTCATCTGATACAAGTTTCAAAATTCTATCCAAGTATCATGTAAAATTCTGTCACACAAATGCTTTTATAAATTCGTCTGGAATCTTCGGTTCATTTAACTTTCTGTTTGAAGTCGACTAGTTTCCTTTACAAATAAGGAATCTAATAAAGATCGAAAGGTTACCAGGAAAGTTTTAAATTAAGAGTGTTGTTCAATTCTAGTTTCAAGTAGATAATAATTAATCTAAGTAATTTTATACTGTTTGTCCCAACAATGAAGTTAACATACCAGAGAGAACTTTATAGTATTTTGACATCAACAGTTGAGATTTTTTATAAAATTATTTCGCATAAATGCCTTTGATTTAGTGTCTTTGGAAATATGATGAGGTTTCAAGGTCACGGTGGAACGTCATAGACTTAATTTTTTTATCTTTACCAGTTTATTCCCGTAGCATTTATCATGATGCATTTGTTATGTAACAACACAGGTGTACCTATTTCTTAAATCATCCAAATGTAATGCGTGTTTCTTTTTTCCGAAAAGACTCTCTTATTATTAACAATTCGATGGCCTGCGTGGCCCAACGGTATGTTCGGTTCTAGGTTCTATTCCTGGCTGGACCGATTAAGATTTTCTAAATTGTTTCAGTTCTGACTAGTGGGAAGCTTCGTTGTTTTTATATATAAGTTATCCGCTGCCGTCTTAGATTGCATCATCACTTAGACATAAGTTAGATTAAGAGAGGAATGTGCAGTGCTCAGAAAAGCCGACAAGAGCTTACGAGTACTAAGCTGTATATATAAAGATTGTATGTGTTATGATAAATAAATAAATAAATAAATAAATAAATATAACAAGCTATTTGAATATCGCTACTAGTTCAACAAGGTCACAATTTAATAAATAGATAGTGACAGCAATTTCAGGCTAATTCCTCAAAGCGACGTAATGTCTCTCCTGGGTGACCACGTTGCACGTAACTCACAAACTAAATACAGGAGGATTTCTAACAATAAATAAAATGTTAAAGGTTAATTTAATAAATATGCTTACTGAAATCTGTACTGACTCCCTCAAAATTCATTCAAAATTAGTTTTTATACAAGTATACAGTTTTATAAAAACAAACAAAATCTGCAGAATCGGGATCGAATATTATCTGCTTTATTAATTAGAAATAATTTATGAATAATTTATTTTATTCTTTATTCATTTTTAATTAGTATATTATGTTTTTTATTTTATATATTAAATATTTTTTATATTAAACTTTGACTTATTGACGGATCTTCTTAAATCTATACAGTCGATTTACTTCAAATTTAGCGTAGTACTTAATTCATTTCGCAATTTAAGCGCTTACTAAGAAAGGATTTCTAGATACACCCAAGAAAACGTGAAGTTGCGGTGGCTCGTGATTTTGTCCTCTAAAAATTATTGTATTGCAAACTTCCAATGGCACTAAAAATATAAAATTGTACATAAGCATTTTTTTAGAATAAAGATTAGGTATAGCAATCCTCGATACGTAAAATAATAGTAATTAGTAATACATACGTAATGTTATAATAATAGTACAGACGTTACAGAGGAACTATCCTAACAATTAGCAAAATAACATTGTTTTGTTATTTCTTTAAATGCAGCGTTTCGATGAAAATTCCCAGGTAATTTGTTTTTCCAACACTTCTAACAACTACCGTAATATTTTAGAACACAAAAACATACACTACGTAGGATGATTTATCAAAAAAGTCGTAAACAACTTTATTGGAATAAAAAAATAACTCAATATTATTGACACAGTCATTACGTGCTATGAAAAAAGTAATATGCACCTTATCCTTAGTAATAGTTACATTATTTTCTTTTGCTCAAAAGGTTTACTGTTATCTATTAGATGATATTAAAAAATAGTATGAAACGGCGCATATAGGGCTTTTAGAACTCTCTTTTCTCTATTATATTGCACTGTATTATAAATCTACTATTTCCGACTTGTTCTGTAAAATGCAGTTCAGTACTTTTAATTACGCACGCCAACAACTTCCAACACCGCAATAACATAGGACTGAAAAGGATTTTTCTTTTCTTTTTTAAATTTTAATAACAGAACTAGCGCGAACAGTAAAGATCTAAATTAAATAAGGCCTCACACAAGTAGTTGTGCTAAATGAATTTGTATAAAATTAACTTGAAATTTTCTAACATAACTGTTTTTATATTTCCTACATCTCCATCTCATTATAAGAATATGCCACTTAAAAAAAATGCGAGATGACGTTAATTATGTTGAATGTTTTTTTAGAAAGAACGCTACTTTTCTTTCTTTTATGTCATGTTTTATGAAAAGTATTTTTTAATATTATTTTATGTATTCTGGCAGATAGATGTGTGTGTGTAAAGATAATATTTTTATTCTGTCTCATTTATGGTACATGAGTACCGATTCGATGAAATGAAATAGCGATGGAAAGACTGCGACTAATTGCTCAAGTCTTAACAGCTTCGGATTATGAGGTCCTTAATTCAACCTCTGAGTCCGGCATTTTTATATTGGAAATTGACAATTGTAGTCCATTATTGAGAACTCCTTGATGTTGCTCATTATCACTAACTTATTACCAGCCTTAAACTCCCTAAGCCTTAGCTTTAACTCTCGTTCTACAAGTTCAGAAGCCTTGCAGCAGCAGTTCTTTAAAATAGCCATATTTTTTGAACAGATGGAAACGTTGTTCAACCTACTGAATTTTTATACCTATCTTTTATCTTTCATATTCACGTGAAAGTCAATTAGTCTATTTCAAAAGCGTTCTATTTCGTTTTAACAAAAATAAAAGCTTTTCAAAGCCAATACACATCCAATCCTAAAACGATTCAAATTAAAATGCATGCATGTTTCGACACTGAATAAATATTATGGATACAGTCATAGTTTATGAAACTTTTTATTGAGTCAATATATCTGACATTTTACTAGTAAGCTTTTGTATAAGCTTTTATCGCTTTAAATATATTGCGTTAAACGAGAATTTATAGTGATAGCGCCTGCTGACCAGACCTTGGTCATTTAACTAGATCTAACGAGCTGCTGCAAGATTTGATATTATATCCACGATAATAAAAAAATAAAGCTATACGGTTAGACGTAGAAAGGCGGTTCTTTGAAATCAGCTCTCTCTCAAAGTCACTTTGTTCCTTATTGTCCGCTGTACTTACCTATAGTAGGATAATCCGACGACAAACTTTGAACTTCAATGAAATGACAAAGATCTGGCCATTACTGGCTCTCGCTCTATTTGATTTTTTTAAGATTGACAAACAGAGCCGCCGATTTCCAATTACAATCTGGTAGTAAGATTTATTTGAAATAAAAATAAATATTATTAAAAACTTATTTGCTTTAAATGAAAAACGAATCCTGGGCGTATTAATTACCGGAACTAGATCACAACAACGATGACAAGTATGATATAATAAGGAATTTTTCTAACCAAATTTGCTTTATTTACTCTGAGTAATACGAAACGTCAATGTCAGTATGTGTTTGACTATTTTGACAATGACATAAACTGTCAAATGAACAACCGCCAACTGCGTCATTAAAATGTGAAAGAAACAAAGAAAAAGTCCGGACAAAAATTAGTAAAACTTGTGAGATTTATGATTTTTTACCAATTCTGAATTACCTAAATATATTATTACATTCCCATACGAATTCAAAGACTCATTATAATTAAGTTCTTAAACATCCTTTGTAACATTCTATGTAGAGTTTAATTATGTTTTTAGTAATAAACTAAACCTTCGTAATATAGTAACGTGGGAGAGACATTAAGGTGCGTTCTGTTAGGTGGACTTCTAATTAAAATGTCATCAAACGATCGTTTGCCTCGCTGACCCACTGATTAGTTTATGCGCATTTGGACCAAGCAAGTTCGAGTCCTGGGTCCAGCCTTAAAATAATTATAGGGCTGTAATTTCCTTTTCAGAAACATACTTTCAGCTCATAAATGGCAAAAGACTGAGCATTAAAAGATCTAAATGGCACAACAGAGTGTCGGTGTATTTTTCCGACATTTAAAGACAAACCTTTCATTACAAGCTTTTATTAAGGATCATCTGACCCTGTGTCTGTGATTAAATCTTGCAAGTTTGACTCCGGTTTCCGATTGAGCTGAAATTTAACATTCATAAGACGATGCAATATTATGGAGTTGATCTGATGCTGTAGTAGGAAGGCAGCTATAGGTACTCCGCATCATACGACGACCCCATTGAGTTTTATTCGTCTTGATGATTGATGATAGCTTGTTTTAAATATTAGTGTGATGTCTAAACATAAAAACTGATAGAAGTGTATGGGGTATATGCAGTGAATGATAGATACGTACATATCGACGATATAAAAGATATCTCGAGATAATGATCACGTTACTATATTGGTATTGTTAACGAGCACACGTGAAGCGCTCGTTAATAATACGTATGGCTTACAAAATTATCAAATTATACACAAACTTATCATTAATCTTTTATTCGCTTTATATACTTGTTCATCAACAGCGACACTTCAAACGGAAATATGTTATTAAATTAAAATTCATTTATTTTATTTTTTTTTATTTTTTTATTTAAACATCTTTATTGCAAAAAAAAATTATAGAAACAATGGTACAATACAAAATTAAACGCAAAAGGCGACCTTATCACTAGAAGTGATCTCTTCCAGGTAACCTAGATAAACGGACCTTTACACTTGAGAGACGGGGAATCGCAATAAAAACAAGATAATTAATGTACACTCGAAAAGGTACACTAATAGATGATAATTATTTGTACAAATAAAAATACAAATACATACATGTATAAATATGATATATAATATATAACACTAATAAATACATACAAAAATAAATATATACATAAACATATATATATATATATATATATATATATATATATATATATATATACACAATATAAATATATATTTGTACACGAAATAAATAAATTACAATAATAGATAGTGCTGTCTAACTCTGATTTTATGTAGGCTTACTTTAAAAGGATTTTTGAATTGTCAATTTTAAATACAATATGTAGCCACTCTATCACCAGTTTGGAAACCAAGTTATACAGCGAATAGCCAGCAAACAAAAAAAACTCAACAGCTCTTTTCAAAAAAGTTTACAAAATTAGTTATTATTATTAATATAAAAGAAAACAAAAATGCATAGATTTTCTGATACACATTTACTACTGAGCTTCGTTAAGTTCCAAATTCTTTACTTATCACGCTAACGAATATTTGCATATTCATTCGTTCAAATAGGAGTTACTCAGATGAAAAAAAATTTAAGACTTATTCAAAATCAAATTAAGCAGGCGTAATTTACAAACACATTTAAAACGTCATGTTAGGTTATAAATTGTACTGACTCTATAATATTACATAAAGTATACTAATTCTACCTCTTGTGTTATTAAAGGGAAGATGACTCAACATTAATTACTTTATGATAAAGTAGAAGAAAAGACGTGTCCCTTTCTTGCAAAATGAAAATGTGTACTGAGCTACTATAGCATTACAAGCTATGACGTCATAGCAGTGTACAACTGTCTCTGTCTAATTTTTCTATAATTTATTTATTTACCATTTCTCTTTTAAAACTCCAAATATGCTTAAAAATCGCCAATCGCCTGCTGCGGGGTTCGGGGGCCCAAACCACCGGTGGTCAGGGCTCCAGAGTGTGGAATCTCCTCACAATGCGCGATGTCTCGAAAATCACCGCCTTCTGTATCCGACCCTTGATCCAACAACAGAGCGAAAGCTTCTCAAGATGTTTTTCGCTATAAGACCATTAACTGAAACGACTATAGGAACAATAATCGTCGACTCAGCATTTTATTATTATTAAATCCAGTTTTAAAAAATAATATGTAACACCCGTGTTTTGATATCAGTCATCTTTCCTATTCTACTTCTTATGATTCAAATATTAAGATATCCATAACGTGCACTTAGGTAGCGCCTCAGTCTAGGCACTAAACTACGAGTATACGTATGTCTATTGAAACGTAGGGTGCAATAAATCGGAACGTGTTCCCGGATTAGGGCAGGGCGAACCGCACCCTCGCTTCTGATCCGAAAATCACTGGCCTTGAACTACGGTGCGCTTTAGAAATGAAATATCGAGTGGAGATATACTTACTTCGATATACAGGTTTATTACCTTTACATATTACTTAGTGTTGATAGATATCTACTCTGATAAAGATCTATATATCTGTATTTGTATTTGTATATACTCGATAAATATCAACTTTTATGAATAATCCACTACAAGGCCAAATATCCTTATAGAAATGGGGATGACTGGGACCGATAACTTTACTTGGTCATCGGGTTGTTACTGATAATTTCTTACACATAAGAAAACTTAATATTTCATACTCCGACCCAGGGACTGGAACCCGAGATCTTGTGATCCGAAGCCGAACATCTATGGTATGGAAATAGTAAGTAATGAAAATAGGCTAATGATGATGATGATGATAATGATGATGATGATGATGATGATGATGATGGCCAATTACATTTTTGTAACATCATTTGTTATCTTATAAGTTTCCTGACTTGCCGATTCCGGCGTCTACGGAAGCTTTAAAAATGTTGGCATTTACGCTTAAATGTAAGTCAACCATTAATAAAGACTTTATTCAGCAAGAAGTAATAAAATATTATGAGACGTTAGGAGACAGAAATTATTAAGGACTATGTTTTAGGACGCCCTAAAGTAAGCAGTAAATTTGGTGTCTTCTCGTGTTCGCGGAGTTAATGGTCGCACGCCCCTTGAATTTCTGATATGTTTAGGTATAGCCTTGACCTTGTTTGTCGTTTGAAATTTTTAGTGTTTTGTTTACTTACTAGCGACCGCCCGCGACTTGTAAACAAGTCCACGATGAGGAAATCAGTGTATTGCAAGTTCAAGTATTGCAACCTTCCAACAAAACCAAAAATTTAAATTGTGTTTTAGTCACCGTATTTTTTTTAAAATTAAGATAACATGGACGTTTTTATAATATTGAGGAACACCTTGTTGTGTAAGGTACCTCTATCTTAAAGGGATAATGCAGTTAGTTAGTTCAGATCCAAGTGGCTAAAGTTTTTCGTTTTATTTTTGTCGTATCGTACAAGTACTAATTTACACAAAAATTTACATAACAAATAATATATTCAAACTTTCCTTCCAAATCATTCTATCTATAAATCGTTTCGCATATAGCGTTTGACTAACTTACCACTATGTAGGCTAACTGTTTGTTTCTGTCAAAGCTATAAAACCTATAAAATTAAGTAGCGTAAATATTAGAAGATCACGTCGTTATTATACTTTAAGTAAGTATTCCGCCATAAGCAAATATCATTACATCTTAATCTCGGGTAAAGGTCCCTTTCCCCTTTCCCCAAACACACTTGTAGGTGCTAATGCAGATTCCATCTCTCACCGTGTCTCGACCTCTTACTGCAAACGTCGGAGGCTAAAGTATTAAGATTTTCCGAGATAATTTTAGTTTCTTACAAGTTAGCCCTTGACTAGAAACACACCTGATGGTAAATGATGATGCAATCTAAGATGGAAGCAGGCTAACTTGAAAAGAATAGAATGGCATTTCGGTTAATATACGATATCGTATTGGAAAGCTTAATTGCTAAGCGGTTTTTCTTTGTCGGCAGAAGTGAGTGTGAAAGAACCAGCTACAGTTGAAGCGTCCCATCGATCTGATCTAAACCAATTAAGAAAATCTCATCTCATCAATCAAACCCAGGACCTCCGTTTTATAAATCAGCGCACATCTCACTATGCCATGGAGGCCGCTGACTCTCTTGAAACTCTAGTATTTGTCGAAATTCCATTATTTCATTATTTTTATACGTAGTAGTAGCCTCACCGTCCTGCTCTATTGTGAGTTGGCGGACTAATACATGCACATACCTACTCGAGTTATCTGAAATAGAAACACTTAGTATGTTGAGATAATGAGATAAGTTGATAAAACTACTAACTACATGGTACACGGGCTACCCGTTTTCTGTAATAATTGAACTGTTTTCCCGGATAGCTACCCAAGCGTTATATTTCTTAGAAAATCTGAAGGAAAAACTTTGTTGAAAGTTTTTTGGGCAAAAAGCTTTTGCTCTTATAGTAATCAATAAAGATGATCACACATTATCTTATACTGCGTAAACTGAAAAAATCGCTTAATTGACGTTTACAACCGATTTTAAAAAAGAATCTTCAGTAGTCGCTGTACATGTTTATCTAGTTACGTATACGGCAAAGGGTTAACTTTTGCCGTATAACCCTGAAGTTACCACGAAGCTTAGTAACTAATTACTGACGACATGATTTCTCATACTATGCCGTAGTTAATAATTTAGTGATAGTCGATCGCTCAGTGCGCCGTGGAATGATTGTTGATATTACTGTTACGCATGACGATAATCTGGTGAAAGCTGAAAAGGAAAAGTATCAAAATTCACCTTGCTCACGAGATAACCGTCATGTGGAATGTTGAAGTGACGATAATTATTCCTACAGTCGTTTCAGTCAGTAGTCTTATTGCCAAAAGCTTCGGCCAACATTGTAAGGAACTTTCGTTGGCTGTCGGATACAGAAGGCGGTAATGTTTTTACGGAGCTTATTGTGAGGAGGTTCCTCACTCTGGAGCCGTGACCACTGGTTGCTTGGGCCCTCTAAGACCTAACAAGTGAAAGAGCAGATTTTTTGTAAATTATTTATATATGTTTTTGTATATACACATTATTTAAAATTAAAAAAAATGTAAATAAAAATAAATAAGAGTAAAAACTTGTTAGCAGAATAATCATAACAAACATTCGGCATATTACTTTATCATAAAAGAATTAAATATTGACATTATCTAGCGGCGATATTTTCAGTAGAATATATTACTGCTTGCATTCCTGTACTGTATACCTGCTTTATAATAACGGTGGACTATTTGTGTAGGTAAGAGATGCAAGAAACTAATTTTACAACTAACAGTCCCCTATTGTTAAAGTAAATACTGTTACAGCTCCTCAAAAGAATCTAGCTTTATGAGGATCGAGAACAAACACACGAAAAAGCTCTATAGCGTCCACGTTTAGTTCAGTATAGTGTATGGTAATTAAAACACCGTAACACCGTGAAATATTGTTTATTCACACACGAATATAATAAACATACAGATTGTACACATAAGGTTTTCGCCGCGCGGAGTTAACTATTACTAACGCCGGCCACTCGTCTCGCGGCTCGCCTGCCGACCGCTGTGACGTCATAGAGAACCGGTTTGTTATCTTGCGAGTGTCCGGCGAGCGCGCGCCGTGCAAGTTGAATATTTTAGAGTTTATTATTTACGTGTAGTGTCTGTATGTATGTATGTATGTGGTAGGATCGCCATATCACTCCCCTCCAGAGGCCGTAGCTACGGACGATAAAAATCTGGAAAGCGGACGCGTCTGCCGGATCTGGTTATTCGCGTCGTGTCTGAATTGTTGTCCGTAACTTTGGGAGTATCTTGGATGGGTGGATAGGTGGGATTGGTAGGATGTGTTTGAAGGGACGGGTCGGTGGTAGTATCCAGTATATAGGCTGGTTTAATGCGGTCTATAGAAACTGTTACCTCTTTACCTTTTACCCTTATCTTAAATACTTTATCACCCCTGTCTAATACTTCATGAGGGCCGGAATAAGCAGGATGAAATGTACTTCTCAAAGCGTCTTCTCTAAGGAATATGTGGCTGGAGGTAGCAAGATCCTTGTAAATAAAAATTTTATTTCTATTATGGCGTGAAGCAGGACAAGGTTGCAGTCGTTCGAAATAAGAACGAATTCTAGCAGTGAAATCTGTTATGTCCGTGGTGGTGTTAACGTTATTTTCAAAGAATTCGCCTGGGAGTCTTAAAGGCTCTCCGTAGACGAGTTCTGCCGACGAACATTGCAGATCGGCTTTGAATGCACTTCGAATACCTAGCAGCACTAGTGGTAACGCCTCCGTCCAGTTACTGTCAGCATGACATGTAATTGCTGTTTTGAGTTGACGGTGGAATCTTTCCACTAAGCCATTGCAGGCAGGGTGGTAAGCTGTAGTTTGACGGTGTTTGAATCCCGCTATTTTGGACAAACAATTGAATAAGTCCGATTGAAATTGGCTTCCACGGTCAGTCACAACATCCATCGGGATTCCAAATTTAGAAATCCAACCTGACACAAGTGCTTTAGCTACAGTTTCAGCGGTGATATCCTTGATTGGGATTACCTCTGGCCATCTAGTAAAGCGGTCCACTGCTGTCAAACAATAACGATATCCATTTGAATACGGCAAAGGGCCGATTAGGTCAATATGGATGAAAGAGAACCTGGCTCGAGGTAAATCAAATGTACCTAAGGGTGCTGAAACGTGACGATGGATCTTAGAACGCTGACAAGCTAAGCATGCACGTGACCATTCCCGACAGTCTTTTCTGACAGCTGGCCAAACGAAACGCTGAGCTACCAGTTTAGCGGTAGCATTCGCGCCGGGATGACTTAATCCGTGAAGGCTGTCAAAGACTTGCTTGCGCAAAGATGTTGGAACAAAAGGTCTTGGTGAGCCGGTGCTTATGTCGCAGAATAATTCGACTTCGCTACCGGGTTCCTTTACTTTAGCTAATCGAAGTGATGATTCATCGATAAGCTGTAAAAGTTCAGGATCACCAGATTGTGCTTTAGCGAGAACTACTAGATCCACTGGATTCTGTATTTCATCCACGCGTGACAATGTATCTGCAACAACATTATTCTTGCCAGATATGTGTCGAATGTCACACGTGTATTGCGATATAAAATCCAAATGTCTATACTGACGAGGCGTGCAGTTATTCTTCCTTGTATGGAATGCATAACAAAAAGGCTTATGGTCAGTATAGATAATGAAATGCCTGGCCTCAAGCATGTGTCGGAAATATTTAATTCCTTCGTATATGGCTAGTAATTCGCGGTCGTATGGCGAATACTTCTGTTGCGAAGGGCTAAGCTTCCGAGAAAAGAATGCTAAAGGTTGCCAGGCATTTCCTTTATATTGTTGTAGCACGGCACCTATTGCTAAGTCAGACGCATCTGTAACGAGAGCTAGTTTGGCTTCGCAATCAGGATGTGCTAATAAGGCAGCATTGCATAGGCTGTCTTTGGATTGTTCAAAGGCAATGAGAGATTCGCCTGTGAGATTTACTGGGTGTGAAGCTTTAACCGAACCAGTCAATATAGCATTTAGAGGTGCTTGAATTTTTGCAGCATTAGGTATGAATCTACGATAAAAATTAAGCATACCTAAGAAACGTCTTAATGCTTTGACTGTCTGTGGCTTAGGGTATTCCCTGATAGCTTGTACTTTGGAGTCCAGTGGTTTGGTACCTGTAGCAGAAATATGGTAGCCTAAAAATTCTACTTCTGACGCACCAAAAACACACTTAGAGGTGTTTACAAGTACGCCATACTTCTTCATCCTCTCAAAAAGTATACTGAGATGTTGTTCGTGCTCGTTAGCGTCCCTAGAAAAAACTAAAAAATCGTCTAAATAACAATAACAAAAATCTAGACCTCGGGTCATCTCATCCACGAATCGCTGAAATGTAGAGCCGGCGTTCCTGAGCCCGAAATTCATGAATGGGAACTCAAAAAGACCAAACGGCGTCGTGATGGCGGCTTTAGGGATGTCGGGTTCGAACACTGGGATTTGATTATAAGCTTTGACCAGATCTATAGTCGAAAATACTGTGCATCCAGATATATTGTGAGCAAAGTCATGGATGTGTTTTATAGGGTACTTATCTGGTATAGTGCGTGCGTTGAGCTGCCTGTAGTCTCCGCATGGTCGCCAGCCGTTGTCTTTCTTCGGGGCTAAATGTAGGGCGGAAGACCACGGGCTCTCAGATGGGCGCGCCGTTCCATTGCGCAGCATTAGGTCAAACTCCTGCTTTGCTATCTTTAACCTGTCAGGCGCTAACCTGCGGGGGGAGCATGATACGGGAGGACCAGGTGTGGTGCGAATGTAGTGTACTGTATTGTGTACGGTAGCGGTAGGTATGCCTGCCGGTCTAGTTATTTCCGGATATTTGCTTAAAATCGAATGGTACGGTGTGTCACCTGAAGGAGTTTTAACAGAACTAACATTAATATCATTGTTATTTATACATATTATGGAAAATAAATTTGTAGTATTATCAATTAATCGTTTGTTTTTTGAATCTACCATTAAATTATAGTAACAAAGAAAATCAACTCCTATAATTGGTTTTGATACATCAGCAACAATAAAATTCCAAGGAAATATTCTACGTAATTTAAAATCTAAATTTAATTTAACATAGCCGTACGTTTCGATTACACTACCGTTCGCAGCGGTTAATTGAAAGTCCGTTTTAGTTCGCTTGTCTGGGATCGCTACTCGCGGAAACACACACACATCACTACCGGTATCCACTAAAAAGTCTAATTTTGTATTTCGATCGGTGACGAATAGGCGACCCGGTGATCTTGAGCAGTCGTTTGTCGCCATTATCGACCGCTCTGAGAGTTTCCCGCTCTTCCGTAGTCACAGGGTTTGGAGCACCGGGTGGCTTGTGATCCGAATTTAGAGTGGTACCAGCAGATCGGATACTTCTTGTAGCTGGAACTTGACCTGGAACGTCTACGGTTGCTGCTAGAATGACGTTCTCGTTCTCGGCCGCGTCTGTTGAGCTGCAAGGTTAGGTTTCTGACTGCCTTTTTAAGCTCTGCTATCTCTCCTGCCATGGCGTCCATGCTGGAGGTTGGGGCGGCGTGGGCGGAGGAGGTGGCGTAGACTTGGGGATGCGGTGAGACGATATCGCAAACTCGGTCGGCTAGGTCTGCTAGATCCTCTAAGGAACTCGATGGCTGAGAGGCCATCAAAGTTTGTATATTAGCTGGGAGTCTGCTGCACCAGATACTTCTTATAAACTCTTCCGGTGTGGAAGGTCCGGCTAAACTCAAGAGGTGCCGAAGGAATTGGGATGGTTTTCGGCTTCCTAGCTCTTCGTGTTTTAAGAGTTGCTGAATCTTACGGTCCCGGGATGCTGACAAGCGTTTTATTAACTCTTCTTTGAGTTTCGTGTAGCGGTGAGTCGCCGGGGGGGAGGTGATGATGTCTTTAACCTCCTTCGAGTATTGACTGTCGAGGCTGCTCGTAATATAATAAAATTTACTCGTCTCCGAAGTCACCCCAGCGATCTCAAACTGCCCCTCAATTTGAGCGAACCACAGTTCAGGGTCTTCGGGCCAAAAAGGAGGGATGCGTACCTTTATATTCTCCGCTGTGCGAGGAATCTTTTTGCAGCGGCGCGTGGTGATGTGTTCTTCCACGGTGGCGGCGGAATCACTATCACTCTTTTCCATTTCGCTTGCGTTTCAAACGAGGTCACCAGTTTAGTTCAGTATAGTGTATGGTAATTAAAACACCGTAACACCGTGAAATATTGTTTATTCACACACGAATATAATAAACATACAGATTGTACACATAAGGTTTTCGCCGCGCGGAGTTAACTATTACTAACGCCGGCCACTCGTCTCGCGGCTCGCCTGCCGACCGCTGTGACGTCATAGAGAACCGGTTTGTTATCTTGCGAGTGTCCGGCGAGCGCGCGCCGTGCAAGTTGAATATTTTAGAGTTTATTATTTACGTGTAGTGTCTGTATGTATGTATGTATGTGGTAGGATCGCCATACACGTGCCGGACGATTGGGGGCAAATTGGAGATTTATGGCCTTCCAGCGACCGCCCCAACCAAGCACGTCCTCCGCAAATTGTTCGGTTAGCACCTGATCATTTTAGGATTATAAACTGTAATAAATGCTCAGTAACGGCGTTCGCTTCGTTGGAGGCATTATTTCTCTAAATATTAACAAAATTTATATTATGGTACTGGTATATGGTAATGGTACAAAGTTTATAGCATAGCCTAACGTACAAAAATATTTTTTTTATTCATTACAAGTTTGCCCTTAACTGCTGTCCAACCTGATGGTAAGTAATTATGTAATGTAAGATAGAATGGATTGCTTACTTGTTAAGATTAGGATAATAACCACAAGACATCCGGTTCTACACGATATCGTACCAGAACGCTTAATCGCTTGGCGGTACGTCTTTGTCGGTGGTAACTAGCCACAGCCAAGACCTCTCACTAGCCAGACCGAAGCCAGAATCAGAAAATATCAATTGGTCCTGCCAGGAATCGAATCGGAGACCTCCATCTTATAAATAACCAGCGCATACCACTGCGCCACGGAGGCTGTCTAAAATTATCAGATTAATCTTTGTTTCTTTGCAATTGACCATTGTAGAGCCATCCTCGCCTAAAAATGCTCCGAATTCGGAGTGAAACGTACTTTGAGGTTTCTCTGTCAACCTTCCTAAAACATTGTGGCTCGGATTCGTCGTTTTATCGAGGAAAATAGCAAAATAAATAAATAGTTGATTATTTATCATACATAGTTTATTAAATTGTGTAAATAAAATAAAAAAATGTGCTACTATACAGTACATAATGAAAAATATTTAAAAAAATAATAATGCTGTTAATAAAGTAGGCGTTTTGTGGCACAGCGTGTAGTAGTGTTACTGTGGTAGTTCTTTCCTAGTAGTATGACTGTTTCTTGTATCCTCTGTGGACTGTCGTTCGGTAATGGTTTTCCACTTGCCATCATGCGCTGGGCCCGTCAACGACATTATAAAAATATCATTAATGGCCATTTAAATTCCGCATTCCTAAGGTCGCTGTAGAAGGAAATATTACAATTCCTCCTTTGTATAAAGGTGAAAGGCAAGTATTGTGTCACAGACAGTAAGCGACGAGACATCAATGGCGTCGCAACAATCCGATCCCAGTCTGCGAGCAACCAATCCAATTACAAAAGAATTGCTGATCTGTATTTAGCTCGACTTTTCAATGGAAAATAATGGAGTGAACGAGTTTTCTTTGTTATTTTATATTAAGTTCAGAGATGCTGATGATGAAAGTTAAATTAAATTTTACTTATAATATATCTACCTACTGTGTTGCAATGTAGAAAGTTTCTATTTGTACCTACTGGACACTTAATTGTGATTGTAAAGCTTTTTTAAGTTAAAACGTTTTCCATCGCCTCGAATTTTTTCGTCTAACCTTTTGCATGTCGCAATAGAGCTGAAGTAGTAGTAAAGTGAATGCCGCTCGGTAGAGCAGCCAAGGCTAATAGGGCAGTGCAAAGTTTCACTTGTATCCTGGTTTCATAAATACACAAAAATATATAATTTAACTAGCGCCAAATTTTTATACTAAGGGACGCCAGCGACTTCGCCCGCGTAGAATTAAAATAAAACTAGCCTAAGTTACTTATAAAATCTGTAAATGAGTGTCCGAAAGTCTCGTCTAAATCGGTCTAGCTGTTTCAGAGATAAGTTGAAATAAACAGACTGACAGGCAAAGAAAAATTAAAAAAAATGGTTGTTGATGTAGTTCATCCAGTAGTTTAATAGAATATTTTTAAAAATATTTTGATAAGAAAATTCAATATAAGCTTCCAAAATAAAAATGAGAAAATCTATGAATCACTTTATATTTTAAATTCAATTAGTACTTTTTAGACCAACTTTCTAAACATTTCTTTTCAACCCCTACGTAATCCTTTAGTGGTGACATTTTAAAAATCCTTGAATCACATTATATTTCATATCTATATATTAAGACTACTGTCTTACTACTAATTTACATAAACATAATTTGAAAAATGTAATACTTCAAAATATATTATGAACTACAATCGTGCCAAGTGCCGTTTTATTCAATCAGTAGTTTAAACAAAAATCCGGACAGACAGACAGACAAAAATTTTAAAATTTACATTTATATAGTGTGTACCTAGTAGTTATCGTTTATATAGATAGTGCTTGCCAATAAAATTTTAAAAATATCTTCAACGTATAAAATTGGACCGGTTACAGTTTTATTATAAGTATAGATATGAGCAATATTTCTCGTTGAATTAGTCGAAATGACTGCGTTAGGGGTACGACAACAGTCCTATGGACCAGGATTGAATCCACGATCTCCCGGTGTTGAAATCAACCCCCAAACTGTAGAACTACCATAACTCTTCAAATATGTGAAGTTAATATTTTATATTTAATATAGCATTGAAAGAGATTAGCCCTTTCAAATTAAATATTATTTCAAAAACCTTTATACAAGTATAAGTGAGAGGTTCACCTAATATTTTCTAATAATATCAAAAAGTCAAGTACTTACCTAAGTATTTAAAGGAACAAAAGCAATTTCTCCATTGAACAAGGGATAATACTACAAAAGGACGGAACAAAGCCTCATTCAAGAAAATCGATGAAACGGTATAACTTAATAAAAACTTTGCAAATTGAATTAATCGCTTCTCGTAGATAGATTGAAGCTGTAATATGAACTTCAGAAATATCATTTTTGAAGTTTGTAGCTTTATCGATATTTGAAATTATTAAGACTATTTCTTATAGGTATATTGGAATCTACCCACTAAATGCTTCCGAAAGGAGATGGTCCATTTTAGCTTCACTCAAGTAACACATACCATTAAAATGGAAAAAATACAAGGATTTTATCAAAAATAAAATTAGTGAACGAAAAGAACTAAATAAAACGTTGGTTAAAAATGAAGTTCCTAGTTTTTGAGCTATTAAAAGATGGCGTCTTTCTAATATTATTCTGTAGGTAATAAAAATGCGGTGACATTGATTTGTCAAACTCATAATATGTCATTTTTGACAAGTCTTTTCTTGCGTGTTCCGGGCTTTGTTTTTAGCTATAATACATTTTAGACATAGACATCTTAGCTATAATGAGATCAAAACTCAATATATTAATCTGATTATTCAGTAATCCGTTAAGCACCTATGCCTAACCAGTAACCATCAAATAAAATGGAATGAAATGCGAAACTGGAACAAGTCTTATGCATATAGATTACAATAGAAAAAGAAATTTGTTCCCAAAATCAATAAATAAAAAATTATAAAGCATTACAAAATATCTATTCACTTACACGCATAACGCCATCCAATACATCCATAAATTACCCTAAAGCCAGCCAGCCATTAACCTCAAGGCAGTTAGGTACCTACTTACACACTAGAATTGATCAAAATAACATACCTAACAGCTGATCGACGACCAAGGTCAATGCACTTTAAATTAATAGATTAAAACTTAGTTTGAAATGCCGGCACCGCCGGCGGCGAGTGTACAAACAGGCGCGGTGCGATTGTCGGCCTTTTAAAAGACCGACAACGGCACCGCTCTTTCTGAACGCTACCGCAACAAAGGACGCCGACAAACACGCACATTTAAACACTAGCCGCCCGCGTTTTTATACTAGGTAATTTAACAGGAAAGTTTATTGAACTTGGCACAGACATCAGCTGATTCAGTTTTAAGTGCTTTTTTCAAAGTTTATTTTGTTCTTCATTTATTTATTTTTTACCAGTTCTAAAGTGTGCAGGTGGGTCATATCTACCTACTTAGTCCTTCGAAGGTTCCGGGTTCGATTTCTGACAGCCGATTCTTATTATTTTTATTAGTTCAGGTCTGGTCTAGTGGGAAATTTTCGCGGTTTGGCTTTTCTTTCCGTATTTTATTTGGTAGTAATCGAATGTTTAAGACATACGTTCGTTCGGTATCTTGTGATTAATTTATGGCCATGGATGGTGCTATGTAAAATGTGCTAAGTGAGTAAACATTTTGTAGGTAATTTTTAAATTTTTTGTTACTGGTTCTAGAAATATTTTTATTCCGCTGTTGTATCAGTATCCATTACACTTACTCCAGTTTCGCCGCTGGCTAATAATTCAAACTCAACTTATATAGCCCGGCCTCCCTCCCTATAGGAGAGCGGATGAATTATTTATACAAAATGGTAAATGTTTTCACTAATACAAGAATTAAATGTATTTTATTTTTAAAACAAGCATAAAGAAAAGAAAAAGAGGAAGCATTTCAAAGTGAATAAAGGTCTTCAGAATAACCTAATATAATGTAGTATGATACGAGAAGTGTACGTGAGTTCGTACCTAGACAGTGCAATAAGGTCAAACGGTCGTCCCGAGGGACTCGGCCAAGGGAAGGACGATGCATTCCTTTGTGATCTTAATGTACTTCACATTTTATTGGTTACGGACCTACAAATTCCTCATACTACTCGATGTTTCTACTTTCTATTTGAAACCTGTTTAATTAGATAGATTTAAGTGTAATGAAATCGTAATTCGCAAGGTCAAAGTTATCTGAAATTAAAATAACTATGTATATGGACAATAGGTGCGAAATCGAAAATATCACTCTTTCGTTGCAAAGATATATTTAATTAAATTGTGCAAAAAATAGAAAACATTAACTATTTATGGATGTTTGTCGTTGAATCACGGCTGTCAGATTAGGATGTAATATTATAAAACCTGGTATAATATTTGTATCTCGATATTCCGTCAGATACGGAATCTACGAGAATGTGATTGTAGAGCACCGCCAGTAATAATTTCTGCAGTGAACGTCAATTATTTATTTAAAAACCTGCAAAGTGCGAGTCGACTCGCGCACGATGGGTTCCTTAGGGCTAACGCTAAAACTCACGCGGGTGCACGCTCGCGGGTGTATAATGAAAAATAGTATGGACAGCGCAGGCGCGTGCGACGGAGCGCGGACACGGGTGGCGGATTGTCACAAAGCGCATTATAATTGAGGTGCAATTTCGGCCAATATTATGAAATATGGCGAATGAATTATCGAATTCTCCGCTGAGTAACCTACTTATCAAGAACAGGTTATGCAGTCGACGTTGTTTTCGTTGACGTCTTTTTGACAAATAATAAATTAGTAAATAATCCATGGTAATCTACTCCACACAACTGTACACGCTCGACATCAAAATTATACTAGCAGCGCTAACTGAGACGGGCGCACCCGCCCGTGTTTTAGCGTTAGCCCTTATCATTGATAAGTTTCTTGAGATGCAACCCGGTGATCGACAGACGGATAGACAGCGAAGTCTTAACAATAGGGTACTGTCTTTTACCTTTGGGTACGGAGCCCCAAAAAGTTTAAATAGAATTCCTTAAATAAAATTTCAAATATTTGTCGATTAATGATTAAGATATAAGAGGAACAATGAACGAAACACTTTGCAACTATTTTATTAATATATTTATTTATTTACATAGTAGAAAACATATTTGGAAAATAATATCCACAGCCTAGTGTCCCTATACCTATAAAAATAATTATTAATCTCTCAATGCTTAGTCACTAGAATGTATCATACTAATTATACTATGATCAAAATCACATCATTGTCAATATATAAAAAATAAAAATTATGTTCTTAAACAATAATATAACAAAATATATAATTTATTATCTAACATCAATTACAGATTATAGAAATGCCCGACAATTGTGAAAACATTTTCAATGCCAATCATGTATAGCACATTTCATCTCTATCCATCTCTGTCTCTGTCTAACACGTTACTAAATATAACATAGTAAAGAGAGATAGTAGTATATAGAATAGAAAAGTTATAATAACATAGTAGCTATATTTTTTTAATTGCATTTTATGTAACAATTTTTAAAAAGACTGTATTTTTAGATTTAGCGTCTTGCAGTAGTAACGTACCTACTTTTATAATATATATTACGTTTGCTTCTTAGTGCATTTTGAAGGCGGTTGAATATTTTATTATTAAATAAGAAATAAAGAACGTACAAAGGAAATTTGTACTGGTGATACAATTACCTAAAATTTTTGGTCGTACAATAAATTTGCTAAAGTAATCAAGTAAAGTGCGCGACATCAAGAGTTCTGCAGCAGCGAGGACGCGAATATCTGCTGCATGATGTGCGGCAACGACGACACCTCCATGCACACGTGCGCGTGACCCACCGGCAGCCGGCGGAGGAGACTGCGATTCAAAACATATCATTATCATAATCATCGTCGTCGTCATCATCATGATAAACGTTATCAGTAATCTTTAATACTATAATAGGTCTTTGTAATTAAGCTTCTCCGGAAAAGTGCGATGATAAAATTTTTTTAACAAAAAATAGAACCGACTCAAAACGCACTAAAAAGTAAAAAATAACTGTATCATTTAGTTGCTTTAATTCACTTAAGCATATCTATGAAGTCGGTTCCAGCAAGTTTAAGGAACATTTATTTAACGTAGTAAAGCAGTTTGTGGATTATAGGTAATGTTCTTAAAGTAGAAACCTTGGCTGGCACCGACTCCTAGATATGCTTAAGTAAATTAAAGCAACTAAATGACACAGTTTTTTTTTACTTTTTAGTGTGTTTTGAGTCGGTACTATTTTTTGTTTAAAATTTTTATTTCTTACTTTTTAGTGATTTATCGCCACGTAACGTAGGTACTCGTACTATACTGTCATAGTACATTATACGGCACTTGTAGCCAAAAAGCTACCAATACTTACACAAAAACCGAAATCGCTGCAAGTGTGCCTGTACAATTTGAAGAGTTCCTTTAATTTTCCCAGGATATCATTATCAGATCCTAACATGATGACAATGGGACCACCTTGTAAGTATACCCTTTCTAATAAAAAAGAATTATCAAAATCTGACAACTCTGTAAAAAGTTATTATATTATATAAGTAATTGAGAACCTCCTCCGTTTTTTTTTCGTCGGTTGATAAAATAGGGGCCTAACAGGGATTTTTGAAATATTCGAGCGCGACAGCTGAAAATATGTGTGAATACCTTTCATGTAGTTGATTACCCAAACCAAGTACGAGCAGCATTGGTGGGAATGTTCAGGGCAACTCCGTAATATATTAAAAATATGTCGATCAGCAGAAATACTCAACAAAAACGACAGATTAAGGCAAGGAAGGGCTCATACTTGGTGTAGATAATCAAAAACTTGAATGAATGAAATGAATAATTCTCTATTGTACACCAAATAAAAAAACTTACAAACAGAGAATAACTTAAAAAAAAACAATGTACAATTGGCGGTCTTATCGCTAATGAACAACATCACTTCCAGATAACCAATATAGCAAGCAGTGTATCTTTTGTAGTAAATGTACTTACATAAAATACTTATGTCCTACATAAAATACTAAACGAACACAAACATACATACATATTTACATAACATGAAAGGTATTCTCCCATATTTTTTTTGTAGTGCTCGAGTATTTCCAAAAATCCCCACTTGGGGAGCCTTTTGCTTTTTTTTTATATTCTCATACAGTAGAAAAATTAAAATTTCGACTGAACATATCCTCGTTTTGTTGTTGTACAATTTAAAAGTACCACCTGCTTTGTTTTTGCCGCCAAGCAACATTGCTATATTGCTTATTGCTGCTCCTCTAAAGGATGGTAGTTAGTAAGTTTAAGCTACAGTTTAACATCTATGCCTCTGCCTGGCACGGGACAATGAAATGTAAAACGTGCTCTTTGCATATCCTGCATAATATTGCTTTGTTGCCTATTTCATAATGGTACTTAAAGTCCTTGACGATAACTATAAAATATAGATTAAGGGTGAAATTGATGTCACATTAAGAAAAGTGCACTTAAGACATAGGTTAAAAAAACCGGCCAAGTTCGATTCAGACTCGCGAAACGTGGGTACCGTATATTTTAAGGTTTTCGGAATTATTCCTTCATATGTACTATAAACATTGCTTCAAGCGTAATTTAAAGATTCTAGCACTAGCTGCGAGTAGCAGTTAAATTTGCGGCTTATGCTGTATCTTTTGATTGCGTTGACATAGACGTTTGATTTTGATACAGCTTAAAGGTATTACAGGCCCAAGTATTTGATATGAATTTTAATTTAATACTTTTACATATTCATGAGAAAAGGGGGTAAAGCTTAAAATTATTTAAAAAAATATTATTATATGATCCCACTAAAAATTTACGGTTTTCGTAATTTTTCCATTATCTATACTATATAACGTTACTTCGTACCAAATTTCAAGATAAGTACCCGTTAAGTTTTGATTTGCTTGACCGTGTCGAAAATTTCACGACTCTAAGGGACAGCGGACTTGAGTATGAGATTATAATTTCAGCTTGATACCTCCACGCGTTCCTGAGAAAAATGGTCTTGACAGACAGACAGATGGACAACGAAGTGATCCTATAAGGGTTCCGTTTTTCCTTTTTAGGTACGGCACCCTAAAAAATTATACATTTAGACTTGACTCACGTATTAGCTTCGTCCCCAAGGCTTCCTATGAAAATAACATGCGCTTGTACTCTCGGATCCGATGTTAGGATTGTTCCTAGGTGCTCAGGTGGAATGCCGTATCTGAAATTAAAAAACCCACAAATGAATGAATCAGCATCAATAACAACAAAAACAAAATCGCAAAAAAAAACATGGACGCTTTCCTTTTGTTTAGAATTATCTGTAAATATATAATTATTGACTTACCTCCTCAGATTAGCATCGGATAGGATCAACACGATAGCCTCGTCCGCGTCCTCGTTGGCGAGCGTGGAGATGGCGTGCTTGGCGGCGGGCAGCGTGTTGTCGCCCGACCAGCAGAACTGCGCGTGCGCGTGCATCGTGCGGATTATCTGCGCAATGTTATACAACATGATCCGTTATCCACCTGTAGTTTAGTCCTGATATTTTCCTATGCCCAAGGTTGCCTGGAAGAAATCGCTACTAAGCGATAAGGCCGCCTTTTGTACCTCTACTTCCTTCATAATATTATTTTTGTATGTTTTTATGTTATATTATGTGGTTTACAAATAAAGCATAAATAAATAAACGATTCAAAAAGTTTAGGCGGACAGTATTGGTCAAATCAAGAAATGATATCTACGTATCGGAATAAAGTCTGTAATCGCGCAAGCTAGCACCGAATTTTCCAATAACGTCCATCCGTGGTCACGTGTCGTGAAGCTTTGGAGTTGATGTAGCGAGCGTCGTCTCATAGTACTCCAAGTAAAGAATAGTCACTCGAAGTGATGAGGTGCTACCGGTATCTGTTCCAATGAGCTGTAAAGTACTTAAATACCGTCTCTCTCACCTGCAGCCTCTCCTTCTCGTTCTCGGGCGGGCGGTCGACGCGCACTAGCTCGAGCGCGTGCTCCTCGCCCGAGTGCGCGTACATGTCATACCGGATGCGCGCCTCGTAGCCTCTCAGAGCTTCCGTCAAAAGCACCACCGCCTCCATCGAACGTTCCAGGCGACCGTCATACGAATTGAATCTGATTTTTTTGGAATTTTAATTTTATATCATTGGTCTAGTAGCCAATATAGGACTTGACCTCCGCCTACGTTCTCAGCGACGCACGATACTTCCTTTAAAAAATATCAATGCGCCCACTGGCACTTACTATATATTAATAGTCCATTGTTTCGTACGCATTATCCGTGAGCGAGCCACCGTCACTCAAAACGTGGATATAGACTAAAGAAACGAGACTTTGGCTGATAGGAGACTATAGCCGAGACCAGTTATTACTCCACCGACAAAGACGCACCGCCAAGCTATCTAGCGTTCCGGTGCGATGTCGTGTAGAAACTGAAAGGGATGTGAATTTCATCTTACTTCTAATAAGTTAACTCGCTTCCATCTTAGATTGCATCATGTTTCCCGCTTCCTTCATTTATCATCATGTGTCATTGCAGTCACTTGTAGTAATAAAATAAACAGTTATATAAGCTTTTTATAGTAATGATTGACAGACCAAGCAGATCGCCTAACTGATAGTAAGTGTAAAACCATCGCCAATAAAAGTGGCGGTTGGTTTTACTGCACTTACTATTTAAACAACTTCAAGATAACAGAGAATGTACTTTTTCTAGGCAAGTGCGTCTCATCTTAGACCACATCAAAGCTGCCATCAGGCATGATAGTGGTCAAGCGCAAGTCTGTTCATATCGTCAATAAAAACATCTCACCTGTACATACTGCCCGAGACATCCAACACTAGACGCAGTCGCTTGGGTTTGTCCGGCGGCGAGCCCGGCGGCGGCTCCTGCTCCGTCCGCCGCCTGTAGATCGACCTCTCGCCTGTGAGCCCTACGAAACAACATAATAATACCGGGTGTAAGGGGCATGATAACGAAAATTGCGCCAAGAGATCACAATGATTGTCAAGAACGATATATAATGTAAAATTAATACCGGAAATCAAGGGTTACCGAAAAAGAATGTAAAACTCCAGTATTTCGAAATCTGTCATCTTCCCTATTCTTTCGGTGGGTTTTTGCGTCGTTCAGCACTCCGCCCTGTCCCTCCGCTCTGGTGGGCGGATATCTCTGCATGTGGTATAACTTACCTTCTATAATCTTGCCGTCGTCCAGCTCCCCGCTGGTCTGGTGTCGGCTCCACTGCCGCTCTTTCTTCTTAGCCTGCAACTCCGCTAGCACTCCCCGAAGTGCCCCTATCTAGAAAATAATAAATGTATCCATAACTCTTTTTATATTGTTACATAAGACTTTTTGCTTAATGTATAAGCTTTACAATAGCTTGTTACACTCTAGGTCCTTATCTTTTTATCGTCAAGTTAAAAGTTGTATTATTCATACAACTTTTAACTTGACGAGCCTTAGACTACAAATGGAATTCAGTAAAATTTGCCTTAATTTTTTTTGTGTTTAAAATGTTTTGTAAGTTGTTTTTTTCTAAGATTCTAACAACAATATTACTCTATCAAATAAAATGTATTTTTATTTAAAAGAGGAGTACTGTAGAATGTATGTCATAATAACTCCAACTTTATAGTTTTGTCGTTTTCGCATACATTACCTACGTTATGTTAATAACAACAAATTGATTATAAAATATTTGCAAAGATAAAAAGTATCTAAAGGGTGTTGTATAACTGTTGTTGTAATTAATATAGATACATTTATATTAGTTATAACAACCTGCGGTTGCACAGCCCGCAGGAACTGTCCGTAAAGCTTGGCGTCAAACTCGCTCATCCTGATCTCCTTCAATCTCTCTTCGAAAGCTTTCCTGTTCATCTCCCGCGCTGCCTTCTTCACGTGTTCTGGCACATCATCCTTTTCAGCATTCGATAACTGAAAAATATTAATCCATTCTGGAATTTTTCTATTAAACTAAAAGTTGCTATAATCTATAAAATAAATTGAAAAAAATCTTAATGTCTTAAATTTCTTTTGTTATAAAGATGTGTTCATTACAAACGGATGTAGTAAATCAATCGGCCCAAAATTCTTTCCACAGAAATAAGCTATCTGTTACAGAAAACCGTGTCCAAATCAGTACATTCATATTTTGGCATCGAAGCCACTGACACATAGATACTATTTATAAGCTACAACTATTATTCCCGTCATTTTCATTCCTGTTTTTCATTTCAGTACAGTTCAAGTCCCTTAAGTAAATAAACAAATAATTTAATTTTCAAGTTACTTCAAATTTTCAATCAATATTTTCACGGTATTTTCATCAAAAATCGATTTTGAAAATTCTTGTCGGTCTGTTTGCTTGTTCCTGCTCTCTCTGAAAATCTCTAAAATTACCAGTAGGATTGTATATGATTCATGATAACATTCTTGTATATGATAGCCAGAATCATGAAATGTGACATAGGTTAATTTTTAACCGATGAAAAAAAACGGAGGAGGTTCTCAATTCGACACGTATATTTTTTTTTTTTTATGTATGACCACGCATAACTTTTTACAGTGTTGTCCGATTTTGATAATTCTTTTTTTATTCGAAAGGGCATACATACAAGGTGGACCATTGTCGGATCTGCGATGATATCCTGGGGAAATTGAAGGAACTCTTCAAATTTTGGAGGCACGCTTACAGCGATTTCGGTTTTTGACGGTATCGGTAGCTCAGCATATCTAGAAGTGGTGACGTAAAATAAATAGGTTAATTTTTATTAAATGACACAGTTATTTTTTACTTTTTAGTGCGTTTCGAGTCGGTTCTATTTTTTGTTAAAAATTTTTTATTCAGATAGTCCAACGAGAACAGGGACTACGTCAAAAACCGCGCGCGTACGCTAGCAGTACATACGACCACACCATAAACCTGCTTCCATTTTCGAGTAGTTAAGTCACGATAACAAACAAGTGCTAACATATTGATATCACCTGATGTACGTCGTGTCCTTTGTCCAGTCGGTACGGGCCGCCCTTGCCGCCCAGCCCCGCCGTGTCCCGTCCGCCGGTGCCGCCCGCCCACGTGTTGCCGCCCACGTGCGGCTGGTTCTCCGGGTCTTCTTTACCGTGCTTTGGAGACGATACGTCTTTACTAAAATTATAAAAAAAATATAATTGTTTTTACTATTGGGTGACGTTATTAGTTTTTTTATAATCTTCCTCAGCGATCTCTTTCCAATTTCATACATAGGTTATTGTGCCTAGTTTTGAAAGCTCGTTAGTTGTTTTTATAGGTGTAACTCTACAATTAATTTACGTGGCATATGTTTATTGTCGATTTACAATACTAAAATCAAATTCGATGTTAAATAAGTAAGTTGTAAAGTGGCAATGTGCGATACAAATAATTCGAAGAGCCGAACGACCTAGGTGGATCGATGACATCAGGCGGATTGTAGGGAGCCACTGCACGTGGCTCAAGACTGTGGTGTATGGAAGTCCTTAGAACGTTCCACGGCTGGTATTGATTATGATGAGTGATGTGTTACTGACCCGCTAGTTCTCTCAACGGTCATCTGTATCTTCTTGAGAGCCTCCTTGGAGCGTCCGTCCAGCACTCCCTCGGTGGGCAAGCCGCTGGCGTGCAGCACTTCCAGCAACGCGTCCGCCATGTCTTTGCTGTAGCGGTCGAAGTCGAACACGTTACCTATCGCCGTCGCTAAGTCTTCTTCTGGGTATTTCTTTAAAACAACCAAACATTATGATTATAAAATAAAGCAGCCGATCAAATCAGAGCAAAAGTTCATAGCTATCGGCTATACTCGAAGAGATACTCGTGTAAATAGACATTTCGTCGTCCAATAACTGAAAAATTCAGAAATAGCTCTTTTTTGTTGCATCAGAGCGAAAGAGAAAGCGATATTTCCGATTGAACCCTATTTTGCGACCGCATTCCTTTTTGTCTACATAATATTTCAGTCCCTTCGTATACACCTTAGGTCTACCGGAGAGGTTTAAGACATTTTTAGGTAGCTATTTGATAGAAACTGAAAACGTTTACTTTGATACCCGAACACGCGAAATTTTTGCACATTTAAATATAATATCAAAAAATTAAAAAATAACTAAGCCGAATTATTTATATAATAACTATTTTGCAAAATAGTTTTTTGAATAAATACATTTCAGGCAACTGGAAATTTTAACACTATTTAATTTGTGATTTTTCCAAAAAATTAATAAACGCCCTTAAATATAGATCATTTTGGTGGGGCATTCTACCTGCGAGCATATCGAGAAAGTTACGTATACTTCTGTATAGCACCACTCACTCACACGACGTAGAAGTTGTGCAGTTTTGGTCTTTACCAGAACTGCACAACTTGAGGTAACTGTTATTATACTTTATAATAACAGTTACCTCATATACCAATATAATAATATCTAAGTTCATATCCTTGTCCCGAATGCTAGCGAGCACATTAACGATTTGAACGGGAAGTTTAGAGCGTACACCGCATGAGGTACGCCATCATTCAGGTCACAGCCTTCCAGCTCTCAGTACATGGAACAATAGAAATATGTACCTGCAAGTGTTTGACAATATTAACAAGCTCGCGTGTAGAGTACGGGTACGTCAGCTGTCCCTGGTCCGCCATACTCCTCAGCTGGGCGAACGCTTGCACCAGCTTCTTCATCACATCCTGAGGTACGTCGGGCCCGTACGAACGGAGCAACTCTAGCTCTGACTCTATGGACGGATTGTCTACTGCGTGGCACGAGAAGAGATCGCCTACAAAATATCATGATCATCATCATCATTATCCAGAGATGTGATTTATTTGAAATACTTCTATTTAAAATGCAAATACAAAATGCAAAATACCTATTTTGTATTTTGCATTTAAATGCTTTTAAACAAAAACATTTTGTATTTTATTTGAAATACCTTTTGAGATGTATTTTGCATTTTTAAAATTCATTTCAAAATGCAAAATACTTTGTGATTAAGTTTAACCATCCATTACCAGTCAAACGAAAAGAAATGAACAAATGACGCTTGTATTGCCGAAATTGACCGATAGTGGCGCCTGCTAGCCATGCGTGCCTATTTTTCTTCTTTCGTCAGAGTCGCCTTATGTCTGGCTAGTGTCAATGTCAAAAAAATTTAATTAAAAAATGTTTGTTTGTCTCTCTGTCCGTCTGACTGTCTGTCTATACAGATTTTTGTGTTTTCGGCCACGATTCACGATAAAACACTGAATGTATTAAAATGAAACTTGGCACGTTTGTAGTTCATATTTTGAGATATTGTATAGGTAGAAGGGGTTGAAAGTTTCTATGAAAAGTCTTTAATTTTTGAAGTTATGTTAATGAAATTTTGTATACGAACTACTGAATAAATAAATATGTTGTTCAAGGAATTTTCAAAATTTCGTCCGTATAGGGTTATATAAGGGTTGAAAGTTTGTGTGTAAAATTCCTTTTAAATGTTCTTAATTTAAATATTCAAATCAATTTATCTTTATAATACTACTTATTATACTATACCAACAATCAATTTTTTGATCTATTTGCTCCGGCTAATCTTTGAAACAGCTGGACCTATTTAGACGAGTCTTTCGGCACTTATTTACTAATGTTATAAGTAACTTAGGTTAATCTTATTTTAGTAATTTTATAAGTGAAAATTTTAAAATGATTAAAAATATCATACGATTTGGTCGTCAAAAAGTATTTTATTTTAAAAAAGCATTTTGAAAATACCTATTTTGCATTTTGCATTTGAAATACAAAACTCAAAAGCATTTGGTATTTTGTATTTAAAATAGTAAATCTGAAAAGTATTTTGCATTTTGAATTTAAATGCTTTTATGGAACCATTTTGTACATCTCTGTCATTATCAGCCTAGTAACAGCCCACTACAGGGCCAGGCCTTTCTCCTTGTAAGAGAGGGGAGACGGAGCGTACATCCTCACGCTCTACCACACCTATGCGGGGTAGCGGCCTTAGGGCAGTGTGCATAGACTTTACTTTAAACGTCGGTTAAATGAACGGCCGATAAACAAGGAGCGTTTATTTACTGTTCATCACACGCATTCCAACTTCGGTTTGTTAACCGGGCCTTTAAACGAATGGTGAATGAACGATTTGTGAAAAATATTATTTAACGAAATGTAAATGTTTACTTTTGAATAGAACGGACGTATATATCAAAGAAATCTCAATTTGGCATCGTAACAAATTTTGTAGACACAATTTGCTCTTTGTGTCACTTTCTAGTGCATGTTAATTTGTTTTTAATTAATTTAACGACATGGAATCGAATCCTTTATGGCCGCATGGTAATTTGTCAAAGAAGATAGTTATTCACATTATTATCTACGTTATTATTCTGTGGATGGTAAATTTTTGGTAAGTCAAAAAGTAAAGCTATAGGTATACTAAAATTTAAAGTTATATTGTTTATTGCACTGTTAGCTAAAATTAATACTACTTCAAAAAAGCGTACTTCCAATTTTAATAAAAAATAAAATTAATGTCTTGATTAAATTAATACAAAAATATAAGAATATCATAAAAAATAAGCGGATAGACAGAACAACAAATGCCAGGAAATCACTACAAATCAAATATATATTAGATAACCTAAAAATGTATCTGTCAAACTCTGTAACCGATGGATAACCGGGAAATGCGAGCTCGGTTAAGATAAACGCCCGGTTTACGTCCTTAACCGGCGTGCGGGTTGTCGTGAACAGTAATTTATAGTAACCGACGGTTAACTTTTGATAACCATTGGTTATGATAACCGAAATCTTGGTGTACACAGGCCTTAGGGTGATAATGTTTTATACATTATCGATCACTATCAGATGTTAACTCGTCACGGCTTAACGTTTCTCTTTCAATTCAAAATTCAACTCCTTCCATCTACGTACTACAATGCAGCTGTCTCTCTTTCCTTGAAGATCTGTAAATAACTTAAAAATATACATACCCAAAGAAGCAAAGAAATCATTCCCCAAAAATGGAAAGCCTGGTCTGTTTGCCAAGACAATCATCCTGAAGTCATCGTGCACGGGAACAAAACTTGCTACATCTCCCCCGGAGCTTTCTATCAAGTCTTTCGGAACTATCCTCCTACCGTCGCTCAAGATCATTTCCCCGTTCTCAACTAACGTCTTCAGAATACAGGTGACGTGTGTGGGAGCCTTGTCTGCCTCGTCCACGACCAACACGTGGCCATATTTGACAGCTTTAACTAAGGGAGAGTCTTCATAAATGACTATCCCATCTCTGACAGTTGGCTGGACTGTCAAAGACTGAACTGTAGTGTCTCTGTGCAATTGGATATATTCTCTAGGTCGGTTTAAAAGTTGAAGAAGTCTGTCAGCAATCTTATTCTTTCCAACCCCCTGGTTACCGACTAACAGCAAATGGTTTCCAAGCAAAAAGTCTTGGAGTAACCATTCAAGCAACCTCAAATGTTGTGGGACGTCGTAGAATAAAATATCTGGAACTTTCGTCAGGGCGTCCGTTTTGAAAATGTTTGTACTGGTGTTTCCTATTGTAAGAATGCCGTTTTTGACGGAGCATACAACTTTCTTCGGTTCACGATTGAATATGCCGAATTTGGATGGTGGATCTATTCCGATCTTTTGGCTAGCGCTGTCTAATGCTCGCCTGGCTAAGTTAGGCAGGAATTTCGCTAAAAATGTTCTTTGAACAGTCTCGTAAGACGAATCGGTGGGATATTTGGCCATTCTGCTTGCGATTCGTAAGAGTTGTCTCGTTGATAAAGACGAAGAGAGATTTTTGAGAGTGCTGTCCTCGGATTTCCTTAACTGATCAGCCAAATCTATAATAGAGTGTAAAGGATTGGAGATGTCTCCGTACTGAAAATTTAATAATACATTATTCGTCATGTTATATTAATAATATTATTTTATATACTAATAAATGTCAACTTACTAAGGAATTAATTATAAATATTTCCTCGTTCTTGCTTAAGTTCCTCATTTCGTGGAACAAGAATAGACTGAGGATTTCAGGAGATAGCCATTGTTGGCCCGTGCCGAGCACTGGAGGCTCTGCCAAAGCAACTAATCTGAAACAAACGAAAAAACTTTCAATCTAAATCGAAACAATATTAGTACGTACGTACGTAAGTTACCTACCATTTCTCATCGTGTAGTTTAAATCAAATAAAATCCACTTCCGTAAATTTTCCGACATTAATTTTACTTAATTTTCACTTATTAACCTAAAAGCCGATCCCGGCCACTATTATAAACATCAACGGAATGTGAGCGTTAATTAATTGAGCATTATCAACCTTAGCCCGCCAAACCGCATTAGAGCAGCTATGTGGGCCTACGCTCCATACCCCCACTTTTATAAGCAGGGATACCTATATGTAAAAGACCTTTAATAGGCTGATAATGATGATAATGATGGTAATGAACCTAAAAGCTTTCACTATCTGCTATGTGTTAGTCTCTTCTAGACTAACCCATAGAAGACAGTGTAACCACCAGCTCATCATATCTACCATGACGAAGGAGCATTCTACCGTCGTGACATCATAAACTAATGAAAATTCACAACTAACCTAAAAGCTGGATGGATTCTCTTCACTCCGCTATCTGCTAACTCTTGCTGCGTCAGCCCAGAGGACACCAGCTCGTCATATCTATCATGACGGAGCAGCCTTGTACCGTCGTGACATCATAAACTAATCAAAGTTCACTACTAACCTAAAAGCTGGATGGATTCTCTTCACTCCGCTATCTGCTAACTCTTGCTGCGTCAGCCCAGAGGACACCAGCTCGTCATATCTATCATGACGGAGTAGCCTTGTACCGTCGTGACATCATAAACTAATCAAAATTCACAACTAACCTAAAAGCTGGATGGATTCTCTTCACTCCGCTATCTGCCAACTCTTGCTGCGTCAGCCCAGAGGACACCAGCTCGTCATATCTATCATGACGGAGTAGCCTTGTACCGTCGTGACATCATAAACTAATCAAAATTCACAACTAACCTAAAAGCTGGATGGATTCTCTTCACTCCGCTATCTGCCAACTCTTGCTGCGTCAGCCCAGAGGACACCAGCTCGTCATATCTATCATGACGGAGCAGCCTTGTACCGTCGTGACATCATAAACTAATCAAAATTCACTACTAACCTAAAAGCTGGATGGATTCTCTTCACTCCGCTATCTGCCAACTCTTGCTGCGTCAGCCCAGAGAACACCAGCTCGTCATATCTATCATGACGGAGTAGCCTTGTACCGTCGTGACATCATAAACTAATCAAAATTCACAACTAACCTAAAAGCTGGATGGATTCTCTTCACTCCGCTATCTGCCAACTCTTGCTGCGTCAGCCCAGAGGACACCAGCTCGTCATATCTATCATGACGGAGTAGCCTTGTACCGTCGTGACATCATAAACTAATCAAAATTCACAACTAACCTAAAAGCTGGATGGATTCTCTTCACTCCGCTATCTGCCAACTCTTGCTGCGTCAGCCCAGAGGACACCAGCTCGTCATATCTATCATGACGGAGCAGCCTTGTACCGTCGTGACATCATAAACTAATCAAAATTCACTACTAACCTAAAAGCTGGATGGATTCTCTTCACTCCGCTATCTGCCAACTCTTGCTGCGTCAGCCCAGAGGACACCAGCTCGTCATATCTATCATGACGGAGTAGCCTTGTACCGTCGTGACATCATAAACTAATCAAAATTCACTACTAACCTAAAAGCTGGATGGATTCTCTTCACTCCGCTATCTGCCAACTCTTGCTGCGTCAGCCCAGAGGACACCAGCTCGTCATATCTATCATGACGGAGTAGCCTTGTACCGTCGTGCAGTTGCAACTCTCTATCGTGCACTAATCTACAAAAATAGGGGAGTCACGATAAAAGTGAAATGTAATTGATTGATGGAAGGCCAGACGATGCGGCCTTGCATGTATGAACTTTCCGTTCAAAACTTTAAAATAAATATTGAATCGATCAGGTAGTACGTACGATTTAGATACTAAAGAGCCGAATTTAAATTGCATTGAAGCCTCCGTGACTCAAAACAGAAAGTTCAGACGTCCAATTCTCGCCCAATCGTCAATCATTTTATCATAGAAATTTGTCAATCATTTTAAAAATATATAGCAAATATTCTTTCAAAAAAACATCTTAGCTTGTTTATTATATCGACATTCATAGTTTGTACACCTTAACTAATTTAAATCTTGACAGTCTAGTGATAAGCACATGCAAGCTTAAGATTACAAGATCCTGGGTTCGAGTCCTAGTTCTGGCTAAATAACAACGATGCAATATAAGATAGAAGCTAACTTAAAAATGAAATGAAATGAAATGAAAATGAAATGAAATGTCTTTATTTATACATTATGCCACACACACAATTGAAAATGCAACATATTTTAGTAATAAATCAAAACCCTGCAGTGTTGGCATAAAATCTTAGTAAAAGATATTGAAACCCAGCTTAGCATTCAAGGTACCAATCTAATTTTGAGAGTCATGAAGTGGTTAATTTCAGCTGGGTAAAATCGACTAGTCATTCAAATTCTCTGTTGGATTCTAACGACAGCTTTATCTAAATTGCTTGACGGTACGACTTTGTCGGTAGGATGGTAACTACCCATGGCCGAAGCCTCTCACCAGCTAGAACTAGAGCGATTTAGAAATTCTTAATCGGCCGAGCCAGGAATCTAACCCAGAACCTGCGTCTTATAAATCCACTGCACCATTATCACCCTAAGCCCTTCATAAGCTCCACAATCAGCACCATGAATATTATAAATTAAAAAACACACTTACCTATGTAAAACAGCCAATGTGCTAGCGTGTATCCTGTGCAAGCCGTCCAGTACAGCCAGACGACCTTTGAGAGCTGCTTCCACCAGGGCTGAGTTCCTCCACACAGTGTCTCCGTTGTCCAGGGTAGTTCTTTGTTGTATAAGGTCCCTGGCCGTCATGTCCTGATATAGAACTATGGGTTCTATAGTGTAGCCCAGAAGAGATGCCAGTTGGCTTACCAGAAGACTTTTGCCACAGCCTTTTGGACCTTCGATAACAGTTATTTTGGAAAATCAAGTTTCGATTTCACACTTTTTATTTCCACACATAAGACTACTTATGTAACCACTTCTAATACAAAGTTATAGCTTTGGGAGCAAGGTGAGAATATTACTCGGATTTAAAAGAATAATCCTGTTTAAATGCTTAAACATGGATTTTTAATGTTTTGCAAGAAAATTCATTACTACTTCAGCTAGACTTCATTATGGGTTGAAATAGATGGAATATGACAGGTGCAGAAAGTAAACTAATCTATAAATAATTGCGTAAGAAAATTGAAATTAATTTATAAGAGAAGTCTTGAGAAAGCCACATGTCACCGCGCAGCTCGCAACTAGCTCGCGGTCACCCTAATATATATTGTACTAGCTTTTGCCCGCGACTTCGTCCGCGTGTAATTAGTTATTACGGCAGCCTAATTTTTCTAAGCTTTGAATGTCATATTTATTAATATCTAATCAACTGCCGAAGAAATAGGTCTTAAATAAATATGGTCTGCATTCAAAAATGAAGGATACTTTTATACAATATTTCATGCCCCCATTCACCCCTTACAACATAGCAAAGGTCAACTTAATTTGGACGATATAGCGGCAGAGTTGTTTTTTAGTAATTTTGTAATAACTATATAACTAATTAACATACCGTAAAAGACAAATCTTATCTCTATAATATCCTTGTGATTATTAAATAATTTATTTTGATAAGTATTTAAGTTTAGTTGTATAAATAATGACGTAAACGTAAGCATATGAATTAAATGATTTTTTAAAACACAAAAAGTCATATATCTACCAAAATATAAAAGATATGCTATCGCGGACTTTTTTCGAATTAAAAGTAGTCCTATTTCCTTTATCTTTTAGCCAGGCTCTAGACTCCGCCAAATACTGTGTACCAAATATATACAATTCAAATTTAAAAGTCGATTCAGTAGTTGTAGAGTGAAAGCAAGACAGATAGACAGAGTTACTTTCGCATTTATAATATTAGTTAGGATTGGAGCAACTAAGATTCAAACCTCCTCTCTTATAGGAGAAATTTTTCTCGTGAGCCACTAACATTGATGGCTAAGATAATAAAGATAATGGCAATAATGACGATACGTACCAACAACACAAAAATCGCCAACACTATGACTCAATAACAACTCATTTAGAAGCTGAGTCTGGTAATCCGTCTTGACGTAACCTCTCATTTCACTCTTACTCTTCCTCTCTCCACACGGCACGCCAAATTGAGATGCTTTCCCATTGATATCCATATCCACTAAAGCTTGATTTCCCGTGAACTGTACGCCTTTGAAAGCTATGTCCCATTTTGGTTTGATGTCAATATTTAAATTTTGTAATACAGCCTCAACATTCTTAATGTGATCTCTTGACAGAAAAGTGTTGTACGGATATAGGATATACAAGAGCTTGTGTATTGGAATGTCAGGGTTTCTTTCCTGAAAATAATATAAATGAACAATATTTTACTAAAACAAAACTATCTAAATACGTAAATGTAATCAGTAACGGATTTCTTCTACTTTAAAGTTTTGCTGATATGAGATTAGATAATAATCGAGATAATTTTGGTTTCTAATAAAATTCACTTTGTTCGTTTCAATAAAAATGTGCTCGAGTTAAAATATACAATGATGCAAGCGTTACAATTTAGTATTATAACTTAGTGTATAGTGTTTGCCAAAAAAAAATAAGCCAAACTCCATGAGGTTTGAATTTTCAGTACACGAGTTCCTATGGCTACCTCTGGTAATGATAATTGGATGATGTTATGGAGCTATCACGATGCTACATAGTTTTTGCCACTAAGCAAGCACAAGTATAAATAGCAAAGAGACCTAAACTTGGAAAAAATAGTACAAAAGTTAAATAGAAAGTTGTTCAGAAGTAAAGTCAAAACTGTCAAAAACTTATGGATTACGCGTGACATGTTTGAGTATCAAGTACTTTAGTGAAAAGTTAAACAGACATCTAGAGTCAGTCAGGAGCCCATGCGCTAGATCATATTTTACGTCCCAAAGTTGCGTGTCAAGTCACGTCCTTGTAGTTTACTATATCATTATAATACAAGAACTTTCACGCGATATGATCATCTGCTAACTTTGCAACAAGGTCAAGGTGTGTTAGTGGCACAAAAGGTTTATGAAAACCGGCGTATTTATGTGCATTTCTTTATTTGAACTTACTGCGACCTGTGGCATGCACTTCGTATACTTTAGACAAAAATTTCAAAATGTTTTTAGGGATCTGTATAGGTTCAGAAGGTACCAATTGTCCGCGCAATTCAAAAAGACCCTTATACAAAAGAACAGTGTGGTACGAGTAGCTATACCTACTATAAAATATAATCAAATCGTCTTAACATTATCCCCTATAGAGGAGAACAATTAAGACCAGGTGGCTTACTTAACTAAACCAAACTAATGGCATTTGTCGTAGATTCTAATTGTGAACCTGTTTTCTTGAACATGAAGGAGAAGTGGTGACCGGTTATTTCAATACAATATGCAATTGTCACCTGATACAAACTTTCGCGATATTCCTCAGGTCCACCACACTACTTTAATGTGATACTATCAGAAATATTTTTAAGAACTCACCAGTATTAAAGCAGCAGCATATAGGTTGTCCACCGGGAAGTCAGGCAAGCTTATCTGCTGCAGTTCTGGACTGATGAGGGCATACGCTGCTGACAGAACCTGCTCCAACTTCTGTGTATTCACTTTCGGAGCGTCTTCTTTTAAAGAATTTAGGTGTTCCTGGAATATAAAAAATGTATTAACTGTAATCTAAGTATTTTAGACATCATCATCATTATCAGCCTATTAAATGTCCACTACAGAGTCCACTACAGTCCCTGTCTCCACCCTTGTAGGAGATAGGGTAGAACTTAGACCCACCACGTTGCTCCAATATGGATAGGCGGGCGTAAGAGTTAATGTTTAATTCATTAATGATGCCTAACAGATGTTGATAGTAGTGACACAACTCCACCAACATCTGAACCTCCGAATACTAATAAATAATAAAATTTTTTAGATACTAAGATCAGCTCGATATTTCACGACTTTTGGATCCATGATCTCATGACCTAAAGCCAGATAGGTTTTTCACAGGAGCGACGGAGTAAGTAGTTGTAGTATGTTTGTAGCAAATTACAATTTTCTATTTCCGAAAATCACGATTAAGTTTATCCACATAGTAATCGCACGCTGGAATTATTAAGTCCGCAAAACTAAACTACAGTAAAAGTTTTACAACAAAATTAATTTCGCATGAACAACATGCACAAATGATTGTAATCAGCGTCGGTCACGCAACGAAATTGCCAACAGTGATAATGAAGAGCCGCAAAAAACTTTATTTAACCAAACAGTGGTTAAATAAAGTTTTTTGAAAAGATAATAAGATTCCAAAAGGTTCTTACACAAGGCATTGTATTTGTAAAAGTTTGTTAAACCTCTGTTATTTCAGGAAATTATATTTTATAATATATATTATTTTTAAATAGATTTTTAGATTATAATTTTTAGATACAATTATATATATTCATGCTTTTCTTATTGTTATTAGTGTACATTAGATATATAATTAAGTGGTAAAGTTTATGTATTTGTTTTGTAAATTAGATAAAAGCGTGTGCAAAAGTGCAAGCAATGCCTGCTTTTAAACGATTTTGCATACGTTAGGCATGTTATTTTAAGTTATATATGTTATGTAAGTGTTATTATGTAAAAATCACTAGTAGACTTAAATAAATAAATAAATAAATTACATCGACAAAGTCAAATTGTGCAAAATTTTTACTTCTCTATAGTATTTATAATAACTACACTACTTCTCTATAGTATTAATATATTTTTAGGTAGTCGCGTAAATAACCATATATACAGACGAGAGAATCTTATCATTCTATCGTCTGATAACGAACTATTCATTATTGGAAAAGATAATTTTACGGACGAACAGAGGGATTTTCGGATTTACGATTTTTTCAATTTGGCAAGCGAGAAAAGTGAAAAGACAGCCCCTTATAAGATATATATTCATTAACAAAATATATAATAGAAACGTCTCGTATTAAAAAATTAGGATCCGGTAAAATTGTTAGGGCAGTTAGAGCGAATAAGCTTCGCATCCAAACCGAATCCGTCAAGATTGAACTGAAAAATGAATCTGAATTTGTCCTGCATCAAATCGAAAGGACCTATAGGGCAATTATGTAATGACACTACAGTGTACGCATCAAATCTGTCTCAGTCCCTCTCTATCTATAAAATCGTTTTAGACAGAGAGAGACATATACGATTTTGAATCGCACACCATCGAGTGTCAACAAAGTTGATACATAATATGGCCTCAGATCTTCTTCTGTCACCTGTACATTGTGACACACTACACACCCATAAATCTCCAAATACCTCCACAGTGTAAAACAAACTACACGACTGCCTGGCTGCCTCTAGTTCGGAAACTAGCTAAATTTATAAGCCAGCAGTCTCCAAAGTTTACACACGCAAACACCGCAAAATGGCCGTAAATATTTGAATGACGATTCCGCTGGTCGTTGATACAAGTGATGATACATTTATTATATAGTACGAGTACATATATTCTATATAAATATTCATACGTACGTATTTTTATATTCATGTGTAATAATATATATAATAAAATACTACACTTAAGTAGACGGTCATACTTAACAGATATCGTACTATGAAGTTGTATACATTACGGAGAACGGAAAACGCAAAAAATAGATTACAAAAATCAGAACACGGAACTGTTTATGTCTGTGCGAGCTCTTAATAATATGAAAAACAAATATTTAATTAGTTAGTTATTAAAATTATTTTGTTTATTAGATATAATTTTTATACCTAAGTAGGTCTATTTCTATATTGTATTTTTATGTTATTTAAGCTCATGTATCTAAGTAAATAAATGATTTTCTAATTTTAAGTAAAATATTATTTTAGCACCAAGAGCTTGAAATAGTATTTTAGCCCCGTTGTGGAACAATAAAAAGATTAAAGACAAGACATTGGTAGTTTTTGGGCAAGAATAGTAAAAAAATAATAATTGTTTTTGTATCGGTATCTAATAAATTATTATAAATAATATAAAACCTTATTTCAGTAGTCGGGTTAAGAGATAATTATGCTCACAGAATGTAAGCCCAAACGCTTAAAAAGCAACGTGTAAACCTGACCCCGCACCAGTGTCCGAATATCTTCACACCAAAATAACACCCCCGTCTCAACGCCTCTACCCTAATGAACCCCACGCCGCAACACGGAAACAATTTACCACAATCCCACACTGGGGTAACTCCGACACCAATTACCGTAACATTTAATTTAGCGTGTTATGAGTCGAAGGCACGCTGAGCCCGGGTAATTTTACAACATGATCCTTGTTAGCATTCACTAGTCGTCTAGTGATAATATTGTACTGTAAAATTGTTTCATGGAGCTTTTAAGTTTTATTTTATTTCTCTTAAAAAGGTAGTTAGTTCATTATTTAACCGGATACTTTGTGGTGGATAATGTAGTTTTGGTTCCGAGTCCCAGGCGGCGCTGTAAATATTATGTTTTAATTTCTTCCAAGATATTCAAAGTAAACATTCCCAGCTCGTAAAGCATGTTTAGCCGTCGGTCCCGGTCATCATTATTAACATTGACAGATGTATTATCGCTCTAATAATGTAAGCTAGTCTAAACTTCATACCTCTCACCTATAGAGAGTTAATGGGCTGAAAATGATGATGCTTACAAAATGAACGTCATAAACATTGACAATTTATATTTCAGCGGTTCCTAACAGGCCATGCGACGTATTTTAGAATTTAATTATCCTATTGCACTAAATAATAACCAGAATTAAAAAAATTCAAAAAATACGACATTCCATTATTCGAAAAAAAGGCAAAAATGGCGATGGGCAGGCCATGTAGCAAGGATGAGCGACGATCGTTGGACCTCAATACTGACATCGTGGCTCGGCCCTACAGGTCACAGGAGAGTAGGAAGACCATTCGGCAGGTGGTCGGACGACGTAACGAAAATCGCTGGCAAGAAGTGGCTCCATCTAGCCAAAGATCGGAACAGATGGGCTGCTTTGGAGGAGGCCTTCACCCTCAACTAGAGGGGTTCTTGTTTAAATTAAAAGCAGAAAATTTATTGTATTTTTATATCAGTTATTTGTTAAACCAAGAAATAAAAGGCTTTTTTATTTTATTTTTTTTTATTTTTTTATTGCACTAAATATAGGAAGCAAGAAATGTACCTCTACTAAAATATGTTATAAAAATCTCACGTGAGATTAGGGTAGGGGATCAGAAAATCGCCAAATTCACCACAGGTAATTTATGGATATCCTCTAATTATGACTATATCCATTCATGCCAACCCAAATTTAAGTAGCGTGAAGATAGTAGCATACATCCAGTCCAGTTGTACATCTGATAAAGATACTAAAGTATATTACTCAATGCGACAGTAATAGCCTTATTTATGTGACAGCAAGTAAAGATATAACATTTATTCAAATGTGGCTCATACGAGTACACCCCCAACAAAGTACACGCTTGCGACCTTAACGTTTAGATATAAATGTCGTGCATGACCTTATACGAACTGTTCCCATAAATATTTATTGTTTCCACAAATAACAAAGTACTTGTATGCTAGACAATATATTGTAGTAAATGTGAGTAGGCTTTTTTTACAAGAGTCCTATATAAAGGGAAATTATTAGTTAACAGCCTACTTCTTAACAAGAGATCGGAATCTCCCATATAGTCCATATGTTATAGTCCAGTGATACGTTTTAATAAAGTACTTGTTATTTAAATTAATATATATTTTATTTTATCGACTACAAGTTGACCCTTGACTGCTATCACACCTGATGTTAAGTGATGATGCAGTCTAAGATGGAAGCGGGCTAACTTGTTAGAAGAGGGACGAAAATCCACACCCCTTTCGGTTTCTACACGACATCGTACCGGAACGCTAAATCGCTTGGCGATACGTCTTTGTCGGTAGGGTGGTAACTAGCCACGGCGAAAGCCTCCCACCAGCCAGACCAAGACAAATTAAGAAAAATCTCAATCTGCCCCGCCGGGAATCGAACCCAGGACCTCCGTCTTATAAATCCACAGCGCATACCACTGCGCCACGGAGGTTGCAGAATGTTACTACGAGAAAAGGAGAATTTTAGTATTACCCAACCAAAACTCAGCATTCTAACTCAGGACCTCGTGATCTGAAAACCACATAAGCTAACCACTGGATCAACGTTAGTCAGATTAAGCTGTCGGTCCCGATCACTATCATCATCTGATAGTGATTATTGAATAAACAAACATTATCACCCTAAGCCCGCCAACCCGAATTGGAGCAGCGTGTTAGGGAAAGAGGCTTGGCCCTGTAGGCCAACGTTATAGGTAGGAATGAAGTGTTTGAAAAATCTTTAACACAAATCGAAGGATATACGTCGGCATTTTGTAATTTCATAAATAACGATTACATGACCAGCTGTAGTAAAAATAGTACAATTAATATTACTTAATGTACTCTACCTACCGTATACAAGTTATAATAATATCTGTACCTTATTACATATTTTAAATATAATATTGGTTTAAAATAAATATACAGTTTTAGTAACCTACATTCAACTATTTGATGAACTCGAACAAACCAGTTGCGCATTGAAAAAGTTTGATATTTTAAATAACTTGGAAACTTTTGCACACGTACGTAACATACTCGCGAGAAGGAAACACATTTCATTGTCATCCTTCCAAGAATTCCTGGAAAATATTTTGTTCACTAGTTGGTCTTGCAGTTTGACCTTTGTAAATTCCATTCCTGATCAAAAAAACGGACTTTTTGAGTCGTGTAGTAGCCTATGGGCTTTTGCAATAAGAAAACAAGAGTAAACTGCCCTATCTCATCCGGATTTAAGAATCCAAATGCCATATCCATATCTGTTCAGCCGGATTGGAGTGAGAGATATTATGGCGGAACTAACGAACTTTCTAAAACTTACTATTTATTAGCAAAATAATAATTCTTGTCACTTTATCAAATAACTAGCGGACGCCCGCGACTTCGACCGCGTGAAACTTAGTGTTGACTTTAACTCCCGTTTGACCCCTTAAGGAGGTGAGCATTAGAAAAACGTTTCTTAGCGCTCACCTACGTCATTATAGCTATATAACAGTCGCCTGAAACTTCGTCCGCGTGAAAACCTCTTAGGTACCCTTTTCATTTTAAAGACAGACTTTCATATAAAGTGTGCTCTTTCCTCGCTACCCCTCTCAATTTAATTTTTTTATAGTTTCCCGTGAAGCAATATCCACTAAAGATCTACATTTGTATTAAACATTGTACGATATTACAGTACATTAACATTAACAATATATATTTATGGCAAGCTGATGTGTATACAAAATAATTTACAATCCGACATGCAGATCTTAAGATAAGCACGTTTAAACAAACGAACAAACTTTTTCGTAGGTATATTATATAAATATGGTCTGCCATGCCAAATAAATTGAAAGAAAAGATCAAAGATCGAATCCTCAAAGAATATCAGCACCAAAATGTTGACCCCTATTCAGTACGTATAACATAACACGGAGGAAGTCAACTTAGTTTGGACGATATAGCGTCGGTGTCGTTTTTTAGAAATTTTGTAATATCTCCGAAACTATGTAACTAATTAACATACTGTAAAAGGCAAATCTTATCTCTATAATATCCTTGTGATTATTAAACAATTTATTTTCATAAGGATTTAAGTTAAGTTGTATAAATAATGACAAAAACTTAAGCATATGAATTAAATGATTTATTACAGAGTCGCACTTTTTAGAAATTTTGTAATATCTCCGAAACTATATAACTAATTAACATACTGTAAAAGGCAAATCTTATCTCTATAATATCCTTATGATTATTCAATAATTTATTTTTAAAACACAAAAAGTTATATATCTGCCAAACTATAAAAGATAAATATATGCTATCGCGGACTTTTTTGTAGAACTTTTTAAGTACGCGCATAAAGCTAAATTTAATAAATTTTACGTTCCGACTCACGCGACAAAAACTGTGATAACTCGGGTAATATACACAATACAAATATAAAATATAGCCTATGACACTCACCGATAACGTAGGTTTCTACTGGTGAAAGAATTTTTAAAATCAGATCAGTAGTTCCGAAGATTAGCCCCGACAGAACTTTATTTACAAACTTACAAACTTTACCTCTTTATAATATTAGTATAGACTATTTGACACCCTTAGCAGATGGCACTAATAACGTTCAGTGGAAAACCATCGTTTATAACAGCTACACTTCGCAGGCGTATCTACTTCCTTAAACGAGTTGCTCTGTACCTTTTTTTTTTTTTTTTTTTATCGCTGGGAAATGCATTTACGCATCCCGGTCGAAGGCTGCGCAGGCAGAACTGCGCAGTCTTCGTCCGGGTATGTGGGACTCGCTGACTGGGAAGCAGTCAGAATACCCACTAAAACCCAGCGGTGCCGTCTGCGTCTCATTTGAAGCGCCAAAGGATCTGAAAATTAAGCCACTTTGACGTTTCAACGCGTACATCTGTGCACTCGCAAGTCGCAGTCTATGAGGACATAGCCGCGTCCTCCCGCTCTAGACTTCGCCTTTCACTGGCCCACTGCTGAGAACCAATTTCACCCTTAGTAGAAGGAGGGAAACAATTTTTGCTCCCCATGATGTGACCTGAAGGCAACCCCGCATCAAAGCAAATGGCACAGCGAACAACGTCGGTGCAGCTTGCCGCCTTGTGCCCTATGACTCCACACCTGTAACAAAGTTTGCTCCTGTCTGTCTTCGAGGTGCACATGGACCCCGTATGACCCAAACCCATACATCTGAAGCAGCGCAAGGGGCGCTGCTCCAGAGCCTCAACACCAGCTGAGCTCCAGCCCACCAAAAGTCGTCCGGCTTCGCAAACCTTCTTTGCGACAACCACGGGGCAGTGTGCTGTTACCGACCCCACTCTGGCACCCTGCTTTACATCTCCAACTTTTATTGCAGTTGCTGAGCAACCCCCGAACTGGGCTATCGCTGCAGCCACCTTTTCAGCCGTTGCCGAGTCATCCAAACCAGTGATCCGAAGTGTCGCTAATTTGGACGGGCAGGTTACTTCCGCCAAACCGTCTAGAGCCATCCGTAATCGGCCAGCCAACATCTCCGCCTGTTCCTGGGTTTTCTCACTAGGGAGCTCTAGGAGCCTTGCTCCTGTGGCAGCACGGCGGATTTTCACGCCCGTTCCAATACCCAACTCCTTTAAGTCAACCTTACGCTCAGCTTGCTCAAGGAGCCGAGCATAGGTTACCCCTTTTTTTGCCGCATCCGGAGCCAAGGTTATTACGACCGCAGCGCTTTTGGGGAGAGCCAGGCTGGCTTTCGAAGCAGCCGCGGGGGGGACCTTCTGTGTAGCCGTCGGGGTAATAGAAGCAGGCGCCGCTGAACGAGCCTTCTTCTTCTTTTTACCAGCAACTGCCGCCCAACTCTCAGTAACTGGTGAAACTTCGCTAGGTCCTGCTGTAGACGGCGGAAATCCAGGGGAAGCCGTCGCTGCACCATATGACTCTTCTGGCCTCCTGATATCTTCTGCCCGGAGGGGGCATGGAATCTTCTGAGGAAGGAGACGCTCCTCGATGCCTGCAAAACGGGCATCAAGCATAGCACCAACTGAAGCCACGATAGTGGCTTTGAGCTCCTCTAACACATCCTCGCTCAATGTGGAAACCGATGCGCTTTTCTTTGTTGCCCCTTTTGAAGCCTTCATTGCTGTCCGTATATCATGGAATTCAACGGCAGCGGCTTTCAACTCCTCCTTGACTTTCTCGATTTCCGCCCTCAGGCGCTTATTATCAGCTCTCAGCCTCCGCGTCTCGTTCCCCTCCGTCCGGGATGCTAGGACCTCCACTATAACTTGGAGCTCCGTGGCCGCCTCCTTTAAACGCCGTGCGTACACTCCTTTCAAGTTACCGGATCGTGAAGCCATCTGCATGATGGCGGTAGCACTCCGGCCCGCTAAGGCCCGTAACTCTTCGGCCGTGAGTTGTAAGGGGTCCTCGCGGCATGAGGTCCCACTTACTGTCCCCTCATCAGGATCCAGAATCGGCTCAGTGAACTCCCGCTGTTTGGTTTGGTCCTTGATACGCCTATTGTATACATCCTCATGGCCCTCCTTCCTATCGGCGTGCAACTCAGCTCTAGCAGCAGCAATTCCACTCAAGGATGAATCTCGTGAGCTAGGCGAGACAGACTCCTTCTGGCGCAAGTAACGCGGGGCTATCCCGGTGGCCAGGCGACGACTTCTTCGCACAGATGCCTTCTCAATACCCAATGACTGCTCATCGTCCATCTCAAAACATTCACCCGTCTGGCAAGCCAGGCGGGTCAACGTTAACAAGCTCCAGCAAACAAAACAACGAAAATAAATCAAAACAAGACAAAGAAAACTACAACAAACTAGCTAACAATAACTTAATAATAAGACTTATCCATCCAGCAACACAGGTGGGTCAAGAATTACCGACGGTTAATCAAAATTATTAATAAAATAAAATTAGTAACTACCTACACGGAAAAACAACAAAATTAACAGTGGCAACGACGGTAATAAACTACGTAACAACAACAACGGCCCTGAAAAGGGCCTGTTATTTAAACTACTCTGAAAGAAAACAACACGACACAAAGTAACAAACAACTCCCAGTCTATTTATAGATGCACGCTTATCGCGTACGATCTAAAAAATGACTCAGCTCCGTACGCGTCCGTCTCCTGCGCCGACCCGACGCGCACTCGTGTTGCTCTGTACCTAAAGTATCTATTGTGTAAGATATACTTTTTTTTCAGAAAGTATACGATTTTATAACAGAAACATTAGTGATTGATTTGTTTTTAAATACTTACGAGTATATGCTACAATGCATGAATATAGCATATTAAAATATTTCTATTAAAAAGACAAAAAAAAAATATTTTTATTTGATCAGCTGACTTGAAAAAGGAGCTCAGTTCGAAAACCGATCCTTTTTCATATTCTGTCTGAGTCTGGTTGCAAAACCTATATCAGCATAGTCGATTTGTTAGGTTTAGAATAATAAACAACCATTTGGACAATATACTCGCTAAAATATAGACAAGTCCCCGGATCGCGTTCACTGATATTCGGTAGACTATATTTGGATACCATTTCCCAAATTCCATTTACAGAGATGTTATCATCTACTAAATAGCTTTTAGCGCGAGGGTTCGAACGTTTCCAAACTACTCATTTGCTAACATTAAACTTAATGGACTTATGGTTCGTGCAAACTAACAATTTGATATCCCTGAATTATGCTAAAATCATTGAATTTATAATGTCTCCAGCAAATTCAGTCGCGTGTTCCCGAACGGCACGAATGTGCGGATCGGGACTTGAAAATGATTTGTATGGGCGTAGTACTTCAGATTAATCACTGATTTAATTGTATAATTCAGTACCTACTACTTGACTCCAATAAATTTGATCGAAACTGGTACGTACTTAACCGTCACTAGTTACTACTTTTCATCACATTATTATAATATAGACTGCTTGGTTCTATTTAGACTTATTTTTATAAAAATTAATACAAATTATACCCATAAAGCCACCTACGAATTACCCTTACTCCCTACTACTTTTTCTTAATGATAACTACTACATTCTTGTCCAGAGAATTGTCAAAATTTTTTCGAATAAATAATGTCATCAATTTTATTAGAAACTCTATTAAAGTATCCACTTTCCCTTATTGAATAAAAACTGACACTGCTTTGCGAAATTTTACATCAACACATACAAAACACAGAAGCAGAAAAGTTATCTTTATGCAACTACTTCAACATTAAGGCATTTTTACTGGACTTGATCTTTGTCTTTGTGTAATCACAATTAATTATAAATACAAAGAAATTTTCAGGGAAAAACAAAATTACTATTCATTTTACAAACTCGCAAACCATCACAAAGGTCATCAAAACATTTTCCTAGACACTTTTCAGGACAATATTATTATATTGTCCTGAAAAGTGTCTAGGAAAAAACAAAATAAGCTCAAACTAACTTATAATTGTCCTCTTTTTGTAGAGTATACAATACATGGGAATGTTGCATGATGTAATTCAGGTGCCCGTAAATGTAAGAGCGTGGCCATATTAGCCAACTTTTACTTAAGATAAATTATATTTCATCTGAGAAGAAAACGGGAATCCTTTATGTGCTTTACTGTTCTGTCTATCGGAAGAATTTATTTTGTTGTTATTTTATTAAAAGTACAGACAATAGACTAGAGTAAAAAACTGTTTAAGTAAATAAAGAATACGGAATCTTCTTAAGTTTTACTAAAATTATATTTCTAAATAATCGTTTAATTAAGTAATACTGTCCTTCATTAACTTTTTCATTAACTTTTTTTTTTTTAATTTAAACTTGGACTATAACTTAAATATTGAACTGTCGATATGTCAACATTATTTGAATTTGGTATTTCATCATTTCGAAGTATTGTACGTAATGTATGTAAATAAAGCCCCTTGTTACGCACAATGTGTTAACGTACCGAGTTAAAATCACCCAGATTCATTAGTAGCTACTGTAAGTATAATATTAGCAACATCAAAACAAAAAGTCGCATGTAAAGTTCCTCAATACAGCTGGCTCTTTACATCTACAAGCCAAGACAAAACTCGGTGTCGTAAAAGCGAAGAATCCAGTCAATCGCTACGCGGTAATCCAAAACAACGTCTACGGTCCTGTTGTTTTTTGTAAAATCTTTTGTTTACCATGTACATTCGATCTCTGCTGCATTGATTTCTGTATTTTTGAAAAAGTAGAGTAGCTTACAATAATGATTTAAATAGAGACTAAAAATATCTTCAATTATTTTTTAAAAAGTGTATTTGTAGAATTTTTTTAATAAATGAAAATAGATTAAAAAAAACTTTAAAATAAGACTAGGGAAAGAATTTATATACCTTGACGAATTGGTCAGGACTTAAATTTTGGTTTGAAACTAAATGGAAGGAATACTGTTCAGTGAGTACTCATCTTATTACATATACACAAAGTACAATACAATAATGTGCATTTGCTAGAATCATACAACAGACAGTATCTCACACAACAAATATACATTGGGATCCCAAGCTTTTAGATTACAGGGTTAATTGGTGGAGATTTTATTAAGCTTATATTAGAGCTATAGTGCTTCTATTTCTGCTGCCAAACAGCATTGCTGTATTTCGATCTAAAGGGTTGGCATATTTACAGGCATTCGAGGCTTAAAACATTGTCTTAAGCAGCGAATGTGGGACTCCGGCTTTGATGTAAATGGTTTTCTATTTAACGTGACGTTTTGTTTGTTCCGAAATATATTATTGACATATATGGATTTACAAGTGACCATTAGTTGAAACGCATTCATCTTCAAAGAATATAATAAATATGGTTTTAAAGTAAACTAACTACTGGAGTATACGAAAGCGAACCCAATAATTATTATTAATCATAATAATCATAATCATAATCATTTATTTATTTGCTAAACAAGGGTTACAAAAGTAATGCAATTCTATTAAAAAGATCCAAGCATGTTTTGCCAAGGACTAGGCGTGCAAATATTTACAAACTTAAAAATAAGATTAGGTAATTAAAATGTCAAAATTATTACATGTCAATTATTGAAATTATAAAAATGTTATTATAGTCTGATTGCTGTAAGAAAGTGCGGCTGACAGTTGTCAGTATGACGTTGACGTCAGTGACTAGGGATGTGACGCTTAGAAATTCTTGTTTATCGCTGACGATACTCACAGCATAAATCTAGCTCTTTTTAATGTTGTAAAAAAATTTGCTTAAAAGGCAAATTATTATTTGATCGTTATTTATGAGGAGACTTTGTTATCGCGGTTATACTAATGCATAGTTTCTAGGGATTAAACTTTTATTGACTATAGTCTCTGCGATAATTTTTTTAACAACTACAAGTTGGCAATTGACTGCTATCACAGCTGATGTGTGATGTAGTCTTAGATGGATGCGGGCTAACTTGTTAGGTGTAGAATGAAACAACATCGTACCGGAACACTAAATCGCTTGGCGGTACGTCTTTGTCGGTAGGGTGGTAACTAGCCACGGCGATAGCCTTCCTCCAGCCAGACCAAGACAAATTAAGAAAATCTCAATCTGCCCCGCTTTACCATTTGGTACAGATTAATAAACCCCAAACCAATCCAACTGCAATAGCGAGTTGATGAACTGGAAAACGGAGTAGATATAAAAATATGAAAGTTGGAGCTTATTGCCTTAGTCCAGCGTCAAAAGGCACCAACTCCTACCTATGCTCTAGAAGAGATGACAATAGGTCTGACCTTGGTCCTAATGTTATTGGGCCCAAATAACATGTATGCTTTTAATTTCAATTCCTATTTTGAAGCTTTATAAAATCAGCATTTATAATATCAGCGTTGCGAACGCAGCATTACCTATGAAATAATTGATTATTTGATTGAATGATTTGATTGATTGAATTTAAATACTTTTTTCTATATTCCCATTTAATTTTCAGTCACGCCGCAAAAATTAATACCTACTTCACCGCCATTAACGGCAAATAACATGTTGACACTGTTACAAGAGGCCATCAACAAAGATTAACCTGAAGGCTGGTCGAAGATCGTGAATAAAACAAAAAGGAATATTATGTCTGATTGGGATCGTGACGTCCATATTAACAACATAATTAATTCATCTATACATATAAATAAAATTGCAGTGTCTGTTTGTGCATATATGCATACCGTACATACACCAAAATAACATTTTTTTTTCAATTATTGTCTGTCTGTCTGTTTATTTGTTTTGGCTAATCTCTGAAACTACATCAGTCATCAGTCGGATTATAAAAAATCCTTTTGTATATGATAGCTCGACTCATGAGGGCTGAAATAAGGTAATTTGTATCCAGATATTACCACGGGACCAGGAACTACGCGGGTGAAATACCGGGAGACCGCTAGTTGTTAATAATATTCGTCATAGATTCAGATGATGAATTTAGTGACAACTCAAATGTTCCTAATTCTGATATAAGTTTTGACGAATAAAATATATTTCTTCTTTGCAACCTTTTGAGTAACCTTTCCCTGATGTTCTGTTGTTGTATAAAATTATAGACTTTTTAAAAATAAAAATTGTACTACAATATACGTTTAGTATTAAAAAAAATATCGACTATTCATCGTAGAAGTACGTCCCATCACTAGACACGTCTATGGCGTTACGTTATACGTTACAACACTTTGCTTAATTTTTCTTTCAATTTGATTTTATTTGTAGACTAGAACATTCCGGCTGGGTTTAACGGTTTTAAATTTAAGTTACTACAGCTATTAACGATTTAATATATTACGAATTTGGAACAGCTGAAATACTAAGTCATAATTTGTAAATCGCTTCAACTTTCAAGAGTGAAACGGAAAGTTAATGACATATGTCACAGGCACCATGTTAGAGCGCAGGCACTATAAGTAACATACATAACCATTGTAAGTCAGGGAACATATGCCAATACAGATATATTTGAAAATGAATACATAATTAAGTCAATTAGTGATGTCAAAGTATAATTTAATTAAAGTAATATATTAGTTAATTAAATATGTTTTAATTTAAAAAAGTCGTTCATTTCGTAAATTGTATTTTGGCTGAGAGCATTAAACATATATTTTTTGAACTTCTATAGAGGCATGTTTTTAGTTAATAATAATTAATTTAAAGAAAACTATTAGGTAGCGATTGAAATAGCAAACAATTACTATCAATCTCGTTTTCATGTAGACGCGGTAAGCCTACAGGGGAATTGAAATGGTTCAAGGGGTAACAAGCCACTTCCGTAGCGCAGCTCTGTAATTCGTTAATGCACAGGGGAAATACCATACGTATCAATAAGTAAAATTTTAGTGTCTCTACATACGTTCAAAACAAATTTTATAATTCCAATATATTTCTACAATAAAATAAACGGAAATAGAAGGGTTAAAATAGAAATATTGAATTATTTCATACGTTTTACACCTGTAAGGCCCAGAAAATCCTATCTTCCATGTTAAACAATGATTGGCGACCTAATATCGTCGCCGTATTGTATGTTTGTATGTATTGTAGATAAATTTAATGTTTATTGATTTGTAAAATATGAATAAATCACATAGGTATTGCTGAATTAAAGCTAATATTATAAGAATGATATTAATCTACTATTATGTTTGAATGATATTTACCTACTATGTTGCAATCAATCGCTTCATGTGAAACAGTTCATTAAAACATTAAACAGCATAAATCGTACTTAACACAAATTCATTTCTGTGTTTGTTTTCAGATCGTCGAGCGATTAATCGCAGAATGAAATAACAATTAACTATGAAGAGGAAAACAAACATTAGCACACATTAACGGGCGTCGCGTGACTGGAAGGGTTAAAGTTTAGCCGGCGTAATATGCCAGCGCTCTGGCAGTCATCCCAGCACCCTATGTACATTAGAACTGTGTGGGTGGACGGATTCCGGCACGCTATCCTAACACAAGACGACCCTCATTTTTTAAAATTGGCCGCCAAAAGACAACGACCAAGTTCTACGGCGAGCTACGCGAAATCCACAACAAATAGAAGCATCATCAGCTCGCTAAGCCAACACGACGATTTAGGAGACTGCTTAAGGAATTTAAACCTCGCCATTCGAAGCAGTAGATACACAAACACAACTGAAAGTAAACCCCATATTGAGAAGCTTAATTTGTCAGATGTGGAAAATTCTGAAGACGAAATCATCGTTAAAGCAACACCTCAGCCCGTTTGCCACTTGAATAATTTTAGACTAGATTTAGAAGCTGACAATATGAGGACTGTTAAAAGCAACCGAACAGCCCGAAACGATGTCAAAGAAAATACCGAACTATCAGATAGAGTACTACAGTGGTTGGATTTGGCCGGGAAAGTTAATCTTTTATCTGTCAATAACGTAGAAAGAATGTCTCAACCGAGGCACAGTTGGCCGGAAATACAGAGGCGGAATCTGACGAAATCCAAAACAGCGACAGAGTTAAGAGCGAGAGAAGTAAAAGTCGATGGTAAAATAAGTGGGCCTATCGATCGACAGGAGCATTACATGCCAACATCGGCGAATACGATAGAGAACTACGCGCGACAGTCACGGAATGTGAAATGCACGCCGCGTCACGACATTAAGCTAAAGGAAAACAAAAAGGTCAAAGACATGAGGGCCAGTGTGATTGAAACGAGACAGAAAATGGTCTCCGAACGGAATGCTATGGAGAAACAGTACGCGGAGATGGTCAGCAAAAAACTATTACCAGACGTTGGGAAGACTAAGAAGCAAGTTCACATATTTATGCCTGAAGCGTTGAATAAAAAATTTGCATCTAACACATCGAGTATCGCTGATAGTTTGCTGTCGCAGAAATGTAATCTTTCAGCATCGAATCAGGCAGCGAAATAAATTGCTCCATGTTTATTGATCTGAATGGTAAAAATGCCTGTGTATACTCGGTTCTATCGATGCCGCTGCATATAATGCTCTATGCTAACAAGCTACAGAGTATATTTTAGTTTATGCTTTATTAAAATTTTATTACATTAATTAAATAATTTTCTTTTGTGTATTTGGTAAATCATGTTATATTAGACGTCTTTATCTGCTTGCGAGCGAAATGAAAAACGTACGTATTGAACAGTTATACAGCCTATTCGTTAATTGAAATCCACGCATTGGTTAGAGACATAAATGTAATCATCCTTAAAACTATTTAAAATTACTATATATTTTACTTCTTTGGCTTTCATCAACCCGAAAAAGCGCAATGGCGTGACATTCATAAGCTGTTAAAGAACACGCCAAAAAAGTTCTAATAATCCTTAGCGCCATAACACGCAAACGGAAGAGTTCTTTTAGTTGAGCCTAAATTGAATAAATCATCCAAAATTTGTATTGTAATAATAACTTAAATTGAATAAATCAATAAAAAATAATAATCACATTTTACGCCTTATAAATTTAAAATCATGTTAAGTTTTTTAAAAAATCTAACAATTTGTATTGTAATACGGTTATTGTACAATTACTAGTTAAAGTGCCTTAATCCAATAGTTTAGTCTATACGGCTTCGGATCACAAGATCGAGCTATGAAATATTGAGCTTTTTACTGCCAGGAAATTATATTCTGTAGTTGGCAATACTAGGTCTAGGCTAATCCATGCTTACAGGAAAGTATATAGGGCTTCACGTTCACCATGCTGCACCAATGCGGGTTGATAGGCCTTAACAACACGCTTGTTGATGCTGTTTATAATACTGACCATTATTAACACTACCAATTTTCTAATTTTCGCCTGCTGGTGAAATTTTCTTGACAGCGAGAATAATTAAATATTCCATATCTTTTGGACCAACGTAGCCGTTATTTCACTAGCTGTCTTCAGATGTTTACTCACCCCAAATCCGATAGTAGCGACATCTCTGGCCTGAAATCTGGAACGAAGCGGCGGATCCAGAGGCTGCCCACTGTACTTGGGCACAGGCAAACCTAGTGCTATCACCCGGAAGTTCTCGTCAACACGCACCAACCTCCATCTCGAAACTTCTTCGGGTCCATGTTCCTAGACGATATTGATAAGGTTCATTACTATTACTATCATCTTGGGTTACATCAAGAGGTTAAATTCCCAGCTCGGAATTTCATTCTTTCTAAATTGACTCAGGTTGATAGTGGAAGTAGTATCTAGTAGGGTTAGATCGGGGTTAGTTACCACACTGTTAGCCGACATGTACTGTGAAGCAATATAATATTATTACTGTACTATGCCAGAAATATACGGAAAATTAAATATACTCTTGTTAAAATAGTGTGAAGTTATTTATTATCAATTAATATTAAACCAGCTCCGGATATAGAATTTTTTAGAGGTGGAGTAAAAACCGAAAAAAAAATTGGTTGTCTGTAAAGTCGGTTTACTGACGATAGTTGAACGTGACAACGTCTTAAGAAAATACTGATGGAATGGTAGCATTTAATTGGTTTTTAAAATTTTTAATTGAAGTATATTTTTATAAATATTAATTTAAATTAATAAAATAATTGATTTTGATTTTATAAATTTATATTTTAAATTTATAATAAATATATTAATTTACAAATATATTAATTTTTAATTTTAAATTAATATATTTAAAAACGGCTGATTGTGCTTCTTAGTCGCTCGTTCCGCGCTCTCGCTTGCACTTCAAGCCTTACATGGAACGCCTCAAAGCGAGGTAACGCCGCATGAGTCATGTTTTTTCGTGCGTGCAGCCGGCTCTATCGAATTATAAGAAGTTGTCACGTCAAAAACGATAAGACCGCAAATTGTTCATTGCTTATTAAGTTATTTTCTGTTTGTAAGTTTTTTTTTATTTGGTGTACAATAAAGAATATTTCATTCATTCAAAACAAAAAATACTTCATGGACCTTGTCCATGGTCTTTGTTGTCATTCAAACATTGTATGAGTCGCACAATGATGTTTCTTGTTACTTTTAATGCCTCATTATGCTCAGGATACTATTTAGAATCGCTCTTCCTATGCATGTGATTCATTAGGGAATAATGTTCAACGTTTAAATGTTATATAGCTGGATTATTAAAGCAGTTGATCGTATGTGGTGTTGAGCTCACGATGGTCAAGGTCAGTGTCTAGCAGTGGACATATAGAGGCCGATAAATTAATGAACGAATGAAATATAAACTTTACAGTCTTTATAAATAAATAACTAATAGGTAATACTCACAGCCAACAATTTGTCATATCTAGAAGCAGGTATAAGAAATCTGCCATCTTCCAAATGCATCTCTCTATTTTCGAGCAAATTGTTCAAAACTGGCAACACATTGCGCTCGGCCTTCTCAATGCCTTCTAAAACCAGAACCCGACCTTCTATTGCTGCTCGCACTGCACTCTAAATAAACAATAGTAAATAGACATTAAAAAATAAAATAAGAAGTATACAAAACATCTCATAACAAATGTTATATCATAGTCATTATCCAGTTGATACAATAGGTAATTAGAAAATTTTCAAAATCAGTCTATAAATGACAAGCGGACGCCCGCGACTTCGTCCGCGTGAAACTCGGTGTAGACTTTAATTTCTGTTTGACCCCTTAAGTAGGTGAGCATTGGAAAAAACGATTCTTAGCGCTCGCCTACTTCATTATAGCTATATAGCAGTCGCCCACGACTTCGTGATAAGTCGGGTAATATATACAATACAAATATAAAATATAGCCTATGACACTCACCGATAACGTAGCATTCTAATGGTAAAGGATTTTTTTTAATCGGATCAGTAGTTCCGAAGATTAGCCCCGACAGAACTTTATTTACAAACTTACAAACTTTACCTCTTTATAATATTAGTATAGATAAACACCCAGACACTGGAAAATATCCATGCTCAGCACACAAACATTTTTTCAGGCGTGGGAATCCAACCCACAGTCTAGGACGCAGAAGCAGGGTCACTACCCAGTTACCCACTGCGCCACTCGGCCGGTCGTCAGCCGTTGGATGGTATAGCGGCATTGTTATGCTTTTTAGAAATTTTATAATATCTCCGAAACTATATAACTAATTAACATACTGTAAAAGGCAAATCTTATCTCTATAATATCCTTGTGATTACTAAATAACTTTTTGATAAGGATTTAATTTGTATAAATGATGACGTAAACGTAAGCATATGAATTAAATGATTTTTTGAAACACAAAAAGTTCTATATCTGTTAAAATATAAAAATAGATATATGCTGTCGCGGAATTTTTTGTAGAACTTTTTAAGATACATAAAGTCTCCATACATTGCTTTCAATAAATCTCAATAGTTAAGGCAGCGTATGCATATAAATCCGTTTTAACAGATTGTTGCGATCCGACTCGCGCGACAAAAACTGTGATAACTTGGTTAATATATACAATACAAATATAAAATATAGCTTATGACACTCACCTATAACGTAGCATTCTACTGGTGAAAGAATTTTTTAATTCGGATCAGTTCCGAAGATTAGCCCCGACAGATCTTTATTTACAAACTTACAAACTTTACCTCTTAGTATAGATGGAGCAGTAGTGATCAATCATCAAAATATCAAAAAAAAATGAAATCCCACCAACTTTATTTACTAGCTGTGCCCAGCATAGTTACCTGTGTAGGTCATATTTTGAGAGTATCAAGAAATCTGTTCTTAGTGAGCATCTTCTATGCTAAATTTCAAGTAAGAGATCACTAAGATTAAACACTTCACACAAAACACAAATATTAGCAGTAAATGGAATTTCGCTTATCAAATAAATTGAAGTTTGTGGAGTTAGTATATTCAGCAAAATAAAACTATCTGCTAGTTTGGCAACTGAAAGAAGAAACTGAAACCGCCTTGGAATTTTTTAACAAATTTAGAGGGCATTCCCAAAATTATAGTGCAAGTAGTGGAATAACTCAGTTTCATACTTGCAATTTATTTTTTTATATGTATAATGCACACAAACATGCGTTTTTTATGCGAAAGATGCTTCCTTTTCAATTTTTTTTTTTTATTGACTACAAGTTGGCCCTTGACTGCTATCACACCTGATGTTAAGTGATGATGCAGTCTAAGATGGAAGCGGGCTAACTTGTTAGGAGTGGGACGAAAATCCAAACCCCTTTGCGGTTTCTACACGACATCGTACCGGAACGCTAAATCGCTTGGCGGTACGTCTTTGTCAGTAGGGTGGTAACTAACCACGGCGAAAGCCTCCCACCAGCCAGACCAAGACAAATTAAGAAAAATCTCAATCTGCCCCGCCGGGAATCGAACCCAGGACCGTCTTATAAATCCACCGCGCATACCACTGTGCCACGGAGGTCGTCAGAAATTATCCGGGTGACTTTCTTCTTCAGTACAGTTAAAACTCTAGTGCTAAACTTGTGGTTGATATAATTTAGGGTATCTTCATTTAAAATGATTTATGTACTTACTTGATCAAAGTATTTGGCAGTAGAGCTCTGTATTTCTCTTCTCTGTTTAAGATCCGCCTCTGTTGTATCCCTCGATAGAGCCACATACTCTATTTCTCTCTGTGTTAGTTCTAAGTACTGCAATGCTACTTTTCTTCTACATGTGTAAATAAGATACGTAAAATACATATTCAAACTTCAGAAAATACATATTATTCACTATTCCTAATCCACTTCGGCAAAGTAAACTCGCTTGAGATCAATACTTGATAAAAATAATAAATATTTGAAATTCCACCAAATTATGTTCTAGAGACAAACATAAGTAATGATACATTTAGTTTTACCAAGAGCTAAATGAAACGGTAACAAGATAACAGCACATTTACCTGCTCGGTCCAGGTCTGCCCAACAAGAACATGTCCTGTCCAAGAATATCCTTTTGCATCATCCATCTCAAATTCCTGAGGGTACTTTGTGATAGTGTTCGCAGTTGTGACTCTTCTGCTATCACTACAAATATAATTCATACAAAGTTTATCAAATAAACACATGCAATTGAAATAAAACTAAGGTCAGTCAAAAGCATTTCTAAAGATATAGTGATTTTGGTCAATGTAGAGCTTAATAACAAATTAATTAAATCTCTAGTCCTTCATTGAAATTAACCCAATTTATTCTCATTTACTGAAATTAGACTATGCTTTGTTCATGATATGTTTTTAATTTATCACTCTAAGCCCACCAAACTGCATTGGAGCAGTATGATGGGTATATATATTCTCTCTCCTATAAAGAAACGAGACTTCGCCTTGTAGTCCAGGCTGATAATGATGTTTTTAATATTAATAACATTTCTTTAATGGTTTCTTTCTACTATAAGGAGACAAACAACAACAGCAACAAAACTGGCCTAGCAATTGTCCTTTTCCTGTTTCATTAGGCTATACAATGATAATGAGGACACAAAAATATATATTCTTTTATTTACACAACAAAACAAAACTTGGTAAATCCATATATGTAATGTGTGTACTCATTTCATACTAAGATATATTGAGACATGTCAACCCAAAGTGGCTTGGATGGTTAGATGTAGATAATGTAGCTGACAGACAAATCTGGATTAAAGTATTATAGTACATCATATTTAAGTTTTTATGAAATGTAGTCTTAACATAATATAAAAAGGAGCTTCCTGCTATCTGAATGCTCTAAGCTTTTAAACTGTGCAACAGATTTTGATGTAGGTTTTATTGAGTTTATCACATGTATAATTCAATAAACAGAATTTCAGAGGTTCTACGCAGATGAAGGCGCAGGGGTAAGCTAATGTTAGATATGAGTCAAATAGAAAAATTTGAATTTCCTTATTATGCAAAACTTTGAACATTAGTACCTATGCATATTTTATTTTATACTAGTAGGGCCTAGAAGTTAGCTTTTAAACACTTTATTCAATTTCATTCTGTCTGCAATTATTTATACACTATTTATTTTGAGGTTATGCATTTGTTTACAACTTACAATACTTTTTGGGCACATATTCAGTCTTTTTTGGAGATATTATATCCTTGCTAACATTGCCTATAGTTACTTTTCCTTCACTGGAATATGCTCTAACATTATTTGATTTAATAATAATTTTACGACCATTTAAAATACGTATCAAAACATCTATACGTTTCACTGTTACCGCTGGGTTATACATGATTATATATATATTGTAGAAATAATCAAAGCATTAACTAATTATATACAACATATTTAAATGGATGATAGAATTCATTTAATAATAAAAATCCTAAAAAATACTAAAACATTAAAAGTCCAAAGTCTACTTATAGAACTGTCAATGTCAAACAACACATGATTTTGACATTCTTGACATAAAGAACATGATGCAAAAAATATAATAGTCCAAACATGGTCTAAGTAAAAATAAATCCAGATTAAAACGTTATTACTTATTTATGAAACTAATTTATACAAATATAAAACGAACCAAACGGTGGCCCAGTTTTTTAAATTTTATTATTTTTCTAAATAAAACAGACATTATTTTTTTAGGATTGACTGTCATCTAGCGGCAACTGCCTACATTGCATTACAAAGAAGATTGTTAAAATGTTATTTTCTAATTTCTATTCTTTTTGAGCCGTCCTCTACGTTTTGTGCGTGCGCGTGCTATGTCTTGGTTTAGTATCCAGTATCACTAACAGATGGCAATAATAAGCTTTTATTTACCAAATCTAATCTTTTTAGCTCATTCGTAGGATGAGATAGAGCGAAATAAGAGTAGAAAATAAATTACGACGCTTGCTAGTGTTGTTATAGTATGTGTGACTACAACCAATAGTTCAGAGATGTACAAAATGTTTCCAAAAACGCATTTAAATACAAAATGCAAAATACTTTTCAGATTTACTATTTCAAATACAAAATACCAAATAGTTTTGCATTTTGTATTTTAAATGCTAAATGCAAAATAGGTATTTTCAAAATACTATTTCAAAATAAAATACCTTTTGACTAAATCATATAATATAGTATTTTTTATTAATTTTAAGTATTTAAAGTAAAAATAGAGATATATTGCTGAGCCAAATAGCACCTTATGCATGACACTTTAGTCGTATTTATCAGTATTCGTATCAATAAATTCTGTTATATTACTAATAATATTCACTTAAAATAATTTAAAAAACTAAACAAACGAAAAGATAGCCATGGCTCCATTTTGTGAATTGTGTGGCCATTTATTTCGGTTCGGTCAAATTCGTCAAAAAAGCGTCATTCGTTCATTTCATTTTGCTTGTCTATTATTGTTGGCTAAGCTTAATCACAAAGTATTTTGCATTTTAAAATGAATATTTAATAAAAGGTATTTGAAATAAAATACAAAATGTTTTTTACTAAAAGGCATTTAAATACAAAATAGGTATTTTGCATTTTGTATTTGCATTTTAAATAGAAGTATTTCAAATAAATCGCATCTCTGCAATAGTTGATATTTTAATAAATGCGTAGATAATAATAATACGATGTTCCTTGTAGAAGACCATGGATTTCACTAAAAAGCTCTGACACGCAGGCTTAATAGACGTGCTATATTCGGGCGTGTGAAAAATCAAAATAGGCTAAATGATGGTGGTTATGATGACGATGATGAGATAATAAAAGATATCAGTAATGGTAATGCATTTATTGAACAACACAATATAGGCACATGACGTTTCATCTAAGTTAACAATTCCATTATTATATTTACTAACATATAAAATAACACAATTAATGATAATTCAGCGCCAACTTAGAAATATGTTAAATTAAAAATAACATTGTAAATGTTTTATGAAATACATTACATAACATTATTAATTTTTTTTAATATGTGCGTGAAACTTTTTTTCAATAATAAATCATAATTGCGGAAATAAAATCTATAGAGAGAATAGAATAGTTAGTGATTTTTATAGGTAGGTAAGTATTGTTAATTCTATAGTATAAAATATATTATATAACTAATTTATCATATAAAATAGACTGCGAAGCAGTTGTGTTGTAATCTTTTTAATATGCATCTCTTTAATATATAATTAATTAATTTAATATATAAAATATAAATATAGGCTGTATTGTTATATTTTGTAAAGGCGATGTTTGGACGGTATTTGCCAAGCAATAATTTTTATATTATCGAATTGAAAATGCATACCAAATGCATTATTGAATAAAACAAAAATTCCTTAAAAGTAACTTAATAATTAAAACTTAAAATTATATAAAATAATAATAAGATGCATCTTAATAATAATTTGTGTCTACAAGCACTATTATACTTATAATGGTCCTAAATGAAAAAAATTATGAAAACTTGAACAGCTTATATCCAAAAATTTGTTTCAAAAACATGATTTTGATTTTGACGAAATAAATATGTTATATAATTATTTATTATTTAAGTTTAAAATATCCCTCAGGTTCGGAGTTTCGAAACAAAAATAACATGGTACGTTACTCTCAAAAATAAAAAATTGGATCTTCAATTATGATTTTTATGTAAATATTTATATTTTTTGTACGTACAGTTAAACAAACTAAGGCTACCAAACAATTTTACTTATTTGTTATAATAAGTAAGTTAATTAAACTTTAATAAGAACATGACAAAATCACATAATATATTATAAAGATTGTGTATGAGAGCACGCGATCTACAATCAACTGGCACATCAAAGCCGAGCTAATATAGTATGAGTTGTGTCCTTTATAATGAATGCAATGGCATGTTAGTGGATAAAGCATCCTTTGTAAAACACAATATCTATTTTAGGTGACTAGGTATAAAAATAATAAGGATGTTGAAAATATTTTTAAGAAATTTATATGTATATCATCTTTGTTAGTCTAGAACAAAAACAATCTTAAAAGTATGTGCCTATTACTAAAGCCAATTAACTCGATATTGTGTAATATTCATGAATAATCGAGCTTAGCTTTAATATAGGAACTCGAGAAATTTTGTGTAATACGGAAGAACAAACATAAAGATGTACGAATAAAAAATAAAATAAAAATCCGATAAAGATATTCCAAAGTTTTTAGCGCTTGAGTAAATTTTGGAGTAAGCCTTCCACCTTCTTCTTTTCTTTTTTGCAAAATAAATTTTTTACCGAGCTACTATGACATACAAGCTGTGACGTCGCAGCAGTGTACCACTGTCTGTCTAATAATTAATATAGCAAGCAACTTTTTTAATTAGATTTGCCATAATTTTATTTTTTATTAAATACAGTTTTACAAACGAATATAAAACACCAGTATATCGACATCATCTTCCTGTTGCTGCGCAATATTAGTTAATATTTTAACATTTCATCTGTAAAAATATAATATAGAATGCAGTCCGTTAGTTTCCCGAGCGATGAGCGATGGCGAGTGAGGCTGATGATGATCTCTGCAGACGATTACTTGGGGAAGGCGAGCCCCTTGCTCAGCAGCCCAGCGGCGCCCTGAGCGCCGTCGTGTGCTGCCGTTGACAGGTTTGTCACCAACTGAAACAATTCAAAATCATCTATAGACTTTAGCCCAAATCACTACATATTATAAAACTAGGGGACGCCAGCGGACGAAGTCGCTAGTTACAGACAAAAATTTTGAAAAACGTAGTTTTGTGGTCTGTATTGAGTATATCACACTTACTTGTTTGAAAAAATAAATAATATACAGAATTGACTTCGTTACTATTTTATTATATGTATAGATAAAGTCTGCTACCGCGTTTGTCTGTTCGCGATTAACTCAAAACTACTGTGTGCCTAGTGCCTTCACCAAAACAAATCGAAAACTTCACATTCGCGTTAAGGGCAAATTTTAGCAATATAGACACTGATCCCGTCAGAACGCTTTTTTTGCTATATAATTTGACATTATTATTTTTATTATTTTATTATTGACTACGTTTTTACGCAGTCGCTCGGTAAAAACTCACACTTGCCCCACTGACCGGATTTTCTAGCGGTTTTCTGCAATATATAGAGTGATCCCTAAAAACTGTTTTTAAAATACAGTTTGTTAAGATTTAAAGCTGAAGACCCTACCTGGTTTATCATGTAAGGAGATAGTATGGAAATTTACTCGTGTCCCTGTGTCGCAGCTTCGAAGGTGCTTTAGCTTACAGCCAGACATCGAACTGTTACCCTTGTGAACGTGAACTCCATAGTATATGTATATAAAGAGTGCAATACAGTCTTTTATTTTTACCCGACTGCGTCAGAAGGAGGGTTATGTTTTTCGAGCGTATGTATGTATGTATGTATGTATGTATGTATGTATGTATGTATGTATGTATGTAAGTCCATTTCTTCGGCACGCGCTACAGCCTAAACGACTGAACGGATTTTGACATATGAGGTGTCGTTGAATTTGTTAAAATTGTGGTAGTAATAGGCTATATACATTTTAAAATGGCACTGTTGTGCGTATTTTTAATCTTTATCTTTGCACTGGGTTCGTAAAAAGACCATTTCAAAAATGTTAATATCATATCATGTGTCATATTACTTTTTTATCAAAAAATGGCAAAATGTACTAAGTGCACCATCTCATTTCTATACCATAAACTAAAACTAAAAAGTCGAATAAAATTACTATTATAAAAACAAAAAAGTGCTATACATTTTGTCTGAGACAATCTCCTTTATCTCAAGTACTTGTGTTGCAGCGTCAAAGGTGTTTTAGCTTACATCCAGACCCCGCAGGTTAAAATTTTGTCCTTGAGCACCATAAAGTATTTAAATGTTATACAGAGTGCATAACTTCTAAGCAGTCGGGTTTTTTGTTTTTATAATAATAATTTTATAAAAAATATGTATTGTAAGTCTAACCGTGTCGCGCTTCTCGCTCAAGTACTTGTCGGCGTCTTTGATCTTCGCGTCGACGACCTGGCCGGCGTTCTTCAGCCCCTGATCGGCGGCGTCCTCCACTCGCTTCAGCGTGCTGTCGACGGTGCTGTTCACAGCGTTGCTGGCGTCCGCCGCTGCTTTCTCTGCCGCCTTCTTGGACTCCTCCACTGCTGCGGCTGAATTCAATGAGAGAAACTTTTGTAAATCACGCTACGATTATTTTTTTTTAAATAGGCATTACTAGTTATCAAGACGTAGGTATATTATGTGTCCACTACATATCGACTGAGGTGTAAGCAACGACGCATCTGTCGATGTGTGGAGAGCATAGATTAAAGACTACTAGATGGAGTCATAACGCGGCTGTAGGTTCAAGAGCGTGACAGACTTATTTCATTCGGCCTTTATTAGAAAGTGACACAAGATTATTTTTTGTCCCTTTCAGCGTGTTCGTTTTTATTGTTTGTCAAGAGTGGAGTTTGTGACAAGCAAGGGACATATCTGAGCTATTATTATTTTTTTATTAAATTTGCTGATAAATAATATAACTTTGCGGTTACGATAATAATTTAAACGTTATCGTGCTATGGTGGGTTGTAATATTTTCGGCTGCAACAGCCGCAGCGAACAGAAAATCGAAGGAATTACGTTTTATACGTAAGTAGGCATAAACTTCATTGATTGATGATTTAAAGCTTAGATATGTTATTTTTTAGCAAATTTCATGTATTATGCGTTTACTAAACTATATTATATTAAGTAATATTTCGTATTTTACGATATTTAAAAACATAACGTTTTATGATGTACTTTAAATGTTGACATGTCATGTCAATAAGGCTGATTTGCTGTCTCACGAGTGGACACGCTATGGGCTCTATCTAGTAGTCTTTAATCTATGGTGGAGAGGGTATTTGGTAGGTATGTCACATCTTTCTTTGCGACTGCCGTCAAATCAAACTTTTATATGACGGAATTTCAACCTCAGATTCTAACCTCTACAAAATTTAAACTGAACTCATCACGTGTTTGGTATCAAAAGAAAGGTCTTGGCGAGCACGTTACAAATATGTACATATATATTGGTAAGGTCAAAATTGTGTTTTATACCCATGCTGTCGTACATGTCGTGCGTTCGTAATATTTGTGCCAACTGGTGATGCGGTCTTTACTCTTTCTTATAATGCGACGACGTCAGCTAGTGTAGGTATGTGCCGTATCGCGAAACGGAAACGTTTTAATCCTAACTAATATTATAAATGCGAAAGTAACTCTGTCTGTCTGTCTGTCTATCTGTCTTGCTTTCACTCTACAACTACTGAAAAAAGGGTTGTAAGGGGTTAAAGGGCGGATGAAATGTTGTATGAAAGTGTCGTCATTTTGAAAGCTTAAGACCTATTTGTTAGGCAGTTGATTAGATATTAATAAATATGACATTCAAAGCTTAGAAAAATCAGGCTGCCGTAATAACTAATTCCACGCGGACGAAGTCGCGGGCAAAAGCTAGTAATGAAATAAAGTTTAAAACCTATGAACGCACAACGTAAGGACGAAACAAGAAAATAATTCACATAGAAATCCCGAAATGCATAAGTACAAAAAAAATGGTAAAGGTCCTTATTGTGGTCCCTAACGGCGTGTGCCTTTAAAAATAAGTAGACTGCCAAAATCATTACCCTTCTTTTTGGATTCACTGTAGTCGGGTAAATAAAAAAATAACTATTACGGAAAGCGTACGACAAAATATCTCGTCCCAAGACTAATGAATCTGATACCCAACGATGTAAGAAGCACAATAAATATATATAACATCAAAAATAAATTAAAAGACTTTATTACTAGCAACTCAAATATTTTTTAATAGTGGAACAACCTGTATATAAGTGTTACAAAAACGTTTTCTCGGGCGCAACGGCTAGTATGTCTTCGCGCGATGTTTTTTATTACATTACCCACATATTACTTTTTATAGATTTAGTTTTTTCTTATTTTTTTTTTTTATTGCTAGTATAACTTTTTCGTTTATAATAATATTTACTCACTGAATTGTTTTCTTCGTTTTTAAGCTAATATTTGTATGTAAATTAGACATAAGTTAGATTAAGAGAGGAATGTGCAGTGCTCAGAAAAGCCGACAAGAGCTTACGAGCACCAAGCTGTATATATAAAGATTGTATGTGTATAAATAAATAAATAAATAAATAAAATAAAATAACAATAAAATACTAACCGGCAGCCCTCTTGGCTTCCTCCTTGGCAGCCTCAGCAGCTTTCAGGGCTTGTGCTTTCGCTTCCTCTGCAGTCTTCTTGGTCGTATCCACTGTCGCGTTTATTGTGTCTGTTGAAGAAACATAAATTAAATAACATTTTATTATACACTTCTACATATTACAAACACAACAGAATGATTTAGTCATTCACCATCTAAATCCTTCAGCAACAAGCACTTGTTAACTAGACTGTACGTTTTAAGTAAATAGTCTAATGCCTAGTATTTTGCCGTGTGTCTTTTAGTCATTTAAAAAGGATTTCTAAACTTTGTTAATCTTCACACGCAGCCAATTTGAAATTGCTGTTTTGTAGATTTTTTGGAAAAAAAATTGGTTTTAATTGTTATTGTTATTAATGCTTAGTCAACTGTTTAATTGAGTAAAACTGCGTAAGTTTTATATAAGCGTTGTCACATTTGATATCACTAAATATACCGATCGATTCTTCTGTAGTGTTGCTTATATCATTAACCGCAGATTGAGTTGAGGCATTGTTACCTTCTAGTTTGCTGGTGATTAAATCTACAAACACAATGGATATATTTTACAGATCAGATTTAAACTTTTGGTAAATTCTATTTTTTTTATCATTTCTTCATAACTACATCAAACCGGAATGCTAAATCGCTTTGCCGGTGGTACGGGTCAAGCCTTCTACCAGATTATACCTGAGCCAATTTATAAATATTAAATCCTAATAATATAAATTGACTTGAATTGAATTTTTGACGACCTCCGTGGCGCAGTGGTATGCGCGGTTGATTTATAAGACGGAGTCCTGTCCTGGGTTCGATTCCCGGCGGGGCAGATTGAGATTTTTCTTAATTTGTCTTGGTCTGGCTGGTGGGAGGCTTTCGCCATGGCTAGTTACCACCCTACCGACAAAGACGTATCGCCAAGCGATTTAGCGTTCCGGTACGATGTCGTGTAGAAACCGAAAGGGGTGTGGATTTCGTCTCACTCTTAAAAAGTTAGCCCGCTTCCATCTTAGACTGCATCATCACTTAACATCAGGTATGATAACAGTCAAGGGCCAACTTGTAGTCGATAAAAAAAAACCCGAGCTGGGAATCGAACCCAAGACCTCGCTGTTATAAGCCAAGATTACCAATTGCGCAATGAAGATCGTGCAACTTCTTGGCCACGCCTGAAGTAAAGGCGGGGACGAGGCAGGGAAGCGCTCATGGTATGTTCTCGACCACACATTGTGTGTGTATGTGTTAGACATACTAAGACAACGCCAGGCACGTAGTTGCATTTGGTTTATTAATAAGTAGCTAGTTATAAAATGATTGATCTGCCTATATATTGATATTTTAAACAACCTGAAACATACCCGAGCAGCCTTTTTATAAGTTATTTTTAATTTTGGTAACCGTTCTGTACTTAAAGATTTAAGATTATTTTTTAAAATAAACCAGTTCGTAGTATGTATCCTTTGGGTATAAATGAAGGACCACAATAAAAAAGAAAAACATAAGAAAACAAAAAAAAATACAAAAATTAAATCAAAATTAAAAATATCACCTTTAGCATTATTAATAAAGCCTTTACTGTTATCTGCGATATTCTCTGAAGATCCCTCAACCGAAGACGTTATTGTATCTAGAAGAAATAGTGAAGAGAAATAGAAGAATAAATAAATAATAGTGCCGCATGCAACCAAAATGCACTAAAGACAACTACTGCACTGCCGCGCCTTGGCAAAACACTGTACCCAGTTTTACCATATCTTCAGATAGTGTTTTGTAATGGCAAGACAGAGCTTTGGCCCCAAAGAAAAAGATTTGTTCTTAAAAATCCATCTAACTTTTTCAAACGTATTGAAACTATCAAAATGTTCAGAACATTTTGCAATACCAAAAACTACATATATTCCATTCTTAAGAACATATGTTTTTTTATTCCGCAGTCCAGAAAAGAAATAATCTTAAATCTATCATGCATTATAGGGTCTATGCACACGGAGCTAATGACGCGCGTAGAACGCGATTAGGAAACTGATGAAACGCAAGTTAACCCTCAATTTCTGTTCATATCCTATCTACTAATTAATAAACGCGCTCCTAAAAAAACGCGTGTCGTCAGGTCGTTTAAAAAACGTCGTGTGCACAGGCCTATAGGTGTATAGATCTTAGCTAGAAAATATTACAAAAGCTTTATAAAATAGACAAAGCATATTCTGAAAATATAAACAACATAAAATAACTACTGTACCTTTTGCGCCTAAAACTACTGAAGCACTTTTATCGTATACAGAACCAACTACGTTCTTGGTGGTCTCTACCGAGCTTTGTAATGTATTTGATACTGTATCTAAAATATGAAATGTGTATAAACGAATGAATGTAATTAAAAGAAACAATTACATAGAACAAACTCTAAATTAAATGGGTAAAACTTTAATATCGTGCATTCAAACTATTACATATTGTGCACAGTTTTAATTGTAATAATTCTCTAATCTATACTAATATTATAAGAGGTAAAGTTTGTAAGTTTATAAGTTTGTAAATAAAGTTCTGTCGGGGCTAATCTTCGGAACTACTGATCCGATTTTAAAAATTCTTTCACCAGTAGAATGCTACGTTATCGGTGAGTGTTATAGGCTATATTTTATATTTGTATTGTATATATTACCCGAGTTATCATAGTTTTTGTCGCGCGAGTCGGACCGTGAAATTTATTATATTTAGCTTTATGAACGTACGCTGCCTTAGATATTGGATATAATTGAAAATATTGTATGAAAACTTTATGTATCTTAAAAAGTTTACAAAAAAGTCCGCGATAGCATATATCTATCTTTTATATTTTGGCAGATATATAACTTTTTGTGTTTTAAAAAATCATTTAATTCATATGCTTACGTTTACGTCATTATTTATACAACTTAAATCCTTATCAAAATAAATTGTTTAATAATGACAAGGATATAGAGATAAGATTTGCCTTTTACAGTATGTTAATTAGTTATACAGTTTCGGAGATATTACAAAATTTCCAAAAAAACATGACAATGCCGCTATATCGTCCAAATTAAGTTGACCTCCTCCGTGTTATGTTATACGTACTGAATAGGGGCAACATTTTGGTACTGATATTTTTTTAGAATTCGATATTTGATCTTTCTTTCAATTTATTTGGTATGGCAGACCATATTTATATAATATATGAAAAAACTTTTTCATATATAATATAAATATGGTTCGTTTGTTTAAACGGCTTATCTATAGATCTGCATGTCGGATTGTAAATTACATTGTTTATTATGAAAGCTAGACTCTATAAATATATATTGTTAATGTTAATGTACTGTAATATCGTACAATGTTTACCAAAAATGTAGTCTTTAGTATACGGGACGGGACGGAGAATATTGCTTCACGAGAAACTATAAAAAAAATTAATTGAGAGGGGTAGCGGGAAAAGAGCACACTCTATATGAAAGTCTGTCTTTAAAATTAAAACCGTACCTTTAGAGGTTTTCACGCGGACGAAGTCGCGGGCGACTGCTAGTTAAGAATAATTTACTGATGTACGAACGTGAGATTTTTTACATGGAATATGCTGCCCTGGACATAGGTTTGGTAAGAAACATCTAATCGTGGGTATCTGTCACAGTCATATTTCAATTAATTTCTTTATAATCATAATATGTTTGAAAGTTTTTGTGATTACAGTAATTTGCTGTCATTGGGCAATTTAAATCACTTGAACCACAAACAAAATCACAGCATTCTATACCTTTAGCATCTCCTAACACTGATGCCCCCTTATCTACAGCAGAAGCAGCTACATTTCTTGTTGTATCTACAGTACTGGATAGCGTATCTACGAATGAGCCAACAAATTAGCATTTGTGACAATTTTATCAATCCACTTTTATAATATGACATTATGTAGATATATATACCTTTAGCGGTGCCAACTATCGAAATGCCTTTATCTACTGCTGATGAAGCTACATTTTTTGTTGTATCTATCGTGCTTGCTACAGTGCCTACAAAATAAAAAGAATAATATTTCACGTTTCAAAAGTGCTGGTAAACTTAATTTATAACAACCGAATAATTATTTTTCATTTTATTATTTATCTATATGTGTCAACTAGTGCACTTAAGTTGGCAAAACATAAGACTGATTTCGTTGATTTCCAGTTTATTTTACATAATTTTTAAAGATCACACTACGTGCTATGTTTGAAACCCTTTAGTATATTTATGGTTTTCTCGATATAGAGCGGAAAATTTGTACGTCGGAGACTAAAACTTATTTGTGTACAGTTATTTATGACTTTACTAACTGTGTTTTACTGACTAAAGTCTTCAGTCTAAACCCAGGCCATACTTTACTTCATAGGTACGTTTGGATTTCCTAGATAATGGTATATAAAAAAAATCGCAAATAATAATTATACCTTTAGCCGTTTCTACAAAAGAAGCACCTTTATCAGCGGCAGACGCTGCTACATTTTTAGTTGTATCTACCGTGGATTGCACGGTGTTTGCCACTGTATCTACAAATGAAATGAAAAATAATACGTGTCTATGACTACGAGTGCACATGTAGTGGTATCTATCCCTTGCTACGAGATTAAAAATGAAACTGGATTTACATTAAACCCATGGTCAGACAGGATCAAAGATCTTAACTCCAGAAGATTTGTTTTAGATCATTTTCTCAGATTAGTTAATTGTGTGTATTCTTTTAACATTCAAACCTTTTAATTTTATACAGTTTTCAACAAAAATGTTCTCTCATATAGGAAGAACTTATTCGTTTTTCTTTTTAAGAATTCATATTTCTTTAAGTAACATTTGTGTTAAAAGGTTATTTGGAGCTTTACCTTTAGCACTACCAACAATCGCGACACCCTTATCGACTGCGGAAGCAGCTACATTTTTGGCTGTATCTACTGTGCTCACTACGGTATCTACAAATTATATAATAAATGAAAAGCATGGTATCGGAGTGACAATACAAAATTATATTAAAATATGACACATTCTGTAATTTTGAAACATTGCGGAAAATATTGAAGTTATAAGTTTCCTAGCTTTCTTTTAATTGCTTGTTACAATTTAAAGATAATGTTTGCACATTTCTGCGTCAATCAGATGTGATCGTTTTAAAATTTGGAAATAAATGCTGCATACCTTTAGCTGCTCCTACTAATGATGAGCCCTTATCAACAGCAGATGCTGCTACGTTTTTAGTTGTATCTACAGTGCTTGCTAATGTATCTACAAGAATAACAAGTGAATTTTTATTTTATTTTCTAGAAATATTCGAGTGGCACGAAAATTATTTTTATGCAAGGTAAATTTACCTTTTACAGCTTCAACGGCTGACGAGGCTACGTTTTTCGTTGTATCTACAGTTGAGTGAACAGTGCTAGCTACTGTATCTAAAAAATAGTTTAAAATAACAGCGACAGCTACGAAATTTAAGAACATTATTTTATGGTATGAATGAACCTTAAAAATGAGAAATTTATAGACTTCTTAAAATATGTGAGGCATCCTTAATGTTTTGGAACGAAGTTCCTTATCGCGCGTTGTGAAAGTGGGCTAGACGGAAAAAATTCGTACGAAAAGTTGTCACGACACTTTTTGATCAAAGGATCTTGCCGCCGCCTTTGATGTGTGTTCGCGTGAGCGGCGGGGCGCCCGCGCTGTATGCTGTCTCGCGCTCTCGTGGCGCCCTTTGGTGTTTCGGTGTACAACAACAAATATTATTATTACTTAAAAAAAATAAAATTTTATTACAATTCCTTCACTAATTAATCGAAAGGAACTTCGTTCCATCCGGGTGTCCCTTGACACTTTTCCTCTCAACTTTTTTAAAACGATGAAACTAAGTTATAACATAAAACACAAATAATTTAATTTATGTTACGGATGACGATAATTTACCTTTGGCAGTGTCAACATAAGCTTTGCCTTTCTCAAAAGCTGATGAAGCAGCTGTTTTGGTAGTATCTACAGTACTTTGAAAAGTGCTCTGAGCGGTATCTACAATTGCAAATAGTAAAATAATAATAACAAATATCTGTGTATGATTAACAAAACAAACAAAATAAATGGTGTTGTTGAATCGACTATTTATTTTAAATGTTACTTATGACAAAAAATAATAATTCTCTTATTAAAAAATCTAGCAATTTATTTACCTTTAGCTGAATCCATATAAGATTTTCCAGTTTCTACTGTACTTTCAGCAGCTTTTTTTGTACTATCTACAGTACTTGCTACAGTGTCTACAAAATATAGATATTATTTTAAATAAATATCAATAAAGTGAAGCTGAAGAATAAAATAATTTTGTAGCAAAATCTGACAAGCGTCTAACCTTTGGCACTATCTAAATACGACTTTCCAAGGTCGTAAGCGGAAAACGCATAGCCTTTTGAAAAATCCAAAGCCGATTGCAGAGAGGTTTGGGCTGAATCTAAATAAATATGGTAAAAAAATAAAAACACAAACATATAATTAGTCAACAAAACAAGCAAAAAACTAACTAGCGCTAACGTTTACGCAAGTATTAGGTTTACAACGATTATATGTGTAAATAACAATTAGCTATTGATTCTAAAACATACATTGAGCGAACTTTAATTAATTTTCTTTTGCGAGTACATTGTATTAGTTCACACTAAAACAAAAGCTCACGTTTTTCAACTTCCTCTACCTTTGGCGGTATCCATGTAAGTTTTGGTCGTTTCGGTTGCTGAATTTGCAATATTCTTAGATCCTTCTAAGGAATTATCGACAGCGCTTGCAACAGTATCTAATGTAAATTAATTTTTATAATTGTCATATTTTAGTGAATCAACAAAACTTATTTTAAATCTAGAAATATTACTATTACCTTTTGCACTTCTAGCGTAAGACTTTCCTGTTTCGAGAGCTAATTCAGCAGTTTTTTTAGAAGCATCTACAGTGTTTTGCACCGTATTTGCCACAGTATCTACAATAAATAATAATTTTCTAGTAAAAAGATTAAATATTAGTCTGACTGATATACGAACTACAATAATTATGCGAAAAATTAAAAAATATTCGTTACTGTTAACAGTTGTTACAAAACTATGAAATAAAACAGAAGATGATCTTAACTCTTTAGTTATTTTGCCTATATAAGTTAGTTTAACGTACAAAGTCAATATATAAATCTAGAATCTGTGGTTATTTGTATCATAACGGTTAAAAGGTTCATAATTTTTTCGTATTTTTGTGGAAGGGAGCTAAACATTACCTTTGGCGCCTATAGCGTAAGACTTTCCAGTATCAAAAGCAGATTGTGCTGTTTTTTGCGTTGTATCTACAGTGCTTTGTAACGTACTCGATACAGAATCTACAATAAATGTAATCATTTAAGAACCCCAAGAGTACAAAGAGAAAATTACTGCGGGAAAAAAAATCAATTACCTTTAGCCCCTACAGCATATGTCTTTCCAGTATCAAAAGCAGATTGTGCGGTTTTTTGTGTTGTATCTACAGTACTTTGCACAGTATTTGATATAGTATCTACAATAAATGAAATAAATATTAAATCCCAAAAGTGAAAAGTAACCAATATAACGCGTATTTAAATAAATTACCTTTAGCACCTAAAGCGTACGATTTTCCAGTATCAAAGGCAGATTGTGCGGTTTTCTGGGTCGTATCTACAGTGCTTTGTAATGTGCTTGATACAGTATCTACAATAAAAATAATTAACGATTTTCCAAGAATTTAAGATAAAGGTTATTAATATTAACGGTATCGAACTAATTTACCTTTAGCGCCTATAGCATATGACTTTCCGGTATCTAAAGCAGATTGTGCGGTTTTTTGTGTTGTATCTACAGTGCTTTGTAGCGTGCTCGATATAGTATCTACAAGAAACGAAATTAGTACAGATTTTCTAAGAACCTTAAAGAAGCCTTAGTTGACGATATCAAACTAAATTACCTTTAGCGCCAATAGCGTATGACTTTCCAGCATCAAAAGCAGATTGTGCGGTTTTTTGGGTCGTATCTACAGTGCTTTGCAATGTGCTTGATACAGTATCTACAATGAACGAATTAAATAAAGATTTCCCAAGGTATTATCCTACCTATCCCAAAGATGCAAAGTAACTTTAATAAGTATATTACACGATATTAAATTTGTTTACCTTTAGCGTCTAAAGCGTATGACTTTCCAGCATCAAAAGCAGATTGTGCGGTTTTTTGGGTCGTATCTACAGTGCTTTGCAATGTGCTCGATACAGTATCTACAAGAAACCAAACGAATAAATATTTGAACGAATTAAATAAAGATTTCCCAAGGTATTATCCTACCTATCCCAAAGATGCAAAGTAACTTTAATAAGTATATTACACGATATTAAATTTGTTTACCTTTAGCGTCTAAAGCGTATGACTTTCCAGCATCAAAAGCAGATTGTGCGGTTTTTTGGGTCGTATCTACAGTGCTTTGCAATGTGCTTGATACAGTATCTACAATGAACGAATTAAATAAAGATTTCCCAAGGTATTATCCTACCTATCCCAAAGATGCAAAGTAACTTTAATAAGTATAACGATATTAGAGGGTGTAAAATGCAGTTACAGTGCTTTGCAATGTGCTTGATACGTACACTGCACTTAATTACCTTTAGCGCCTATAGCGTACGACTTTCCAGCATCAAAAGCAGATTGTGCGGTTTTTTGGGTTGTATCTACAGTGCTTTGCAGTGTGCTCGATACAGTATCTACAATTCATGAAAATAATTTTCAAAACGCAAATGGAACAATATAAAACCGAAACAAAATTTCATAACCGTACCTTTGGCACTAGCAGCGTAAGATTTTCCGGTTTCTAACGCAGTTTGAGCAGCTTTTTGTGTCGTATCTACTGTGCTTTGGGCTGTATCTAACATAAATAAATCAATAAATATGGCATTAAATTATAACTAAAATTAATAAATAAGCATTGAAGCTTAACCTGAACCGTAATTATAGTGAATCATGCAATTTGCTGCTAAAATATTCTATATAGTCGTGTCTACTGCCAAGTGCCAACATACTTGTGTTCATATTGCTACCTACTGTACTGCGTGCAAACTTTATAACCTACTTGTAATTTTTGCCACAAATCTTACCTTTTGCTGTAGTTATAGCTGACTCAGCCGCCTTTTTCGTATTATCTACAGTTGTTGCGAGAGTATCTATGAAAGGAAAAGAAACAAAAAAGAACAATAAAAAAATAAAAGAAAAATAAAAAAAAATAAAATTGAAAAGATGAGTTAAACAAAATACGAAATTAAAGTTTTACTACTACTAAGTACCTACTAGTTTCATTCAAAGACTTTAGAGGTGAATGAGGAAGTGGTTTTCTTGAATTATTATATCATGTCCACTGATAGATTTACAATGGTATTCAATTTTATATCACGAGATATTTATATGTCATAGTTAGTTATTTAACAAAACAAACATTCTCATGAGTTCCTATGACCTGATAAGTTTTATCTTGACGAACTACACTTAATAGTCTATTAAAACAATTGCTTAACAAAATTCGACATAAGGAAACGTAAGCAAAATTTGAGCAATAGGTAATTGGCTTTTACGTTAGGTAGATGAATTTCATAAAATGGACACCAAAGTTACCAATACAGCTTGCGAGTCGAAAATTGGTATAATCTATACATACTTCGATAGACTTTGGGGTGCCAAGGTTTTGGAATCCGCGTATCGGAAAGATTATAAAGTTAGTAAGCCCGTAGTATAACGATATCAAGGACCCGCGGGAGCCGCTGGATGCACGATCATTGCCTGGAATCCCCTACAAATGACCTATGTCTTGCAGCGGAGGTCCATCGGCTGAAAATTTTTTTTTTTATAAACTACAAGTTTGCCCTTGACTGCTATCACACTTGATGTTAAGTGATGATGCAATCTAAGATGGAAACGGGCTAACTTGTTAGGAGTAGGACGAAATGCACACCCCTTTCGGTTTCTACACGACATCGTACCGGAACGCTAAATCGCTTGGTGGTACGTCTTTGTCGGTAGGGTAACTAGCCACGGCGAAAGCCTCCCACCAGCCAGACCAACACAAATTAAGAAAAATCTCAATTTGCCCCGCCGGGAATCGAACCCAGGACCTCCGTCTTATATGATGATAATAACTTAATTCACTTACCTTTAGTTGTGTCAACGACTTTCTTGCCATCTGCCACGGCTTTGCTGGCGGCGTCCTTTGCTTCACCGGCTGCTACGGAGACCTTCGCCAGTTCCTTGTCCAGAGCATCGATCGCTGAATTCCTTGCGTTGGCGGCTGTTAAAAACTATCACATTAACTTTTACGTCTAGAATAACCATTTGATAGGTGATATCCACAGTGGTTGCATTATGACCCTAAGCCCGCTAACCCGCTTTGGAGCAGAGCAGATGCTCCATAGCTCTTTCACTACAGGGAGGGAGGCCCTCGAGGATTGCATCAAAGTGCCAAGGTAGAATGTCCGCTTCGATCCTTTGGTGCTTCACTCATGATGCCGTGGGCATGGGTTTTAGTGGGTATTGTGACCGCTTTCCGGTCAGCGAGTCCCACATACCCTCCGGGAAGTACCGAGACCCTATCCTAGTACCTCTGGGAGGGATGCGTAAATGCATTTACCAGCGGAAAAAAAAATAAAAAAAGGGAGGGAGGCCTGGCCATAAAGTGAGCCGGTGATAGGCTGATAATAATAAATGATGATCCCAAACACCCGTACGTACTGCGCAGTTTGCCTACGTAGCCCCCGGTCGGTATGCGTAAATGCATTTCCCAGCGACAGATTAAAAGAAAATGATATCCACTGTCTATTATATGACTTGAAGATTTTTGTAAAATCTAATCAGACTATTTCCATTCCTAATTGCGTAATATTTTCCGCAATAGCTGAACAAATTCTAAACAATCGTAACTATATCTAATAATAACACTCACATCACTTTAACTAAGACAATACTGTTCTGTAAAACTCTGAAATTCATATTTTATATCTAACGAATCAAGGCCTTACTATTTAGCACCTTGTCTGTTTATGTACAATATGTATTAAGTTTCTAGGAAAGGAAAACTTTGTGTATCTGCACGTACCTACTGAATTTAATTTTCAATCAAAAAAATCGCATCATAATCGGTCCATTCGTTCTGTAGCTACGATGCCACAGACAGATAAGCCGAAGTTATACTAATAAACAACCCACTTTTTTAATCGACGAAAAAACGGAGGAGGTTCTCATTTCGACACGTATATTTTTTTTATGTATGACCACGAGTAACTTTTTACAGAGTTATCCGATTTTGATAATTCTTTTTTGATTAGAAAGGTTAGAAAACACTTCCAAGATGGTTCCATTGTCATCATGTTAGGATCTGATGATGATATCCTGGGAAAATTGAAGGAACTCTTCAAATGAACTTTAATTTACTTAAGCATATCTAGGAGTCGGTGCCAGCCAAGGTTTCTACTTTAAGAACATTACCTAGAACCCACAAACTGCTTTACTACGTTAAATAAATGTTCCTTAAACTTGCTGGCACCGAATTCATAGATATGCTTAAGTAAATTAAAGCAACTAAATGACACAGTTATTTTTTACTTTTTAGTGCGTTTTGAGTCGGTTCTATTTTTTGTTAAAAATTTTTTTACATCGAGTACCCACGAAATAAGGGTTATTTGCCTCATAAAATGTGAGTTCTGATTTAAATCACTTACCTATACCGTGATAAGTTGTGTTTTTACTTTCTTAAACATGTTTTACGATACAAAAGGCCAATGACTTATTAATGAAGTTATTCATAAGGTTAATGAAAACACATCAATTAAGAATTTTCCTTTATAAATTAATTACCATTCGATCCAACAACGATACGAGAAGCAGAACTTGTAGCGACGAAAATGACTCATAACAATTTATATTTCCAAGTAATATGTTTCTACTTTTCTTAATGTGAAAATTAGAATTTCTTGGAAGAGAGAAAAGCTCATTTGTTTTCCTGATCCAAAGCTTCATGTACGTACATTAACTTTTACCTTCTACGAAGACAAGCAAAGAATATGAATTAATATCGCTACAAGTACTAAAGTTCGTTTAAGGCAAAGAATAATAAATTAATAAGGCACATTTTGTAAAACGAAATATCATTGAGACTCCATCAAAATCTACGAATATAAATAGACCTACAATAAAGATGCAGCTTCAGATAAAGACGTGGGCAAAAGCAGAATAATACCTACAAAATTAGTTACGACTTTACACAGTACGTACGGATATTAGTGTCTAAATTATCTCTAATTTACGCCTTTCTCATCCACACACATCCCGCCACTTTAGGTCATCGCTCGAGCAGGTTAGTGACCACATCCCACTGACACTGATGAATTTACCTACTAGAAACAATACCTCATGTCTATCAGCTAAGATCATTTTTGGGCACATCATTTTCTTTATCACCATTGAAATAAGAATGATCTTAGTCTTCATATTATAGGTTGTTTGTGTTATCTTTAATAGTTTCATTAAATATTCTCTTTTCCTTTGCTATTTAAAACTGGAATTACAGAATGAAACCCTAAGATGGTTTTTTCCGCCGCTTTACCAACTTTCTACATTAATTGATAATGTACGAAACTTGCCTTCGCCTACTAATTTATCTATTTATTTCAAAATACCACATGCAGGTAGATTTTTTTCTAAATTACACGTACGTGCCTTAAAGGCTGGCACTCATGCTCAGATTTTTATAGGATTTTATTTTTGTAAAGTTGTATATTGTGCCATCATTAGAATTGCCAAAATAAAATCTAAGCAAAGAACCGCTAGCGATCTTATATTTATGGTATAGAAATTGCTTAACTTGAAAATTTATATTTTATGTATCCCTGTTACTAACCTGAGTTAGCAGCCTCAGAAGCACTCTTCTCCGCGCCGCTAACTAGTTCCCCAGCCTTCTTTACTTGGTCTTCAACAACGTGTGCCGCTTCGGCGGCCTTCTCAGCAGCGAGTTGCTCTGCATCCTTCTTCTTTCTGTCGAAGAGAGATGCAGTTTTTTCTCCAATGCTTCGGAACGCTCCTGTAAAAAGGAGATTCTTTTAGAATATTTTAATTTTAATGAAACTACTTCATACTTCAAGGATCATAGTAACTCTACATTTTCAGTTGTCATCGGGTGACACACTACACCTAAAGTTTGGGCCTCAACACGCAAAACCCTCTTTAGCTGCTTCTCTCATCCAATTATTTTTGTCTACGGTGACTGGATACTCAAAGAAGCCATTGTTTTTAATTTAATCAATGCTGTTAATTTTAGATAGAAATGACTTTTGGATTGTATCCAAAATAACATGGTTTAAGTTTTACAGATTTTATAAATAGAACTTTGGATTCATCTGCTGAAGATATTTTCTAAGTAGTTGCTATACCCCTAAAGCGGAGTACAGTAACATGTCGTCGGCGTTTTCATTAAAGAGATCCAAAAATCTGTTTGAATTTCTTCGAAATATAAATTGAAAAGTAACGGAGCTGATAAATAACCCTGCTGGAGCCCTGTACAGATCAGTAGCCACTTTGCCAATTTGGCTCCAGTGGAAATATCAGACCTACTGTGACAATAAATAGCATTTAATGCTATAATTTTAATTCCTTGGCGTAAATGAGAGAAGTCCCAGAGATTAAGTAAGACAGAAATCGATTAAGTTATGGCTAAAAACTAGCATTTTGTTGCAATGTTATATTTCAAATCCTTTTTAAAGTGACTACTCCTGCGCCTATATACTTCGCATGAAGAGAAAGTGAAAGAAATCTAAACGATTTAAAATGACTAAGTCCCAGTAAGTCAGTAATCGATTACTTACGGCTAAAAAACTAGCATTGTTTTGCTAAAAGTCGCGATGTTAGTACTTAGACCTAGCTAACATTCAGAACGGAAGAGAAAATAGCGGACATCCTTTAAAATTGTCACTATGGCAGATACAAATATCCGCCATAACTAACTTTATTAGGCACTAAAGCATGATCGAAGGTTATTTCTTGAATGTAGAATTGAATTTAACGTGTCAATGCTGCCAGTCTTCTGGGCACTATACCGCTCGACACCGATTCGTAGGAATATTATGACGCCTAAGTTTTTACTGCTGTTTTACATTAAATAAATAATAAATAAATAAATATTTAATATAAAAAGGAAAGTGGTTAAAGTGTTATGACCCACTAATAAAATTTATTCAGCTGAAGACGGAAAGATAAGTTAATTAAAAAAAAATTATTGAAATTAAAACTAATAACTAAAAATTCGACAGTTTACCAGTACCCATTTTTTCCGTTGTGCAGTCTACATTGTAGTCTACCGTAGGTCTTATGAACTACCTCAAAAACTGCCAGCTCAGCTTAAAATGCAATTGCAACGTTTATTTTTAGGTGTATTATGTATTGTTGTAAAAACCTTTGGTGAATAGCCTCACGTCACGACTAGGAATAAAGATAGGGATAGGGAGAAAGAGGGAAGATAAAATTCACATCGAAACAAGATTAAAACATAAAACTTTTATTGTCTTCGTAATCACAATTAAATTCATTACCTCGCTAGTGCAGAGGTAAGCTATGTGGCTTCAGATTACGAGATCCTGGGTTCGAGTCCTAGGTCGGGCTGTAAAATATTGATCTTTAATTTTATTTTTTTCTAAAATTTTCTGAGTGAAATTCAGCCCAGAGCCCGGAGTTGAGTTGGGAAGTTTTTTTTCTTTACCATAAGTTGGTAACCTTCCTACACTAACCCTTGATTTTAATTACACGTGGTTGTAAGTGATGATGCAATCTAAGATGGAAGCGGGCTTATTTTTTAGAAGTACGAAGGAATCCATACCCCATAGGTTTCTGTGTGTCATCATACGCTTAATCGATAGACAGTACATCTGTGTTGAAAGGGTGGTAACTAGCCACAGTCGAAGTCGGTCAGAATTGAAGCAATTCAGAAAATCTCAATCAGCCTAGCCGGGAATCGAGCCCGAGACTTGTAACACTGCGCCTACCACTGCACCACGAAGGACCTCAAATTTGGTGATATTGGTTTTGTTTGATTGTGTGTACCTTTAGAGAGTGATTCCTACTAGAATAAAGACATCGCCCTAGCCATTCAACCTGCATTGAAGCATGTCTGTGGGTCCTATGTAAACTTTTATATATGTTACACATATAAGGTGAGCTAGATAGAGTTGTTCTAGGTGTGTATGTAACGGTCGTAATGTATTAATTCATACCAAACACGGCATAGACACATTAAGTTCGACCTTCAGCGAGTAATCCAGTAAAAGCCTTCGACTATTCGCAGTATTTTATTTGTCATTCTGTGAACTGCGACGATATATTGAATTACTCGGGAATTGGAAATCTTATATTTGTTTTTATTCAACCTTTAAATGTCACCTATCTATAATTCTATACACAAAACTTTAGTTGCGTAGGTACTTTATTTATTTACAAAACTACTGTAGGCAGAATTGATTTTAAGTTGACAAGTAAATATTACATAAAAATTTTATTTACTACAAATTTTTCCCGACCTCCGTGGGGCAGTGGTATGCGCGGTGGATTTATACTACGGAGGTCCTGGGTTCGATTCCCGGCGGAGCAGATCGAGATTTTTCTTAATTTGTTGGTCTGGCTGGTGGGAGGCTTTCGCCGTGGCTAGTTACCATCCGACAAAGACGTACCGCCAAGCGATTTAGCGTTCCGGTACGATGTCGCGTAGAAACCGAAAAGAATGTAGACTTCATTCTACTCCTAACGAGTTAGCCCGCTTCCATCTCAGACTGCATCATCACTTAACATCAGGTGTGATAGCAGTCAAGGGCCAACTTGTAATTGATAAAATAAAAAAAAATTAACCCTTGAGTGCAATTCCACCTAAGTGATGATGCTATCTAAGAAGGAAGCAGGGTAAATTGTTCGGAGTAGGATGAAATCCATGCCCCTTTAGTTTCTACACGAGATCGTATCGGAACGTTACATCAGTTGGTGGTACGTCTACTATTTTACGTATCACTACGATTCATCAGTTTCTTTCCATCCATTAACAAATACGAAACTATGAAAAATGTATTCATGAAACTTTAATCTTTTAATATTTTTTTGGTAGAATCCAATTAAAATAAGAAGTAACTACAAGTACGAACTGGAACGTGTAGCTTGTTAGGAATAGCTTGAGCTATTATGTGTTTAACCCCCACATTAAAGCAGCATGGTGGATAAGGAGGGAAGGCTGATAATTTTGATGATCCTCTTACTTTCCTCAAGCTGTGTGTTGTACACAGCAGCAGATTTTTCAAGACTCAACCAAAGTCCAGATTGTTATAAGCTTTGCGACTCGACAGGTAAGTACTCGCAATCGATGTGGACACTGGCGGTATATACAACCTCGTAGTAGGGGTATTGTATTGATCTAAGCCGGAACGGTTCACCCCCTCCACCCCTCCACCTACTTTTCTCAAAGTCAAAAAGGACACACTGCATTATGATATTACGAGTATAACGCAAAGCTTTGCTAGTATATTTGTATTGGAATCTTTTAGGTTCCTTGCAAGTTGCATAAAATAGATTTGAAGAATAATCTCAAATACATTTAGTAGATTATTTATTATTATTATAACAGTGTAAGAGTTTAGCCTCACAGCGGACGAGACGGACCGGCGACACAACGTTGGCGTGAGTTATTATTGCAATGTGACCTACTATTTTTTTATTCATTACAAGTTAGCCCTTAACTGCAATCACACCTGATGGTAAATGACGCTGCAATCTAAGATGGAAGCGAGCTAACTTGTTAGGAGTAGGATAATATTCACACCCTACGGCGGTACGTCTTTGTCGGTAGAGTAGTCACAGCCACAGCCGAGGCCTTCCATCAGCCCGACCTGGACCAATTCACGAATTCTCAATCGGCCCTGTCGGGAATCGAACCCAGGACCTCCGTCTAATAAAGCGTGGGCGTGGGCTCATCACAACGACTCAAGTCGCGCTAGCGTCTTGTCGCCTTCCTTTCCGTCCGCTGTATTGTATGAATTGGTATTGCTTATGCACAGTGGTATTCATTAATAGTTACTATCTGATCCTTTTCCAAGCATTTTGAATGAGATCCCTTGGATACATACCTACTAGATATCCACTGAACAACCATAGATAATATAAACAATACACAAATACAATTAAATAAATAATTATAAATATGAATAGGTAATATATAAATTCTAACTCACCGAGATTCTTGTCTATCGGACAGCATGGAAATACAAATAAGAATTATATTTAGTTCAAGAGCATTCCAACTACGCAATGATACAAACTCTATGATAAAATGTGTACGTTGTTCATGCCAGGAAGTTTGTTTATTATCTAAAAAGTGAAACTATTTCTACGAGTACAATAATGTAAGTATGTAATTATCTGTTAATGGGCATGTTTTGTTACAGTATCGGTGATGATGCAGTCGTTAGTGATCAAACGGATTTTAACTACGAGAAACTTTGCTATACTACTTTTCAGTTACAGTTTCAGCCATTTTCAGTTACTATAGTCTCTGTCTAAATGTACTTAAAAAGATAAATCTGGGGAGTTTCTGATCTGATTAGAAAAACTTCTGTGACGTGCGTTCTATAAATACTTAGTTACAAGTTACACGAAAAAATAACTTCACCAACCAGGCAGTCATTTTAGCCTTAGCTATCCACTAGACTCTAGTGATATATGATAGATAGTATCTACGTTAAACCGTCGGTCCCGGTCACTATCATAACATCTGACAGTGATCGTAAATAAATTAAACATTAAGACAATAAGCCATTAACCCCCATTGGCGAAGTTTGGCTATGCTCCGTATCCCCAACAAGGCGTTAACAGGCTGATATTGATGAGAGAGATATTTAATCTCAAAACGTTCAAAAGTAAAACGCTCGCAATGGGGTCATAAATTCATATAGCAAAAGAAAACCTAACCTTCTAAAATAACTTACAGATAAGTAAGTACACATTATTTGTACATTTATAAATTTGCACAAAATAGCGATAGAGCAAGTTCCTTTGCAGTTCTAAGTTACGTTTGGAAATATATTTAAGGTATCCTTTTACAGTAAGGGACCAACGACCTGCAGGCTCCAACCAACCTAAGCTAAACCGGCTTTTTGTTAGACTTACAGGCAACTAACACGCCTAGTTAAGTTATGTTTCGATGATAAGGAGGAGTTGGGCTTAGTAGCAATACTTGTACCTACTACAAGTATTCTGTGGTACCAATAAGTAATTTTTCGGTAAGCTAGAATTGGCTGTATTGTTGTAACAGAATTTATAATCGTCACCAAATTATTGAATATATTTTTTGTTAAAAATAGATCAAAACCTATAGCCTATAAAAGTACACACTAGAAACATGTCCTACAACGGACGGCTTTGGGTCTGAGCCATATAATAAGTATAGATATTACCTAAGCCCCATGTCTCTGCTAACTATGGGGGTAGCGAAGTACTGGCAGAGTAGAAGAGCGGTCGGGCACTGATTTGTAATGCTTACTAGCTCAAGACCTCGGATAGGAGTGGAATCGGTTGCTCTACTACCCTCTAGCCCACTACTATATCACATAGTTCATCTAGTAATTATCATCACTATTATTTATTTTAAAAGACAAGCCCCTCTTCTTTTAGGTGACGTTATGTGGACGTTAAAACCTCTAACGAGGGTGGGCTAGAGATCTGGTGCTACTAAACAACTTTTTAAGATTTTTATCATAAATAAAAAATATATATTGAATATCAAATTAAATACGTTAGCATCGTTAACAACAATAATGTTGGCACGTTTGTAGAGACAGGTTGTTAGCAGTCAAGTGTCATCGGAGTACAACGGTCTAGTTGAGGAACTAAAATAGAGCACAGCCGGTCAGTCGGGATTGTTGCACTTTGTTTTGGATTTGCGTTCCTAGTACCAAAAATGAAAAAATTCTGATACGCGTCGTTATTTTATGCCACAAAAGACTTTCATTCAAGCTTTCACAGTTCGCTGTTTCTACTTCCTTGAATTGAAACTTTCCAAAGATCCTTTAAGTTTCAGTTACGATCTTATAGTGTAAAGTTTCGACCAACAACTTTAGAAGCTTTCGCTTGGTTTTTGGATAAAGGGCGGGATACAGAAGATGGTAATTCCTGAGACGACGCGCATCGTGAGGTGGTCCCTCACTCTGGAGCCCCGACGGAGCGAAAAAAAGTTTATTTTTTAAAAGCAAAAAAATTTAAAACAATGTAAATAAATAAATAAATATAAACAATTTAACAGGTAAATTGTACCTAGAATTGTTTATGACGATTGCCTCGTTGGCCCGGTGGTTAGGTAAGATGGCTGCGGATCACAAGATTCTTTTTCACAAGAAATTTCAATAAACTTTCTGAGAGCGGAGCTGAGAAGTTAGCACGAAACGAGCACGTAACCGTTCCCGGTCAGTAAGTATCGTCAACGTCCGATAGTGATCGGTAAATAATCACACCTTATCGTCCAAGCCCGCCAGTCCACATTGATACAGTGTGGTAAGACACTTCTATAAGGAGGCAGTTCTGTAGCAGTGATCTTGTTATGAGAATGGCTACTTCGGCAAGATTAGGGTGTACAAAATATATAGGATCAGCAGAAGGAGTCCACTCGCGACAGACTATTCCTCAGATTCTTAGTCAGATTCTGAATCGGTTATAAAATCGGTCAATTTTGTAACCGACTCAGTAAGATGTAAACATATATACATAGTCCAATTTACATAATATTATCCATGTTGGTAAGTACCTAACCTACCTACTCGTATTTATAAAACTTTCCTAAAGTTAGAAGCAATCGCGTAACAGTGATGGTAGTTGTTATCTCACGCGGTATTTTTGTTCAACGTAAATATTTATACTCTCCTTGAGTTTATATTAGCACCAGCTACCATAAAACATTCCTCCATGATGTTTTGGGATTGCGGATATATTTTTTTGCGTTTCTGTGCGTATTTTCTAGGCTGTCGAATCAGATGCGTCGTTTGTCTAGCTAATGACTCTAGAGGTTATAGGGTTTTGTTCCTTCTTCCTTAAGAACCTCTTAAGCTTTATAGAGAAAAAACTTCAACAGTTAAAAGTTTATATAGAACTGTGGTACTACTTCTCGGGCGCAGTCGACAAAGCCTTGCTTTTATCAGCTCTCAGGGTGATAATGTAACTCTATAACCTCAGAACAGAACTAACGATCAATATGAGATACTCGTGAACTTACGACCGTGACCGAATACAGCAGAATCCAAGGCACTATAATATACACAATAATACAGTAGGTACAACACGACAAACTTCCTACCTCCGCGCTGTTAGTAGTAATTTCTCGGAGGGAAGAAACCTATATTATTTCATGTCCAGACGTATTTAAGAGTAAGGAACCCTAATAAAAAGCTTTTGTAAATAATTCGCAATAGTACATAATATACCTAACAATACGATGTTTGTTCGATAAAATGATATCAATCTTATGTAGGAATATTTTCCGTCATCCATCAAAAACTCATTTTCTAGCAAATAGGTAGGTAAGTATGATAAATAATAATTAAAGCATAGGATGATGACATAATGTTTAACCATCCTATAATAAATATTATAAACATGTATGGCATGTCATGAGTAAGTGCCCATAAAAGTTGTACGGTGTTGGCATATACCCGTAGGTTAATCAACTCCCACTATAAAGTATTCGCTGACCATCCCATCAGTGCTGGTATTATATTAGCAACTATGTTGTACTAACCATCATATTATTTATATTAAGAGTACAATATAATTATTGGATAGGTATAGGTACTGTCATAAGGGAGTAATAATTATTGTTCGTATATCCAGACAGTAGTTAATTATATTATTGAAATAGCAGTGACGTAAGTTTCAGACGTTAATCATTACATAGTATAAAACAAAGTCGCTTTTTTATGTTTGTCCGGATGTATGTTTTAATCTTAAAAACTACGCAACCGATTTTCATGCGGTTTTTTTTTATCAGATAGAGTAGTTCATTAGGAAAGTTTGTGTATACTACATGCACACTGTAGTAAAAACACTGATAATTTTAGAGGTTGCTAATGTGATGTCGTACCACATTTGTTGCGCTTACATTGCAAACGCTGGCTAAACCCTACGAGATATATCAAAATAATGTACCACAACATTGCACACCTTAAAAAAGTCGACAAAAAAGTCCGCGATGGTATATGTCTAATTGTCTATCTCTTAGGGATAATCCACAATAATCATTTTAACTTTCAACCAAAAGTTATTTACGAAGCGATTTTAAGCAATACTCCATTAATCCTTATCCAATTAAATTTCTTAAATACTTAATGCATTCAATATAAATCACTATTGCCCTTTACAGCATGTCATTTAAGTCAATAAGTATTTTTCAAGATATGTAAGATTCAAAATGCAGGGACGGTCGCACGGGGCGGGCATGTGGCGGTCGCGCGGAGCGTGCGTGCGCCTGCGTTAGTACATATCAGCATTACACACGTGTGAAGATGGGGCGGGCCGCTAGTATTTTAATAATATGGAAAATACTTGCGATAGTTAAAATTCTAAGAGAAATAAATACGATAGTAATCCTTTTCAGGGATTATTAGCCTCTGAACTTTTTAGAGATAAATGGAGAAGACCATAAACTACTATTTGTCGCGATTTCACCCTAAAGGCGGGTAAACATAACTTGCCGACATATTGTCAGACGTCCACAAAATATGATATATATACCTAAGACGTGTTGCAGATAGAAATAGGTAATTACGTGTTACCTATATTAATTTCAAATTTTTAACTATTAACATTACAATCCGGAACTAATACTTAACGGTTGTAATGCGATTTTCTCAGACATATTAAGTTAAGCCTGGGGTTTATTTATTAACGTAATCGTATATAGATAAAAAACCAATCCTGCGCAAATTGGTGTTAGACTGGTCTGCTATTTCTATAAATTGAGAAATTAAAAACATTAAATTAAAAAAAATTCATTTAAAAATTCTTAATAACATCCAAACTGTTGGTTATTTAATATTTTAGCTAGTAGGTAGGCTCAGACTCAGATAATATCTATAATAATCGACATAGGTATAGTCTATTGTTCACAAATGTGAAACACTTGTCACGACCACTAGTGATATCACTGTTCAAGGGTCACACTGGGAACTGTTTAATAATTATGGCATAGAACACATAGTACAGTTATAGTTTCATTTTGGCTGCCATGTTGGTCTAGTGGATTATGTTATTCTATGTGGGTTCGATCACTATACTAAAGCCAAACTCTATTGAGAATGCTTGTAAACAAACAAATTAAAAATGAAGGTAGAAATCACTAGTCATTTTATACCTGATTTTTTCAATTAACTTGTTAATGACGAATTTATGACAATACGTTAGATTAGTAGGCTTAAAATGGGCTTAAAACTAATTAATATATTCAATATCTTTTAAATAAGATTTTATAAAAAAGCAAAACATAATTTTAAATTTATTAGGCATAAAATGTGTTGCATTTTCTACCTTCATTTTAAATTTGTTTGTTGACAAGCATTCTCAATCGAATTTGGCTTTAGTATAGGTTCGAATCGCGGTCGGGTCAGTACATTCCAAGCTCGGAGTCGGGAATTTGGTGGTGTAACACCCCCGGAGAGCACGTTATGCCGTCGGTCCCTGTTCCTGTCTTTCCTAAAATTATACTTGTTGCAAATATTGGAAGAGCTCAGTTTGTTTTATTTTTATTTTGGTAGTAATGTTTTTATGCGAAAAACATTATATATTTTTAATTTGCCTGCCGCTTCAGTTGCTACTTTGAGTAGAAATTTAAATGAATTTGGTTACTACCAAACTCTACTTTCTATATTTAATGAAGTGCAAAATTTATTAACAAAGTATAAAGTAGTAAAATGCAAAAATTAAATAATATAACCTTAACCTACATATTGTTCTAAAAACATACTTAAGATCTCGTCGGCAGACCTAGGTACCTAACTAGTCTGTTTTTGTTGAAAAATCAACAAAGCTGCATTTAATTGGTACACGACAATTAATTAACTTTAATAACTATTGGTCTATCATAATTGACCATTCATTCGAGAAATGCTACGACTTACTGCGCAGTATGAAAGTGACTCAGAAAGTAGGTCATAGATTAATCCACAGACAGATTGAAAGATCAATTTGTATCTTTACTCTTGCTTAAATTATACTGATAGAAATATTAATATTGGAGCACGTAATATTCTTAATTCCAATTAAAATTATCTTTGCATACAATTAGCTGATGATAATAAAGAAATGTACTTAATATTATACTTACCTACCTCTTTCACCATTGTTTAGCATATGTTCAGTGTGTAGGCAGAAACATGTGTACAACATTTACGCCCATGACAATACACTATGGGCATATTTTATGTATTATGGGAAATGTGCCTATAATTCCACCTTGCATATAAACTCGTATGTGCAGCAGTATATGCCAACTTATTTTTATTCATGTACAGTAGTTATTTCAAACACTCTGTCAGTTCTTCATCTTCACGCCTTAGAGGTTTTAAATTGGGTATAATTTACCTATTGTGTAAATTAAAGCCAGATGTGATAATACAAGAGAAACGTTCTAGATCTATTGTATCTACCTACTTCAATGCATTATTGTCTATAGCGTGTCCTTGACTCAATGTAACTGAGGATATCATAGTACCTTTATTATATAATATTTTGAATAGATGAAGTTAGAATGTTGATAGATTTTATAAATTTTAATAATTATGTTATCAGTTCAATGACTCCAATCTAAATGGCTTTTGCAACTCGTTTCGTTGTTTGAAATAAAATAACCATCATTTTAAAAGAAATCTGAAACTTCTAGAATTCGTCCGATTACTTAATGAGTTAGATTATTACCAGCACGTCATGACACACTTCGAGTCCATATTAGTAAACTTATAGGTACCTATACTAAAGCCAAACTCGATTGAGAATGCTTGTCAACAAACAAATTAAAAATGACGGTAGAAAATACAACACATTTTATGCCTAATAAATTAAAAATTATGTTTTGTTATTTTAAAAAATCTTTTTTAAAAGATATTGAATATAATAATTAGTTTTAAGTTTACTAATCTAATTTTTTAGAATTCGTAGTTAACTAGTTAATTTAAAAAATTTGATGTAAAATTACCTACTAGTGATTCTACCATTATTTTTAATTTGTTTGTTAACAAGCATTCTCAATCGAGTTTGGCTTTAGTATAGATAATATGATTAAGCAGGTAAAGGCATGGTACAGAGTTGAATAAATAGGTCTTTAGATATTTGTAATGGTACATACTTTTATGTCTCCAATAAGATTTACTAAAAACTATTTAATTGTTAAATTGCCATTCATTATTTAAAAGGTCTCCAGGACTTCAAAGTCTCGAAGAGTTCTGTTAATGTACTTGTACATAAAAATATCATCATATTATAACACACAGCATTCCTCATAAAAGACCAGGTCAATTCATGCCCTCTCTTTTACACCTACTGGTAACGTGTGGGATAAAAAGAGCCGGCATTATATAATTACGAGGCATGACTGGTCGACCTTGATGATGTCACCGTTTGCTTACAGAATTTGTTTTGATTGTCGGACGAGACGGGGAGGTTTCGTTTTGTGTAAACATTTTCTTTTTTATCTTTGCGTACACAAAGATGCGTATTAGAGGAAAAGTTATGTAAAAATAACTAAAAAATAAGAGATTATAATTTACATATTTCAGGTTTAGCTTTTTAAGTAAGAAATAACAATCATGAATTTAGGATGTACCTACCCACTAGTAAATTATTTAGAAGCTCCAGATTTAGAGTTGTGACATTGAGTCATGCCGTCATGCGTGGCGTGAGTTTGTGTCATATTCCTAAATCTGGATAGCTGCAACTCATAGATTAAAGACTACTAGATGGAGTCATAACGCGGCTATAGATTCAAGAGCGTGACAGACTTATTTAATTCGGCCTTTGTTAGAAAGTGACACAAGCTTATTTTTTGTCCCTTTCAGCGTGTTCATTTTTATTGTTTGTCAAGAGTGGAGTTTGTGACAAACAAAGTACATATCTGAGCAATTGTTAGCTTTTTATTAAATTTGCTGACAAATAATATAACTTTGCGGTTACGATATTAATTTAAACGTTATCGTGCTATGGTGAGTTGTAGTATTTTCGGTTGCAAAAGTCGCAGCGAACGGAAAATCGAAGGAATTACGTTTCATACGTAAGTAGGCATAAACTTAATTGATTGATGATTTAAAGCTTAGATATGTTGTTTTTTAGCTAATTTTATGTATTATGCGTTTTCTAAATTATCTTATATAAAGTAATATTTCGTAATTTACGATATTTTGAAACGTAACGTTTCATGATGTACTTTAAATGTTGACATGCCATGTCAATAAGGCTGTCTTGCTGTCTCACGAGTGGACACGCTATGGGCTCCATCTAGTTGTCTTTAATCTATGCTGCAACTGGACAACATATTGTAGACATTACACATAAAATGTAACAACAAGCTGAGATCGTATCATGTAATGTCAGACTTCCGTCAGCTGAGGTTACGAGCTTTTATGGAAACGCTTTAAAACAAAATTAAAAATGATCATAATATCATCATCACCCTTCAATAGCTTGTGAAAGGACACAACGTAAATAGCGCAGAAGCATATCGCGATGATTCACGGATTCCACAATACTGTGTATAGTGCGACCGTGACCTCAACGCGGCAGCCATTAGTGCACGTGCACCGGCCGATTGCCGATACATTACGGGAACACGCAACATTACGATGTGGACGTGTGACTCCGAAGAATGCTCTGCACTTTGACATTTATAAAGCTCCTAGTTAAAAATAAGTTAATATATGAAAGCTGCCGGGTGGTTTTTAAATAGTCTAAGTAAAATTACTGTCAGTACAGTGTAGTACAGTGAGTATTAATAGAATCAAATTACAACATATTGCGTACTTTATGTATGTAATTTTGTAATAAAATGCTGCGGTGAAGTAAAAATATATCGATTCAAGCCACTGTTGTATGACGACAATAATTTTCACAGCGGTCACTACTCACGTTTCCATATTCTATTTCTTTCAAATAAAAAATATGGTCTTGGTATATATCCAAGTGATTTACATAATCAAATGAATTTTTAAGCAAATTGACACGGAATGTAGATATTTTTAAATAGCTGTCTCGTTATTAGTTTCTGATACGTATACGTTGCTTAAATCACAGAATTCATTACTTTATTTGTACACTACAACGAAAAAATATATAGAACAGAGACAAAATGCAATAAGTAGAAGAGCTGGTACAAAAGGCGGCCCTGTCATTTAATATCGATTTCAACCTTAGGTTTAGGAAAACTTTAGGACACTAGAATGCAGGTGGTGCAATATTTATTAACCCTTTTTAAGATATCTTTATGATAAGGCTTATCCGGGGAAGTTCTACCTGTCAATTGGCTTTGTATTATAGTTGAAATTAAAATTGACGTTTCCCGATTCAACAGAACATAATATATTACATGAGACCTCAACGTACCTATACGATAGCACATTCAAAGCATATTTTGTTAACTATAGTAATGTGAAATTCCAAATACGTACATATAAAAATATAATTCTTATGGCAAGCTTAGTTTCCATCGAAAATATTATAAACAATCAGTTTCGATGGGTAAAAACTCAAATAACGAGTAGGTTATATACACGCAGTACATGTTCATTGTTGACTTCTACATCGACTGTACTCATAAAACGTGACTTACAAGGTGCTATTTCGCAATTCCAAACTACTTTGTCAAATATAATCCTATATTACCACTGCGTAGATTCGTAACGACGTCCTTAATTTATTTCGAGAATCTACGTCTCAGCATATCCGAGCACATTATGAGTTAAGAACTTATAACAAATCCACGCTTTTAATGAGTTTACCTTCTAAGACTTCAGATAGTTAATATCATATGAATCAGAACTAATGGAATTCAATCTTTGTACCGTTCTTGTGAGTCGTGATAGAGTTACGTCATTTATTGTGAAGACTTAAAACTGTATATTATTTCATTTCCGTAATATAATAGACCTTATATTATACATAGAGCATTTATTATACAGATTTAAAGTAATTGGAAACTAAGAAATCATCATCAGCGTCATTTAAAGTATAGTAGGTATGTCTAGTTGTCTGATAACTCTACTATGTTAGCTCTAATAAAACACTGTGATTTAAGCCCACACATTTTTCTGCAATTGTGGTCACTTCCATCCATCAATCATCATGATTTCAGCCAATTGGATAAAATCTTAAGGTGACTAGATTCTGCACACAGAAGACTCGTCGAGTTAATGATCCGTTTATGACCAATTAACAGACAACAGTATACCAAAACGATTCTTATCTTACATCGCTAGCCTTGTGGCGCTGAACGTCCTATGAGTGACCTTATTTTTATGAAACTGCAGACTGTAATTTTTTATTACCCTAATGGAAAAGGGTGTTTTATGCAAATAAAATGGCATAGTTGGAAATTTTCTTTGTAACCAAGGATTCGATTATAATATCGGGACAACTTGGAACTATGTGTTTTTTAAATTTGCTCAGGTTTGATATGGTGGCAGACTTTAACTGGCCTGGCCAACTGGTAAAACTATGTTGGTACGGTCAAGTGCTTAAGAATTTCTGAATGGCAACATCAAGGATATAATACAATTTTGAAGTTTTCCTGAATTCACCATCATTTTGATCACCTATATAATGCAATGTGCATTATGATAGATAGATATCATTTTTGGTTGAATATAAAAAATCAACTTTTCGTTAACAAAAAGGAATTCTCAACATTTTATACCGCCTCAGCATATTGATTTGAATATCTACCTCCTTAAGACATAAACTAGAGTCTAGACTATACATGTCTCAAAGAGATTAGCCGATTATTGTCTTTGATAAAAAAAGACGATAATCTCGACTATCAACCTAAAATAAAAATAATTAGGTATCTAACTAGATTGATTAAGATTCTGGAATCGCATTAAATTTTTATATTTATATTCATAATACTTTTTACAAAGAACAAATTGAGATGGGGTTTAGGTCCGATCTATATATAATCAGAGCTCTATATTAAAATAGAGCTAAATCTAAAACAGATAAAGGCAACCATGTACTAGGTATGTAGGAATGGCAGAAGTATACCTTATTTTTTTTCTAGCGGTTCTTTAAATCTAAACGTAATTCAAATATTTTTAGAACACATCATAAAAGTTAATAATAAAGTCCATAAGAAATAATGTCCATAATTTTATACTGAAAATATTTTTTCAACGTTATATTTTTGCTATTTGTAAAATGCACCAATTTTTATCTGATGATATCATTGCGGTTAGAGTTCCTTAAGACAGGATGAAATGTAAATTTTTTGTAAGTGATAAAGAATTTGAAAGCTATTTAGGTACTACGCAGTGAAAATAAGCAAATTTCCAAGCCATAATGATACAGCAATATAACAAACATAATTATATAAAAAAAAATCTTTATCTCTAATTTAATATTATTGGAAAACTACTTTTAATACACTATCATACAAAATTAAATATAAAAAATCATCAGTTATTTATTATACCTTGATTCAAAGTATAATTAATTATTAGAGGGTTCATTTATGTCTGAATACATAAATAATAATTATATTTAGCATTCAATTCTCACCTGCGATTCCGCTGAACATTTTAATTTTTTCCTCTGAACAATTGCTACACAAATAATTATTTAACTCACAATTATTTCGTACACAATATAAATGAAATTTTTGCACTATTTTTATCTTACTATAGAATCTATTCGGTGCGTAATAATATCCGCAGACCGCAACCTTCAAGATCACACCGCAAGTGCTAGAATAGACGAAATCCGAACTTAGTCAATTCGCGGTTCGATCAGTGAACAATGCAAGAAGCGAGCAACGACCAAAGTGATCGCATCCAGCTATTTTTAGATTCTATACATTACGTCATATCAACATTTTGCGTTTTGTTACTGCAGTAAAGTCAGTTCAGTGTTGTCCTATACGCAAATTATGTTAACGGAGCTAAAGCTCAATCATTTTTGTTTTGACTTGATCTGTATTATAATGACATAATTCGTGTTACAAAATTTATATGGTGTAAAAAAAGTTACGCACATATTATGATATTACTATAATAAAAATGAAATATAATTTTTACAAAATAATTTAATAAAACGTTTTTTGAAAGCTGTCATCCGTTGCATAGCAACGTGATGCAGTTTGTCAACAAGTTAAGTAAAATGTAAAAAATGTCATCGATATTATTGATAATTTTATGGATTACTAGCCAATGCCGAAGCAGGAATGTCGAAGGAAAGCAATAACTTGCGATTACTCGGATCGCCGGTGAATTTAACTTATAGAAGTAAGAAACGAGACGAAAAGAAAAACATAAAAAACCGACCGCGGTCAGCGTTGCAGAGTTCCTGTGCTCCGGTATATTTTATTAATTCGATTTTTATTCTGATTTTTTCAAAGGTTGCTGGGATATTATCATTCTCCTTAGTTGTTTTAATAGTTCGCTATGCAGGTGACGAGTCTTTTGAGGTAGTCCTTCTGCTACATATTTAAACATTCTTTGATAAATATGATTTAATTAAATTTTAAAATGTTTAAGCAATATAGTGTTGTAGTGTTACAGATGTGAAGCACAACAAAAAACTATCTGGCGTTATCATGGTTGAACTAATTTATTGATTAAAAAAAAATACAAGTAGTTAATTGTTTCAAAAAGTGTTAATTCACTATGACAACAAGAGTTAAATGAAGCAATTTAAACACATAAACAAATAAAATGACAAATATTGTAATTGACTAATAATTATTATTAGGTATTAATTCTAAATCAAATTATTTGAGGTGTTCAAAGAGGCATAATGTTGATTCACATTATGTTGGACATCGAACAAAATGTTTAGGGCATAGTTAAGATAGAAATTTGATAGAACTGAGTAATAGTGTGTAGCAACCTTATTTGAATTACTCATGGCGCAGGCGTGACTGAGATGCACAAGAAAGTTAGGCTGCCTCTTGGCCATTTTGAAATTAAAAATCAAATCTCACTGTTTGTATAAAAAACAAAAAATTATTGTTGTACCTTTGTATGATCAAAGAAATAAGTTGTGAAGACAAATAAAGTTTACAACAAGACGCACAGCTGGCTATAGGCTGGGATCTAATTTCTAAGAAATGTGATGTGTACCAAGATGATGAAATGGAAAAGTCTCACAGGAAAGTGCAGTGTTGTTTGTCCTCTCTTCCGATGTAGGTGTAACAACATTAAGAGGGTTATAGGGAGGAGGGACATGCCGCTCAAAAAAAATAGGCCTTGGAAGTCCATAAAAGAGGCCTTTATCAAGTAGTGGTTGTTCATTGACTAAGATTGATGAAGATGATGATATACTTGTATATTATAGAATGTATTTCTTATGAATGGAACTTGTTCAACAAAAACTTATATTCAAATTAATGTCCATATTTAATTTAATGTTTCAGTTATACCAAACATTTAATTATAAGTAATTAATTAAAAAGCCATTGAAATGTTTTAATACTATTTAAACTTATATATGTATTTTACAGGAAAAGGACAATCCAGAAAGATTTAAGAGACCATTCTCAGCAGATACAAAAGATAGAGCTCCATCCACTAGGTCATTCTTAAAATCCTTCAGTGCTGAGTTGCTACAGTCCTATAACAGTAAGATAACAATTGGTTGGAAAAAATATGGTTTAATCTTCTTCCATTTTCCATTTAATTAGCCTATCATTGCTTAGCTCTTATAGATTATTTTTTATTACTATTCAAAAAACGCAACTCTTTTTTTTATACTATATTAAATGTAATAATAAAAACAAAACATTTTTCTTTTAAGATATAATTAAACAACTGAGCCAAAAATTTCTAAAAACTTGTTTTGACTAAAGTAATATAGATAATTATGTTTAAACACTATTTCAGATTCTCCTCTAAGCATAAAAGTGCTTCCACCTACTGAAGAATTACTCTCGAATTCAAAAGTTCATACAGAAGCAGTAGTTAATAATGCAGCTATAAGTAGCAATGCTTCTGATTATGGCTCAGAAGACACATTTATAAGTCTAGGTACTAAAATAAAAGCTAAAGCACAGTCCGGTCTCAAAAATAGAAATATCAATAATAAAAACTTATTGAAATACAGAAACATTGCCAAAAAAGGAAGAAAAGCCATGGATAATTCTACAAGTGAAACAGGAAATAATGGAAGAATTAATAATTATGGTGTTGAAGTAACTATTAAAGAAAAATCTCAAAGGCCAATATCACCTATTCGTAATAAAGATTTATTTCAGCTAAGGAGTGGTTCACCTCAATTTAAAGCTAGTACATCTTATGAGTCTTACTTCCTTTCCCTTAATGGTGATATTAAAAATGAAGATGTTGCAGGTAGAGTTACTTTTGCTCCAACTATTAATGATGCCAAGCGATCAATAGATGCATATTCTCGTCATTCATATTTGACAAAACAGCAACTCTCCCTAGTAGAAGAAGAATCATTACAGGATCTTGACAGTATTCCCTCTCAAAATAATACTGCTAGTCTATCACCAAATAATTATATTATAGAAAACCAACAGAACAGTGAACATATTTTAAACTACGAAGAAGATGATAAAATTAACAATTGCAAAAAACAATCGAACTTTTTTATAAATGACACTAAAAATTATAGCAATTTTTACAACAACATCCATGACAACACGCTTCCATATAAAGATACAATGACCAGTACAATTATTCACACAGACACTTCATCCAAAGATTCTGGGTACCCAGATAGTTGTATAAAAGAAGACAAAGGGAATGCTGCAAATTATTCACTTCCTACAAGTTCATTCAAAGATGAAATTCATTTTAATATACATGATCAACCAAAAAGCTTTGAAATATTAAACGAAAAGGATTACGCAAGTTCACAAACTGATAAGAAATGGGTAGAGCCATTCAATCATAGTCGGTTGCTTTATAAAGATTTCTTTTTGAAGAAAGAAGGTCATCTTCCTATGCCACCACAAAACACTCCATCGAAAAGTAATGTTGATATTCCAGGTGCTAGCGAAGCTATAAATGAAACCAACCAAGTTGAAAACGATAGATTAAAATATCCTACATATCTTTTAAACAGTACTACAAAAGCTTACACATCTAAAGTTATTGAAGATTATAGAAAAGAATTAGAAGCTATAAACAATCTTCATGAGTTAACTTTAAAAGATATAAAAACTGATGCTATTTCGCCAACTCCGCTTAATATTGACGAATTGTTTGAAAATCATTCTAATAAAAATTCCGATGAAGTTATGGACGCAAGCGAAGTGTCCCAAAAGAGTTTAACGTTAAGTGATCCAACGAGTGATAAAAATTCCTTAGACGTTAAGCGCGATAACATTTCAAAGGTAACTACAAAAGAGCTAATTCAGAACTATCTCAAAGTTAAAGGCGATTATACTAAAGAAGGCAAAATTTTAAAGAAGTATGAAAAGAAATTAAACAACATTCATTCAAAAGCTGAAGAAAATACCAGTTACAGACAGTTTTGGAATAACAGGAATGGCAAAAGCAACATTGATAAAAGTAATACACCTCTAAGAAATCAAAATAATGCCCTTGCAATGCGAACTCCTGTAAGCGCTAGAATAGAGAGAGTTCAAAATGATAAAGATATAGATTCGTGGATGTCACTTTCGGCACCTTCGCCCAGGGTTCTTGATGTAGACAGTATGGATAATTTAGAAACTGCTTCTGAATTACCACAATCGATCAAAGAAGATAAAGTCAAGAGATCAGTTGACAGTCCTACTGTAGAAGAAGTTAACGAAACTACCGATTCCCAAAACCCTTCAAATCCCATCGAAATTCCGAACCCGGCAAAAGAGTTAAATTCAAAGTCTACAGTATTGGATATTTATTCAATGCTAAAAGAAATAGAAAGTTATGGTGAAAATCCCGTCACATCTGTAAGTGTTGTGAATGTAGACAATCCTGCTGAAATTCAGGAGAAAGAAAGGTGTCCAACACCTAAAGATAATTTTATGTAAGCCATGTTTTTGCTATTAACAATACAGATCTAATTAATTTGCTGTCAGAGTTCTTAATTCACTGAAATAAGTTAGGATGATTTATGATCAATAAGTTTTAATTTAACCCCTGATACAAGTTTGCGATCTTTGTCTGAAAAAGTCCTAAACGGATCAGACCAATTTAGACGCGGTATTTTTTAACAGTTAGCTGACTAGAAAGAAGCTTTTTGTTTTTTTTTTATTCATTATATATGTTACCCCTTGACTGCAATCACACCTGATGTTAAGTTATGATGTAGATCTAAGATGGAAGCGGGCTATCTTGTTAGGAATAGGATAATATTCACATCTCTTCAGTTTTAATACGACATGGTACGGGAACACTAAATCGTTCGGCGTGATGTCCTTGTCGGCAGGGTGGCAAATAGCCTCTGAGGTCTCCCACCACCAAAAAATCGTAATCGGTATCGGCCTTGCCGAGAATAGAACCCAGGACTTTCGTCTTATAAATCCACCGCGCACACTATACACTTTTTTTTTAAGTTGCCAGTATATCTATATTGAGACTTGTCTGTTATTCAAATTTTTTAAAATTTGATTTCTTTATTATTTCAGGGAAATTTTCGAATTTTTGGAAAAGGTAGAACAAAGCGCGAATGATGCGCTATCTGTCGTGACGAACACCACTCCACAAACTATTCCTAAGTAAGTGTTAAGATACGGAATGTTTAGATTTTCTTGTTTAAAACTATTGCACTGCTACTAAATCCTCACCATCATTCTGTTGGACTTTATTCGTTTTAAAAACGTTGTTTCTACATATGTGACGATATTATGTGGGAGCCAGACTTGCGCAGTTGATCGTGAGGAGACACCGTGTCTCACTTTCTAATACCAATACAATAGGAAATAGATAGTAGTTCGGACCGGTACGGCATAGTAAAATCTATAGTCTCTATCATATATTGACGGCCTCCGTGGCGCAGTGGGTAGTGACCCCGGTTCTGCGTCCTAGGCTGTGGGTTCGATTCCCACATCTGGAAAATGTTTGTGTGATGAGCATGGATATTTTCCAGTGTCTGGGTGGTTATCTATATATTATAAGTATATATGTATAATATATACAAAAATATTCATCAGTTGTCATAATACCCATAACACAAGCTACCTAAGCTTACTTTGGGGCTATATAGCGATGTGTGTAATTGTCCTATAATATTTATTTATTTATTATTTATTATAGTCTACAGTCCAAGTTGGCTAATTGCTTAACGCTTGTAGATTGGAATCACTTCTCAAACTGCCTCAAACGGAGCTGGCTCAAAGACTGGTCACGGCTTCACTGCAGTTGGAGGAAAGATCATGTTGCATCGCCCTGCTGCAAGAAAGTCTTGCCAACCATAAAGAACAGGTATAACTAAAAGTTTCTATTACTTAATATCGACAACTGTTTTTGGGATAGAGCTCGTCAGGGAAGTACTACTAACATGCCTACTTCTGCCGCCTACCAGTATTGCTGTGTTCTTAACAGATGTTTATCAAATCAAACTAAAAGTCTTAATAATGTTTTTCCTCCTTATTTGGAAAAGGTGTTATGGGTATTTTGCTTTATACCTTATAAAACTAAACAAAAAATAGAACCGACTCAAAACGCACTAAAAAGTAAAAAATGACTGTGTGTGTGTGTATGTTTAGTTGCTTTAGTTTACTTAAGCATATCTATGAAGTCGGTGCCAGCAAGTTTAGGGAACATTTATTTTACATAGTAAAGCAGTTTGTAGGTTCTAGGTAGCATCCTTAAAGTAGTTACCTTGGCTGACACCGACTCCTAGATATGCTTAAGTAAACTAAAGCAACTAAACATATACACACACACACACACGGTTATTTTTTACTTTTTAGTGCGTTTTGAGTCGGTTCTATTTTTTGTTAAAAATTTTTATTTCTTACTTTTTAGTGATTTATCACCACGTAACGTTCTCGTACTATATGTCATAGTATATTATACGGCACTAGTAGCCAAAAAGCTACCGATACCGAGACAAAAACCGAAATCGCTGTAAGCGTGCCTCCAAAATTTGAAGAGTTCCTTCAATTTCCCTAGGATATCATCATCAGATCCTAACATGATGACAATGGGACCAGCTTGGAAGTATGCCCTTTCTACTTTCAAAATCGGTGTGGTGTCGGGCGTTTAAATAATAACACAACCGATCGTGATTAAAGTATGTTTATTACTACTCTTAAGCTATTACAGTACTTCTATTTATATTACTCCACTACATCATCGGGGTAAATTTTAAAAAAAAAAATGTCAAATACGATTTTTTTTTTTTTTTTTTTTTTTTTTTTTTTTTTTTTTTTTAACATACATGTATCTGCATAAAATGCCGAATAAAATATTATATTACTGATAAACTTTTTTTTTTTTAAATTTCTTATTTCCTAAAACTTATAATTAATTAGTTAACACATTCATATCATAATCATATTTTAAGGTGTAAGTATAAAGTGTTTACAAGTTAAAGGAATGACACTGTCATCGTGCCTTGATAATGAAATATAATATTGTTAACACAGGCTTGAAATACAATACCGCTAGGTAGTAGCTAGCTATAATAATGGATAGGTATCTATCGTAACTAACGCTAAACACTTAATACTAGGTTACGTATGGTTTTGTTCTGTTTTTGTGGACACTATCCACTTTTCCGTCTTTTTCAACAGTAACGTTAGGTCCATTTTCACTTATTACTTTATAGGGTCCTTTATATAGCATATCTAATTTTTTACCAGTTTCATTCTTGATTAAAATTAAATCACCTCTTTGATACTTGATCGAATTACACTTTTTATCCCATACATCTTTCCTTTTCAATTTACTTAAAACTAAGTTTTTATGCGCTTCCTTCCATGCTAACTGTAACCTATACCTAAGCTCTAGTGCATAATTATCTGGATTGTAGAGTGGCTTTACCACATTATCTCTTAAATTACTAGGCAAGTTACAACTATTGCCAAATACGAGTTCGTACGGCGTATACTTAGTCTGAGTATGGACAGTAGTGTTGAATGAAAAACACCAAAACTGAAGCCACTGACTCCATGTCTCTTGATGTCCATCACATAAAGTTCGTAAGAAGGCAGCGAGGTGTTTATGAGTATTTTCCAAGGAGCCTATCGACTCATGATGATAAGCTGTCGAGCTTACCTTTTCAATTTTAAGTAGCTTGCACACCTCTTTCATCGTTTCTGACTGAAATTCCGTTCCTCGATCTGTCGCGATAACTCTGGGAAGTCCGTACCTTAATATGAAGTTATTGACAAAAGATTTTGCCACACTTACCGTGTCTTTACGTTGTAAGGGATACGCCTCGACGTATTTACTCAGCTCGCATTGTAAACTTAAAATATAAACATTATTGTCTATGTCTTTATCTAAAGGACCTATGATATCTAAGTATATTTTTTCAAAAGCTTCCGATGCTGTCGTCGTCACGACCATCGGTTCCACTATATTTCTAGAATACTTACTAGTTTGGCACTTGGCACACTTGCTTACGTATTTCCGCACATCGGATTCCATACCAGGCCAAAAGTACTTACCTTTTATATTGTTGATCATGCGTTGTACACCCGCATGCCCACTCGTAGGTAGTAGATGATAATCATGTAGTATGCATATCTTTTCTTCATCATTGAGGACTCGTTTTATACCTTTTAATATATTTAATTGCGGTCCGGACCATTTTTCTCTACTTTTTATTTCATTTATTAGTTGCTTTAAAAATTCTACGTTTCTTTCATCTTTAATTATACATAGTCGTTCAATATTCAATTCATTACAAAATTCCTTCAATAAATTCGCAAATTCGACTCGCGTAAAATGCGACATATAATTGAGGTTTATGTAAATTGAATGAGTCGAGACCTCATACGCTAAACATTCTTTTTCATAAGTTAGAGTTTTCTTAGTTAACTGACTTCCTTGAATAAATTTCAACTCTACGTAGTCACTCGGTTTCCTTAGTATCTCTGCGATTCTCGGTTGGCCAGACCTTGATTCGGCAGGTATACAAGGATCCCTTGTGTCTGTGCTTTTATTCACCTCCTCTTTGCATAACTTAGCTTTCTGTGCTCTCGTCATAACCAAACTAACTTTACTATTTAATGATTTCAATTCTTCCGAACTTATGGTCACCCTACTTAAAGCATCTGCCACGTTATCACTGCCTTTTATGTACTCGATTTTAAAGTCGTATTCTTCCAACTGTAATCTGAACTTTAAAAGTCTCGTTGACGGATCTTTCATACTAAATAGATAAATTAAAGGTTTATGATCGGTCTTGATGACAAATTGTTTTCCGTATAGGTATGGTCTAAAATGTTTTATGCTCCAAACTATTGCCAAAAGTTCTTTCTGAATAATTGGATAACTTAGCTCCGCTTTATTTAGAGGTCTGCTAGCATATGCTACAGGTTTTAAATTTTTATTACACAATACTGATCCGATAGCTATGCCTGACGCGTCTGTTTGGAGAACAAAGGTGTTAGTATGTGAAAAATCTGGATATTGTAAGATTGGGGGTGTAGTTAATTTGTGTTTCAAAGTTTCAAAGCTGTTTTGACATTCTTTAGTCCATAAGAATTTTACATTTTTTCGACATAATTTATTCAATGGTAAAGTGATTTCGGAAAAATGAGGTATAAACTTTCTGTAATAGTTGCAGAACGCTACAAATCGCCTAACTTCGTCCGAATTTGTTGGTACCGGATAATGTTGTAATACTCTAGTTTTCTCTGGATCGGGCAGAACTCCATTAGCTGACACCACGTGTCCTAAATATAATAACTGTCTTTTCATAAATTCGCACTTATGTGGGTTGAGTTTAAGGTTCATTGTTCGAAGACGCTCAAAGACATCCATTAAATTTTTATTATGAATCTCCATATTTCTTCCAAAAACTATTAGATCATCGCAGTAAATAAAACATTTTTCATAGGTTAGACCTGACATTGCGATGGACATAACCCTCGAGAAGGCATTAGGACTAATTTTTAAACCCATGGCTAATCGCTTCATTCTGTATTGCCCAGTACTTGTGCCAAAGCTAGTGATATTCCTACATTCGGGTTTTAAACTAACTTGATAAAATCCTTGATACAAATCCAAATGGGTGAAATAAATACTTCCGGACAGAGAGTCTAATATCTCAGTTATGTTGGGTAAGGGAAATTTATCGTCCTGTATCGAATCATTAACTTTTCTGTAATCTATTACTAAACGCCATTTTTTGTTACCTTCTGACTTTTTAGGCACTAATAGTATTGGACTATTCCATTCGCTATTAGAGGGTTCTATTATGTCGTCATCGAGCATCCGTTGCACTTGTTTATTAATTTCTTGTTTCGATGACTGTGGAAGCCGATAAGGTTTTGTATACACGGGTTTGGTATTAGGTTTCACCATAATCGACTGTTCTACGACGTTCGCTGTACCTAACCTGTCACCTTCCAAGAAAAATATGTCGGAATACTTGGCACATATTATTTGTAGTGATTTTCTATCGTTAGAATCTAAATGATTTAGTTTTAATTCTGTTAATAGTTTCTTTACACGACTAACATCTTTTTGAGACTGGCTAAATGAACATAAATCGTAGTTTTCTAAATAATCAATATCTCCCGACTGAATAATGTTAGATTTGAGAATTTTCATTGGTTTTTCGCCCGTATTCAATATCTTTACTGGTATTTTTCCCCTAATTGGCTTTACGATGCAACCTGCTAAAAATATGTTTTCATGTAACTGTTTCGGATATATAACACTATCTTTATATACATTTTTACTGATACTCAAATAATGAATTGATTCGCTACGTGATGGAACCGTTAAATATTCTTCTGATACTACATCTTTACTAATACATTTACTTATTTGTAAGGTACATGTTTCATAATGCTCTAAATGTAATGTGAGTCGGTTCGTAGGTAAGTCTATGTTTGCATTATAAGTTCTAAGAAAGTCTAAACCGATAATACCGTCCGCTCCGCATGGAACGTGATCGAATAGGTATAACTTGTGACGAAATGTAAAACCGTTTGCTGACTGCAATGGAATATACGCGAAACATTTCGATTTTATTTTTCCACCTATACCTTTTATGATTGTATTACTGTCATATTTTATTATGTTACTTTGAATGATTTGACTGTTAATGATAGATAAAGATGCACCAGTATCTAATAAAAACTTACATTTTCGATTGCTGCAGAACAGATAGATGAAATCCAACCCTTCACATATGAATGCATAGTTAGGCTCGAAAAAACTCTGCCAAATTTAGATCTTCTTCCTTCTGCTCGGACTCTGTGACGTAGGCATTGCCTTTGCGATAATAATTATTATTTGAGTTACCTCTATAAAATCTTACGTTATTCCTCGGATATCGGGACTGATTGTAATTCCTTGTTGGTGCCGTATTACTTTGATAATTATAGCGACTTATATTGGGCTGATTGTGTCCTCTCTTAACCTGGGATATGGGTTGATACGTACCTCCTCGCGAAGGTGTATAGCCGCGGTAAAACTGTCGTCCGCGATTGTACCTGGGGTAACGATAATATGATTGATTTCTGTTACCTTGTGAGTAGGAGTATACTGCTGTTTGGGACGAAGACCCGGGGCTTGCCAGCTCCTCGTCTTCCGCTGCGCGCACAGCATCCTTCAGCGCGCTGTAGTTTCTAGCTGATATTATTGTACTCAGCCGCCGATTTCGAAGACCATCTGAAAATCTTTTTATTGCCAACTGTTCGTTTAAAGGTCTCAATATTTCGCGTGCTTTTTCATTTTCGCCAGCTTGTGTTATAGTGAGCCCTATAAAAAGTTCCTCCAACTTTTCCCCATATTTGCTAATGGACATATTATTTTGAGATAAGTTATTTATCTGTGATAGCAAGGAATTGGCTGATTTCTTAGTTAGCAAATATTTCTTTATATCTAATAATAAACTTTCAATTGTAGAATATTCGGGATTCAGCTTCAACTTAGCTGTTTTAGATAATCTTGTTTTCAAAACAAATGAAATCAACAATTTCTTGCTCTCCTCACCTTTTAAACAGTTACTATACATCTCGATGCCATCTATAATTTGCTCAATATTTTCTTGCCTACCATCCATTAAAGGAATCAACGTACTCGCGGTTTTTAAATCAAAGTTATCCATTTTTTGTACAATTTCTATAGGACCTACTTGCATATAATTAACAATTTTCTTATAAGTTTCCTCAATCGCTTCACAAGTTAATTCTATATCTGATGACTTTGTTAAGTGCAAAGTTTTTATATGTAATCTATAATCCTTATATAATGCAATAACATTTTTAAATTTTTGCTGGCCTAACTTTTCTTGTCGCCTTTTAGGTCCCAACTTTCTAATGCTCTCACTTTCACATATAAGATAATTATAAATCTCTAGTAACCTATCCATACACTATTATATTTATATAACTAATACATCAATACTAATATAACTAATACATCAATACCCATTATTTTATTTTTATTTTCACCTTCACTTTTTTCTTTTCTCACTTTTTTTTTTTTTTTTTTTTTTCACTTCACTGTTGTACTTCTGGATTAGGTGGGTCGCGGACCGCCGGTTGATGCCCGGACCAACGCGCCCGTATCCTTCTAAAAGCTTCCTCCCGTAGCTCCTGTCTCACCAGCCCGGTGTGGCATTTTTTATATTTTTTTAAGCCAATATAACTTATGGCTAGCGCACAAACTCCCAGAATTGAGGCTATCAATATGTTGCTAGTTGTTACCTCTGTGTTGTTGCCGTCTTGTATCACTACCTCTTTGTTTTGGCATTCACACTTTGCGCATTTGTTGCCCATAATTTTTATAATTTATATTTCCTTCGCTGCACATGTACCCCTGACAATTGACTTATTAATTTTATTCATCGTAAAAGTCTAGATTCGAACACCGAGGCACACACGAATGCCCCGCGTCAGCATTATTCGCCGGACATTGGACACCTCGCTGTCACGGTCGCCATGTGGTGTCGGGCGTTTAAATAATAACACAACCGATCGTGATTAAAGTATGTTTATTACTACTCTTAAGCTATTACAGTACTTCTATTTATATTACTCCACTACACGGACAACTCTGTAAAAAGTTATGCGTGGTCATACATAAAAAAAAATACGTGTCGAATTGAGAACGTCCTACGATTTTTTTCGTCGGTTAATAAAGCCTACTTCTAGTAAAAAGCGTTGCAAAGCTTAAGGTATTATAATAAAGTTAAATTCACAGTGATTTTTATAGATTCAGTGTCATTTGCCCGACACCTTTCTATTGCTAGCCTAAAAGCTGCTTTGATAACTTTTAATAAACTTATATTAATAACATTACGTCTCGGAAGATTCAACAATTTAAAAAAACAGATTCACCTTCAAAATCCGAATATAAAATTAGTGTTACCAACCATCAATCCTTAGAGGATACTTATAATTAAGGGTACTCTGTATTACTAGTCTGTGAACATCATCATTTCTAATCTGTGGACATCATCACGTGACAGCCGGATGTCAGTATTGATTCTATAATATCTACCAACTTTCATTCCACCATCTTTTAAATGGCGCTATCACGTTATACCCGGATGTTACTATTAATTTTTAATTTATCTGCAATGATTATTAAGCGATAAGATGTAGTATTTAGTTATTATTATTTACATCAATATTAATACTTTTTAGCATAAGTTAATTTCATAATTAGTTATTTCTTTACTTCAACAATTATACAGTTACATCCGGTTTGATTATAATTTAATTTCTTGAGTTTATCTATTGGCGCTTAAATATTATTTTATATTCATTATAAATCTTATTTTAATAATTAATGTTTAAAGCCAGATTAATAACGTTTGTCTTGTAAAATAATATCCCGGAACTATTGCCAAAATGTATTTGTCTAATCCCCACTACTAAGTAATTCCATGTTACCAACATTGTGTACTTACTTTTAAGAGTGTATCACCTTCCTCCGCACCGTTTGACAAGTGAACATTGGCTCCGTGTAAAATTTTTAAATAAAATAGAATACGTCAAATATTTATCATATAAAGGACTTTCTACAACTTTAAGCAATGCAAATTAAGTGTACAAGTGTTTGTGATTGAAAATATTAAGCTGTTTCAACATAAACTGTGAAATAAGTGACGTGACTCAGTGAGCAAGTTTGGTTTATTTTTTCTGAGTTGAAGGTGAACAAAAATATTAAATGACACTTGTTAACGACAGAGACTTGTTCACGACATTCAACTCCGCTAATTCACAGTTTAATTTAAACGTCGCTGTGGCGCATTGGATCACACGTTGGACTGTAATACGCGGACCGTGGTTCAAAACCAACACTGATATTATATGATATGATTTTTTTTTTTTTTTTTGTATTTAGCACTCTGCATAATATAAATCTATACTTATAAAATCCTCCAAATATATAGTGCTAATCTGTACAAAAAAAAAATTAAATTTCCTGTAACTATTTTGTCTTATTACGCCCCTAATACACCTACTGATAAACTATGCCACTTAATCGTACTCCTCCACGCAAGGAAGATACTCCTTCCTACTCGCGGCGAATGTCAGAGCAAACGGAGATGGAAGCAGAGTATGAGAATACTCCAAATATACCCTTTCATATTAGGCGAAAGCGTTCAGATGATATTGGTCAGGAAATACAAGCTTTTATGACAGAAATGAGGAATCTGTTAACCGATTTTAAAAAGGAACAGGACATGAGATTTAATAAAATGTATACAAAGATGGAAGAAGTTCTTAAGCAAAATTCCGACATGAAAACATCTGTCGATTTTTTGTCAAATACTTGCGACAACCTTAAAACTCAGATTGATGAATTACAATCGGAACGGAAGAACTACCTACAACATACTCAAAAAATAGAAAATAAACTGGAATTGTTCGAACGCGAGTCGAGATCTACATGCTTAGAAATTCGAAATATTCCTCAACAAGACTCTGAAACTAAAGACAGTTTGATTAATATCGTAATAGCTATTAGCAATAAAATTAACTGTTCGGTGAGCCCTCAGGACGTCAAGGATATTTTTCGAATCAACTCCCGCGAGCAAAACCGAAAGACTATAATTGTCAATCTGTCAACCGTCATTCTTAAAGAAAAAATCTTAAAAATGAGTAGACTATACAGTAAGAAATATAGACTCGATACAGAATTTCTAAAAATTGATTCTACTCCGACACCAATATATATATCAGAGAACTTGACCTCTAAAATGAAAAACATATTCTTTCTGGCCCGCGAATTTGCTAAAACTAATGATTACCGTTATTGCTGGGTGTCGAATGGAAAGGCGTTCTTGCGAAAGAGAGAAGGAGACAAATTTATTCGTGTAAATAATGAAGCTGAAATCATGAAACTAAAACAGCCGGCGGCATGACTATTTTTCCTTAGCTACCTATTCGCTTGGAAATGGCAAATTATATTTAATTATATTGATTATTTTTTCTACCTGATAAATTCTATTCAAATCTGCGTTCAAACAAACATTTTTCCTTTTTTTGCATTGTATAAAAATAGAATAAGTTCTCAAACTTGTTTTATATGTATTAATCACACACTTATCCACACACAATACACAACATATACACACGTTTTAATAACTGCACTCTTTTGTAGAATAACACACATACGCAAGCTTAGCCATACAAACTTATTACTTATATATATTTTATACTTACTCGATTATACTTTTGGTAATTATGAATATTTTAAATTTATCTTAGTGAGATTTATTTTGTTTATGTTAAACAAAACTGCCTCTCTTATTAAAGCACCACTGTTCTACAATCGTTTACATAATGGATGATCGAATAATAATAGGTAATGACTTGAATTTACTTTCGGTTTCTGATTCTTTTAGATGTGATGCAGAAAAGTGCGAGTATTATTTATCGAATTATAAAAGAGCAATTACTACACTACACGTTAATATACGTAGCATCAGTTGTAATTTCGATAGCTTGACTGTCCTGCTTAAACGTATAGGATTACAAATCGATATCATCATTCTGTCAGAATGTTGGCTGAGTAAATCTCCACTACTACCCACGTTACAGGGCTATAACATATTTAAGACATCGTTTTTGAATCAAAATGACGGAGTAGTGGTGTACGCTAAGGATAGTCTCGATATTTCTGTGAATGAACCCCCCTTCAGTGACGCTAACTGCCTTATCATTAAATTAAAAAATGAATTAGCTATTGTTGGCATGTATCGTTCACCTTCATACAAAAACCTATCTCAGTTCTTATCCAGCCTCGATAATTTGTTGTCGGATTTACGCTATTTCAATAATATTGCACTTGTTGGCGATATAAACATTAATATCTCACCTGACAATACGGACCCAAACTCTGGCCCCTACTTAGATATAACAGCATCTCATGCGATGTTGCCAGCCCATGAGTATCCGACTCGTAACCGCAGTTGTTTAGATCATATTATACTAAAAACAAATAGAAATACTGTGACTCTCGTACTTGACTCCTTAATAACTGATCATTCTCCAGTGATTTTGTGTACTGATTTAAATGTAAGAACACCTCACAGTACGTGCATTATAAATCGCACAGACATGGTAGCTGTCGTAACTACAGTACAGAACACGGATTTTTCTTTTCTCCTCAGTATTCAAGACCCAGAAGTTTGTGCGCAAAGACTTGTAAATTTGTTATCTTCCATTGTCGAAAACAATACACATACTATCAAGATTTCCAAAAAAAACCGAATCCTCAAACCGTGGATCACTGAAGGTTTATTGCGATGCATGCGCCACAGGGACAAATTATTTCGTAAAACCAAAAAAAACCCGACTGACATAACACAAAAAAATATTTATATACGCTACAAAAATTTTTGCAATAACCTCATTAAAAAAGTTAAACAGGAATATGAGCATAAAACATTTTTACAATCGAAATCTAAACCTAAAGCTACGTGGAATATCATTAAGAGGATTACGAACCTTAAAACAAATAAGAATAGCCATACAGAGTTATTGAAAATAGCTAGTGATAATAACACCGCTCTAAATGTAGTTAATAAATTCTTTGCTAATATAGGTAATACATTAGCTGCAAAGGTACATGCTTCGAATATCTGTGCCAGTAGAAATATTAATGAAATGTGCTTTCAGTCTGTAATACAGTCTTCATCTATGGTGTTACACAGTTGTGATAAAGACGAAATTTCAAATACTATTCTCGAACTACGCGGAGACTGCGCGACGGGCTGGGATAATATTTCTAGTACACTACTAAAACAAACACGAGATATTCTGTTACCACCTCTAGAACATCTTTTTAATACATGTTTCACAAAAGGCATTTTCCCTACAGTTTTTAAAAAAGCTGTGATACATCCTATATATAAGAATGGACCAAAAGACAGTGTCAACAATTATCGCCCAATTGCAATCCTTTCCTCCTTATCCAAAATTTTAGAAAAAATTATTAATAATCGCCTGGTTAAGTATCTTAATAAATTTAACATTTTATCAGACAATCAATTTGGATTCCGTAGTAATAGAAGTACAGAAGATGCTGTTATGGACTTAACAGGTACTATAACAGAAAGCCTTGATAAGAAAGAGAAAGTTGTTGGTATCTTTCTTGATATGTCAAAAGCATTTGACACAGTATCTATCCCAATCTTAATTAATCGGTTGGAACAAATTGGTTTAAGAGGGATGACTCTAGATCTGTTTAAAGATTATTTAAAAAACCGTACACAACGTGTGAAAATTGGTAATTCTCTAAGCCAAGAAGAGATCCTGACATATGGTGTTCCTCAGGGAAGTGTACTAGGCCCTACTCTCTTTCTTATCTATATCAACCAACTATGCAAACTTTCCATGCCTAATATTAAAATAGTTGCTTATGCTGACGACTTGGCTATTGTTGTGCGGGGTTATAAATGGTGTGAAACTAAAGAAACTGCTGAACGGGCACTTCAAAATATTATGATGTGGCTATCCACCAATTCGCTTGCCCTGAATTTGGAAAAGAGTAAATATATTACTTTTTCTATTAAAAGAATGTCTCACCCACAAGAACCGTATCACATAAAAGCACATACATGTGATCTCAAAACAGAAACTCAAAGCTGTGTCTGTATTAACCTAGAACGCGTCAACTCAGTAAAATATCTGGGTGTAACTCTGGATGATACACTCTCCTGGGAACACCATGTCAGCAAACTCACGGGGCAAGTGAGAAAGATGATCTACGTATTTAAAAATCTTAAGACCATTCTTGACCTAAAAACACTGAAAACTGTTTACTTTGCTCTCGTGCAGTCAATAATATCATATTGCATCACTATTTGGGGTTGTTGTGGTAAAACATTACTCTTACGTTTAGAACGGGCACAAAGAGCTGTCCTTAAAGTGATGGTTGGAAAGCCAATAATATTTCCTTCTAGAGAGTTGTACGGTTTGTGCAATCTTTTAACAGTTAGACAAATTTATATATTTCAGGTAATTATACGAAAACATAAGCTTGTACCCTATGATCCAGAGTTAGTCCGCGAGAAAAGAAGATCAGACAAAGTGTGTAAGATTAAATCATGTCGAACTGATTTTGCGAGACGACACTTCAATTATGCTAGCTCAATATTATATAATAAAGTAAATCTACGTTTAAACATATACCCAGCAAATATCAGATGCTGTAAATCTTTAACTGCCAAATGGCTTAAGGCACTTTCGTATGATGAAACGGAACAATTTGTAGTTAGTAAATATAATTAAAATATCTATTATACCTTTTTAACAAATATACTTATATACATAAGCAATTCAAATCATACAACGGTAGCTTGCTTACACATACAAAAACACACGCACGCACACACACACGCGCGCACACACATACACACACACACACACACACACACACACACACACACACACACACACACACACACACACACACACACACACACACACACACACACACACACACACACACACACACACACACACACACACACATATTCTTTTTTTTTTTTTCTTAGTGTGCACTTTTATTTAGCTTTGTTAGTTTTTATGTGCCTTTTGTAAGTGGAGGAGGGCGTTAATAACTGTAACACAGTATCAACTAACACAGTTATTAACGTTTCTTTACACGTGTAACCCATGTAACCGAAGCCTAATAAAGAAATTTTTATTTTTTTAAAAAATTTTTATTTAATGGCCTGATGTGGGCAGATGTATTATTATTACGCGGCAAATTGTAACAAGAGGAAACTCTGTTCCAACATAATAAAATATTGTTCTACAGTGTCATAAAGTATTTTACTTTCCCACATTGTCACATCTCAGAAGTGGGATATAGGACAAAATGCTGGGCCCCTACGCTGCTGGCCTAGGCAAAAACAAGAATAAGAGTCAAGATAGTGAAAATTTTTCTTCTTCCACGCCCATATCAAGAAAAAGACGACGTGTAACTCATGCCGACGCAGAGGTTATTCCCAAATTCCGGCCCGAAGACAAAGTTAGCAACATCACAAGTTGGCTGCATAAAATTGATCAATTAGGAGGAATTTATGGCTGGGACTCCACTGAAAGGCAATTTGTGATGCAGTTACGTCTGCGTGGCTCTGCTCGACGCTGGTATGAAGATTTGGACGACTAAAATCTCGACTGGGAAGGATGGAAGCGTGCCCTGGAAACAGCCTTCCCAAGAACAATTGACTTCGTAGACAAGCTTGAAGCCATGTTATCAAGAACAAAGGAAGACTCTGAGACAATGACAAAATACTACCATGATAAGGTGTCACTACTTAAAAAGTGTAACATTAATGGTGAAGGCGCTATATCGTGTATCATCAAAGGCCTTCCTGTGGAACTACGTGCAAATGCTAAGGCCTATCAGTGTCAAACGCCTGAGTCACTCTACTACGGGTATTTATCAGCTTTGGAAAACTACAAGAAGGTAGAAGTAACGCGGAAATCAACTTGGAGAACGTTTACGGTCGACGGCTCCTCCTCTATGCTGCATCACTCCGGATTGCGACGCTGCTACATCTGCCGAAGAGCTGGACACGAGGCTCAAGACTGCAGATCTCAGCAGCGCTGCGAGTCCTGCCTACGCGTGGGACACACAACAGCTACCTGCTGGTTTGCCGAGACGTCGAAAGCACCAGGCCAGCAAACGAAAACAGTCCAGGTCAGTCCAGTTATGCATAAACTTACCGACAATTCTTGAGCATATACAAACCCCTCTCATTTATTGGAGCATATAAAATTACTATATATATATATATATTGATACGGGAAGTAAACTAAATTAACTGAACAAAAAGCAAAAATGTTAAGCTTAGCCATCACACCATCGCCAGTTGTAATAAGAGGTTTATATTAGATATGTTTAAATGGTTACTGAAATAATAGGTTACTACATGACTGCCATAAATCTAATAATAGGACAACAGATGATTAATCAACCTGCTATAAGTTTAGTTACTACTACTACTACAAGGGACGTTGAGTCTCCAGCAGGTTATGCTACAAAACTCTGATTATAACTTTAAATATAACGTTTTTCTTAAATGATACATTCACACCACCAGGAAGCATTGCTTTGATTAATGCATTTATTAATATTGAGTCAAATGGAAATATAAACAATGACGGACAAACTAGTTCACTATTGACCATATAGACTGTCTCATAAAGATAACGATATTATTAGGGAAAAGTTCAATATTTGATCGAATCTTACTATGCCGTACGCGAATCATTGTCTGAGTACGCAAGTCTAAAAATATAAGTTAGAAAAACGATAGAGACTACAAGTTGTGCATAGATTATAGAGCTCTAGATTCACAAACAGTGAATGATCTTTATCCTTTACGGTGCATTAACGATAAAATCACTAAATTAGCAGGTAAACGTTGTTTTACAACACTGATCTAGCACAAAACTGTTACCAAGTAAAAATATCGAAAGATTCCAATAATAAAATCTCATTTCTGACCATTATGGCTTGGTTAATCGACCAGCTGTATTTTCTCGTCTAATACGACTTACCCTCAACGATAAAATAAATGACGTTGCTGTTTACCTCTTTGACGTAATGCTACCTTCCGCGACAATAGAAGCAGGCTTACATCTATTAAAACGTGTTTTGGAAATCTTGCAAACAGCTAATCTAAAATTAAATCAAAAAACAATATTATTTTTTAAAACAAGCGTTAATTACTTCAGGGTCGGTAAATAAATAGAAATAGCCTCCGGTAAAATACGACCAAGCCAGAACAAAATTGATTGTTTCAAAATATCCTCGTCCTAAGAAGTCCTAGGTGTAATGGTCAGGTTGAGCGTGTAAATCAAACGATTATAGACTGCTTAAATACAATGTCTGATAGTGTAAACACATGGGATGAAAACCTTTCTGATCGTGTATAGGGAATTGATAATACTCCTAATTCTACTACTACCTTCCCCCATTCAAACAAATGTTCAGTCATGAAAATTCTCGATTACCAGCTTATCCTTCACATGAATCGCATAATTATACAGCATAAGAGAAAGAAATAAGACCATTAACGAAAAAGAGATTTGATAAATCTTGAGAAATGTGCACTAAATATTCGGTGAAACAGTTAGTGTTATGAAAAAACGGCGTTAGTAAAAAAAAAAAAACATCTACAAGTGTCCAATAAGTTAAAGAATCCTTTTACCGGACTTTAAAAAATTTTGTAAAGCGCAACCTGAGATAGATCTATATACAATATGTAGTGTCAAGAGATGAATGGTTAAAATAAATTTAATGCGATTGTAAGGAGCGAAGTATTGAGACCTTATAAACCTACGATTTCCGATGCAGATAGTTTGGCTAGTGCCGGAGAAATAGATACATATGATCAAATAGATTTTCTCAATAGTTAACTGTTATTTGATGTTTTAAAATTAAAAAATGCATAAATGAATACAGAGTTACTGTAAGTTTATTTAGATATAAACGAATATCAATTCTACTTTACACTGTAGTATAATTACTGAAATGTTAATTCATCTATTATGTATTGAGTGTCACAGCTTGTTACCTCAATTGTAATTTACCCTTTGCCAACATCTGTTACCTATGGTATACAACTACATATGTAGGCATCACATTATTTCTAACGTCTATGAGTATGTGACTTACATCTGTGTGACTTGCGTCTCGTGACTCAAATCTATGCGATTCACTGACTTTTAACAACATGACTTACGTCTGTGTGACTTACGTTTGTGTGACTTACATCTGTGTGACTTACGTCTGTGTGACTTACGTCTGTGTGACTTACGTCTGTGTGACTTACGTCTGTGTGACTTACGTCTGTGTGACTTACGTCTGTGTGACTTACGTCTGTGTGACTTACGTCTGTGTGACTTACGTCTGTGTGACTTAAGTCTGTGTGACTTACGTCTGTGTGACTTACGTCTGTGTGACTTACGTCTGTGTGACTTACGTCTTTGCGACTTACGTTTTTGTGACTTACGTCTTTGTGACTTGATTCTGTATGAACTGTCACACGTCTATACGACTCGCTAACTTTGGTAATGTCTGTGTGACTTGTAATATGTATCTTACCTTAATAAATATTTTACCTAAAATGAGTGCTTGGGGTTCTGATAAACGAGACTTTTTTTTTACGTATTTCCTATTATATTTCGACATCTGTGTGATAAATAAAAAAAAAAATAATAGAATATATACTTATGGGAACCTGCCTAAAATGATAGTCCTTTCACGATTGCGAATTTGATGAATAATAAAAAGTAATAATATTTTCTTTTGTAGTCTTAGTGACCCACAAATATGGTTTCCTGAATTTAATTAATATTTTTTTTATTTGAGAACAAAAATACAGATATAATATAAAATAACATAAAATACAGGGATAAGATAATATAAATAAAAAGAAAGTACATGTATATAAAAGAAGGCATATCAAATCAATTTCAATTACTGCGTTACCTATTTCTTTTCAGTTATCTGGTGATGCAGCTGCACGAGATACCAGGGTTCTGCCGGAACGCCGTGGGGCACGGCTTCTTCAGGATGGCCGAATGTTACCAACCATCAATCCTTAGAGGATACTTATAATTAAGGGTACTCTGTATTACTAGTCTGTGAACATCATCATTTCTAATCTGTGGACATCATCACGTGACAGCCGGATGTCAGTATTGATTCTATAATATCTACCAACTTTCATTCCACCATCTTTTAAATGGCGCTATCACGTTATACCCGGATGTTACTATTAATTTTTAATTTATCTGCAATGATTATTAAGCGATAAGATGTAGTATTTAGTTATTATTATTTACATCAATATTAATACTTTTTAGCATAAGTTAATTTCATAATTAGTTATTTCTTTACTTCAACAATTATACAGTTACATCCGGTTTGATTATAATTTAATTTCTTGAGTTTATCTATTGGCGCTTAAATATTATTTTATATTCATTATAAATCTTATTTTAATAATTAATGTTTAAAGCCAGATTAATAACGTTTGTCTTGTAAAATAATATCCCGGAACTATTGCCAAAATGTATTTGTCTAATCCCCACTACTAAGTAATTCCATGTTACCAACATTGTGTACTTACTTTTAAGAGTGTATTTAATGGCCTGATGTGGGCAGATGTATTATTATTACGCGGCAAATTGTAACAAGAGGAAACTCTGTTCCAACATAATAAAATATTGTTCTACAGTGTCATAAAGTATTTTACTTTCCCACATTGTCACATTAGTCAAATTGAAAACATATTTAATAATAAAAAAATGAAAACAATAATGTATTATGTAATAAAACATTTCAGATGATATCAAAAGTGAGCAACCTGGAGAAGCAGTCCAATCGAAACATCGCTAAAGTGAAGCAAGAATGTGACGAAACTATCAAGAGACATCAAAGCTTCATTGATCAGGTATGAAATAAAACATCTGAACTTTATCATGCATCTTCATTGTAAAACTTTACAAAAAGAAACTAACTAACTATACTAAAGCCAAACTCGATTGAGAATCCTTGTCAACTAACAAATTAAAAATGAAGGTAGAAATCACTAGTCATTTTACATTTTTTTTTATTAATTTATTATTGACGAATTTATGACAATAAATAAGATTAGTAAGCTTAAAACTAATTAATATATTCAATATCTTTTAAATAACATTTAATAAAAAAACAAAACATAATTTAAAATTTATTAGGCATAAAATGTGTTGCATTTTCTACCTTCATTTTTAATTTGTTTGTTGACAAGCATTCTCAATTGTGTTTGGCTTTAGTATAATATGCAGGATGCGGGAATTCACACACCAGTTTTCAGAGGGTTTTATCTTAGGAATCGCAGACCTTGCGTGATAGTACAATGTATGTTCGTTTTAATAATTTAAAAATGCTCTAAACTTGTAGTAATGTGTGAAAACGTGAATGGCTATTAAATATCACTAGTGTCGTATATAAGTTTTTATATAGGACACTAGTGATATTAGCACCGAAAGTCTGAAGAAACTGCCTATCAGAAAATTCCGAATAAGCTGAATATGCCAGGCATTTCAAATAAAAGTATTCCAAATGAGATCATCTTACTACTAGCCCGCGCGCTAAAAATAGAAAGGACCCCTAGATCAAGCGTTAGTCAATATTACGTAGAGAAAAGTGGTAAACTTTTACAAGATATCTGGCACCTAACATACATCGTCGCGGTCGACCGATGAATCATGGCATGCTGTACACAATCTGCCACACCCCGCATGCTAGCCCTATCGGCCAGTGATGATGAGCCCTTACATTAGCAATTTATAAAATGTTCTACTTAAATTAATTTACAGCTGATAAACGACAAGAAAACTCTGAACCATCGCATAGAGCAGCTGGTGGACGAGCGACGGTCGCTGGAAGACAGATGGAAACGGTCCGCGCAAGCGCTCGAGGAGCGCTACAAGCTGGAGCTGAGGAATCAGCACGACAAAATGGCCGCCGCGCAACAGGTTCACACTCACACTCACACACGCACGCGCACGCGCACACACACATACACACGCACACGCACACGCACACTCACACGCACACGCACACGCACACGCACACGCACACACACACACACACACACACACACACGCTAATAGAATTTTTACTGTGACAATGGAACTTTAATCGGGAGAACAAGCAGCCTGTACCGGGAGCACAAGTAACGTAACCGTACACTTTATGTAACAAGTTTTGTGAAGTACTCTTGTTTTTCTTATGGCACATGAAATTTTTCTAAGAATTAATCTAATTTCAGGTAGCCCGACAAAGATGGGTACGGCAAAAAGCTGAAAAAATAAAGGTATATACTTTCAGATTTTACAATACAGGCAATATTAGTATATGTTCGACCCGTAAAACATGGAGCACAGATTTGTCCAGTGTGAATTGGCGCGCTTAAGATAAAAATGAATTTTTAGAATTTACATTTTATTGACCAACTACAAAAATAAAGGCACTTCTATATTCGGTTGTATGTATGTTTAATTTATTTTAGGAGCTCACAGTGAAAGGTTTAGAAGGCGAACTCCGCGAGATGGCGGAAAGGCAACAGAAGGAAATAGCAGATCTCAAGATGCAGCACGTAGAACAAATTGGACGCATCAACGCTAAACACGCGGTCGAGCTAGAAGAACTGAGGAGGAGCTTGGAACAGGAGAGAGAAGACGCTCTGTTGAAGGAGAGGCAGCTAGCTAGCTCCAGGTGAGTGAATCAAATAGACCTAAACAGTGACAGGTTTAGAAGGCGAGCGAGGCGAGAGATGTCAGAAATACAACAGAAGGAAGTATTTGGTCTCATTAAGCAGCATATAGAACACGTATGGCGCTCAACGCTAAACATGGTAGTAGAGCTAGAGGAGCTGAGGAAACTTGGAGCAAGAGATAGAGAGCATGCACTGTTGAAGGAGAAGTAGCTTACTCCAAGTGAGTGAGTAAAATGGCCATACATGGTAAAAGGTGTAGAAGGCGAACCCCGCGAGATGGTAGAACCACAACAAAAGGAAGTAGCTGGTCTCAACATCTACACCAATAATAATATAAAGAGGAAAGATTTGTATTTTTGTATGTAACGAATAAACTCAAAAAGTACTGGACCGATTTTAACAATTCTTTTTTCATTAGAAAGCTACATTATCACTGAGTAACATAGGCTATATTTTATATTTGTATTGTGTATATTATCAGAGTTATCACAGTTTTTGTCGCGCGAGTCGGACCGTGAAATTTATTAAATCGACTTTTTGCGTGTACGCTGCCTTAGCTATTGGATATAATTGAAAACATTGTATGAAAACTTTATGGATCTTAAAAAGTTCTACAAAAAAGTCCGCGATAGCATATATCTATCTTTTATATTTTGGCAGATATGGAAACTATAAAAAAATTAAATTGAGAAGGGAAATGGGAAAGGGAGCGGGGAAAGAGCACAGTTTATGTGAAAGTCTGTCTTTAAAATTAAAAGGGTACCTAAGAGGTTTTCACGCGGACGAAGTCGCGGCCGACTGCTAGTGTAGCATATAGAGCAATCAATCAATCAATAAAGCCGAACACATCTCTTGTTAGCTTCGTACTAGTTCCCGATTTGCAATACAATACTTTTTACGCTTTTGGACTGAACATTTTATTTATTTTTTATTACTAAATTATTCTCCGGTCTAGGTAAATGTGCCCGTACCTTAGCTTGCTTTCTATTATCTCTGCTGCTTAGTACAACTTTAAAGATTGTTGTTCATTTTATTAACTCATGAGATAATTCCATAAATTTACAAAATTCCATAATATATTTTATTTCAGAATGGAGAAACAGATCTTAGAATTGGAGCTGACGTACCAGGAGCAGCGCACGCGCCTCGTCGCAGACATGCGCGCTGAGAACGATCGCGTCGCAGCTGAACTAGCTGAACGAGAGAAGATGCAAAAGGTGGAGTTTGGTAAGCTCAGAATGACAAAAAAATATTCTCGTGAGAATCGAAAAATCCATTTTTATAAAGCGAAATGAGTAAATGTATGGGATGTGTAGATATCGTTATTCAATAGTATTTCGGTTTGGCTTTAACCAATTTAAATTTTTATTTATGCACTTTTGAAAATAAATATGTAGTTTGGTAGCACATAAAATTATATTGTGAATAGTTCAGTGTGTATTTACCACTTTACATCTTAACGTGATTTCGATTCCACACTGGAAAAATAATTATATTAGAACTGGGTACTATCTAGTGTAATTAATTTTATCTATTTTTTTGTTTAAATAGTTTAATAATTGGACACAATTCCACGCTGAATTGTCTATTTTATCATCTTAATTGTACTTTCTATATCAAATATCTAGAGTTTCTCCCCATAACTCCTCGGTCAGCACGGTACCGCCTTGCATTACTTCGTGCTGGCCTCGCTGTTATTATTTCTCCCGTGCTTTCTTTTCTTCTTCTTCCTTTTTTTCTATCCGGACCATTATGGTATGGAACATCTTTACGTATCTGTGCCATTCATCCTCATTCTTTAGCATACAATGAACCAGATTTTGCCCATTTATATCTCCCACTTCCTGAGCTTCAGCTCTTATGTCTGCAAATCCTGGCATTCAAAGAGAGCATGCCTCGGAGTGTCCTCTTCTTCACAAAAGTAACATCGGTCATGGGTTGCCTTTCCAATAGCGAAAAGGTAAGTGTTAAACACCCCGTGTCCGCTGTGGGCCTGTGTCAGCCATCGGTCCACTTTCCCGTGTTTCCTTGCGGGTCCAGTTTCCCTTCCCTGCTTGTGGCCACTCTTCCTCCCACTCCGTCAGCATGCTGTCGCATATATCGAGAGGACTTTTATCTTTACTTGCGAATACTATCGCCCGCTCCTTGACCAGCTTCGCTATCGGGACGAGTCCTGCTATGACCAGCTTCTGTCGAAATTGTCCGATAGGCGCCGCAAATTCTTGTCTGCCATACCCCTAGTGTTTTTGTAAAGCGTGAACCCATTATACCTATTATTATTTTTGTTCATTACAAGTTAGCCCTAGATGGTATATCAATCACATTTGATGGTAAGCGATGATGCTAAGATGGAAGCGGGCTAACTTGTTAGGAGTAGCATGAAATCTACATTCCTTCAGTTTCTACACGATACCGTACCTGAACGCTAAATCGCTTGACGGTACGTCTCTGTCAGTAAGATGGTAACTACCAATGACCAAAGCCTAGACTTGGATTAATTTGGAAAATCTATATCGGCAGTCAAGTGATCTTTGTAAGCCAATCAAGTGACCAAGCCAATCAAGTGACCTTTGTAGAAAAATTAAAGTCGAGTCGGTCAACCTGAAGGAATGGGCAACGGAACGATTCTTCTGGCTAAGTCACATTTAAATATGTAGTTTATCATCATACGATACGTTTTTTTGACATTATTAATATAATATTATAAAAAAATTTAAGTAGAGCATCATTCCGTTAGGTCATGAAACGCAGCGACACAACCTACAATAGCCCGTGTACACCGAGCCGTGGTCGACTCGAGACTGATGTTCGAACTGTACTCCCCGCACCCTTCGGTTTCCCCTTACAAGCAGTGGGGCGAGCCTTAGTGAATTGACCAAAGTATAGTAGCTGCGTTTAGCGGTTTCTCGTGGGAGTATCGAAAAACCATTTTTATAAAGCGAAATGAGTAAATGTATGGGATGTGTAGATATCGTCATTCAATAGTATTTCGGTTTGGCTTTAACTAATTTAAATTTTTATTTATGCACTTTGAAATTTGATATTGTACTTCCGTAGAGGATCAAAATTATGGTTCATAAATCAAAGCGAACAGGTATTATCGGTGTAAGAAAAATAGTGTCAGACTTGTAAGGCTGATTTATTTGTTTTCTGTCGTTTCTACTATAGATATGTATTGTTTTGTTACAATAAAACTATTCACATTACAGAAAAATATAAAAACGACCAAGAGAAAGTATTGGATGAAAAGAGAAGACAAATAGAACAAGAAATTGCAGAAGAGAAAGAAAAACTGGAAGTAAGTACATGTCTCTTTAAGTTAAATATAATGCACTCTAACATTGGTAACACATTCCTGCATTTCTGCTACGCCCGATATTAAACCTAAAGTACTTGTACTGGTTTTTTCTTCGATCGGTTTAAAATTTGAACCGGAAGTGCTTATTCTACACAATTTTGTGTCCAGAGACATTTTCGTTTAAACAATACTATCAAAAATATGTATTGTTAGGGTGTTTTTGTCAATTTACACCCACTTCCGGCTGTAGCTGCCGCTTGTAGTTTGATTTGGTTCACCTAGGTCAACCGGAAGTAGCTAAGAATACTCCTCAGACTTTTCCCAATAAGGATATGTCATCATATCGGGCCACGCCGTTTCGGAGTTGTAAGGGAACATATAAATAGTGCAGACAGACAGACTGACAGAGAACAACAATTTAAAGACATTCTGCAGAAATGTAATAACAAGGTCAGCAATGTGTGTCATGGGCGCCGCCATATTGGCACATGAGTAGATAAACGGAACAGAGATAAAGCTTCATACTACCGCGCGAATTGGTTGCACTACTACAAGCACGCGGGGCATGTGTGAGTGACCACCAGCCGCTTGTCGCGTACACGGCGAGACTGGAAATAACCGGTTTACGCTGGCACAGTTAGTTGACAATCTTAGGGTCATGTCAGTGGGACACGTTGTTTGGCTGTTTAATCTGTCTTAACTTTGTGATATAATCCAAAATAGGTAAGAATTTTGCACGTTCTTAAGAGTCTTTGCTTACTTAAGCTTTGTCTCTGTTCCTTTTTAACCCTCGACGCAAAAACGACGGGGTATTATAAGTTGTAAGTGTCTGTGTAAATGTGTATGTGTCTGTCTGTGGCATTGTAACTCCCAAACGCATGATCCGATTTTAATGCGGTTTTTTTTGTTTGAAATGTTACACGCTCAGTTTGCTTGAAAGCATGTGTGTGCTCTGACATTTGAAACACTAATGTCTTCTGGAACCACTGAGCTGGTCTGATGATAAGGCTCGAAGGTAGGAGACGTAACCCTGGTCTACCTTTTTAGTAAACCCATCGAGTTTGGGCTCCTTGAATTTGTCTTGACTGGTTCTTTGCATATTTCTAATTGACGAGGACCTGATGCTGGAAATGGGATGTGGCATATGAAACCCTGGAATGCCGGAATGAAACGGATAAACCGATTTGTATTGTTGCTGAAGAATGACCAAAGTTTAATCTTTATAGCTAGATAGCACCTTGAACTATAATAATTCCTGTTTTAACAGATGGCATTGACAGACTTTCTCTATTTATGCGGTTTTTCTTGTTATTTCTTTTTTTTTTAATTAATCCTTTATTTAAATCTAATCGATAACTTTGTTGCAAAATGTGTATCTTGTTTTAATGTAAATATCTTTTTACGTCGTGAAAGGGCTGGAATAGTAGAATACGACACTATGAAAAGTTTAAAATCCAAGATGGCCACCACAAAAAAATGGTAAATTTGCTTTTAGTCGGGGGTTTTTAATATCTACTCATGTGATATTGGCCCAGACTGCTCTGTCTAGCTAGGGCCTTACACTTTACCCCTACTCTGCGGCCGGCTATAATGCGACGTGCGAAAATTTGTGTGTTTTCTTAAACTTTAATAAGTTATTGTGTTGTTAGTGGTAAACTTTTCTCAACGTATATAATTTTTTCAGAAACAATTGAAACAGCAACGCGAAGCATTGGTTATAGAGTTCGAACAATACAAGAAAGATTACGAAGCTGATCAGCAATTACTGTTGAAAAAGAAAGTGACGGAGATAACAGCGCAACACAAATTAGAGAGAGACAGAGAGATCGAGAAAGCTATCGAGAGCATGGAAGCTGAAGCTCAAGCCGGAAGGAAAGAATTACAAGAAGCTTTAAGGTAAGAAAGAGATAAAAATATCGTTATGGTGCATTTTAGATAACAGCGTCTCTTTCCCATTCGGGTAGGCAGAGACAACCTCCTTTCATTTGCCACTTTCTTTGCATACTTCATTAGCTTCTTCCACTCTCATTAATTCTTAGCGGAGGATTTAAAAAAATGGATTTAACTTTCTGTATGCTAAATTATTACGCAAATTTTATAAAGGACATATTCTTTGAAAAAGCATTTAAGCAACTTTCCAACAAAGTCGTAGACCTACATACCAGTAGGTCTAATTAGGATAATATAGATATAATCGTTTTACAGGAGGAACAAAGAGCAATACGAAGCTGAGCTGAAAGAGCTGGCAGAGACCGAGCAAGCCACGCTGAAGCGCTACCAGGACGCGCAGGCGAGAGTGCGACAAACTGAGGATCGCTGTGAGTTGAACATGCTTATGGTCTATGATACCACTCTGCGGATCGGTATGGGTTGAACATGCTTATGGTCTATGATACCACTCTGAGGATCGGTGTGAGTTGAACATGCTTATGGTGTATGATATCACTCTGAGGATCGGTGTGAGTTGAACATGCTTATGATGTATGATAATTGATATCACTCTGAGGATCGGTGTGAGTTGAACATGCTTATGGTCTATGATACCACTCTGCGGATCGGTATGGGTTGAACATGCTTATGGTCTATGATACCACTCTGAGGATCGGTGTGAGTTGAACATGCTTATGGTGTATGATATCACTCTGAGGATCGGTGTGAGTTGAACATGCTTATGATGTATGATAATTGATATCACTCTGAGGATCGGTGTGAGTTGAACATGCTTATGGTCTATGATACCACTCTGCGGATCGGTATGGGTTGAACATGCTTATGGTCTATGATACCACTCTGAGGATCGGTGTGAGTTGAACATGCTTATGGTGTATGATATCACTCTGAGGATCGGTGTGAGTTGAACATGCTTATGATGTATGATAATTGATATCACTCTGAGGATCGGTGTGAGTTGAACATGCTTATGGTGTATGATATCACTCTGAGGATTGGTGTGAGTTGAACATGCTTATGGTCTATAATACCACTCTGAAGATCGGTGTGAGTTGAACATGCTTATGATGTATGATAATTGATATCACTCTGAGGATCGGTGTGAGTTGAACATGCTTATGGTGTATGATATCACTCTGAGGATTGGTGTGAGTTGAACATGCTTATGGTCTATAATACCACTCTGAAGATCGGTGTGAGTTGAACATGCTTATGATGTATGATAATTGATATCACTCTGAGGATCGGTGTGAGTTGAACATGCTTATGGTGTATGATATCACTCTGAGGATTGGTGTGAGTTGAACATGCTTATGGTCTATAATACCACTCTGAAGATCGGTGTGAGTTGAACATGCTTATGATGTATGATAATTGATATCACTCTGAGGATCGGTGTGAGTTGAACATGCTTATGGTGTATGATATCACTCTGAGGATTGGTGTGAGTTAAACATGGTTATGGTCTATGTTACCACTCTGGGGATCGGTGTGAGTTGAACATGCTTATAGTCTATGATACCACTCTGAGGATGGTTGTGAGTTGAACATGCTTATGGTGTACGATACCACTCTGAGGATGGGTGTGAGTTGAACATGCTTATGGTGTATAATATCACTCTGAGGATCGGTGTGAGTTGAACATGCTTATGGTCAATGATACCACTCTGAGGATCGGTGTGAGTTGAACATGCTTATGGTCTATGATACCACTCTGAGGATCGGTGTGAGTTGAACATGCTTATGGTGTATGATATCACTCTGAGGATCGGTGTAAGATGAACATGCTTATGGTCTATGATACCACTCTGAGGATCGGTGTCAGTTTAACATGCTTATGGTCTATGATACCACTCTGAGGATCGGTGTTAGTTGAACACATAGATTAAAGACAACTAGATGGAGCCCATAGCGTGTCCACTCGTGAGTCAGCAAGACAGCCTTATTGACATGACATGTCAACATTTAAAGGACAGCATGAAACGTTAAGTTTTAAAATATCGTAACATACGAAATATTACTTTATATAAGATAGTTTAGTAAACGCATAATACATGAAATTTGCTAAAAAAACAACATATCTAAGCTGTAAATCGTCAATCAATGAAGTTTATGCCTACTTACTTATGAAACGTAATTCCTTCGATTTTCCGTTCGCTGCGACTTTTGCAGCCGAAAATACTGCAACCTACCATAGCACGATAACGTTTAAATTAATATTGTAACCGCAAAGTTATATTATTTACCAGCAAATTTAATAAAAAGCTAATAATTGCTCAGATATGTCCTTTGTTTGTCATAAACTCCACTCTTGACAAACAATAAAAACGAACACGCTGAAAGGGACAAAAAATAATCTTGTGTCACTTTCTAATAAAGGCCGAATGAAATAAGTCTGTCACGCTCTTGAACCTACAGCCGCGTTATGACTCCATCTAGTTGTCTTTAATCTATGGTTGAACATGCTTATGGTGTATGATATCACTCTAAGGATCGGTGTCAGTTGAACATGCTTATGGTGTATGATATCACTCTAAGGATCGGTGTGAGTTGAACATGCTTATGGTGTATGATACCACTCTGAGGATCGGTGTGAGTTGAACATGCTTATGGTGTATGATATCACTCTGAGGATCGGTGTGAGTTGAATCTGCTTATTGTGTATGATATCACTCTAAGGATCGGTGTCAGTTGAACATGCTTATGGTCTATGATACCACTCTGAGGATCGGTGTGAGTTGAACATGCTTATGGTGTATGATATCACTCTGAGGATCGGTGTGAGTTAAACATGCTTATGGTCTATGATACCACTCTGAGGATCGGTGTGAGTTGAACATGCTTATGGTGTATGATATCACTCTGAGGATCGGTGTGAGTTGAACATGCTTATGGTCTATGATACCACTCTGAGGATCGGTGTGAGTTGAACATGCTTATGGTGTATGATATCACTCTGAGGATCGGTGTGAGTTGAATATGCTTATGGTCTATGATACCACTCTGAGGATCGGTGTGAGTTGAACATGCTTATGGTGTATGATATCACTCTGAGGATCGGTGTGAGTTGAACATGCTTATGGTCTATGATACCACTCTGAGGATCGGTGTGAGTTGAACATGCTTATGGTGTATGATATCACTCTGAGGATCGGTGTGAGTTGAACATGCTTATGGTCTATGATACCACTCTGAGGATCGGTGTGAGTTGAACATGCTTATGGTGTATGATATCGCGTGTTTGTGACATAAAAGGCAAGTTTTCAACAAATTTTGTGAAAATAAAATTTTATTTGTAAAAGATAATAAATTTTTCACATAAATTTTGAGGTTATGTGAAAAATGTGTAAGTACAAAAGTTTTAGATCTTTTTATTACCTACTAGCTTTTGCCCGCGACTTCGTCCGCGTGGAATTAGTTATTACGGCAGCCTAATTTTTCTAAGCTTTGAATGTCATATTTATTTATATCTAATCAACTGCCTAAGAAATAGGTCTTAATGCTTTCAAAATGACGATACTTTCATACAACATTTCATCCCCCCTTTAACCCCTTACAACCCTTTTTTCGCAATTAAAAGTAGCCTATGTCCTTTTTCAGGCTCTAGACTTACTGTGTACCAAATTTCATTTAAATCGGTTCAGTAGTTGTAGAGTGAAAGCAAGACAGACAGACAGAGTTACTTTCGCATTTATAATATTAGTTACGATTATACTTATACCTACTTATGCCATACCTGCAGAATCGAGCGGGAAAAAACAACACTGTTTATTTAGCATATCTATGAAGTCGGTGCCAGCAAGATTAAGGAACATTTATTTAACGAAATAAAGCAGTTTGTGAGTTCTAGGTAATGTTCTTAACGTAGAAACCTTGGCTGGCACCGACTCCTAGATATGCTTAAGTAAATTAAAGCAACTTAATACCACATTTATTTTTTATTTTTTAGTGTGTTTTGATTCGTTTCTATTTTTTGTTAAAAATTTTTATTTCTTACTATTTAGTGATTTATCGCCACGTAACGTACTTGTACTATACTGTCATAGTATATTATACGTCACTTGTAGCCAAAAAGCTACCGATACTTGCACAAAAACCGCTGCAAGTGTGCCTATAAAATTTGAAAAGTTCTTTCAATTTTCCCAGGATATCATCGTCAGATCTTAACATGATGACAATGGGACCACCTTGGAAGTATACTCTTTCTAATAAAAAAAGAATTGTCAAAATCGACAACTCTGTAAAAAGAAAAAAGTTATGGTCATACATAAAAAAATATATACGTGTCGAATTGAGAACCTCCTCGGTTTTTTTTCGTCGGTTAAAAATATTTTTTTTCATGTTGCCAGGTGCGGAACTTGAAGTAACGATAAGTCAACTTGAAACCAGAAACAGAGTTCTCGTTGAGGTAAGATACCCACTACGACGTCACGTTTGGTGATATCCAAAAGGAATATATGTAAAGTAATATAGTATACTAGCTTTTGCCCGCGACTTCGTCCGCGTGGAATTAGTTATTACGGCAGCCTAATTGTCATACTTTTGCATTTATAATATTAGTTAGTATTAAAATCACTTCACTTTTATATGACCTGAAATCTTAAAAACGTGCTAGGTGTGCGATTGTTTTAGGCAAGCTAAACTATGATGGGTATGAGTTTAGAATAAGGTAAACTTGTACAAAAAACAAGATGTGTTTATTAAATCTAGTTCTATAATTGCCTATGCAATTGTTCAACTTAATATAATATTTCCATCAGCGGCTTTGCCTCATGGCTCGAGATATCACAGTGGCACTCATTACTTGACACTGGCATAAAAGTCTATTGTTTATGAATCAGAAAAACAATCAGTTGGAATCCCGCGCGGAGGAGGTGCGAGCGAGCTGCGAGGCGGCGTGGCGCGGGCGAGTGGACGCGCTGCAGAAGGAGATGGAGGACATGAAGAAGACTCACGAGGAGCAGATGCACCAACTCTATGCTAAGTGAGTATGAGAAGTAAGAGCGAGCTGCGAGGCGGCGTGGCGCGGGCGAGTGGACGCGCTGCAGAAGGAGATGGAGGACATGAAGAAGACTCACGAGGAGCAGATGCACCAACTCTATGCTAAGTGAGTATGAGAAGTAAGAGCGAGCTGCGAGGCGGCGTGGCGCGGGCGAGTGGACGCGCTGCAGAAGGAGATGGAGGACATGAAGAAGACTCACGAGGAGCAGATGCACCAACTCTATGCTAAGTGAGTATGAGAAGTAAGAGCGAGCTGCGAGGCGGCGTGGCGCGGGCGAGTGGACGCGCTGCAGAAGGAGATGGAGGACATGAAGAAGACTCACGAGGAGCAGATGCACCAACTCTATGCTAAGTGAGTATTAGAAGTAGGAGCGAGCTGCGAGGCGGCGTGGCGCGGGCGAGTGGACGCGCTGCAGAAGGAGATGGAGGACATGAAGAAGACTCACGAGGAGCAGATGCACCAACTCTATGCTAAGTGAGTATGAGAAGTAAGAGCGAGCTGCGAGGCGGCGTGGCGCGGGCGAGTGGACGCGCTGCAGAAGGAGATGGAGGACATGAAGAAGACTCACGAGGAGCAGATGCACCAACTCTATGCTAAGTGAGTATGAGAAGTAAGAGCGAGCTGCGAGGCGGCGTGGCGCGGGCGAGTGGACGCGCTGCAGAAGGAGATGGAGGACATGAAGAAGACTCACGAGGAGCAGATGCACCAACTCTATGCTAAGTGAGTATGAGAAGTAAGAGCGAGCTGCGAGGCGGCGTGGCGCGGGCGAGTGGACGCGCTGCAGAAGGAGATGGAGGACATGAAGAAGACTCACGAGGAGCAGATGCACCAACTCTATGCTAAGTGAGTATTAGAAGTAGGAGCGAGCTGCGAGGCGGCGTGGCGCGGGCGAGTGGACGCGCTGCAGAAGGAGATGGAGGACATGAAGAAGACTCACGAGGAGCAGATGCACCAACTCTATGCTAAGTGAGTATTAGAAGTAGGAGCGAGCTGCGAGGCGGCGTGGCGCGGGCGAGTGGACGCGCTGCAGAAGGAGATGGAGGACATGAAGAAGACTCACGAGGAGCAGATGCACCAACTCTATGCTAAGTGAGTATGAGAAGTAAGAGCGAGCTGCGAGGCGGCGTGGCGCGGGCGAGTGGACGCGCTGCAGAAGGAGATGGAGGACATGAAGAAGACTCACGAGGAGCAGATGCACCAACTCTATGCTAAGTGAGTATGAGAAGTAAGAGCGAGCTGCGAGGCGGCGTGGCGCGGGCGAGTGGACGCGCTGCAGAAGGAGATGGAGGACATGAAGAAGACTCACGAGGAGCAGATGCACCAACTCTATGCTAAGTGAGTATGAGAAGTAAGAGCGAGCTGCGAGGCGGCGTGGCGCGGGCGAGTGGACGCGCTGCAGAAGGAGATGGAGGACATGAAGAAGACTCACGAGGAGCAGATGCACCAACTCTATGCTAAGTGAGTATTAGAAGTAGGAGCGAGCTGCGAGGCGGCGTGGCGCGGGCGAGTGGACGCGCTGCAGAAGGAGATGGAGGACATGAAGAAGACTCACGAGGAGCAGATGCACCAACTCTATGCTAAGTGAGTATGAGAAGTAAGAGCGAGCTGCGAGGCGGCGTGGCGCGGGCGAGTGGACGCGCTGCAGAAGGAGATGGAGGACATGAAGAAGACTCACGAGGAGCAGATGCACCAACTCTATGCTAAGTGAGTATGAGAAGTAAGAGCGAGCTGCGAGGCGGCGTGGCGCGGGCGAGTGGACGCGCTGCAGAAGGAGATGGAGGACATGAAGAAGACTCACGAGGAGCAGATGCACCAACTCTATGCTAAGTGAGTATTAGAAGTAAGAACCAGCTGCGAGGCGGCGTGGCGCGGGCGAGTGGACGCGCTGCAGAAGGAGATGGAGGACATGAAGAAGACTCACGAGGAGCAGATGCACCAACTCTATGCTAAGTGAGTATTAGAAGTAAGAGCGAGCTGCGAGGCGGCGTGGCGCGGGCGAGTGGACGCGCTGCAGAAGGAGATGGAGGACATGAAGAAGACTCACGAGGAGCAGATGCACCAACTCTATGCCAAGTGAGTATTAGACGTAAGAGCGAGCTGCGAGGCGGCGTGGCGCGGGCGAGTGGACGTGCTGCAGAAGGAGATGGAGGACATGAAGAAGACTCACGAGGAGCAGATGCACCAACTCTATGCCAAGTGAGTATTAGACGTAAGAGCGAGCTGCGAGGCGGCGTGGCGCGGGCGAGTGGACGCGCTGCAGAAGGAGATGGAGGACATGAAGAAGACTCACGAGGAGCAGATGCACCAACTCTATGCTAAGTGAGTATTAGACGTAAGAGCGAGCTGCGAGGCGGCGTGGCGCGGGCGAGTGGACGCGCTGCAGAAGGAGATGGAGGACATGAAGAAGACTCACGAGGAGCAGATGCACCAACTCTATGCCAAGTGAGTATTAGACGTAAGAGCGAGCTGCGAGGCGGCGTGGCGCGGGCGAGTGGACGCGCTGCAGAAGGAGATGGAGGACATGAAGAAGACTCACGAGGAGCAGATGCACCAACTCTATGCCAAGTGAGTATTAGACGTAAGAGCGAGCTGCGAGGCGGCGTGGCGCGGGCGAGTGGACGCGCTGCAGAAGGAGATGGAGGACATGAAGAAGACTCACGAGGAGCAGATGCACCAACTCTATGCCAAGTGAGTATTAGACGTAAGAGCGAGCTGCGAGGCGGCGTGGCGCGGGCGAGTGGACGCGCTGCAGAAGGAGATGGAGGACATGAAGAAGACTCACGAGGAGCAGATGCACCAACTCTATGCCAAGTGAGTATTAGACGTAAGAGCGAGCTGCGAGGCGGCGTGGCGCGGGCGAGTGGACGCGCTGCAGAAGGAGATTTTTACCCGTCCTTAGCTTTCTGCATCTAATCGAAGACAGCCACCCTCTGGAGAACACCACTATCTAACGAGGAGCAGATTACTACCAACTCTATGCTACGTGACTCTTCAGTTGACAATTGCGAAAGCAAAATTCAATTATGATATCTACCGAATCGTATTTTTGTAAAACCATACCAATTTTGTGTTAACTTAAAATGTCTTAAATTTGCAATGAAATGTATCTTTTAGCATGTATGTTTGTAACGAGCTTTACTGCATTTGTAGCACTCATTGGCGCATTGGAGCTTGGTTCATTTTCGCTATATTTTTAGGGTAAAAGTAGCGGTTGCTCGCAAGGATTCCGCGATTCAAGCTTTAACCAGAGAGACGGCCAAATACCAGGAGAAACTCACGCTACTTGAGCAAAAACTGCAGCAGCAACGGAAAGATTTCCTCAAATCTAAATAATATATTTGACATGTCCTTAAGACCAATATCAATGGTGGACTTCGTATATAACGCATCGATAAATTAATTTTATTTAAGCTTTTTAGTGTTAGTTACTTTGTACTTGAAACTCATGAAATTATGAAGCAATGTTCCTCTATCCAGAAAAAAAATTTAAATTCTAATATTGAAATTCCATTACGATTTTTAAGATTTATCTCCAAAGTCACCCAGTTTAGTTAAGAACTCAGTTTAGTCGTGTTTTTTTTTCATGTGCTACTAACATCAAACGAACTGTATCAACGGCCTCTAATTTAACGTCTTATTTACAATTACTATTATTATCAAAAACAGATAAATTTTGTTTTTATTTGTTGGTTACAAAATTAAATTTATTCAAAAATATGACACTACGTGTTTTGCAAAATTTTATTAGGCATCAACTTGTTTTTTTTTATTCCTATAAATTTTCTCAAACACTGATTTCTTGACCAAACTAATCTTGATTTTTGCAATAGAGTGCAGAAGTTGTTCTGTGATAGAAGTTATAATAATATGTATTACAAAAATTATGTTTATATTAACAACAAACTAGTCCGTCCAATTAGGGTAATTTATATTGGAGTGCCGAGTGACTATTTAATTTATTATTATTTGTGTGGCTGCTTAAGTGTTCGTGTGCAATTGTATTCCAATAAATGTGTGAGTTTTGAAATGACACTATTATTACATTTGATTAAAGGACTTAATTTTTAATTTAACCAGTTTTAATAAATACCTTTTTACCCTAGTTAGATACTTTAGTATTCAGGTAACAAGTTACTTTTAGTGCAATGTGCCGTGTTACGGTTAATTTAAAGCGACAATAAACTTATCTTAGAGACAAGAGAAAGACTCAACTTGTCTATCTAGACGGGGCACTAACCTAAGAGAGTTTAGTTTATCTCTGTTACACTATAACTTGTTATTGGTGACATAAACACGCAATCCGACGGCTTCACGCTCCGGAGCATAGCGGCGTCATTCTATCGACCTCCTGGCTATTAAGTTCTTTTATTCGACATGAAAATTCCAGATTTCTGCCAAAGTTCAATAGAAGAATCATAGTAACTACGCAATATCAATGTTTACCAAAAAATATACTAATTAACAAACTTAATTATTGTTTCTCCGAAAACAAAATCATCCTGAGAAAGTGTTTCGACAAGAATATTTAATTTCCAAATGAAATTATAACGGATGGCAAATAAAACACATTACCTCCTCCGAAAACATAAATTGACTCTATAGGTAGGTAATTCTAGAAGATACTTTGAAGGCAGGTTGGACATAAATAAAATTAATCTTCAGTATAAAATGTTGAAAGTATTCATTTAATATTTTTTATAAAAATAATATAATTATTATTATTAGTATACCACATAGGTAAATTATACTTAAAGCTATCGTTCTTTGCATTTATAATACTTTATTATTTATATAACTGTAAAAATAATAATTTAAATTGTACTCAAACGTACCAACAAATCGTCATAATACATACTACTTAATTAGTCTGATTTTTATGATTTTCAAGTTTCACAAAGGCATTATAATATTATGCATATGAAATATCACTTAGGACTTTAATATATGTGATATTTGTTATCATAAGGCACAGTTTTGTAACGGATTTATCCGTTAAATTCTGGAAGACTTACTCGCATCATGTAGGAATTATAAAAATACGCGTAATTATGAATGTCACCAAGGTCTCCACATTTCTGAACTCGTACTTTGCTGTGGCGATTTAGAACTTGTGTCAGCTTCTGCCTTCTCTTTAGATACATCCATTTTTGGAGGTGTTTGAAGACTCGATTGTGACAGAGATTCCGCTGTGTGACTTATCACTGTCCTAGGCACTATGGAGGGTTTATCTAAATTAACTATCGATTGCCTTTCACTGACTGCTGGTATACTTTCCGGTAGCGTTAATTTTCTTTCTGGATAACTCTGTGCCCTTTCCAGCTTTTTAAACGCTGAATATTTTTCTGACAATACTTTTCTACTTTCCAATTTGTCTGAACCTACTTCTATTTTTTCAGAACAAATTCTTATTGGTATTGATGATGCCTCATGTGCCATAGTTTTCGGTCCTAAAGTAGGCTTATCAATATGTAAACCTATAGATTTTGGTGCAAGACTAGATTTTTCTTTTTCAAGTCTTATTAATTTTGGCACCGGACCTATATTTTCGGAATGTCGCTTTAATTTTTGACGCATTGAATAATCTATCGCTCTTTTCGGTGATGCGTCAATCCCAATTTTGTAATTCTCTACATCTATTACTATTGATAACGGTTCCATGAACTTTTTGTTTCTCAATGCCTCCTGTTTCAATGTTTCTGGAGAAATCGTTGTGGAAGATACAGTTGATCTTTGTTCCGGACTCGAATCTTGGTCCGATGCGGAACGGCTTGGGGGCGTCGGAAATGGGTATTTCTGTACAGGACGTGGGGGAGTTTCCAATTCAGTTGAGGAATCGCAGGCTGAATCACAGGACAAAGGACTTAAGGGTGGACTAGTCGGTCTCGTTGCTTTTACGTAGTGAAAGGCGCTGGGCCTTTCGTCATCTAGTCGTAATGGATCTGGAACTAATGGTGTGTATTCTTGGTTCAAGTGTTCTATGCCGTTTATACACGAGTTGAGATGGTTTCCCAGGCGGTATCTCAAGCCGGTGGGTACACTAGCAAGTCTCGATAGGTATCTCTTGACTTCGACGGCGCAGTCTCCGAAACCAGATTTGAATCTGTGCAGCACTGCAGGGTCCGCGGCGATGGCAGCCGCCAGCTGCTGTCTTTGCAATGTCTGCAGATGTTTCACGGTTAGTTCCAGGATGTCTGCCTTTTCCAGCTTCGAGTGACGTGCTGGCTGGAAGTTAAGAAGTTGTATTTTAGTACATTCTGTAAAATGACATATTGGCTTGGCTTTTGCGGCAACAAGCTGGTGGTTATACTATGTGTGATCGGATCCATAGTTTAAATACTTGGTCGGAATCTGAAATATGAAGATTTCTTTTTTCTGAAAAATTGAAAATTTTAGCCCGAAATTGTTGATGTTAAGCCCACTCGTTTCCGCAAGCAAGTCGTCGACAGTCATTATCATTAACATGTGGTAGTGATGTCATCCTTAGCCTGCCAAACCGCATTAGTGCTGCGTGGTGGTTCAAAGCTCCAAATCCCTTCTCCTTTACGCTGATTGCAATGACCAAGCTTTTAAAAAAGTCGTAGTGTATGTGTATGTGTATGTGTCCTATCATTTATATTTTTTGTGGTTGGTCGGAAATTATACTCACGTCTTTGTCTGTGGCGTCCATGAGTAAATCTTTCAACTCGTTGAGGCAGTGGTTGATGCGCGCACGCCGTTTTTTCTCCATGATTGGCTTGTTTGTCTGGAAAGACGAAATAAATATTTATATATAGATGCTTCTTTTACAAATAAAAGGACGTGGAAGGTGGATATCGGGTACAGGGCGGATATTGAGAGCCTCATTCAGTGTAAATATGTTTTTAATATTGTTTGACATTGTGACTATCGAATTTGTCTATCTCTTTATTTATATCGCGTTAACTTTAAAGAAACTTTTTAATTATATCTAAGATTGATAGAAATAGTGACTAATAAACATGTAAGGCTTAAAAGTAAAGTAAAAGAGATAGGAAAAATAATAAAGAGATTAAAGTGCAATTGGGCCGGACATATAACAAGAAGACCAAATGAAAACTGGAGTACAACAACCACATCCTGGTGTCCAAGGGCCGTCAAAAGAAAAAGGGGCAGGCCAATCACCAGGTGGAAGGACGATCTAACTGCCTTCGAAGGCACACATTGGACTCGTTCAACCTTAGATAAAATGCACTGGAAGAGGAAGGGGGAGGCCTTTGCCCAGCAGTGGGATGAAGTTTAAAAAAAACAGTAATTGTGTAAATGTATGTAAGATATTGTATTTTGGGCTTAAATATATAAATAAATAAATATCGTGTTAAACTGAGAGACATACAGACGAATGTGGTAGTAAAAATGTCAACTAATAAAAACATTGTTACAGAATAGGGCTATTAGCCCTGCATTGGATCGCTAAAATTGTAGGTATGATAGTGATGAAATGATCTTCCAAGCATTTTTAATTTACCTATACATATTCAATGGTTTTAACAGTGTTGATGTTGTAGTTAAGATATGGTATCCTAGATCATATTTAAAAGCTGTTTCTAAAGTCATCAAATAAAAATATGTACCTAAACAAGATTTTTTTATTTTGTATAAATAGATATATAGGTACCTATTATTGAGTTGAATCCTTTGACGTAATAAAAATTGACGTTTACCTCTTTACAATAAAAACACTCGGCACTCTGAAGCCTATTTTTCAAAGTTGAATAAGAACAATGAATGAAGTCAAAATTAATTTCTTTTGGTTATGGAAAATACTGAGATCGTATACCTATGCTCATTTTTATTGTATTAAATTCCAACTCGAAAACTCAACCGAATTTCATTATTTCACCACAGAAAATAATCTTCCTAAAAAATTATATTTTACACAAAGCCAGTTTCAGCTCGAAAAGCATTATTTGGTTCACTGTATGAGCAATAATCACCTTCCGCAATTCAGCTTTGGACATCGCTTGAGTGGGCTCCGATATGAACCCACTTTGGGAATCATCGTCTTCACTGCACGGCATTATCACACTTTAATCCTTTAACTAAAACTTCACTTATCCCAGGAGGTCCGTTCAGGACAACGTTCCACACTGAACTGACGTTTCATCAAATGGAACAATATTTAAATTTGTCCACCATGTTTATTCATCCTGTTTGAAAGATAGCATGTGTGAATATAGCTAACTCTTTCTGACTTAGGGGTCGATGCGGTGGGAACTGTGTCGGAATGTTTTGTTTTCGCTCCGTCTCGCTCTGAGCGGGGACCTGCTGTGAATGGCGCCATTGGATTAGATGTTGAGGAGTGCGTTAGTTTGAAGTTCGATTCTTGTTAATCATTATTTTGTTCGTATAAAAAAATACATAACTATATAATCCGAAAAGTAAAACAGACTTACTGTTTGATTTTCACTCGTTACCGTAATACCAAATCCACGCAAGCTCATAATCAATTAATTAAGAATATGAACCAGGGATGGATTATAAATAAATAAATTTAAAACCACTTTAATTAAAGGTATTTTAGTATTTTTTAAATTAATTAAATTTGCGTTTTTACTAATTTTCAAATTGTTTCAATAACCTATGATAAATAATCGGTTATCGATATTTTTAAATACAAATTTAAAATAATATTATCTATCTTACTTATCTCAAATTCTAATTCGCATCATTTTAAAATAAAAATAGGCCAGTAATTTTGATTTCAGACTTTATTCTACTGGTCTACTGATTTAAATTTTACACTACTTATGTACATCGAAAATTAAACAGCTAAATAAAAATGAAGCTACATTACGCGTCCCCTCATTCAGATCAGTATGGGAATGCGTGTGCGCACGCACGTCCATCAAGCACCACAAATCGCCCATACAACGCACCGCACAAAAAACTCCATACTTCATGCATTCGCACCTTACCATGAAGTACCGTATTAATTTCATACAGTACGGGGAGCGATAAACGCGGTATTTTATAGGGCATCGGAGCGTAAAAGGTGAGTAGGGTTTTTTATGGGGTACGGTATAGGAATTGGGTTCTTTATGGGGTGTCGGCATGTTCCCACGCTTGTGTGGGAATGTGGAAAGGTGCAAGGGTTCGATTTCGGACCGTAGACACTTTACCTTACCGCGCTGTATTTGACATGCAATCGAATATGGCTAATAGATTGGGAATTGTGATGATAGTTAAATTTCTTTAAACGCAGTGAGTTTATAATGTACATATATAATATTACACCTTTGGTTAGATTAGTCTTACCAAAATCGTCTATTTATTTTTTATTTAAAGCTTTATACTATTTTAATTGAAGCAAAAATTAAATGTAATATTTATTGCAATTTAGGTTTTTTTTACCTTGATTCCTTATTTTCCTATTTAATATTTTCCTTTTTATAATAGGTACATCATTACATATTATAAAACAAACACCCTCGTCACGCCTGTATGTCTATCTGTATGCAATAAACTTAAAGAATACTGAATGGACTGTCATGTGATTTTCACCAAAAGATAGAGTGAATTCTGGTGTATGTTTTAGTATATAATTTATTAAGATTTTGTATAAATTGGGTCAAATAATTAGCAGCTTTTGTTGAAATCGTTTATTTATCCCTTCGAGATATAACTAAACGATTAAGGCGATCGAAGTCGCAGACAAAAGCTAGGACTTAGGTATTAATTATCAAAGTAACTAAATATTTCTTTAGTAATGTATGGAATTTCAATCCGTTGAGCAAATGGGGCTTTAAAGTAACTTAGCATTTTTATCAAACTCATTTTAAGACTAACACTGATCATAGAGGTATAATTTTCTTTTTAATTTAACTACGTTTCTAAAGATTACTTTGCATACTTTATTAATCTATGCATAGATAAAACTAATATTTCCCATGGGTTATCGTCGACACAATCCCACAAATTATTGAAATCCATTACAACAATTTATAGTTTGTTGTGTAATGTAACAAGATGTCGCTGACCCCCTCAGACCAGGTGTTCTAAAATATGACCTTTACCGTCCCTACATGCCGGCAAATGTAAATTCTATATTAATATTCAATTTGCCCATTTCTCCCACGGTCCCCTCGGTGCTTACAAACTTAACCGATAACACAATCAAGTATAACTTATACAAAAAACGACTCTATTAAAATATATATAAAATTAAAAGACATTTTATTAAACACAAAAAAGTATTGGTCGAAGTAGAAAATACAAAAATATATTTTGCCTTTGTTGTAACTTTATCCCTTTTGAATAAAGCTCATTTTTTATCCATAAAGGAATATGTAGAGTTGTTTAAAACTGCATCGAAATGCAGACGAAACTGTATGTAGCTGAAATAATTTCTTATGATCTTATGGTAACACAATAGAGTTTATTTTACGGTAGTAAATGTGAAACGGGCGGTAAGTGTAAGTTGGTCGTGCTGTTCGTCCAAATGTGACGATGTTGCATGCGATCGCATGATGATCACGATCAGCTAATGAAAGTGAATAACCGTCGTCATACTGTCGTTGACGCGTTAAACAAGGGTCCAGTGGGAACAATTCGGTACAAGTTATTTTCAAAAATAATTATAGATATTAATTAATTAAAGAATACAGAAATATTACAATTTGACGGCTGAGTGGCATGGAAAATGTTTGTGTGATGAGCATGGATGTTTTCCAATGTCTGAGTGTTTATCTATATATTATAAATATTTATGTATAATATATATAAAAATATTCATCAGTTATCATAGTACCCATAACACAAGCTACCTAAGCTTACTTTGGGGCTATATATCAATGTGTGTAATTGTTCTTTAATATTTATTATAGCACCGATAGTTAGTAGAGATAGTTTAATAATAAATAAAAAATGTATTATTAAACTAACTATTTTCCATATAATTAAAATATATAAAACTGTTATAGGAGTATGCTCGACTAGTTAATAAAGAAAGTATCCTCTACTTTGTTGATAAGCGGAGAAGTTAACATGCTAGGTTCTGGGTAAGAGACATAAAAGCTTAATGCCTCTTTCAAAAATTTGGAACAGCAGCTTGAAGCCTCTCTTGAAGTTTTTCAGCACAGAATACGTAACTAATAGTTGAAATACATTAAACACATCAAAGCGGGGTAATATGGGTCTAAGCCTTATAGTATTACCTACTCCAAAGTGTAATCTCTAAATCTTATAATCTTATAGGATAATTGATGTGGGTGCCCTGTGTGGGTCTATACGTCACTTAAATGACTTTTTTTTTATCGACTACAAGTTGGCCCTTGACTGCTATCACACGTGATGTTAAGTGATGATACAGTCTAAGATGGAAACGGGCTAACTTGTTAGGAGTGGGACGAAAACCCACACCCCTTTCGGTTATAGAATAATTAATTTATCTTCAAAGGAAATGTTTATTTTTAAAATATATTATCTGTCCAACAACTATATTTTTAATTGTCTACTTAAATACTAAATAAAACTATATGTACGTTTTATATTCAAAAATGTTTCCTGCCATGTTAGGTTTAGATAACTTTAAAAATAAAAAACACAAGGAAATTAAAAACGAAAGTTGTACAATTTACCGAAAGCGCAAGTCAAGAACAAGGGAATGGAAGATAAAGGGATGATTCTCATTTCTCACAGTAAATCTCGAAGTTAATCCGAAGGGGCTGGCAGAGGGAGGTCGTGTGAACCGGACTCAAACTATTTGTAACGGTGTTTCCTTCCGCCCTGTGACGTCACACCAGGGCGACCACATTTAGTCGGTACGTCTGTTGTTAAGTTATTTTTAAATATTTCTTTCACAAACTGTCAAAGTAAGTCGACTAAAGGCGTACTTTTGATCTGTGTACTACTATATTTTTGTATGTAGATGTATGGAACGAGACTGCGATGGTCCTTCGTCATTTCATATAAAGGCTGGACTTTTTTCACTTCGCAATTGAACATTGTAGAGTCAACATTTGTAAAGGATGCTTCGGTTCAAACAACGTAGAAGGTTTTCTGTCGGATCTGGATTACTTTGTACTTAGATACGTTGGTTTTATCTCAGTATTAATCAAAATATTCACTATTTGTAATGAACTTTCTGAAGTAACATCTGCTTCTTTCTGATAGTTATTTAAAACCTGGAAGTTCAACCCATGCTCCTAGACACGATAGGGGGTTCTAAAGCCACCATGTAGTTTGGATCGTCGTAGCTTTGGAAATTCTATCGTGCAAATATAAATAATTACCACGCTCGTAGCAACCCTTCAACAGAAACCCATAAAGTTGAATCTTGAATTTTTTTTTGTTTTGTACCCATCCAGTAAAATCAAAAGATGTAGTAACCCTATCAATAACGCGTAGGTTCCCCCATATTTATAAGGAAACTTATTTTGAAGAGGTCAGTTAAATATGTTTACCGATCGATTAAGTTTTTGTTGTACCTTTTAGCTTTTGTGATATCGCTTTCGGGAAGTTGCTTTTTAATACTTATTCGTTTATATCATACTTTTAGGAAGGCTTTTATTTAACCAAAATTATAGCTTTCCCACGTCTTGGATATTTACAGTTATACCAATATAAACAAAGGTGTGCTTTTGTCATTTTTCTCCTTGGCCGCATTCTTACTTCGCGATAACCCGAATATTCGCGTAATTTCGGATCCCTTCGGACCATGAAGTCGCTGTTAAAATATTTGCGGCTGCATTAGAAAAATACTACTTAATCTGATTTGGACAAAGTTTACTTGAAAGAGAAACAACCATACATTTTTTTATGTGCATAATTAACACAGTACAATAAGCTCGCGCTTGACCACGGTGTCACCTGATGGTAAGTGTAGATGCGGTCTAAGGTGGGACGCGCTTAGAAAATGTCTATTCACTCTTGTTTTAAAGATACCCATTTTGTAAGAATTAAGAAAAACTGATCTCGGTAGGGCATTCCATACCCTTGCAATGCGTATAATAAATGATGACGCAAAACACTTTGTACAGGTTCTGGGAACGTCGACGACGTAGGTATAAAATCCCAGCCGGTGTCTCGCAGTACGAGTAGCATGACACCAAACATTGATGCAAGATGAACTTTTACAAAAGCAAAGCGCAAGTACCTACATATGCCTACTCTTACTTAATCATTTTCTCATTTCTCATAATTTCAACTACAAAAAGGTCATCTTTCTAAATATTTGTGAATCAATCATCTTACAATAGGACTTTTTCTACCTCGACCCGGAAATCCAGCCCCGGATGTGGGTTTTTTGTAGTTTTTTTTTCCAAATAAAAACGAGTTGATAGTCGAAAGCCCCCGTTTTTGTAGTCACCTGTTTTCATGGGAACGTTGTGAGGATTGCAAAAAAAATGATACAGATTTTGGTTTGGAGCTTGAGACTTTTGGATTTTCTCACCCTCGACACATTTTTTTGATTGAACTCTTTGTTCACTTGGTATATTTTTGGTAGTTTTTTAACTGATTTCGAAGGTAACCTTTGAGCTATTGATGCATTTCAAACAAATAGGTAGGTACGAGTAGGTAGGTTTCTGAAAAACTGAAGGTTCAAATAAAATTATTACCTAACTAGAGGATGCCCGCGGCTTCACCCGTGCAGTTCTCTCCGTGAGAATTTCGGGCTAAAATGTGACCTTTGCGTCCTTCTGGTATGTAAGCTATATTATTGTGAAGTTTCATCCAAATCCATTCAGTAGTTTTTTTGTGAAAGTGTAACAAACATACATACAAACTTTGGTCTTTATAATATTAGTAAGGATAATCAACTTTCTTTTTACTACTTAATTAACTTGGTAATTCACTCCATAAGATTATTAAGAGAAGATAAATAATTAGTAATAATAATCGATTAGAAAATTAATAAATAAGTAGGTATTAATAGGCGAAGGCATACCCTTGTGTCCTAACTGAACTTAGAAAATTTATCACAAAGGGAGCATTTAAAGATAGAGAAAACTATTTATAGATACCTAAACAGAGTAGGAATCTAATATAACATTTCTTCTGAAACTGAAAATAATTATGTATTATCATAATAATGACCTATGGCTTCAGGTTTTTCAAAAAACATTCAAAACCATATATACAAACACAACAGAGCCTTGCTCCAGTTCACCTCAATAATTATCCAACTTATGTGAAAATCCACCGCTATTAATTTGAATACAGAATTAATTACAGTACTAAATACTTCGCAAAATACACGAAGTCTAAATAGAGCCTTAAATCTATAGAATAAGGTATAATTTCGCATGTGCCATTCTTTGCTCGCCAATCGCACACCTGTTAGGTTACAGGAGCGTGGGAACGTGGGGTCGACAGGAAGGAGGCGATTCTTCGTGTCGTGATGTGACCCCGTTATGGGTAAGAGTTCGGTCAATTATTTATACGCTTATTGGTACAGAAGAGTTTGTTAGCAGTCAACGTGTTAAAAAACTCACTGCATATTATAAAACGAAGTCACTAGCCGCCTGTTCGCGACAAACTAAAAAACTGCTGAACGGATTTTCATGCGACTTTTACTAATAGACAGAGTGATTCCTGAGGAAGGTTTTAGTATATACTTTGCTATACAACCCACTACAAGTACTGGCTTCATCCTTATAATGTGAATATCTTAGGGTGATAATGTTTTAAACGACCATTCAGATGTGAATATACTGGCAGAGACTCTCCTCTTCACCCGTGTAGGTTCTGTTCCCGTCGGAATGTCAAGACACAAATAAGCCTATGTCACATTTATGATTCTAAGTACGAAAAGAGTTGACAATCCGACTGGTTGACTGGTGGTCGAATAGCCGGAACAAACAGAACAAAAATTTAAAAAACGAGTATTTAATGTGTGTAAGTACATAATACTTATGCTATACATATTTAATTTGAAATTACAAACAGACCCTTCAATTTTATTTATTTGTATAGACCAGGACTGACTGCGACTGCTTTACGTGCTCTTTGTAGAACGGATGATATTTTCGAATTCCAGATTGAGTATTGTGACTAATAAAAATTTTTGGGAAGAAAGAACAATGCCAAAGGTAATTCAGAGGCCGACCCAGGATTACTAGGATTCAAAACAATTAACTACCTCATATGCCTTAGCCAGTAGCCACATAGGGCATGCTAATCCTTGGACTGACGAGGCAGACATTCGATCTGGCCACAAGTACATACCTAGCCTGCCTAACCTGAGCCAATGGGGAAACCCGGAGAAAATATAACCATTTGTAAAAAAAGCATTATTTAATCAGATAGAGTCACGGTCGTCCACTAGTAAAAAAGAGTGTGCGTCTCGGGATGCCTGACAGAAGTGATAACTTAAATACGGCTAGTATTGTGGGTTAGAGTAGGAGAGGAGGAGCCTGTCTACCGCTACCGTATGCGTGAGGAAAGGGAAAGCAGCACACTGGCAGCATACAGCATTACGGAACGAAGCGGTTTACCCTCTCATAAGAGTTAAATAACTTCAAAAATAATATCAATATAATCAATCACCCATGACCACTCATTCTACGTAATCCGATTTAAGTTGACCGCATACAAATTCACCTAAAAAACTTTAGTAGGTACAAACAGTTGTGGGAAGTTTAGAAGGATCGCTTTCTCAGTTGCGAATTTCTTTGTTAAGCTAAGTACACCTTGACTGCCTTTTGTTAGGTGCCTGGGCATTGCGGACCCTTTTCTAAAGGATAATAATATACTCACCTACATATCAAATGATTCTTACGGACAAAGCTTTTACTTATTTATAGATGTTAAAATTAATACTTTGATATTTTAACCTATCTACTCCCTACTATTTTAAGCACAGGTTTATTTAATGAATCTAGAGGATGCCTGCAACTTTGTCCGCCTAGAATTCGTTTGTTAGATGACGATTTGAACGAAACCAAAAGAAAATACCAATAACTGCGTACAGTCAGCAATGAACGACGAACGAACTCGTTATTTGACTTGAGGAAACCATTATGCATACCTACCACCGCACTACAGAGAGGCGCGAATGAAACACTACGATGTTCTAAGTTTTAACTTCTTTTTATTGGAAAATGCGTTTACGCATCCCCTCCGCGCAGGAAGGGTACGTGGGACTCACCAGGGATCCGGAATATCCACTAGAACCCAGCGGACCCGACTGCGTCATTTGAAAAAGCGCCAGGATCGCTAAGTTCTCACTTCTTACGTAACATACACAACTTCGAACTCCGAAGAAAACCTCGTGAATTGACACGAACCTGGGCAGACTACGAGTGTATGTTAAGAAAGCAGAACGCCAGCAAAGCGCATTACGATCAGCACACACGAGCGCTGACCGAACTAAAGCCGGGACAAAATGTTGTGATAGTAAATAAAGGAGTACACACAGAGATATGGAGTTTAATTCCAACATGACAGCCTAGAGGCTTGCTGGAACCAAAGCCTGCCAACCAACTCAAAGACACTACTCTGGCTGATCTTTAAACGAACTAAACGGAATACTGTGTGATTTATCGCCACGTAACGTACACGTACTATACTCTCATAGTATATTATACGGCACTAGTAGCCAAAAAACTACCGATACCGCGACAAAAACCAAAACCGCTGTAAGCGTTCCTCCAAAATTTGAATTGTTCCTTCCGATTTCCCCAGGATATCATCATCAGGTCCTAACATGATGACAATGGGACCACCTTGAAAGTATGCCGTTTTTAATAAAAAAAGAATTATCAAAATTAGACAACTCAACAAGTTATGCGTGGTCATACATAAAAAAATATATATATACACGTGTCGAATTGAGAACCTCCTCCGTTTTTTTCGTCGGTTAATAAAATATGTACATGGACAGCTAGTTTCATTATAAATAACTTATATTAGCGCACGCCCGCTACTCCGTCTGCGAGAAGTTCGGTTTTGTGATGAGCGTAGTTGAGTAGCCAACAGACAATTAGGTACTTCCGCATTTGGCCGGGTTTTGTAAGTACAATTCACAATACATATGTTTAAGGTTTCTGTGTAAAATGAAAACACAATAATTATATTCATTAGAAACTTTATTCACTAAAACTAAAATTATATAAATGCTTTTGACTAAAATTAATAATAGAAAAGACATACTTTTTCTTTTTATTTAGATAGGTACTAGGTATTTAAACATTTGAATTTAATCAAAACATTACAATATAATTTGTTATTTTGGTTTACTTGCACAAAATTCAAATGCCACCAAATAAATGCAAAATTAATTAAAATCATATTTTATAAACTGAGTTCGTTTATTTAAGGATGCAAATTAATTTAACACAGATTTTATTACGTTGGCAAGGAAATAACTCAGATTTTTTGTCAATCAAGTTGAATTTTAATAAGTTTTTAAATAAATTTTAAATCTTTGATAATTCAAAGATCACGCACCAAATTAAAATAAGTATATAATGTTTGAACTCTAACTTATTTTGACAGCATTGTACAAGTTAAGTAACTTATTCGGTGTTATAATTAAAACTAAATATGAAGTAACATTTACACAAAAGTAGTTAACTCCATGTCAATAATAACAATTTAAAACTATTTTTTGGTTAAACAATCTAAAATAATCATTATTGGTACTGGTTCAATAACAGACCGATTCTAAACTAAATGTACAGCCGAGTGAAAACATTGAAATTCTTATTCCAAATACAATAAAAATCTCTTATTGTAAAAATCAGTAAATGCAGTTTTAGAGGTATAAAAATTGCCGAATTTGGCCTCTTTATTTAATTTATACAAAATTTAACATCATTAAAGTTGCCCAACCACACTCTACTGTAATGTCAATATTATTGAGCGAACCACGGTCCCGAGAGTGTTGTCTTCAGAGACGAGCTTAGTGCCCTCTATATTTTGTCAACAGTATTTTGACAATATTATTGCACGTGCGCAGGCTCCCTGAAAGTTTATGTAACAATAGTACACAAGAACTAGAACCAATTTATCTATAATTATAAAATCTTATCATTAAACTGGCACTGAATTATAATATCACAGACTAATTTTCTAATTAAGGCATCATGCTGGTATACAAATTTTAATGTTATAGTGAAACAGTGTAACGAGATTAGAATAAAATGAACAAACATTCTGTGAAAATAACTTCCGTCATATCAACTTTTCTACTTCAACTATCACTAACTTAAATTAACTGACCAGTGAGTAGAGTAACACAGTATCATACCGGAGCGCTAAAATTACAACTTTTATTAAACCCTCCAATTTTTTGAGTAGGCATGTATTGACCTCCAACCATAAAACAAGTCTTTACCAGCTTTGTTACATACTTATTAAATTAATATTTCGAAAAATACGTTAAACTAAAAGAAAATTGTTAAGGAAAAATCAGTTTAATTACTATTTTGTTCTCAAATTAAAATAAAAACCTTGTGAATGTGTAACAGGGAATGTGCGTGCTGAGGCCAGATGTTCTCCTTTGTATCCTTGGTAGCTATTCCCAATTAAATTATTTTTTACATAGAGATATTTATTTATTAAAAATGTTGTAGAATAAGCTAAAAAAAGCAATATAATAAGACACTCGTTACGGGTCTTTCCGGCAAGCGGCGTCAGAGTACACGACTATGCCAAATATTTTTAGTGATTTTTTGGCAGCAATTAATACGAATTTTCTTTTATCATAGATTTGCAATGTCAGAAATTAAGTTGTGCCCAATGTTATATTATTGCTATACACTGTAAAAATAAATTGTAACATGTTAATTATTGTATTAATTGGCATAGCTTGCGAGTTACTCACAATCACATTCTAACTTATATAAACTAAACGAAAACAACACAAATTGTAAAATTAGGAAGACAGATCTACATTTAGTAGAAAATAAAATTTTTGAAAATAAAACAATTGAGAAAAGGAAAAAAAATGTTAAATCAATAAATGGTGAACGAGTTTGTTTTTATTAAAATTAATTAATTATTGAATTACAAAATTATTTTTAATTTTTTCATAAAAATAACTTGTAAACTTACACAACACTATATTCAAAATCATCATTTTTATATTATAGAAAAAAGTAGCATAGATAATCACAAAAATAAAAAAAAACAACTTTTTAAATAAGACATACACAGACAGCAAGTTGTATTATTAACCACAAAGTATAGTGTTTTAAAATTAATAAATAAAGGTTCGGTTAGTATAGAGCCATATATATAATTTATATTTATTCAATTTCTTTTAGCATACACAGTATATGCAGCACACGCGCTGAGCTCAGCAGATTCATTAGACATATCTAGAAAAGAATTGTATTGCTGACCAACTACTTGGTCACTGATACCAACAAGTCTAGTTCAATACACTAAATATCAGAAGATATAATAGAAGTCAGAAGTGAATATGCTAAACAAAGGTCATAATGAAAATCTAAGTAAAAAATAAAATCGAAACACAACCAGCGCGAAATTACGAAGAACAAAAAAAAATAATAATAATATAATTCGCAAATTCTCAAACCAAGTAGTATATAATCATTACATATGTTCCCAATAACATTTTTTTTTACAAATGCATGGTCCGAGATTGTCCGATCAACAACAATCCGACAAGGCATAAGTCTTGTCTTTTTAAAAAAACATGAAATACAGAAAATAAATTGAAAAGTGAGCGATATTTCAGTTTTCATCGTTTTTGTTTGACGATAAGTTTCTTTTCCTATATGATCCTCAGCGTGCTAGCAATAAAATGGACCATATATATTTTCCACATTTCCAGTCCAGCCCGACCAACATATGATTGCCATAGTAAAACCAATCTCTTCTTACGAGTAAGACTATATGTCTTGAGACAAAATCTAATTTAAATAAGTCTTACGGCCCATCCTTGCTTTGTAAATCAACGAATTGTCCATAAATGAGTCAATCTCTCCTTAACTTATACACACACTGGGTCACAGATGCGCTTGGACACGTCAAAGACGTACTCGAAGGTAAGGAAAAGGTTGAGCAGGTCAGCCAGCTGCAGCCAGCTCCAGAGCAGCGGCTCGCGGCGCGTGACCCCGTATAGCAGCCCCAGCGCCGCGTGACCCCGTACAGCAGCTACAGCGCCGCGTCACGCGGGGTCACATTTCACTGGTCACAGATTCACATGGGCACGTCAGAGACGTACTCTATGGTGAGGAAGAGGTCGAGCAGGTCAGCCGGCTGCAGCCAGCTCCAGGGCAGCGGATCGCGACACGTGCGCCAGCGCCGCGTGACCCCGTACAGCAGCTACAGCGCCGCGTCACGCGGGGTCACATTTCACTGGTCACAGATTCACATGGGCACGTCAGAGACGTACTCTATGGTGAGGAAGAGGTCGAGCAGGTCAGCCGGCTGCAGCCAGCTCCAGGGCAGCGGATCGCGACACGTGCGCCAGCGCCGCGTGACCCCGTACAGCAGCTACAGCGCCGCGTCACGCGGGGTCACATTTCACTGGTCACAGATTCACATGGGCACGTCAGAGACGTACTCTATGGTGAGGAAGAGGTCGAGCAGGTCAGCCGGCTGCAGCCAGCTCCAGGGCAGCGGATCGCGGCACGTGCGCCAGCGCCGCGTGACCCCATACAGCAGCCAGAGGGCCAGCACAAAGCACAGCACTGCGAACAGCTGGAAGAGACTCTTTAGAGGCTCCCTGCGAACAAACTGACAGGTGAGACTTGCTTAGACATTAAATAAAAATTTAAAAAAATATTTGGATGATTATTTTTTGTTGGGAAGGAGATAGTCCGGTGGTGGTACCATGATAAGGAAACCAGAATCTGATGATGGAATCCTGGAGAAATCGAGGGGAACTTTCAAGAATTGTGTGGACAACTAGTATGTTAGATAATTTGTAAATCACTACAATTTAATAAAGATCTGGAGTTGATTTGATGATGGAGCCGAACTACAGAAGAGGGAACTCCTCAACGGTTTACTGCAGTAACCTCGTTAACATTTCTTATTTCCGCAAATAATTTTGCATACGCTTTGTGTTTCATCAAATTAAATAGATATTTTATTTCTTAAAGTAAAATTCAAATACTGCATACTTCAAAATCAAATTTATATAGTTAAATTTTGAATTATTTTGAAAAAGGTTTGTTTCGTTATATACTGCCCTGGTGTGGCTAGTTACTGATATTTTTTCCCTACATCATATTTATATAATTTGTTTTTTTATAAAAATTAATGCTATGCTAAAAATTAAATGATTTGATATAAAATATTCAGAGTAAATTTTATTCTTAGAATCCAATGAATATTTTTTTAATTTGTAGTCTTGTGGTAACTGTTTTATCTATTAGAAACATTTAGAATTGCCACGTGAACGTCAGAATTACAAAACATTGTAAAATTTACATATTAGATAAGTAAAATATTCACCATAAGTATCTCCTGATGCTGCGGTGTGGAGCGTTGCGTTTCACGCAATCAGCGCACGGAGCCTCGGCTTGAGTCGATACTGAACTTTGTTCTGCAAAATTAAAATTGTTTTTCATTACATCATTATAATAATTGAAAATACCATTTGCTATTGATTTAGTTCAATTCATCGACTAACGTAAAAATGAACAATATTGTGTTCATAGTATTTTTTAAAAATCGTGTGAAGAAATGCTCATTCCTATATCTAGTACGCTTGTGCATTTACTGTAAAGTCTCTAAATGGGCCTACGATTCGCATGAAGACATATCTCGTGTTGAGACAAAGGCATATTGTGAGAATGGTGCGAGGTGTTGTGGAAAATTCATTTTTAATTTAGACAATCACACCCTCATTATGCTCAGAGTAAGCATTAGAGTATTGAAATATCTGGAGTAAAAATAGACCTATTAAGTATCCTAGTAATAACTTGTAAAACTCAAATATATAACTTCGCTCAAACATGCGGCTATTGGAAAATATATATGTTAAAAATACGGACTTTTAAGTCTGTATTTAATATATATGATATTTATTTAAAGTATTCCATAGTTTCCTTACATATCCACTTCGTCAACCTTTCAATGTAAACATTTACACAATAGGCATGAGGACCAATTTTGAGAAACTGTTCTTTAATGTTCAGTGTGCCTAGTGTGAGATTACTTCAAAACAATCGAAAACTTCACTTTCGCGTTAAGGGCAAATTTTATATGGAACTGAAGCAGCGCCCCTAGCGGGAGTGAGAGAAAACTCAAATGGGCGAGTGTCAGTTATTATCGACATTTACTTTACGCCGAAGTTACTCGAAGCGAAAAAGTGAATAACTCTGATTGGTTAAAACAAGTTTGTGCTGAGTGTAAGTCACAAATAACCACCGATCGAATAGTAAAGTTTTCGCAAACGCGAAGGTTAGCTGTCACTTTAAATTTCATAGTGAGAGTGGACCGTGAATATGTTTAGAAGACTACACTTATTTATATTTTGTGTAAACAGTGTAAAATTAAGAAAGACCGGTTATATTTCACTTGGAAGAGGTCGCTAAGATAAGTCTATTGAGAAATAACAACGCCAAGTTTTGCCTTACGATTTACGGCAACGCAGTATAGTCATCGCTTTTCCATGAGACTGCTTGTTTTTATACAAAGTTACAACCGTTGCAATGTGCAAGTGAAGGCAGGCAGCTGTCCGCAGTCACCACAATTAGTGTCACCGGCGTCATTATCCTTCAACTCGAAGATTGTGCAAAGTTACAGCCATAGCAATAATCATGGTGAAGGCAAGCTATCCCCAGTGACTACAAAGGTGTCCTTGGCATCATTATTATCTTTGCAATCGAAGGACAATGAGAAGAATAATCATGATGAAAGCAGTCAATATGCAGTAATCACAGTTTGTGTCCCCGGCATCATTATCCTTACACTTGAAGATTGTGCAAACTTACAATAAACATGTTAAACGGAGGATATCCACAGAGATCAGTGTCACCGGCCTCATTATTCTTAGAATAATTAGTGTGTTATATTTTTTATTTATTAATTAAAACAAAATACAAAGGACATTACTTTATATTTTCAGAAACAAAAGAAAATGAAAAGGTTCACATATTTCTTTGATTTGCAATTACCCGTAAATAATTTTTGTCAATATTATTGTATTTATTCTAACAATCATGAGATTATATACATAGCTAATTTCAAATAAAAGAATTTTTTAAAAGGTGTTGTTGTTTATTTATCTTTATCAATAGGTATCTTTCATTGCCCCATTACAGGACCAGGCTTTTTGACTCTGTAACTATATATCTTACATGTTACTAAATATGACTGAGGCTGATGATGTAACAAACTGAGGCACAATGGTGTAATACCACCACCTTGCAGGCTACTACTATAATTATAGCTCAATATTTTTTCTTAGGTTACTCCTAACTAAATCAGGAAATGACTCCAGAAACTCATGAGCCACTAAACCAAGGAGGACATTCTTTATTATATAACTAATCATAAATGATATATTACATTACTAAGTATTTTATGTTTAAATAAAAAAGTTTAAAGAGTTCAGTAATATTTTATTAAATAATGGGATTTAGTTAAATTTTAATATTTTCAGGTATAAACTTGTAAGTTTTTAAAACTCTGATAAAATTGTCCTATTATACTATGCTAACACACTTTAATTTTAAAATAAACTAAACAAAGCTTAAACATACAATAGACAAATATCTCTTATAAATCTAATCCTTATTCAAACTTATTGTTCTTATTCCATTTATTATTAATTCATCTGTGGTTTCTTAATAATTATATTTCTTCGGTGAAAGTCTTGTATATACAGTGCTTTGTGCTGGCTGGTCTTGTTGTACTGCGATGTGAAACTTCATGTAATATACTAATAATGCATTATTGGATGTACTTTGCATAGACCAATTAAGCTCCGGCTAAACTAGCTGGTATGCAATGCCTGTAACAATGAAAAACTTAAAATACAACTAGTTATATACATAAATGGATCCAATTCAGACTATTATGTTACTCAAAATAAACTGCAGAAGTAGTAAACACTAAAACTATTTGCAGGTGAACTTTGTTGACTTAATTTCTTAGTAAAAACCTCCCAATTTTTAATATTATTCTGGGACAATTACACACATCACTATATATAGCCCCAAAGTAACTGTAGGTAGGTATGATAACCGATGAATATTTTTATATATATTATATATAAATACTTATTATTATTTTTATATACATTATATATACATAGCTATTATATAGAACTATGGGGATGATTATATACCATCAATAACTAAAGAATGGCTACAGGTATCTTGATAAAAGTTGGTATTACATACATAGTACTCTGTTTTCCTGATATATTTATTGAAACAAGATGTAAGTCGGTCACTGGGCTCAGTAGGTATGTACCCAATATAAAGAATACCAATAATATATACTTATTTAAAAAATATTTATACAAACATATTCCTTACTATCTGTTTGTATATTACATTATCTATCTACCTCTCTGGAGAAAATATTTGTAAATATAAATAAATAATATATAGTTAATTAGGTATATGTAATTGATGTTAAGAAATTTAATATAGATTTGTAAGCTTAAAATAGTAAAAGTTTCAACTAACCTTTTTCTATGTAGTTTTTCATCACAATTCTTTTAAAGTATTTAAATTGCAATTGTTTCATAATTATACTCTTATGTCAGAAGTTTGGGAAGATATTCCTTTTTAAATTACATGATTAGGTATGTAGATACTATTTAATAAACCAAAACGAATTTATATAATTCAGTTTTGGTAACACATCCACATATTGTTATTAAGAAGTAATTGATGTTTTAATGAAACTTTTTCCAATTTACCACGGTTTTCGTATCGCCAGTACCATCACTGTTCAATATTTGCACCTGCTCCGCCATATTTTGTATATTGCCCAGCCTTAAACATAAAAAGTAAGAAATAGATAAGTATTTGCAAAGTTCAATAATCATAACCTCACAGAAGCCGAATATCTTTTCAAATTCCACTTACTGCTTCATAAATGTGACCATTAGGTCGAATTGAGATACACTAGTTCTCATTTTATATTATTATTTACTCTTTAAAACATTTAAAGGGTAGATTATTTAGAAGATGTTAAAAAATTTAAGTTTAAGAATTACGAAGTTATTATTTAAGACTTTGAAGTATGCCAAACCACAGCAAAACAATGTTATACGAATCACAGTTTAAAAATGCTAAAATGGAGACATTATGACTACCTCAATTTTAATAGATAGTTGATTCCATAAGTCTACTTTATAGAATTGTCATTTTTAATTTGGTTGGTTAATACAAATGATATTTCATTTGGATTGGTTAAAATATCGAAGCCAATTTTTCACTAGTGAACAAACCGTTCGAAAACGATTGAGCCCACACTTGACCACTTTTCGATTACGGCAGCGTAAAGTTATATCGATTAACGCGAATGTGAAGTTTCCGATTGTTTTGAAGTAATCTCACACTAGGCACTCAGGAGCGTCTTGTGTGCCTAGTGTAAGATTTTACCACGTCGATATCGAAAACAGGAAAGGCAAATTCTATATAAAAAAGCACCGCCCGCGGGCAGAATCAAGAGAAAACTCAAATGGGTTAGTGTCAGTGTCATATAAAATTTGCCTTTATTGTTTTCGATATTAACGCGGTAAAATCTTACACTAGCCTTACTGAGTGTCGAGTGTAAAATTTTACCGCGTTGATATCGAAAACAGGAATGGCAAATTTTATATGGAATTGAAGCACCGCCCGCTGGCAGAATCGAGAGAAAACTCAAATGGGTGAGTGTCAGTTATTAGTGTGCCTAGTGTAAGATTTTACCGCGTCGATGATTAGCTGTCACTTTGAATTTCATAGTAAGAGTGGACCGAGAGTATGTTTAGAAGACTACTGTTATTTATATTTTGTGTAAACAGTGTGCTTTGGTTGTGGAGCTTAGACCCGTCACTCTGCTCTAGAGCAGGTTGGAGAGCTACAACAATATTAGATTGTCTAACTATACATTGTCACTAACGATGACTGGGGCCGATGATGGATGGACGTGTCGCGTAATAGCTGTAGTAGTGTTCAAGTATTTTTGACATATATATGCAACATTGTTGTATTTTAGGATTATGAAAACATATCTATGATACATGTATCTATAGTAATCTCGATCCAATAGGCCACATTTGACGTAAGTAATTTAAGATTGTGAAATGACTTCGTATGAACGAGGTACCAAGTAATCGTGACGTCCAAAAATTTTAGATAAATAACAATGGCGTTATTAATAACAAAATCTATTAGTTATAATTCAAATTATATTCATACAAGAATTCTACATTGAATAAAACAGCTGAACGTCGTTACAACGGTACGTTAATATCCAATAATTTAACTTTTAAGCATTACTGTTTCCTTATTTTTAGCTAATTAATAATTTATTGAGTTTCCTATATGCTGCTGCGAAAAGCTGACGGATTTTTAAAAATACTTATAAATGCAAGCCACGATTTTGTTTCTTCTTTTCTCGAGCTGTCAGATGTCACATGTGCCCTGTGGTAACGAGATTACTATACATCTCATTCGTTCACAGTATTATTCATTTTCATGTCATCTCTAGAACATACCTCCTCTACGAAACGAAATGTCAAACAGTGGTGATTGGTGTTTTGCATAACATGGCGAATGGCTTTAATTTATCATTACCCGAATGCGTCTCCTGACGCAATGTACGCAATGTCGGTAATGATACAAATAATTGTGCGCTTGATCAGATTATAAGTACATATTTTAGGCTCTAGTTGTCCTAAATAATAAAATATAACCATAAACCTATTAATGTTTTCCAAATGATTGCACCACCGTACCTCATATAGCCTGTTATATAAATACAATTTAAGACACTAACTACAGTTGTACCCTCCACCAGAAGCAATGCATAAGTGACGAATGAAATAACTACGACTACAAACCTGTTGCTAATCGACTACTTTATTTTTAAACATTTATGTATCCAATACAACATTAAACTAAACATAGATACAATTAAACAAGCAATTCTTGTATGTATGTATATTTATAATCTGAATATCGAAAACCGCTCCAACGCTGTAGTAGTAGTAAGGAAAATTCCTTACCTTCCTTTTCGAACTTATATATATATATATGCAGGGAGTTTCGGGAACGATTAAGCTATGCTTTATTTTTAGAAATCGTATAATTTTAATGGATTTATAAGACGGATGACCAGGGTTCGATTCCCGGCAGGGTCGATCTTCTAAATTGATTCAGGTCTGGCTGGTGGGAGATTCCGGCTGTGGCTTGTTACCACCCTACCGACAAAGACGTACCGCCAAGCGATTTAGCGTTCCGGTACGATGTCGTGTAGAAACCGAAAGGGGTGGATTTCATTCTACTCCTAACCCGCTTCCATCTTAGATTGCATCATCACGTGTGGTAGCAGTCAAGGGCCAACTTGTAGTAGATAAAAGATAAAACCCCTACCCTCAAAGACGAATCTCCAAATGATTTAACGTTCCGGCATGATGTCATGTAGAAATGGAAAGGGGTGTGGATTTCATCCTCTCCTATCAAGTTAGCCCGCTTCCATTTTTAATTGCATCATCACTTACTTGTGATTGATTGTAATAAATAAAAAAAACACCTCAAACTGACATTGAATCAAGGCATTGCCAGCTGCCCCAAACATTTTCTAATTCACCATTCATTTTCGTTTAAACTATTGTAATAAACTAAAGGACAACACAATACACACAGAATCTACAATGTTACTACTACAATACAATCGGTCCAACAAAATTACCACTCTCAGTTTGAACTTCCACGCAGCAAGTGTCACAGAGCAGTCGTTCGATCTTGTTCCCTTGTTTAATGCACTCGCCCTCCAGCAATACCAATTTAGCTTGCAGACTGTTTGTAACAGCTTTCAAGAAATTATTCTTTGCATTGCTCTCGTCTAAATATTTTGATAAATTGTGAAAATTATCTTCGTACTGTTCTAATTTTGCATCCATTTCAGAGATGGTCAATTTTGCGTCGCTTTTATCGTTTTCTAATTTCACAACGTACTTTTTCAATTGATCGCACTCAATACATTTGGTGCAATTGAAGCAAACCTCAACGTTATTATTATTCACTCCACGTTCAATCGTTTCGGTTTGTATTCCAATATTCATTACTTCTATGTCTTTAAAAACATCAAATAGTTGTGTAGATGTATTTGTTTCCTGATCTTTAGTATCTAGTTTCCGGTTATCATCTTTAATTTCCAAATTATGAGATCCTTTTTTAACTACGCCTAAGTTTGGAGCTGAATAAGATCTTAACTCTTTACGATTTTTCATAAACAGATTATATCTTTTATTTTTATCTTTAATGTTTTCTTTATTTTTTTTAGTTTCGAATAATATTATATTATTGTTTTTGCCTTTAATCTGAAAGTTTAGCGGTGTTTTATCGTTGCGGTTAATATTTTCGTTTATATTCGATACATTTTCATGTGATTCTAACATTAATTTATCTACGGCTTGCACATCCTTAACATTTCTGTGCGGCAGTAACATATTGTTGAGATTGCTTTCTGCAGATGCATTATCTGTGTCTTTAATATTATTTTCATTCGTTTGTGTTGCAGTGCTCACAGCATTCGAATCTAAAGCAATATTACATCTGCAATCTTCGTTTTTATCTACATAATAAAGTTTATCATCGGTTTGGGTGGCAATTGTTGTACAATCTTCAAGGCACTGCTTTTTTAAGGGTTGCGTGCAATTCAAATCTGAAGCATTAAGCCTGGACATGTTACAGAAGCTCAGACGTATTTCATCGAACAGGGATATGTTCGTCGGTCGACCTTGATCTTCTTTTAGAGCTATCAAGAACGATTCTTCATCTAGCAAGCGGCTCTCTAAATTGAAAATTAGCGAGAAAAAGCAGTTATAAACAAGCGATAAGAAAAGGCTGAAAAAATTTTAATAAATTCCTGCGGACATTTCAATTTAATTTAAAGTTCAAAATTAATTTTTAAATATAGAAACGACAGATGAATCATGATATAAACTTATGAATTTAAACATGGCTAGCTGAAGTTTGCTACAAGAGCGCCGTGTTGAAAGTTCTTTGATATTTATAAAAGCTGAAAAACATAACAACGTGTTAGGTGAATAACTTGTTAACATAATTCCGTGTATAAAATAATTCATATTAAAATTTAAAATTAATTGCCTTACGAACTGCTTATTTGTTTACAAACATACGTGTGCCTAGTGTAAGATTTTAACGCGTTGATATCGAAAACAGTAAAGGCAAATTTTATATGGAGTTGGATTAGCGCCATCTAGTTACAGTGAGAGGAAACGCTTTTTTTATATAATTTGACGTCACGAGTGAGTACGTTTTTACGCAGTCGCTCGGTGAACCACTCGCACTTATCCCACTGACTACTTGCCCTTAGGTGTAGCTAGTTAGGGTTGCCACCTCAAAATTTTAAGCAAATTCTTCAAGTCCTTATATTTCCCTCAAGTTGTCCAGGAAGCTCATTTTTTCTAGGAATGTATTATCTCTTCCTAACTCCTGGTTGACGGCTTGATAGAGTATTTACCTAGCACGTTGTATAATGACATTTGTAATACCCATTGAATTTGAAAGATAAAACAGCTTTGCAGTAAAACAATGTCCTCTAAAAGGGAATAGGCAAGTTAAATCATACGTCGATTAGAGTGATCATTAGCATTCAATTACAACTGCATATCATCTTAGATACACGCGCTGATCACTAAAATTCAGATAACAGGACAGAAAAACTCTGTATTTTTTTGTCAGTTTAGCACAAATTTAACATTTATTATGAAAATTATTTACATAATAAAAGGTTAGGTTTTTTAAATAGTTTTCTTTACTGTTTTTTGGTAGGTAAATCCTACATTAAGAAGACATTGTTGACAAAAACACTCACAAAAATAAATTATAATTAAAAAATATTTATTGTGAAAATTAGCCACAATATTTTAAAATGTTGGCATTTAAAAAAGTCCTGAGGCTTACCTTGTGGAAATCTGGTGTCGGCGTTAAGGCTATCGAGTGCCGTCAACATTTGGTCCTCAGTGTAGCTCACGTCGATGGACCGCTCCATGTGATGATGCATCTGGTTGGACTTGTTCAGCATGTCCTTGATCTCCATTTCTAGAATCACCTGGAAGGGTGCCATGCATTATTAGGAGGAAACTTGTGGACTTTGTACCACCTAAAATTATTAAAATAGTAATATAAATAAATAAAATATTATATCTATATTATTATATATGTAAATATAAATTTATTTTATTAGTTGTATTAAGTTGGATAATATAAGATTCCCTTCTTTATTCCTTGTTCTTATTTGTATTTCTTTAATCTTCTCTCACTGCTAAGGGTCTAGGTTCTAAAAGAGGTCTAAATCGGTAAAACTGGGGCGTCCGCTAGTTCACATATAGAATTACGAATTTCAATTATGGGGCCGCCATATAATGGCTGCCTTTATGCTTTTAGCTATAATTAGCAGAGTTAATGTTACCAGTATAATATACTGTACCATTCTTTTGAAAATAATCTGTGTACACACCTTCTCCTTGATGATCTGCTGCATGAACTTGTCCTGGTCCCTCATGCGGGAGGAGAGGTCCGCGTGCTCCGTGCGCAGGGTCTCATTCTCCTCCAGCAGGGACGACTGGCGGTTCGCGTACATGTCGTTGATGCGATGGCACTCGTCCTTGGACTTCGACAGCAGCTCTTGAAGGTTCAGTTTCTGATGACAGTAACTTCTGTTTATTGTTATCATTATAGAGCTGTTAATAGTCAAATACTCAATACATGTCTTTAATTTTGTCATGGGAAATAGTCCAGTCGTAATAAGTCATCTTGTCTGGTTTGGTTCGCAATCTCAAAAAAAAATTGTAGCCAAAGTAATATAATGAAAACAAGTGATTAAATGTGAGAATAAGTGATCATTGCTATCATTCTGCCCACTTTAAAACTATGATTTGTTAAACTCAAAAGTTGCTTACATAAATAGCTTCTATAGAAATGTTTTTATTCAATTAATGAATACTCATACAAAACATGAGAAAATTCTTAAAATATTTTATATTACCTACTTTATATTGTGTTGTATGTCCTCGTAGTCGTGCCCAACGTGCGTCAGAGTCATGTCCACATGTCATACCTCATTCTCCAACAGTGCGACCTGTTCAGTCAGCACCTTGGCCCGGCGGCGCGTGGCGTCCAGCTCTCTCCGCGCCTCGTCCAGCGCCTTCTCGCTGCAGCCCAGTCGCTCGCACACGTCCTCGTAGTCGCGCCTCACGTGCGTCAGAGTCATGTCCACATGTCATACCTCATTCTCCAACAGTGCGACCTGTTCAGTCAGCACCTTGGCCCGGCGGCGCGTGGCGTCCAGCTCTCTCCGCGCCTCGTCCAGCGCCTTCTCGCTGCAGCCCAGTCGCTCGCACACGTCCTCGTAGTCGCGCCTCACGTGCGTCAGAGTCATGTCCACATGTCATACCTCATTCTCCAACAGTGCGACCTGTTCAGTCAGCACCTTGGCCCGGCGGCGCGTGGCGTCCAGCTCTCTCCGCGCCTCGTCCAGCGCCTTCTCGCTGCAGCCCAGTCGCTCGCACACGTCCTCGTAGTCGCGCCTCACGTGCGTCAGAGTCATGTCCACATGTCATACCTCATTCTCCAACAGTGCGACCTGTTCAGTCAGCACCTTGGCCCGGCGGCGCGTGGCGTCCAGCTCTCTCCGCGCCTCGTCCAGCGCCTTCTCGCTGCAGCCCAGTCGCTCGCACACGTCCTCGTAGTCGCGCCTCACGTGCGTCAGAGTCATGTCCACATGTCATACCTCATTCTCCAACAGTGCGACCTGTTCAGTCAGCACCTTGGCCCGGCGGCGCGTGGCGTCCAGCTCTCTCCGCGCCTCGTCCAGCGCCTTCTCGCTGCAGCCCAGTCGCTCGCACACGTCCTCGTAGTCGCGCCTCACGTGCGTCAGAGTCATGTCCACATGTCGTACCTCATTCTCCAACAGTGCGACCTGTTCAGTCAGCACCTTGGCCCGGCGGCGCGTGGCGTCCAGCTCTCTCCGCGCCTCGTCCAGCGCCTTCTCGCTGCAGCCCAGTCGCTCGCACACGTCCTCGTAGTCGCGCCTCACGTGCGTCAGAGTCATGTCCACATGTCATACCTCATTCTCCAACAGTGCGACCTGTTCAGTCAGCACCTTGGCCCGGCGGCGCGTGGCGTCCAGCTCTCTCCGCGCCTCGTCCAGCGCCTTCTCGCTGCAGCCCAGTCGCTCGCACACGTCCTCGTAGTCGCGCCTCACGTGCGTCAGAGTCATGTCCACATGTCGTACCTCATTCTCCAACAGTGCGACCTGTTCAGTCAGCACCTTGGCCCGGCGGCGCGTGGCGTCCAGCTCTCTCCGCGCCTCGTCCAGCGCCTTCTCGCTGCAGCCCAGTCGCTCGCACACGTCCTCGTAGTCGCGCCTCACGTGCGTCAGAGTCATGTCCACATGTCATACCTCATTCTCCAACAGTGCGACCTGTTCAGTCAGCACCTTGGCCCGGCGGCGCGTGGCGTCCAGCTCTCTCCGCGCCTCGTCCAGCGCCTTCTCGCTGCAGCCCAGTCGCTCGCACACGTCCTCGTAGTCGCGCCTCACGTGCGTCAGAGTCATGTCCACATGTCATACCTCATTCTCCAACAGTGCGACCTGTTCAGTCAGCACCTTGGCCCGGCGGCGCGTGGCGTCCAGCTCTCTCCGCGCCTCGTCCAGCGCCTTCTCGCTGCAGCCCAGTCGCTCGCACACGTCCTCGTAGTCGCGCCTCACGTGCGTCAGAGTCATGTCCACATGTCATACCTCATTCTCCAACAGTGCGACCTGTTCAGTCAGCACCTTGGCCCGGCGGCGCGTGGCGTCCAGCTCTCTCCGCGCCTCGTCCAGCGCCTTCTCGCTGCAGCCCAGTCGCTCGCACACGTCCTCGTAGTCGCGCCTCACGTGCGTCAGAGTCATGTCCACATGTCATACCTCATTCTCCAACAGTGCGACCTGTTCAGTCAGCACCTTGGCCCGGCGGCGCGTGGCGTCCAGCTCTCTCCGCGCCTCGTCCAGCGCCTTCTCGCTGCAGCCCAGTCGCTCGCACACGTCCTCGTAGTCGCGCCTCACGTGCGTCAGAGTCATGTCCACATGTCGTACCTCATTCTCCAACAGTGCGACCTGTTCAGTCAGCACCTTGGCCCGGCGGCGCGTGGCGTCCAGCTCTCTCCGCGCCTCGTCCAGCGCCTTCTCGCTGCAGCCCAGTCGCTCGCACACGTCCTCGTAGTCGCGCCTCACGTGCGTCAGAGTCATGTCCACATGTCATACCTCATTCTCCAACAGTGCGACCTGTTCAGTCAGCACCTTGGCCCGGCGGCGCGTGGCGTCCAGCTCTCTCCGCGCCTCGTCCAGCGCCTTCTCGCTGCAGCCCAGTCGCTCGCATACGTCCTCGTAGTCGCGCCTCACGTGCGTCAGTCATGTCCACATGTCATACCTCATTCTCCGACAGTGCGACCTGTTCAGTCAGCACCTTGGCCCGGCGGCGCGTGGCGTCCAGCTCTCTCCGCGCCTCGTCCAGCGCCTTCTCGCTGCAGCCCAGTCGCTCGCACACGTCCTCGTAGTCGCGCCTCACGTGCGTCAGAGTCATGTCCACATGTCATACCTCATTCTCCAATAGTGCGACCTGTTCAGTCAGCACCTTGGCCCGGCGGCGCGTGGCGTCCAGCTCTCTTCGCGCCTCGTCCAGCGCCTTCTCGCTGCAGCCCAGTCGCTCGCACACGTCCTCGTAGTCGCGCTTCACGTGCGTCAGAGTCATGTTTTCATCTCGTAACCTAAAAATTTAACGCTTTATTTCATATAAAATTCATTTGCGCTAAAGAGAAATACCCACTAGGTTACCGTTATCACCTTCAGTTTATTTTAAAGGACTAGAGAACCAAGTGAGCTGTGATCTATAAGGTTTTAGAGCTTAGCCATTACATAAATGCTGTTCGCGCCTGCCTAAAGCTTTTTCTATATCGCTAGTATTATGTATATCGGCGTATCAGTATTCTCCTTGAATATACGATAAGAGTATTTTGCAACAAACAAACTATTTTGTCTTTACAAACAGGTTTATTGTAAATTGGTAACATTATTTTTTAATTATATTTAACTACTAGCAGTCGCCCGCGACTTCGTCCGCGTGAAAACCTCTTAGGTACCCTTCTAATTTAAAAGACAGACTTTCATACAAAATGTGTAAAAGCACATATAGTGTGCTCATTCCCCGCTCCCCCTCTCAATTTAATTGTTTTATAGTTTCCCGTGAAGCAATATCCTCCGTCCCGTCCCGTGTACTAAAGGTCTACATTTTTGTTAAACATTGTATGACATTTCAGTACATTAAAAAATATATTTATGGCAAGCTGATGGGTATGAATTGATATTAAATAGTATATTTCACTCTTGAGTCTAGCCTTCAGAATAAACAAAAATAATTTTACAATCCGACACGCAGATAGAGATTAGCCCGTTTAAACAAACGAACAAACTCTTCCGTGTACTAAATAGATATTTGAACAAAGATCGAATTCTTAATTCATCATCGTATATATAACATAGATCTAAACTCCCCTCACTTCGCAACGCAGAAATAGTAATATTTTAATTTCGCCATAACTTCAAAACCAAAAGTCCAATTTTAATCTTTTAAATACCAAATATTATCTACATAAACTGTACTTAGTGATGAAATAATTTATTTTGATAAGGATTAATAGCATGAGTAAAATAAATGCGTTTAAATGTAGTCCAAAAAAAATTCAAGATTTTTAAATAAAAAATGGTTGTTGTGCCTCACTCAACATAGATAGGTATAGTGTGTCGCGGACTTTTTTGTAGATATTTATAAGATCTCCAATTAATTAGAACATTTTATGGTTCTATCTTTTATAGTTTAGGCAGCGTACGCAAAATAAGTAACTTTTCTGGTTGATTTTTACACCTTGTGTCCGAAAAACCTAAATATTTTACGGAACCCTATTTTTTTCCAAAATAAAATTTAGCCTATGTTACTCGTGGATAATGTAGCTTTCGAATGGTGAAAGAATTTTTAAAAACGGTCCAGTAGTTTTTGAGCCTATTCATTACAAACAAACAAAGTTTTCCTCTTTATAATATTATATTTATATATTTATTTAACTATATTTTTAATTATATTTAATTATAATTAACAATACTGCACTATTTTTAATATCAGAGCAGTGGATTCACGAAACCAATCTTTACTTCTCTTTCAACCATTTCTCTTTTTACCAATCTTCTAATCTTAAGTAATGCCTTAAGTAAGCAAACATTATCTCTCATTAAATGATTAACAGTTATTTCTATTTCGATTACTTCCATAAACATTTCATGACAAACCATTAATAATTACTTTCACAGACAGTAACATTTCCATAGACAATAATAGTACCAGAGACAATAACATTAGCAACATCTATCCTATCACAACTTTACAACAATCTACTCTACGTCTTTGAAACTACTCCCTCCGACATGTATAAAAGTGAATGTGAAATATTTATGAATTTTATTTTTGTGTATATTTTACATTCAAGAATAAATATAATATCAAAAATTGCGGAACCGACGGGATTCGATCCCGCGTCTCTCTGGCTAACCAACCAGGCCCTGTGAGCGCCTTTACCGCCAGGCTACGGTGTGCGCTGACGTCGAAGCCGAAATAGTGGATGATATTATGTTTTGATATCCAGGTATACGGCCTGTAATGCCATCTTCAGTATGAACTGAACATGTTATAATACTATTAATGGCTAATATTTTTTTATATTTTTATTGACACACTATGGGATATTTTCTATTTGAAAATAATATTTGCGCATTTGCCTCGATATGTGTACTTAAATAAATAAATTATAAGTTGATTATTGAGTAGTTCCAGGTGTAATGTACTCACATTTTGAGATGAGCTCGCAACGAGTCCCTCTCGGCGCTGACGGTGGCCAGAGCCTCCTCGTGGTGGCGGTCGGTGTAGTCCAGCTGAGTGCGCAGCTGCTGCGCCAAACGGGACTTTTCGCGCAGCTCACATTGCAAATCTTCCAACAGTTGAAAACCTGCCAACAAAACGGTTTCTGAAATGAAATCTCTTGCGCCCAAATACTCAAACGCAAATCATATTTAAATACGTCCCGAGTCGACTTATTATTTTGACAGTTTGCAATAGAAATCTGTCAAAATAAATCGACTACAAGTTGGCTCTTGACTGCTATCACACCTAATGTTAAGTGATGATGCAATCTAAGATGGAAGCTGGCTAACTTTTTAGGAGTAGGATGAAATCCCCACCCCTTTCGGTTTCTACACGACATCGTACCGGAACGCTAAATCGCTTGGCGGTACGTCTTTGTCGGTAGGGTGATAACTAGCCACGGCGAAACCCTCCCACCATCCAGGGCAAGACAAATTCAGAAAAATCTCAATCTGCCCCGCCGGGAATTGAACCCAGGACCTCCATTTTTATAAATCCACCGCGCATACCACTGCGCCACGGAGGTTGAACAAAGACTCGAGACGTACTTAAATTTTATTTGCGTTCGAGTATTTTAAAATACCTTTAAAATACTGTAATAGCTTTAATAACCTTTACATGTTATATTATAAAACAAAACAAAGTCTCCGCTGCGTCTATCTGTCTTAGTCATCATCGACAGACAGTGATCCCTGATGAAGGTTTTAGTATATCATTCATTAAGGTTCAATGAAAATTAGTTGAAATATAAACTTGTACAGGCGGAACAATTTTAGCCCCCTGGGAGATTTCATCAAAAACGCTGCTTAATTTGTGTTTCGGCGACTGCCAGTCTAACAAAGGAATGTTTGTTCATGATCACAGCTAACTGGAGAATGAGATGAAGAAGAAGAAGAAGAAGAAATACTTTATTGCACATAAAAATAGATATAACAGAAACATGAAAAAAAAGGATTAAAATAAACATGCAAAGGCGGCCTTATTGCTAGAAGCAATCTCTTACAGGCAACCTATTGAAAAGACATTTGAGTATCGTAAGCGGGGTGGTGCAATGAGAAAATTTATTATTTAAAAAAAAATTACTTTAATTTATTGTAAATATAATATTTAAAAATAAATAAATAAATAAATAAACTACATAAAAAAGTAAACATAATATATAATTGTATATAAACAATATCAATATACATAAAAAAAATACATATAATTATTTTCTATTTAACGACAAATAGTAGCTTTTCAAGCGAGACTTAAAAATGGGCAGCGAATTACTCGCGCGGACCTCGGATGGCAGATTGTTCCACAGCTTAATAGATTTGGAAGTGAAAGAGTTACTGTAAAATTTCGAATTAGAGAAAGGTAATAATAATCGATTCTCATTACGAGAACGGAGATTGTGAGAATCAACATCGCGAATAAATCGGAAACGGTCTTTCAGATAAGAAGGAAAGAAAGGATTATAAAGGATAGAATATAAGAAGCAAAGTAGGCGATGCTGACGGCGCAATCTAATTGGCAACCACTTCAGACGATCACGGTACTCCGAAACGTGATCAAACTTGCGTAAATCAAAAATAAATCGAATGCACAAATTTTGAAGACGCTCGAGTTTGTCGAGTTGTACTTCGGTTAGATCGGGGCAACAACAATCAGCATAATCTAATAATGGTAATAGAAGAGACTGTGCTAAAGAGATTTTGGTTTTAATTGGAAGGAAATTTTTTAACCTATTTAAGGATCTAACCGAGGCAAAAACTTTGCGACTTACTTCACCCACTTGTGAAGACACAGATAGTGTGTCATCAATGAGGAGGCCAAGATTTTTGACACATGTACTAAAGCTCAAATCGGAAGTGTAAAAACGAATAGTAGGCAGTGTGCTAAAAGTTAGTTTGGCTATTTGGGGACGGCTGCCAAGCACAATGACTTGAGACTTATTTGGATTAACACACAAACCAAATGAATGACACCACGTGTAAATCCTTTCCAAGTCTTTATTGAGCTTCTTAATGGCGTCAGAAATACAAACAGCTGGAGCAGAAACAAAAAGTTGTAGATCATCAGCATAGAGATGAAAGGAAGAAGACAGGTGTGCAGATACTGTGTTAATAAAAACAGCAAAGAGGAGTGGGGAGAGAACGCCACCTTGAGGGACCCCAGCAATTAGTGACGAATATGAGGAGAGATTATTATTATAAAGTACACATTGCTGACGCCCATTCAAGTAGCTATAGAACCAATTTAAGGGAACTTGAGAAATATTAAGAGATTTTAGTATAGCAAGGAGAATGATGGAGATGACCTATTTGAATTTGTTTTCTGTTTTGTGGTCCGCGCCAAACCTCTAGTCCGCTCGGAAGTCGCAACACGCCGAATTGCGCAGATAATCGCCACGCTGAGTACTATTTTATACTACAATATCAATCTGTATACTGCATAGTTATACGCCTTAAGTTCAGAACAGGCTCGAAGTACGCCAGAAGAATTGCCACATTAACAATTAGAGGTACAGTATGAATACGGTCGGGACAGCTAGTTACAATATAGATAGGTACATATTGTAATGTTTATTAATTTTAATATCTACTTATATCATTTACATATTAATAGTTAGTACTATGGACTTCGGGTGTAATGCAAAATTCACGACAAAAGTAACCCGAGATATCTTATACATACTAGAATGGACTTGTATATTTATAAACAAACTAAAACATTGTAATTTATGTCTTATACTATTGTTATACAGTCTAATTTGCAACTGTCTAATAGCTTGCAATAAGTAATCAGCTTTGACTGACGGTTGCCATGGCAGCCTTTTTCGATCTGGCAGCTTCTCGTGAAAATAGGACATGGTGTTGGTGGTTAAAAAGTAGGTAGTTTTGAATTTTTTGGCATCTTTAACTTATATTATATTCACACCTAACTCATCTATATGCTACGATAAATCTAGTACCAACCAGTATATTTTTTTACCACAATGTCGTTAGGTCAGTGTTTTAAATAACTGTTTAAAATTTCATGTAGATAATTCTTATAATTATCCAAATAATCGAGTGTGAAGGACGAACCGACGGACATTATTGACGTGTATTTTCTCAGCAAGCTAATATGAAACTGAATGCGATTAGAAATCTTTTTCGCGTTTAAGCTCTCTTTTGGTTCGGACACTTTTTATCGCTGACCGGAAGTCCATAGTATTAATATGTCAATGACTTATATTTAATAAATAACTCACCATAACTACAAAAACAATTCCAGAATCTCCACAAAATATTCCAAACAACACAAAATGACAATGCAGTATTATTTAAACTAATGGCAACCAATAAAAGATACAGCAAATGAAAAGCGAATGCAAACAACATTTTGTACAATATGGTGTTTCAGGCAACCTTGCTTTGCATTTACGGATATCAAATGATTGCTTTCTATATTGAAACGATTACATTTGCAACAAGGTAAAGAAATGTGTAGCCAACAATAAAAGAACCGAGCCAGGTGAAAATGTATTACTGGCTTGCAACAAATGTACGGCAAGACATCTGTGTAAATAGCCATATGCACTTCCACATCCGCCTAGTTATGTACAAACATAGCTGTGTCTCGCGGTTTCACCCGCCTAGATCCCGTTCCTGTGGAAATATCGGGATGTCCGTTCTTAGTGAGCGTCTACATTGTGAAATTATGAACTTTGCTATAAGCCTCATAATTCACGCACCACGGCAAACATCGTGGCCAAGTGAGGAAAAAGCCCGGAAAGAAAGAAGAAGAAACCTCATAATAAACTATATAATCTAATCTGTACCAAAAATACGTTTTTTATATAATTTTAATCAGAAAAAAATACTTCGATTTGCCTAGGTCCCATATTACTAGGATAAAAAAAGTATTCCAAATAAAACTGGTGTGTTCTTTGCTGTAAGTCTACCAAAAATGAGTAATTTTAAGGTATCTTTTATTTTTTTTTATCGACTACAAGTTGGCCCTTGACTGCTATCACACCTGATGTTAAGTGAAGATGCAGTCTAAGATGGAAGCGGACTAACTTGTAAGGAGTGGTACGAAAATCCACACCCCTTTCGGTTTCTACATGACATCGTACCGGAACGCTAAATCGCTTGGCGATACGTCTTTGTCGGTAGGGTGGTAACTAGCCACGGCGATAGCCTCCCACCAGCCAGACCAAGACAAATTAAGATAAATCTCAATCTGCCCCGCCGGGAATTGAACCCAGGACCCTCGTCATATAAATCCACCGCGCATACCACTGCGCCACGGAGGTCGTCAAACGGAGGTCGGAGGTATCTGCATCTTTATAGCAGTTTTATTAACAGAAGTATTACTATGCTAATACAGAATAGTTTAATCCTTCAGGCACCAGGCATGAGTAAAAAATACCTGGAAACGTCACAGAGTTCTGACTCAATTACAGTAACAATCCGACTACGATTACAGTAACAGTAGAGCTTAAAGTATATAAAAATAAGGTATAAAAATAATTCAAACGTTTCAATACATACTGGAGGCCAAGCATTTTGAAGGTGGCATTGTGATGAATTCCTAATGCATCTTTTAAATTAATTAAGAAACTAAATAATAAAACTTTATAATTATAATGTAACTGAGTCACAATTAGAACTACTTTTATATTTATACACTTGCAGATAGTAAGCGTAAACCACTTCAGGTGTACCACTCCAGTCGTACTATGTACTTGCCATCAAATTGCGTTCGCGATCGCGACACGATAGGAATATAATAATTATTTTCATTATCAGCCTATTATCGGCTTACTACAGGGCCAAACTTCCCTCCTTGTGAGAAAGGGGATATGGGTATAGACCCAACATGCTGCTCCTATGTGCGTTAGTGGGCTTTGAGGTAATAAGGATTGATACATTAACAATCATCATTTTATATAAATATTTTTTACTTCATCATCATTAACACAAAAAAACTCCAAACTGGACATTCTGTAGAGTGCGAGACAAATATTGCATTGGATGTATTCACTATGCGGAAACCGGGTCCATCATGTGGCAGAAAAACGTTGAACAGAGTATGAGGCTTGCAGCATATATGTAGGCTTAAGGGTACAAAGTCGCTGTATGCAACATGTACATGTACATACCATCAGTAGATATGCCGGAATCTGAGTCATGTGGTGCCTGTCCACTTTTAATATTGAAACTGTAAACAAACAACAAACAAACATAATGAATTTTCTAGACTAATTTCCAAATTTGAGATTTTTCTTAAATTGTTTTGTTCTGGCTGGTGGGAGGATTTCTCTGTGGCTAGTTACCACCCTACCGACAAACATGTAGGGGTGTGGATTTCATCCTACTCCTAACAAGTTAGCCGGCTTCCATCTTAGATCACATCATCACTGAACATTAGGTGTGATAGCAGTCAAGGGCCAACTTGTAGTCGATAAAAAATGTTATACTAACAATGCAGTCATCATTTCCTAAACCTAAGGAAAAAATTGCTACTTAGCAATAAGCCTTTTGTATCCTGCTTTCTTTCTAAACTATTTCTATTGTAAATATTCTTCTATAATTTGGCATAAAAATAAATACATAAACAACAAATATCAAAATAATAAAATTGAAAATTAATCTTACCTCTCCTCCAAGTCAACTTTGATTTTCTGACTCTCACTGTACTTGTTGAGGCTGGCAGCTAGCATAGAGACAGTGATCTCTGGATTGGTCTGCTCAGGGTCCAGCAGAGATCTGAGATAACTGTACTCTGCCCTGAAACCATTTATTCTTAGTTCATCATCATCATTAACAGCCTAGTAACAGTCCACTGCAGGGCCAGGTCTCCCTCCTTATCAGAAAGAGGATATGGAATCTAGACCTACCACACTGCTCCAATTCATGTTGGCAGGCTTAAGGCGAAAATGTTTGATTTATTAAAGATCACTTTCAGATGTGCTCTCCCAATCACTATTGATAATAGCTTAAAGTTTCACAGCCCCGAGGGGTCCCCTGGCAACCGTCAGGCAAATAATGACAGCTGTCATTATAGCTCCGTCGCTACCCGGGTAGCCACGGGCCTCAAAGAAGGTTTGAATGTCAGGCCCCCAGGGGTTAATGTACTCTCCGAGGCTTGGAGGAGAAATACCACCAACTTCCTGACTCTGGGCTTAAAATCTAAAAATTACTTAGAAGACAGAAAATTTCAGAATTATTTCATAACCCAGCCCAAGATTTGAATCTCAGTGCTTTGGGTTCAGATCCCACCCTCATCTCCAACTGTTATTTTGCTAAATTATTGTGGATGCAAAAGAAACACTGTGGCTTATATTCTGGACTGGTACTCAACAACTTGATTGTTAATCTGTTAATGGTCTGCACACAGAGAGTGTTTAGGGTTTCTGTGTTTTGCATTCTTCAGAATGTTGGTACTAATGGTAGCAACCACTACACACATATAGAAGACATGCAGATGACACTGTTTGCTATTTACATACACAGTATAAGGAAGTTACATATTTACAGAGGAAACAAAACACAGTATGCAGAATTGTTTCTGTCAAGACAGGCTCTAATAATATAATGTTAGCTAGCATAGTCATGCTAACATCAAGAAGTCTATTCTGACAATTAGTATGTTTAGTCAAAGAAAGTCACAAGTAGCACTAGCTTTAATTTTCAAAGGCGTTAATACTGTTTATTGAGGAAGTAAAGCAAACATACGATAACAGTGTTCTAATAATAAATATTACCTCCCGGAATGTAGGACAGTTTATATTACATGTTTATTTGACATTTGCCTGGCTATTTATAAACAAATTGTTTCTAAATAGCTAACTCTTTCAAGTATACAGTACAGTTATGGATCACCGGTAAAATAATTCAAGCTTACTGTTTAGTTTTCACGAAAGGTGCGAACTGGTCCATTAAAACATCAACGCGTAAAGTACTGCCGGCGTCCGCGCCACAACACTGGAAAATCTGAAGGGCCGTGACGAAGTATTCTAAAAATGAAGACACAATCCATTAAGCACGGTAACGAGGAAATACCAACGCGTAGTTTCAATTATATACATTTAAAATTAAACCCACCGTCGGTGTCCACTTCGTCTAAACTCATTTTGTATTTGTCACTTTGTTATTATCAAGTAAAGTGGTATCCGCGCATATGTGTTATTTGTTTTCTTTTTACTAATTATTTGTTTATTTTTTATTCACACGTGCAATTTGTCATGCAAAGCACATAAATAGCTTTTTTGTAATAAAACGGTTTCATTTTAGTTTACGGGTTTATCCACAGATTAAATATGTACTAGTTTAACGTTTATAGTGATGTCGATTAGGAGTGGGCGATACAAATCATACGCGTTTACTGTACCTATATATTGGTCCAATATCTAATAGCTATATATCAGAAAACACGCTAACTATATATTAGATGTCGACGCGTACGACGCGACGTGTACCCGCTAAGGAGCGTACTACTCTACTGTTTCAATATCATATCAACTCCCTTGAACCAACGGTACGGGCTGTACATATGATATTGAAAAATCTATGATATTCTTACAACTGAAACTGACGAATCGAGCGCCGAGCGTATGAGCCGTATTTAAGAGACACAGCGGTACAAGAAAGACTGAAAATGCGATTATCAACGTTATTTTTAAGAGCCTAAGGCCTAATTTGGAAAAAAATATTAACAACTACCTGGGTAAAATAAATAATTTCAAACTATTTTAAATCTTAAGTTGTAAGTTTTAAAATCTATTTTTAAATAAAAATAATCGTTGTATTGACCTTCGGCCTTGACTAACTCATATTACCCTAATTTTGAACTTGTGAATTTTAAGCCTGCAATAGTTGAGTGTGGAGTTGTGGACTTATATTTACAAATATTTTTGCTAACATGTTTTTACGTTCAGCAGCATGCCGCACTTAATAGCTTTTTACTAAGGTCTAAGTTACCCAAAAGTAGAAAGATGTAATTCAAACAATGCAATGCTAAGCTAACAATGCAATCAGTTATCATGTGACGTTCTTGAGTTTTTGTCACGATTTTTTTCACGCTGCTGGTCAAGGGTCTGAATTCGACCCGTAAAAAAAAATTGGGTAGTGTAAATTTTATGGATTGTAGATTTATTTTGTCATTTTGTCACGACGAAAGTAGGTATCTTATGACCCTCTATCTTAATATTAAAAATTATCAAAATGGAATTAGTTATTTACGCTATTCTGATTAGAAAATGTAACAGACATCCAACTGCTAGAGTATGTATTTACGAGTTATTATAGAGTTACTTATATACACGTATTATATACCTACTTCTAACTATCTTGAATATTTTCATTACATATGGAATACTAATCAGCCCTGAAAACGAAAATTCAGCCTGAAAAGATAGGCAAATAAATAAATTGAAGTAATTACACGGTAAACTTTTATCATAAATACGTCTAAAAGACTTACTTTGAAATAGTTCTACACATTCTTACCTTAACTTGGCGCACTATTTTTTATTGCAAGATGCAGGATTAGGCGCAAGTGCGTGAAAGGAATTTCAAGTGTTCTATTTTAAAAAATTAAAACCGATCAATTGTGTGCCATTCGATGCAAAGGGTTCCGTAGTTGTACTTCACTAATTTAGAATAGTGTTATTAATCTCATTTGATTAATTTTCAAAAAACAATTTGAGCGAACATTTCCTTCTCTAAAAACGTTTTTTTAGACGGCTGACTAAAATACTTTTACTTATAAACTAAATTTCACAGCAATACTTTTCCTTTCAATTTCATTACATAAACTGTCGCCGTCAGTTTTTAACCTATCCATAAGCACATTAATTTAGTTGGTAATTTACTGGCCACTTTTTTTAAGTCTCCAGTCAACTTTGACTAAGTCATCTATACATCTCAAAGATTATTTTGAATCAATATGTAATTCTTAGATTATTTAAATATAATGTTGATAACTTAAGGTCTTATCCACACCCTTTTTGTACAATAGAATTAATATTGCATTGTTATTTTTACATAAAATATACATAAAAAGGAGGTAAAAATTTAAGTTTTGAGATTTTTATTTTATTACTTTAGTAGAGTATTTTATTTACTTATTTTATTGGTGTTTATTCATACTAAATTACAGTTTTTCACAATTAAAAGTTTATGAGATAAATCGCGAACAAACACATAGATGAACTGACTTGTCGAAGTTATAAGAGTTTCTTGTTAACTATGCGAACCCTAAAAAAACACTTAAAAATCCCTTAACGCATTCCCTTAAGAAATGAACTTCTAAATACGCATGCATTATTTATATACAAATTAAGAAACATAACTTTAGTAAAAGCCAATAACTATCAATTGCTTGTTGTAAACATATAATTATTGTTAGTCATTCTAATTCAAAGTACCATAATTGCGGTAAATGCAGTCAGTCCTAAGCCTGAACAAAGTATGAAGGAAAGTTCAATTCATTTATTCTAAGTACACCACACTATACATCAATAAAATTAAACAATATTGTAAAATAATAAAATTCATCAAGATCGCTGCCAATATGACTTAGGATAATATCATCGATAAAAATTCCACTGCCATAAGTTTATATACCTATACGGCTCCCATACAAAATTTAAAAACATCGATATTTCAATAACACGTGCCAAGGTCACGCATGTTAACCCAAAAGATCCCCACAGTTTACCACTTGAGTAGAGACTTACAATACGTCCATACTCCATAATCAAGTACCTACATAGTTACTTAACTGATGTCCAAAATATTTACTATCAGATGTATAAAACAGTTTTGGAATATCATAGATTCTGGTCAATATATAGATATTAAAATATATAGATTCAATATCGGTTACTCAAATCTGATATATAGATACGATTCAATTCAGCGCAACGACGATATTACCCATGCCTAATGTCGATACATTAATCAAATACCGAGTAGTCGTTACTCGATGTGACGATATACAACTTCCAAGACAAAGCAAGATGATTTTTCAAGAGTCAAAGAAAAAATACTTGATAAGACTCCGTAACGCAGTGGTATAAGACAAAGGTTCCGAGTTCGATTCCCGACTAGTTCGATTGGGACTTTCTTATTTAGTTTAGTCGTAGTTTCAATTATAAACATTTAAAATTTAACTCACCGTCAGTGTTCACTTCGTCTGAGCTCATTTTATATTCGTCACTTTGTCGTTTGCTTTAATTACCAACTAAAGTAGTATATGCATTTAAAATAACACGTATTTTTGTTTCGTCTTAACTAAGTATTTGTTTATTTCTCATTTACATGTGCAATTTGCCACTGTATATAAAATAAAATCGACTTTAAAACGCACTAAGTAAAAAATAATATTTTAGTTACATTAATTTACATTTAGTAAGTTTAATTTACTTATCCATATCTATAAAATCGGTGCCATCCAAGTTTAGTTAGTCTTTAAAGTAAAATGTTCAGGTGAAAGAAAAATAATCACTTTAAAAAGGTGATCGTTTTTTATACATGTGTTGTATGAAACTAAAATTCATTATTTTTACTGTTTATGTATCATATTTATAGTATCCTTTATAACAATAAAGATAATAAAATAAACATAATCGATCGATCAGCGTGCAGTGCGACGAGATAGTTGATATTACTGTTCCACATGACGATAATCTGTTGAAAGCCGAAAAGGAAAAAGTATCAAAATACTTGGACCTTGCTCACGAGATTATTTTATTTTATCGCTATTAAAGCGGGCAAATTAGCATGCGGGTCACCTGATGTTGAGTGATTACCGCCGCCCATATACATTTGCAACACCAGAGGCACTGCTAATGCGTTGCCGGCCTTTGAAGAATTGGTTTATTCGCGCCTTAAATACACCCATGTTGGCAGGAAATACCGCAGCAGGAACTTGGTTCCAGATTCTGCATGTTCGTGGCAGAAATGATCTAGAAAATTTAGTGGTTGTAGATATTTTAGGATATCAATTTGTTTTGAATTTTAGTTTATCATTAACCCCTTTGATCCCGAAATTTGTTAACTGCTGTCAGTGTCAGTTACGGGCGTAGTGCCCTCTCGCTCGCGCGCTGTTTTCTGTATCGGTCTGATACGTTACTTTACAAAAAATAAATAAATAATCTTCTTTTAAGATTGTATTACCAAATGTTTACAGTAAAAATATTAATTCAAAATAATGTAAATGAACAATATCGATATTTTGGGCAGACCAAGATACAACCCTTGTAAACAGATAACAAATAGAACATAGATACAAAACCTTCGATAATTATTTTTTGATTAGGATTATGGGGTATAAAATAATAGAATAATTAAAAAATAAAAATATCGTTATAAAACTTGTTTATAAGTAAAAATATCATAAAGCACAATACCAAAATTCAAAAGTAAAACAAAACAACAAACATGATTAATTTATCGCGTTCTAATTGTATTTAGAACTTCTATTAATCCATTGTGTACTTTTAACACGGCAAGTCTTGTTTCAATCATGGTGAAGTCGCTGAGCTCCATCTGCCAAAAAGCACCAAATATGAAACTTTTGACGAGATTCTTGATCAAGGTAGGCAAGTTAGGATAACTTACACCATCAGGTGGATCTTTTTCCCTCGATGGTAGCCTTCCATACATCCGTTCACATATTGCGCAAACACCACACCAAGTTCTATATTTTATGGTAGGTACATTTGCCTGTAAAGGTATACAAGTATACATAAATGTTTTAATAGCTTTACTACCTTAAAGTAAGTGATTTTTACTTGAATTATATCACTATAATATTTGAATAATGCAGCTGTGAATATTATATAATATCGACTGCACACACTGCGTAATCGAAATTATTTATTTTTCATCCCAACGAAAGAGAGTGACACATAATATATATTGGATTTCGTCACTACTTGTCGATAAATTATCTTTCTCCCGTCACGAGAATTTATGTCGATGGATGCTTTTTATATTGATTGGCCATTTTTTTAAAATAATTAACATAAAAAAGTACGGGTATGTGAAAGCGGATAAGTATTATCTCTGTCCTTATCTCTCGTAAGCAAAAATATTGAACAGTTTTTCAAGAATTATTTATTTATGTCGTAAGGCTCAAGTAATGATATTAGTAGCAAGATATTTCTTATACATCACCTCAGCATTATCTCCTGCCCCTTCAATAACCACTGGTTTCCTGAAACCAGTATCCAGTAAAGTGAGTTTGATCTCATCAGGAATGTTTTCATCTTCCTCATAGTGATCCCACTCCATTATTGTCTGGAACTGGTTTGCTTTCTCCGCGGAAAGGATTCCGCCCATCATAAGAATAAGGCCTTCGTGTATATCCTGATGAATAATAGAATCCTAATATATTTTATACGTAGTTATATATTTATTAAAGATGGGACTCAGAAGAAGAATCAGAGTGATTTAACGGGTGTCGTAACTTGCGAGCAGCGCCATAACCAACTTTTACGGCGCCCTGTGCCAGCGTGATACTTGCGCCCTACACACTTGTAACTGACTCTATATGAGGTATTGTTTGTATATGGTCTGGTAATTTCTGCCCCCCTCCAGGGTCTGCTCCCTGTGCTTGAGCACCGCTGGCACTGCCCTAGTTACGGCACTGCTTGAGTGATCAAACCAGATATTAGGAAATCAATAGGAGAGCAGATTGTGGGATGTCTTTACGGCGTCCGTATTTTCCGCCACTTTACATATTAAACAACTTCAAGGTAAGAGCATTTCCTAGGCAAGCACATCCCATCTTAACATCAGGCATGATCGTGGTCAAGCGCAAGCCTACTTACCATAAAAAACCAACGCAAAGACATAGCCAAATCAGCAAAGCTGAAGTTGCAATGGGCGGGGTTCATAGTTGGAAGAGCCGATGGTCGCCGGGTTCTGGTTCTTGAATGACGATTACGCACCGGAAATCGTGTTATTAGTCGACAAATGGACTGCAACTACAAGTAAATGAGTCCCAGGGCGCCGATGGGTGCAAGCCACTCAAGACCGTTGACTTTGGATTGGACATTTATCGGCTCATAGGATGGTGATATTGTTCTCTTAAACAATTGAATTTGGCTTTACCTTTATCGGCATCCTGTAGCCTCTGGGGCGGAATTTTCTCAGTACTGTCAAATAGAGCAACTGCTTTGATTTCTTCACCGTAACGAATCTGGCTGCATAATTCATTGGACTAATGGCTGTAAGTGAATTGAGTGATAAATCTTTAAATGAATAAATAAATAAATATAGGACAATTACACACATCGCTATATAGCCCCAAAGTAAGCGTACTCGTAAGTAGCTTGTGTTATGGGTGCTATGATAACTGATGAATATTTTTATATATATTATACATAAATACTTATAATATAAATATATAAACACCCAGACATTGGAAAATATCCATGCTCATCACACAAACATTTTTCCAGATGTGGGAATCGAACTCACAGCCTAGGACGCAGAGGCAGGGTCACTACCCACTGCGCCACTCAGCCGTCGAAAATGAATTTCAATTCACTCAATAATGAGACTATTGAATACTACATATACTTAAATAATGTTTCCATACTAACTATGCTCATAGTGAGAATATACAATATATAGTAAACCTTATTCAGTTTGACGGAAGCAAGGCCTGATCTACCTATAGTGATATAACCATTGCTTAATGCAAAACATTCTCTAAAAGAATACAAGGTGATTTTTATTTAATTGTGGATTTTCTTATTTGCGGTACTAGGTATATCATTAATAGATAAAAAATCCACTATATGTACATTTTATAAAAAGCATTGTTTCAATTTCTGACTAAAAAAAACAAAATAAATTATTAAACAAATCGTGCGTTAGTTCACTGAGCAAACGGCACGTTGACCGTGAAATTTTATTTAAATAAAATAAATTTGGTATAGAAAATTATTTACTTCTAATTAATTAAAATCAAAATGAATTTATTTCAAGCAGGCTATATGCAAGCTCTTTTGATACGTCAAGTCCGTAGTGAGTGTTCGGAAGGCACTCGGCAGTTGCTCATCATGCTGTGTGAAGGAAGAACAGCCGATCGCTACCAAGAATCTTCGACGTTAATAAGGATAGGATGAACACTAACTTTCTAAATCATTCGAGTCCAATGGCAAGCTGAACTGAGCATTCTGGCGCGAGAACACTCGTGGCACGTGCAGCCAATCACCCAAACTGACAGCCGGCACGCGGTACTCGCGCAGCAGAGTCTGCATCTCCTGTCCGAACTGTCGCTCGGGCCGAGTGCGGTAAGCTTCCTCGAGCACGTATCGTCTCTAAAATCGTGGGCTATATCAAAATACGTGGATCTGATCTTTACTTTATGAAATGCACATTTTTTTTTGGAACGAAGTTCCTTATCGCGCGTTGTGAAAGGGGGCTAGACGGAAAAAATTCGTACGAAAAGTTGTCACGACACTTTTTGATCAAAGGATCTTGCCGCCGCCTTTGATGTGTGTGCGCGTGAGCGGCGGGGGGCGCCCGCGCTGTATGCTGTCTCGCGCTCTCGTGGCGCCCTCTGGTGATTCGATGTACAACAATAAATATTATTATTACTTAAAAAAAAAAAATTATTACAATTCCTTCACTAATTAATCGAAAGGAACTTCGTTCCATCCGGGTGTCCCTTGACACCTCTCAACTTTATTTTTTTTTATTTATTATTTACAAAGAAAGTCCTGGCTTACAATTTTGAGGTAGGTACTTACAAATAATAATTAGCCCCAGAAAATGTTTGTGCTTGTAAGCCTAGGTCCCAGTCACGGCAACTCCCGTACTAGCATTTGCTGTATCACAGTGAGTTGACATTCCTCGTTCCCAGGGTCACATTTACAATACATTTCATTCAACACACACAGAAAGTAGGTATAATAACAAACACAGAATAAATAACAAGCGGGTAGGACGCTCGCCTTGTAAGTCTTGTATCATCCACGCGTCATTCATTCTGCGTTTGACAGTATATGTAAGGTTTACGGAACAATTTCAATGTATGAATACATCTATAATATTGTTTAACACGATATATTATGGATTTTTAGTAAGGTTTAATGCAATAATAGTACTTAGTAGGTTTGTAGTGCAATGTAGGTTAATTTATACTATTATATTTATATACATACATACATAATTATTTATTATATATTTATATATATACATAAATTATAGGAAGGAACTATATATTGTAACGTATTTGTGAGTGTAGTTTTATTGTATGCTGTATATAGCCATGCATGGATATAGCCGGATCTTAAACACTTGTTGCGCAGCCAGAGCCATTGGATGCAAAAGTTTCTATTGAAATATTATTTTGAGCAATTAAATAGGACCCTAGAAAGTATAAGTCCTGGGTCCCACCAGCTCAGGATGCGCTCCTGTGCATGGGTGTACATGCCGTTTGTGAGAACTTCACTTATTCTAGATATATCTGGAGGACTTCAAATTAAACGAGATTCTTTATCCGCCCGTGCAAACAGAACACCGAGCCCCTTTACAATTTCATACAACTGCGCAGACAGTGCTCTATATTCATGTACTAGAGGACGCCCGCGGTTTCACCCGCGTAGTTCTCGTTCCCGTGGGAATTTCGGTATAAAATGTAGCCTATGTGTTATTCTGATACGTAATCTATATTATTGTGAAGTTTCATCAAAATCCATTCAGTAGTTTTTGCGTGAAAAAGTAACAAACATCCATACATCCATACATACAAACTATCCCCTTTATAATATTAGTAAGGATTTATACAGTGGCATAAAGTTATAAATGTTGCTCAGAACGCAGAAGGCTTTTGGTGGCCTCTGTGGCGCAGTGGTATGCGCAGTGGATTTACAAGACGGAGGTCCTCGGTTCGATTACAGGCTGGGCCGATTAAAATTTTCTAAATTGGCCCGGGTCTGGCTGGTGGGAGGCATTGGGCGTGGCTAGTTACCATCCTACCGACGAGGACGTATCGCCAGGCAATTTAGCGTTTCGGTACGATGTCTAATAGAAATCGTGGATTGGATGGATTTTATCGTACTCCTAATAAGTTAGCCCGCTTTCATCTTAGATTGAATCGTCACTTAATATCAGGTGTAACAAAAGATTCCAACGTAATGAATTCAATATTTCTCGTTTTTGGTCTAAAACGTTACTTGTGTGACGTGCAAACCTTTGTGTCAAACTCAGTTTCAATGGCGTCCTCGTCGACCTCCCTGTGCAAGTATTTCAGAATATCGTCATCTAGGAACGAGTCGGTCTTCCTCGCCGGAACAGATTTGATGACCGGCAATAGTGCGTCATCATCCGCCTGAGCCACGGACCCTCGTGAGCTGGGGTTCTGTGAGTCTGTTACTATTCCAGAAATCTGAAAAGTTATAAGTCTATTGGTATAGACATACTAAACCCTACTTAAAATAACTTGAAACAGTGGTACATAATAAACGCTAACATTTTGATGCATCTAATAGTAGGGGTACCCAAAAGAGGATTGGACGTTACGAGATTCTGAGAGCCACGGATGCTGCTTAATTAATAGTCTAATCAGAACTCCCTTAAGGATGAAAATCACTTGCCCAAAATTGTAATTTGAAACTAACGATTTAATTCGCGTACATGTCGCTCCTGTTACCCGATGTAGAAACCCATAATTAGTGAGCGTCTATATCGCGAAATGAGTTACTATGACAAATTTAATTTCAATCGAGTGTATTTTGAAAGATCTCGTCATGAGTCAGTAGACCAATCAGTGATGTTTCGCTTACATATGAATGGATTATGTACCCACTTGAGTTTCAGGATCTTGCTGCGCTTGCGCCGCTAGACCCGCTGAAGTCAACCGGTCGCTGCCTCCAGTCCTTCCCTTCCGACGGCGCTTGCCGCGTCTGCGGATTTCACCTCCTGCAACAACAGAATCGGCATCAGCATCATACCTATCAACTAAATAACTGCACAAACTCGATGCCCTAGTCTAAATGTGTGGCTACGAGAACTATTATATAACAGAAAACTAATACACAATATAGGTATAAATGTTTCACTGTTCTTGCTAAAAAATGTTGTCATTTTATCGTTCCACAGCGGGACTAAAATAACATTTCAAGCTCTAGCTAAAATAATTTTATTTTTTCAATTGTTGTCTCTTACGAATATCTAACAAAACACCATGAAGTAAAAAAAAATTTAACAAAAATAGAATCGACTCAAAACGCACTTAAAAGTAAAAAATAACAACTGTGTCATTTAGTTGCTTTAATTTACTTAAGCAAATCTATGAAGTCGGTACCAGCAAGTTTAAGGAACATTTATTTTACGTGGTAAAGCAGTTTGTGGGTTCTAGGTAACGTCCTTAAAGTGGAAACCTTGGCTGGCACCGACCTAGATGCTTCAGAAAATTAAAGCAACTAAATGACACAGTTATTTTTTACTTTTTAGTGCGTTTTGAGTCGGTTCTATTTTTTGTTAAAAAATTTTATTTCTTACTTTTTAGTGATTTATCGCCACGTAACGTACTCGTACTATACTGTCATAGTATATTATACGGCACTAGTAGCCAAAAAGCTACCGATACTTACACAAAAACCGAAATCGCTGCAAGTGTGCCTATAAAATTTGAAGAGTTCCTTCAATTTTCCCAGGATATCGTCATCAGATCCTAACATGATGACAATGGGACCACATGGGAAGTGTGCTCTTTCTATATATATAAAAAAAATATCAAAATCGGACAACTCTGTAAAAAGTTATGCGTGGTCATACATAAAAAAAAAATATACGTGTCGAATTAAGAACCTCCTCCTCCGTTTTTTTTCGTCGTTTAAAAATATAATTATAGAATAATCATACTACTAAAATAATGTCCCATTAAAATCGAAAAAGGTTTTGTTTGTCAATAAATTAATAAATAGTCCATAAGTAAAGTCCCAACTTTACAAAAAAATTAAAAATTAATCTAAAAATGGCGTTCTTGCCTGTGGAATGCGTGCATTTTTTATTTGATTTCAATGGAGTTGCGAGCTGCGTCTACAGAAAGAATTAAAAACGAATTGGCGCGAATTCTTTTGAATTTTCTAAGAAAATGTTGTCTGTTGAAAGTGGTGTTATTTTTTGTATAATTCAACAGTAAAGGATTCGAACAAGACATTTTAGATAGAGAATGTACTGTTTGTTTATATATGTTACCTCCTTCGTCCACATTTTGTTCACTGCCATCGTTGTCTTCTTTATCTTTTGATCGTTGAGATGCTGGAGTGTCAACTTTCTTACTTTTGACGGCTTTGCCCAGGTTTAAGGCTTTCAATTGATTCTAAAACAAAATTTTTCAAATTATTTATTCTTTGGATATGATTTCAATCGGTTTTGGTAGAATTTGGGATAGGGCTGAGAAAAGTTTACAGTGTGCTTAGAACATGGTAGTGTTGAGTGGCGTCCCTTTGTAGTGCGGTGGTATCCATTAGGATTTATCACAAAAAAAGTCGATATCTAGGGTGCACATTTCTGCCTTTACAGAGTAATTCGCATTTTCTTGTGGTTTCGGTGAAATCGTCAAGTAAAAACTGAATTTTAGGCGGACGAAATCGCGCTATAAGAAGTAAGACACCCTACATTTCCCTGGATTAGGACAGGTGACTAGTGAACTTGCAGGGTCCGTCTAATAGTCGCAATTATTCAAGCATTCAGTATAATAAAACAGATTAAAACAAAAGCACATCACCTCAAGCTTTTTAAAAAACTCCTCGCTATCGTAACTCGATATATGTTCCTTAATAGTCAACTTTTTGGTTATCTTTGAATTTGACCTCAACCCCCTCTCCTTCCCTGACTCCCATGACGACAAGGACAGCACTATATTTGATGTTTCTCTTTTCTTGCTTTTCGGTGTGTAGTTTATGATAATTTTGTTCAGATGAGTCACAGTGCACTCGCAATTACTCGTCGCCGCGATAAGTTGCGGCAAACTCAACTGCTTACGTTTTGTACGTCTTCTACTGTCCAAATTGTCCTCTGCAGCGAAAATGCTTTTCTCTTTCTGTATTTTGTCTTTCGGCTTCCTGCTTTTTATTTGCAGCAATTTCGTTTTTGATATTAAAAACGGTAACATATTTATTTACACAGTTAGGTAAATACTTGAAAGGTTGTGTTAAGCCTAACGTGATGGATGCTAAATGAAAGTTGCGATATCTATCTATCAGCGTTTACGTCATTGAGATTATACCTGCTCGTAGATTAGCTCTTATCAGTTGTAGAATAATTAGCCTGAGCTTCAGTTCACGCTCGAGTATATCTGGATAAGGTTGTTAAAGTTATTGCTCATTGAGATATGAACGGTTAACTGGATCCTTGGTTAGATAATGCATAAGTGTTTAATGTTTATGTGTATAGCCTAACATAACAGTATATAATACCAGAGGATCGGTTGTAAAGAATATATATCAAAATAATATACATGTTATTTTTATGTATAGGCTGTATTCATTGTGAAGTTTCATCAAAATCTCTTCAGTTGTTTTTGCGTTAAAGAGCAACAAAATTTCTTAGAAAATGCTTTAGTATATCAACATCCATTAGATCCCTTACAACAAATATACCAAGCTGTTATGCTACTGTGAGAATTTCTAAAGATATATTTTTACCTTTTTAATACTTCTGACGCTGACAGGTTCTTTAGGCGTCCTCTTGGCCAGCACGAGAGGAGACGCTAGTGGTGGTAGCTGTTCACACTGGGCGTTCACCAGCCGGCTGTGAGCTCCGCCGGAGAGATTCAGCGACGGGAGAGTTGATCTCTCGTTGACGCTGGGAGATTGGGCCGCTGTCATCTCGGAAGTGCTATAGCCGTGGTAATATAGGGTTTCCTTAAAATAAAACATAAAAAGCATGATTCTATTTATTCCATGTAACTCTTTAGATTATCATTCGCAGATGAAATCAAAGCTGTAATACCTGGCTATGACTCCTTCTTAAATCTAAAACAATAGTAGTTCTCTGATGAGGCTGGTCGGGAGTTAAACATCTTCGTGATCCTCTGGATTTTCCACTGGCGAGAGTCGGTGCCGGTGTCAAAGGGCGAGAGTCAGTTTCTGTATATCTAGAACAAGAGATAATACGTCATACATATGCATTTGTCTCACAATTTACAACAAAAACACAGGGGCCACGAACTCATTAATTAAAAAACGAAGCGGAATTTTATTACGAAATAGCATTAAGAGGTTTGATATCAGAGAAATATTGATATTAATAAAACTATAAACAAAAAGTACACAATTAATGAATTAAATTACTAACCACCTAAAATACTAAATATAATAAAATACTAAAAAGTCATCATAAAAATTCTTATTTATTTAATTGGTAATTCTTAAAGTCATACGAGCCTTAAGATACAGATCTTGATACATTTAATAAGAATGAGAATATATTTATTTGAAAAGTTACAGATTTGCTTACACATTGACCCCCTGGCCCCTAAACTAGGTAAGCCCGTATCTTAAGGGCCAGTGTTTTACACAAAAATAAAAGCCATGTTTTACATAAAAAGAAAAAAAGGAAAATGCAGTTACTATAGTTAAAATAAAATAAATAACAAATAAAAACAATTATATTGACCCAAGTTTATTTTCTTATGTGTGTGCGTATGTTTATGCACGTGCGTGTGTGTTTATGCGTACGTGTGTGTGCGTGTGTGTGTGCGTGCGTGTGTGTGCGCGCGTGTGATGTGTGTGCGTGTGTGTGTGTTTAAGTAAGTAAATTTTTATTTTTGTTCTACCAAATATTGTGGTATTTGCTTAGATACTTGGCCGATTGTATTTGTAACCTAACCTAACCTATCCATTTCAATGCGACTGGAGTGGATTGTCCAAATCCATCCAATATAATGAAATTTTGACGTCCTCCGTGGCGCAGTGGTATGCGTGGTGGATTCATAAGACGGAGGTCCTGGGTTCGATTCCCGGTGGGGCAGATTGGGATTTTTCTTAATTTGTCTTGGTCTGGCTGGTGGGAGGCTTTCGCCGTGGCTAGTTACCACCCTACCGACAAGGACGTACCGCCAAGCGACTTAGCGTTCCGGTACGATGTCGTGTAGAAACCGATAGGAGTGTGGATTTTATCGTACTCCTAACAAGTTAGCCCGCTTCCATCTTAGGTTGCATCATCACTTAACATCAGGTGTGATAGCAGTCAAGGGCCAACTTGTATTCGATAAAAATAAAAAAAAATAGAATGGCCAAAAGTCTGGAAGTTCTAACTGAAATTAAAAGTAGAAAACTTCAGTGTCTGGGACACATAATGCTTCACGATAAGTATAGGATCTTGCAGCGTATCATACAAGGCAAGATCCAAGGGAGCCGAAGACATGGCAGACGACGTACCTCCTGGCTCAAAAATCTCTGCGACTGGTATGGGATGAGCACAAGATCGTTGTTCCGAAATGTCGCCTCAAAAGTAAAGACAGCCCTAATGATCGCCAACCTCCGCACTTGAAGAAGAAGATCCAATATAAAAAAACAGTAAGATTTGAATGATACTCACCTTCTAAACATATCCTCTGTTACGATGTCATGCGGTGTTCTGTTCTTTTCCTTTTCATTCTGGTCTTGAAATTTTGATAAGTCCTCTTGGAAAAAATTACTCTTGCCTTCGAGAAACTGTAACAGTGACATTTTTTTTATGAGAAGAGCAAAGATTACGTTTAGGCAATCATAAATCTTTGTTATTTTCGGTATACGAGTAATTAATGTTACGAGTAACTATTGATTAGATATACACCTCAGCATCATCAGCGTATCAACGACCAGGGCCAGGCCTCCCTCCTTTTAGGAGAAGGGATATGGAGCGTAGACCCACCATGTTGCTCCAATGCGGGTTCGCGGGATTAGAGTGATGATGTTTTATTCATTAACAACCACTATCAAATGTTGATGATGTTGACCAGGACCGTCAGCTCAACGTGCACTCCGAGCTATGGAGATGGAACAGTAACCAACTTCCCGACTCAGAGCTTGAAAAGGACTGAAAATTTAAATAAAAGAGAAGAATAAAAAACTCATCCCCCAGAATTCGAACCCGGGACCTCGTGATCGAATCGACAAAGCCTAATCACTAGACTATCTACTATTACTATATGGTACTACTATATCTATATACTATACTACTATATCTGTATGGTATTTGTTAATTATTGGTAGGCAAGCAGCAAATAACTCTTGTTGGTAGGTACTGTTATCCTTACCCAAGCATCCTTCGCCTTTTTGACAAACTCCCTAGCGGCGTTGTCGGCTGGATGGTTGCAGAGCACAGAGCAGGCGTGGGAGAAGGGGTTGTAGAGCCCCGCGTACGGCCGCAGCATGAATGGCGCTGGTGCCACTTCACATCGCAGCTCTGTTTCTTGGGCGCTCTGTAGCGAAACGGGTGCATCCCAGTAGTACCCCATACCGTAATTCTATAGAACTGTTGGGATATTTTCCGGGCTGTCAAATTATATCCCAATAGTTCTATATAGAACTGCAGTATAGTTTTTACACTTGTCTTTACTTAAAGCATATAAGTTATAAACTTTATATTATTTCAATTGATATTTCATTTTGTTTTTAACATAAAAATGTCCCTTGCGACAAAAGCTAAGTTTATGGTGTGTCAAAAAAATATTCTCTTATTTTAGAAGTTACGCAAACAGTATCTTTCGCGCAAACTATTCAGTTTAGAAAAAAATGATATTAGAAACCTCAATATCATTTTTAAAGACCTATCTATAAATACCCCAAACGTATGGGTTAAATGAAAAAAAATTTTGCACCTAAGGCAGCAAAATTTACAAGTTGTTATATTTGTAAACACATTTGACAGTAGATATTCGGTACACTCAAATATGGTGTGTCAACAGTTCAACAGACCCACCACGAAACAAGTATTGCAACACATTGACGTGGGTTTTGGTACAGTCTGCTGGACATGCTGGCTTGGACATCATACTATCAGATAATTATAATGACCCAGGGCTCGAACCTAGAACCTCGTGATCCGATGCCACACATGAACACCACTGGGGCAAAGAGTAAGATGATTAAACTATACTAAAGCCACTCGATTGAGAATGCTTGTCAACAAACAAATTAAAATTGAAGGTAGAAATCACTAGACAGTTTACACCAATATGACATTAAATTAGATTAGCAAGCTTAAAACTGATTAATATATTCAATATCTTTTAAATAAGATTTTATAAAAAACCAAAACATAATTTTAAATTTATTAAGCATGAAATGTGTTGCAATTTCTACCTTCATTTTAAATTTGTTTGTTGACAAACATTCTCAATCGCGTTTGGCTTTAGTATAGTTAAGAAGGTAGACACAAAACACAGAAACGTTTGATTTAAGTAGATATATTTAGTTCCAAATAGGTACATAACTACAGTTTTCTATTTACCATTCTTTTCAGCTCCTTCAAAAAAAGAAACTAAAAGAGGTCTTCAACGCAAAGGCATTATTATTTATTAGTTAGGAACTCTATAAACTTAACAGTACCAACAGATAATAACGCATACATACCTTCTGTCTAGGTAATGCATATTTTTCTTGTACACTGGCCAATAAACCCGTGTTGCTTGTAAGCCCCATTTCTTCGCTTTGTTTACGTCTAATGGGTACGGCGTAATAAATACCCATCGATCAATCTATCGCCTAGCTACGAACAAAGTTATGAAATAAAAGAATCCTGAAAACAAAATCGGATATAGAGAAATCCATACTAGTTTGACACAAATTAGAATAGGTTTATACTGCGCCAACTAATCCTTAGGAAAGCAAGTCGATTTTGAGAGTAAATAAAAAATCAATATACTAGGACGGTACATACCTTTTTCAAACAGCTCTTCTGTGCCACTTTAGGCCCATAACCTCTTAACACTTTCCACCTAGAACAACCAGCTGTCGAAGTGTGCAGCTATGATTACTTGTTACTTGTTTATTACAAAAATTATACCTAGATATTTTACATATTAACTCAAAAAATGTGTTTTCAACAAAACTATGGATACGCAATCTATTTATAACCAATGTGCTGAACCAATTTTGATGAGACACAGCCTAACCAGAATAATAAAAATCCTCGCCTATTTGCGGACGAAAAAGGAACTACTTTGTCTACCACCGTTTTATTCACAGATTCCTAAAAAGAACTTTCGCTATGCTATGCTATGAAAATAAGAAGTATGTGGTGATTGAAAAAGATATACATATGTACGTTCGAATTGGGAAACTCCTTTTGAAGTCATTTAAAAATATGTAGAAGGTATACTCAGATAAAACACACCAATGAATTTTTTCACATATATTATCCAAAAAAATTTACACAAAAGCACTAAGACATCCATTTAACCTTATTGTCTAAATAAATGAAGTTTAATCCGACACGCAACCTCTTAATTAATAAAAAGATATAATTTTCTTCTCTAAAAATAATACTCATTTTCTCTCTTTCTTCTGAAAGTATGTAACTATGACGTCATATAAATACGACACCAATCTACAAAGCGACAATGTGAAACTTTTTAGTACACTATATTAGTTATTCTACAATTAAATTTTTAGTCTTCACTAACATGATCTATTTTATTTATTACAAAAGGTTTTATGTTACAAATATAGTGCAATAGAAGTTATTCACGTGTGTAGGTACATTTGGGTGAAAAATCACTACCTTTTTAATTTATTTTTATTTTACAAAATTATAATTTCGCTCGGTTGGTTACTTTTAGAAAAATTGTTGGTTTTCAACCGTATGGTCACCTAATTATACAATCAGCTGTAGTATTATGTAAATTGTTTGATAGGGTTGCTTACAGTTCTCTTTCATACAAACATTGGTACGGATACGACTGGTCACCACTCTATTGCAACTGTCAGAACAGGTTCATAATACTGTAGCAGATTATTAAGTAGATAATTTTATGATGTACTTTAAAAGCCGTAACTACTAAAACTAAATTGTTGAAAATAAAAAAATATATTTTCTTCCATAAAATACATAGTTTAGAATGACATACATAGTAAGTAGCACACGTCTAGTAGAACTTGAAGGGCGAGGAAATTGAGATAGCAAAAGGTTTTGACTAAGAAGAGAGACTACAACTTCAAACACATGTACAACTGTGTAATATTAAGTCGAATTTGTTAGAAAAATTGCGCCGAGCTACCTTCTACCTACTCAACTTCCTTGACAACTTACTTTACAAAATGTATGATAAAATTAATAAAAGTCAAATGCTTTCTTCTGTTTGTGGACTCGACTGTACTTTTAAGCATCTACTAGCCGTTCGTTTCAAGTTATCGAGCCGAGCTCCCACACCGCCACCTCGTAAGGCCGCGCCAAGCAACTAGTCCGCTTTGAAGATGCAACAAGACTAACTGCGCAGGCATAAGACGTCCAGTATAGTCTTCAATTATGTATTGAAGATAAGTATCACAGTGTAAAATCCGCATAGCGTGCGGTGCGGATTCTACCGCGGAACCCGGATGCCTAAGTTGTGCGGAGCGAATATCCGCTCGGTGTAACCGCAGTTCTTAAATTATAGTCTTGCCAAACTCTGAACTGTACGTATGACTGACTGAGCAGTGTGCAAATTAACTTTGTAGAATAAAAAATCAGTATCAGACGAGCTATCATATTTGCGCAATACGGCGTTTCGAAACTTCAGAGCGGACTAGAAATTAGACTCCGACTGTACTTCAAACTATTATATTTTAATAGGTACAATCACAATATAGTTGTAGTTAACATAGTCAAAGTAAATTTTTCGACATTACAAAATCAGAATTTCAGTTCTTGTCGGTTGTTGAAATATACGGTCAGTACAAGTAGCTACACGAAGAGCAGTATGTGTTATATACTTTGTACTTAAACATTATTTTACTACTTCTGTAACAACGTGCAGTAAAATTAATGTGCCGATAAGTAACCAGCGGTGTTATGACTGTTAACAACAATTTGACGGGCTTTACTACCAGTATTTCATATAATATTCAACTGTATTTCAAATTTAAAAAAAACACCTTATATTAACACTACGAAAATAATATTAGATTTATATATGTTTAACAAAACTTGTATGTTATTAGCAAGCTTAGTGCATAAGTTTCCCAAGACGCAATAAGGATAAAAACGAAACTAAGCAAATCATTGGTTATTTGACGGTCCATCAGTCATTCAGTCTATCAAGATAAATAAATATAAACAAAAATACATATAAAAGCGAAATACAATTAACTTTTTGACTCAACACGAGATCTCTGAAACTATACACTCCAATTATTTGAAATATAGCATAGTTAAAATTGTTTTTCGTTTTTTGCAAAAGTATTTTATTAGAAATTTATATTTATTTTTTATCTATGTGAAAAATAGGCAAAGTAAGTGAAATTAAATAAAATATAAAAATCAATCTGACTGTATAAAATTAATAGCAAAAATGTCTTAAAAGTGAAACCCATCAACAACTATTTAGGGCGTAGGTATAGCACGCTAGAGAAGTTTCCTGTACACTGTACATGTATGTACATACCTATATTGGAAGATTTAATATTCTCGAAAAACATCCTTTGTTCGTCAGGCTAAAATAAACAAAAAGAGCTTTTAGCTTTAACACTCTTTGCAATATTCACTCTAAATGAATTTAGTAATTACTGAGCAAATACTCATTTCACATGATATCTACTATAACATAAGCAGTCGCAAGATACATAATAATTGTCAGTCATAACACAGCTAATTACAATAATCAAGCTCTATGTAGCAATTAAAAATAATATTTTATAATATCAATTCATTATAGTCGACTGAGCTGGTATGAGCAAGGTCAACATTTACAGCTTTCCAATCTATCAAACTTGAAAAATTGTTGTGATCTTTGTTTTTGAGATTGATATGTTCTTATTTTTGAAAGAATTTAGAATTCTTAGGTATTTAATTTCATCATGTAGGTATTATTACGAAGTTGAAATATAATTTGTAAATCTTTTCCTCTATCGCGTATATCAACATTTTGTAGGGGCTGATGGCAATAAAGTACATAAAAAAGGCAAGTCTCGAAAGAACTGTGTCTACTCTTATCCTAACTCTGAACCTTAAAATACAATGAATAACTCTATTATTTATTATGTCATGTACATAGCACGATTGATTTCGTATGTAAATACAGGTATGTGGTCCATTCGGGAGAATGTAGACCGGCACCCTTGATCTCTAATATTTATTTATTATTAAATAATTAAAATATAAAACAATAATTTAGTCTAACAGCACTCTGCATAATAACGTGTAACTCAACGTCTCGTTCTCTAAAATAATATTTAATTATGACTAGTTGTTACAAAATAAATTTGAGCATGGAAACAAGCGTAGTACACGACCATGCAACTATAAAAATATTATAAAAAACTTAAATACTTAAGTTTAAATATAAATTACAGGTATCGTCACACATAAAAATAAAAAGCGTCCGTTCTCTATATCGCTACACTCGGAGTCCTCGCGGGCCGAGGGCCTCACTTCACTCGATCACCACGACGGCGTCGGGCGGGAGGCGTGCGGGCCCCTACGGACGCGACGCACGCGCTGCCTCCTCCAGCGCCCGCACCTTCAGCTCGCGCTCGCGCTGCTGCCGCACGAACTCCTCGTGGTGCGCGGGGTGCAGGAAGCCGCGCTCGCGCTCCATCAGCAGCTGGCGCTGCAGCTGCTCGTGCGCGGCCGCCTGCTGCGCCAGCTGCTCGGCGTACGGCCTGCTCAGCAGGTCGGGGTGCGGCAGCGGGCGGTACGGCGCGCCGCCGCCCAGCCCCAGCCCCAGCGCGTCCTGCTGCGCCTGCGCCGCCTGCTGCCCGGGGTGCAGGTGCAGGTGCGTGTGCGAGTGCGCGTGCGTGTGTGCGTGCGTGTGCGCGTGGTACTCAGGGTTGATGCCGGCCATCTGCAGCCGCACCATGGGGTCCGCGGCGAGCGCTAGCCTCTCCGCGGCCTCCAGCTGCGCGGCGGCCACGCCGGGGTGTGGATGGTGCGGATGGTGGGGCGGGGCGCCCGTGACCGGCACGGAGACCGGGGGCCCGCCCGCCCCCGCCGGCGGTATGCCCAGGCGTTCGAGTCGCTCTCGCTCCAATTGTGACAGAGCGGCAGGCCCGTGACCGGGCGGGTAAAGTCCGAATTGAACGGGAATAGCGCCCTGGGGCGGCGGATGGGGCATTCCGTACCTCCTATGCATTTCCAGCCAATGAGGATCGAGCGCTCGCGGTCCGACGTTATTCTTAAGTAGCTCCTCCTTCAATCGATCGTTCAGCTCACGTTCTCTAAGCTCCCTGATTTCTCTGTCCCTTTTTTCTCTCTCGAGATGCTCGAGTTCAAGTCGCTCCCGCGCGCCAGCGGCTCCATACATGGAGCTCAACTGGTACTGGAGCATCGGATCCATGCAATGGCGCGGTATGTTCCCGGGACTGAAGCCTGCGTGCGGTCGTGCGTATTCAGACAGTTGACGCAACGCCGGCGTGTCGGGGTATCCAGGAGGCCTCGGGAATCTATCATAGGGAGAACTTATCGTCTCAATAGCACCTCTAGAAGGCGGTTTAGTTTCAGGTTTTTCTGGCGTCGCTATCTTTCTATGTGCCTGTTGGGCTATTTTTTCTCTTTCCTCTCGATCCCTCTCAGCTTGCTTTCTGAGTCTTTCTTCACGTTTACGAGCTAGCTTAGATTCTGGCACTGGTTTGAATATCAAATCAGTACGAGTGCATGAATTATAATCTCCGCGATTCCAGTGTCTTAAAAATATTGCCGATTGTGACCTGTGACACTCTGTATCTTCGATTTTAGGCTCCGGACTGGGGCCATGCGGTATATGAGCCGGACTGGGTATCTCCTCTTCTTCTGGCTGTGATTGAGTTTCTAGTTTCAATTCAGGGTTTTCATCGGGTATCGGGCGCGGAGGACCCCGTAGATGGGGGTGTCCGTGCGGTAATTGATGGGGGGAACCGGACCGCGGATGCGATGCTTGCAAGCCAGCTGCAGCCTGAGCGTGCAGTCGTAAGCTTTCGATAGAACTCGGGCCGGGGCCGGGCGGTAATCCTAAGCTCAATCCCGGGTGACCCATCGAAGGTGGCTGGATCATAAGGTGGTTTGGGTTGCCGGGAAGCATTTTTGGGTGATGACGAAGAAGCATAGAATCTGCCGGCGACAACCTCTCTGGGTGATGAGCGAGATGATGTGAATGATGATGAGTATGATTATTAGTCACATTGACGCTAGACGAAGTACTAGTAGTCTGTGATAAACTTGCAGACAAGTGAAGAGGTGAGCTTGAATGTGAACTAGTTTTCTGTTGCTGAATTTTATGTTGTATTGACTGTGATGAACTACTCGATGTGGAATGTGATATAGAGAGAGTATGGTTAGTGCCTCCTCCCACATGGCTAGGCTGTTTTTCTGTACTTGTATGTACGGCACTATGATGACTGGTTGAGTGATGGTGTGTCATAGTAGTTTCGTGCAACTGGTGTCGTTCTGTTGTTGCATTTGGATTTCTTGGATCCTCTGAACTTTCAGATATTTCTCTTAAAGATCGTGTAGTAACTGATGAACTGGTACTGTGATGCGCACTAAGCATAGTTGTTGATTCAATGGTAGATGGTTTCACTGGGTCGTGCCTTCCTGGCGTACTTGAAGCTGGATGCATGGGTGGTATTGGGTGCGGTTGTGGTAATGGTCCGTATGGATATGGATATGGCATTGAATACCCTGGATGTGGGTGAGGGTAATATGGGTGCATGGCATGTGCAGCTGCAGCAGCTGATAGCTGGAATATTGATGATGGATGGAGCAAGGGGTGGTGAGGATGATGTAGAGGGGAAGCGAATGGATGTGGGTGAGGACCGGGCTGTTGCCCAGAATGAATCATCGGGCCTGCCATAGTGGCTGGTATTGAAAGTGGTGTTGGATTCATCAAATTGAGGGCCGAGTGAGATACTGGCGTATGTTGAATAGGTGAAGCCGATATCTGCCGAGGTTGAGATGGACTTGTCAAATGTCTGGAAAATGGAGATGTTGTTGAGGATGGACGGGGGTGTCCTGGAGTTCCATTGTGACTTGGCTGACTTTTTATTGGTGTAGGTGTATGTGGACTTTTCACAGGTGGTGCAGTGCTGGTTGTGTCAGACCCACTTCCTTGACTTTGTGATACTGGTGTTATATGTGGTTGGTGCAAGAAATCAGGTTCTTTCTTTATACTTTCTATTCTTGGTCCTAGGAATGCACTGGGCATATTAGGATTTTCATTTTGAGGTTGACTTGGTGGCCTGCTGTTATTTTCTACACTTGATATTGACTCCCTATCTCTCTCTGAACTTAGATGTTGCGCTATAGCACTTCCGATTGGATATCCTGGCACTTTCACTTCCTTAAGCGATTGTAAAGGATCAGATACACTTTGAGTTGACAAGTTAGCAGGCATGTTATCTGGCACTTCTTGTTTTATTTTGAGATCTTGTGGCATTGATGAATCATTTTGATTAGATTGCTGTGAGATCAAGCTTGCTCCAGTAAGAGTATGGGATGGAGGGACTTGATGTATAAGTGGTGGCATTGAACCATGCTTATCTAAACCTGGATGTCCAGGGTGTCCATATAAAGATGCTGGCATAAAACCATAAGGTCCAACAGTGGATCCACTTCCAACTGATATCAGTGGACCTGGAGGTAAAAGGCCTGTGATTGATGACTGACTAAGAGCTGGAGGTGGCATATTTTGACCAGATACAGGAATGTTTGGTGCCTCATTAGCTCTAACTCCAAGATTTTCTGGTCTAATGGGAGGTTGAAAAAGTGGTGGTCGTAAATGTGTTATTTGACTGTCAACTTTTGGTGTGTGCTGGGTTTTCAAATCAGTAGGTTGTTTATCTTCAAGGTCGGATTCTTGAGACTTAATTTCTTGCACATTTGCAGGAGAAATAGGTTCTGTATTTGATGTAACAGGATGCTCCATATGTGGTGGTGAAGAAGCACGAGCATTTGTTGGTGACGGGCTGATCCTTTGCATAGAGTCCAATCTTGGAGTACTTGGTGAATCTACCTTATTGTTTGCTGATATAGTTGCTGTGAATATTTCTGGTGTATTTTGATTTTTCATCTCACTTGTTTCATCTCTAGGCTCTAGTTTTATGACTGTTTTTAAAGGGTTTAAATGAGGATTGTGTTTATTAGGATCATTGGCAAAATTAATGTTTGGAGGATATGAAAATGGCATTCCGCCTGTGAAGTCTTTAGTGTTTCTTATGATTGAATTGTCTTTTGACATATTGGCTGGATTAAAAATATTATTTGTTACACCTTCAATTTTTATGTTATGATTGAGTTTAGGATTATAAATATGGCTATCTTTAACAAAGAAGTTTGTATTTTCTAAATTCAAAGGTTTGCTGGATTGACTCAATATGTGCCCAGAAAAATTGTGCGCAAGTGGATCTTTTGGGTAGTCATCTTTTTGCAAGTTTATTGTTTGTTCCTCTGTATCTATTTCTTCCTTTATTTTAATTTTTTCCATAACATCTGTAGACATAGGTGTAACTTTTGGTATTATAAGTTCAGTTTTGGAAAATAATGATAGAGGTCTAGCCTCCATAGTTTCCATATTTTTAGGTGCTGACTGATTTGAATCTGTTTTTAAGTCTAAAGCATTTCTTTCATCTATATCAGCCACCACTTTAAATAATGGAGGTATTATGTCTTTTTCAGTTTTAATGACGGGCTCATTCATTTCTGCTTTTATGTGCGCTTCTAATGGTTTCAGTGGTTGCTCAGGTTCTTTGTTCTGTTCCAGGTTTTCTTTATCAGTTTTACTAAAACTGAAGTCACATGCCTCAGGTTCTGGTTCATGAGTTTCAGTGTCATCCATAGCTGGAAAGCTATCATTGGTTAAACTTTCTGATGGACTTTCTGGTGGTTCATTTTCTTCTGCTTTCTTTTTCTTCATTTGGACATCACCGTCCATGATACCTTCAAGTTTTGTATCATCCGGGAGACGTTTCTTAACTTTTGAAACATCAACTTTTCCATTTGTAACTTTCTTTTTAGTTTCCTTACTGACAGGTGAAGATAAAACTTTTTCTGTAGGTATATTATTATTTGTACTTTGTGTTGTGGGTTTAATAGGTTTCTTAGACTTTGTGTCATTATCACTTTCATCTTGACCCTTTTTCCCATTGGGAGTGGTCTGTTCTTTAGATTTATTTCTAGTTCTCATTCTGCTTGGTGAATCTTCAGGATTCTCAATTCTGCCATTGTCTGTTTTAGCCATATCTCCTGCATCTCTAGAGTCACTGTCGTCTTCTGAATTTTCATCTTCAGTAACAGAACTCATTTCACCTGCCTCTTTAGGGTTTGGTGATGGTCTGGAACCATTAGTATCTGGCACAGTGGGTGTAATTTCTGGTGTTTGCTCTTTAGGAGTTCCTGCACGAGAATTCCGTGTATTCCTCACTCTTCTCAAAGAGGTTTGGCGACGACGCCTATGGGGCCTGTTACTACTAGCACCTGGGGTCTTTTTCCATAAATAATAAAACTCAACTAACTCTGCAGTGTCTTTATGGGGCAGTAAGTCCTTTTTAATTTTAAAGAAATTCTTACCAAATTGCCTGATCCCCTTGACAAACCTTTTTGTTTCCTCTTCAGACCACTTTTTTTCAATTCCTTTAGGGACAGGACATTTTACTAGAGCCTGAAGAGCCCTTCCGGGGTCATAACCAGAATCATGAAGCACATCTAAAGCATTGATAGTAGTATCATCGCGACTGGCGGCAACGCAGCCGTCATCTGGAGACCCTCCATCACACATACCAGCAAAGGCTGCCATTGAACGAGCGGCTCTTAAGTACATTACCAAGTCCCTGTCTGTGGCCTGAGCTGGCAACCATCGCAACTCCTCGCCCCCAGGATAAGGATCATCAAGCCCGAGCGAACCGTGTGTTCGTATGTCTGGCAAGCAAGCGTAAATATCCTTATCTTTTACAGGTTGGTTCGGTGTCACTTGAACCTCCCCTTGGTTCTGGGCCATGGTAATGATGTACACTATTTACACTAGGACATAATTCATCACTCACACAATATAAACAGTCTCGTATACATAATGTTCACCTTAATTTTTTTCAAACACACACCGCAGTCCGATTTAAGTCGTATCATTGATGGCTCGTAAAACAGTAAGTATGCCAATATACATAATTATTACTGTCTAATGGCCACCATTACACGATGCATTGTGCTTCATTTTATTGACTAATACGATGCACTTTTGTATCAACAATTGATCTCACTTTTGTGTAACACATTACTACTTGTATTATTTAAATATAATCTTATATTTCACTGTTATTTAAATAAATGCTATCTACATGCTACCCTTTTGTTTAGCTTCACCTTTCTTTGGCTCTAACCATAAACAATTTCATATCTATAAAATGGCTGCCACGATGGGACATTTACGAAGAACGTTTCATTTTAAGCAAATCAGTTTAAATACTCTAAACAACTCGGTGATTTCTCTGAGTTCAATTTTAAATATTGTAAGCTAATAGCTTTAATATTACTTTATAAATTACCTTTACAACTATATTATACAACATAAATGAAATATACTTACATTAAGTGTTATCCATTTTTATTTTTACCTTTCAGAGGTTAAAAAATATATGAAAATGAAACGTTTAATACAGGCTATACCATTATTGTCGATGGTTTACTGTTTAGAGCGTTATTGTAACAACTAATAAACTGTAATAGTTTTCTCCTTTTTATTATTTTTACCAGTAAATTAATTTATTTTAAAAAAATATTTAAATTTTACAGCGGAAAATTTAATTTATATGAAAATAAGAGTGGAACATGCAGTTATGTTAATCTGTGCTATGCTATATGGCACTCTATGTTAACATCCAAAATCCAAAGCAGTGTCCAAATCCAATGACATATAACATCTTTCAAATTCTATGATCAAATTTAATACCTACCTAAGTATTGATAATTCATATTTCATATTAATTTTTTAGTCGTCTGTAATATTCAATACCTATCCAACAAATAAATAACAATAAATAGATATATATAAAGTAAAACTATAAAACTGCCATTTTGTGAAAAAAATATCTTATAATTTAATTTTAAAATGACTTCCGATGAGTCCGATGATGAACCACTATCTACTTTGGCGGCGGCCAAAAAGGAACACCCTGAAGAATTCGATGATCCCAACGATCCCGACGCTTCGATTACCCAGGAAGAAGAATCAGACAGCGATTATGAAATACCAAAAAAGAAAAAGAAGAAGAAGAAAAAGCTTCCGCCAGTAAAAAAGTTGGGCGTAACTATTAAGATTAATCGTAAACTAAATACTATCGTTGTCCCGCCCGTGATAGCAAGACCCACTGATGTATGGCTTTATTTGAAAGATTTAAATCCAACTGGCCCATACAGCTGCTTACTATGTCCAGACTGGTTCATAAATCGGTCTAAAATGATCCTTCATTATGCACTGAATCACAAGAAAGACTTTTGTGGAATTTGCAGGTGAGTGGGAACCAAAAAGGTCACAATTGTTGTGCTCTTTGTTTTCTTGAGGAACATAATGTTGAGGGCTGTAAACTTTGAGGTTCTGGATCCCAGGTAATGTGTCAAGTTAGATTTTCGATTGTGGTCAGGAGGCATTGTAAAACTTTAGAATTGAAACAGCAAATGATTATGAAAACATATTTCAAAACTGTATTAGGTTTGTTATATGAATAAACAAATAAATCAATGAATTTAAGAGCAAAAATTAAATTTGGTGGATAAAATAGCTCGAGGAACTGTTGTGTTATCCATTTTGGTGGCAAGGTATGTTATTCAAACTTTTGTATGGTAAATGACAATGTTATTCATTCTTATAATCAGGTATTTATGTGAAAGCATAAATGAGATGTCTCTGTGTATGAACAAGATGCTGTTTTGTTTTCATTGTGTCTGAATTCAAATTCAAGGTAGCTTACACTGTTTGTGTTGAGTTTGTATTAAGTTTTCTGTATGCATTGAATAAGCACCATGGTGGGTCTATGCTCCATAATTATCCCCTCTCCTATATGGAGAAAGGCCTAGTCCTGTAGTGGGCCATTTTGTCATTGTTAAAATAAACAAATTAGAATATATTGGTTAATTTGCTTTCAGGTATTTTGTTCCAGATAGAGAGACTTGGTTTGAACATGAGAAGTTTCATATACCATGGCCTTGTTCCCAATGTGTGGAGACATTCCCAACAGAAAGGTTACTCCGTAGCCACCTGCAGTCCGTACACAACCTTGTCCACTGTCGATTGTGTCATTTCAGAGTGTCCGCTGACTTAGACTATAACTCTCATTTGTTCCAAAAACATGGTGTTACAAATGTAGCATCAAAAGATGAGGAGTTACTCTGGGATATAAACCCTGAATGTCCTGATAAGTTTCTTTGCTTGTTATGCATTAAAACAGAAAATGCTACCCCTATCAATGTGACAGCATTCTTTGGCCATTTTATGGGTATCCATCATTTTACTCTTAAATGTATGTCTAATACTATAGCCGGGAGAGATACCCCATTTCAGGTCAATGGTGCAGAAGTCAGTGATCGTTTCCTCCAACAACAGCTTAAAGACTTTGGTCGGCTGGGATATGTAGATTTTGTACCAAAGACTTTTGTACCGTATCAGGAACCTGTACAAGATTTGAAACCAAACATAGAAGACAACACAACACAAATTCTAATGTCAGAAATTAAAGAAGAGAGCCAGAGTCAGAGCCAGAGTCAAAGCCAGAGCCAGAGCCATAGTGATACAGATGAAAAAATAGAAAAAGAAAAGGAAGAGAATGACAATGAGATGAGTGAAAAAGATGAAAACAGCCAAACCGATGAAACCATAGACTATAAAGGAGAGGAGGACTTTGATATAACACACACAGAAGTCATTCTACTGGAGAAATGTTATTACGAGTACATCAACAAATCTCTTCATAATATTAATGAAAAAACAGTACCTGAAAACTCTCACATAGACTATGAAAGGATAAAAGGTGACATAGATATTGATGTGGAATGTGCATTGTGCAAAAGCAAATTTGAAAGTGCTCATTCTTTCACCACACATTTGAATAAAATGCATAGTGTTAGAACATTGCCATTATTTTCATGTAGAGTATGCGCAACAACGTTTGACACTTATTTAGATTTATCTAAACATATAGCTGAGGAGTTAGGTGATTTTGAAGACTTATGGATATGTCAATTCTGTGATAGAGAATTTACTAATCGAGAACAAACTAGATTACATTTAACAGAGCATTGGGCTGCTTTAGATTATGACAATTGTTTTAGTCCTCATCTGGGATTTAAATGTAAATATTGTCCAACATTATTTTGGAATGAAACTGAAAGAGAATCACATCAGATTAGAGTGCATTTCACCAGATATAAAGATGAATTTTACAAATGTGAGAGTTGTTCTAAAACATTTAGTGACAAGGTGAGTATAAACATGGGGAACATAAAATATTTTTATTTTAATATAATGTGAATTAATGAAAGCTTCAAAAGAAAGTTATTCCTAGGATAAAACACTTCACATGTTTTCAGGTATGGTATATCCACCATCACATAGAATGCCATTCAAATGATGAAGAACAACCAATCTACCTCATAAAGTGTTGTCTGTGCTACATTGTGGAGCCGAGTTTCGATAAAATGAGGAGCCATTTTGAGGACCATCACCCAGAAATTAGGAAACTTTATTGTTCCTTAGACGCTTGCATGTTTAAACCTCTGAGTCACCGCAAGTCATTCAAACTTCATGTTAAGGTAAGTTAATGTGTACAGTCAACTCTTGTTACTTCAAACTGTTGATAATTCAAATCTCTCTTAATAACTTAAAGTTACTGAATTACTCTGTTCCTTGCAGATGATCCACGGACCATCAGCGAAAGCAGAAAAGCCAGTGAACTGTAACATATGCAGCCGTGAATTTGTTAGCGCGCGTTCTTGCAGCACACACATGGCGCAGGTGCATGGCCCCGGCAAATTCAAGTGCAAGCTGTGCAAGGAGGTGCTGCAGACCACTGACGAAAGGTGAGTACAATATATGCAGCCGCGAGTTCGACAGCGCGCGTTCTTGCAGCACGCACAAGGCGCAGGTGCATGGCCCCAGCAAATTCAAGTGCAAACTGTGCAAGGAGGTGCTGACGACCACTGACGAAAGGTGAGTACAATATAAGCAGCTGCGAGTTCGACAGCGCGCGTTCTTGTAACACGCACAAGGCGCAGGTGCATGGCTTCAGCAAATTCAAGTGCAAGCTGTGCAAGGAGGTGCTGCAGACCACTGACGAAAGGTGAGTGCAACATATGCAGCTGCGAGTTCGACAGCGCGCGTTCTTGTAACACGCACAAGGCGCAGGTGCATGGCTTCAGCAAATTCAAGTGCAAGCTGTGCAAGGAGGTGCTGCAGACCACTGACGAAAGGTGAGTACAACATATGCAGCTGCGAGTTCGACAGCGCGCGTTCTTGTAACACGCACAAGGCGCAGGTGCATGGCTTCAGCAAATTCAAGTGCAAGCTGTGCAAGGAGGTGCTGCAGACCACTGACGAAAGGTGAGTACAATATATGCAGCTGCGAGTTCATCCGGGTTTGATTAAGCCTTATAAAAAGTTATAAAAATTAATATAAAATAGCAATATCAAATCATTTAGCCATTGATTTCGATGATGTCCCTAATGCATATAAGGTATTAATTTCTATCTAATATGTAAGATACTATTCATTTGTATTTTTTTCCATATACCGATTGTCTTTTGTTGCAGAAAACTCCATTACCTCCTGTGCCATCCGGGTCGGCACCCGTTCGAATGTTCGGAGTGCGGCAAGTCGTTCCAGTACAAGTCGTCGCTCTACATGCACAAGCAGGACCACCTGCCCAATAAGCAGAGCTACACCTGCAACTACTGCGGGAAAGTGTTTGCGGTGAGTGTATCACACCGCACGAATGTTCGGAGTGCAGCAAGTAGTTCCAGTACAAGTCGTCGCTCTACATGCACAAACAGGACCACCTGCCCAATAAGCAGAGCTACACCTGCAACTACTGCGGGAAAGTGTTTGCGGAGAGTCTATCACACCGCACGAATGTTCGGAGTGCAGCAAGTAGTTCCAGTACAAGTCGTCGCTCTACATGCACAAGCAGGACCACCTGCCCAATAAGCAGAGCTACACCTGCAACTACTGCGGGAAAGTGTTCCTGGTGAGTCTATCACAGCGCACGAATGTTCGGAGTGCAGCAAGTCGTTCCAGTACAAGTCGTCGCTCTACATGCACAAGCAGGACCACCTGCCAATAAGCAGAGCAACACTTGCAACTACTACGGGAAAGTGTTCGCGGTGAGTCTATCACACCGCACGAATGTTCGGAGTGCAGCAAGTCGTTCCAGTACAAGTCGTCGCTCTACATGCACAAGCAGGACCACCTGCCAATAAGCAGAGCAACACTTGCAACTACTACGGGAAAGTGTTCGCGGTGAGTCTATCACACCGCGCGAATGTTCGGAGTGCAGCAAGTCGTTGCAGTACAAGTCGTCGCTCTACATGCACAAGCAGGACCACCTGCCAATAAGCAGAGCAACACTTGCAACTAATACGGGAAAGTGTTCGCGGTGAGTCTATCACACCGCACGAATGTTCGGAGTGCAGCAAGTCGTTGCAGTACAAGTCGTCGCTCTACATGCACAAGCAGGACCACCCGCCCAATAAGCAGAGCTACACCTGCAACTACTGCGGGAAAGTGTTCCCGGTGAGTCTATCACATCGCACGAATGTTCAGAGTGCAGCAGGTCGTTCCAGTATAAGTAACAAGTAGGAACACCTGCCTCCTGCGTGCGGTTTCCTTAGTCTCTCGTTTATTATTTGTTTTCTATTTATCAATATTTTTTTTCTTATATATTGCAGAAAAAGGATTCATACCGCGAGCACGTGCAAATTCACGAGGGCCCCCGCCACGCGTGCTCGTACTGCCCCATGCGCTTCGTGCAGCGCTCCAACATGCTGCGCCACGAGCGCCGCCACACGGGCGAGCGGCCGTACCGCTGCACGCACTGCCCGCGCGCCTTCGCCGACAAGGGCGCATGTACTGCACATACCAGGTGTGTTATTCGTTATTGCGTATGCAAACTGTAGACTTTCGCTTATGCGCTTTTCACTCTTGCGTAAGTCATTCAATCTTCCGTATTCTATGTGTGATAATTATTGTTACGAGTTTTCATTGTATAACAAATACACCTTTCGAGGACTAAAAAAACAAATTTTAGACAGTTATCTGGCCTACAAATAATTAGAAAAATCTATACTAATGTAAGCATAGCCTTATGCAAAAACTAAGAATTTTTATGGATCAGATAATCTGTAAGTAATTCAAATTCAAACAATAAAAAAATGTATGCTTTCAGAACGCATTCAAGAGACTCGTCGTTTGCTTGCCTTTACTGCGGACAAACCTTCGTTCAGAAATCCAAACTAACTTACCATATTCGGAAACATACAGGAGAAAGTGAGTATGACAGCAATTTGAGAAATAAATAATGTAGGTCTATTGTTATTAAAAGTTCCATTTTTACAAAGTCAGTCGATGTAAAACTCACAATTGCTCTTCTGGGCTCATTGCCATCGTGGCGGCAACTCCAAGAACCACGATCCATAGAACTACACTGGGTCCTTCGTGACGCTTGCCCTGTCCACATCTCTTAATTTAGTCAATGCACTTTGTTAGGCCATAATTCATTATTAGTAAAGGGCTCGTTTCAGATTTGGAATCGTGCGAGGTCTGCTCGAAGGTGTTCACGAGCGCGTGCGCACTGCGCGAACATATGAAGACGCACGTGAAGAAGAGACAGGTGGTGAAATGCCCCTTGTGTGGTAAGAGACGATTGTATATATACTTTTGTTTTATTTTCATTCATTATTAGAAGGTACTATTCATAAAAAACACTAAGGCTAAGAGTGACTAAAATAGTACAATGTTTTTCAGATAAAACATATCAAGATGAGCGCTATATGCTACGCCACCTGCGTACCTTGCACACGCGCGCGCAGTTCTCGTGCCCGCTGTGCCACAAGCTGCTCACCAGCGCCGCCGGCCTGCGCCACCACGTCATCACGCACAGCAACATCAACACATTCCTGGTAACACCTTGAGCGCTATATGCTACAGAGTTTGCACACGCACGCGCAGTTCTCGTGCCCGCTGTGCCACAAGCTGCTCACCAGCGCCACCACGTCATCACGCACAGCAACATCAACACATTCCTGGTAACACCTTGAGCGCTATATGCTACAGAGTTTGCACACGCGCGCGCAGTTCTCGTGCCCGCTGTGCCACAAGCTGCTCACCAGCGCCACCACGTCATCACGCACAGCAACATCAACACATTCCTGGTAACACCTTGAGCGCTATATGCTACAGAGTTTGCACACGCGCGCGCAGTTCTCGTGCCCGCTGTGCCACAAACTGCTCACCAGCGCCGCCGGCCTGCGCCACCACGTCATCACGCACAGCAACATCAACACATTCCTGGTAACACCTTGAGCGCTATATGCTACAGAGTTTGCACACGCGCGCGCAGTTCTCGTGCCCGCTGTGCCACAAGCTGCTCACCAGCGCCGCCGGCCTGCGCCACCACGTCATCACGCACAGCAACATCAACACATTCCTGGTAACACCTTGAGCGCTATATGCTACAGAGTTTGCACACGCGCGCGCAGTTCTCGTGCCCGCTGTGCCACAAGCTGCTCACCAGCGCCACCACGTCATCACGCACAGCAACATCAACACATTCCTGGTAACACCTTGAGCGCTATATGCTACAGAGTTTGCACACGCGCGCGCAGTTTTCGTGCCCGCTATTTTTTATTTGCAAATCCAAGCAGTCAAAGCAATGTGTTTGTTATAAAATCACCTTTATTTGGATATGCTCTTTTTCGTTTCGTTGGAAAGAAAGAAGATACATAGATTAACTGACGTCATTCTAAATTCAATATGGCAGAACAGCTACTTTAATATATCTATCAATTCATCATGTATAAAAATGATCATAATTATATTTAGAAGTCGAAAATAATACTTAAAAAAAATAATTAATAATTTATTCATACTGTGTTTATTGCTTTCAGTGCAAATGCTGTCCCAAAACCTACGCGGTCAAAAGGACTATGATAAAGCATTTACGAAAACGACACGGTCTCAGAGGTACCGAAGTCGACCTTAAGGACTTCTTCAACCGCATTGAACCAAGGGACTGCAAGCTTAATTTGGACGAAGCCACCATGACCAATATATTCGGACCCGCAAAAATGAAAATCCCCGATATATTGATCAGCGACTTTGTGAATTTCGCGAACCAACCGAAAATGGCGGACAACACTGCGACAGACGAAGATACTGAAGACGAGAAAGAAGAAAACGATGCGTCGGATGATAACGAAAGTGAAAAGGACAGTAGCGATGAGAAAGACAAGGAGGTGCCGATAAAGCAAGAGGCTCAGAGCGGCGAAGAAGAGTTAGAGCCCACTGACTTTGTGAGTGTTAAAATTGAACCTCTAGATGAGGAGCAGGAACACGATGAATAGTTTTATGCTTTAAAGTTTTATATTCAACGACTATTTGTTATTGACTATCACACCTGAGGCCTCAGAGGCGCACGAAGAGACGTACGATTGTAACGTAGCAGGGATAGGGGTTCCTTGCTGGATGCAACAATTGCCACGTTTTGTTAGGGTCCCCTCGGGTTATATTACGGGAGTTCAAATTTTTTTATTTAGTTTATTATTATCTCACACCTTAAATACACTATAAGTATTCGCTAATATTGCAATGATATTAAATCGTAACAATATACAATTTTAAAATTACGGTTCACACAAGTAACGGGTTCGGGACACGGAGACTTCGCCGAGAGGTTCGCCTCCGGATCCCCGCACAAGAGACTGTGTGAAACGATATGTTTTTTTCTCTTCACGAGATGTCCTTTCGAGCGCATCTTACGCCCAGTGTTGCAATTTTGATGTAATGATGCAATTTAAGCGTCGATAGTTTCACGACAACGTGCTGGACTCAACAGATCGTGGTTTCGATCGCCGCCCATTGTACTATTCGTACCCTCATTTAAGGGGAAATGGATATTGATATATTTAAAAAAATATAGTTAATAATGTAAAAACAATATAATGCTAGTAACTGAGTAGTTTTTCTCGATATTTTCTTGTCACTTCAGAAGAGTTAGTGGTCAAGTGCGAAATTAAAACAAATAACCATTTGGCAGTATATCTTCGCATGTAAGGTAGTAACTAGTCTAGATTTTATAGAAAATATGAAGTTTTGATTCTGATTTGATTTTGATTTGAATTCATTTATTAAACGTATTATTGTTGTCAGTGTTTCATTTAGAATTTTTATGTTAATACTGTACATATATATTATTTAATGAAGGCCATTTTTTTTTATCTATAAGACATGTCATCGACTTATTTAGGTGTAGAAATGTTTAGTTAGCAAAAATGTATTGAATAATTTGATTTACTATTACTTTTAAGTAGCAATTTCTTTAATTCCTTATTAATAATAGTATTATATTATTAATTAGCATTCCTTCTATAAAAAACTATAGATGTCTTTTGGTTGTCATAATAAATTCACTCCATCTATAAATGAATAGATTTCACTCTATCTCGACAACAAATAACTAAATTCACTTTCGCATTTATAATATTAGTAGTTTCAAAATTTTCTCAAAACCGAAATAAAGTACATGTAAGTGTATGTGGTAAGTTCAATTTATTATACTTATTTTATATTTATTAGGATTGAACATAATATGTTCGTTTAAGTATTTTATGTCATTAATAATTGTAATTTCACTTTTAATGATTTTAAATGGTGTGTTACATACACACCATTTAAAATCATAAAAGTGAATATGTATATATATAATTTAATAAAAATTCCTCTCTGTCTATTTGTTTTAATTATTTACTTATAATAATTTAACCTTTCTGATAAAATTTAGTTCAGAAGTGACTCCTGACATAAACTAAACACACCGGCATATTTAGTGGAACATAAAAAAGGTCCATAATTAAAAAAATATGGTTTTATTTTAAAATCTACTTACTACACTTCTTTTGTTATTTAAAGTTTCATTTGTTTTACTTAAAATGAACATTAAGATCAGATTTTGCGAGTAAAGGCTATTAGTGAAAAATGGTATATTTATGAACTTTTCATGTAACCGGTAAATGTGAAAATTAATATTAAAATAACAATTAAATTAAAAAAATGGTGATGACCGTATGCAACTGTATACCTACTTCCAATTAATTTCATCTCAGTAAATTAGTCCTTGACTTAAAATCGCACCCATGTTTTGAAATAAAACGAGCAAAAAATGGAGACTAGTTTGCAAAACACTTGTTGAAACTATTTTACTACTTTTGACTGCTTTACTGAGTGATATTACATGCATATTTTAGAAATTGCCGCGTCATTTCTGGACATGCTTTCATTTGCCTATGTATAAGCGAGGATCATTAATATTGCTGTGCCGTTGCCAACTAATCGGCAAATCTTCGATCATTTACCGTTAGATGGCAGTTAAAGATTTATTCCATCATTGCTATTTAGGCAAAAAAAATTAGAATACGATTCATGTAAAATATGTATTCGAATACATTATATAATTTATAAATAAGTAAATAAATATTATAGGACAATTACACACATCGCTATATAGCCCCAAATTATCTAAAGCAAAAAAAAATTACTGACTTTTATTAATGCCATATTTTTTATTTTAAAATGATTTGAAATAATGTTGATTTATAATACATATTATCAAAACACTTTTGACTGCTTTACTGAGTGATATTACATACATATTTTAGAATTTGCCGCGTCATTTCTGGACACGCTTTCATTTGCCTATGTATAAGCGAGGATCATTAATATTGCTGTGCCGTTGCCAACTAATCGGCACATCTTCGATCATTTACCGTTAGATGGCAGTTAAAGATTTATTCCATCATATAAAATATTGCTATTTAGGCAAAAAAAATTAAAATACGATTCATGTAAATTATATAATGTATTCGAATACATTATATAATTTATAAATAAGTAAATAAATATTATAGCCCCAAAGAAGGCGTACTCGTAAGTAGCTTATGTTATAGGTGCTATGATAACTGATGAATATTTTTATATAATACTATACATAAATACTTATAATATATAGATAAACACCCAGACATTGGAAAACATCCATGCTTATCATCATCACACAAACATTTTTCGGATGTGGGACTCGAACCCACAGCCTAGGACGCAGAAGCAAGGTCACTACCCACTGCGCCACTCGGCCATAATTTGCAGCATATAGTGTATTATCTATGATTTGCAGTGAATTAAAAAAAAGTTAGTTCATTTGTTATTTACACAACAAAGATGACGTTTTATGTGTTGCAAGTTTTTTGTTTCGTAAATAGTGACGTAACACAATCGATACTTGGAAATATTTATCGTTAAGTATCGATTTTATCAAAATAATTATGTTGAAAATAAAGGAGATGGTCCATTTCAGCTTCACTCATGTTCACGTACCACAAAAGTTAGTGAACGAAACGAACTAAATAAAACGTTGGTTGAAAATGAATTTCCTAGTTTTTGAGTTATTAAAAGATGGCGTCTTTCTAATTTTAGTCTGTAGGTAATAAAAATGCGGTGACATTGATTTGTCAAACTCATAATATGTCATTTTTGACAAGTCTTTTCTTCCATGTTCGGGGCTTTGTTTTTAGCTATTATACATTTTAGACATAGACATCTTAGCTATAATGAGAACAAAACTCAATATATTAATCGGATTATTCAGTAATCCGTTAAGTACCTATACCTAACCAGTAACGATGAAATCAAATGGATCATACGTCAATAAACACAAAAGTCAAAGCAACATCAATCCGCCACCTGGAAAATGTCTACCATAGATAATATAACTTATGATATCTAAGATCCGCGATGATTATACGAATTGTGTTGCATTTTTTTGGAGAGAATAAATAATATTTCGCCCAAATAAAAGTGAATTCGGAGAAATTGGCTAATCAAAACTAGATTACTAATACATGTAGTTTTTTTCAACTTATGTACATAAAGTGAGTCTGTGCTCCATACAATTTTGGACCATCTCCTTTAAAAAATGATCTTTACGGAATGTACCTACCTACTTTTATTCAGCAAATTAAAAGAAGATTATTTATTAATTTTTTGTAGAGTAACGTATCAGACCGAAATAGAAAACAGCGCGCGAGCGGGAGGGCACTACGCCCGTAACTGACACTGACAGCAGTTGTCAACTGTCAGGCGCCCAGGGGTTAAAAAGTGTCGACTTTGACAATTGATCACTGTTACTTCAACTTCAGTGATTGACAGCAAAGAGTATACAAACACTAAAACGTTATTATTGTACCTACGTTAAAATTGACAGTTTTTTGTAAATAAGCGTAATCGGATTTTAAATAATTTTAATAATTTGAACAACATGTCTTTTTTAACTCGGGCAAATTGTTTTGCCAAAAATACAATATTATCAACGTTCGTACGATCTATATCAACAACCAAACAGTTACAACTTAAAGAATGTAAGTATAAGTGGAAATTTAATCTAACCTCGAAAATGTTATAATTTTAATCATTATTAATTTATTTTCAGTGCATGAACGTAAAGAAGGAACTACATTAGTTGTGAAAGGGGTAAAAGTTCCCTCTCCGCGTTCAGAGTTGTTAATACGAGCAGAAAAGATCAATGATTTAACACAAGTGGAAAAATCTGATTCTACTTGCTACATGTGCGCTTTAGATCTGGACGTTAAGCATACGGATGTTCTGATCTTAAGCCAGTTTGTAAGATCAGACGGTTGTATGTTGCCGCGGCGTATCACAGGGCTCTGCCGGCGCCAACAGAAGAAAGTTGGTAAAATGGTTTCAATGGCACAGAAAGCAGGTATATCTTTCATTGTATTAGTCCAATAAACTATTTACTTTTTTAGTAGATTTATGATTAAGATCACGAATTTGTTTCTTTTAGTAGTTTTATGCTTTGCTTCCTTAACAAGGCACATATTAAAGTTCAGTCATAATTTTGCCTATTTGATTCAGCAGCCCTGATTAGTGCATTTATCAAACAACTGGGATAAGGTGAAAACCTTCACACCTCTTACCTTTACTCTATATAACTACAGTACCTTAGTTGCTAGTCAGGCCTCCTCTAGAAATTGAGGTTTAATTTGAACAGTTTTAATTGCAGATTTGCTATTTGTTTTATACATATTTGCCAACCTTCTTACAAATCCTTTAAACATAGCAACAGTTCTATGGATCGGAGACCACATCCCATAAGTCCTGTTTTTCAAACTAAGATATAGATGTTAAACATCATGTGCCTGTATCCAAGCACTTAGACTCAACAATGCTGCTAGGTGGTGGAAATAAGCAAGCCTGTACTTTCCCCGGACAAGCTGTATAACTAAAAGCTCTATCTACACTAACATTTCGTGTGATAGAATAGTCTGTGTTGTGGAAAAGCAAATTATAATGTTGATGGAATTAATAAATTTCTTGCAGGTCTAATGATCAACTTGACTCCAGCATATTGTAAAAAAGATCCTAAACAGAGATATGGATACAAAAAATTCAATACATACTTTGATGAAAATACTATATTCATGAAGAAAATACCTAAACCTGTTGATAAATTTAAGCGATGAGTTCTTCTTACAAATGTCTTAATAATTATTGTAAAAATTAAAATTAAATAAATTATGCTAGATTATGCTATGAATTTTATTTACCATCTAACAACCTTGACTTTAGCAGCATACAGAACAATACTTTATGAAATATAGTGACAAAAATAATTATTTGTAAGCTCAATTTGTGGGTTCTTTATATGCAATAGAAGTGGATGCAAGAGGTAACTCAACAAAATTTCTCTTGACATGACTAGAACTGCAGTAAGTTCCATGTTAGAATATGTATCTGTCGAAGCCACATCATAGATTTGCTCATTTCATGAAATGCTCGAGAATTTCATGAAATGGACCGTGATTCATGATGTGGCCATATCAATTTGACCAGATCTATAAATCGTCTACGTCTCACGATTTTGTCATATAAATGGGAGCTAGGTAATGTTTGCCCAAATATTATATGCAATTTATATATGACAATAATAACTAAACATAATATTTTAACGCCACGCCCCACCCCGCTTCGCGGGGCTCCTATTTATGGGTGGTTTAAAAAAAATAACCTATAGGTAGGTACTATCCGAGTCGGGGTGTAACTAGTTTACGATATGATCAAATAATTTTGACCACTTCATGAAGTAGTCGCGCGTTTAGATAGCCACATCGAGAAACGATTTTGTATCATCGATCTGCCCAAACCATATGATGTGGCTTATAGACAGACAAACATTTCATGTTTCATGAACATTTCATGTTCTACTCGAAACATTTCATGAAATGAGCAAATCTACGATGTGGCTACAACATATCTAAAGCTGCTTTAGAGGGATGCTATCCATTTTTGGTTGGGAAGGGAGAAACAAAAACAGTTTTAGGGATGTGTCAGAAGTTCCTGGATCTGCTCAGTTGATACATAGAATGCTAATTGCAATTTAACTCAAAAGTGATGAAAACAAAACAATCATCAAATAAAAGATTAAGTTTTAGAATTTTTAAGAGGAATGCAATCAAATTAAAATACCGTGCTTCAGAGAGAAAAATCACTAAGTCTCTGGAACTAGAGACCCGTGCCCGTGTGTAAGATTACATGGTATTGACCACGACGTCAAAGCCCATATTAGTAGGTACTGCTTGGGCTGTTACGTCGGGAATGGTTGTCTGAACATCGCAGTCCCTGGCGCTAAACCCTCAGGTCGCCCCAAAAAGCGCTGGTTTAACATCCTCAGCACTAAAATGAAAGCCAATAAACTAAAAAATCAGACATCTAAGACCGGGCAAAGTGGGCTAGATCGTGTCGGAAAGCGTGACCCCATTTAGTGGGATAACGCTAGGAAAAAGAAGAGGTAAGTAAAGGCTTTTAAATAAAACGACAATTTGACACATACTAGGTTTTTTTTTTATTTTCGTTGTCTATTAATATTAGGTATTTAACTATAAATTAGTCTTAATATCAAAGTAATATTGACAATGATGTTAGGGACAGATTTGCATTACCAAATGTACATTTTAGGCTGTTTTTTGCCACAGGTTACTAAAAATAATCTAGCTATAGAGACAGAATGTTAATATAATAACAAAACTTTAAAAGTTTTTATAGTTTAGTCTTTACTTAGATCTTTATAACATTTTTCAACAAAAATCACAAAGCGCGATACAAAGGATTAATTTACTATTATTGGATGAGAAGCTTAACCAATTGCAAGCCATGTCTACATAGCAAAGTCAAGATCATAGACCAAGGAGTATAACTGAGAAGGATGCTACTTCAAGAAGTTAACACATATATATGACAGTTTAAGTTATTTCAAAATAAAATTAAAGCTTTTATAGAGAAGACGAAAAACAACATACATACATGTAATTAATCTCAAATTCGTATGAAAAATAATATAGTAACAACTAATTAATATAGGTACAATCGGCAGCGTCAGGTCTTAACAATAGCAGTGCACTGTTCTACTGGGATCGAACCATTATCACTGATAGATATATTGTAGTCAATAGACCTGTGGGGCAAGTGTGAGTTTTTCACCGAGCGACTGCGTAAAAACGTAGTCACTCAGAACGTCAAATTATATAGCAAAAAAAGTGTTTACTCTCGCTATAACTAGATGGCGCTACTAAAATTCCATACAAATTTGCGTTACGTTTTTATGCAGTCGCTAGGTAGCAAACTCACGAACAGAGTGCCTAGTGTGAGATTCCACCAAAACAAATCGAAAACTTCACTTTCGCGTTAAGGGCATATTTATATGCAACTGAAGCAGCGCTCCTGGCGGAAGGAGAGAAAAAAACTGACACTCGCCCATTTGAGGCGCTGCTTCAGTTCCATATAAATAGAATGGTGAAATCTCACACTAGGCACACTGAATAGAACAGAGAACAGTAAACGCAAATTTTATATGAAATTGGAGTAGCGCCATCTAGTTATAGTGAGAGTAAACGCTTTTTTTTCTATATAATTTGACGTTACGAGTGAGTACGTTTTTACAGTCGCTCGGTGAAAAACTCACACTTGCCCCACTGATATAGTGATAGTCGATAGATCAGTGCGCCGTACAATGATTGTTTATTTATTTATTTATTTATTGATATTACTGTTCCACATGACACTAATTTCGTGAAAGTAGAAAAGATTAGATACATGGATCTTTCTTACGAGATGACCGCCATGTGGAATGTTGAGTCAGCTGTCATTTAGTCTAATTGCGAAAAACTTCGACCAACATCTTATGCGCTTGGGTGTTGCATCAAGAGTCGGATAATGAAGGCAGTAGTCCTATAAGAAACATTTGTTAGAAATTTAAGAAAAAAATTAAATTACGGCGATTATCTTTGCATTGAGCTTATAATAAACAGCATTTCGAAAAACGCTAAGTCTTATTTTCTAATTTCAAAGTATTCTCATGCCTGTATTTGTTTCATCACAATAATAGTGGGAATATAATGGCATTAAATTTGTAAATGTCCGTTTATTTTATTAGTTTATAAAAATTTCGCGTACTCTACCCTTCGGTATTTTTTTGTGTATATTTTATAGGTCTGAGAATAGGTCATAGATTATTTTTACAAGCCTAGGTGATAACTGATAATTGTTGCTCTCTCCAGATATATTTTATGAATTGGCATAAAAAATACTTATCTCCATAAATTTCATGTAGTCGTAGAAGCGGGAACCAGATTATTTTATACAATACTTTTTTAAAAATTTTATAATAATGAACAAATAATGAGCGTGGTGGGCGGGCAGAACATACAAGGAACGCCCGGGGCAAGTCGGTATCCTAACTATTCATTATAAGAACTTTTTCAAATAACTATTGAGATAGTGAATATAAAAAGAATGAAAATAAAAAGAAATATAGCGACTTTTTAGCCCTTTCTTAAATAAAGATCGACGGAAGTATGACTTAGTGCTAGTTTTCAAGGTAACTAATAGTTGGTATAGGAATATAAAAAAGTTGAGAGGTGTCAAGAGACACCCGGATGGAACGAAGTTCCTTTCGATTAATTAGTGAAGGAATTGTAATAAAATTTTATTTTTTTAAGTAATAATAATATTTGTTGTTGTACACCGAAACAGCAGAGGGCGCCACGAGAGCGCGAGACAGCATACAGCGCGGGCGCCCCCCGCCGCTCACGCGCACACACATCAAAGGCGGCGGCACTTTACTTTTAATTACCGTTTTCGTTAAATCATATACATCACAGCAACATGTTTCTTGTAGTTTTTGGTTTGTCCAGCTAATAGCAATAAATTGAACTGAAATGTATGGGCAAACGAGCTTTGCTTGGTGTTTTGTTTGTTACATCGATTTTTCATAGAAAATCCTTGTTATGGCTGGTGTACACTAATTAAGTATTATCTTATAAGTTTAAATCATGAGACGCTTTCTTGTATTAAATAATTGATGTCAGTTTTCATGTACAGTAATACCTCATTTTGCGCGAGGGATACGTTCCGGTAAAAATCGCGTATATCGAGGTTTATGATTAAACATAGTGAACTTTAGGTTCAAGCTCATGTCATGTCTGTCACAGTCACAGTAGGATTTGACTTATGGGCAAAAACTATTAGAATACCATTCTTGAAACATTTCCCGTGTAACCCACGTCTTTGTTTGATCGCTACACAACAGGAGTATTTGTCTTGTCTGTACCTCATATTATACGGCGGTTTTCTGAACCGGCACGTGACCATAGAGAAGTTGATAACTTCATTATGTTTATACGCACTCTTTCGCGTAATGCCAGGCATTTGAGCGTGAAATTTGAAATTCGCGTTATGGTGGAAGTATGCATAACGGGGTATTACTGTATTAGTATGCGGCCGTATGACCGTGTGGTGAGGAATGAACTATGGTCAACATTGTCCACGTATGGGGTGAGCAGCAGTTTGATCCGAGCACTGAAATCTCTTTATGAAAATTCTAGTGCTTGTGTCAGGATAAATGGGGCATACACTGAGTGGTTCCCAGTGGAGCGAGGGGTACGACAGGGATGTGTAGCGTCGCCATGGCTGTTTAGCTTATTCATGGACAACTGCTTGACAGATTTGAAAGAAAGTGTATTTAGTTTAAGAATGAAAGAGTTACTCATCAAATGTCTTCTCTATGCCGACGATCAAGTATTACTGTAATATTGTATTGTATCAAGTATTACTGTAATTGTAAACCTGGGTAGTAAATTTACGAAAGATGGAACGTGTGAGAGTGATATTGAAAGAAGAGTAAATGCTGGGAACTTGGTGAATGGTGCTCTGTATGCATTTATGAACAGCCAGAAAGTGTCCCAAAAGGCAAGGCTGACTGGCTGTGCATAGAGGTGTGTTGGTGCCCACACTTATGTATGGTAGTGAAAGTTGGGTATGGCAGAAGAAGCACAAAAGTAAAATAAATGCAGTAGAGATGAGAGTGAGTTAAAATTGTGTGACAGAGTTAAAAATAGTGTGATAAGAGAAAAGTGTGGTGTAAAAGAGGATGTAGTGACTAAAATTGAGAAAGGGATGTTTAGATGGTTTGGACATGTAGAGAGAATGGATGAAAGAAGATTAACAAAAGAGATTTACAAGGCGAGGGTAAATGGAAATGTTGGAAGGGGAAGGCCTAGGCGAATGTTCCTGGACCAAATCCAGGACATTTTAAATAATGGTCAGGTCAAGAGTACCCTAAACCGACGAACTTGTATGAAAGGATTAATGAGAGTGGAAGAAGCTAAGGAAGTATGCAAGGATCGTGGCAAATGGAGGGATGTGGTCTCTGCCTACCCCTATGGGAACAAGGCGTGATGTTTATGTATGTATGTAGTATGCGGCCATATAGAGAAATAAAAAAGGCATGAGCGATCTACAAACACTCCGGTCGGGACCTAGTTCACAATCATCATCATCAACAACAATTCAACCGACCACCCACTTAAACGAAAGTGTCGGAAAAGTCTTATTGCACTTTTTTCGGCGTTATCTAGTATTATTATTTAGTATCTGAAAGATGTACGAGATGGCGTCACAAGTATGTTCTGTTGTTATAGCTTAAGATACTGCTTTCTGAGGAAGATCCTAAATTAAGTCAAAAACGTATCTAAATACAAAGTTATAACCAAATTTGCTCACCTGTTTTCGAGATCTTAAATACAAATATATTTACACAAAAATTGCACATTTAAATAAATGTTATTGCCTTAAAAAGGGATATTTACATTTACATAAAGATTTAAACATTACTATATTTTTGTATAATAATGCATTGGCGTTTCGAAATTTTACTTTTCATTATATCACATGAGCAGATAAACGGAACAGAGACAAAGCTTCATACTACCGCGCGAATTGGTTGCACTACTACAAGCACGCGGGGCCTGTGTGAGTGACCACCAGCCGCTTGTCGCGTACGCGGCGAGACTGGAAATAACCGGTTTACGCTGGCACAGTTAGTTGACAATGTTAGGGTCATGTCAGTGCGACACGTTGTTTGTTTAGTTCGTTGGAAGCAAGTATTATCTTGTGACAACCTTACCAAAATAGGTAACAATTTTGCACGTTCTTAAGCTTTGCCTCCGTTCCGTTAATCTACTCATGTGACTATATTAAAGAATTTTGAAGTAGTTAGTTAGTTCCCGAGTGGCAGCCGGCTCAAGTTTTCAGTTAGTTCCCATTCACCAATGTCTAAGGCCAAAAAACTAATTAGATTTGCTATTCTCTCTTACGATTATGATATTAACAGTCTACGTCTCGTAAGATCTTAACTGCTGAATGTATTTGATATAGGATGCGTAAAATAATAGTAATATCGGTTTTTCTGCAGCTTAGTATATTTTGAAACAGTATTGTGTTAAAATTATATTCATATTTATGTGGGATCTGCTCAAAGTAAAACACTACGAAACTGATTTTAAACTTTTATTTCAACTTGATACGTTCTTACGTCCTACGTCTTATTCACCTTCCTCCGCCATCTTGCCTATCCGTCTCCTCTCTCCCTTTCACGCATACATCTGTCCCTCTCACACTTACTTACGTTCCGTTCCCACAACTCGGCCATTCTACTTACTCCCTGTCCTCAGGAACACACATCTTTCATACCATCATCCACACTTACAATGAAATACTTACATAAACATCTTAAGTGTAAAATCATAGAAACTAACAATCATTTCTTTACTACAATAGAAATCTTAAGCATAAAATTATATAAACTAAAAAATCATTTCTTTACTACAATAGTCATCTTAAGCATAAAATTATATAAACTAAAAATCCTTTCTTTACTACAATAGAAATCTTAAGCATAAAATTATATAAACTAAAAATCATTTCTTTACTACAATAGTCATCTTAAGCATACAATTATATAAACTAACGATTGCTTTCTTACAAGATATTACAAATTAAATACAACATAACATATCATACAACATAACATATCATACAAGATAACAGATCCCCTTAAGATTAAATTACAGACATTATTTCTAAAACATTCCATCCCTCTATCGTTCATACAATACAGTCATCCTACATACTCACCTCATTATGGCTCAGGCCATTTTTTCATTTGGTCAGCTGAGCTGGAAGTACAGTTCGGGCCTTCTGTAGAACTGTCTACCTTTTCCATCTCATAGCGATCATTTAAATTTACTTTAGTTATACGATATGGACCTAGGTATTTCGCCTTGAGTTTAAGCCCTTTACCGAACTGTGTTCTTTTTATTGCTACTAAATCACCCATCTTATACTGCTGACTCTGCTTCCTGCGTCTATTAAAGTATTTTCTATTTTCTTCTTGTATAGCTAAAATTTGCTGTTTTGCTTTCTCACGTAACTCTTCTCTGTTGCTATCGTACTGTTTAGCCGCTTCTTCCTGTAATAATTCTAAAATTTCGAGGTCCTCTTTACATCTCATCTTGATGCCTATAAGTAGATTACACGGGGTGGTATTAATGCTTCTTTGAAAGGTGCTATTTAATGCTCTCTGAACTCTACTTACATGCTTGTACCAAACACCTGAGTTTTCAATACAAAGCTTGGTCAGCATGGGAATTATTATACGGTGTATACGCTCCACCTGCCCATTTCCTCTTGGCACACCAGTAGTGATGGTTATATGCTGGATATCTTCCTCTTTACAGTATTCTTGAAATTCATGGCTGGTGAAAGCAGTCCCTCTGTCAGTTATCAGTCGCCTGGGATTACCGAAGGTTTGCTGATGTATCTTAAGCTTGTTCAGTGTTTCTGCACTCGATGTACTCTTTGTAGGAAATAACCAGACAAACTTGGTGAAGGCATCAATTACTGTGAGAATATAATTATACTGCTTTCGAGTTTCAGTCAAAGGTCCAACATGGTCGATATGCAAAGTATCTAATGGTGAACTTTCTTTATTTAAAGGGTTTAGAAACCCTTCCTGTTTACCCTCTTTCCTCGTAGCTAATAAACATGGTATACACGATCTTATAAACTCTTCTATCTTTCTTTCAACATCTTTTATATAGTAATCTTGACAAATCAATTCTTTCATTTTCCTCCTTGAAAAATGCCCATTACTGTGTACTCTTGATAATATTTCCTTTTCTAATTGTTTAGGTATGACTAATAATTTTCCATCTCCCTTGTACAGTATATCTCCATCTGTTGAGTAATCTTTGAATGACTTTTCCTTGAGTATATCCTTTATTGCTTTTATGCCATCGTCATGGTCTTGTGCTATTTTAATCTGGTCACGTAAGGATGTTATTGTAGTCACCCATGGATATCTGCTGAGTGCATCAGCATGACGCATCTTCTCTCCAGCTCGGTGTTCTATTTCGAAGTCATATTCATTCAGCATTAGTACCCATCTTGCTACTTTTGCAGAGAGATCTTTTTTCCTCAGGGTCTGCTGAAAAGCTTTACAATCGGTTACTATCTTAAAATGTTTTCCATACAAATAGTGGCGAAACTTTTTAACGCCTTCCACAACAGCCATAGCTTCAAGCTCATAGCTCGACAGCTTGCTTTGTGCTTCATTCGTCTTACGGCTCATATAATGCACTGGGTGTAAGCCAGTGTTGGGGTGAAATTGCATGAGAACGGCTGATATTGCAGCGCTTGATGCATCTGTATGCAATTCAGTTTTAAGGTTAGAATCAAATATCTTCAAGACTGGACCAGAACACAACTTTTCTTTTAACAAATAAAAAGCCTTTCTGTGTTTGTCATCAAACACACACTCTACATCTTTCTTTAACAAATCATTAAGTGGCTTAGCAATAGCGGCATATTGTTTTATGTATTTCCTAAAGTAGGAAGTTAGACCTAAAAAACTTTTAAGTTGCTTACTCGTTTTAGGTTCAGGAAATTTCATAACTGCCTCTGTTTTCTCTGTAGTCGGTCGTACCTCACCATTCTTGATTGTATGGCCCAAGTACTCAATCTCGGTCTGTATTAACTTTGCTTTCTTCCAATTAATTCTTAGCCCATACCGTGAAGCAACTTCCAAAACTTGCTTTAGACGTTGTAATGCTTGTTCTTCATTTACTGCGGGAATTATAATATCATCTATAAAAATCATCATTATCTTCTGCGCTAGCAGCTCACGGAAGATTACATTAACGAACCTCATAAAATATTTAGGACTGATCGAAAGTCCAAATGGAGCTCGCAAAAACTCATACTGTCCCTGGTGACACACAAAAGAAGTGTAAGGAATCGACTCCTCACTAATCTTTAAATGGAAGAAACCATTTTTTAAATCAAGCACACTGAAAACATTAGCTTGGGATAACTTATCGATAAGATCATCAATGATTGGTAGTGGATATTCATCCTTAACTATCTTTGAATTAAGCTGCCTGTAATCCACACACACTCGGATGCTGCCATCCTTTTTCTTCACTAACACAAGAGGGCTAGAGTATTCAGAGAAACTTACCCTTATGATTCCGTCTTTCAACCACTCGTCTATTTGTTTTTCAACAATACCTTGTTCCATGTAAGATAACCTCCTTGGCCGTTGAGCGACAGGCACATCATCCTTTAATATAATTTTCAGCTCTAAAGGTGCCTCCTCAACCTGGACTGGATGGTAGTTGTCTATAGACTGATGCACTTCCTGTCTTAATAAAGGATTCTTAATATGTTCTGTAAGACAATCTAATTCATCTGAAATGCAATTAATATTATTCACCCATTCATTTCCATCCCTAGATATAGAAACGCATCCATCTCTCATTAACATTGTTACTCCTTTCAGAAACTCATGACCTATAATCAAATCATACGGCATACAATTTCTAGGTATAATATAGAACGAAATATTATCGTAGCACTGTCCATCTATTTTAATTGAAGTCTTAATTTTGCCTAATGACTGTACTCGTGAACAACCAAGACCAGTTAACATAAGTCCGCCGACGTTAAACTCAACTTTAAATAATTTAGCGCACAACTCTGCCGAAATAAGATTTACGTCACTGCCCGAATCTATTAGCGCACTTGAACTGTGATTTCCCGACACAATCACCACTTTTACAGGTTTTCCATCGCTTTTCCTATCTTTATTTATTTGCAAAACTTCAAAGTCGTTGACCTGAGACTTCTCGACGTCACTGTCACTGTCACTGTCATGGCCGCTCGCGCATCCCGTCGAGTCGACCGTGCCAAACATGGCCGATCGCTGTTTTACCGGCTCCGTCGATTGGCCCGCCGTGCGTAGTTGCAGCGCGCTTTGTGCCGGCTGCTTTACCGACTTCCCGTTGACGCCGCTGAATCTCACGGTGCTTGGAGCGCCACTGGTTGCACTGAACTTGGGACATTGATACGAAAAATGGCCAAATGTATTGCAGCGAAAACATTTAACGCCATTTTCACAATTCTTTGCCATATGACTTTCCCCGCAGTTATAGCAGCGTCGCGTCGTTGATGAGGATGCTTCTATTTTTTTTCTAGGCACTGTCATGACCTTGACTTCTTTCTTTATGTTCTCGTGCATTTTTTCGTATATTAGAAGTTTTTCTTTAAGCGCAGTATATGTTGTTACGCCATATAACACGACCTTGTTTGTTTGACAGTCTTCTATGCCGTCGATGATATATTGAATGGCTACATAATCGGGAAATTTAGCTCTTTTCCCTAACTCCTTCATAGCCAGCATGTACTGATAGTAACTTTCATTCTTCTGTTTTTTTCTAGATGCCATTAATTCGTGCATTTCTTTGCTGTTGATAGCTTCCGGAAATTCTCTTTGCACGGCAATTTTTAATTCGTCATATGTTTTAAACACTTTTTCCGACTTTAGCCATAGCCCGGCCGTACCACATAACGTCCTTCTTGCTATTATTAATTTTTGATGCGGTGTCCATTTAAAAATTTCGGCGTTATCTTCTATATCCTGTGCCCACTTTGTAGATGTGTACGACTTGTCCTCGCCGTTGAACTGAGCTATGCTTCCCTCGAAACCATAAAACATGGCGGTGGGCGCCGCGGCTTGTGTGGCGTCCCCCATCTTTTCCGCTTCCATCTTTGCAATCAAATTTGATAAATTTCGTCTTTCGTCTTAAACGTCTTTCGTCGTCCGTCTTTCCTTCGTACGTCGTGTTCTTTCGTGGTTATTCGGTGTATGTCCGGAACACGTGCGCCTCGCGTCTTGTGTCGCCCGCGCCGGTTGCGTCGTATGTTAATATATTTCGTGATTCACTTTATTTCGTCACGCGCACACTTTGAGCGATCCCGGACGAGCCCCCAAAATGATTTGTGGGATCTGCTCAAAGTAAAACACTACGAAACTGATTTTAAACTTTTATTTCAACTTGATACGTTCTTACGTCCTACGTCTTATTCACCTTCCTCCGCCATCTTGCCTATCCGTCTCCTCTCTCCCTTTCACGCATACATCTGTCCCTCTCACACTTACTTACGTTCCGTTCCCACATTTATTTACTCAGTATTTTCTTTTTCCAGATGGTAACTTCGAACTTATTAATTTCGGTTTTTTTCATTTCTTACGCTATAGGGGATGTATAATTAACACTCGTGTTTGCTGTCAAAATTGAAATTCAAATCGTAGGCCATTTGCCAATATAAAACCTTCATACGCCATTACAGGAGTTAAATCAAAGCCTTGATAACGTACACTAAAGTCAGCATAGATTAAGAGCGCGTTTCCACTGTTTTCATTACATAAACAAACACAATATAGCAGACACATTAATTTTTTTAATGTATTAAATCCATAACGCTTTCGACAGGACAACTATACAGTACTACGATTTTAATTTAGCACTTCAATCAAAACGATAGCAATTTAAAATTAAAAAAAAAAAAACACAACATTTAAAAGATCTATCGGCGGTTATGAAACTTAACGTAAGAATGCTGGTCTTCTCCTCTCGCCTCCTCAGTCGGGGGACTATCGAAAAAACGTAACCGATTTAGTAAGCAGATTTTTTTTGGGTCTCGGATAAATGGCTCTTTCTTTTTTGTATAAGTCTCCAACCCCCGATCGAGACGCGGTTTAAGTAACGAAATAATAGGTGAACATTGATAAATATTTTTTTATGAAATACGTGGATAGCCGAAACGAATAATTCAATTAGTGCTGTATATGTTTGCGATAGTGGGAACGCGCCCTAACAAGTCATCGTCGCTAGCGCAGTCTAAGACAGCCACTCCCCGCCGCCGCACATCACAGCCTCTCGTACAGGTACAGGTAGCCTAAGTCTTTGGGAGGGTTTTCTGAGAGGGCCACCTGGAATCAATATCAATTATTACTTATTAATATCATCCCGACAGCTTCTGTGGTGCAGTGGATTTATTAGAAGGAACACTTGGGTTCGATTCCCAGCTGGGACGATTAAGATCTTCTAAATTAGTGTAGTTCTGGCTAGTTGGGGGCTTCAACAGTAACAGTTACCACCCTTTTTTTTGTTAATGGGGGGGAAATCTTCTCAAATATACCCAACATTTGAGGGAAAAGTCAGGTTATGAGGGATTTTTACCCACTAAAACCGCCTCGGTGGCCATCTCAGTACAATTAGGGAGACTCTGGGATCTCTATGAATCAACGAATACCAGTGCCTCCCATGCAAACTGCCCATCGAGGCTCAGCTCTAGCCCGTGGCCGCTTTCAAGATGGTGATGAGGTAAGCTGCCAGACTCCTCACTTCTTCTTCTTGCGGATAGGTCGGGGCCAATGTCAGATAGATGACACGTTAGTCGTGAGGCAATAATTCTCTCAAACAATTTCCCTGCCTCATCTAGTAAGCATATAGGGCAGTAAAAAGAGGGAATCTGTATGCCTCCCATGCATGTATGCAGTATTGCGGCTCGCAAACCTTTTAACTACTTGTTTTAACTCATCGTCGGACACCTCTAGCTCATCAGACCAGGCGGCATTTTCCATATGCACATCAGGGTTCGTCGGTAGGTTCGGAATACTAGGGAAGTGCCTCAATGACCCTTATCAATAGTTCCGCATCCGTTAGTGGTGGTACCCTAAGCTTACCCAGTACCAGCTTGTACGGGCGTCCCCATGGGTATCTATTAAGCCCTTGAGAAGTTCTTTCCAGCATTTTGCTTTAGCATTTTTCTTGCCGTCTTGGAGAGTTTTTGTAGCCTCCCGATAAGCAGCATATACACTTTCAATAACTTCGTTGACAACCCGTCGCCTTCTTCTGGCTCTCGTGTATTGTCGTCGCAGCTTGAGGCAGGCTCCACGCAATCTTGCTATGTTTTCAGACCTTCAGTAAGCCTTCCTCCTATTAGTCACTTTGGCTCTGGGCATTGAAGTATTGCATATAGCGTTCATGGTATCACGGAACCAGGCAGCTTGCTCTTCTGGATTGCCTGAGAAATTCTGTTCCATGTTGGATCTCCGATGCGGTTTCATAAGAATCTGGCAAGTCCTCCTCACCTATCGCTGGCTTTTTCGCCTTTCCTGGTCTGCACAAATATGGCTGCCGTCTTTTCCCCGCTTTGGCATCCGAAGCGGTCGAGCAATCAGACTCCTTTCCCGACGGACGTGCAAAAACGCACACCTCGTCGTCGTCTTGCGGGCCTTCTAGCCCTCTCCTATGGTTTTTTGAATTTTGATATATATTTTCCATTTGCGTCCCACGAGTATGGGGGATGTAAGTGGTCAATCTGGGTGGTGCCCCCTGCGCCCAGATAAGCCTATGCGTAACTCGCCACGGGTGTCGGCCGGTACACTGGCGGGGCTACGCACTAACGACTGACCTACCCGTCAGCCATGCATCCCATCACGGTGCACCGCCGCTTCAGATTCGGGGTGATTTTTATAGAGGTTTTCTTCCTCACAGTCCGGCCTATTAAGGCAAGACTTTCGGTCCCTTGGAATTTATTTGCGTAGCATCCAGGGATTATGAACTCGTCGGTAGCGGTATAGATACTCGCTTAAACCGTCCTCCACTAGTATTCTTCCCTTTGGCACACTTAGAGAAGTCCCCATTTCCCCCTGTTAGGTTATTTGCCATTTGTCATCTGATTTATTGATATTAGACCAACAACCCATTGAAAGGTGCCCGGGGTGTACCACGTGGAGGTTACCTGACCCACACCCCAACCGGTTACCACTCTAGCGATACCCACCTTATTGTCATTGAATATGACCCATCGCCCTTCGTGCAGTATGTGGCACACGTAGTGGCCCACCATGGTCGACGTGCCCATGTGAGAGATGAACGCTACCAGCTTGTACTCTGAAACAAAGTTACACTCTATTAACTATTATTAATCAAAACAATTTTAAACATAGAAAGTGATTCTTCATAATACATTGTAGACCTAACTAAAAGAGCTATATGTAGTAAGGTCAATTCACCAAGGCGCGCCACGTCCTGTCCGGCTGCGGCGCGACGGGCGCGTCCTCGCCGTCGAGCTGGTCGGCATGGCTGAAGATCCAGTCCAGCGCGCGCGCCACGTCGCCGTCCGTGCAGCGCAGCGCGCGCCGCCTGCGCGTGTGTGAAGCCCATCGCCGTGATCTGCTCCACGCTAGCCTCGTCCACCGGCACGTTTGTATCGTATTGTGTTGTATAGAACACAAAATACTCACTCTCCGGTCCGTCCCTGCAGCCCAGTGTCCTGTCCGGCTGCGGCGCGGCGGGCGCGTCCTCGCCGTCGAGCTGGTCGGCGTGGCTGAAGATCCAGTCCAGCGCGCGCGCCACGTCGCCGTCCGTGCAGCGCAGCGCGCGCGCCGCCTGTGCGTGTGTGAAGCCCATCGCCGTGATCTGCTCCACGCTCGCCTCGTCCACCGGCACGTTCGCAGTGGCACCTAAAAAATATATAATAACATAGTACTAACTTCCTAGATATGATATGTATAAATGTTCCAAACCCCCCCAAAACTCATTTTATTTTTGCAGCTCAAAATATAGCCCTAATGGATTATTACCTGATGACTGCGAGCCTGGCGGTTCGAACTTGTTGGCAAAATCCCAGTCTGTCATGTGTTCCATCAGCCAGTTGGACGCCGCCTCCATGCCCGAGTTGTTCGTGTAGTATAATGACTTTTTGCACGCCTCCACTGGGAAGCCCATGTCCAACTGCGAATATAAAATAATTTTGATTCCTATAAGAACAATAAGGGAACACCGGCATTTTTTTTTTCATTACAAGTTAGCCTTTGACTCGACTACAAAAACACCTGATGGTAAGTGATGAATCAATATGAGATGGAAGCGGGCTAAATTGTTAGGTACTTTGAAATCCACACTAATTTCCGTATAATATCCGGAACGCTAAATCGCTTTCAACGCCCTTTATTGCCAGTCGGGTTGCGGCTTTAGGTGTAATGGTATGAACTTACCAGTTGTGATAGAAGCGCCTCGTTATAGACCGGCGGCGGCGTGCCGGGCGTCGCGTCAGGCAGTAGCGTCTCGTCGGGCTGCAACCCGCGGCCGCGCAGGCAAGACAAATCTACCTGGAGATTTAGAAGAAAATATTCTGTCCAAGCAACATCAATATCATTACATATTTACATATATAAAATCACGCCTAATTCCCGCAGGGGTAGGCAAAGACTACATCATTCCATTTGCCACAGTCCTTACATGCTTTTTTAGATTCTTCCATTTTCATTAATCCTTTCATATAAGTTTGTCACTTTAGGGTACTCTTGACATGGCCATTCTTTAAAATACCCTGAATTAGGTCCAGGCACATTCCTTCCTCTTCCAACATTTCCATTCACCCTCACCTCATAGTAGACAGAAGTTTGTCTATTCTTTGCTCGCTCAGCGTCCTTTATTGCTAATATATATGGTTCGGACTATAGCAATTGCCCATCTTTTAGGGCGGTGTGCATAGACTTTAATTTAAACGTCGGTTAATTGAACAGCCGATTGGTGATTTTAACAAGGAGCGTTTATTTACTGTTTATCCACGCATTCCAACTTCGGTTTGTTAACCGAACGAACGGTGAATGAACGATTTGTGAAAAATATTACTTCACCAAATGTAAATGTCACCTTTTGAATAGGACTGACGCATATATCAAAGAAATCTCAATTTGGCATCATAACAAATTTCGGAAACACAATTTGCTGTTTATGTCACTTTCTAATGCATGTTAATTTGTTTTTAATTCATTTAACGTCCTGGAATCGAGTCCTTTATGGCTGCATGTTAATTTGTCAAAGAACATATTCACATTATTATCTAGTTTGATATTCTGTGGGTAGTAAATTTTGTGGAAAATCAAAAAGCAAAGTTTTAGGTATACTATAAATTATATTGTTTATTGCACAAAAAAGCGTACTTCCAAGTTTAGTAGAAAGATAAAATGAATGTCTTGATTAAATTAATACAGAAATATAAAATAACATAGAAAATAAGAGGATAGACAGCACAACAAATGCTAGGAAATCACAAAAAAAAAACAAATAAATAGTTGAAACGGTATGCATTAATGATATAAAGTCACGTGGCTCATCTCCTAAAATGGTCGTTCCACAGGGTTCAATTTTGGGTACTTTTCTATTTTTAGTATATATCAATGATTTACCACACCATGTTAGCGACATTTGTGAAATTGTACTGTTTGCTGATGACACATCTTTAATTTTTAAAACTGATAGAAATAAAAGTGACTTTGACGATGTAAACCGTGCTGTGTCGCATGTGTCGCATTGGTTTACTGCTAATAATTTAGTATTAAATGCAAACAAAACTAAATGTGTTGAGTTTTCTTTACCGAATGTAAAAAAAAATAAGTCTTTAATGATAAATGGTGAAACGCTAAAAATGGAGAGTTCCACAGTCTTTTTAGGAGTGACCTTGGACTGTAAACTTTAGTGGAGCGCTCATATAGAGTCAGAGAGATAAACTTAGCTCAGAAGCATTTGCAGGGAGAAGAATAAGACAGTTTACCGATGTAGAAACTGCTAGACTGGATTATTTTGCTTACTTCCACAGTGTGATGTCTTATGGCATCTTGTTGTGGGGAAATGCTGCTGACATAAATTCTGTCTTTATACTTCAGAAACGAGCAATTCGGTCGATTTATAAACTTAAACCACGCGAGTCCCTTCATGTCAAACTTAAAGAAATAGGAATTCTTACAGTCTTGGCCTGTCAATATATATTCAACTAGCAGTTGCCCGCGACTTCGTCCGCGTGAAAACTTGCCCTTCTATTTTTCGGTGACAGACTTTCATTAGAATTTAACGAAATTCTTAATACGAATTTCACGTTGTCGACTCGAAATCAATATTTTTTAATGTTTTGTTGAATGTCTTAGATGAATAATCTAAGGTTTCGATCGAGTCTACCGTACCCCTCGACAGAATTATTAATATAGATTACAAAAATGAATAAAAACTGTGTTTTTAAGGGGCGCCCGCCTCTTATAATCATTAAATATGCGCATCTGAGACCTCGACCTAGCTTTTGCCCGCGACTTCGTCCGCGTGGAATTAGTTATTACGGCAGCCTAATTTTTCTAAGCTTTGAATGTCATATATATTAATATCTAATCAACTGCCTAAGAAATAGGTCTTAAGCTTTCAAAATGACGATACTTTTATACAACATTTCATCCCCCCTTTAACCCCTTACAAACCTTTTTTCGCAATTAAAATTAGACTATGTCTTTTTTCAGGCTCTAGACTTACTGTGTACCAAATTTCATTTAAATCGGCTCAGTAGTTCTAGAGTATAAGCAAGACAGACAGGCAGACAGAGTTACTTTCGCATTTATAATATTAGTTAGGATAGTTAGGATAACCTAGTCTTTGTTAAACAAAATATAAATATGTATAAACAGAAAATGAATTTAAACGATCGTCTTCCTAGAAATAGACATAAGTAAGTCATATATCAGCTTATCGCCTCCGAAAAGTACAAAAATCTTTCGTAGGATTGGGTGTACTCTTCTACAACAAGATGCCCAATTCAGTTTTAGATCTGCCATTGCATAAGTTTAAACAATGTATTAAAACTCACTTACTGAGTCAGGGTTATTATACTATCGATGAATTTTTAAATGACAAAGATGTTCAAAGGCAATTGGATCGGCTTTCAACTTCACACAGGAAGTAAAATAAATAACTTTATTTAACAACACACTTAATATTGTAAAATTGATAATATTATAAAAAAAAGCAACTGTTGAGTTTCTTGCCGGCTCTTCTCAACAGGGCCTGCCTTCCGAGCCGGTGGTAGAGTCACTACAAATAGTCTAATTTGACGTTTCAAAAGTGCTTGTAATAAGCCTACTTGAAATAAACGATTTTAAATTTGAATATAACCTACAAATATATCTGTCAAACTTTGTAACCGAAGGATAACCGGGGAATGCGAGCTCGGTTAACATAACCGTCCGGATTACGTCCTTAACCGGCTTACTGGTTGTGGTGAACAGTAAATTTATAGTACCCGGCGGTTAGCTTATGTTAAACATTGGTTATGATAACCGAAGTCTTGGCGCACATAGGCCTTACTCACTTACCTCCCAAGGCATTTCGACTGCCACATCAAGTTTTGCAGGAGTCCAGTCTTCTTTAATTGTGAATTTCTTCAATTGAATCAACAAATAGTCGGGAAAAGTAGCCAAACGTGTTGTTCTGGAAAAAGAAAACGTGTGTAATGCACAGGATGTCAACACTACACGATCCTTTAGTTTACCACTGAGGCGACTGACAAATGCTTGTCTTTACATTTTACGACTAGAGTTGCCGCGAATAGTGTTTATAGCGAATAGTCGAATACCGATTAATCGCCATTCACTTTGGCGAATAGTCGAATAACTCGACATTATTATTCGACATAAAAAAAACATTAAACACATTAAAAATATTTCTAATTTCTTCTAAGGTTGTGAGAAAAGAAAACAATAAAGTTAAAGAAATCTGTTTCATGTTATACATACCTACTAAAGCTCTTAAAACCTTTCGAAGAGATAACAAAAATCACGAGTTCCACATATGCACCTACATCAGATGTGATACCTAGCACTGTTTCTAATCAGATACCTAATGAAAGATGCGCTGATTCAACAAACTGCACACGTTGATGATTTTAGAAAGACCATTTTAACTTGAATGATCTATGCTTTACGAAGACATATTACTTGTCGACATTTTTAGACCCTCGCTACAAGAACTTTTAAAAACGAAACTTTGAAAAACGAAACCGACTTGCTCCAGAACGTGCAGAAAAAATAATTTTTTTGCACCACAATCTGCCTCTGTTGAATTTTTAATATTAATTAAAAAGCCTTAGTAATTTAATTTCATGAATATGATAGGCACAGGCACATATTACAGATAATAATTGATATTGTGTATTTTTTTATTAAGGAAAATAATAAAAAAATATATTATTTTTAACTCATTAGTTCTTTTGTTCGTTAAAAGTTTATTTTCGACGACTATTCGCCGAATGCCGAATAATACTAGCTATTATTCGGTATTCGACGAATATAAAAAAAATGACGAGTAATGCCGAATACCGAATAATAGCGAGTATTCGCGGCAACTCTATTTACGACTGCATCATCCAAAACAGATTTCGAAAAGTTTTTTTTTTTTTTTTTTCTCGCTGGGAAATGCATTTACGCATCCCTACTGAAGGAGGGTATGTGGGACTCGCTGACCGAAAAGCGGCCAGAATACCCACTAAAAAGATTTCGAAAACTAGACAAACTACAAGTGACCTGACTTTATGGCATACAAGAATAAAATGAACTCCACGCACTGAAAAGTAAAAACAATAATTGCTTTATATAGTTACTTTAATTTACCGCATCTATAAATTGGTGCCATCCAAGTTTAAGGGAAGTTTATTTTCGAAGCACTTTTGTGTTTTAGGTTATATCCTTATATAGGAAAGCTTGGGCAGTACCGGCTTTATAAATATGGTAGGGAAAATTAAAGTAACTACATAAGTAAATATTTCTTATATAGGTAGAAATGTTTCCACACACATAAATGCATATCGTTTAAATTTTCCAGACTATGTCAGTATCCAAATAGTAAACACTCACTTGTGCGCGGTGACCTTCTTGTTGAGCGCCGAGCTGAAGAAGTGCTCGACGAGGTCTTCCTTCATGAAGCTGTCGAGGCAGGCCTGGAACGGGATGTGCGGCCGGACCGTCTGCGACGCGTCCCTGCAGAACGACATCGATATTACTGTACAACTAGCTTCGTGAATAATACTCATTGAACATACAGAGATTAAAATAATGTTAGCCTGGACAATCTATAGTATGTATGTGTGTAGTAACCTCGCTATGGTGCAGAAAAACTAATTTCTTTCATAAGCACAAATTGCGAAAAGGTACTTGTGGTGTAAGATTTTTTATTTTCCTGGTCAGGCTATACGTATACAAGTTGCCATATAAAAATCCGCTGGCCTCTGCGTGCGCGCGGCGCTGCTCGTACTCGCGCACCTGCTGCGCGTTGGTGGCGGCGCCCACGGGCACGGGCGGCGGCAGGCGGCGCTACTCACAGCCTCTGTCCGCTGGTCTCTGCGTGCGCGCGGCGCTGCTCGTACTCGCGCACCTGCTGCGCGTTGGTGGCGGCGCCCACGGGCACGGGCAGCGGCAGGCGGCGCTACTCACAGCCTCTGTCCGCTGGCCTCTGCGTGCGCGCGGCGCTGCTCGTACTCGCGCACCTGCTGCGCGTTGGTGGCGGCGCCCACGGGCACGGGCAGCGGCAGGCGGCGCTACTCACAGCATCTGTCCGCTGGCCTCTGCGCGCGCGCGGCGCTGCTCGTACTCGCGCACCTGCTGCGCGTTGGTGGCGGCGCCCACGGGCACGGGCAGCGGCAGGCGGCGCTACTCACAGCCTCTGTCCGCTGGTCTCTGCGTGCGCGCGGCGCTGCTCGTACTCGCGCACCTGCTGCGCGTTGGTGGCGGCGCCCACGGGCACGGGCAGCGGCAGGCGGCGCTACTCACAGCCTCTGTCCGCTGGCCTCTGCGTGCGCGCGGCGCTGCTCGTACTCGCGCACCTGCTGCGCGTTGGTGGCGGCGCCCACGGGCACGGGCAGCGGCAGGCGGCGCTATTCACAGCCTCTGTCCGCTGGCCTCTGCGTGCGCGCGGCGCTGCTCGTACTCGCGCACCTGCTGCGCGTTGGTGGCGGCGCCCACGGGCACGGGCAGCGGCAGGCGGCGCTACTCACAGCCTCTGTCCGCTGGCCTCTGCGTGCGCGCGGCGCTGCTCGTACTCGCGCACCTGCTGCGCGTTGGTGGCGGCGCCCACGGGCACGGGCAGCGGCAGGCGGCGCTACTCACAGCCTCTGTCCGCTGGCCTCTGCGTGCGCGCGGCGCTGCTCGTACTCGCGCACCTGCTGCGCGTTGGTGGCGGCGCCCACGGGCACGGGCAGCGGCAGGCGGCGCTACTCACAGCCTCTGTCCGCTGGCCTCTGCGTGCGCGCGGCGCTGCTCGTACTCGCGCACCTGCTGCGCGTTGGTGGCGGCGCCCACGGGCACGGGCAGCGGCAGGCGGCGCTACTCACAGCCTCTGTCCGCTGGCCTCTGCGTGCGCGCGGCGCTGCTCGTACTCGCGCACCTGCTGCGCGTTGGTGGCGGCGCCCACGGGCACGGGCAGCGGCAGGCGACGCTACTCACAGCCTCTGTCCGCTGGCCTCTGCGTGCGCGCGGCGCTGCTCGTACTCGCGCACCTGCTGCGCGTTGGTGGCGGCGCCCACGGGCACGGGCAGCGGCAGGTGGTGCTCGGCGCGGTGCGTGTAGCGCACGCCGCGCGACTCGCCGCACTGGATGCGGTCCTCTACCGCGAACTTGAGGCAGTCCGCCGGGTTCACGCGGTGCCGACTGTGTCGCTACGCGGAACAGATAAAACGAATTACTTCACGGAATCACAATTTACACAACCATAGTTCATTCGCGTTAAGAATGCAGTGAGTCATGAATGTTTGCCGGCCAAACAGCGCCCCCTAACCAATCAAATCGCGCGACACGTTCGAAGTTATGTCTTCAACTGGTCACTGAGAACATAACCTAACTAGAAAACCTAATTAGAAAAGATTTGATTGGTTAGGGGGCTGGGTTGGGTCGGCGCTCTCTGCATTCTTGACACGAACGAAGTATAGCTATGCTCAGAAGTAACAAAGACTAGATTCAGTTAATCACAGCATACCTCAATGAGCGTGAGGAGGTGCAGATAGAACTCGTGCGCGTCCTGCTGCCGCTTGGTGGTGAACTCGGGGTGTCCGCGCGCGACCACTCGCCGGTACATGTGCGCCGACACGCCCTGCTGCGCGCCCTCGCTGCCCGGGAACGAGTAGCGCCCGGACACCAAGCCTACGCCCAGCTTTGCCCTGGAACAAACTATTGTTTTCAACTATGGATCCTCATGGTATGTACTTCTACTGTAAATCAAACAATAATTCAAGTTACTAGAAGGGTTTTAGTTTATTTTTAATGATAAAATAAGATTAAAGCGAAGCAAGCTTACGTTTGCACATCGAAGTCATTGGCCGGGTCGTCGGGGAACGTGGAGAATATTTCCGGCGCGCCCTCCACGTACCGGCGCACAAAGTCTGGCATTCGGAACAACACCTGATAACAAATTAGTATCACTTATGAAAAATGCTCTGTAAACAATATAATCAACCAACACATCGCCCGCGCGCCGGTTCAACTTTAAGTGTAGCTCATTTATCTATTGACAATATTTTGTTTTCAATTTTTAACAGTTTCTATAAAAATATTGATCAGTCAAAATACCTGAGTGATACTTTGACACATACCTGTATGACACTGTTGATATAGCACGAGTTGCCGAGATTGTTCATGCCGGTCAAAGCGGGCCCGAGCAGTGGGCGCAGCTCGGTGCCGGACTCCTGCAGTGTGTTCCACTCGCCCGTGCGCCGGTTCAACTTCTTTGATTCAATATTCTTTGTCTCGATATAGCACATACCTGTATGACACTGTTGATATAGCACGAGTTGCCGAGATTGTTCATGCCGGTCAAAGCGGGCCCGTGCAGTGGGCGCAGCTCGGTGCCGGACTCCTGCAGTGTGTTCCACTCGCCCGTGCGCCGGTTCAACTTCTTTGATTCAATATTCTTTGTCTCGATATAGCACATACCTGTATGACACTGTTGATATAGCACGAGTTGCCGAGATTGTTCATGCCGGTCAAAGCGGGCCCGTGCAGTGGGCGCAGCTCGGTGCCGGACTCCTGCAGTGTGTTCCACTCGCCCGTGCGCCGGTTCAACTTCTTTGATTCAATATTCTTTGTCTCGATATAGCACATACCTGTATGACACTGTTGATATAGCACGAGTTGCCGAGATTGTTCATGCCGGTCAAAGCGGGCCCGTGCAGTGGGCGCAGCTCGGTGCCGGACTCCTGCAGTGTGTTCCACTCGCCCGTGCGCCGGTTCAACTTCTTTGATTCAATATTCTTTGTCTCGATATAGCACATACCTGTATGACACTGTTGATATAGCACGAGTTGCCGAGATTGTTCATGCCGGTCAAAGCGGGCCCGTGCAGTGGGCGCAGCTCGGTGCCGGACTCCTGCAGTGTGTTCCACTCGCCCGTGCGCCGGTTCAACTTCTTTGATTCAATATTCTTTGTCTCGATATAGCACATACCTGTATGACACTGTTGATATAGCACGAGTTGCCGAGTTTGTTCATGCCGGTCAAAGCGGGCCCGTGCAGTGGGCGCAGCTCGGTGCCGGACTCCTGCAGTGTGTTCCACTCGCCCGTGCGCCGGTTCAACTTCTTTGATTCAATATTCTTTGTCTCGATATAGCACATACCTGTATGACACTGTTGATATAGCACGAGTTGCCGAGATTGTTCATGCCGGTCAAAGCGGGCCCGTGCAGTGGGCGCAGCTCGGTGCCGGACTCCTGCAGTGTGTTCCACTCGCCCGTGCGCCGGTTCAACTTCTTTGATTCAATATTCTTTGTCTCGATATAGCACATACCTGTATGACACTGTTGATATAGCACGAGTTGCCGAGATTGTTCATGCCGGTCAAAGCGGGCCCGTGCAGTGGGCGCAGCTCGGTGCCGGACTCCTGCAGTGTGTTCCACTCGCCCGTGCGCCGGTTCAACTTCTTTGATTCAATATTCTTTGTCTCGATATAGCACATACCTGTATGACACTGTTGATATAGCACGAGTTGCCGAGATTGTTCATGCCGGTCAAAGCGGGCCCGTGCAGTGGGCGCAGCTCGGTGCCGGACTCCTGCAGTGTGTTCCACTCGCCCGTGCGCCGGTTCAACTTCTTTGATTCAATATTCTTTGTCTCGATATAGCACATACCTGTATGACACTGTTGATATAGCACGAGTTGCCGAGATTGTTCATGCCGGTCAAAGCGGGCCCGTGCAGTGGGCGCAGCTCGGTGCCGGACTCCTGCAGTGTGTTCCACTCGCCCGTGCGCCGGTTCAACTTCTTTGATTCAATATTCTTTGTCTCGATATAGCACATACCTGTATGACACTGTTGATATAGCACGAGTTGCCGAGATTGTTCATGCCGGTCAAAGCGGGCCCGTGCAGTGGGCGCAGCTCGGTGCCGGACTCCTGCAGTGTGTTCCACTCGCCCGTGCGCCGGTTCAACTTCTTTGATTCAATATTCTTTGTCTCGATATAGCACATACCTGTATGACACTGTTGATATAGCACGAGTTGCCGAGATTGTTCATGCCGGTCAAAGCGGGCCCGTGCAGTGGGCGCAGCTCGGTGCCGGACTCCTGCAGTGTGTTCCACTCGCCCGTGCGCCGGTTCAACTTCTTTGATTCAATATTCTTTGTCTCGATATAGCACATACCTGTATGACACTGTTGATATAGCACGAGTTGCCGAGATTGTTCATGCCGGTCAAAGCGGGCCCGTGCAGTGGGCGCAGCTCGGTGCCGGACTCCTGCAGTGTGTTCCACTCGCCCGTGCGCCGGTTCAACTTCTTTGATTCAATATTCTTTGTCTCGATATAGCACATACCTGTATGACACTGTTGATATAGCACGAGTTGCCGAGATTGTTCATGCCGGTCAAAGCGGGCCCGTGCAGTGGGCGCAGCTCGGTGCCGGACTCCTGCAGTGTGTTCCACTCGCCCGTGCGCCGGTTCAACTTCTTTGATTCAATATTCTTTGTCTCGATATAGCACATACCTGTATGACACTGTTGATATAGCACGAGTTGCCGAGATTGTTCATGCCGGTCAAAGCGGGCCCGTGCAGTGGGCGCAGCTCGGTGCCGGACTCCTGCAGTGTGTTCCACTCGCCCGTGCGCCGGTTCAACTTCTTTGATTCAATATTCTTTGTCTCGATATAGCACATACCTGTATGACACTGTTGATATAGCACGAGTTGCCGAGATTGTTCATGCCGGTCAAAGCGGGCCCGTGCAGTGGGCGCAGCTCGGTGCCGGACTCCTGCAGTGTGTTCCACTCGCCCGTGCGCCGGTTCAACTCTAGCTCGAGCTCAACCATTGATTTTTCGGTCTGGAAATAAAACGTTTTGTATTCATATTTACTGTTAACTACCAGCCATCTGCCACGTACATGTTTGCTAAATTGAAGCCTGAAAAACTTTAGACAGACTATTCGAAAATTTACAAAAACTTGTATATACAAAGTTAGTCTAATCTTCGTGACTATTCCTATATCCAGATATCCCACTTCCTGATTCTGCAGGTGTCCTGATTTTTGATAAAACTAATTTTGAATGAATTTTAAGGGAGTATACAATGGATTAGTGACAGGTTGCCTATCAAAAATTTGTGATATAAAAGGCAACTGTGTCTTTTCGTCACAATCAATTTTTAATATTTTTTTTTGTAATATTTTAATTTTATACTTTACATCAATTTCTTTAAAATTGCATAAAATTGTTTTGAGAAATGTCATCAAAAACTTCGCTTGCTCTTGCTTTACATTGGGCTATATTTTCGATTTCGTGGCCCTTGGGTGACTTAAATCTTAGGACAACTAAAGAACACTTCGTACGCCAGTTTGTTCTAGAAATTATTACTGAAGCTATTACTATTCTTGAGCATTTTATATTGTTATAATATAGTGTATACGAGTATCTATATATCTACCTTCTCCAACTGCTTGACATTGATGCCGAAGTGCTTGAGATGGTCGGCGAGGTAGGGATCCTCTACCATGTCGTCCTCAGCGTAAGAATACACGTCGCCCTTGCCTTCCGCTGTGATGGTTCCCAGCTTGACTGCAAGAGGGTAGCCTGTATTGCGATAATGTTCCACCTGAAGACAAACCACTAGCAAATTTAATATCTGAATGCGTAGAAAACAAATTTATAACTATTATAAAATTATTTTTAATATTTATACTATTTTAGAGAAGGGGACACATGGTCTATATTTTGAAAATGTTGATTTTTCTGTCGCCCCAGCGCAAAGACAAAGAGACATCAACTTTTTGTATTAATTGGGTCTATTTATATTACATAAGCAATTTGACCGGGATTACCTATGAATAGTGGATATTGGGGAGTGTTTTACTCCGCGGCTATGAATACCAGTGTAATATTACTACTGATCGCTACAAGAGTAAGCACATCATCATCGACATCAATGCAGTGTGCTGAATTTAGTCAGTATTATCTTTTTATACTAAAGCCAAACTCGATGTGGAATGTTTATCAATAAACAAATTATACATTTTATAACAATTATAACAGCACAGGTTGGTCGTGAGGTCGCACTGCGCGCACTTCCAGCCCGACGGCGGGATCTTTACGTGCCTGTAATATTATAATATTATCCTACTCACAGCGTGGTCGTTCCCCCCGGAGCCGTCGAAGAACCTCATGCCGCACAGCACGGAGCCGTCCGTGAGGTTCAGCCACAGGTTGGTCGTGAGGTCGCACTGCGTGCACTTCCAGCCCGACGGCGGGATCTTTACGTGCCTGTAATATTATAATATTATCCTACTCACAGCGTGGTCGTTCCCCCCGGAGCCGTCGAAGAACCTCCTGCCGCACAGCACGGAGCCGTCCGTGAGGTTCAGCCACAGGTTGGTCGTGAGGTCGCACTGCGCGCACTTCCAGCCCGACGGCGGGATCTTTACGTGCCTGTAGTATTATAATATTATCCTACTCACAGCGTGGTCGTTCCCCCCGGAGCCGTCGAAGAACCTCCTGCCGCACAGCACGGAGCCGTCCGTGAGGTTCAGCCACAGGTTGGTCGTGAGGTCGCACTGCGCGCACTTCCAGCCCGACGGCGGGATCTTTACGTGCCTGTAATATTATAATATTATCCTACTCACAGCGTGGTCGTTCCCCCCGGAGCCGTCGAAGAACCTCCTGCCGCACAGCACGGAGCCGTCCGTGAGGTTCAGCCACAGGTTGGTCGTGAGGTCGCACTGCGCGCACTTCCAGCCCGACGGCGGGATCTTTACGTGCCTGTAGTATTATAATATTATCCTACTCACAGCGTGGTCGTTCCCCCCGGAGCCGTCGAAGAACCTCCTGCCGCACAGCACGGAGCCGTCCGTGAGGTTCAGCCACAGGTTGGTCGTGAGGTCGCACTGCGCGCACTTCCAGCCCGACGGCGGGATCTTTACGTGCCTGTAGTATTATAATATTATCCTACTCACAGCGTGGTCGTTCCCCCCGGAGCCGTCGAAGAACCTCCTGCCGCACAGCACGGAGCCGTCCGTGAGGTTCAGCCACAGGTTGGTCGTGAGGTCGCACTGCGCGCACTTCCAGCCCGACGGCGGGATCTTTACGTGCCTGTAATATTATAATATTATCCTACTCACAGCGTGGTCGTTCCCCCGGAGCCGTCGAAGAACCTCCTGCCGCACAGCACGGAGCCGTCCGTGAGGTTCAGCCACAGGTTGGTCGTGAGGTCGCACTGCGCGCACTTCCAGCCCGACGGCGGGATCTTCACGTGCCTGTAGTATTATAATATTATGCTACTCACAGCGTGGTCGTTCCCCCCGGAGCCGTCGAAGAACCTCCTGCCGCACAGCACGGAGCCGTCCGTGAGGTTCAGCCACAGGTTGGTCGTGAGGTCGCACTGCGCGCACTTCCAGCCCGACGGCGGGATCTTTACGTGCCTGTAATATTATAATATTATCCTACTCACAGCGTGGTCGTTCCCCCCGGAGCCGTCGAAGAACCTCCTGCCGCACAGCACGGAGCCGTCCGTGAGGTTCAGCCACAGGTTGGTCGTGAGGTCGCACTGCGCGCACTTCCAGCCCGACGGCGGGATCTTCACGTGCCTGTAGTATTATAATATTATGCTACTCACAGCGTGGTCGTTCCCCCCGGAGCCGTCGAAGAACCTCCTGCCGCACAGCACGGAGCCGTCCGTGAGGTTCAGCCACAGGTTGGTCGTGAGGTCGCACTGCGCGCACTTCCAGCCCGACGGCGGGATCTTCACGCCGTTATCAAGCTGTTTAAGGCTAACTGCATGCCTGAAATAGAATATTATCTTGATACATTCTATACAAATTTATACACTTTTTTTAATATTTTGTTAGTCAGTGTCTGTATAGATAATCAGGAGTAGCATTTGGCCCGCCTAATAATAAGTGGAAAGCCATCACCTTTAATATTTCGAAAGACATTTAAGGAACACGTCATAACACATTGCCGGTCAGTGCCTGTAATTACAGCAGCAACCATGTGCTTAAGACCGAAACAATAATATCGATAGAATAAACATGTTTATAGTACATCAAAACACGAACTCTGGCACTAAATAGTCGAGTTCTCTAAAATAAACAGTAAAGCTGTTCTATAACGAAACTCGACAGTGTGAGTTTAGACTTCGTTTCTCTTTCTCTCGCGATACTATAGATAGGATAAGAGATAGGGATGAATTTGAAACTCACACTGTCAGGTTTCATTGCAGAATAGTGCCGATGTAGTTGGTTTGAGGGATGCATTCAAAAATATATTTCACTCACATCTCGTCTGCTTTCGCAAGCTTTTCATTTAGTTGGAAAGGAGTATTAGACATATAATTAAACATAGCCTCTTCCGTCTGGCATGACATCCTAGTAAAAAGCAAAAAAAAATGGTGGAAACGTCATACTGTCCAAGCGATATAAATGTTATAAGAAAGTTTTATTAGAGAAGAGTGGAAGATGCATTGTGCATCGAGCTACTAACACTACCCTAAGTGATGAAGAAGATTGCTCTATCAAGAGTGAAACAAAAAAAGAGAAATACTTACACAGATACTTCTCTTTTCTCTCCGTCCCAAGTGCCTTGTAGTGCTTCCAATTCAGCTATTTTGAAAGGCGATTCTGCATCTAATATTCCTTGTACTGACTTCTTAACCTGAAATTATTGGTTGATTACTTGTTGAACCAAACATCTAGGCTTGGTACAATGGTTGGTGGATAAAAATCTTGTAAAAGAAATATATGTAAAGGGCAAGATAACGAAAACTTCGTGAGAGGCTATACTTATTGTCAAGAACGATATAATGAAAACTTCTGTTGAACCTGTGTTGAACTCATAGAATAGCTTATTACGAACCCGATGAAATCTCTACTTTCCGATGTGAAAAAATATATATATGTTACCATAGTAAACCTTCTCAGAAATGGGAAAAACTAGGCTAACGGTTTTTACTGCTGGTGTGTATTTGGGACATAAGAAGGCAAGTTTTCACCAAATTTTATGAAAATAAAATTTTATTTGTAGAAGATAAAAATAAAAAACGAAAAACTTGGTTTTTAAATTTTTCACACAAATTTTAAGGTTATGTGAAAAAAGTGTACAAACAAAAGTTTTACATCTTTTTATTACCTACAACTTTGCCAGTCAACTCTTTTCCACAGTACTTTTAGTTTTGCCGGAAATCGAGAAAATCCGTTTTTACCCCTAAACCCCTCAACCCCTACCCCTTCCCGACCTCAGATCGCCCGTAATTTATTTTTCTTTTCATTTCTATGATATTCTCCTCATTTTCTGATGGATTTCATCCTACTGCGATTTTCTTGTACTTTTTGTTATTTTTAAGGCTAATTGCACTGGAGTATTTGTTGGTTTTTTTATTTAAATCCTAATAAGATTGATGTAGGTGATTCAATGCTGTAGTTAGTTCAAAAAACTGCGAAAATTAAATCAAAATCATGAAATGAGCGTCAAAAAATTCCAAGGGATTCATCGGATCGGGTCATGTACTGAATCACTAGTTTTGTTTTGTCTGGTTGTCGTTATGAGAAATTGGACCGCTTTTTTAACCGACTGGGAGGTTCTGCTTGTGATCAGTGGGGCAAGTGCGAGTTTTCACCGAGCGCTTGCGTATAGAATATAAATTAACATCAATTTATATTGTATACGCAACAAAATTATATAGAAAAAAAGCGTTTACTCTTGCTATAACTAGATGGCGCTACTCCACTTCCATAAAAATTTTAGTTTACTGTTTACGGTATCGACGCGGTAAAGTCTCACCTAGCCACACTGTGTGCAAAGACGAGTGTTGTGCTCGCGAGTTAATTAAAACCTCGAATTTCGGTGGGATTTTCATTACATTTGAATGCTTTAAATGCTATCAAGGAAATAATATGAAAACGCGGGGATTTGTACATTACAAATATTTTCAAAAATGCATTTCCTGGCGAGGGATTATAATCTCTATAAAACAAACTTAAATCATTCCATCCACCCATTGGATAGTCCAATGAATTTTAGACTTCATCAACCCTTATTTTTATAATTAATTAATTTTTAACTGCCGATAAAATTAAATTGAGCTCCGGGAAACATTATCGACCACTTTAGAGATTATAAGACTTAAAGATACTTCAAGCATCTACCTCCAACGTCTGGCAATTGCCTCAGAGCTTAGATAAGATCATTTCAACTTACCACCTCAGGCAACGCGTCGTTAGGCCATGGAAATGTATGAAAGCTGGGCAGCACCACCACATCGTAATGGTCTGTGTATGTGAACTTTGGCTTGCCGCATTCGGGATCGAACCCACCCTCGACTCCGATCGCGAGCCGGGTGATCTTTTTCTCTGGACCATCGCCCGTTTGTTCAGGTTCTGGTATCTACAAGTTAAAATTAAGAGACTAATATGTTAACATTCCGTGCAAGTGCGGTCAAGTGCCGGCTCCGCAGTCTGATAGAGCAAAAGCTCCGAACAGAGCTCGGGAAATGTGATGTCGGGTGTAAGTTTAAAAGGTGCTCCAATTGCAAAATAAAATCCTGATTGTGTAAAAGGTAATTGTAAAAATCCTGTCACTATCATAATCGTAACACCAACATTGTTCGTTATTACCCATTACCACCACAGTATTTTAACACAGTCAGACCTCCCTACCTCGTACAAGAGGGGGGGGGGAGGGTGTTTTGGAGCTTAGATTACTTTTGATTCTATATGATAATGTATGATTCACATAACAATAACTGTCTATCAGATGTGAATGTCCAGGACTGGCACAACATTAGATTCGGCACGAGAGTGTAAAAACACAAACTTCAGACAAACAATATGTTTAGTGTTGACGAGATACATTAGCTCATTTAATTATTATTATTAAGGTATCTAATACTTAGATTAATTACAGATGAATGATGATACTTGTTCAACTTACGGGTTTCTTTTCTCTGCGTAAGTGTAAAAAAACCGCGTTGCCAGTCTTTTGAAAATACTGTTCGACGTAATTTCGACCGAAACCGAGAAACGACGTTAGAGATACGTACAATCCGGTCTCAGATTCCTGTAACAATACAGATTTATGTAATACTCAAATACTTGCGTAGAATGTGACTGCGTTCTACCCTGCGGCCTCTGTAATGTATGTATCTTCATAGTTCAGATAGAAGGGGAAGCGCGGTATCATATGTTTTCTATCAATCTTATAAAGTTCAAACGTTGCGCAAAATTTATAGCTAGAACGCCTGAACGCTTTTTGTTTTCGCAGGCTCTTCTATCGAGATTGTTTTTTATTTTAAAAGAAAAGAAACTGCTATTCTTAGGTATACTTAGTAAAATATAGAAAAGTATGTACCTATACCAAAGCCAAACTCGATTGAGAATGCTTTTCAACAAACAAATTTAAAATGAAGGTAGAAAATGCAACACATTTTGTGTCTAATTAATTTAAAATTATGTTTTGTTTTTTTATAAAATCTTATTTAAAAGATATTGAATATATTAATTAGTTTTAAGCTTACTAATCTAATTTATTGCCATGAATTCGTCATTAACAAGTTAACTAAAAAAATTAGTTGTAAAATGACTAGTGATTTCTACCTTCATTTTTAATTTGTTTGTTGACAAGCATTCTCAATCGAATTTGGCTTTAGTATAGTCAAGGCAACCGATTATAGCCCAAATCCCAGTTTTGTGTACTAACTGTATATGTGTGTGTGATTTTAAAATTAACTTGTCATGAATATCTATATTAATATTCTGATATCAGCGAAATTTAGGAACCATTAGTCCGATTTGAAAAATTATTTCAGTGTCAGATAGTCCATTTATAATAAAAAATATCGCAGTTTTAAAATAACAATGCAACAATATAATGATCAAGTAGTACACGGCGCGGATGGTCCGTGTGCCAGACGTCGGGCAGCCACAAGGAATCTGCGGGTGAAACCGAGGAGCACAGCTAGTGTTTAAATAAGGGCTCCTTCAATTTGGACGTTTGGTGTGGTAGCACTAATGCGCCGGGCAATAAGTTTGTTGTGCGGCAATCTGTCGGCTTAGTGGAATCTGTCTGTCTGTCCGCATTATTTATATGTTCCCTTACAACTCCCAAACGGCTTGGGCGATCTCCGATATCGTGACATATCCTTATAGGAAAAAGTCTGAGGAGTATTCTTAGCCAGTGGGTGTACATTGCGAAAACACCCCAACAATGCATATTTTTGATGGTATTGTTGAAACGAAAATTTTTCTAGACGAAATTGTTTAGAATATGCACTTTGGGGTAAAATTTTCAAACCGAAGGAAGAAAATAACCAAATAAAGTACAACATTGGGTTTGATATCGGGTGTAGGAGAAATGCAGGAGTATGATCTTCTGGAAGCCGTTCTCCGACCCGAGTCTATTTACCATAAAGTTCCTCACAGCGCAGAACAGCTCAAGCCATCGTACGTGCAATTTTGTACAAAGTTCCGCACCCCCGCAGCACGACAAACGCATCGCAGCAGTCCGAAATCAAACGTCTAAGTTGTAAGAGCCGTTAATGTACCTAATGCAAAGTTTACACTTTACAAGCCCCTATAATTTGCATGGCGATAAAACTATCGACTGGTGCGGAAGTCTGCGAAATGATGGGGGCTGAGGCGAACCGTCACTGTTGTACCGGAGGTTGTTCAGCCCGCGCGCGCTACACAGAAATGTTTAATAACGTCGATTTGTATTTAGGAGTGTTCCTAATGTTATGTGGATTTGGTATTAGTTTGCTCAATTTAAAAAATATAGTGAAGGATGGTACTAAAACATCGTACATTTTGCTATCAGAGAATTTGCTTCTCGTGTGCATTGGTATCGCTTTTATATGTCGCGCGATTTACTTCCTCGATACTGTTAATTTCAACATGGCCGACATGGAATTAAAGATGGCCGGATTCAAGTCAGATGAGGGTACTTTTCAATGTGGATTCTCTACTCTATTTTTGAGTTTCGGACCATTAGTTGTTTCACTGGTTAACAGTTTTCTGGGACTCGTAATAGACAATTATATACATTATCGAATGTTACGGGATATTAAGAGAAAAGAACAAGAGGACACTGTGCAAGAATTTGGGGAAAGTTCCAGAAGTTTAAAGGATGTTAAATTGAATAAAATTTGCATGTTTTGGAAGAAATATTTCTCATTTGTGACTATTATATTGCAATGGATTGTTCCTATATTGGTTGCTCTGTTCATGTATCCGATGGAAATTAATGAAATGCCAGTGCATGAAGTGAGAAATTTAGACGATTCTTGTTTGGCTGCCTTACATGTGAAGGGTAGTGATTGTGATAGTTTTACATATTTTGATAATATTACTGTGGAACTGCGTAAAAATTTACTGTCACCAGTTAATTATTTAGAAGCCATTGACAAAGTACAGCAAAATGACAACGCATCGACACAAATAGATTTAGTTTTAAGCAACATTTTTAATATTGTGAAAAGTTTTAATAACCACACAGACTTTCATTACACCAATTTAACTAAATCTCTACGGCAACCTAAAATGAATGAATGTATGAAAATGTGTTTCACTGATAACAAATCTATGTTAGTTTATATGTTTGTGTTAGCAATTGTAAGTTATTTTGTCCCAATAACAATTTCTACTATAATCTTGACCAAAATACATGTAATGGACATAAAGAAGCCCAAAGCTAAAACATATGTGACAAGAGAGTTACTGTACAATGTTCTGTTTTGGACTCCCGTTATGTTTGATACATTTCTATCATTAGTGATGTGTTCTTTTACAATGCATGGTATGAGGACTTCATTGTTGAATGTAGTTGCAAATGTATATCAAGCTGTTAGGAATTTTATGCAAACAAGATATTATAGAGAAAATGCAATTGTCCCTGTCTAAATAAGCTTAAGTGAAGCTTTTTAATATAAAGTTATGCTTAAATGTAATCAAATACAATTATACAAAATTTGTTTCTCATTTTATTTTACATAGAAGAAAAAAATGATATTAGCCATGCACTTTCGAGAAATTTCATTGTAACTCAATTTGACTCAGTTTTACCGACAAAGACATACCACCAAGCGATTTAGCGTTCCGGTACGATGTCGTGTAGAAACCGAAAAGGGTGTGGATTTGGATGGATTTTCATCTTACTCCTAACAAGTTAGCCCGCTTCCATCTTAGATTGCATCATCACTTAAAATCAGGTGTGAAAGCAGTCGACGATAGTTGAACGTGACAATGTCTTAAGGAAATACTGATGGAATGGTAGCATTTAATTGGTTATTAAAATTTTTAATCCTATTACTATTATAAAGGCGAAAGTTTGTATGGATGTATGGATGTATGGATGTTTGTTACTCTTTCACGTAAAAACTACTGAATGGATTTGAATGAAACTTTACCACAATATAGCTTATACATCAGAATAACACATAGGCTACATTTTATACCGAAGTTCCCACGGGAACGAGAACTACGCGGGTGAAACCGCGGGCGTCCTCTAGTTTAAGTATATTTTTATAAATATTAAATTAAATTAATAAAATAATTAATTTTGATTTTATAAATTTATATTTTAAATTCATAATAAATATATTAATTTATAAATATATTAATTTTTAATTTAAAATTAATATATTTAATAATTATATTTAATAGACAGATGTCGAACGCTGCCGAACGCAAAGGCCGATTGTTCTTTCTTTGTCGCTCATTCCGCGCTCTCGCTTGCACTTCAAGCCTTACATGGAACGCCTTAAAGCGAGGTAACGACGCATGACGTCATGTTTTTTCGTGCGTGCAGCCGGCTCTATCGAATTATAAGACGTTGTCACGTCAAAAAAAAGTTTACAGGAGAATGAGTTAAAGATGAAGATTGTTTAAAGATACTGTTTCCTAATATAGATTCATATGAAATACCTTCCACAGCTAGCCACACATGTATCTCATAGAAATACATAAAAAAACCAGTAGTGTTGCAGTGACATGTCATTTGCTGCTGTGTTTCCACACATTTAAGCCACTAAATTTTGCAGTGGAATCTCACTTACAATGATTTCAAACTAAACATAATATTTAGATCCTTTATGTAGTTTGTAAGTAATAAAAGCTTTATAACTTACAAACTTTTATTTTTGACAACCTCCTTGGCGCAGTCATATGCACGGTGGATTTATAAGGCGGAGGTCTTGGGTTCGATTCCCGGCGGGGCGGATTGAGATTTTTCTTATTTGTCTTGGTCTAGCTGGTGGGAGGCTTTCGCCGTGGCTAGTTACCAACCTACCGACAAAGAAGTACCGCCAAGCTATTTAGCATTCCGGTACGATGTCATGTAGAAACCGTTAGGAGTGTGGATTTTCATCCTACTCCTAACAAGTTAGGCTTCCATCTTAGATTGCATCATCACTTAACATCAGGTGTGATAGCAGTCAAGGGCCAACTTGTAGTCATTAAAAAAAAAAAGCTTTGCTTTGTTGTACTACAATATGATTATAATCCAATTTTTTAATTATTAATTACAAGCTAACCCTTGACTACAATCGCTCCTGATGGTAAGTGATGATGCAAGCTAATATTGAGCTGGCTAACTTGTTTGGAGTAGGATGAAATCCACACCACTTTAGGTTTATACATGACTTGTAGCAGTAAGTGTGGTAGAGTCGAGAGAGTGATTGAGGAGTATGTGCAGGTTGAAACTGTGTGACAGAGTTAACAATAGTATGATAAGAGAAAAGTGTAGTGTAAAAGAAGATGTAGTGACAAAAATTGAGAAAGGGATGCTTAGATAGTTCGGGCATGTAGAGAGAATAGATGAAAGAAGATTAACAAAAGAGATTTATGTGGGGAGGGTGACTAGAAATGTTGGAAGGGGAAGGCCTAGGTGAATATTTCTGGACCAAATTTAGGACATTTTAAATAATGGCCAGGTCATGATTACTCTTAACGGACAAACTTGTATGAAAAGATGTGGCAAGTGGAGGGATCTGGTCTTTGCCTACCCCTATGGGAATAAGGCGTGATGTTATTTATGTATGTATGTAATAAATTAAATAAAAAAATAAATCATTATTTTATATAATGCCATATTAATTATTTCTAAACTGTGGTAGTGTAAATTACTATATATTGGATGTTTTGTTACTATTTGGATGTTTTGTTGTGGAAATAAAGACATACCTACCTACTATCGTAATGTCAAGCTCTTCTTTTTTGAAGTCAGGAATAAAATACGCACCAACCCCACGAAAAAAAAAGAGTAATTTAATTGTTATTATTAATGTCTTTAGTGTCATTATAACATATTTGTATAATAACAAAGATAAAGCTTATTGTGTTCAACTTCATGGTCAAGTTAATGTCGGTTTTTATTAGTAACTATCTCTGCCCCAGCGTCTTGATGTCTTGCTTACATTTTGGATTAAAACTATACATTATTCCTGAAGGTTTTATAATAAGAATATTTTTTTTTTTAAAAATACATTGGTATCGTCTAAGTATCGCTAGACAGGTTACTAAAAAATGCATTGAAGGCCTAGACTATAAATGAACATAACTGCAAGATAATAGTGTCTTTGCCTGTCCTATATGGATCAAATTGAAAAAAAACTATAAAATTAGGTTAGTAACAAAATGCAACTCACCGGATTGTCAAACGAATACACACACTCATCCTTGTAAACCAGCTGCTGGGGCGCTGGTATTTTAATTTTAGATAAATGCGGTGTTAGGATATCTAACGATGCCATTTCTGGCGATGTTATCGCAGATTTTATTTTTAATTTAAACTTCCTATTTCAAAACTTATATATTCTTCGGTACGGTACAGCAGCGTCAATGGGATTTTGGATTTTGATTTTGACCATTAAGACATGACAGTGACATTTAATTGACAATTTATATTATTATCTGGTATTACGGTTCTGGTCTTCTAGTTTTACCATAGTTTTACACATAACTAAAACAAAATCGAAGGAGTCCTGCAATATCCAGTTTTAAAAAATTAAGATACGCTTCTTGGGTAAATGAAAATTACAGAAATTCATAGATTTTTAATGACGTCACTTTTGTAATCTATGCTTTAGTTCTTATTTTGAATTGATTTTTTTTGTACATTGAAAATAAACAAGAGCATTAAAAGTTCGGTCATTTTTATAAAATTATAATCATAAAATTTTGAGTGATATTTTTTTCATCTTTAACTTTATTGTTTTACGTCGTTATTGTAATAGTCAAAGAGTCAAAGCCACACGCCATCTAACGTTGGATTTAAGTTCAAGTTTATGAAAGTGTTAATAGAGGACACTACTTGTGTTATCTTTAAATAATATAAGCTTTTATTTTGTTGTTTGGTGATTTCTATCGATGCGTACTATGCACGTGATTGTAGAAACTCGCCACTTATTTTATATTTATTTAAATAGTCGATTATATATCATAAGGGAGCAATATAATATTTTTACGCCGCGGGGGCTTTTCCGAATCCAGCGCGAAGCGAGGGATTGTTGAGTAGAATCCTGAATGTAACGAGGAATACAAAGTATGTCACTAACGTAAACTATTCTAAAGCCTTTGGGCACGCAAGAATTTGAGGCCATTTGAATAGTAAAGAAAGTAGGTAATTATAAATAAATATGGTAAGTAAATGCCATAAATATGGTATATATGTATCATAATTGTTATCGCGTTTAAACATATCTAAGTCTTAAGGTTCTCTGGTTGGTTGGCGTGCTGTGATTCAAAACGCTTCTAATGGATATCTTCATTACCAGCCTATTAACGACCCGAACTACAAGGCCAGGCCTCCCTCCTTATGGGATGTAAACTTAGTTAAATTATATAAGGTTCGAAACCATGTAGAGAATTAGAGATTGAGTCAGACATCCTCCAGAATTCGCGATTGTGCAAACGTTCCCGTGTCTCCGCTGCTGGTGAATAGGAATTTGTAGGGTTTTAATCTGTAAGAGTCCGACATTACCTCCGCTTTGTAAGATGATATTTATGTGAATATCCCCAAAAATAGAAATAATAAGTATAATGAGTTATTGAACCAATTTTCCTCAATTTGTAACTGAAGGACGTCATTAACGTAATTATCCTATCAATCGAAGTTCCTGAATAAATGTAGGTAGGCTCCTACTTACTGTTTATATTTGTATTTCAAGTTAATTAGGATGAAAAATAAATCGTATTATCTTACAAATAAATTGGGATCGGAAAATAGGGAATGGAAATTCGAAAGGATTTTTAAAAGCTTTTAATTAATTTGTAAAAGCTTTTAACAAACTTACCTTGTTTAAATCAACGTATATACCTGTATTAACTTATGTACCTTATGCAACTTATGTATTTTGACGACCTCCGTGGCGCACTGGTATGCGCGGTGGATTTATAAGACGGAGGTCCTGGGTTCGATACCCGGCGGGGCAGATTGAGATTTTTCTAAATTTGTCTTGGTCTGGCTGGTATGAGGCTTTCGCCGTGGCTAGTTACCACCCTACCGATAAAGACGTATCGCCAAGCGATTTAGCGTTCCGGTACGATGTCGTGTAGAAACAGAAAGGGGTGTGGATTTTCGTCCCACTCCTAACAATGAATTCTTATTTTTGACATTTGCATATTTGTTGTAATTAATATTGTTTACTCTTACTATGGTTTGTTATTTAGTGTTTCTTAGGTTTTAGCTTTTAGTTTTTACTTTTCATTTATTTTATAATTGTATTTTGCCTAGATTAATATTGTAGACTTGGTGTATATAGACAGCTGTATTTTATTTTATTTTATATTGTGAACGTTGTGGACTCCTGTAATAAGCTGAGCATTTGCGGAAGTTACCATTGTATAAATGTATATTAACATGTAATTAGTGTATCAGTTGTTGGTGTTCCTAAATAAATAAATAAATAAATAAGTTAGCCCGCTTCCATCTTAGACTGCATCATCACTTAACATCAGGTGTGATAGCAGTCAAGGGCCAACTTGTAGTCGATAAAAAAAAATGTATGTAGATAGATATAGGTCCAACTTGGAAGCTAAATATGGTCATTTACATACTTTTTCAGTTCTAATGTCCATTTATGCTACAACTAGAGGACGCATGCGGCTTCACCCGCGTAGTTCTCTTTTCCATAAGAATTTCCGGATAAAATGTATCCTTTATGATACTTGGATATGTAAGCTATATTGTTGTGAAGTTTCATAAAAATCTATTCAGTAATTTTTACGTGCAAGAATAATAAACATGCATGCAAGCATGCATACAAACTTTCGCCTATATAATAAGTACAAGCAAGCAATCGCCCGCGACTTCGTCCGCGTGAAAACCTATAAGTTACCCTTTTAATTTTAAAGACAGACTTTCATATAAAGCGTGCTCTTTCCCCGCTACCCCTCTCAATTTATTTTTTTTTATAGTTTCCCGTCAACCAATATCCTCCGTCCCGTCCCGTGTACTAAAGATCTACATTTTTGTTAAACATTATACGATATTACATTAACATTAACAATATATATTAATGGCAAGCTGATATGTATATAACTTGATATTAAATAGTCTATTTCACTTTTGAGCTTTCATAATAAACCAAAATAATTTTACAATCCGACACGCACATCTAGAGATTAGCCCGTTTAAACAAATTAACAAACTTTTTCGTATATTATGTAAATATGGCCTGTATTCCAAAAAAACTGAACAAAGATCGAATTCTCAAAGAATATCAGTACCAAAATGTTGACCCCTATTCAGCGCGTATAACATAACACGGTGGTGATCAACTTAATTTGGATAAATAAATAAATATTAGAGGAAAATTACACACATGGCTATATAGTCCCATAGTAAGCGTAGGTAGCTTGTGTTATGGGTACTATGAGTATACTATAAGTGATGAATATTTTATACATATTATACATAAATAGGTACTTATAATATATAGATAAGCACCCAGACACTGGAAAATATCCATGTTCATCATACAAACATTTTTCCAAAACGTGGGAATCGAACTCACAGCCTAGGACGCAGAAGCAGAGTCACTACCCCCTGTGCCACTCGGTCGGCCGTCGGCCATTGGATGATATAGCGGCACTGTTATGCTTTTCAGAAATTTTGTAATATCTCCGAAACTATATAACGAATTAACATACTGTAAAAGGCAAATCTTATCTCAATAATATCTTTAAGATTATGAAAAAATGTATTTTGATAAGGATTTAATTTTAGTTGAATAAATGATGATGTAAACGTAAGCATATGAATTAAATGATTTTTGAAACACAAAAAGTTCTGTATCTGTTAAAATATAAAAAAAAAGTTGCGGATTTTTTTGTAGAACTTTTTAAGATACATAAAGACTCCATACATTGCTTTCAATAAATCTCAATAGTTAAGGCAGCGTATGCGTATAAAGCGGTTTTAACAGATTTTTACGATCCGACTTGCGCTACAAAAGCTGTGATAACTCGTTTAATATATACAATACAAATATAAAATATAGCCTATGATACTCACTGATAACGTAGCATTCTACTGGTGAAAGAATTTTTTAAATCGGATCAGTAGTTCCGAAGATTAGCCCCGACAGAACTTTATTTACAAACTTTACGTCTTTATAATAATTATATAGATTAGTAACGATATCTTATAGAAATAAAATTAACTCATTGACTCGTCGTTAGAACTCTATACACTTGATTGACTTGAAAAGCAGAAGTTACCTACTTATTTCAGGATTTTACACGTATTATCCGCTCTCTAAGAATGAATTTTCCGATATTTCGACGGCAACAGGATCTGCGCTGGCATAGCAACGAGGCAACTGTTATAGAAATAACTTGTTGAGCTTATTTTCTTTACTATGGTAAGTTACATAAGTTACATTTTTAGCAAAATTTGATTTTTTATTTATACTGATGCCCTACGCGCTTTTACTCAGTAGGAAATATTGTACGAAGTATCCTAATAATAATCTGTGAAATATGGAGATTATAATAATGCAAAATAGAGTCATAATTAGATCTTTTGTGCCCGGTGCAAGCTTCAAAACTGCCTCTGCCCCTAAAAGCCGCCGCTACTAGATGGCAGCACGCGCTCCGCTGCCTGCACCCCTACCATTCCGTTTCAGCTTTTGTCAAGGAGTGATGTATCGCTTTCGTAGTAATGCTTGTAAACGACTTTATAAATATTAAGGTATTTTATTTATCAGTGGTCCTGTTCTAATAATTTCAGGGTAGCCCTAGCTTTAATTACAGTACTGCGCCAGAAAGCGCAACGTTGGTCGACTGATGACATCCTGCAGGATGCAGCCACTGTGTGCAGGCGGCTCAAGATGGCCATGTTATAACTTATATGCAGAAGTGGACATCTATCAGCTATCAAAGATGATTATGGTTAAAATTTTAATTTTACCAGATTGACATGATTTGTAGTTTTAAATTAAAAATGTGTTTATTTGGCAATTTTCTGTTGGATATTTTTCTCAATCGTGGCTTCTGATGCGAGAATAACTTTCTACTATTGTTATCCCATGAACTTGGGTCGACCGTATCGAAATTCGCTTACAAATCTGAAGTTCCTCAGTATAGCTCGGAACTTCCCCTTCTTCTTCAGACGGCCCATATGCTGCAGTGTCCTTATTGTCGGCATGAAACGGTACACGGCGTTCATTTCGTCGCCCATGCAAAACAGGAATGAAGACTCCACGTAAGCTACAAAATGTATTATACAAGAGCTACTAAATAAACATACAAAAATATAATATAAATATAGTGATTTAGATGGTTTCGTACCGTACCTGGAGGAGTTCTTTAAGCCAACAGCTCCAGTCACAATCATTAACATCAGATAGTAATTGTTACCGAGTCATCAAATATTATTGAGGGCCGAATGGCAAAGCCCATAGTGACATCGCCTATTGCACCCAAGGCCGTCGGCTCCTTAATTTGAAAATATTTATATGAAAAACTTAGATATGTTCTAGTGTTCGGATAAGCCCGGAAATCAGTGTTGGAACAGCTTAATTAGTAAAAGGGTCTCAGATCCGATCGTTCCTGTAATGGTAATTAAACGGGTTAGTTATATCGATGTCATAACCCCTTAGCATCAACTTACAAGAGCTGTGCGAGGTGCTGCTCTTGTTTTCCCAGAACATCTTGCACTGCGCCACGTCCATGAAGCAATGGTTCTGGAACATCAGCGACGGCTCCCTGGCCACCACGCCGGGGACTCCACACACGGGGGCGTAAGTATCGGGGCATTTCTGTACACATTATTGTCTAGGTAACAAGTTTGAATGAAGTCCAATAAGTAGAATATAAGTAATCGATCTCCTCAAGTAAGTCATATTTTTTGATGTTTTTTTTTTTAAAATTTTGATAGGTATGAGCATATGTTATAAAGTATTTTCCACCTTTCTACTCCATTCTCTTTTTTAATTTCAATATTTTTCATGAAATAAATATGGTAGAACAAGGTTTGCCGGGTTGTCTTGTGTTTATACAAAAAACTATCGCCTAAAGGTAGGCCTGTTTCCCTATGTTTTGCTAGGTAGCTGTGTAGGATGGCAAGAAAATCAATAATAGTCTATCAGGTTCGGGCAGGTTTTAAGCCTCGCGTGCCTGTAAATTCATATGTGGCCCGTCAGATCGGAACACAAAAATGCTTTGAGGCAGAAGCAACCATTATTTGCCAAATCAAAGAATTTGTTCGGTGTTCTATCACAAAGAGCTTTCTACTCCTAAAATAGTGCCCATTGTATTGAAGAAATAAAAACGTACGAATTGTGCATCTACATATTTATATACTTACCTACATGGTAGAGGTCATAGAGAGATAGAGCTGGGTATAAATAGGTATATGTGCCCAGTGTACACGTATAGAGGAAATTAGATGTGGAAAAACAAGGATGACCGAGACATATTCAAAACCTTATAACAACAATATGAAAATGTTAGCTATAAAGAGGGATGTTATGCACAAATTTCTGCTGCTGTAAAATCTTTTTGTATACCTACTTGTGATTAGGTAAAAATGTAAAGAGGTTAGCTTAAGCAGTAGATGTGAGGGACATTCCAGCACTTCTCTCTGCCACACAATAGACCTAGCATCACACGGTAAAGCCATGGAACGTTAAGATTTTTGACGTGACAACGTCTTATAATTCGATAGAGCCGGCTGCACGCACGAAAAAACATGACTCATGCGGCATTACCTCGCTTTGAGGCGTTCCATGTAAGGCTTGAAGTGTAAGCGAGAGCGCGGAACGATCGACAAAGAAGCACAATCGGCCTTTGCGTTCGGCAGCGTTCGACATCCGTCTATTAAATATATTTATTATAAATTTAAAATATAAATTTATAAAATCAAAATCAATTATGTAATTAATTTAAATTAACATTTATAAAAATATACTTAAATTAAAAATTTTAATAACTAATTAAATGCTACCATTCCGTCAGTATTTTCTTAAGTTGTCACGTTCAACTATCGTCAGTAAACCGACTTTACAGACAACCAATTTTTTCTTTTGCGTTTCGATCGTAAATTGAAAATTAGTTATACTGATAATACTCACACTGAACTAAAGGAAACGAACTTACAAAAGGACACTTATGGTAACACGAAGACAGAGTTGGCCTGTGAAAAGTGTCGTTACTGATGTTTACTGGCTTTGAAATCCATGGCACAAACACCTTCACCGGCCCCGCGTTTTTCAGCCACATTCTTCTGCTGTTAAGTGGTATTTCCTTCAACGGTAGATCGAATACATGTGACGCCGCGAAAAAAGTGTCTATAGAATCGTTTATATTAACGTAATCTCCAAATATTTTGCTATTGACTACAATCAAGTTTTCCTTTTTGTCTTTCTTACTTACTTCATACTTATCTGAATTATTATTTGTAATTTCACTGTTATTTAGATTTTCATTAACTGCGTTATTATTTATAATATAATTACTGATGTTAGTGTCAGCTTTGCAAATGAATAAATCAGTTTTAATAAATTGTAAGTTATTCTCACAGTTGTGTTTAGTTAATTCGCAATAATTTTTAAATATTCTTATTCTGAATCCAATACCATCGCCTCTTATGCCGCATACTTCTTCATTGTCGTTATTGTCACAAACACCACATATTTGTGTGTCGTTTAATTCAAAAAAATCATTTTTCAGTTTTTCTGTACCATTTTTCATATTACGACCAAACTCATAATCTGACCCAAACAATATATCACAGTATTCTCCGTTAATTAATCCGTAAGCTGAAACAATATGTAAAATTTTAATCAATTCTGTAGCTTAAAAATAGGTTCAGTAATTATAATCCCATCACAAACATATATCTGAAATGAAAGCCATTTAATATTTGCAACGATTAATTTTTCATTATGTTGTTCAGTTAAAATTTTAATACAATATTTTTTCAATAGTGTTTATCGATGGAGCAAGTAGGCAGCCCATCTGATGTTAAAATCATGTCAAACACAAAATCATCGCATATCTAGCAGAGCATATTTAATTAAATTGCAAAGCATGAAAGGAAGACCATTATAAAGTGCCACCCTGCGCCCCGTGTCCATCAACCTGAGGCGTAGTTGTTAACCCCTATGTGCATTTAATTACACCGGCGGTAATGCCGTCGGCTTACGTACGGCGGTAGTAGGTAGTTCTCCGGACGAGTTCAAAATATCGTTCAATTGCGCTGTAAATATTTTACAATTCATAGGGTGATGATAATCATTGTCTCTATAGTTGTGTGCTCCAGTAGGCGGATTAGATTTTTTTTATAAATTTTTAATAGTGTTTTATAAGCATTGTTGAAAATTTATAAAAAAATTGTAAATTAATAAATGATAGAAATAGAAAAATTGTCTCTGTAACGATCGTTATGGCCATAACCGGCTTAATGATGACTGGGACCGACGGCATCATGTAGAGTAAGTACATTAGGCTGTCGGTCCTCGGTTCCGAGGCATGGTATTACATAATCTCATAATCATCTCAAAAGAGAATGCCAGACAATGTATAGAACTTTAACCCACAAATTAAATCATATTGTACAACAATGTATTATGCATCATTTTATTGCATTTTTTTACTAAATAAAATAAATTACATTTAAAAGCTGTAGGACTTGGAATGTTTGTATCAAAAAAGCACTATAACGAGTAAACTGATATCTAACTATGCAGTGACATGACACATGACAGACGCAAAGCTTCATCAATTACATTTTTAAACAGACTTACCGACTCTGGATACTAAATAGACTTTTGGAGCCCACTTTGGATGAAAATACAATAAAAACGAATTAAAAGGCTAGAACCTAGTGCAGAATAAAGATTTAAAAATGCATAAAGAGTGTAAATTAAAAGGAAATAGTTTAATCCTTTTTTTAACATAATTTTATTCCGAAGTCCACAATAAAAATGGCTTATTGTAAAACATTTATATAAATAATAGGATATTTTTAGTATATTTATAATTTGTGTTCTTTCTGGGTTAGGATCTGGCATTCTCCTTTGGATTGTTGCTAAATGATAAAAACTCGACAGCCAAATGGCGCAGTAGTGGCCCTGCTTCTGCGTCCTAGGCTGGGTTCGATTCTCACATCTGGAAAATAGATTGTGTGATGAGCACGGATGTTTAGCTATATATGATATGCATTTATGTATTATATATATTACAATATTCATCAGTTATCATGAAACCCATAACACAGCTACTAAGCTACCGATAATCAGAGCAGAATCCCGAGGGAGATATGTGGACAAGAATTTGCTTAAATCTTCAAGGTGTCAACCCTTTTTAGGTTATGTTTGTATCTATTATTTTATACACAGAATTGTGTTAACAAAATCGAAATCTATCGGTAATTTTCGGTACGTTATACCATTTACCTAATACATTGTGTGTTCTATAATATTTATTCATTTATTTAATTTTTAGGAAGAAAAGAAGACACAGTGCAAACAATGTAAGAAATTAAGCTTAAAATGCACAAAACAAGAATAGCGCCCAGCTGTACCACTCGTAGGTTACACGAAATGAAACGTACGAGTAGGCACACCGTGTACGCTCTTCATTAGTTTGGCTCAGCCAAGTGCACGTCCATATTTTGTGGACGTTCGTTAATTTCGATATTCGTTTGTGATTTTATGATTGATTTATTTTTTAAACTGTTTACGGTACAGCGAGTTGTTGTAATTAATTGTATTGCACTCGACTGGTGTTATTCGATGCGCGATATTTCGTTATCTGATATACCTACCTACTTACAAAATATTGATGATATTTTACTTTCATGAATGATACATGTACTTATTGACAACGATGTTATGATGTTTGTTATACTGTTATGGGGCCTAAGGTTAGTGTTTTATATCCGAGAATAAGACGAGCAATTTTCTTAATGTATCTATTATATTTAAAGACCTATTAAATGAATGCAAAGGTATAGATTTGTGAATACAATAAGTCTTTGTCCTTATCCCTTGTACCTGAGCAAACATATTGTCACTTGCCAAGAATGATTTGTTTGTTTTCTTTCGTTTCATGTTCAACTATAGTTACCTTTCGCCTCGTCAACATTGCATCCGTACTTCAATAGTTCACATTCATTTTCGAATTGTTTTAGACGGAAGCCACCCCCCTCTGCTCGGATCCCGCAAATATTTATGCTCCCCACGTCATCGCTCGGACAATTTAATTTCGAGCAGAATTTAATTTTCTCGTCATCAATAACCTAAAATTATTAACCTAAAATTAAAATTTTGAAAAAACTTTTGAGTTAAATGATTTATGAAAATATATAAAATTTTTATGATAATGCAAGATATGACAAAAGAAAGTTATTGAAGTTGATGGCTTTATGTACTTTAAAGAATCATGGCTATTTTAAGTTCCAAGTCTAAACATATGTGGCGTGTTGCTCCGCTTATGTGTGGTTTAACTAACTGTAGGCACTATTTTAAATAAAACGGAACAAACACACTACTAACGGATTTATTTTAAAGAGAAGTAATTACAATAATATAACAAAGCTCGATTGTACATAAGAAATAGGTAGTACGCGCAGGCAATAAACGCGATCAAATTGTCGATGTTCGCCGAGTGAAGGGCAAGGGATGCGTCGCCTCCACACCGACCGTGCCGGCCGCGGTCAAGGCCATCTCCCCCCGCGCCGGGGGGAAGCGCTCGCCTATGCAGCGCGCGGCGAATCTCGATGTAACTTAATAGATAGGTACAACAGTAGTAGGTACGCTACACTTTAAAACATCCCACATACTTAAATTTTGCTTAATAAATATATTTAAGTAATTTAGAAGTTATGAAGGAACAGCCAAAATCATATAATATCATAGTCAGGTAAAAACAAATAAACAATCAAAAGGTATGCGATACTAACCTTCGAAAATGATTTCGCCGATACGAGTAGTAGAAAAACAACTACACTATGGTGTTTCATTGAAATAATATGATCCGCCAATAAATTTTTCCATTAATTTTAAACGTTTGCATTAATTAATTTTGACTCGAAAATAATAGGATTTTGAAAGTTCAACGTAAATGTCGTATAGTTAAATCTTTTTAACCAACTACAAAAAAATATGCCAAATTTTTCAAGCGTATGTAATCGTATGTATGTTTTTATGTTTTTTATCGCATATCCCCGGAACTACTAGTTCGAGTTAAGTAATTTTTTTTTTGTTGTACTAGTTATTTTCAATATAGGGAAAACTGCAAGTTTCATCAAAATTGGTTCTGTAGTTTTTAAGATAGGGATTATTTATGTATATTATTACTATTGACCACGCATAACTTTTCACAGAGTAGTCCGATATTGATGATTATTTTTTTATTAGAAAGGGTACCCTTTCAAAATGGTCCCATAGTCATCATGCTAGGATGATGAGATCCAGGGTGAATTGAAGGAACTCTTAAAATTTTAAACACGCAGCGATTTCAGTACTTGTGTAAGAGTCGGTAGTTTTTAGGCTATAAGTGCCGTATAATGTTACGATTGTGATAAATCACTAAAAATTCAGAAAAAAAAATTAAAACCGACTTCAAACCGCAATAAAAAGTAGTAAAATAATTGCATCATTTAGTTGCTTTAATTTACTTAAGCATATCTATGAAGTCGATGCCATCCAAGGTTTCTACTTTAAGGACGTTACCTAGAACCCACAAAGTGCTTTGCTACTTCCTTGTATAAAGGTTCCTTATACTTGGATGGCAGCAACTTCATAATCATGACTGATGAGTCACTTCGCTTGTGCGCCAGCCTGTGTTAACCCTAAAAGAAGAAGGACTACTCGTATTTATTTGAATCAAGAAGCAAAGAATTTTTTTTCCAGTGATTATAATCCAAACTATAAAAAAAATTCATACAGAAAACACGTTACGTTTTTCCCGTTACGTTTTTCACGCAACGTTTAAAAAGTTAGAGTTGAATTTTTCCGTTTTCTTCCATTCCATTTGCTTTGGTTACAAGTTCTGTAACAAGCCATTTTGTATGAATGAATTTTGAAGTCGAATCGGAGCACAGAATCTAATTGAATTTGTGCATTGTTTCACTGTTGTTCTGCGAATATTGCCCCTAGAATCAAATATTAATTTGCAGCAATAATTTTCCGAGACGCGAGACTTTATCAAAGCGTGCTGCGTCGTTGTTAGGTATTTATAGATCACATCCAGAGCTAGGTAGTGTTTGAATTACTTGTAATTTAAATAGTGATTTTATTTACTACAAGTTTAACCTTTGACTGCTATGTAATCTGTGATGTGATCCGGGCTAACTTCTTAGGAGTAAGCGGTAATCCACACGCTTCGGTTTCTACTCGACGTACTGCATTTTGACGGCAAGGTGGTAACTAGCCACAGGCGCAGCCTCCTACCAGCTAGAACTGGACCAGTTAAGAAAACCTCTGCCGGGAATCGAACCTAGGATAATATTGATCCTTGGCACTGCGCCACAGAGTCCGTGAAACAATATCACAGTACGATTTATGATAAACGAAATACAAATATGGCCAGATTTCGATCCGCTGGTAGGGTCACTACTAACAGGTGAACTTTATGTTTCAAAAGTTTCAAAAATACTTAAAATAAACGAATTTTAATGACTTGCCCCCGCATGAATCTATTTATTCTCATATATTACCTATTTAATCTGTTGTAAAATATACGTACTTGTTTTTAATTTGTCTACAAAAAAAAATGCTAACTCACTACAGAGAAGGAAATCAAATTGATCTGGATAGCGAGCCACAAAGGTCGTCGTAGGACTTCATATCGAGCGGAGAATTTGCGTTTTATTTTATGAAAGTAATTTCGATATACGATGGTTTATTTCATCTATTCGCGTAGTTTTAACATGCATGAAGAGTGTCTCAACTTAAAGCCGACTAGTCAATCAAAGGCAATTCCCATAACTTTACACTTAGTTTGTGTTTGGCGCATTATAGCAGAGCTTACACCACCACTCTACTTTAATGCAGGGCTCGAGATTATGTTTCACTCTATAATGACCTCTTTCGATATTCCTTATTCCACTGCCTTTTGTGAACATTTTCCACTCAATGTTTTAATTTTGAATTTTCATAAACGATGACCTCCGTCGCGCAATAGTATTACTGGGTTCGATACCCGCCGGGGCCGATTAAGATTCTCTTAATGGATCCAGGACCGGCCGGTGCGAGGCTTCGGCCGTGGCTACTTGCCTTCCTGCAAAGATGTACAGCCGTAACATTGGATCATCATCTCTTACCACCAAGTTTGATTGCCGCCAAAAGCTAACTTTTATAAAATGAAAAAATCTTTTTTTATATGTGTAACAGTATCTACTTGCATGTTTTCAATTCGAATTCTTACCATTCACCTTACGTACGACTTTCTCTAAGAAAACATGCTTGTATTATTGTTGTTATGATATTTTCTAAGGAAAGAGACGGTTTTTGGGCGTAATTGAGGAAAATACCCGGGAAAATCACAGTGAAATAAATAGCTAAGAGAATATAATACATTTCATATTTCTTCTTGATGTAACAAAAGTAGTTACTTTGGCCTGTTTGTTTTTATAACACCATTGCAAATAAATAAACGTAAAATGTGACTGTGATTATATAGTTGCGATTTATCTTGTAATCAACATAGAGCGGGAAGGTGCAAAGTTTCCAGACATTTAATTTCGTAGCACTACTTGATGCCTCACCCTAGGAGAGCAAGTTTTAAAAGTCCCTGGCGAAGGCTTGATACAAGGCTCAATGTCTGGTGACTATGGACAAGATTTCTCATATTAATCCGAAGATATTATTAAAAAAATACGCTTTACACTTGAAAGATTAAGAACTTTTTTAACCTGCTACATACAAAACCACCATAACTAAAACACTGCATTTGCCTAACGTGCCTGTAAGTTGATAAAATTCAAGTTTTTTAGAGGTCATCATAAAATCTTCAAATCATTTGTCTATTCTTGTCTATCATCAAATTATGAGATGCTTTCTGCTAACGAAATATTTGTCCATCGGATGTCAAATTATTGCTGATGTTTGAAATAGAAAAATCAATAATAATTAAATAATTATTGACTCTTATGGAACCTGGTTCGTAAGCAAAGTAAGCAAACATATACTTTAATATTTTTAAAAATCAGAGGGCCAATCTGGTAATTCCATGAAAATAATCGAAGTTCACTTAAAAGTCTCCAACACAAAAAAGCAAAGTATTGCCGTGTCGCGCCGCACAGCAGGTTTAAGGTATTTCACCTTCTATGTCAAACGCGTCGGTATTATTATATGCAGCCGCCTTCTCCCTTCCCCACACAGTCCCCATGAAAATAAAGGTAAACACGATTGATTGTGAGAGCCGCAGACAGAAAGAGTACAAGCGTTTGGTGTTCTTTTAATGCCGGTGCCACCCGAGTTAGAAAAGTTCATTTCATTTAACAAAGTAGCAAGGCACTTTGTGGGATTTAGGTGTCGTCCTCAAAGTAGAAAGTTTGGGTGGCACCGACTTCATACATATCCTAAATAAATTAAAGTAACTAAATGGAGCAATAATTTTTTTCTTTTTATTGCAGTTTTTTTTATTAAAAATTATTTTTCATACTTTTTAGTGATTTATAGACAACGAACATACGTTAAACCTACTTGTACTAAAGTATGAGTAGCATTATTCGGCAGCTACATATAAAATACCGAAATCGTTGCAAATGTGCCCATAAATAAAGTTTGAAGAGTTCCCTCGAATTCCCAAGTTCTCATCATCAGATCGTGACTTTGTAAACATTAAACGAAACTATACTTTTTCAAACAACAAATAACTTATCAAATCGGTCCAGCTGTCCGTGTCGAGTACTAAGTTACTCCTTAACTGTAAACCGTTAAGGAGCTCCCTTAACTGTTCTTTGTCTTCATCACCAGACCCCTAATGACCATCTAAATGTAAATTTCTCATCGAGACAAATTAATCAAGCCCAAAGACAAGGTATCTGCAGTAAATCGCTGAGAAGGTTCCTCATCTGTATTTCAACTCCATCATCAGATTGACATTTATTAAGTTGTAGAGCTTTAAAATACTTAACTTAAAAATTAACAAACTTGTTATTTGTCCCTACCATTTTTGAAAGTTCCCCTCTATATCTCCAGGATCCCATTGCCAGATGCTAACACGATTGTTACGGGACCATTTTGTGTGTGTTTCTAATAAAAAAGAATCATCAAAATCGAACTACTCTGTAAAAAGTTATGCGTGATCATACATAAAAAAAAACAGAAAAAAAATATACACGTCGAATTGAGAACTTCCTCCGTTTTTTAATCGGTTAAAAATCCAGTACCTAATTCCATGCAAGCAATCGTAGTTCGCTTAAAAGTTCCTAACACAAAACAACAAAGTATGGCCGTGTCGCGTCGCACAGCAGGTATAAGGTATTTGACCTTCTATATCAAATGCGTTGGTACTTATTATTATATGTAGCATCCTTCCCCCTTTCCCACACAGTCCAGATGAAAATAAACGAAAACAAGATGGAATATGAGAGTCGCAGACAGAAAGAGTTCAAGCGTTTGGTGTTCGTTTAATGTTAGTAACTTTGTAAAATGCGTATCTATACTGGTATATAAAATGACAAATGTTGTCAAGTGTCAACCATATAAAGGTTATACTTTAATTATGTTTTTGAAGTCGACAATTTTTTAGCCGCTAAGAGTTCGGCACTGTCCGATGAGGATGTCCACGAGGATTTCCTTGTCGGGACGATCCCGGCGTCGCGCTTTTTGTGCACGCCTGCGGGCTTTATAACTGCGCCCCTAAAAATCCGCCGACTGCACCCCAGTCAGCCTGATTTATTATATATATTGATGTATTGATTACGTAGTGCTATAGCGATATCCTATTTTAGTTTCATGTAAATTTGTAATTGATTCTATAAATATGAGATACATGTTCATTTCTTCGCCCGTCTAAGGACTGCGCCTTTTGCCTAGGTGCCGCTGGCACTGACCTAGTTACGGCACTGCCGGAATCGAAGACTTAATGTGCTCTCCGAGGTAACACCATTTGCTTTCCGAGATTAGAATTTACTGAAAATTTCTTAGAAGAAAAATAATTCCTTAAGCCGAGCCAGGTTTTGAACCCAGGACCGAAACCAGATAGGTTAACTACCAAACCTAAAAGGCAGATAATACAAATAAAAGGATTTGAGGTAGGAGGCAAATTCGAAATTACAATGCTGAATAAAAAAGTGCTTTTCTATAAAAATATCTATATAGAAAAGCACTGCAAAGCTAGTCTTTACAGATTTTTAATGTATCTAAGATTAATGAATAGTAATTTTACAATTTTCCCCTCCACTTTTCTAACTCGGTTCTAAAAAACCTATGTTTATACTGTTATTATGTTTTACAGCCGAACTCTACGAACCTGACGTAGACGAATGATATATCTATGATGGAAGCCGCTTGAGTGAGCCGCTGTCTATAGTGTATGCATTTCTAACGTAGCGCTGGGGAGAACGCTTTATGGAGCTTCGACGTGCTTTTTGATTAACCGTTGAAATTCTTTGTTCTCATATTTATAGGATTTCCCTTTTGTTCTTTAAAAATCTGAAGACAATGACTATTTCTATACACAACATCAATCTACTTTTTTATGATATCTAAATTAAAAACTTGTCTAACATTAGGTAGGTAATAATATAATTTAAGGAGTATTGCCTACTAGAGCACGCCCGCGGTTTCACTCGTGTAGCTCCCGTTCCCCGTAAAAAAATTTGGGTTAAAAGATTAACCCAAAATTTTTACGGGCCTACATGTCTAATTGTAAAATTTCATCAAAAATCATTCTGTAGTTTTTTCAAGTGAAAGAGCAACAAACATACTTATTAATCCTCATAAACTTTAGCGTTTATATTACTAGGGGACGCTCCCGGTTTTACCCGCGTATTAACCTATGTGCCTTTGTATTAATCTGATGATGTATACATAATCAGCTGCATTATTGAAGTTCCATCAAAATCCTTTCAGTGCCTTTTGCGTGAAATAGCAACAAACATACTTACATATATTTTTATATACACCCTCACAAACTTTCGCGTTTCTAATACCTATTAGTAGGATTAGTAGCACAATTGCACTCGTTGGTGTTTTGTTTGCTATGTCATTACAGATTGCAAGGTTCTGGGTTCAAGTACAGTCTTACGCTGTGAAATACTAAGCTTTGTTAATTTTAACATCTGATAGTGAGCGTTCACTATTGGAACAAATTGGTGAATCTAAGCATAATATCTCCTTTTTATATATTGCACCATTGTAATGGCGCTCTTGTTACTAAAGTAATCTTTTACAGGCATGCCTTGTAGACAGAATTTATGAAAGGAAAGTTTAATTAATTTCATATGAATGCATGAAACCTGACGTTATTATGTTATTACAGTGAGCATGCATGTAACGCAGTTTGTGTATTCGGACATCAAAGGTTTGCCGACGGGCGACGGACGTGTGCAATCAGTAAGCATCGAACGCAGCGCCCGAGCTCCTGTCAACATGGCAGCCGCATCGCCACCGCCAGTAGCCGCATGATTCTTCGTACAATATCTGATATATTTACCTTAAAATTTAAAATGCAACAATTTATGTGTCTACGAATACAATCACATTAATATTATAAAAGCGGAAGTTCGCATGTTTGTGCGCGAGTGTATCACTCACATATGTATGTTTTTTACTCCTTCAAGCCGCAACTATTAAACGTGTGTTTAATTTGGAATGAAAAACAATTATACTTTGAATAAAAATTTAAAACAGTATTCTTTACGAAGCAGGAAGTACGCGAATCGAAACGATGTGCATAGCTAGTTCACTTCAAAATCGTAACGTCTTATATGCAATATATGGTGCACATCCAGACATCAAAGTGCCGCCGACGCGTTCAATCAGCAGGTATCAAATGCAGCGCCCCGGGCTTTTGTCAATATGTTGGCCGCCACGCCACCGCTGCGTTATTATGTTTTGAGATCCGCCAGTAACATCATTATCCCCTGTTATTTTACAAACGTAATACCTAATATTTTAAAGATTTTTGTATATATGAACATTTTTGATATTTATTTATCGAAAAAAATTTCGAAAACGAGCAAGCCGAATTTCCGAATTCTCTCAAAGTCACCACGATAAACTATTTAATACAGACATTATGAAGCTATATATTATGTGTTAATTATTAAAATTAGCCAATACTGTAAAGCAAAGTAAGTACTACTAAAAGGTATGAAAAAAACACGATCTAGTAAAAATCAAATACAAAAGTAAATATATCTTCATCTAGACCTAAGGCAAGAATAGCTGATGTTTGTTGCGAAAATTAAAGCGCCGGGGCTCCGCCAATCGACCATTAAAAAAAATACCAAGCGAAGCTCCATTGTCCTGAAATATAAAATTATTTTCTCTTTTAAGTTATGAAATTAATTATATTCAATAATCTATTTCCAAATGAAATATCATTTGAAGGGAGTTACAAGGGCTCCTTTTGAATTGCAGACGTATTTCAATCATCAATTTCAAGAGTATTAGAGCTTTTCGATATAAAAAGTCAGAATCAAGTATATTTTTTTAATAATTATAATGAAAGTAAAAATGAATGGAAATAAGTAAGATAATATACTTAATTTAAATGCTATAGCGATTGGAAACTTAACTGAATCTGACAGTCCAGTTAAATTAAGTGTGAGATCACAATTTAAGATAAAATTTTGGTATTTTTAATGTTTTAAATCCCCGACAACTTTTACGAGTGTAAAATCTTTTTCATTGTTTTAGTTTCCAATATATTCATAATAAATAATTGTAATTAAAATTTTGATTTCAGACCTTATCTTACTGGTATAGAGCCCATAAAAATGACAGAGCAGCTAGAGCTATTCGAAGGTTTTCTTAGTCTACCTATCCGTCCGTTCATCCGTCTACCAGGAGGAAGTGTTCCATTAGTCATGTAGGTCATATGTCAATAGGTACGTCATTTTATTGCTCCAAATAAAATGCTGAATTTATTTAGATTGAACAATACGTGTTGCCGAGTAATAATTGCTCCACACAACCACCCCACTTCTTCGAATTCAGGGCACTGCTCAATGAATGCAGGTGTACGGACAATAATTCGTGTATTCGGTACCAACTCGATCGAGCTGACCGCCGTAATATTAAATTGTAATTATGAATGTAATTCTGTTATTAAATCTTGCAAGTTCACCCACATCCCAGTTTCTGAATGAGCTAATGTAAGTCAGACTAACAGACGGCAATTAGTTTTATGGTGTTATGTACATAGATAGATAGTAAAGTCAGTCATACTATAAAATGAATAGAATGAACGCCCAAATATAATTTTGTTTACATTGAACAAATAAAATGTTAGCGCTACTACGCGAGAGACGTTTTAACAAACATATACGAGGCGTATACATGCCGACGTCAGCTGGAAAGGGAGAGCGTAAGTGTGTCAGTGGGGAACAGGGGCGGCCCGAGATTGTGACCCTTGGGCTAATGTCGCGTGGGGGCCTGCCTCAAACAACTAATTGTATGCGTTGAACTTGATTTCAATTGATAGCTAGTTATCCTCCTCCGTTGTTATTTTATTTTTTTTTTGTATTGAACGCAAAATAAAAATCTTCTAACATTCATCTAAAAACCTCTTTAATTCGATTAATATGGAAGAGAGGAAAAATAACTAGTAGTATAGTATACTTTTGTTATCTATAGTAATATTATAAAGAGGTAGCGTTTGGGAGTTTGTGACGTTGTAAGGGGTACTCTCTGGATTTACTGAACTAATTACTAACTAAAAACCAATCCAAAATCAATTACGCATCTTTATTTAAATTTAAATTATGTAATCCAAGTTGTAAAAAAATTGCTTTAATCGTGTGTGATAGATTATTTTTATTATGATAAATTATTTAAAATAAATGAGTAAAGATAAAGACTAGTATTCTTATGTGTATATTTTATTGTCAAGTTTACATTAGTCTATTAGATTATTTTTGATAAATATCCGTAATGAAACTTACCGCTGTTAGTAATTTATCTCTATTTTAAAATTATTTTAACATCATTAATAAATTACAAATAAATTAATAACGTTTAATTGTGTTTTACAGTATTAAATAGTTATAGAATATTTACATTAGACTATTTTGAACAATAGCAACATTTCTCTAATGAAACTTAGCCACTTTTAGTAATTTATCTCTATTTTAAATTGTTTTAACATCATTAATGAATTACAATAAAATGAATTACGTTTACTTGTGTTTTACAGTAATAAATTATTATAGAATATTTTACTTAGACTATTTTTGACAAATCGCACCATATCCGTAATGAAACTTAATTACTGTTAGCATTTTTTATCATTATGCCTATTACTTATTGGTTTCGTTATTATTGTTATGAAATAATTCTTAATATATTATTTAAGAAATGTAACGATACAATTAAATCACTTTATTGTAAATAAAATTTGAGAGTACTACACGATGACACCACTGTCGGGAAACGTTATAGTCGTGAAACAATTTATTATGTTATTAATACAAAACTTATTTGTATAATTTATGTGAAACCAAGATTATAATTATAAGATTAATATTGATTTATATAGAGATATACAGATTTATAGAGAGATTCAAATTGTAGATGTATACTCAAATGTAGGTAGATTTCCGACAGTGGCCATTTTGGCTTGTTTGTTATAAAAGGGTAGCGAGTTACTTTTAGCTCCCAGTTTTTATTGTATTTTTCTATCAGCGAAACAAGTAGTGACAGTGTTGTGCAAAAGCTAAGTATATTTTATAATGTTATTCCTTATTCTTATTTTTAGTATTTGTAATTTTATTTTGTGTCTATACTTGTAAATACATATATTCAAATATTGAAATATTTATGTAAACGAAAAAGAGTAACGGTTGTACTTTGGTTACAATTTGTATTTGAGAGTTTGATTATTTATATTTGTTATTATTATGTAATATTGTAAAAAAAAAACATATTTAAAAGAGCATTTGTTGAGTTTCTTGCCGTTGTCTTCTCAACAAGGGCTGCATTTCCGAAACGGTGGTAGGGTTATTGCAATAACAAATAATTTAAATAAAAAAATAATTGAAATTGGTTTTGGTTCTATTTATTTATTCAAATACCTCCTAATTAATAATTTTCAGTTATTATCTGAGAAAACATTTCAAATATAAATAAATAGGAACATATAAATTAGTGTTCCTAAAGAATATATACTTTTATTACAATTTTATAGCTCAAAGGCCTTGATTTACTAATAAATGATGTGCAGAGAGATTAATTATTGTTATACCTTCATTTCATTTCTTATTAGTCAAAGATAAAAAGGAGAATGCCAAACAATGTGTAGGACTTTAACCCACTAATAAAAACATATTGTACAACTATGTATTATGTATCATTTTATTGCATTTTGTCTACTATTTAATATAAATTATAATAAAAAGCTCTAGAACTCGGAGTATCGACACAAGCCTAACGTTGGTTATTGTCCATTTCCGTATTGTTGTTCCGTATATTTGTCACACTGATATGACAGTCGCAAAGCTTCCTTAAATACATTTTTAAACAGGCTTAACGACACTAGATACTAGCTTTTTAGAGCCCACTGTTGATGAAAATACAATAAAAATGATTTAAAAGACTAGAACCCAGTGTAACAATAAAGATTTAAAAATGCGTAGAGTGTAAATTAAAAGGAAACAGTTCAATAAGGTACTTTTTTTAACACAATTTTATACCAATGTCCAACAGTAAAAATTACTTATTGTAGAACATTTATATAATAATAGGATATTTTTAGCATATTTACAATTTGTGTTCTTTCTGGGTTAGGATCTGGCATTCTCCTTTTATTACGTGCGCTGCGAAAACTATTGAGGATAGAACAGAACAATTTAAGTTATGTATAAAGTGTTTTTTAGTTTTTATTTATTCTCGATTTATTTGTGAATGAAGTTTTTATTTTCTTTTTAAGTTTCTTGTTCTGTACACCCTCACCCTCTCTTTAATTTATTGTAGCTTCTTAACTAGGTTGCCTGGAAGAGATCGCCTGTTGGCGATAAGGCCGCCTATTGTGCTACTGTAAATTCTTGTGTAAATTGTATCTTGTTTCGTATCTTTCCTGTCTTGGTGTGTGCAATAAAGTATATTTTCATTTCATTTTCATTTCAACAATGTACTACAATTTTATGGAACGTATCAAAAGATGTAAAAATGTCCGTAATAGCATATGCCTATCTCCTACGGATAACTCACAATAACTGCTTTTACAGTTAAAAGTATGGATTAAAAATAATTAATTTTTGTGAAACTTGTTTAGCCCATATGGTATTAATCTATAATCTTTATAAATAGTTAGAACGAAAATTTAATGTAGATCATTTGTGCCCTTTACTCTATACAGTTTAGATAAATATTTTTAAAGATATTAGCAAAATAAAAACGTGCGATGCGCGGCGCCCCGGCCGTTCAATTTAATTCCTTGATTTCTCAACAACTCCTTTCGTCGTTCTACTTTTACTAATTCCTTAAATTTAGTATTTCCTACGTAACTTTTTTATTAAAATTTCTAATAAGGACCACCGTTTGATTATTTATATAGCTAGGTCAATCCACGATGGCTCGTAGTGTTTTGTTTTTCAAACGCTTACAGTGCAAGTGTGCAATAAAAACTGCAAGAATGTGAGTTCTATTACTACGTAACGAGTAGCAATGTGTGCACACTCACACAAAGTGTCAAGTTAATTATGTCAACAAGAATGTCATGTTTGACTAGCAGTATGCTCTACTTCATTTTAACTCATTTTTTAAAAATGAATATGTCGTGTTGGTCCTGCACAGCAAAATTATATTGTGATATAGGTTAATATATATATCGGAGTATCACCATTCTTCTTGACATCATCTTTAGTGGTTCTTAATCTCTTGGGCGTTTTCTAGGGTTACAAAGACTTTGTCTTCACGAACAGATATATTGCAAGTTCACAATGTTTTGATACATGAAATAGATTTTTATAATTCCTGACGTATTATAAAGATTCAGAACAGTAGTTTATTTACACCCATCTTACTTTACTCCCTAATTTAATTTACTTCTTAAGGACACTTTTACACTGGTCCAACTCGACCAGTGTAAAAGTATATCCTCTCCGCACTCCAGACACAAACTAACTACCCAACTCCTTTATTCCCCTCAAGATGGTGTAAATACTCTACTAGGACTTTGGCGCCCGACTCTTTTATTGGTTGGAGTATTAAAACAAATCAATCATTCATTCATTTATCAAATCAAATTGAATTTAACTTTGTGTTAAAGTTTTAAGTAAGCACCTATCTCATATCTCTCATTAAATGATTAACAATTAGTTCTATTTCGATTACTTTCATAAAAAAAATAGGTTGTCTGTAAAGTCGGTTTACTGACAATAGTTGAACGTGACAATGTCTTAAGAAAATACTGATGGAATGGTAGCATTTAATTGGTTATTAAAATTTTTACATTTTTATAAATATTAATTTAAATTAATAAAATAATTGATTTTGATTTTATAAATTTATATTTTAAATTTATAATAAATATATTAATTTTTAATTTAAAATTAATATATTTAATAATTATATTTAATAGACGGATGTTGAACGCTGCCGAACGCAAAGGCCGATTGTCCTTCTTTGTCGCTAGTTCCGCGCTCTCGCTTGCACTTCAAGCCTTACATGTAACGCCTCAAAGCGAGGTAACGACGCATGACGTCATGTTTTTTCGTGCGTGCAGCCGGCTCTATCGAATTACAAGACGTTGTCACGTCAAAAACTCGTGACATACCAAAAATAATTACATCCACAGACAGTAACATTTCCATAAACAATGACGTCTATTACAATATTACAACAATCTATTCTAAGTCTCTAGTCTAATTCCTTCGACATATATATTAACCCATTTAAAAATATCTTAAAAACACACATACCCACAATCATCTCAGATAGGTACCTAGTATGTCTATTTTTCTTTTGTTTAAACAGTTTAATGATTGAGCTCAACTCCACGCTGTCTTGTCTACCATACCCCTAGCGTTTTTGTAAAGCGTGAACCCATGATATCTATTATTATTTTGATTCATTACAAGTTAGTTTATGTAAACTAAGATGGAAGCGGGCTAACTTGTTAGGAGTAGCATGAAATCTACATTCCTTTAGTTTCTACACGATACCGTACCGGAACGCTAAATCGCTTGACGGTACGTCTTTTTAGTAGGATAGTACCAATGTATATATTGTACAAATACCAAAGCTATTTTGCTAAGCTAATTTGGAAAATCTATATTGGCAGTAACAAACCAATCAAGTGACCTTTGTAGAAAAATTAAAGTCGAGTCGGTCAACCTGAAGGAATGGGCAACGGAACGATTCTTCTGGCTAAGTCACATTTCAATGTGTAGTTTATCATAATACTATACGTTTTTTTGACATTATAAATATAATATTGGTAAAAAAATTAAGTAGAGCATCATTCCGTTGGGTCATGCCCGGAACGATACAACCTACAATAGCCCGTGTACACCGAGCCGTGGTCGACTCGAGACTGATGTTCGAACTGTACTCCCCGCACCCTTCGGTTTCCCCTCGCGAGAAATAGTGGGGCGCGTCTTAGTAAATTGAACTATCAGTAGTAATCGCATTGTTCGGATGAAATAACTGTCTAGACATCTTAGACAAGAGCGGCCACCGTACGCCGAATAGCAGAGACTTCTTTTGACCACGCACCACGTCTTGCGAATGAAAAAGAAAAGAGATCGCAAGTATCTGCTAGAAAGTCTGGCACCGAAAGGTCTCTGCGACTAGCTAACCACAGACAAAATATGTCGAACATACGTTATAGGGAACCTTGCACCGAACGTTCGCTGCGGCTTGCCAGCCAACGAACTATTTCCTCTGCAGGACGTTTGAGAGAGTTTAGCACTAAAAGGTCTCAGCGACTGGCTAACCACAGACATAATACTTCGAACATAAGTGATAGGGAGTCTAGCACCGAACGTTCGCAGCGGCTTGCCAGCAGCATAATTTTTATTTATCCTGCTTTTATTAAGCGGGATAAACAGGCGGGAAAAAGATTTTTGAACCCGGAACAGAGTCCGCGGGCACTGCTTGTGTAAATTATATTACTTACAAGCTTTATAATTTTTATTCGTAACCTTTTATCTAACTTTTACTGTTTTCAGTTCGCAAAAAAAAAAACATTTTTTCTTCATTAAAATTAAAGAGTGTTAGGGGTTTTGCACATTAAAATTTCAACACGATATATTACTTACTTTATCACTGGTGGTGGAATTAGTATAGGGACTACGAAAATAAAAAATAATAGAACTGACTCAAAACGCACTAAAAAGTAAAAAATAACTGTGTCATTTACTTGCTTTAATTTACTTAAGCATATCTATGAAGTTGGTGCCAGCAATTTTAAGGAACATTTATTTAACGTAGTATAGCAGTTTGTCGGTTCTAGGTAGTTTTCTTAAAGTAGAAACCTTGGATGGCACCGATTTCATAGATATGCTTAAGTAAATTAAAGCAAGTAAATTACACAGTAATTTTTTACTTTTTAGTGCGTTTTGAGTCGGTTCTATTTTTGGTTTAAAATTTTTTTTCTTACTTTTTAGTGATTTATCGCCACGTAACGTACTCGAACTATACTGTCACAGTACATTATACGGCACTTGCACACTTACACTAAAACCGAGATCGCTGCAAGTGTGCGTATAAATTTTGAAGAGTTTCCTCAATTTTTCCAGGATATCATCATCAGATCCTACATGATGACAATCGGACCACCTTGGAAGTGTGCCCTTTCTAATAAAAAAATAATTATCAAAATCGGACAAATCTGTAATAAGTTATGCGTGGTCATACATAAAAAAAAATATACGTGTCGAATTGAGAACCTCCCTCGTTTTTTTTTCGTCGGTTAATAAAAATAGCCTAAGTTACTTACTTATATGAGCCCTCAAAAAAAATTTTAATAAAAAATTAAACCGACTTCAAAACACACTAAAAATTAAAAAATAATTGCATTATTATATTGCTTTAAGGATCATTTATACGAAGGAAGTAGCAAAGCACTTTGTGGGTTGTGTATAATGTTTTTCTTTACTTGTCCTATCACGTAAACAAACACGTCTTGTCACGAATATCACATTCTTTTTACAGAAATCACTTGTTTTAATTTAGCAATAAATGTCCTGATCTCCTTATTAAACGCGTACAATGCACGATACGCTGTAAACTGCTTTAAATTTTCCATTTTATGATATATATTTTCACAAAAGAAACTAATAACAAGACTCAATTCCACAGCGTAACTATGACAACGATAATTTGACATTTCGTAACGCCAGATTTTCTATGAATTTATAATGATAGGAAAAATACATCGAGCATAAACTTGTCGATGAAATATAATAAATTTTTATTTATTAATTTTATTATTGTTATTTTAATGGTAGAAAATATTAAATGATTTCACATTCAAGATTTTTGAAAAATAATACTGATAAATATGCTCACGTTGGATAGTGTTTAGGTATCGTAATAACGTTATTGATACCGATACCGTTAAGACGTTCTTTGTGTTTATATTTTTGACTTTTGTAACATATATTATATCATCATCATCATCATTATCAGCCTATTAACGGCCCACTACAGGGCCAGGCCTCCCTCCTTATAGGAGAGGGGATATGGAGCGTACACCCACCACGCTGCTCCAATGCGGGTTGGCGGGCTTAGGGTGATAATGTATCATTTATTAACGATCACTATCAGATGTTGTTGATAGTGACCGTGACTATATTATATACATATGTGTATATATGTATATAATATATGTTACATAAAATATGAACATATTAATATGTAAAAACTTTATTAATGTAAACTTAAAACTTTAACTGAGAACCGAGCATTGCAAATTAACATCCAAGAGGAGTTACAGAGTGGTATCGATCTCACAGTAAGTAACCAGGATGATGAGCAACTGAGGAGAACTTTGGAGGATGCGATTCTGATGTACAAGTATATGCCTCTTAATTTAAGACCACGTTTGCCTCGGTTGCCTTTACATAGACGAAATATGGCATTAGTCGGGGTTCTAGACCAGATATTAGGTAATTACCTTTTACCATCTGAGGACCTAAGTGATACGCATTCGATCCTATACTGTGGAGCCGTTGCGGCGTGTCGAATTGCGGGAGTTAGATTCCCTGAACCACGCACGGCCCCGCAGAGGACGGGTCAAGCTCCAGCTTGGCAGACCAGAATCGAAAGGCGTATCACACTGGCTAGAACTCTCATTGCTAAGTTAATCTGATTTAAGGAGGGCAATAACTTGTGTGATCAATGGGGGCCGACCAGATGCTACGCCAGAAATCTGACATAGCATCAGAAGTTGGAAACTCTCCATTAGTCACACAAACACTAGATTGCTCCCAGTTCCTATATACTTTCCGTTGGTCACTTTGAAAGATCCGATTCTGATAGTATCGGTCATTGCGCTCTTTATAACGCCTGATACGTTTTGCCCATGCATAGACTTTCTGATATAGTGATAATTGATCGATTAACGCGCCGTGCAATGATTGTTGATATTACTGTTATCTTCACTTTTTACTGTTCTTTATACGATGATGGATTAAGAATTCGATCTTTGTTCAAATATCTATTTAGTACACGGAAGAGTTTGTTCGTTTGTTTAAACGGGCTAATCTCAATCTGCGTGTCGGATTGTAAAATTATTTTTGTTTATTCTGAAGGCTAGACTCAACAGTGAAATGTACTATTTAATATCAATGTATACCCATCAGCTTGCCATAAATATAGTAGAAGATCCGAACTAAGATCGACCTTCACCGAACTGATAATAGGATGAAATATATTTCATGACAAATTTAGTATATTAGAAAATATATTGAAAATAGGTTGCCTAAAAAAATCCTGGACAGACTATTTTTTATTATTTTAAAAAATTATTTTTATATTCTAGTAAACAGTGAGTGTTATTTTGAAGCAACTTATTTCCGAGTTGTAAAAAAATAATAAATTCAATAAATATAAATCATATATATTAAATATAATACTAAAATATGACACCATATAAAATCAGCTAAATCAATAAATATTTATCAAAATTTATACATATATTTATATTGACAATTGAATTCATTATTTTTTTTACAACTCACGACATAAGTTGCTCCAAAATAACGCTTACTGTTTACTAGAGTGTAAAAATTATTTTTTAAAAAATAATAAAAAATAGTTTGTCCAGGATTTTTTAAGCAACCTATTTTTAATATATACTCTAATATACTAAATTTGTCATGAAATATATTTCATTCTATTATCAGTTCGGTGAAGGTCGGTTTTAGTTCGGATCTTAGACTAATATATATTGTTAATGTTAATGTACTGAAATGTCATACAATGTTTAACAAAAATGTAGACCTTTAGTACACGGGACGGGACGGAGGATATTGATTCACAGGAAACTATAAAAAAATTAAATTGAGAGGGAGAGCGGGGAATGAGCACACTTTATATGTGACTTTCACACATTTTGCATGAAAGTCTGTCTTTAAGAGGTTTTCACACGGACGAAGTCGCGGGCGACTGCTAGTACTATATATAAAATTATTCATTAGTAAACTTATAACACAACAGTCATAGTATCTCGAATGCATTCCTATTTAGTAAATATGAATTGCCAGTATTATTATGTTTTCAGGTTACAAAAGGCATTTCTTAATTTTTGAATTTCTGAAACTTAGTGTCTAGCGAAACAGGCTGGAGCTGGTAGTATGTACCGAACCTAGCCCACTTCGTTAAGCTAAAGCTTGCTTTAGTCTTCACTTTTACTATCTTCCACTTTTTCTCGACCGGAAGAAAATAAAAATGAAATAAAAACCTTTTCCGTAAAATACATGTAAATATCAATTTTCATAATGATCGGTCAAATAGTTTCTGGTATATAAACATGCTCTTCTATATATATATATATATATATATATATATATATATATATATATATATATATATATATATATATATATATATAACATATATATATAACAAGAAATATCTATCAAAATATATTACTTATAAATATCGTTATAGTTTTGTCATGTATAGTAAACAAGGTCTTAACGGTATCAATATTTGACCAATTCGAGTTTCGTTTTTAACAGTTTTCGCGAATTTAAATTTCAATTTAATATGTTTAACAACTTTTTAACGTTACCAATACCAATAATGTTATTGCGATACCTAAATCACGAAATATTGGTTTTTAAACTTATAAATGAATAACTATATATGGTAACGGTATAACTTTAGCAGCGTTACGATCACCTCGATAAACTCCCACCCCTACAATTGTCTCTGGTTACGGGTCCGCCGTTATTGTAAACCCGTTAAGACATTTATCAGAAGTCTATAAAAAAAAGTGATATAGATAACATCCTTAAAATGATCCTAAACTGGATCCTTGGCTGGCACCCACTTCATAAATATGCTTAAGTAAATTAAAGCAACTAAATGATGCAGTTATTTTAGTGCGCTTTGAAGTCGGTTTATTTTTTTATTAAAAATTTTTTTTCTTATTATATAGTGATTTATCGACACGTAACCTACTCGTACTGTACTATCAGAGTACATTATACGGCGCTTTTAGTTAAAAATTACCGACACTTACACAAATATTGAAATTACAGCAAGTGTGCGTATAAAAATTTTAGAGTTCCTTTTATTTACCCAGGACCTCATCATCAAATCCTAACATGATGACTATGGAACCATTTCGGAAGTATACCCTTTCTAATAAAAAAGGAATTATCAAAATCGTGAAAAGTTATGCGTGGTCATAAAATGCCCTGTCTCAAAAACTACTTTGATGAAACTTGCAGTATTTGCTAAGTTAAACAATGCCTAATAAACCAAAAAAAGAATTATTTAAATCGGTGTTGTGGTTCCGAAAATATGCGAACACAAACATAAAAACATACATACATTTTTGAAATTTGGCACATTTGTTCAGACGCTGATATAAACTAACATATGTGAATACTGCGCAATTTTGGAAATATTACGCACATACGGTTCGAATTGATAACCTCCTTTTTTGAAGTCGGTTGTAAAATTGAATAATTTTCCGTTTTTCCACATTTCCTACTGTTGATGTTATGTAGTCTAAAGCCTTCCTCGTTAAATGGACTATCCAGCACAAAATTAATATTTTATTTAGAACCAGTAGTTCCTGAGATTAGCGCATTAAAACCAACAAACTCTTCAGTTTTATAATATTACAAGCAGTCGCTCGTGACTTCGTCTGCGTGAAATCCTTTTAGGTACCCTTCTAATTTTCAGACTTTCATATAAAGTGTGCTCGTTCCTCGCTCCCCCTCTCAATTTAATTTTTTTATAGATTTTTTAAATAATTTATTTTGGTAAGGATTTAAGTTTAGTTAAATATTGATGTAAACGTAAACGTATGAAATAAATGATTTTTTAAAACAAAAAAAGTTATTTATCTGCCTACCTGCCTTCCGAGCCGGTGGTAGAGTCACTACAAATAGTCTAATTTGACGTTTCAAAAGTGCTTATAATTGGCCTACTTGAAATAAATGATTTTGATTTGAATTTGAATTATGAAACTCACCGATCACGTAGCATTCTACTGGTGAAAGAATTTTCAAATCGGATCAATAGTTCCGAAGATTAGCCCCAACAGATCTATTTACAAACTTACAATCTTACAAACTTTACCTCGTTATAATATTAGTATATATTATATCCAAAATGCAAAGTTGTGGCTAAAGGAAATCATTCAAAACGTACCAAAATTTCAAAGTGCCGGCCAAATAAAAAAGGTGAACTTTAACAACAATGCAAGTATACTTCCCACATTGCTGTAATAGTAAGAATTGTTTAGAATGAAACTTGAGAGTATCATTCTGAGCAATTAATTACTTTTATTGGCCGGCATTTATTAATTACATACTTAGAAATTTTGGTATTTTTTGTATCGGCCTTGAATGATGTCCCATTTTGATATTAAACTTTACTTTACTGCACTATTTATAGATTTTAAGGGACCATAATAATAGTACTATTAATTCTGTATATATTCTTTTTGTGTTTTTATCAATTTTTATTAACAGAAAGGCAAAATGAATAAATAAGAGAAAATGTGACTGTAATGAACTGATAGTACATAGAACTAGGATAAGCAAATTTAATAATTCTTTTATGCTCAAAGATTTTACAATAAATTACCAGATGAAATTACTACTATGTCTCTCAATAAGTTCAAGGTTTTTCAAACGCAAGCTTCTCAAATAAGCATTTTATAGTCTAAAAGAATTTATAAACGATAAAATGGCGCTTGAGTGAATTGCTGTAAGGTGCCGTGTGCTTAGTTCTATAGTTTTTAAATAATATTGTAATTATTATTTCGTTATTATTTCGTTAGATCATAGTCTATTATACAAGTATATACTCGTGCACAAAGCACTCAGACAGCCTCTGTAGCGCAATGGTATACGCGGTAGATTTATGAAACGGAGATCTCGGGTTTGATTCCCGGCTGGGCCGATTAAGATTGGTTCAGATCTCACTGGTGGCTTCGGCTATAGCTAATGACCACCTTGCCGACAAAGAGGTACGTATTTCCAAGCGATTTAGGATTCCGGTACGACGCCGTGTCGAAACCGAAAGGTATGTAGATTTCATGTCTTCTAACAAGCTAGCCCGCTTCCATCTAAGATTACATCGTCACTTACCACTTTGTGTGATTGCAGGCAAGGGCAAGCTTATAGAGAATAAAAAAACAAGGCGTTGAAAAGCATCGTTCGTCGTCATACAAATTTTTCTAGTTGCGGGGATCGATTGCACGGCTTAGGATGCAGCCGGCATGCACTAATTGACAGTCAGTAACAAAATATGTAATGTATACAATATCCGTATGTGAATTTCATGTACCTAGAATCTAGATGTTTTAATAAAGGTACACAATACCTAGAGATCGGCGGTGCCAATAATAATTTTCACTGAAGCGTTTGACCTAAATCCAGATGACGTAAGAGCGCGGGAAAACGCGCCCCCTTGTAGGGCGTGGTAGCTGACAAAGGTCCGCCCCTAGCGCGTCAGCCCGGGCGAGCCTCGGCTCAGTCGCTGAAAGGTACACGGCATATCAACACCGATAGTTGCTACGACCTTAGTCAATAATACATAGCGAATACAGACAGAGCAATCTCATGACCTAGATAGTATAAAAAAAAAGTTTTTTTGTTAAAGTACCTTTTTAATTAAATTGTATTGAATTTACCTTGTTTTTTAAGTGGAGTGTTTAAATTTTTAGTTTTATAACAATTTGAAAGTTTTAGTTTCAATAACAGGACTGGAGTAAGTACACGATTATTTTTATCTTTATCATTTTTCTATTTAAGTTTTTTGGTTTTTAGTATTTTTTAATTAGTTATATTACGGAGTTAAGAAAGCCAGCTGGCTCTTCGTTCGCTCAGTGATTTTTATTATTGATTTTGGAATAAAGTTTTATACCAATAATTCTATTACTAATTTTTAAATATTTTTTTATTATTACATACGTTTTTATTTATTTACATATTTATTAAATTATTTTTTTCGTTCTTAAGGAGTATGTACTAGATATACAAATAATAATAATTGTAATTTCCTTTATTTAATTTAGTTAAAAATTTACTGATTTTTTATATGATTTGGTCATGCAAGCATTAGCTGCCAGTTTTCCTAATAATAAAATAAATAATATGAAACACAAAAGAGATAACCGTGGCATTTGTTTCAGAAAACTTCGCTCGGCGGGAAACTTTGGTTTCTAGGTCAGTAAGGCAAAGCGAACAGCGAATTAAATCGCTAAAGTGACTCTTCATTGAAGGTTAGAATCCGTAGAAGTATAAAACTGAAGCAGGAAGGGACAAGACACCGTTTGGACGAACATTTGTGACGACCACATTTTGCACTGGCAATTGTAATACGATTTATCAAATCCCATCACAGGTGATTATAATTTTAATATTGTACTTTTTTGAATTTAATTTGCAAGCCGTTGGTGTATTTGCGAAATCAAATGTATGCGAAATGTTATGAAGGATATAAAATAATACATTCATTATTTTATATTCGCCTTAATTTATTTTCTTTTTCTGTTAAACTGTATTTAATGATAAGAACTATGTTGCAGGGTTGTACTTAAGTTTAAAGAAAATGTTAATTTTCTTATATTTTGTGTTGTCAATAAAAATATTAATTACATTTGTGATACAGGTCTACCTTTTCCTGGGAATCATAGGTCAGTATATTACATTTTTATTTTTTTTAATTAATTAATTTTTTTTTAAATTTCAATTTATGAATATATAATTATAATTGCATAAGTTGATAAAAAACTTATGGGAACACCGCGTGATGTTGGCTTTTTAAATTTTTGATTTTTATCTTTATTTTTTTTACTTTGTTTTATTTTTTAAATTTATTTATTCAAGCGTTGTTCCCAGGCGGTCATCCATCCAAGTACTGACCGCGCCCGACATTGCCTAACTTCTATGCAATAGGTTTACCGCGGCAGTCTCCGAGTGCCATACGTCTTTTTTTTTTTAAATAAGTTAAAGCTTTCAGAAACCTATTAGTTTCTTTTAAAACTTTATTATGATCATCACAAAGAAAACACAAATGTGTTACATTCGATTTCTTTCAATGTAACCTTTTATTATAATTCCAAAGTAAGGCAATGTAAAGCAGTAAACACTAATTTTGTTTGCCGAGCTTTTGAAAATAGCTTAAAGACTACCCGACGTCGACAAGAACACGACGGAAATACTTACAAAAAAAATTGCTAAAATGCGTCTGCGCAATGAGGTAAACAGCAAATACACTGGCGTATCCCTTGCGCCTGCAGTTTGAGAGGGTTCAGGGAATTTAGGGAGGAAGAAGAGTTAATTTTGACTAAAAAATCATCGCCTAAAATTTATAGCAATTCGTAGGCCTTGCAACTGCAAGGGACTCTGAAGTACGAATGTTAAACCCTATTTGTTTGAAATTACAGCGGTAATGACCATAAATATATAATAACATACCCATCAGACCGGGACATAGCAGCGCCGTTTGCTGCGTAAATAAGCAAAGTATAAATACGGTATATTTGTTAAAATAAATGTGTTTTGTTCAACCAGGAAGAACACCCTGAAGTGGTCGATAAGCGTTGTGAACTAATCAAGAAACCGGTGCCTCCACGATAACTAAAAAAACTGTTCATTTACTTTTAAAAGTTAAACGATAATTTAAATATAATTGTTGTTTAGATAATAATTATCAAATCTCATGCTTTTATTGACTGTTTACGGTATTCTGGTATTTATGTACTTTCTGCTAATAATGTTCGTAACATTTAAGATAATTAATATATTACAAAACTCATAGAGGAATAGGTATTAGTGCGTAGTTCATTACATAGATGTTTCTCTATTTCTTTCCTTTAAAAAGTATTTATGGACTCTAGCTATACTCTTCTATTTTTATAAGTTATAAATATTAATTTAATACATGTAACTTATTGGAATAATGCAATGGTATTGCGAACATTATATCGTAGTATATTGCTTCAGTTCATAGCGCGGTTATTCCTTGAAGTGTTGTAACTCTAATGATATTCTAAACTTCTTTGTTGGTTACGGCATATATTTTGATTATAGTGTAAATGCACCACAGTAGGTGCACAAACATTTAATAGTACTGTAAAAATGTGTACTCTTGTTGATTTTCTTATTTATGATAAAAAGTTAGCTCTAGTTGTAATAATAAGGTGCGTAGACAGACGTTGGGTAGGTGCGCTGGTGTGTCAGCAATGCAGAAATGTACTGATAAACTACCCTCTGCCTGTGAGCGGATTTTATTATGCACACATTTTTGATTAATCAGTATGTCGATTGACAATTGTCGGTATTGAAGAAGGAAAAAACGGCTAATTGCCAGTCGGACCCTAATTTACGGTTTCTTTTTCGGGTCTCTCCCTATATATGTATTTGAGGCACTAATGGTTTCGCCACACAGCGGATGGGATGAAATGGCGACGCGACACTGGCGCGACTTGAGCCGTTGTATCGTAAAAGTTATGGCTCAGTATAAATTATGGATTTACTCAGACAAGTTACAATAGGATTAAAGCAATTTATTTCTATTTCTCGTTTAAAGTTTATATTTCTATCGATTTATCGCAATAATTCGATAAACGTATTGCTGGCATAACAAAATACTGTTTAGTAAAACTAAAGGCTTTATGCTTACGTTGCCTTGCCATACAGGTATGAGCAAGTCCCTGGTATTGTACTGAACTTCTTATGCAACAATTTTTCTTTGTTTAAATCACAAACAACTTGTATGCTATTAAAACATGTTATTTGCAATCAGTAATATATCGTCGTCAATCATCATTGCGCTACTGTACACGTTACCTAACTTCACTCTTTCATTTCACTCTTCATTATTTACTATTCACCCTTCATTCTTTATCCTTTACATTATTTATTTATGGTTCACTACCGGCTTCCCTTCTTAAAGGAGAGGGGATATGCAGCTTAGGCCCACCACACTGCTTGCCATTGCAACCCGCATTTGAATAATTATTAGTTTTAGTTTCTTGAGTTTATCTACATAGATAGTATGTCAATAAAATTATTATTTAATAATAATTATTAAATATTCTTGATAAAAAAATCTTTATCAAAATCTTGGCGTCATCTCGTACGAATACATACCTATACTAAAGCCAAACTCGATTGAGAATGCTTGTCAACAAACAAGTTAAAAATGAAGGTAGAAATTGCGAGTCATTTTACACCTTGTGTTTTTATTTAACTTGTTAATGACGAATTCATAGCAATAAATTAGATTAGTAAGCTTAAAACTTATTAATATATTCAATATCTATTAAATAAGATTTTATAAAAAAACAAAACATAATTTTAAATTTATTAGGAATAAAATGTGTTCCATTTTCTACCTTTATTTTAAATTTGATTGTTGACAAGCATTCCCAATCGAGTTTGGCTTTAGCATAGGACGTATAGGTTGAAAGATGTGTTATTCAAAGAAACATAGATTAATGATAACACTTGCGAAACCAATGTCTAATCTATGTAAATAAAATTAAGGACTTAGACTTATTATTTAGTACACTGACACTTCAAAAATCTCTAAGATAACGTTGCAAGTATCAACTACCTTACCTTAATTTTTACAATTTATGAAATATTTTTGACAATATTTAATAAGAGATTATAAAATACTATAAAGATTTTAAGCTAACATAGTATATGTCGTAGTGACGCATAATTATCATGCCAACATCAAATGGTGGCAAAAATACAGGCTACATTTCCGCGTTGGATAGCCAGGCTAAGCCTTTGCTAAATCTATACATACAACCAGAGCCGTAACCAGCAATGTATGCGCCCTGAGCCAGCGTGCTTAACTGCGCCCAACAGACTTGTGACTGCCTCTAAATAAGGTATTGTTTGTACAAGGTGTGGTAATTTCTGCGCCAATGATCTTATACTATGACCGTAGCGGTTTAACCTTGTTAATAAAATGGCTTTTTACTCTTGTTGAAATATATAAATTAAAATAATATATAAATAGTATAACTTCATTCTTGCTGTGGCACTATACGGAGTAATAAAAATTTATTGTAATTCTAATAGTTAAACGAGTAATAGTAGTTTAGATATAGTATAGGTGGAATTGTGATTTCAGAAAATATAAAATCCTCATTTGACCCGATATGGGAATCGAATCTTGAACATCGCTATTGTATGGCAAGGCATTACTAACTGCAACAGGGAGGTCTCTAAAATACTTTTTCTTGTACTTTATCACAATAAAATTATAAAAGTGATAGTTTAGTGAGTGTGTTATATTGTTCTGGAACAGTGTGTTACTTATTGTTTCGGAAAAGTATGTGTTACTTATTTTTCCGGAAATGTGTGCGTTACTTATTATTCTGGAAAAGTGTGTGTTACTTACTGTTCCGGAAAAGTGTGTGTTACTTATTGTTTCGGAAAAGTGTGTGTTACTTATTATTCTGAAAAAGTGTGTGTTACTTCTTGTTATGGAAAAGGGTGTTATTTATTGTTCTGGAAAAGTGTGTGTTACTTATTGTTCTGGAAAAGTGTGTGTTACTTATTAATTTGGAAAAGTGTGTCTTACTTATTGTTCCGGAGAAGTGTGTGTTAATTATTGTTCTGGAAAAGTGTGTTACTTATGGTTCTGGAAAACTAAATGGTTCCAGTGTAAATTTGTAGCGAATTGGCAAGCTTTAGATAGTTTTCACATAAAAATCCTCAGTGTGTGAAATCATTAAATGCCATTTTGTAAATTACGCAGGAAAAGTAAATGAGTTTATCACATGAAATTAAATTTAAAGTTACTTGTAATTGAACGATAAATCAATTAATTAAAACTTAAACCTTTGGCCGCGTGGTCACCGGATATAATAGTTACACCCCCCAGAATAACCAGAATAGAATAGTACCACTCCCTCTCTTCCCTTGGGTGTCGTACAAGGCGACCAAGGGATAGAAGGTACCTACATAGTTAAAAAATATCAATAGGTATTTTAAAAGGAGAATAAATGTAAATAAACGAACACTTCTTTTACTATTGATAAAAAATATACCAATTACATTACGTTACCAGTATAAAAGTTTGGGACTGACAAACTTTCAGCACGTACAAAATGACGGAGGTCTGACTACCTTAATAATACCTACAAGCTCTTAATAATACCTAAGTATATCAAATAATGAAGTACAGAAAAATAAATCTACTGTTGTATCCACAGATTGCCAGTCTTTTTGGTTCGAACCCTGGGTCGGGCAATGGAATAATTGTTAGTTTTTCCAAAACGAAATTTCTTTTAAGAAATATAAGTCCGGAGTCGAGAAGTTGGTGATGATACACTCGCGTGACTCTAAGAGCACGTTATGCCGTCGGTGCCGGCTGCTATCATCAATATACTCTATACTAGGTGTAAGGGTCATGTTAACGAAAATGAAAACCAGTGATGTAGTTATAATAGTATTAAGTGTTTACGAAACCAACTGGAGTTGGAAATTAATGTCAAACTCTACGCGATTAAAAAAAAAAAAATTAAACCATCGAATTCAGGTTCGACGGTTAATTCTCATTACGATCTTAAATATAAGCAAACAAAACAGGATTTTTAAGAAAAATAAGTAAATGTAATTTCAAACCGTGCGTAATCAGCTGTTCATAGAGTTCAAGCCCACGATAGTTAGGTACAGGTTGCAGAGGGATATCATCTCATTGTTCGCAATATATTGCCCTCATTTCCGGCATATGTCGCATTCGTTACATAACAATTGTAAACATTAATTGGAGTCTCTTCACGAAGATTTCGTTAACATGCCCCTTATATCAGGTATATAATAGTGATCATTAAATAATAATGCAACATTATCACCCTAAGTCCTCCAACCACCATTGGATCAGCGTGGCAGGTCTATGCTCCGTATCCCATCTCCTACAAGGAGGCCTGGCCTGTTGTGGGTGGTGAATTGGCTGATAATGATCCATAGTTTATTGATATAGAACTATACAAATACTTTGTACATTTCTATAGAATTTCGTGATATAATATTAAAGTTCGCACAGGTTAAATCTGCGTCACCGTACCGACAAGGACGTAGCGATTTAGCGTTCTGGTAAGATGTTGTGTAGAAACCTTTAATTAATAAAAAATATTATAAGGTGTGATTTTTAACGACTAACTAGTAATAAAGAAAAAATCTCCTTCCAGTCCGCAACAGTAAGCCCCGCTTGGTTATGTTTTCAGATATTCACTGTGGATATTTGTTGTATGTAACAGACATAGAGAACAGTTGCAATAGAAGTTATGCATATAGTATAGTTATGTAATATCGTTGCTTTTCATTTAGCATTTCTGCACCCTAGAATTAGCTTTTTCGTAGTTCTTCGTTTAGTAATGATAAAATTAAAGAAAAATCCAAAAAAAATTAAAAAAATAATACTTGTGTAGTGTAAATAAAAAAAACTGTAGGCTAACTTGTTAGATGATAATATTTAGCATTTAGCATTTCTACACTCTAGAATTAGCTTTTTCTTAGTATTTAATGATAAAATTAAAGAAAAAATCAAAAACAATAAAAAAAAGAAAAAAAACATAATACTTGTGTAGTGTAAATAGAAAAAACTGTAGGTTAACTTGTTAGATGATAATATTATACGTAACAAGACATGCATAGTATGTTGTTAATAACGAAAAGGGTTAGATCTGTTACATGTATCCCAGAAACTTGCATCACTTTACAGTAATAAGTTTTTAGTTAAGTGTTGTATAATAATGAAGAGTCTCAAGACGTACCAAAGATAAGTACAGCGTAAGTTTGTAGCGAATTGTCGTATTGAAGTAAAAATACTCATAATCTTAATAATAATAATTGAAAACAAGTAATGTAAAGCAAAATAGAGTAAAAAACAAGGACTGTTATGTATCTACTCTCATATATAGACGTACTGCCAAGCGATTTAGCGTTCCGGTACGACGTCATGTAGAAACCGCAAGGGATGTGGACTCCATCGTACTCCTAACAAGTTAGCCCGCTTCCATCTTAGATTGCATCATCACATAACATCAGGTGTGATAGCAGCCAAGGGCTAACTTGTAAAAATATAACCTTTTTTTTGACGCTGTATAAACAGAATTGCGTAGTCTCCGCCCGGCTGTGGCAGTATCTCAGCGGTGTCTACAGGGGTGGCAGGAGATGCGCGTTCCTTGTCTTTGTCTCAAAACTTGCTTTATTCTTTTAGTAAAATAAAAAAGAGATTTTAAAAACCTTTATGTTCCTTAATTATAATTCACCATTTTCCCTCTATTACAAAATACGAGGATAATCTGTCATAATCATTTTTAATTGGAGGTACAGCAGTAAAACTCATATGAGAGTACGATACATACGAGATACATTTAATATTCGTCCTTTAGCCCCTGTGGGCCTGACATTCAAACCTTCTTTGAGGCCCGCGGCTACCCGGGTAGCGACGGAGCTATAATGACAGCTGTCATTATTTGCCTGACGGTTGCCAGGGGACCCCTCGGGGCTGTGAAACTTTAATTAAATAAAAGCGAATCATTTAAGGTGCATAGAAATTAGATGTTGTATATAATTATATCTCTTGCTTTTAGGTAAATTAGTTTAAAATTTTGTAAACAAACAAAAAATAAAAAAAAATATGATATAAACCTTACACTATGGTTATGGTTTATATTTTTGCTTCCATACCATTATTCTCAGGCTCACACTACACTAATAAGTGTAAAAAGTAATTTCGTAAAACTGAGTTGCATTATTTTATAATATTGTATAAAATGTACAAAATTGGTAAATATATAACTTTGGTTACAGTAATAGTTAAGTGTTATTCAGACTTTGTATTCGTTAACATAGAGTTAGCTATCGTAAACGCATCGAATTATTCTTGATCTGAATTACTTTTGGCCTAAGTTCTCTCTTATGTTATCAGAATACCGTCCAATTTGATTATATTATGAATAAATGATTATTTACATAACAATATAAACTCAGGACTCAAAAGAGCGATGTTATTCCTTGAACGTGTGTGTCTATATCTATTTACGTTAATAGTTTATACTTCTTAATGTACTTAATGAGATGCATGTAGTAAAAGCTCAGCTAAATATCTAATTTCGTACAAATTCACTACATATTCAACTATATAAAAATAAATTTAACGTAGATTTTGAAGAAATTATCGTAAAATAATTGTATAATAAAATGAGTTAAAAGAGCACGATTGTACCTGAAAAATTGTAGTTGATGCAAGTGTAATGTAATTATAGCTACATGTAACAAAACCAATTATTCCTTTAATATTCGTACTCGTAGGCATTATTACATAGGTTTAGATTACCGATATTTAATATATAGATTACTACAACAAATAGCGGTGTATGAGTAAGGATGTTCTTATAACGCAACAGTTTGCGTATATAGGTACGTCTCTTCGTCTAACGCGATGTCTATACTAATATTATAAAGAGTAAAAGTTTGTAAGTTTGTAAATAAAGATCTTTCGGGGCTAATCTTCGGAACTACTGTTCCGATTGTGAAAAATTCTTTGACCAGTAGAATGCTATGCACCGATAAGGTGAGTGTCATAGGCTATATTTTATATTTGTATTATATATATTACCCGAGTTATCACAGTATTTGTTGCGCGAGTCGGACCGTGAAATTTATTAAATCGGCTTTATTCGCGTACGCTGCTTTAGCTATTGGATATAATTGAATATCCATTTTGTGCATCTTAAAAAGTTCTACAAAAAAGTCCGCGATAGCATATACCTATCTTTTATATTTTGGCAGATATTTAACTTTTAATGTTTTAAAAAATCATTTAATTCATATGCTTACTTTTACGTCATTATTTATACAACTAAACTTAAATCCTTATCAAAATAAATTATTTAATAATCACAAGGATATTATAGAGGTAAGATTTGCCTTTTACAGTATGTTAATTAGTTATATAGTTTCGGAGATATTACAAAATTTCTAAAAATTGCGACACTGTAATAAATCATTTAATTCATATGCTTAAGTTTACGTCATTATTTATACAATTAAACTTAAATCCTTATCAAAATAAATTATTTATTAATTTTAAGGATATTCTTGAGATAAGATTTGTCTTTGACAGTATTTTAATTAGTTAATTAGTCTTTAACAGTATATTTTCGTAGATACAAATTTCTAAAAAGCGCGGCCCTGCCGCTAAGACGTCCAATTTTTGTTGACCTCCTTCGTGTTATATTATACGTACTGAATAGAGGTCAGCATTTTGGTACTTTCATAACAGAAACGTTAATATGGTGATAGATTTAGAATTCGATCTTTGTTCAATTATCTATATAGTACACGGAAGAGTTTGTTTGTTTGTTTAAACGGGCTAAGCTCTATCTGCGTGTCGGATTGTAAAATTATTTTTGTTTATTCTGAAGGCTAGACTCAAGTAGAAATATACTATTTAATATCAATTTATACCCATCAGATTACCATAAATATATATTGTTAATGTTAATGTATAATGTTTAACAAGAAATGTAGATCTTTAGTACACGAGATGGAACGGAGGGTATTGCTTGATGGAAAACTATAAAAAAATTAAATTGAGAGGGGAAGCGGGGAATAAGCCCACTTTATATGAAAGTCTGTCTTTAAAATTAAAAGGGTAACTAATAGGTTTTCATGCAGACAAAGTCGCGGGCGACTACTAGTCATAGATAAAGAGAGATAGACATAAATTTGAAATTCAGAATGGCAGCTAATAAATACAAAACTACAGAATAGGGCTATGTATAATTATGTCTGGGCGACCGACCTGTTCTCAGTGTACATTTTAATTTTTTTATAACCTTTTGTTTATTTTTAACGCAATATTCTATATTATGCAAGCTACATAAAAACAATGAATATAAATATTATCATAGATAGTTTAAATATAATAAATATGTATAGATTGCATATGAAATTTTAGTGTAAATGTTAATGATGAATGATGTACATAATGATTATAATTAATATATTACTTGATTTTAATAAAGTTTACCATAGAATACATACACATATAATCAGTTGTAGTTAATTATTATTAAATTTTTATAGGAATCGTTACAATCTGAGATCAGTAATCTTAGCCATTGAAGCTGTGGGTCTAAACTCCAAAAACAAGGAGGCCCGGCTCTATAGTGGGTCACTTAAGTAGTCTGTATTTACTGTAATTTCTATTTATGTAGTAGTGTTGCTGTTGAATTATTAGATACTAAAAACTTTTAACTAAGCGTTAAAAACCAAGCACGAAACAAATTAAAGTAGATACTATGTAAGTTAAATTAATAAAACTAAAAAACCCAAGCACGAAACAGATTAAAGTAGATACTACTATGTAAGTTAAAATAATAAAACCAAAAACCCAAGCACGAAACAGATAAATATATAAGTATATATAAAGATACTATGTAAGTTAAATTAATAAAACTAAAAAAAATGATTCACACTGAGTGTTAATTAAGTAACCTTAGTGCGTATTTTGTTTGCAAACTATCCTCTGACTTATAATATCCAACTGATAACTAGTCTATTTAATAATTAAATTATAAAGCCAGGCCGAGAAATTGTGATATTTGAATAGAAAATAGAAAAGTTGTGTCTGTTACATGTAGACATGGACGATTTGCAATAACATAGAGAACAAAATAACAGTTGTTATAGAAGGCAGCAAAAATGATTTTTGCTACGAGTTGGCATATTGAATAACGAATAAGCAAGTATTTTAAGATTGCACTCCGAGCAAAGCGACGAGTCCCAAAAAAGTATTTTGTCATAACTATTCAATGCACGAGATTTAGCTGCCATGTCATTGCAATTTTCTTTTCTTACTAGAGCAAACTATAACAAGCAACGAAACTCAGTTCAACGTTACATACGTATTAATTTAGTTTTCGAATTACAATAACCCATATATAATATCCCAAGCTTCAGCTTTTATTAAATAAAAGTGTGCGTCTCAAGACGCCCAACAAAAGTGATAAGGTTGTGTAGGTATTAAAATTATATAATACTTTTTTTCTGCCCGAATTATAATATCCCAAGCTTCAGCTTTTATTAAATAAAAGTGTGCGTCTCAAGACGCTTAACAAAAGTGATAAGGTTGTGTAGGTATTAAAATTATATAATATTTTTTTTCTGAATAAATCTAAAAGATTGAAAAATATGCTGATATACTTAAAAACAAACACTTATCAAATTCCCACTTGGAAAGAATACATTGCTTTACAATATTGGAGCACCAATTCTTATTTTTTCTACACATTTTACAACAATACAGATTTTCATGAAGTTTAAATGTCCTTTACAACAGATTTTTTATTTAGGTATAAATTATTATAACAACAAAAATATTTATTGATAATACTACTCGTATAATATATTGATTAATATCTATCGTTAATTTAAGATTGAACTTAAATAATTTAATCTCCCTCGTAGTCAATTATATTAGTTAGGAGAGATATATTAATAAAAATATTTTGGGAAAATTAAATCAATACAAACGCCATTTCTTATTTATTATACAAACAAAACACGGACAAAAATAAACATGGCTGTTCTGTTTTATTATAAGTAATATATAGATAAATAGATTAGTTATTCAAGACGGTCGACTAAGGGGAAAGTACACTTAATAATTAAATACTTAAATTTAATTATAAAACATAACTTTTGTGTAAAATAAATTTTATAGTATAGTGTATAGTTTTAAGTTGTACAGTATTTATTCAAATACTCTCGTCGCCTCTGTGACTTTAGTTTTAGCTATATTTAGAACCTAAAATAATCTGTCCTTTGGGATTTTGAGTGACGCTTGAACAAACAATATTATGTACAGACACGTTGTATAAAATGCGATGCAAATAACAATAGGAATGAAACTGGCACCATCTTGGACCAACTTAAAGTTACGATAAAATAATAAAATAAAACTTATATATATTATTACTTATATTATATTATTTAACTTATGTTAAAATAATAATTTTAACATAAGTTAAATAATATAATAATATACCTACTTATTAATTGATTGATAAATACGAACAAATAATCATTAAGTGTCGATCTAAGATGGACGATCTCGCTCCTAAAGACAAATAATAAAAAAAATAAAACCTAAAGATTACGTGGTGGACAATTTATTTAGTAGCCACGGACTTGAGACGGTGCTAAGGTTGGCACCATACAATTGACCTTAATCCTATCGAATTTATTTGGTACCTCATCAACAGGAGAGTGGCAGATAAGAATGTAAGCCAGCTACAAAGTGAAATTAAATAATTGACATTAGAAGCAGTTCAAAGCATTACTGCTGACGATTGGCGACAAGAAATAAATCAGTGTAAAAAAACGGAGCAAGAGTACTGGACACGAGAGATGTTAGAGGATGACAACAATGGCCCTTTTAGCTCCATAATAAATTTTATTTTCGTATTTTTTCGTATTTCTACAATGCGTAATAGTGTGGGTAGTTAAATACTTTTATTAGTAACTCTGTTTTTATTTTTTTAAAGAAAGTGAAATTCTATTTCAGTAAAATCTTTTTTAAAGATATTCGTACTTATTTACAAAATATTTAGATCTCCCTGATAGTGATTACTCAAACTCACAAGAGAGTGAAGATGAAAATGTGTAATAAAAATAAATTTATTTTTTGTTTCTATACCCTGACTTTTTTTTCATATCATACTACAAAGTCTGAAGTTGTCGAACAATGCGGTCCAAGATAGCGTAGCTTTTTTCATATTGTTATTTGAATCGCATTATAATACGTACACACTTACACTTGAATCTTAGATATACATAAGGTCATGTACGAGTAAATATCATTATAACACAGAATAGTATAATTTGCGGATAGTAAATTGTTGTACGTGTATGTAACGCTTTTCTTGTTGACTTTATTGTTCAATGTTAGATGAGAATAATACTAATATTTTTATTAATTTACAGAATAAGGATATAGGGAATACTAGTACTAACTAGTAATACTGAAATACATGACAGTACTGCTAGCCAGTGCTATTTTCTCTATTGTCCTACAATCATCAGTTCTACAATCAACATTCAAGAACGAAGAGTGGAGTACAAATTAAATATTAATTTAATTTGATATATCTATATTTGAAAGTGTTGGACAACGGTATGCGAAAGATTGTCTTGCTAATTTCTAGCGTAGCCACCTCTAGAAACTAAATTAAATTTGTAATTATACTTGTTAAATTAATGTAAGATTATTATTCATTATATGACTACATATCATGAAACAAAGTCCCCGCCGCGTCTGTATGCTTGTCTCTTTCCGATTAACTGTTACTGAAAGGAGCGTGGATTTCATCCTACTCGTATCAAGTAAGGTCGCTTCCATCTCAGATTGCATCATCATTTACCATCAGATGTGATTGTAGTAAAGGGCTAACTTTTAATGAATATTAACATCCCAAAAAGACTGGTGGTGGACTGAATGGTTTTCCATGCCATTTATTTGACCAATGGATAAAGTTATTATTGAGGAAGGTTTTAGAAGTTTTATGTTTTTATATCTGTTAAGGTTTAATGTAAATTGACCCAAATATAATATCTAATAATAATTCATAGTATCGATAAAGAAAAATACTGACTCTTTAAACGAAAAACTTTTACAAATTTTTAGTTTTTATAATATATCTACTGGCGAATATAGTTTATATTTCTGATAATGTCTCTCTAATTTGTATTGGAATTGTGTACTACATAAGTACTTGTAATTCAGATCTTTATTATTTACGTTTTATGACGTTCGCATATCGATGTTTTAGAATCGTATATACTATCGTATCTATCGTCTATCTAAGCCAAAGTTTCCCAAAATAGAAAAACTAGAACTAATTTTCAATTAGCTTATTTTATTGCAATTTAGGTTTATGTTATTCACCTATCGTGTATTATTCGGATGTCGAATAACACAATACGTGAATAACAAGAATCTGAATCAATCACCGTCAACGAGCAAACAAGATTTCTGCAGTGCGGTCCGAAGATTGATTATCATTAAATGTTAAAAGCTAAAATGTTTATAATAATAAAAATTAATAACTAAGTACATTCGAACTTACTACCTATAAAACGACCACATTTTTATTATTTATTGTATAGATTTCTATTAGTTTGTAATTAAAAGAAATTCTGTAATATATTATCATAATATTTACATTACATTAAAGTTGGTAGCATATTATAATTCCAGGTAAACTTAGTTGTAAGTTGAGTCTAAGGCGGGTTTTAAAATTTTCGTTTGTATTATCGAAATATTAATTCTCGGTTTAGACTTAACTTACGTCTTTCGAATCTTCGGGGCCCAAGACAGAAGAGTCAGAAGATTGCGGCATCTCGTCATAACTACATATTAATGATTGCTGCCCGTGATTGCATTTGTATAGTATTTATGATATACAACGATTGTAAGACAAATTCTTGGTTGTAGTAGTTCTTCTTCCAAAGGGTCTTTGTAAACTGGTCTTGATATAATATGAATATAGTATTCATATTGTCCGAATCTAATCTATCTACCTTAATACACATAGTTTTGTATTCTTAGTTCACTAAGTACACACTTGTCGTTAGGTCTATTGTTATTCTAAACAAAGTGTTTTCATTTTGTTATAGTTTAATAATAATCTTTAATATCCCAATCTATTGTAAGTACACTTAGATTTCTAATATAAAGTCAGACCACACGTTTTAGTTGGTATAGATTTTTTTTAATAGAACTTAGAACTGCCCATTTTTCGTATATGTTAGTCTATGTCAGCGTCTGAACAAATGTGCCAAATTTCAAAAGTGTATGTATGTATGTTTTTATGTTTATGTTTGCATATCTCCGGAATTACAAGTCCGATTTAAGTAATTCTTCTTTGTTGTAATAGGTTTTGTTCAATTTAGGGAATACTGTAAGTTTCATCAAAATCGGTTTAAAAGTTTTTGAGATAGGGAATTTTAACCGACTTTTTTATGTATGACCATGAATAACTTTTTACAAAGTAGTCCGACTTTGATATTTCTTTTTCTGTTAGAAAGGGTATACACACTTCCAAAATGATCCTATAGTCATCATGTTATGATATGATGATGAGATTCTAGGATAATCAAAGGAACTCTTTAATTTTTATAGGCACACCTTCAGCGATTGCGGTATTTGTGTAAGTGTCGGTAGTTTTTTGGTTACAAATGCCGTTTATTACTATTACTCTTATAGTATAGTACAAGTATGTTACATGTCGATAAATCACTAAAACAAACATACATATTTAATCATTGTTTTTTATGTTATTCTGTTTGTTATTCTTTAAATGTGTGCAATAAAGATTTTATCTGTCTATCTAAAAAGTAAGATTTTTTTAAATAAAATGATATACCAACTTCTAAACGCACTAAAAAGTAACTTAAGCTTTACTTAAGCATATCTATTTAGTCAGTGCCAGCCAAGGTTTCTACTTTAAGGACGTTACCTGAACCCACAAAGTGCTCTACCTTGCTTTACTACTTACTTAATAAAGATATGTTTAAGGAAGTAAAGCAACTAAATAATGCAATTATTTTGTCTTTTTGGTGCGTTTAGAAGTCGGTTCAATTATTTTATTATGAATTGTTCTTACTTCTATGTTTCTATACGTTGTATGTACGTTTTGTGATTCCAGATTATTCAAGTTGTACTACATTTTTGTAATTCAGGTCATAGTCATTCACCTCTTGTACCATTCGGATATCGACGGCACGGAAGGTGAATGGCTAAGAATCTTGATTGCAACATCAACAAACAAACAGAAGAATTGCAGCAGTAAAAGGATATGGAGATGTATAAATTAACCATGTGACCTTTCGCTTTATCGTAATAAAGTCCTCTTATTACTTTTTAAGGAATAAAAAGATCAACAAGCAGAAGATTGTACTATATACTTGTAATATAGGTATTTGGAGATTGCACCGTCAGCAAACAAAGAAGAAGAGAAGTACGGGAGACAACCAGATAGTGGTCAGTATCAATGCCGAGCCCACGGTATATTCGAGCAACAAGAACTTTTTCATCCACAGCCACAAAATCAATGTTACTTTCTGTTTTCTTTTCTTATCAGTTGTAAAGACATGGATCTTTTTATGCTCAAATGTAGTGTTTGCCACAAAATTTCCATGTTCTATATGTACATTTTGTGGCAAACACTTTATGTACACGAAGCAAACAGATTTGTCATTCCAGACTATTCAAGTTGTAATACATAGGTACTTGTAATTCATGTTATAGACATTCACCTTTTTTGCCATTCGGATATCAATGGCAAGGCAGGTGAATGGCTCAGAATATGGACATCTAGCAGCAGAACAATGGGATTTAGACCGAAAATTTAAATATGTGGAAAATCCTCATAATTATATGTCATAATTATGTCGATAGCAACTTTTATAACTTTTAGAATCGTTATATCTCAGAAACGGTGGCTCGTAAGAAAAAAAGTATTGAAACATTTTTTATAGATAATTTTATGATCTACAATTTTTGTCTGAAGTACTTTTCTCATAAAACTTACCGTTTTGCTGAAAATCGCGAAAAACTCATTTTTTTGACCTTTGACCTTGAATTAAATTTTTTCCTTACAGAGGAATGATGGGGAACTTCCAGACATTGTTTATAATTATGTTTTGAACAACTTCACAAAAATTTAGCTTGTTGGGACTTTATGTAACACTCTCATTTTTTGGTCTAAATTGACCGGACTACATCAGCGAATGGCCGAGAGAAATGCTAGGAGTGTTATTTGGTATATATGTAATTATTATTTCAGAAATACTTTGCAGTTGATGCAATAAACTAAAAATATTATTACCACTTTGTGTATTATTGACCTGTACCCAGTACTCCTATTGAAGGCCAACAGGGCAGGCCTCCTTCCTTATTATATCCCGAAAAGTGAACAATTTTGACAAAATTCGAGGGGAAAGACTGTTAGATCGAACTTTGCAAGCTTACCTCAATTTTAAATGAGTCTTTAAGCTTTCATTAAGCTAGTGATGAATAAAGAGAGATTCATTAAGCTAATGATGAATAAAGACAAACAAAAAAAGTAATTTTCAAGTTGCAATAAAAGAATTAATCAATAAAAATCCAAAGCGAGAATAAATGTCCTACGATAACAAATAAAACACAAACATAGAACCTGAACGTTTCGAGCGCTTTCATATTTTACAAAAGCTTATTTTATGTTCAAGTGTATATATTTTATGTCAAGAATAAGCTATAAAAACAACCGTCGCTGAGCAATCATACAGTTGGCAAACTGTATATCTTAACATTAAAATAACAGTTAGAGAATAATAGGCATTCGTGTAATAGTGGTATGCGCGGTGTATTTATAATACGGAGGTCCTGGGTTCGCGTCCCGGTGGGGCAGATTTATAATTACTTATTTGTTTTGTTCTGGCTGGTGGGAGGCTTTCGCCGCTAGTTATCTTTCAACCCACAAAGACGTAACACCAAGCGATTTAGCCTTCCGATCGATTTCGTGTAGAAACCGAAAGGGTTGTAGATTTCATCCTCCTCCAAACAAGTTAGCCCGCTTCCATCTTAGATTGCATTATTACCTAACATCAGGTGTGATAGCAGTCGAGGGCCTATTTATTGTAGATTAAAAAATCCGAGAAGAATCCACCGACACTTCATACACTCAAATCTATGAATGGCATCGGCTATTAGAGCATGGCAAAAAATCCGTGAAAACGAACCTTACCTCGGCAGTTGAGTAAGAATATAATTCCGAACGGTGAAGTATCTAGACGGTGGTACAATATGGAGTGTATATTCAGTTGTTCCCCCACAGCACGTAGTCGAGACGCAACTGGTGGCCAATTATCTTCCCCGCGTGTAGGTTGACGGCAATGCGGCTTGTTGACACGAAAGTGAACTGTTCTTTGTGAACTCAACTCGTAGTTGCCGCTTCCCTCGCGTATAATTCGGTTTATCGGATAATAGACGCAGATATTTTGGTAGCCATACTTTCGTTATTTTATACATTATATTGTAGTTACAATATATTAGTTCGACTGCCTCGGCGTATATATATATATATATATATATATATATATATATATATAGTTGGTATATTGGTCCCAGAGCAGGATGAATGAAATAATGCAGGCATGAAATAATAATGGTTTTTTTCTTCTAAGAAATTCTAAGCCTAGAGTCGGAAAGTTGGTCGTGTTACACACATGCCGTCGCCACATCATTATCATGAAGTCTGATCATCATCATCATCATCAGCCTATTATCGGCCCACTACAGGGCCAGACCTCCCTCCTTATAGGAGAGGGGATATGGAGCGTACACCCACCACACTGCTCCAATGCGGGTTGGGGTTGGCGGGCTTAGGGTGATAATGTTTCATTTATTAATGATCACTATCAGATGTTGATGAGAGTGGCCGGGACCGACGGCCTAACGTGCTCTCCGAGGCACGGGGGTGTAACACCACCTACTTCCGGGCTTGGTATGTACTGAACATTTCATAGAAGAATGAAAAAGCTCAGAATGATTCCGTGACCCGACCCAGGAATCGAACCCAGGACCTCGTGATCGAAGCCACATAGGCTAACCACTAGACCAACGAGGCAGTTGAAGTCTAATAATGATCGTTTATGCATTAGCCTACTAAGCCTGGCAACCCGCATACGAATAGCGTGGTGGGTCTAAGTTCCGAACTCCAATTCTATCTCAGAGATAGCTTGAACGACTGAGAGTTTAAACATTCGTTAACTGCTATCTCCTAAAGCCACCATTCTAAATCGATAAATGCAAAAATTCAGTTTTTATTTTTACAAATTACGAAAGTCTGGTCTGAAATAACCTGAGTTAAAATGGATGCTAAATTCAGTTCCTTTTAAAGTTTTGAAAATGTGCACACGAGTGTATAAACTCTTACTCTTGTATTCAGTTAAAACCTCAACAAATAATTCAAACTCGCACACAAAGCCACTCTCCAATGCATTTCATGTGAGCGGGTGTATTCAGTGTAAGCGTGGCATTACGGTGATAGGACCTGAAATACAAAATCAATATTCGGCAACGCAGACTGCCCGGGAATTCTACGAAAGGGCTCGCTGTGTAAAGCTTATTTATACTGCACTCTCTGTGCTGATACCAGCAAGGAATAATGTTGCAACTCAATTTTACTCAATTTCCTGGTAAATTTATATTACCGTACTAACATGTGGTTTTTTTTTATTATTTAAATTCTTTAAAATCAATATACGATTCCGTTCCACTAAAGGGGTAAAATTTAGAAATACATCATTGTTATTACTTGTGTATCTTTAATGAAATGCTGTCTGCCCTATGCAATTATTAACTATGAATATACTTATGTATGTTAGTAGATTGACCATTTATTAAATAATTACCTTTGAAAATAAATACAATTGAAGTGTCTGTTTTTAATTACGAATTAACAACTTTTAAATAAATGTATAGGTATTAAAGCATAAATATAACTATATATTGTTACCACATTTGAAATAAAATAAAAACAAAAAAAATGGAAAAAGTTAAAAGAATATGGAAGGATTCAAATTATTTTGTATGCAGAACAAAAAATATTGGAACATTCTAGAGTGTAGTGAAGAGGGCTGAAAGAACGTAGATGTTCCCCACGGATTAGTGCGGGTTTATCGACGGTCGCAAAAAAAGACTCTTACAAATTGGTTGTAACAATATTATGTTGAATCTATATTCTATTAATGATAATAAATTTATTTATTCAACTTGATTCAATCAAAATTTGAATGTTCTCCTGTAAAATTCATAAAACTGAGTTATACTGTTTCCCCTTTGGGTGATTTACGCGATACAGAAATTGAAATCGAGTTTAATATTATCATGCTTTCCGTGTACACCGTATTAGAGCTCCATATCATATTAATACGAATATCATACATACATTTTGTTGAAGGTAAGGTCCCGTGATCGATCTCAGCCTGCTGAACTATTGTCGTACCCACTCATAACATATACATAGTCTATAAGACTAATCCGATGGGAAGGAGAACATTGGTCATATTTCAAAAATTTGGCAAATTATCTTTTTAAAATTAAAAAGAAATATTTTGAAGTTACTTAAGAAAAGAATTATGAAATTTTTATTTGTTTTTTTTTTAATTTTAAAGAAAGCACTTAATAACAACATACTTTTATTACTGTCGATATGTAAATTCTATTATACATACTATTTAAAACACAACGTAACTAAAAAATAAAGTAACTCAAACTTTACACATGACCTATATTTAAACAACATCAGCTCAAAAAGAATTGAACCCAAGCCGCAGCAATTGCGTCGCCTCGAATCGCCAGCTCAATAATGAATATCGCCATAATCTACGCGACCTATGACGTATCCACAGGACAAGCGTTAGCGGTGACTATTGGCTACGGCGTAACCTGTCTACAACGTAGCATGTCTACGGCTAACCATTGCTACGACGTAACATGCCGTCAACGTGGTGTGACGTGGCGTGCGTACCTTTCGAAAGATGTGCAATCAAACTGATACATGAACAAGCTCGGTATATCGCACACATATAGTGTTATATTGTTTGATCAACGCGGAACCGAAACGAACTTCCTAAAAACAACGTAAGTGCGCTCGCTTGAACTCGGAACAAATTAAAACTTGTCCAGTGTTTGTTTTGTACGCCGTGAAATCCAAGTACGCGGTGCGCCATTGCTTAGAACGCTTAGAAGTTAAGCCACAATTAGTCGACAATAATCATATAAGTTTAGCAGTTTTTCTGTCTCAATATTATAAAAAAAGCTCACGCATGATTAACCTTTTGACGGCCTTCGTAGCGCAGCGGCGCATGAAGTGGATATCCGGGAAGCAATTTAGCGTTTTGCTACGATGTCGTGTAGATATCGAAAGAGGCGTGAATTTCATCCTACTCCTAACAAGTTAGTCCGCTTCCATCTTAGATTGCATCATTACTTACACTCACCTCACACATTTATAAAAAATTATGTCAATTAAAAATATATTTCAATTAAAATATATGTCAATTAAAAACCAACTACAGACATATTGCTGTTCTGTGCGATCAGCTGGAAAAATACACGTAGGTATGGACCCTTTGAGCGTTAATAATATGTAAACTGTAACTATTCGTACGATATGTTGTTTTAATAATGTCCAACTTTGTATTGACAAACACAAAGTGAGTGTTTAATTACAGGCCTTTGATGTCGCCGTTGTGCACGTCATGCGTCACTTGAAACCAATATCCTGTTGCCAACAAGCATTATCGGCCCTTGCTTCCTTCTGTAACTTGTTCTATTGGACATATTAATCCTAACGAATGTTTACCTATTGAAATTCCTCCCTCATAGTCATCATTTATCATTATCAGCCTCTTGGGCTTATAAGGCCTTCAGGAGAGCTCCTTGTAGAAGAAGGGATATAGAAGTTAAACCTAGCACGCTGCTACAATGCGGGTTGATGAGCTTCAGGGTATATAAAATAATAATAATATATATATTGTTTATTATACTAACAATCACTATCAGATGTTGATGATAGTGACCGGGACCGATTTAAATAGAAAGTTACAGAAATATTCCACAGCCACAGGACTCGAACCCAGAGCCTGTGATCGAAGCCACATAGACATTCATTGACATTTCATGATCAGAAACACATAGGTCATCCTAGGTCACTGGATCCACAAGATAGTAAAAATATTTTTTAACACTGAACATGTTAAACCTTTGTGTCACAGAGCACGAAGGAATAACTGCTTCCCAACTTCCAAGTGAAAACTTAAAAGTTGTACAATTTGAACTTAGGCCCTTAATAACCGTAGATAAACTAGCTAACTACGAAATTAGACACAGAACAAAAGTTCACAAACACAACATTTCGTAAAAGTACACTAACAGCAACACTAAGCTCATTCGAAGCATCCAGCCACGACGCATACAAAGTTTGTTTTGTAATGTGCGGCAGTGTGAGGAAGTGTACAACTACGTAATAATTTGTTTCATATAACAACGTTCACATCAAAGCTTGTTTACACCGACGCCCGGGCCGCCAGGTCGCGTCCTAGCTGTTGTCATGGCAACCCCGGGGCTCCCAGCTTCGCAGTCTAGACCAAAATATAGCGAGAGCTATGTCTATCGCGCAATGGAATATGAACTCTGTATCTGTAACGATAGATTTCACTTCTCATTTGGCTTGATGTTGTGTATGTGATTGCCGGTGTATTGTTTGTAGGCCAAGAAGTAACCGCCAAAATTTATAATCTATACAGTTAACACGTAAGTAGAAAGTACAAGTGTCTTGCATCTACTTTTGTCAAATCCCATGTATATTAATACCCATTCAGGACATGTTTGATATTATGGCAAGACTAGAATAATTTTATTGGACATATTAACCCACTCTCAAAACAAGAGTGAAAAAGTTTCTTTAATAAAATTGCTTTCTTAACACCCCCAGACCCCAAGACATCAAGTAATTTTTTTGTTAAACACGAACCTATTCATTCATATGAAACAGTCGGTTGTCTCTCAGACTATTACGATCGGAAGATGATATGAAACTGGACACTAACAATGCTTTTTGTTTTGATTCAAGGGGATTATATGTTCGCAGCTTTTATTAATTAATTTGGCTTTGTTTGAACATATTGTCTGCGTTAATACGAGTTCCTACTTTTTTATTACGTCTGCTTTTAGTGTTATTAAAAATGATAAATAGATGGATTTAAAAAGAACATTTTATTATTGTCGTTATTATTGCAATACAAGGGGAAAAATTTCCCGACGACGTCCTTAATTAAATTAGCTCAGACGTGACCTTTCCGCCGTCGGAGTTTCTCGTATGAGTTGTGCAATTACAAGACAAGAGTGAATGTATTTTGAGTTCTTGGTAAGCGCGCTACAACTGAGACCTGATTATTGCTTTTCACCAGACAATATTATTGCTTTGTAATAAAAATAGCACCTACGAAATATTGAGCTTATTTCAAAAATTTCCAAAATATTCTTCCAGATCTAACACCCGTACCTCGGAAAACACATTAAGATTTCGATGCTGAGACCGATCTTTATCATATGAGATAGCCACTGATAGTGAACGTTATGAAATTAGCATAGGATCAGCGTAATGGGTTCATATAACACTCTTCTATTAGACGGAAACCCTGACCCTGTTGTGGTCTCATAAATGAGTCAGAACTCGAAAGGTACCCCGTTGACATTTTTAGTTCCATTTCACCCACGTACGCAAAATTTGAAGCAATTAAATAGTCTTACAATAATGGAGCAAATAAACACTGAGTAATGTCATGAATAGCAAATATCCAACCCTACGTGGCTAATGAGTTCAAATGGCTTACAAAACAATTCACTTAAGCTAAAAAATACTGGATAAATGCATTCAGCTAACGTCACATCAAATATTATTTGCTTAAAAATATATGTATGTATTGTAAAATGAAAAGCTTAATCCATTTATTCACTCGCCGGACGCCTAGATATCCTCGGCTCAGGCGCTAAGTACTGTCACAATGAATTAACGACAATCTATAATCTGTTTTTGGTTATAAAAGGGACTGTTACACACATTCGACAACGGACTTTCTTTATGGTTTGTTTGATAACTTTCAAAAGTTTAATTTCATTAATGCCGTAATTTGTAAAATATTCTTTACACATTACGGCATTCTATAGAATTTACATCACATATTAATGTATCATACATTATGAACTAACTTTGAGAATGAATATTTTGTTCCTAAAATACCTAAGAATTTGGAAATATTGGTGAGATCAATATATATATTGATGTAGAACTTATTAATATAAACATTATACATGATACGAAATAGTTTTTATAGTTTTGAATACATTCGCCTAAAAATTTAGATTATGAGAGTTAATTTAAATTTCACGTTTATGTATTGACAATATAGTATTAAACTGGTTTGTAAAAATACTACCGTTCCGAAAATTCAATCAACTTCAATAAAGTTGCAACAAAGTCGCAGATTCGAATGCCGGACGATTGTTAGTTTGGCGCGCGTCATCCCTCCGTAATTATAACAACCCTCGCACGGTGAGCGAGACTGAGGGGTAGCTTGTATCACTAAGCCCTTTTGATAACCTAGGGTTTACCAAAATCACCTATCCGGACATAATTTGTGCGGTATTAATTGACTCTCAAACGTCAATCTCCTCCTATAGGCTTATACAGAGATGTGTTGGACGGCTGAATTGTGATCGAGGTGAAAGGCTAGAAAGAATCAAAACAACACATATGTCAGTGGTTGGAAGGGACGTGTCCTAGAATCATCATCATCATCAGAACAATTTCCGTTGATCAATATGCAATTGCTTATATATTATTTACAATTTGCTATACTTGTGGGTAATTGAGACCCGTCCACTCTCTTATGTCGTCAGCCATTGCCTCCCTTGATATCCGGGTGCTCTCTTGGCCATTATATTTTGTGTGTATGTGATATTTTTTGTGATAGAGTTTGTACAATTCAATCTTTGTATTTGAAACTATAAACGAATTTCATTTCCGTTCAGAAACATTAGATTTCGTTACATAACGTACGTTACGTAACATTCCGTTAAAATACTAACTTAACGATCTATCTAGACCTTACACAAATATTTTACCCGAATAAAATGGTAACGTTGTGTTGTTGCAATTTCAAAGCCACTTGATACCTTAATTGGTATAATACCTTGCTAAGCTCAAAGGAGGACGGAGATTTTCCGCTACTAATTGGCGATAAACGAATATGAGTATTTCTCTCTATTACACTCAGGGGCTGTTCAGAGTTATTAGCTCCCGACGGAAAAAAAAGAATGTTATAAGTTTGACTGACGTCGATGTCTGTGTATGTGAGTGTGTGTGTGTGTGCGAGCGTGCGTGCGTGCGTGTGTCTGAATTTTAAAATTGTAATTGTGATATGTAAGCTTGGGTGTTCTTCATGTGTTTTGATCCATTCAATTCGATTAATTGTTTCCCATTATATACGACATATTTTTAATCCCGAACCACGCTAAATATACACTGATATATATATAAACACACGTGTTCTAGCCACGTGTGTTACACTCTACTTCTTACAACGATTGCGAGAAAATAAAATAATTCGTTAATTTAATTTTCTTCGAAATTTTGAAACTATTCCCGCCAAAATAAAAATCAAATAAAAATAACCCCTATCACTTTTTTATAAAACAGTTGGGATCTTATATAAGTATGAAATTTTTTTTAGGAATAAAACCGTATTCGTTTTATGACGGACATTTTTTGGGTTCGATTACTAAAAAAAAAATTACTTATGACTTAAACCTCTTTCGTTTCGTAGAGGGCTGGTAACCGCAACAGACAAAAATTAAAAATATATTACTTTAGCCCCTAGAGCTTGAAATACTATTTCGGCCCCGCTGTGTAACGATAAAATAGTAACGTCTATGAGCATAAAAAATCATATTTTCATCGTGTCAGCACATGTTCTAAGAAAGAAAAAACAACAGTAAAATCGTGTTCAACATTGCAAACAGCTATTAAAGTTATGGAAAAGTTATTCCAGTTCTTTCAAGTCGTAGAAGATTTAAACTGACGCATCAACGATTACAGCATAATATGAGTTTAATTGTGAGTCGGAGGATCGCTTTGAATTTCTCTTCATAAAAGCTTCCGCGTAATACTCGGGACGTGACTTTGTGAAGTCTTTGTATTTTACGCGAACAAATCCGCGACGAGCTGTGAACGCTTCACACTAATATTATAAGAGTGGAAGAATCTATGACTGTCTTTTACTTTTTACGTCTTCACTCTAAGTCACTGAATTTTACGAATGTTTCGTATTAGACTAGGTAACATCTGAAAATCTATTTAATTACTGATACTGTGAATTAAAATAGGTATGAAAGCTTATTGGATTATGATGTGCGAAAAAAAACATGATTTTAAAAAATCGGACTGAATCATTTTTAAAATAAATATTGCGTTGAAAATGGGTTTCCACCCGGCCGGTGAAACACGGTCGGTGAATAATTAACCAGGTTTTCAGATGTTACCTAGTCTATATAGATCTATATTATATAAATGTTATGTGATATAACCATTGGGCCAACGAAACAGCCAGTGACATGCAGACTCGTAATTGAATTGGATTTCAATTGCATAACCTATCGTCACGTGTAGGTATGTGTTTTGTCTATCTTCCAACATCAAAGGGTTGCCGACGGGCGTTTTCATTTAGTATAGTCCAAGATCCAAGGCTTGTTTTTTAATGTAACCTCATAGTTTTTTTATTCTTATTTCGAGAATTGTGGTTTGTTTTGTTTTTAAATTGCCTTGCCTATTTTTTAAAATAAATAGATCAATAGATAGGACAGAGATAGGAATGTTATTATATATTATCACGTTTTTGAAATCGGTTGAATCTCTTTTGTAACTTTTTTCCTTTGTGAAAAATTTCAACAGTAGACCGAGAAAGTACTGATAGGAGAGAGCTGGCTGTAATGCAACATATATGTAAGCATAAGATGGATGGATGAAATAATTTCATTAATGGAAAAATGGTAATTTTTATTTTTTTTTATTTTATTTCTTTTTAATTTTTGAAGCGTTCATGTACATTAATTATAACATTTGACTCAGTGGGAGCATTGTCTTATCAAAATTTTTTTTATATTGAAATCATTTTATATTTGTTATTAATTATCTAGTAATAAATTAATCATGATTAATATAAAATAAATTAAATATGAAACGTTATAAAAATATTTAATTAAAGTAACGAAAATGTGAGGATAAAATTTAATTAATTTCAATATTATATTTATAAACAAGTAAATAAAATCAAATGTACAGCAACCGGGGATATTTGATCCCCGGATTCTGGACTACCTAGGTATCGGATGCAGCGCCCCGGGCTCTGGTATCGGCTGTGATACGCTGATTTGTTTTGAGAGCTGTCATTTACCGGATTACACCCTGACATTTGAAATTATTTTCTACGATTTGAAATATACAATCATTCAGATTTCATTTCCGAATGATATATCGTATTGGAATACGAATTCATAGATTTTAAACTTTTTAGGTTTACTTTGCAATAATGTAAAAATAGAGTAATGTATTAGGTCCTTACATATGAAATTGTCGTTTTGTCGTACTAGACACTTTGATCTCATCGTTGGTTAAGAATCCCAATTTAAAACGTATCCAGCTGCTCTTGCTTTTGTGTTTCAAAAAGTTTCCCTCTTTTGGTTTTTTGTTTGCGTCACTTAGTTTACAAAATGGAAAACTAAAAATATCGCGTTATTTACGATAACAAGTTCCATTGGGGCACAGTGCTGCAGAAATGGCTCGAAGGATGTAAGACCAAAGTTTATAATGAAGAATTAAAGACGAAGTTTATTGTGGAAACGAAACCACGCCCGGGCTGCCGGGCTGTGCTGTTAGAGATAAAACTGTTTTAATCCACTTGAAGCAAATTGGGCAGGTGAAAAATCTTGATGGGTAGCTAATGAATTGAGTGCAGTAAACGCGCGTCGACTGCTGCCTTGCTTTACTCAACCGGCACAATAATTAAGGGCTTTTAAGTCGAATCATTACCTGTGATGGAGTATGGATCGTGTAAGATAATTGGAAATGCTCATCGCAATCGAACTCTTCTGAACTAGCAAAATTCTGCCCCAAGCGAAAATTTACTCAAAAAGAATTACTTGTGAGCGTTTGGTGGACTTGTGCCGGAGTCCTTTACTATAGCTTTCTTAAATCTGGTCAAACTATTACGGTGGATGTTTATTGTCAGCAGCTGCAAGCCAAGCTAGCTGCTAAACAACCGAGGCTGGTCTATCGCTCTAGGCCACTGCTGCTTCAAGACAAAGCTAGACCACAAACTGAACAACAGATGGCTACCAAATTAAAGAAGCTTCTATTGGAATGTCTAAGACATCCATCGTACCCCCGGGATTTGCTTCAAAAGATTTTTTGAAATTTGGATAACTTCTTGCAAGGGGAAAAATTCAACTCAATGATTTTGAGAGAAGTTGATTTTCGTCTGAATGGTTTTTTTTTAATAAAGGGAGCAATGAACTACCTATAACATGGCAAAGGTGCATACATAGCAATGGTATATAAGTTGATTAAATAAATATATTCTATTTAAAACAAATCGACAATAATAATAAAAACTTTTTATTAAACCAAAGAATAAATCATTACTGAAAATAAAAGTATAAACAGAAACAATGGTGTAACGACGGCATTATCACTAAAAGTGATATCTTCCAGGCAACCGTTATGCCTGAGGATAATTGAAGAGAAACAGGTTGGTTGGTGTACGAATAAAAATAGTTCAAAAATATCAAATACAATATACTTGCATAAAATTACATATACTATAAGTTGCACAGTAATATTTATTTGTGATATATACGTTAAAATAAACATACATATATCTGATTACATTCGAATATATATATATTACCCAAGCGGCCCGATACGTGCTTCGCAACGTAAAAAGTAAAAGAATAAAAAAAAATAGGTAATTGGAACATCAAATTCAATTATTCAAATAAAAATATTTTATTAATTGCTTGATCTCAAACATTTGGATAAACAATATTTTTTGTTTTTCCATTTTGAGCATAAATAAACAAACGGCTGGGTGTACCCACTCTAGAACAGGCAACATAAAGTTGGCCATGTGGAAAACATGATTCCTCTAAATTCACACCACAAACGTGAAGTGTTTTCCCTTGGGCGTTGTTGATGGACATCGCAAATGTTAAACGCACAGGATATTGTAATCGAATATTTGAATTCAATTCAGGATATTTGAATTCAAATGGCATATCAGTTGGGATCATAGGGATACGCGGTATCAAACAAACTTCTCCTTTTGATTTACTAGTTAAGATCGTAGCTTCAATCAAATTTGGCATCAACTTTTTCACTGCCAATCTGGTGCCATTACATAGTTTTGGTGGATTAATATTTCGCAATAATCAAAGAACCAATTTTCAGTTTTTTTTTCAGATATTTGCTCGTCTGGCTCGCGGCATTTTTCCTTCATATAAAAAAACCGTTAGTATGGATGCACAACAATTATATTTAAATATAAACATAAAGCCACAATAATTATTATCGCTGACAATTGAAATGTTCGCATAAATGACATAACAAAACGGAAAAAAAATAAAAAAGTTTCAATATGACAGCAAATTCCCCATCTCAAAATTTTTTTAATACAAACGCGGCAAGGCATTCCAAAGTATTGGGGCCTTTACAGTGAAAGACTCGCTATAGCGTTGAGTCCTACTGAATGAATAATAAATTGTCCTAATATGGTTAAAGAGATGGCTAAATCCAAGAAAATTGAACCTTTGCTTTAGATATTGAGGAATATAATAATAAAAGATTATAGAATAAAGAAGAGAGAGCATGTGGATATTACGACGTTGAGACATAGTGAGCAATTTAAGTTTGAGAAAATAAATTATAAATAAGTTTTGTGGACGGTCTAGTTTGGAATGGTAAAATAGTGGCAAATAACAGTAGGAAGAATCAGCAAAAACAAGTAGGGGAAGTAATAGAGATTGGGCAAGAGAAATTTTAGTTTTAATTGGTAACAAATGTTTCCATCTCTTCAACCTACCGATTACCGCAAAGATCTTCCAACTTACAGCTGCTACCTGGGGTCTCCAGGAAAAGGACTCATCTATAAGATTTCTGAGAGAGCAGCTAAAGTCTAGCTAGTCTAAAGGTAAAAATGGTTAATTTTTGATATTAAATGACGTGAACCGATAATAATTGCCTGTGACTTAGTTGCATTTATCGACATCCCGCATGACTTACTCCAAGCACTAACTGTACTAAGCTCAGAGCTCAATTTAAATATAGCGTTATCAAGTGCATTAGTGAGTGACTTGACATAAATCTGCAGGTCGTCAGCATAAAGATGGAAGGAGAGGGAGAGGACAGTAATGGAGTTAATAAATATTGATAAGAGAAGTGGAGATACCCTGTGGTATACCAGCAAGTAGGCTAATAGCAGAGGAAAGTGCTAGTAGCCTACTTGCTGAAATGCTAAAATTATTCATTTAAACGCATTGTGTTACGATAGCGATTACAAAGGTAGGAACGAAACCAGCTCATCGCGTCAGGACGAAAATTTATTGACTCTAGGATTGCAAGGAGAATTTCGATGTCAACAGTATTAAAAGCATCCGAAAAGTCAAGTAAAGTGATAATAATGACGAGCTGATTGTCCATGCCTGTATGATTGTCCTTACATCATCACAAATGTTAGTAAATGCAGTGACCGCACTGTGTCCAGGGCGAATATCAGATTTATATTGGCTAAGGATATTGAATTTATTGAGATGTAACGAGAGCTGCCTGTGCTCCTATACTTTGGAAAGAAAAGGGAGGACAGAAATAGGTCGATAGTGTGAAAGGATGAGGGATTGTTAATTTTAGGAATAGAAACAACATAAGCAAGGCGCCAAATGTAAGGAAAAGTATTAGTAGAAAGAGAGTGGTTTAAGATATGGGAAAGGACAGGTAGAATGCCATCAAGTGCCAAAAGGATCATCTTTCGACTCACCTGGTCACACCCAATCGCATCAGATTTAATTTCCTTGACACTTTTACTTTCCTCAGAAGTAACAAGAACAAGCTTAAATTGCAATGAGTTTTAGCTAGACCGCAATGCGATGGAGCTTAAAGTGTTATTCTTAGCTCTATTGTCCAAAACGGTAACCTGGGAAAAATGTCTATTAAGAGATTCCAAGTCAAGATTGTTGGTGGTACTTTTACGCTCCCGACCAATACCCATTGTATCCAAGAACCTCCAGACATTTTAGAATCTTTGTTGTCGACTGAACTATGAATGTAATTTCGCTGAACATTTCTACATAATCTACTTTATGTTTCTCCCTTACAAAACACTAATTTCATATGCAAGGACCTAATATTAACTTGTTAAAATTCATTATATCCTCTACTGCACTCTGACTGCTTACACTAAACCAATCTTTGTAGTTCTATAAAAACTTAAAGTTTTTCAGCTCACGTTCCTACCAATGTATACGTCCAGTTGGCAGCTATGGACGTTGGAACAAGATGGCTTTAACAAGTAGAAAGCAGCAAAGTACCAAACGTTTTTGATATTTTATTCGAGTTGATACAAAAAAAAATATTAGCTGTCGCAAGGAAACTTAATATCGTGGCAATCTTTTGTCAGAAATGTTGAACTTTGACGTGTCCAGTTATTTGCCTACCTTATTTGTTTATTGTTAAAGCATAGGCCTAAAACAGTCTTTGAAAATAATCTACATTAAACACACATATACATCTGCTGTCAACCATGTGTAAAAAGACCACGTGTTGTGTTGTAGTGTGGCCATTCCTTGTTAGTCTTTGTTGCTTAGTGCAGTGTAGTGTGCAGTCATACTGCGTGACAAGCGTTAGGTATTACTAAATTCAACGTTAAAACCAGTGCCCACAAGTGATTTAGTTTCATTTGATAACACTACTAAATAAATTGTTTTGAAAAGAGCAAATTGGTATTTTTATATTTAAAACCTGTTCTGAATTATCTAGCACAATCTTAACAGCACGTCCAGTTATGTCTATTTAATACTCCGGATCCAGCGGCGGTGCATCGATTAAATTAGCCTAGAAAAGTTGGTACAACTTCCGGAAAATGCAGGGTAGCGCGGGAAAACGCGCCCCCTCTGTGGGCGTGATGGCGGCTACCAAGGACCGCCCCCCTGCCACCCACCCCCCTCCAGCCCGGGCAACTCGCAGCTACGACCTCAGTCCGTAGACAGAACTCACCGAGTTAAAACCTCGCGCAATAACCTTACCTAAGAAATGTACATTAAGCCACTTATAATTGATTTTTGTATATAACCATGAAAATTCAAACTATACTTTTCTTTTAAATAGTGTCTCTGTGTTATACAATTATAGTAAATTCGTGAACAATGTAGTGGTTTTTGGGAGAATTTGGATTCACTTAGAAAAAGTAAGTAAAAATTTATGATAATTAATTAAATATTTTTATTCTTACATTTTACAGTGTTTTATGTATAGATATCAACTTCAAACATTTTTTTTAATTTCTCAACAAAATTAATTAATTATCCTTAGATTTCTAAGGATTTTTTGATATTTTTTAACCCTTTAAAATAACTATAATCTTGGCGATAATGTAATTTTTATTTAATACTTCTAAACTTTAATAATTCTCGTGACAATATACATTATTCTTGATTACATTATTTTAACCTTTTAAAATAAATAATGATGTCTACTAAGTATAATGTATACTAACGGCTGCCACTTGTTGCAGAAAACTTTTCGCTCGTCAGGAAAGTTTACTTTCAAGGTCAGTAAAGCAAAACGCTTTGTGATGTAGATTTGGATATATTGTGAAGAGACTCATTCATAGACTGTTTTGCTTGAAATCCGTAGGTTCTCATTGAATCAAGTCAGCAATGGACAACATATTCTCCAGAAAAATACGCAATTGCGATACGAGAAATCAGGCGAAGATTTACAGCGACATTTTCTTCTGATGATCCATATATGAATTAACTGCCATAAATATTATTCAGGTAACTTTTACAGTTAATAGCAATAAAATATATTAAAATTTTATTTTTTATTTTTAAACAATTGACATATTTGCAAAAAAAAACGATTTTCCTATTTCCTTACATCCCATCATTTTTATATTCGGCCGCATTTCGCTTATAATATAAAAGTTTTACATTATTAACGGAATTTAGAAAATATTTTATTTCTGGTCATATTTTAGTTACAACTAATATTAATGTTATATGTTACAGGTCTTACTTTTCCTGGGATTTGAAGGTTAGTACATATATTATGTAGCCATATCTATTAGATATATTGCAAATGCTTTAAATTTTAGTTTATATATTATTATGATTCCTAGAAACAACGGGCTAAAGAAATTTCAAGACAAGAAGCAGCTGCTGATGAATGATTCCAGAAAATGTAAACGTTCTGGTACCGGCGGAATACAATAAGTCTACCGGTTCCACATTTTGTTCTATAATTATGTGAGTGTCGTAAGTGTCAGAAACAAGACACAATATTCTCATTGGTTGGCACAAATACATACATTTTTTTTCTTTCCCTACAAAGCATAGAAGGTGGTGGTGAATAGTAACTCAGCGTGCATCTAGGGTCGGAGATTCAATTCTTATAATTTGACTTTCCAATTTGTGGGTCAAACATGGATTTTCGTTTTTTTGGTCTATATTTTTACGTTCTTAGCGTATATATAATTGTATATTATATAAAATTATGGATTAGTAATCTTAGTAAAAATCCATAATACAGCAACACTTATTATGAAGCTAAATAGCGACGTGTTTATATGCTAATATATATTCATTTAATTTCACCTGCCATTTTTTTAAAACTAACAACGTTTACGAACAATGAGTAGTTGTATTAGATCTGTATCTGGCTCACATGTTGACTCTCAATAAATATACAAATAAAACGACCTTTTGGAGGTTTTGAGTTTGATTCCCTGCAGGAATTGCTCCAGCAGCTTGATTCCATAACGACACTCGACAGTGCGAATCTCGACTTCGCCACTTTATGTACAATGTCGTGTTTAGTCAAGAAAAATAAAAATAAACAAAAAAAAAAATTAAGAGAGGCAGAGACGATGTCGAGACTCGCACTGTCAAATTTCGTTACAGAATCAACATGCAGGTCGGGCTGGAGACAGCCACGACTAGTTCTATTTTTTTGCCTTTTATATATATTATGTATATTGTGTAAATGCCATTTATAAAACGTTCGTAGCGAATTTATAGCATATTTAGTTAAGTATACGGTAGACAAGTTAAGTAAGTTACATAATATTTGCTGTGCTAATATGTGTTTTATATTTTAAGTAAATAGGTTTATTTTAGATTTTTGTTTTTAGTTACTTGTTAGGTCTTGATTTATAAGTTATTTCTCATAAAATATAACAACTATTTCTTAAAAATACTATCTTGTACATTTCATAATTTAGATACTTACTAAGGTATAATAATTAATTAATTTATAAAAATTAGTGCTAAAACGCTATTCGGCGAATAGTTTAGGAAAATATAAAGTTTTGCACAAACAAAACTCTCCTTTGGTCAATTAGTAAATTAGGAAGTATATTAATAAATCAAATACACGTGTAAATAAAATATAACTTACAAAAAGTCTGAGTAACTATGCACTTATATGCACACTTTGCATTTTATGAATTTCGCCTACATGTTACATAAAGAATTTCAGCTTTGCTCGTTGTAACATTTTATTTCATAATTTATACATATATCACGGTTCATTCCCATAGGGGTACGCAGAGACTACCTTCCATTCCTTCCATTTGCCACGGTCTTTCCACACTTTCTTTGCTTTTTTCACTCTCATTAATCCTTTCATACAAGTCCATCGGTTTAGGGTACTCATAAACTCTACATATTTTAAAATGTCCTGAATTTGCTCCAGGAACATTCGCATATGCCTCACCGTTCTAAAATCACCCTGGCCTCATGAGATCTCTTTTGTTAATCTTCTATCACCCATTTTATCTGCAACCCAAACCATCTAAGCATCTAACTGTTTCTCAATCTTTTTCATGATGTAAATCTTTTTTCACAGTCACTACAGTTTCTTTTACACCACACCATGCTCACATCATACTATTCTTAACTCTGTCACTCAGTTTCAATCCACACATACTCCTCAATGTTCTGTCCTTTTATTTTTATAATATTCTCCTCTTTTTCCAATGGGTTTCATCCTACTGATATTTTTTTGGGTTCAAAAATTATTTACACTGGTCTACATTATTTATATTTATATAAATTCATTATATATATTTGTACATAAATTTTTTGTCGCTATTGGTGTTTGAAAAAAAATTCTTTCTTTCTTTAATTGGGGCCTTTTCCGCACTAAGCCATTGTGGTTGGCCGTTGTACGCAGTTTCACTACTGTGCACTTAAAGTGTTTTTTATCTATATAAAAATCATAATCTTAGTTATGAAAGTCTCGGAAAATTTATTGAGTTTATGGCATAACAAGTGATTAACAAAATTAATGGATTAATTGCTTTTAAGCTCAGAAACTGCTATAAAAATATAAAAATAGGAATTTAACAATAAGATACTTGTATTAAAAAATGTAAAAACGACAAAAAAAAAATTAAGGGAAGTTATGGTGACGATTGATATAATGAATACCTAAAAATAAAATTAAATAATACAAATCAAATATAATATATATAATCAAATATATTTGTGTGCTATGAAATTCTTCCAAATATTTTTTAAATATGAGCGTTATTAATAATGTTCAAGTTATTTAATGACATAACTATATTAACGGCGTTTTCCGCCTTGCTTATCAGTTGGCACAATTTTGTTTCTTCGTAAACTAAAATTACTAAAAGGCATGCAGAACATAATGTATACACATGTAGTTGTGGCAGTTTATATTGCTGCTTAGAGTTAGTAGATACAGCTTTTATCACTACAGTTTAATGGAATAATCATCATATCACTTTTAAGCTAAACAATTGCGAATTAATGCACTCGGATATATTAAGGAATGGTGTACAAATATTATAAATGTAAAATAATTAAATCGAAATAATATAATATAACACTAATATTGTTAAAGCGAAAGTTTGTATGTGTGTGTACGCCGCAACTGCTGACCCAATTTGGGTGAAATTTTATCCTTATTTTGCCATGGAAATAGGAACGACGTGGGTCAAACCGCGGGTTACCACTAGTTATATCAAAACATGAAATGAGAGAAGCTAAAATAAAAAATGTAAGAATTATTTGAAAAATACAAAAAAAAGTATTTAAAATACCAAGTAAAAAAAATAGTTAAGCTTTATATAGGGAACCTTTTTAACAGATAATAATTGTTATCCATTTTCCTATGTCATCGATAGTCAGACAGTATAAAATAAATAACTATATTATGCTAGTATTATAATATAACTAGCTCTGCCCGGCTGTTGTTTTGACGACCTCCGTGGCGCAGTGGTATGCGCGGTGGATTTATAAGACGGAGGTTCTGGATTCGATTCCCGGCGGGGCAGATTGATATTTTTCTTAATTTGTCTAGGTCTGGCTGGTGGGAGGCTTCCGCCGTGGCTAGTTACCACCCTACCGACAAAGACGTACCGCCAAGCGATTTAGCGTTCCGGAATGATGCCGCGTAGAAACCGAAAGGGGTGTGGACTCCATCCTACTCCCTAACAAGTTAGCCCGCTTCCATCTTAGATTGCATCATCACTTAACATCAGGTGTGATAGCAGTCAAGGGCCAAGTTGTAGTCGATAAAAAAAAGGTTAGAAGTTTTCTTGTTAAACATATTTTAGGTTGGAGTACAGATTCCAGAACCAAGTCTCAATGTTAGTATATTAATATGAGTATACGTTAGTATTATGGAATAAATAAAAGAGAAAACACAAAAAAACAAAAAAAAAACAAAAAGTGTTAAAAACACAAAGTATAAAAATATAGTTATTAAATTTCTATCTTATCAATAGTTAGGTAGTATAAAATAGATAAATATGTTAAGTTAGTATTATATAGTAATATAACCGGCTATGCCCTGATATTTCGGCTGTTTCCGTGAGGGTGTCGACATTATACTGCTATTTTGTAATTCTAAGTCGTAACATTTTGTGTAAAAATAATCAATCGTTGATTTCATTTTCAATATTTTAGTGCGGTCAATGTTCACTCCAGTTTACTAAACTATTATAAGATATCTTGTTAAACATAAATATTTTAGATTTAGAATTTTATAACTACAATATAACTAATTATATATATAGGTTAATAATATACGTCTTAAAATGTAAGTAGGACACAGGATGTGGCTTTATCGCTTAGCAGCGATCTCTGCCAGCCAACTTTGTTGTTAAAATATCACATAGGTAAGGTGAAGTTTTTCTTAAACATAACTATGTTAGAGAAAGTATGTATATATGTGAAAAAAATTACAAAAAGAACAAAAAAATATTAAAAATAAAAAAAAATATTAAAAAAATATTAAAATAAAAAAATATTAAAAGTAAAAAAAAAATTTAGCTAAGTATTACATTATAATTTAGGTATTATAGTATAAATACAACAAAAAAAATAGAGTATAAAATAAAGTTGGTTTGAGCTTTACATTTAACCTTTTGAAAAATATTCAAGGTAGACTAATTTATACATAGGATATATATAGGACATAGGTATATCCCCGAGAAATCTGCAAGAAAAAAAATTTGTAAATAATAATCGTGTTAAAATATCGCATAGGTAAGTTGAAGTTTTTCTTAAACTTAACTAAGTACCTCTTAGTATTATAATTGTATATACATACTAACTGATACCCGTAACTTCGCTTGCGTGAAATAAAGATTTTAAATATTTTTGATGCTAAATCAGAAAATTGTCAAAGACACTATAAAATATTCTGGATACTCCTTGTCACCGAGGAGTGTAAAAATTAATTAAATACACATAATATTAAATTAAATTAAATTAATTAAAATTTATAAAATACATAATACAAAGGTTTCACAGGAGTTTGATAACAAACATTACGAGACGAGAATTTAACACTATCAGTTATTATAAGTATGGTGAGGCCCGCCATAGCGGATGCACTTCGACCTTTTTGGATCTTTCGTACCTACATATTATGAGGTATAGAAACAAGTCTTAAAATGTAAGTAGGACACAGGATGCGGCTTTCTCTTAACAGCGATCTCTGCCAGCCAACTTTGTTGTTAAAATATAACATAGGTAAAGTGAAGTTTTTCTTAAACATAACTATGTTAGTGAAAGTATTTATATAATATGTAAAAAAATCACAAAAAAAACAAAAAAATATTAAATGTAAGTAAAGTAAAAAAATAAATTTAGCAAAGTATTACATTATAATAGGTATCTAGTAAAATATTTATAGCATATTTATATACAATACGAAGAGGAAAAATAATTGTACTCGTATATAATTATCTTGTAAAGGTATCAATTAGCTAATACGTGAACATTTCTCCAGAGATTTAAATAGTACCCTCACTATACAGCTATTTTGTAAATCTCAGCTGTAACAATGGTATATGTAATTTCTTAAGTTTATTTAATAACGTAATTTGTTACATTTTATTTTTAGCACAAATCACACCGGTACACCAAACTCTTCTAATATTTATAGTTAAATAATACCATATTAGCATTAGTAACACTCTCCCTTAACTTTTTACTGATTTCCTTCTGAGTAATATTTGTTTATCGCATATTTATAGTAAGTAATAAACTAAAAATAAAACAAAAATATGGTGATTGATAAATAGATAAGAAAATTAAAAGTTCATCTCTGAAATTATGTAATTTCTCATATTTATAGTATTAATCATACTTAGCCAAAGCTGTTTAGGTCACACAAAATATGAGTATTGTAAATGATGACGTAATTCAAATAAAAAAGAGTACTTTGCTCTGGGATCAATAAGAGTAGTTTGTAAATATAAGTGATTTTATTCATAAGGTAATGTTTTGTTTGTTTATATATTATGTAAGCAATAAAAAATCAAATATAGTAAACAATCTATATAAATAAATAATCAAAGTATTTATTAGTATATTATACAATCATTATACTATTATAAAAGATGTAGTTTGTGTGTGAGTGTGTATACTTACAACCTTATTTTCATTAAAACTCAATTTTAATAAAGCTCAGCAGCAACATCTATACTTATAATAAAACTGTAACAGGTTCAATTCTGTATATTGAAGGTTTTTTAAATTTCTTATTATTAATCGATAATGAAGCCAAATATATTTTTTTAAATTCTTGTCAACCTGCCTCTCCGTATTTTTTTTGGCCGCGTATTGCGCTTAAACTATTGAAAAAAAATAATTCAGCGTGATTTGGGCGCTTACATCGGAACCCGATTTCTCTCTTGCGAAAGTATAGGTATAGTTCCGAGGTATCTCTGGAAAGAGTTCTCGAAAAAAAACCTATTCGGTACAGAGATAGATAAACAGTAAACTATCTCTGTACTAGCATTTAAACTGTAATTAGACCAGGATCATTTCCAACAGACATTACCATTAACATACGGGTTGAAAGTTTGTATGAAAATTCCTTCATCACTCACGTTAAGTTTTTGAAAATGAGCATAACGAGTACTGGAAAAATAATAAATTATTTGATACAGGGATTTTTAAATTTTTCCGCCTAAAGGGTTAATAAATAGGGGGGGTTAAATAGGGGTTCAAATTAGGTACGAAAATATAATTTCTCATTTTTAAGTCAAGTTTTTGAAAAATTCAATTGGGACTTATGGGAACTTTAAAAAGTAACGTATTTCAACAATTTTAATATTGTCATCCCTATGGATTTTCATGAAGTTTTCGCGTAGATCAAGAAAATGGATTATAAATGGTTTGATAAGAATGTCATAGTTGAGAGTTTCCATGCACAGGAAGTCGCGGTCATCCGCTAGTTTTCAATACGTTCTCAGAAATAAGAAATATTTATTAAGAAATTCTCGGTTACTTTTAAGTGATTCTATAAACTAGAATTATTAAGGAGAGAAAGGTTGACGGCCGAGTGGCGCAGTGTGTGTGTGTGTGTGTGTGTGTGTGTGTGTGTGTGTGTGTGTATGTAGGTGAGCGTGTATGTGTGAGGACCAGTGGGTTTACAAAGGTCAGTGACGGCTGAGTAGCGCAGTGTGTGTGTGTGTGTGTGTGTGTGCGTGTCTGGGTGTTTAATATAAGTATTTATGTATAAAATACATAAAAATATATATAAAAAAGGTAATTAGTTTTACAAGGAAACATTCCATAAACTACGAGTATTTTGTGGTCATTTGTTGCCCAAACACAGTTTAAATGCTTGCAGAGTGTGTGTGTGTGTGTAATACATTTCCAACGGATATTACGAAATAAGTGGATGAGACTTCAAGGCTCTGGGCATAGCTAATTTATAATGATATTTCTTGTTTAATCTATACTCATATTATAAAGAGGTAAAGTTGGTAAGTTTGTAAATAAAGATCTGTCGGGCCTAATCTTCGGAACTACTGATCCAATTTTAAAAATTCTTCCACCAGTAGAATGCTAAGTTATCGATTAGTGTCATAGGCTATATTTTATATATGTATTGTATATATTACCCGAATTATCACAGTTTTTCGCGCGAGTCGGATCGTGAAATTTATTAAATCTGCTTTATGCGCGTACGCTGCCTTAGCTATTGGATATAATTGAAAACATTGGATGAAAAATTTATGCATTTTAAAAAGTTCTACTAAAAAGTCTGGAATAGTATATATCTATCTTTTATATTTTGGCAGATATATAACTTTTTGTGTTTTAAAAAATCATTTAATTCGTATGCTTACGTTTACGTCGTTATTTATACAGTTAAACTTAAATCCTTATCAAAATAAATTATTTAATAATCTCAGGGATATTATAGAGATAAGGTTTACCTTTTACAGTATATTTATTAGTTATATAGTTTCGGAGATATTACAAAATTGCTAAAAAACATAACATTGCCGCTATATCGTCCAAATTAAGTTGACCTCCTCCGTGTTATTTTTTACGTAAATTGTACATTTTTTTTTAAAAGTTATTTTCTATTTGTAAGTTTTTTATTATTTGGTGTAAAATAAAGAGTAATTCATTCATTCATACGTACTGAATAGGGGTCAAAATTTTGGTACTGATATTTTTTAAGAATTCGATCTTTGATCTTTTCTTTCAATTTATTTGTCATGGCAGACCATATTTATATATTATACGAAAAAGTTGATTCGTTTGTTTTAACGGGCTAATCTCTATATCTGCGTGTCGGATTGTAAATTATTATGAATGCTAGACTCAAAACTGAAATAGACTATTTGATACAAGCTATACACATCAGCTTGCCATAAATATATATTGTTAATGTTAATGTACTGTAATATCGTGCAATGTTTAGCAAAAATGTAGATGTACACGGGACGGAACGGAGGATATTGCTTGACGGGAAACTATAGGGGAAAGAGCACACTTTATATGAAAGTCTGTCCTTAAAATTAAAAGGGTACCTAAGAGGTTTTCACGTGGACGAAGTCGCGGGCGACTGCTAGTAATTTATATTTCACTAGGGACTACAGATTTCATTTCCTTCTCCTTTTTTATAATATTAAACAAATGATAAAAACTTAATGAGTGAGTAGAAAATACTTTCATATTGATGATTGGTTGGAGCACCATACACATACCGTATTACAAAATTTTCAGTAAATTAAATATATCTTGCTTATAATACTATATAATAGTCTTATATACGTAGTCCATATTATGTAGTCAAATTATTTACTCCCTTACTGTAGGTACTTAGATAGAGTCGCGGTAAGCATCACTGTGATATTATAATGTGAATGTATTTTATTCGGCTAGGTTATTACTGAACTATAAGGCAGTAGGTAAACACTTTCGGATGGAGTTTGTGTTGCTATATTTTAAAGAAACGGCTGTTATCATATACTAGCATAATAAACTGTAATAGACAGACATTCGTCATTTTGCGAAGGTTGAAAGCCCCTACTCCTACGTAGGAGCCATAGTACAAGACTGGGCAAGTTGATAACAAAATATACAGGTACCATATTATCATGATCGTCTTAGGAGGCAGCAGACTCCTAAGACTGTACTATACGTAATTTTGGGTTTCATTTTTATGGTATAAAATGAGCTTAAATACCTCCGTCCCCAGATATGTCTACCCTTCGCGAATACTTTTAAAATAAAAATTGCTTTAAGCTTTTATATAATGTTTCTCCAATTAAAAAAAAGCTGTTGGTCACGCCTTTACAATATAGCAGCTCAAAAGCTTCATTCAAATCTAAGCACTAAAATTTAACTGACTAGTGACGGAAGTGCTGGCACCTTCTCTGCGCATAGACTGCCTTCTGCTGCTACAGCCTGGCTATCTAATCCGGAGAGGCGGCCAGTATTCTTGCAATCACTCCACGTGGGCGTACTATTCTAAAATAAAATATAATGATTATAATATAATATCGTTAATGTTAATCGTTTAATATAATGTTGTATGTACGTAAATGGTAATCTAGATATATCTAGTTTTTTGATGAATTAATTTCCTATAGAAAGTTAAACATTAGAATTATGTGTTAAGAATATAATAATGTTTAATTATTATAATTTATATATACTAGGCTAATTAGGCTATAAGGAATGACGTATATTCTTACGATGCTGTTACAGGACCGTATTGCAAGTTTATATCTCTTTCTTTATTGGCCTTAATCATCAGTCAACAATCAAGATTGAAAAGTGAAAATGGACACAGATGAAAATTAATTTTCAGGATCTTTTTCCTATTACCTACTTAGTCCTTTCTCATCATCCGAGATCATAATCTAGATCTGAAGTTGGAAGGGCATTCCAAATTTGTGTCGTGCGAATGAAAAATTAGGAACCAAGCCGCTTAGACTGCGTCCTGGGAATATCGACCACGTAACGGTGTAGATCTCTGCGTTGCCTGGCAATTCTATGATAGAACAGAGATGAAGTGACGAGATCAAACAGTTCCTGAGCACATTGGAGATGCTTGCTTGCCAAATAAGTATAATACAGGCAGTATAATAATCTCCTAAATAAAATTGTAGCTCACATGTCAAAATAAATAGTGTCACGTCATGCCAAATTGAAAACGAAATGTTTATTTCTATACTTTGACACATAGATTAAAGACTAATAGATAGAGCCCATAGCGTGTCCACTCGTGAGACAGCAAATCAGCCTTATTGACATGACATGTCAACATTTAAAGTACATCATAAAACGTTATGTTTTAAAATATCGTAAAATACGAAATATTACTTTATATAATATAGTTTAGTAAACGCATAATACATGAAATTTGCTAAAAAATAACATATCTAAGCTTTAAATCATCAATCAATAAAGTTTATGCCTACTTACGTATGAAACGTAATTCCTTCGATTTTCTGTTCGCTACGACTGTTGCAGCCGAAAATATTACAACCCACCATAGCACGATAACGTTTAAATTCATATAGTAACCGCAAAGTTATATTATTTATCAGCGAATTTAATAAAAAGCTAATAATTGCTCAGATATGTCCCTTGTCTGTCACAAATTCCACTCTTGACAAATAATAAAAACGAACACGCTGAAAGGGACAAAAAATAATCTTGTATCACTTTCTAATAAAGGCCGAATGAAATAAGTCTGTCACGCTCTTGAACCTACAGCCGCGTTATGACTCCATCTAGTAGTCTTTAATCTATGCTCGTATATAAGAAAAAATAATTCCTCTTAGGAGATAATGTCAACCCATGGGTAAAAATTCAACTAAGCGCTTCAGAATTCATGGTTGTGTTCAAAAGAATTCCGTGTTAAAATTTATAAAATTGTAGTATTTCAGCCGCACCTCCTTGTAGTGCGACCACAACACTACAAAGGATTTCCTTACGTCAAAGAAGTATTAATATCCGGAGTGCATATTATTGACTTTACGGGCTTATTTGCATTAGCTTTTGGTTTTGTTAAAATCGTCATCTAAAAACTGAATTCCACGCTGACGAATCTGCGTGCATCGGTTAGTTTTATATATAAGTAGAGTTTGACTGTTTAAATTTTTCTATGCCTTGTCTTTCCTCTGAACACAAAATTGTTGATCGTCATTTCATAAGTTTGTTAAGGCTGTTGAAGGTTAAGGTATGCTGTAACATGCTTGAAGAGTGATATGCGTTTTATAAATGATTATTTTTAAATTACATAAGAGCTTTACTATTTAAATGTTTCTATTTATGAGATTTTCCACAGATGACAATCAATTATTTTATTAATTTTAATTAATATTTATAAAAATATACTTAAATTAAAAATTTTAATAACCAATTAAATGCTACCACCGTCCTAAAACAGACTAGTTAGGGCTAAGGCACGCTTGAAATCTAATTTGTGGATAATATTAGTTTTTAAGTCGTGCCTCAGCCTTTGCTAGCGTCTACTTCATCTGTATAAGGATCAAGACAGAAAAAAGAAGGTACTTGAAGAAATGAGGAAACTTGTTATTGTATATTACATGTACGGCCACTTTTGATTTACCTTAATTATAAAATAAATTATGATTTGAAATTTTGTCTATTCTTTAAATAGAGTTTTGCTGTTTGAATTGTTCTATACATAGATTAAAGACTAATAGATGGAGTCATAACGCGGCTGTAGGTTTAAGAGCGTCACAGACTTATTTCATTCGGCCTTTATTAGAAAGTGATACAAAATTATTTTTTGTCCCTTTCAGCGTGTTCGTTTATATTATTTGTCAAGAGTGGAATTTGTGACAGACAAGGGACATATCTGAGCAATTATTAGCTTTTTATTAAATTTGCTGATAAATAATATAACTTTGCGGTTACTATATGAATTTAAACGTTATCGTGCTATGGTGGGTTGTAATATTTTCGGCTGCAACAGTCGCAGCGAACAGAAAATCGAAGGAATTACGTTTCATACGTAAGTAGGCATAAACTTCATTGATGATTTAAAGCTTAGATATGTTATTTTTTAGCAAATTTCATGTATTATGCGTTTACTAAACTATATTATATAAAGTAATATTTCGTATTTTATATAAAATAGTTTAGTAAACGCAGTAATATTTCGTATTTTACGATATTTTAACGTCATAACGTTTTATGATGTACTTTAAATGTTGACATGTCATGTCAATAAGGCTGATTTGCTGTCTCACGAGTGGACACGCTATGGGCTCTATCTAGTAGTCTTTAATCTATGGTTCTATACCTTCTTCGCCTTTCCTCAGAGAACAATAAAATGACGTAAAATACGTAAGTAGGTGGACGTAACATAGGCGCGTGTTTTTAATAAAGCAGTACTCTAATATATATAATTAGGTATGTGTCTTGCATTATTCATTGACATTCAATAAATAAGCTGGAACTAAGACAAGCTAAACGAGTATTTTGTATTTATTCTTATTGTCTTTAAGAAGTGCCCCAGCCTTCGTCCTTCTCATCTCCGTGTCTCAGCATAATATACTAAATATTTGTCAAATTTTGGTTAGCTATATCTCAATAAATTGTTGATATATAATATTTATTTTATAATATTTTTCATTTTATTTTTTAGCCCCTTTTTAAGTAGTAGTGATTAAACGCATATTAAAGTATATTAATTAGATGGTAGTAAGAACCAAAAATGAAATTTTTTTAAATCTCAGTCTCTTTGTCTGGTGGTTCCGGCTAATCTTAGAATCTACTAGTCGGATTGTAAATATTATTTTTATATGAGACTCATGAAGAGTAACACAGACTAATTTTTATCCTGTTCAAGTTCCCTTAGGAACTGCATCTACGTGGATGCAACTGCGGGCATCCGCTAGTAGTATTCTAAAGTTTGTTTGTTTTTGTTAGTGAACCGTTCTGTATCTAAACAAATTGTTAACATTTTGCGATGATTTTGTTTAAATATCAGCACATTTGTATAGCAGTTAAAAATATATTAGTTTGGACTAAAACATGCTTACACCACAATATTGAATTATTAATATTGTAGTTAAGCTATGTATTAGTCTTTCTAATTTTCTGTGGGATCAAGAGAGAAAAAGAAACACGAAGATATCTGAAGAATCATTAAATGTTTATAAATGATATTCAAATGAAAATTGTTAAGAACTTTTTTTTTATCTATTTTTCATTCAGGACATTTTTCATAGATAAGAACGCAGGTGAAAAACAGACTAGTTAGGGCTAAGGCACGCTTAAAAACAATTTGTGAAAATGTTCAGTTGTTTCCAAGCGTGTTATTAACCTTCGCTAACGTCTTTCTAAGCTTCAGTGGGATCAAGACAGAAGTAACCTGGAGAAATCTGAAGAATAATTATTATGTTAATAAATTACGAGTAAATGTTCGCGATTTTCCCCGCATAGTAAATAGTGTGTCACAACCTTCTAAAAACACCAGCAACAAAAATAAGTTCAAGGTTTTTGTCAAACGCAAATTGCTTTGCAAAGCATATTTTAGTGTGAAAGAATTTATAAACGATAAAAAGGCGTTTGAGTGAATTGCTGTAAGGAGACAGGTGCTTGGTTCTATTGTTTTTAAGCAATAATGTAAGATGGTGATAATAAAAAAAAATAATAACCTGGCTGAGTTTGTTGTGGGCTGTTCACGGACCGGGCGCGTTTGGAACGCTCGTAGCTTGAACTTTAAGTTTCCGACTTTAATTATCACTTCTCATAATCTAAAAATTGACGATTCAATATAATCATAAAGATTTCGTTTGAATATAGATATTTCGAGTTGAGTTGGAGTTTGAATCCTCAAAAGATAGATATATGCCTTCACGAACTTATTTGTAGTCATAATAAAGAGAAACAATTTTTCCTTAAATGGCTTTGTTTGTGGTCTCTCTTACTTTTTCGAAAATTATTGACATATTTCATCCATCTATATATATATAAGAGATTCCCACCTATAGATTGACTCATCACGATATCTCTGGAACCATCCATTTTATATAAAACCTTGCCTCATTATATCATACAAAAAACCTTTTCTAAGGAACCACTTTCTCTAATGGTGAGAACCACATGACAGTCGATTCAGTAGTCTTTGACTTTACCGCGATCAAACAGACAGACAGACGCCACGGGGAGCATTGTTTAATAATATGTAAGGATATATTTGGAATAATTTTAGTGTAAATAAGATAACGATATTTGAATTGAAAATTGATAGTAACTTTTTACCTTTTGTATCTATTTAGGCGATCTTACACAGATAACAACACAGTTGAGAAACAGACTGGTTAGGTTCTGAGGCGCGATTAAAAACATTATTGTTTTTAGTCGTACTTTAGCCTTAACTAGCGTCTTTCTAAACTTCGGTGGGATCAAGACAACAAAACCTGAAGAAATCTAAAAGATCGTTACTATGTTTATAAATTATATTTGAACTAAATTGTTAATAGCTTTAATTAAATATCTAATATTAATAACTTTTTACTTTTTTATTTAATTAGGAGATTTTCCAGAGATAACAAACAAGTTCAAAGCAGACTAGTTAGGGCTAAGGCACGCTTGAAAACTTATTTGTGAATAATATTATGTTTTTAAGTCGTTCTTTATCCTTCGCTAACGTCTTCGCAATCTTCGGCGGGATCAAGAGAGGAAACTGGGAAATGCGTCATAATTATGTGTAATATTTTATATATCTTAGTTTCAGACAGATTTATGAACTGGATCTAAATACATTGCTTACATTTTTCAATTGCTTATAATATTATTTAAATTCTAATTAGGTTATTTATGTATTATTATTATTATTTCAATTAAATATATAATATAAACACACCGGCATATTTAGCGGAATATAAAAAAGGTCCATAATTAAAAAATATGGTTTATTTTAAAATCGACTTACTACACTTCTTTTGTTATTTAAAGTTTCATTTGTTATACTTAAAATGAGATCACATTAAGAACAGATTTTGCGAGTAAAGGCTATTTGTGAAAAATGGTACATTTTTGAACTTTATATGTAACCGAAAAAAGTGAAAATTAATATTAAAATAACAATTAATTAAATTAGAAAAATGGTGATTAATATCGCATATTTCATCCACGTGCTCTTATTAAAGTTACTACCCGTCTATACTAAAGCCAAACTCAATTGAGAATGGTCTAGGCATACTGAGAATGATGTTATCGATGGTAAGCTTGAAACTAATTAATATATTCAATATCATTTAAATAGGATTTTATAAAAAACAAAACATAATTTTAAATTTATTAGGCATAAAATGTGTTGAATTTTCTACCTTCATTTTGGGATAGTCTGTTCATTCCTGGCTTTAGAACATACTGAGGCGATTCGCAGTTTACCCACGTTGTCAGGAGCTGGAATTCTGGACTTAAATTTTCTTTTGAGCAAGTCCCAAACGTGCTCTATTGGGTTCATATCCGGTGATGTTCAGTATGTTCAATAGTCTTTGAGTTTATCATGATCAGACACATTGACAGACGCGGCGGGGGACTTTGTTTTATAATAATTATGCATGCAAGATATGTTTGGAAAATTTTTAATGAGATATGAATTATTATTACTGTTTCCATTTACAGGAGATTTCTTTAGATAACAACACAATCTAAAAATGGGTTAGTTAGGGCTAAGGCAGACTTAGATTGATAGTTAATAATATTACTATCATTGAGTCATGCCTCGGCCTTTGCTAACGCCTTCAGATCTTCAGTGAGAGCAGAACAGGAAAATGAAGAAAAACAACGAAATGTAGAAAGCCGATGTAATATAATTGATCTAAAATATGATTGTGAAACAAATAACAGCCATTTTATTTGAAACTGAATAAAAATTCTTTGAAGATATTTATTAAAATTTTTATTGGAGGGCACTATATAATAGATACTGAACCCAAAAATATACTTAATTTGTAAAATTTTTGTGTCTGTCCGGATTTTTGTCGGCCGCGATTCACGCCGAAACTACAATTCAATATAACTTGGTACGATTTTAGTTCATAGGACATAGGACGCTTTTTGTTGCAAAAATCATAATAGAAAGGGTTGAAAGTTTGTATGGAAACTCCTTCATTTTTGAAGTTATATTTATGAAAATCGGTATAAGAACTACTGAACAAATATAAAACAACTAGTCCATTGAAAAGTTACAGTTGGGGTTGCGTTTTTTAGAGGACGCAATTTTATTTTTTTGTGTGTTGATGTGTATTGCAAAATTTATAATTAAAAAATTATAACAAAATAAAATAAAAAAAACAATAACTGATGACACATTATTGATACACACGTATAATATAGGTATAGTTAAGATTGTTGAAAAATAGTACTTACTTCGGAGCGCTGTAAAACCTTAGCTATTGACTTAATGAAAAAATATTGTTTTTAAAAGTTGTTCCTCAAAAAACGATCTACAAAAATGGTTTAATATCATTTTTTCGTAAAATGTTAAAAAAAAAGTTACATCGAAAAATATAATTTTTTTTCTTTTAATTTCTGAACATTTTCGCTTATAACTTTTTTATTTACAGCTCTACGACGAAAAGTTACTGGACTAAAGTTGTAGAGATTTTAATTTGCAACAAAAAATGTTTACAATTTTTTTTATTAAATTAATAGTTTAAGAGATATACCGTAAAAACCATTTCAACTCCTATTTTCAAGATGGTGGCCGTGGGACAAGGGTGGCGGCCCCACAAACTTAGTTTTAACTTTACACTGACCCCCCTACACATCAAAAAAATAAAATTGCGTCCTCTGAAAAACGCAATGTAATGCCTAAAAAATGTAATATTTCAATGGACTAAACGTTATTCAAGGATTTTAAAATTTCATCCCTATATGGCTAAATAAGGGTTGAAAATTTGTATGAAAAGTTCTTAATTTTTCAAGATATATTTATGCTAAAAATCTACCAAAGAAACGACTTCTACCGACAACCAATTTTAAAATTCCAGCTAATGTCTAAATCAGCTAGACCAATTTAGATAAAACTTTCAGACACTCATTTTCTGATTTTTAGACTATTTTTATTTTAGTATTTTTAAATTTTTCAGTTTAAATATTAATTGAATGCGTTGAAATTTGCATTGATTTGATGAAAATGAATTTAAAATTTTATTTAAATTCTTTCACTCGCTCTCGAAACTCTAAACATACATATAAATACAGTCAATAATATTAAATTAGATGGGATAGATAGATTTTTACTCATTTAATTAATCTGTATATGAGTTTGTTCTCAGGCAGCAGACAGTGCACCAGCAGTTCAAAAGTAGATTAGTTAGGGCTAAGGCATGCTTGATCTGTAATGTGATTATTATTACTGTGGTTAAGACATGTTTTAACCTTCGCTAACGCTTATCTTCACTGCAATCAAGACAGAAACACGAAGAAGCATGAACAAATGTGAAGGTTCCAAGTGTTTTATGTTACGGCAGGCTAATTTACCATTGATTGTAGAACATATAATTATTTCAGTTTTTATATTATGTTCTAGACTCGAAGGAATCCACAAACTGATATGTTTCTACGAGTGCCTACATGTATTGTTTATATTTTCAATGGTTTGTAATATTTTCTTCGATTGCAATTAAAGCTACCTAAGCTTTCTATAATGTATACAATATAAATAAAATTAGCATACTCATGTTAATACTTGGAAAAAATGTATTGATTAGATATGATTTTTATTGTTAGTTGTTAAATTTATTTTTATTGGAAATTTTTGTCAGATAACAAAACAGTTGAAAATAAGTAAATAAGTTAACATAAGTGTTGTATCCTTTGCAAAGGGGGATCAAGGCTCAAAATTAAAGAAATGTGGATATCGTCCTAATTATATGTCATACGTTTAAAATCTCCGATTAAAAATATATCCCTACATTGATAGGATGGATTTTGATTAAGTATTTCCTAATTTATTTGTGCTTGAAATAGTTCGCTTGGATTAGTAGTGTCCAAAAATAGACCAAATCAATAGCAACTTTACTTTGTAGTAGTAGTTATATTTGCCTCTGTTTTTCCTTTATAAAGATTGGATGATTATTATAACCATGATTGATGATCTGGATGAAAATTTGTATTAAATAACGGTATTGCTGTTAAAATATGTGTCTATTATAAACTAGATCTAGAAGTGCCCAGAGTAGATCCCATATGCATGGGTATATTGAGGATTCTGTTCTTAGTGAGCGTTACATCGTGAAATTAAATAATTTTTAATAACAACACTTCAATTTTATTTATTTCTATAGAAAATGATTGTTGATTAGTGAAGATTTTTATTGTTTAAACTTTAAACCTTTAGATACAACTTTGCATCTTGGATGTTATGTGGTTTTAAAGATACAAAAACAATGTATAAAGATTTTAATGTTCATAATCCCCTGGAAGTGAAGAGAAAAAAAATGTTGTTTCGCAATTTCTTAAAAATAGGGTAAAAGTAAGACAATTAAATAGATAAAAATTATAGTGCATAATTATAGTACTTTCCGACTACAAGCTCTACAATTATAGTACTTTCCGACTACAAGCTCTACAATTTTTGGCTTAATTCTTTACTGTCTATATCTAACCGTTTTGAATAATGTTAAAAAATAATTTGTAATTTTCTTTTTCTTCACTTATCAATACTTCGAAATAAGCTAACCTTTGCTCGTTGTTATAGTTTTATTTTGATTTTTGTTCTAATTTTACTGTTTGATTGATCGACTATGTTAATTGGTTAGCTAGGGTTCAGGCGCACTTAAAGAGTAATATGCTATATTTTTACAACATATTTCTACTCTTTGTGGGATCATGGAAAAAATGAAGAAATGCAGAAAATCGTCATCATTATTACGAGCACATATAAGTCATGTCAGGAGTATTTAATTATTTTTTTGTAAAACAAATTCTCGATTTTATTTGTCCTTGTTTCAGAAAGATTCACCAACTGATGCATTTTTGATAAATTGTGTACTTTTTGCAAAGGTGTATCCTATATTTTTCCTCTTTGTATAAGTGTAAACTGTATCAATGTTTTAATAACATACAAAGAAAAATGGTGAACTAATTTTAAACTACTTAATAATATGTTACCATGTTTCTTTTAAAAAGTTTAAATAAAACCTTTACCGTAACCGAATACATTTATAGAGGTCATGCTTTAACCTTTATACAATAGAATATTGGACAAATAAAAATCCTTGAGGCTTTTCACTTCCAATCTTTAAACTTCCAAAATCGATACCTCTCTCTTTTTGTCCAGCTGTTTTACCTTCATTGTGATAACTGAGTTAATTAATCGTTAACATAGTTTTACCAGCACACAAAAGTAAGCCGTGGTTATGATCCCTCAGCCCGGAACGGATTTTCATGTCCAAGATTTCAGCTCATAATTTGTAAAGTGCTTGACAAAGTTAATATATTAACTTGCTCTTTTATTACTGTGGTTTTATAATACTGATTAATGAAATAAATGTTTTGAGAACAGAATTGGTCTTTAACTGCCTATAACATACAGTCTTGTTAATTCAATTTGGCTTCGGAGGTCTTAGGCCGTCGGGCTGTTAAATATTGACCTTTCTTTCAAGAAATAAAAAATAAGCCGATAATCAATCATAACCGCGCAGAGTCCGTATTGACTGCCGTATATTTTAAGAACTTTTCTGTCAGAAAAATTCAGACGCCCACACACTATCAGAAACTTCCTTCCAGCGAGTCAGTTTAGTTCGCGACTGGCCGGCTGCATAGTTGGGCTTACAAAAAATAAGAAAAAGAAACAGAATGAACAGTTACTTTCATTAGCGTTATTGTTCTACTTAGTTAAAAAAATCAGATCCGAAAAATTTCTGCCGTCCGACTGTTTGCATCCGACGCTCGCATCAGAATGGGATGTCAGACACGACAAAATTCTAATAGTATGCGGGTCCACAAGAAAATAGTGCGTCCGGTGGGCGTCAGAATCTTTCTGACAGAAACATTATTACAATATGCGGCCGGTCTTAAGTGCCTCGGAGAGCTCACCCAAAAACATAAAGTGATTTGTCCTTTCATTATCACTGACCTAATAATCTAACATATTCTAAGCGCGCCAACGCATTGCAGCAGCGTGGTAGTTCTAATCTCCATATACCCTCTCTTATAAGGAAAGAGCCCTGGCCCTGAAGCTGATAATAAATACAATGAGGTTGATGAGTCACCATTAGAAGATTAAAAACACAACAACAGTATGGTGAGTTAACTCTATATCCCAATAGTGGGTCTATCCCTGAGGGGGACGTTAAAAATAGACTGATAGTTATGATAATGATGTTATCAATACAACAACAAAATTAAGATACACATAATACGAGAGGCTATTAAGATACGAGTGCATTTCTCCTTTAATACAAAGATGATTGTAGAAAATTAGATTAGCTTTCACCTTCAGCAGAATAAAGAAATTGTAATTTAAAAACAGTATTCATATTCATTGTAAAATATAACAGAGTATGATTTTTTAAAAAAGGTCAACTGTTTCTTTCCTTGCTTCTTGCCGAAGAAGACTGCCTTCCGAGCTGGTGATAGAATATCACTACGATTAATATAATATAAACGATTTTTTAGTTAACATAATTAAAATATACGTACCACAATATTACCTTTATTGAGGCTCGCAGTGCATTTGAGCGCATGCAATATCCGTCGATATGAGCGCACTGATAAATAGTCAACCAGTTTTGATTCGAATTTAATAAAACTCAATTGTAAACGATTTTGATCGGATTTGGAAGAATCTACATAGAATTCAACCTAAGGCTACTTACATGCAAGACTAATTGATCGAAATTAATTCAGGAGGGCCTTACCTTTTATGATCCTTGGCTCAGAAAGACTTTAAAAATGTTTTCTAAAAATGAAACCTAGCTAAATTAAATAATCGCCCTCTGCACTCTAAACTTAATGAAATCGTCATAGCTTCATCTATACTAATATTATAAAGTGGTAAAGTTTGTAAGTTTTTAAATGGGGCATCTGTTGAGGCTAATCTTCGGAACTACTGGTCCGATTTATAATATTCTTTCACCAGTAGAATGCTACACTATCGGGGAGTGTCATAGGCTATTATTGTATATATTATTATATAATACAAATAATAAAAAATATCAAATACAATATACTTGCATAAAGTTACATATACTATAAGTTACATAGTAATACATGAATATCTATATACTTAAAATATATATTTATGATATATACATGAAAATAAGCATACATAAATCTGATTACATTCGAATACATATATATTACATAGACAAATAGTGGTTTTTCAGAAGATGATTAAATGAATGGAGTGATTTTGAATGCCGAATCTCACGCGGCAAGGCATTTCAAAGTATCGCGGCCTTTACAGTGAAAGACTCGCTATAGCGTTGAGTCCGACTGAATGGGATTGACAATTTATTATCGTTGACGGATCGGTGGTTGAAGTGATGGCTAGATCCAAGAAAATTGAACCTTTCTTTTAAATATTGAGGAGTGTGATAATGAAAGAGTACAGAATAAAGAAGAGAAAGCATGTGGAAACGTTGAGACATAGTAAGCAATTTAAGTTGGAGACGGAATTGTGTGACATGGTCAAACTTTCGTAAGCTAAAAATAAATCTAATAATTAAATTTTGTAGACGATCTGGTTTGGAAGGGAAAAATTGTGGCAAATAACAGTAGGAAGAATCAACATAATCAAGAAGTAATAGAGATTGGGCAAGAGAAATTTTAGTTTTAATAGGTAACAAGTTTTTCCATCTCTTTAACCTACATTTTGGTAAGTATTCTGTTTCATAGAAACGATTATACGATAACGGGATTGAGAATTCGATCTTTGTTCAATTTATTTGCCATAAAAGATCATATCTATACTATTAATATAAAGCGGAAGAGTTTGTTCGTTCGCGTAAACGGGCTAGTCTCTACGAGTAGATTTGCCTGTCAGATTGTAAAATTATTTTTGTTTATTTTGAAAGCTAGACTCAAGAGTGTAATAGACTATTTAATATTAAGCTATACATATCAGCTTGCCATAAATATATATTGTTAATGTTAATGTACTGTAATGTCGCACAATGTTGAACAAAAATGTAGATCTTTAGTCGGGTCGGGACGGGTCGGGACGGAGAATATTGCTTCACGGGAAACTATAAAAAATTTAAATTGAGTGGGGGAGCGGTGAATGAGCATTTTTTATATGAAAGTCTGTCTTTGAAATTAGAAGGGTATCTAAGAGGTTTTTATGCGGACGAAGTCGCAGGCGACTGCTAGTCGAGTTATATATAAATAAAAGTTGTAAATAATATTAAAAAGCGAGATATTTTTCAGAATAAAAATAAATATTGTCCAAAATGTACGTTCAAACAAAAATCTCGAACTCGTTGAAAACATGAACGAGCGTGTTATAAACTTAAGTACCAGCATAAGCTGCCAACGCTATATACTACCGCTTAGCTATTATACAGTTCGGAAGGATTTTATAAATAAAGTGTTAAGTATGTAGTATACGGCAATTGGTTTAATTCATGTATACTAAATACTAATAATACAAATAATGTTTACTCTTGCATTGATCAGGACAACATTTCGGAACGCGTGAACGGACTTAATTCCTTCATTCATTCGGTATTTTTGTTGAGTAATTTATCCTGATGTTCTAATATTACATAAATTCGGCTGCGAAAAAGCAACAAGAAATCCAATACAACCCATTAGGCGAGTGCCCAGGGCGCTAAAACACGAAAATCTAGAATTTCAGATACAGTGAATTAAATATAAAAATGAAAATGGGATTGTTTAGTTAAAAGATCAAAATTGAGGAGTATCTGTTTATAATTTCAAATGAACAGCCGCATATGAAAGTGTATAAACTAATACAAATAAACACTAGTTTGAGCTAATCTTCAAAACTACCACTCGGATTTTAAAAACATTTTGTATATGATAGCCAGACTCGTGGGGGCATATACAGAGCTTATGAATCCCTTTTGTAAGTCTTTTTTCATTCATTCTCTCTACATAACCAAACCAGCATTCCTTCTTGACTTTACTCACTACATCTAGTCATCAGTACGCAGCTAATATATAGAATACCAACATCATCATTATCAGACTATTAACGGCACACTACAGGGCCAGGCCTCCCTTCTCATAGGAGAGGGGATATATAGAATATATCTACACTAGATTTAAATTAATAGTTATGTAAATACTTCTAACTGAACTCAATTCAACTGTATGAAAAGAAACCCCATAATAAACATTCTCAATCATATTTCACAAATCTAAACCAGTAAATATGTTATGTTAGAGCGTGGAAATAAAAAATACAAAGAATACATACGTACTGGATAAATACCCTTACATCAACAGTTAAATAAAGAAATCATTCTGAACGCTGTAGTCTCTAGTCCGTGGTACAGCACGTACTCTCAACGACCCTCCTGCGCTCAGTCGTAGCGGGACGCAACTGGTTGCCAATTATCTTCCCCGCGTTTGGGTTTACGGCAATCTCGACACAAGGGTGAACAGTTCCGCTTTTTCCGCGTTAACTTGAATCTTTGTGTATTTTTTGAAGTGAGACCTTTTTTGTAAGAGAATAAACTTTTGATGTCTATCAGTGTGTCTATGGCATCGTAACTTGTTAATCACTGGACTGATTGTGATATGTTGTGCTTTAAAGGTACAGTAATCGAGCTTCTTAGCTGTTTGATTATGCAATGAGTATCTGATAAGTCGATTAAAGAACGTTTTTCTAAGATGATGAAAGGAAATTCCAAAATAAACGTTGTCATTCTAGCTAAATTATGGAGTTTTTGAATATTTTAAAATGTTTTATTTTTATGTTTTTATAGATCTAAACTAAAATAAACTTAGAATCTTGAATTTTGGTATAAAGCAACGTCATACAGCACAGATAATTGAAAAATTACGAAAACTGTAAGTTTTTTATTAAATCATATAATAAAAATGTTTTTTTATAATTCTTAGGTCACCCCCTTTCTTCATTAACGCGTAGAAGTAATAAACTACTCAGGTCTATAATACCTTTAAGCTGTAACAAAATCACACTTCTATGTTAATGCAATCAAAAGATACAGTATGCTGTAACTCATGATGTATTTAATAGCTACATATTTAAATCTCAACTACTTGCAACTAAATCAAACTTATTCCATTCGTCCTAGAATCTTGAAATTTCGCATGAAGCAATATTTTATAATACATTGGAAAGAATAATTCCGAAAACCTTGAAATTTATGGATTTACTCGATGCATGAGTCCGATTCGAACTTTACCGGTTTTTTTCTTTATTTAACTAAATCCCCAGCAAACAAAATCGTGCTCTCAAAGCGACTCTCACAGTAAAGCAAATATAGATTGCATCTGTGTGGGTGCATTGTAAGCGCTGATAGTACCTGAAGTACAAAATCAATATTCGGTTATGCAGAGCGCCCGGGAATTCTAGGAAAGGGCTCCCAGCTTAATATTGCGCCATATTTACGTGATACTGCGAATCGCGTCCACACAAATACGTATATAACTCATCTGTGCTTTCTGAAATGAAATTTCATGGAATTAATAGAATATGCCTGGTTGGTCGAGTGGTTAGCATAAGGGGATCAATCGGTTCTAAGTTCGAATGTTTAGTTGGGTTTTGAAATTATTCTGAATTAAAATGGAATTTTTAGAAGAAAATAAATTCTTCTAAGATATTCAATCTTACACCCCCGTGCCTCAGAGAGTACGTCACACCCATTCACTATCATTAGTATCTGATAGTGACCTTTAGTATATTAAACATTTTCTCTCTAAGCCCGCTAACCTGCATTGGAGCAGCGTGGCAGGCCTCAGCTCTATATCCATTTCTATGAGGAGGGAGACCTGACCTTGTACAGGGCCTTTAATGGACTGATAACAATAAACAGAGTACAGCTGTCGCTTAAGTTGACAGGAGGTCACGGGCCTGGGCTCTGAAATATTGAGTTTATAATAAAAACATTTTTTTATTGTATGTATGTGTATATTGGTTACTCCTTTTTTATTTCACTACAATTTCGATCGAAGATAGATATACCCTAGAATTTAACATTGTCTACTTTTCATTGCTGGCCTTATAAAAATCATTAAATAATATCATTGCATAACTTTGGCACCGACGTCAGTCGGACACCGCAGCTTAGCAGTAGGATGCTCTGGCCCAGATTGCCAAAGAGATTGGAATAATTTTTATTTTCAAATAAAAATTATTCCAAAGTGTGGGCAACTTCAACAAAAATACAAATTATTCTTTGTATTTTTGTTGAAGTTGCTACTTCTATCCCAACATTCCTACTAAAACGAAAACTATATTACTTATGACGTATAAATACTTGATACCTTAAAACTGCAAGTACATTAAATGTAAATGTACTGCAAGTACGTAATGAAATTGCTTATAAAAAAGACCGGTCGTCCAGATATTAATTTACAAGCCCGTGTAAGGACATAATATAACTTTAATTGATGTCGCGACGCAGTGAGCTCGCACCCCTTTCTCCTCACACCACCGGTCCTCTCACAGGGCAGTAGGGCGCTCGCGTCTATTCAACAATGTAAGGTACTTTAGGTTCACATGCATAAATAATAATTGGATGCTAGTTTCGATTTTTGTTATACCTTCCTTTTTGTGTTCAATTTTACTATGATTAAATATTATTATAGTACCTTATCAAACGTGTAGTGAACCACCGTACAACAGCTGTTAAAATGTATACTAGCACTTTTCCTTGTTTGGAGTATTAAATAATTATTAAATATGAAGTTTTTTGTAATAAACAAATGTATTAAATAAAGATTATTCTAAATAGTCTTATTGCACAGGATTACAAGTAAAATGCACATTATAAGATAATACCCACATTGTCATCTAGACCCAAAATAAGAGTAGCTTGTATTATTATAGGTACTGAGATAATTGATGGTTACTCAGATATAATTATATAATAGTTCACATATCATAGTTAAACAAAATATGATGGAAAAGCCTATATCATAAAGGGTTCTTCCCTTAGTTAAAATAAAAATACACGTATACAACAAAAAATACAATTAAATTTAGTTATAAATTTAAAATTTTGTAAGCACTTTTAGGAGGAATTTTATTTTATTATATGACGAAAATAATTCCAAAACTCGGCTCGTCCGAATGAATAATCAATGAATAATCAATGTCTATGAATGAAAGAAAAAAAGCGCTAGCAAGCGCTTGAATCGTAACCAGTCTACGCCGTAGCACCTCTACGACGTAGCATGTTTGTAAAGAGTTTACAATGTTGAGAGAGTATGAAGTTTAAATCGTTTATCCCACAAAACGAGTTTACAATTTTCTTTAGTTCAAAACCTTATGGAAGTTGCTAGAACCTTGTTTTTTGGATTTGATTTCTTTGAACTTTTCTTTTTTTTCAGGAATATTCTATATAGCAACTCTGAGGTTTCTGTTGTTGCACTGTTATGTCTAGGGGAGCACATTAATTTTTCATTCCGGCCATTATCATTATTGGTGAGAGTTATTGTTACAGAGCCCGCTAATCTACTTTGCAACAATGTGCTAGTTTAAACTCAAATCCCCTGGCCTTGTAGTGGGCTATCAAAACAAGCAAATGGTTATGGTGAATTTTGAGATAATTTGAAAAAATATACTCGCACTATGAGATATATTCGAGGGATAGAAAAAGAACGTAATGTGCACGATGGCCCCTTATTCAGTGGCGCAACTATGACAGCAGTGCCCTGGCTCAGGGCGCAGTCCTTTTAAACTGCAAAAATAACTGAACCAGGAACGTACATCATATTTTTAGAGTTACAATTTAATAACTGATATATCACCACACAATCGGAGTTACTTATTACGTAACCAATGCTTCACTCCTTACAGATAATAAAGCAAGCGCTTGTTTAGGGGTGCAGTTTGAAGCTCGCAGGGGGCATACAAGGCTAATTACATCATAGCCCTTATTGCACGCTGGTAAGCTGTATCTACTCGTATAATATTATTTAAATGAACCAACGTTGTATTGACATACAAAGTCATTGTTTAATTACTGCGCTTTGTTGTCGCCGCCGCGACGCGTCGCGCTGTGCATGGCAAGCAACACTTGAAACTCAATATCCTGTTGCAGAACCAGCATTATCATCCTTTGTTTTCTTGTGTAACTAGTGGTTATTGTTCTAGAGAATATACTCGTAGTTATCCTAACGAAAGATTGTCATAGAGCATAATATTAACACATAAATAAATATTATAAGGTTAGAAAAGTAAAATTTTTGTAAATAAATTTACAATTAATCGCTTATACCTCAGCCATTTCACTCCTATTCTCTAAATGACAGCGAAGATTTGGGTGCGCTCGTGTGTGTGGGTGTACATCTGTTTCTATTAGCGTACCTTTGTGTGTTCGTTACTATTTTCACATCGCAACTAACAATCGATAAGGCTGAAACTTTGACGGGAAATTCGCAATTTTGCCTTTGTAAGAATGAAGAGAAATCTAGATGATGTGACTCGTTGGAGAAATTTGCAATTCTTTTTTGAATAGCTAATTAAAGAATGTTCTTAGTTTCTCCCCGCGGGCTACGGATTAATAAGTACAACAAATCCATTAAAAACAAGTAGAAATAAAAAGACAACATTAAACACGGTCTATTTTTATTTTTTAATTAAGTAATTAATGAAAACAAAGGAAACCTTTTGCCGATAGGGTTACAAATCCTTTTAACTGAAAAAATTTGAATTGGTTCTCAATTAGCATCGTATTTCTTTTATTTTGGTTTGTATTCCTCCTTTTATTTTAATGTGAAAAAATTCTATAACAATTACTATCAAATGTTACTGATTTATTACGACTAATACTGGAATGACAATAAGAAGAAGAAATCAATACTTTTTCGAATTTGAACCCTGTTAGGTAATTCAGCTGTGTATAATACTATAGGATCATATAATACGTATGCACACACACATAGAATAAAAATTACAATCAAATGTATCACAAAACCAATGTTACAAACGTACAGAACATATACCGAACAAAAGATACACTGTGCATTTTTGTACCATACCTATACAGAATAAAAGTTTCGAACAATATAATAACTCAAAGGTCAGATTCATAATAAAAATATCAAACATGTCGCCAACGTAACTTTGAAAAGCAGCGACATATTGGGCTAATGCAAGCATTCGTGCATAATGCGTGAGGTATGTTTTGTACAGTGCAAATACGACCTAAATCAGGCATGAGGGAGCAAGAGGCGAGACATGTTTCGAAACAACGCGCGCTCGACATCAAAGGTTGTTTACAATTTTACACCGAAGCCCGGGCCGCTTGGGTTGCATCCTAGCCGTCGTCATGGCAACTCCGGGGCTCGAGCCAGCAGTCTAGACCAAATTATATCAAGAGTTATGTATGTCATGCAATGAAAAGTGAACTCTATTTCTCTAGCAATATATTTCATTTACAGTTTGATGTGACGTTGTGTATGCAATTGCCCGCGGATTGTTTGTAAGCCAAGAACTAACCAACAGAAAATATTCTTGAATAAAATTTACATAAAGATTTTAGTTTGATTGATTTTTTTAGCCTAAGATCTATTTGCACTGTGTTGAAATAATAGACAACAAGCTTCAGCATTAAGTAAAATATCAGATGTGGAGTAAAATAAAAGTAACTTAACAAGATATTTATTTTAAAAAAAAGTTTTAGGCGCTCTGACCTAGAAAAAGAAATTACGAACTAACAAACCCGTGTTAAGCTTGCGTGTAGAATATTCCATACTTTGATACATTAATAATATCTAAATTACATAAGTTGTTTTGCGATAATGGTAACTAAAAAGAATTGTTAAAATACCAATAACTTTGTACCTCTAGTATACGAATAAAAACTATAATCAATAAAAATATATAAATAAAAAGAAATAATTCAATATTTCTAAATTTTAGACTTAAAAATATATTCGATTCGGGTCGACTTTCGCCTATTTTGCTTACTAACTTCAAACTATTTTTCAGCTAACCATTTTTTATTTAATCCCAAAATTTGCATTCCATGTTAAAAATCATTAATTTACGTAACACGACCGTCTGCGGGTCACTAACTCTCACTCGTATACCACAGTTCAATCTGTCTAGTTGCAAATAAACTGAAGTAGACATGCACGCGACTGCTCCTATAAGAAATCCGTCGTTCCCTTTCGAGGAACGGGTAATGATACGATAAAATGAAATCAGTAATTGGATGAAATCGGACGGAGAAGGGGACGCTTGCAATTCTGTATAAGTTTAGTTCAAGTGCAAGTTTACGTAATAAAAAAGGGCTCTTAGACTATTTAGTAGAAAGTTGATATGGAACTGGACACTAAACAAGAGCTTTTTGTTTGCATTCAAGGGGATTATGTTCGCAGCTCTTGCTAATTTGATTTGATCAAAAAGGAACAAAATGTTTTTGATATTGCTGCGTTTTGTTTATTTCATTTTACATGTCTGATTTCTTTTCTGGATTTATGTAGATTTAGTAGTGTAGCGCCCGGGGCGCTACAAACATAAAAACCTTGGATTTCAGTTATAGTGAATGAAAAATAAAAATAAAAATGGCAATTGTATCTATCAAAATATAATATAATACCTATCAAAATTGTGAGCATTAGCTAATAAATTTATAAAGCCATTCCATCCTGGAAAATTATTATTATTTTTGAATTTTAAATTTTTCCAAAGAATATTTATTCTCACAGTGGTGATAAATTTCGTAATATGCGGTTCAATTTCTGATAACTTTTATTTTAGAACAACTTGTACCGACAAAAGTTGGGTATATTTGAAGAGGGATTTTTCCTTTTTAATAAACTTAGATTCAGGTGGAAGGGTCTTCAAACGTTTGATATGGCGTACAGGTAGTACTCTTTCACCAGGTGTAACTATTTCATTACTTCCCATATAATGAAACGTTCCTTTACCATCTGTTACTGTTACTGTTGATGTTAAAATCGGCATTATCACGGACAAATAGTAAAAAACTGCCAGGTTTAATTTTTGGTTGAATTGCAAAAGTAGTTGAAGCTTCGTACAACGTAGCCTCATTTATACCTAAACTAACCAGAGAAGTTGCGTTCAGCTGTACATTGCAGCTGCCGCTGCCGATCTTCCCTCCACGTTTTATTTTTATTTTATTTTTTTGATATATTGTATAAATATTACATTAATCTTATGCTAATATCTATTAGCATGAAAAGCCACTTCAGCTTGTGATCTATGCTAACAAGTAGTTAGTTATCTAGTTATCAGGACAGTTACCAGTAGAACAAGCTAATATAATTAAATTAATTAATGGAAACTTTTTAAGCCACATCGTTAGAGGTGACTTAAAAAGTAAGTTAGTTTCTTTTAATGCTACGAGGGTTAGTATGGTCCTGCACATCAGTAATTCATTAAGTAGGTAAGTTTTACTACCTGTTCAAGATCCCTAAATGCTCTCAGGTATTTTTAAAGGACGTTATTTATGTCTTAATAAGTGAAATCAAACGTAAAAATAAAAAATAATATTATCTAAAGAAAACTTCTATGTTTAAGAATTCATTTTTATATTTTTTGTTTAAATTAAAAATAAAAGCATAAAATTAAAAGCACAAAAATATCTATGGTAATATAAAACAAAATCCTACTTTGATCATATAAATTCATTCAATATAACAAAAGTTCGAGGTTCAAACCCCCGAGCGCTGCACTAGACACTAGAGTTCAACATGACATACAATAGCTGTTAATGCGACGTAACCATCTAGATTGGTAATGCTATCTATTAGAATTTATTCAAGGTCCTAATAAGAGAAGTGCTATTAGATAGAGATATATATTATAAGAGGTAATCAACGTATTTGGGGATTTATTACTTTTATTATATCTTTCTTGAACAATGTTACTCAGACTGGGCGATATTTTCTAGAACCGAGCCATAACAAAGAAAAGTTCCGCACTCAATTACTTCCAGATCATATTTCCATTTCACAAAATTGAGTTTCAATGTAAGTTAACTAACGCATACAGCACTCCGGCATGAAAACCGCTAGTTTTAAAAATAATTATTACTAAAACCCCCAATGTACATTAAAGCCTACTTCATGGCCAGTCTTTTCTCCTTATAAGCCCACCACGCTGCTCCAATGCGGGTTAACGGGCTTAACCTTCACTATCATATTAGATATATATGTTTATAGTATATAGATCAGATGATGATAGTGACCCAGACCGACGTTCTAACGAGCTCTCCGTGGAACTCTTTTAAGAAGAAAGAAAAACTCAGTACACAGCCGACCCCCAGTCCGACCCAAGATTCGAACCCAGAACCTTGCGATCGCTACACGGGATAAACGAGACAGTAAATACTAGTTAATCTTTTAAAGTAAAATCTTTAAAATTAATAAATCAGTTGTTCTGAAATGAACCTGAAATTCACATTCGCAATTTCAAATACCAAAATAGTATTGTTCGTTTTCCTCCCAGCCGCCGTAATTATAACAACCCTCACTACTGCCAGCGGGGGCCCAGGGGTGGTTTGTAACACTAAACCCTTTGATAGTCTAGGGTTTACCGAATGCACCTATCCGAACGTAATTTGCGCGGTATTAATTGACATTCGAACGTCAATCTCAGCCAATAGGCTGATTTTCCAAAAACGTGCTAACAACGAGCGAAGTTGAGGCTATGCTTATAACTCGCGAAAAAAAATTTGAGCCAAAATAGCGGTATCAGTATGTAAAGTTATAAACCAACATTTTAAAGTTATTAATTTTACGAACAACAGTGACTTGGGACTAAGAATCACGGGAAGGAAAGCATGAGCAATTTTTAATTTTTTAAAACTAAGGTAGAAATTGCTACTTAGCAATAAAGCCGCCTTTTGTATCCTACTTTTCTTGGTAAAATATTGATTTGTGTGGTAAATGTTCGTTTATAACTTGGTGTACAAATAAAGCATAAATAAATAAATAGACAGACATCGACGTCAAACTTTTTTTTCGTCGGGAGCTACAAACCGCTTCGTTGAACGCATCTCCTCGGGTCGGGTCGGGTCTTCGCCATGTTATAGTGATTGTTCTGTGTTGGTGGATATCATACTCATACTTAAATACACAACTGAGCAAACCAAACGATCAGGCTGGCTGCCTTTTGACTGTATTATATATGTATTTAACTTACATTAATGTACATATTATGTATTAATTTGTCTCATATATGAAAATAAACATAACACTCAAAAATTGGGGAACCGACGGGATAAAGGCCCGGTTTGTCAAATCGAATCCCGTCGGTTCCGCAATTTTTTTTGGATTATATTTAACGGCGCTTGCGGTACCGTATTGTTTTTAAAAATGATGACGTCAGCATTGCTGACGTCATTGTTATTATCACCTTCATGATTCACCATGTTATAGTAATTTAAACACTTATTCTTCCAATAACTTTATTGAGCTTAAGTTCGTATAATGACAAACGAGAGCTCCTCACACTTCGACTGTCTACGGTTGAATGCCCGGCGCGGCGATATTCACTCGTATTTATACTCAGTCGAAGAGTGGGGTAGTTACAAATGTTTTGCAAAGTAATTAAATAACAATCATTTATGAAAATAGTATTTGAAAACGTTATTCAGATTGATTTTAACGCTAAACAATAAATAATTAATAATAATAGTTTAAGTAACTAGTGTTGTTGCGCCGATACGGCCGTTCTGACCGGCGGTGCGCGCTCTGCACCAGCCGCTTGTATGCCGATGTCTCGCCGCCATATCTCTGAAGTTTATCTGGAACTAAATGGTTGTCTTTTTGAGATTGGTATCTGTGTACCATAATGATTTTCATTATGTTGTGATAACGTACACTGTGGTACTTTGTAGTGTTAATGCATGCAGTGTGGTATTTATATTGTTACGTTAATTGGGGTATTTATGTTGTTGCATACACTGTGGTACTTATGTTGTTACGTACACTGTGGTACTTATGTTGTTACGTACACTGTGGTGCTTATGTTGTTACGTACACTGTGGTACTTATGTTGTTGCGTACACTGTGGTACTTATGTTGTTGCGTACACTGTGGTACTTATGTTGTTGCGTACACTGTGGTACTTTGTCGTTGCGTACACTGTGGTACTTTGTCGTTGCGTACACTGTGGTACTTTGTCGTTGCGTACACTGTGGTACTTTGTCGTCGCGTACACTGTGGTACTTTGTTATTGCGTACACTGTGGTACTTTGTTATTGCGTACACTGTGGTACTTTGTTATTGCGTACACTGTGGTACTTTGTCGTTGCATACACTGTGGTACTTTGTCGTTGCGTACACTGTGGTACTTTGTTATTGCGTACTCTGTGGTACTTTGTCAATGATGCGTGGTTAATTGTGTGATTGTTTTAGTGAGTTTAATAATAAATAAAAATAAAAAAACTTAGCATTTGTTATTGATCCTTTGAGCCTTGGTCTTACTGCTCGGCCATGCTGGCTTGGGAAGTGGATGGTACAGGCTCATTGGGTACTGTTACTGGATCCTCTTCTTGCGCCGATACGGTTATCTGTTCGCCAGGTTGAGGTGCTTTACGGAGTTGGTCATGAGCGACTTTTCTTGGACGCCCTGAACCAACCACCTATTTTACCAAATATCGATCGTTGTCCAGAATCCTTGTTATTTCATATGGCTCGCTGAATTTAAGAAAGTGACTGGTAATCCCACTTCTGATAACGGCGTTTGCGGTACCGTATTGTTTTTAAAAATGATGACGTCAGCATTGCTGACGTCATTGTTATTATCACCTTCATGATTCACCATGTTATAGTAATTTAAACACTTATTCTTCCAATAACTTTATTGAGCTTAAGTTCGTATAATGACAAACGAGAGCTCCTCACACTTCGACTGTCTACGGTTGAATGCCCGGCGCGGCGATATTCACTCGTATTTATACTCAGTCGAAGAGTGGGGTAGTTACAAATGTTTTGCAAAGTAATTAAATAACAATCATTTATGAAAATAGTATTTGAAAACGTTATTTAGATTGATTTTAACGCTAAACAATAAATAATTAATAATAATAGTTTAAGTAACTAGTGTTGTTGCGCCGATATATTTATTTTCAAATAGAAATTATCCCCAAGTGTGGGCATTATTCAATAAAAATATCAAGAATATTTATATTTATTACATTTGGAAATGTCAAAACTTTTACACTTTTACCACTGTACACGGCATTATTAACTGTTGGACGTGTAAACTCCTTTAGGCTCTGACTTTAATAAAAGTGGAGGTTGTCAATTCGAAGCATATTTTTTTTAATGTTTGTTAGCTCGTTTCATTGTTTAATCGATTTTGAAAATTTTTATTGATATGAAAATCAATAAAAATTTAAAAAATTGTTTTTTATTTTTCTTTTCAAGATATCATTCTACCATTTAAGTGGAGTATTGAATAAATGAGTATATACCCGAGTCAAATTACGGCTTTTAAATCTATTTTAGTCTCTAGTATTTGTATTCTCTAGTATTAGTATTCTCTAGTATTAGTATTCTGATCTATACCGTGGACAGACAGACGACCGGATGAACATGTCGAAACTACAAGGTTGCCATGTTGACTACGTAACCCTAAAAAATCTGGTAAAAGCGTTCTGAATAACCCTTTAGGCTTAACAATTAAATAATTAATCCTGTGAGGACAGGCATGGGTCTCTAATTTGACTAATTACAAAACAAAACATCACCGGAGTGCATTTCAATAGAACATAATCCGGCTGGGCGTCCATTAAGAAATTAACGGCGCACGGGATTAAAACTGGCTGGGCGGAAATAGATTATTCGAGTGTTGAGAGTTTCCCAGAAGCAATATTTGCGCGGATACAGGTAGTGCTTACATTTACTACGTAGCTTATACATAACATAAATTTGAATTTTTTAAATAGTGTCAAATTTCACCAGTGCAGGTACTGATAAAATATATAATTTAAAAAGAAAACTTTTTTAATAATGTAATTAATGGAACAAAGCACAACATTCTATATACACCTAAGCTGTTAATCTAAACCGGTTATGTACTACGTGCGCGCTTGGTTGATACGGAGAGCGTAATATCATATGATAATCGTAATATGAAGGAGAAAACAAAAGTCCTACATTTATGATAATTAATACAAATGTTCAATTATTTTTTGCTAAAGAACCTGGATTAATTGGCAATACGTGGTTCGAGCTTTGCTCGGAAATATACATTTTGTGTAAATGAAATCTAGCTAGGTCGAATGCATACAAAATTTTATGAAAATCGTAGGTACTGCATGTTATCGTACTGAAAACGGCAATCCCACATTATTACAATTTTATAGAAAAAAAATACACCGTCAATAAAGGATCATCGTCGATCATTAAAAGCGCTTCAGATGAATACCTTAATTGGTATAATACCTTCTCGACCTCGGAGATAGATGCGAGGAATTTTCCATCCACTCCTACTTTGCGATAAAGAAGGTAAGTGCCCTTGTATACACCCACTCATCTCGTTTTTCCACTGTTTGATTATTTTTTTATATTTTATTAACAAAAATTTAGGCATTAATAGCCTGTATGGGTGGCAGATGGAAGCGGGATAACTTATTGGGAGTAGGATGAAATCCACACATCTTCCGGTGTCTACGACATAGTATCGGAATGCATTTAGCGTTCCGCTCATGTCGGTTATGTCGCTTGGCAGTAAATTTTTGTCGGCAGAGTGGCGGTGGTAGCCACGGTCGAATCTTAATCAGCGTATTCGGGAATTGAACGCAGGATCTCCGTGATATAAGTCCACCGCGCGTGCCGCTGCGCTACGGAAGCCATCAAACTACGAGTCATAAGCTCCTCGGTTCGAGTCCTAATATCCTTTTTTTCTTTTTGCTAAGTGTTGGTAAGAAATGATGCAATCAGCAAAGACGTGCCGCCAAGCAATTTAGCGTTCTGGTTGTCGTGTAGAGACCGAAAGGGGTGTGAATTTCATCCTACTCCTAACAAGTTAGCCCGCTTCCATCTTAGATTGCATCATCACTTAACATCAGGCGTGATAACAGTCAAGGGCCTACTTGTGGTAGATAAAAAAAGCGGAATAACTTGTTAGTATGAAACAAACCAATTAATTATAGATCACCTGAAGTGCAGTTCTTGTCATACAAAATATTCCACAATTAGTGTTCACAAATACATTTGTACTGTAGAAATACACGTTAATAAGGTAACAACTACCTCATATTCTTATTAAAAGTTAATAAATAAATAAAATGTTATTGAGTAAAGTCGTATTCAACATCGCAAAGAACTACAAGTTATGTAAAAGTTGTCTCAGAGTTTTCGAATCGAAGAGGATTTAAATTAACGCATCAACAATTACTGCAAAACATGAGCGTTTGGCTTGAAGTTTGTGGATCTTTAATTTTCTTTACAAGTTCCTGCATAAGACCCGGTAAATAACTTTATAAAGTCTTTGTACTTCACGCGTATCGATCGGCGACGAGTTGTTAAAGCTACATCTATCTACCTATTCATTTCATAACTTTTAATTAGCAATTGTTTATGTGTTTATTATATAATATGAATCTTGGAAACAGATCCAATGATTGTCATGAATTTTGTTATGCGGTAAGTTTCGGAGGTGATTATTCCATTTAGGTATGTTGCATTTTAGAAAACATGATTTTTCAAAAAAAAATACTGCAACGCTCTGTCAAACAGGTACTAATATGTTTTAAAAGAAAAATGCCAATTTCTGATACATGATTATTCATATCATTATTTAGACGATTGCTAAGAAAGGATCTCTTAATACTCCCAAGGAGCGTTTGAAACCGTTGTGCACAGCTAGTAAAATATAAATACGATAAGGTATCTATTAAAGCTTAAAAATGAAAAAAATATGTACACAATTATGAAGTAAAATTTCCTCTCGTTAGACTACTTTGTACGTAGACGTCTCGTATTACCCTGGATCTTATACTGCAGACAACAATAGAAAATGTTTTCTTTGAAAGTATCACGTTAGATTCTTTTAAAAAGGAATACTTATTTTACCATCTTTGTAGAGCTTATGTTGAGTCTTCACTAATACTTGCACTACAATAGCTGTCTGCCGGTGGAGTCGCAAAGGAAGCTTACACTTTTACAAGAAATTTTAATTCTATATCAATTTTTAAAATGGGTGAAGTCGTATGTTTTGTAAATACTGTGGTAAATATTTACAGAACACATTGCCGTTACTAATATTACAAACGGTAACGTTTATATGTACGGACATATGGATGTACTAGTCCTTGTTACTTATTAATGACGCAACTATTGAATAAGTTTGGCTGAAGTTATGATGAAGATACATTATATCCAGGAACACAAGTTGTTATATAGGGATGAAAATATATAATTTTGTAAGTATATACATTTATTTCGATTTTCTCATGGCATGGGAAACTACGTGGGTGAACAGCGGACACAGTTTATGAATATTGTGAATACATTGTCCAGGTCTATAAACGCTGGAATTGAACAATTTATATTAATTGTGCAGTTATAAATCTAAGATTTTTTATAGTGTGATTGCCGTCAAACACCAGCTTTGTCATAAAACACGTTATACACCCGTAGTATAGTCGTAGCGGCTACGCGGGCTCTACGTGGGGTCTACGCGCCTGCTACAAATGTAATCGCATCAGCTATTTGTAATTATTGCATGGATCTTTAGATACAATGACTGGCTCGTTGGTCTTGTAGTTGGCTCACGTTTTGTTCGTGAGTGAAGTCCTGGGTGGGTCGGGATATGGAATGAATAGAGTTTATATTTACTTTATTTATTTAAACATCTTTATTGCAGAAAATATAGAAACAATGGTACAATACAAAATTAAACGCAAAAGGCGACCTTATCACTAGAAGTGATCTCTTCCAGGTAACCTAGATAAACGGACCTTTACACTTGAGAGACGGGGAATCGCAATAGATGATAATTATTTGTACAAATAAAAATACAAATACATACATGTATAAATATGATATGTAATATATAACACTAATAAATACATACAAAAATAAATATATACATAAATATATAAACATATATACACAATATAAATATATATTTGTACACGAAATAAATAGTTTACAATAATAGATAGTGCTGTCTAACTCTGTTTTTAAATATTGTTAACGTCTTTGACCCTCTTATGTCATCAGGGAGTGCGTTCCATAGAGAGATTGCTTTATGAGTGAAAGAATCCAAACATCCTTGTGTGTTACACTTGACCGTACGAAGTTTGTAGTCCCTGCACGAACGCTGAAAGTCCCCAGAGGTGCAAGGTTCAAGGAAGTTAAAGGTAGAAGGTTCAAGGATCTTTAAGGTAGTGGGTAGGTAGTTTTTCTTCCTTTCCAGAAATTTTCAGGAATCCACCGCCAGCAATATCTGAGGTGAGACACCATCGGTGTGGTATCATCAATATTTGACAGTTATCATTAAATAATCAAACGTTGTCCACACAAGCCAGCCAACCTAAATTGGAGCAACGTGGTGGATATAAGCTCCATATCTGCGACGTGACGGCCACGGGCAGTAGTTTGTGTGGTGGATTAGATGGAGATCTTGGGTTTGATTCCCAGCTGGTTCGATTGAGATTTTCTTAATATATTTCAGGTGTAGTTTATGAAAAGGTTTATCCGTGGCTAGTTACCACGCTAGCGGCAAAGACAGGTGTAGATTTAATCCTAATATTAACAAATTAGTCTCGTTCCATCTTACATTGCATCATCAACTATCAGGTACTAAGATTCTTCACAATCCCAAACCCCATAAGAACATTGAACCTTGTACCTTCGAAAATAGCGACTCAAATATTCGTAGTGCTTTTAATTGAACCTTAATTGTTATTTTCCTCCCCAACAGGTATGATTGCAGTCATGAGCTGACTTGTACTTAATAAATAAAAAATCCCCTCTCCAACAAGAAGGGATCCGGGGATTTGGCCCTGTAGAGAGCCGTAAACAGTCTAATTATGATGATGACGTAACTCCTATCTGCTACGCGGGCTCTACGCGTTATCTGCTCGCTTACTCACTGCTACGAATGTAATAGCTTTAGCAAATTAATGTTTTGTATGGATTTGAAATATCTGGTATAATTAATAGCTAAACTAAGTGTTGAAATTTATAAAAGAGAAATGTTTCCTGTGTAATCTACTAGGGTACTTATACACCAACTATCCCCCAGAGCAACAATGATCCACTCGATATTTCCCTTTGTAGCTTTCTCTGTAACTGGGAGCCTATTCACTAACTAAAAAATAAACGTTACATACAATTTCATTAATTTATTTCTGACAAAAATACACGAACTTTTAGATATGCACACATAGAAAGTTTTCTGACAAAAATAGATAAAATCTTATATATACACACATAGAGGTTATAGAAAGTTCTAATTTATTATAATATTTAATTTTTTTTATACTAAACATAATAAAAATGATTAATGACACAATTTTTTTCTTATTTTACTACACAGATTGTTTTGAAATTTAACTTTGTTGAAATATATCTTTATACAACTGTATTTACCGTAACCTACTTCGTGTTGATCTAATTAGGTATGTGATATTAGTTAAAATAAAATAAAAACTTACATGCCACAATAATAAGCTATATACAATGTAAAATAATATAAACAAAAGAGTAATCTTATAGATAGCATTTAAATTATATATATCGCCTGATAACAATATTGTGCAATGAAAATAGTCTCCAGTAAATATAACAAAATAGCAACGAACAATGTTCTTTCGTCGTTACTGTTGATAAATAAAAGTCTTCTACAAATAAAGCTTAATCTAACAGTTAATATTATTTATATTAAATTTAAGTGTTAAGTATGAATTTTAGTCACATTAAATGTAGTTAGCTAAGTTTCAGTTCAGTAGTTAAAAGAAGACCATTTTTTTTATTTATACACACAAATCATTACTGTTAATTAATTACGTTATTAACACTATTTTTCGGTCCTATGCACTATCAGATGCGAAAGGACATAAAGAAGAATTAGGTTATTAACTAAGTATATCATTTATCTTTAACTTTAAATTCTTTTAACGATCTTATAACAATTTGACATTGCACAAACTAGCGATTGCTTGTAACCAGACACCGCGATTCATAAGAATACTTAAATACTCGTACTATCAACATTGGAATTTAGTTGTAACAAAAACAAAAAGTCGTTAGCTATAGAAATATATACAAACCAGTAGAAACTATCTCCATGAGTCACAGAATCACGGCATTACTATCGTCGTACCACGTATTTCTAAATACTATGAAGCTGTCTCCACACGGCAATGTTATAGCGGCGATGCGACGAGTGGCAATGTGCGAATATAACGTCGCCGTCGGCGCCGGACTATCGTTGCAACTGCCTTCGGGAGCGCGACGAGCGCGCTGTCAAACGAAGGCTCCCATTCTGAATATAAGGCCCCGCGCCCATAATAATAATCGCACCACCTCACCTACTCGAGTGCAAAATAAGAAAATGCGCTCATTACAAATGGTTTCGTCTGCTGGCGACGTCAGTGTCACCTGACCTGTGCATCGCTATACTAGTGCGTGTTTATTTGAAAGGAAATGTCCCAAAATGATCTGGAATTATTTTTATTTTAAGTGGCCGAACAAAAGTAATTTGCATGGATAGAGGACACAAATTATTGTTTGTAGAATAATTTTATTAATATATTTATAAATATTTATAGTATTTTTGGGAGGCGAATCATTTAGTTAAATATTTTTGTATCGCTTCTTGTTTAATTCCGTGACTACATATAAACCATAGACAGTACAAAAAATGTATTAACTTAAGTATGTTTAAAGTATTAAATTTCATTCAGAATATCGATATAAAAAATTTCTTTTAGTAATTGAAGCATTGCTTCATACAGCAAATTCGGCCTCGCCTATAACAGTTATATACCACATTTATTAAGAGTAAATTGTAATTATTCACAACATCCAGAGACATAGTAATTATTAATTCATATTTACATCTACGGTTAAGTTACTTACTTACATATAAAATTGTACATTTTTATTTGTGCAACCCAGCCAGATTGATGATAGACAAAATACTTTTTTACATCATTTCATTATCATTTATCATCTAAGTACATAAAAAGTCCTCATAATGAGTTACTTATTAATATCTCGTGTGAAGTAGGTAGTATGTACAAATGACATCTACGACTGCAGACAAATTGTTGCCAGCAAGATGAATTAAACCAATTTTTCTGCTTTGATGCATTTTGTCTATGTCCTCTAGGGCTATTATAATATATATAAGCTTTAATGACCCTCGATAGTGTAAGTTTAAGATTTGCCTCAGTATGTCTATCTACATATATATAAAAATTTAAAAATTCAGTTTTTTCAAGTAGGCTGTTTTAATAGCACTTTTGAAACGTCAAGTCTGAGAGTACGTAGCGATTCTACCACCGGTACCACTCGGATGGAAGAGCCGGCAAGAAACTCAGCAGTTGCTCTTTAAAAAATAAATGTTACAATTTGTTTACTATTTACAAAGTTTGTTAATTACAACTGTGATCTTTTATTATTTATCAACAGGCCATCTGGATCTAGAATCGTCATAAAAGTTAATCTTATCGATACAAGGAGATATGGGATGACACTTTTATATGAAATACTTCACTGACAAACATCATTTCTCAAACTTGGCTTGAATTTATTGAACATAATTAATTACTCAGATATCGCAACGCGTTAAATCTGACGTTTGTTTTTTTTTTAATTCATAATAAAATATCGCAGGTAGCTAGATTTTCTTTTGTACTTACTTCTAGGTTCTTTCTAATAATAAGACTTACCATCTCATTATCGTTAGACATTAATATTTAGGATAGATTTATACATGAATATCTCTTAATTTTTCTAGTGCCGTAGGTATTTTACACCACTTATTTTGCTTTAGTTAAATCTTTATTTACAGTTAAATGTCTACTGTTAAATATTTATATCAAAAACATATTATTACTTTATATCTACCTCCATACTCAATTATTTGCATTTTAATAAAGCTTAAACCGTCGCTTGTGTTTTCAAGCTAATCAATAAGAAGTCCTTATTTTTCTTTCCTCTCCTTTCACCTTGAGCGAAACCAATGTTTATTTACTGTCGTATCATAAAACTTTAATAATGAAATTTATATTTTTTTTTCATTATTGACGTTCATATCTATTAAAACTTAATTTTACTGTATTAAATATAAGTTAAATATGGTAGCATCAAAATACTTACTTAAATAAATTAAGCCACACACAATGTACATTGAAGAAATACAGTTACTTTACATATAAATAATTTTTTAAATTTTACAAAAGTTGACATACAGTCAACTTTAATAAAATAAAATAAGTTTTAATAATTCACCTATATTTTTTTTTGCTTCGTGGGCTCCACGAAGAAAATCGAAAAAAAAAGAAAAGGAAGGGCTTCTTATAGAGAAAATTATGAAGGTCACATCATTAAAGTTTATTAAAGTCTTATATGTTTTTGTTACAACTTTTTTAATTTACATTTGTTAAAAATCGACGTAAACTAAAAAGTATTCAGATGATACCATAAGTTATTTAAATTTTTATATTAATACATTAATATTTATACATATTTAATACAATAATAAAATATTTTCTGTCTTTGATATTAGCTACATACGAGTACATATTAAAAAATATTAAACAAGTCAATGTAATAAGCTTGTTATTTATTGTTTACTAGATGATATCTTTAATAAATAGAGAAAAACAATACAGTTAGGCTGATCAAATTAATTGATGACCAGTTTATCTATACTTATATTATAATAGGGGTAAACATTTTGGTACTGATATTTTTTGAGAATTCGATCTTTGATCTTTTCTTTCAATTTATTTGGCATGGCAAACCATATTTATATAATATACTGATTGTAAATTATTTCGTTTATTATGAAAGCTAGACTTAAAGGTGAAATAGACTATTTAATACAAGCTATACATATCAGCTTGCCATGAATATACCTATTGTTAATGTTAATGTACTGTAATGTCGTACAATGTTTAACAAAACTGTAGATCTTTAGTAGACGGGACGGGACGGAGGATATTGCTTTACGGGAAACTATAAAAAAATTAAATTGAGAGGGGGAGCGGGGAAAGAGCACACTTTATATGAAAGTCTGTCTTTAAAACTGAAAGGGTACCTAAGAGGTTTTCACGCGGACGATGTCGCGGGCGACCGGTAGTATGTACATATAACTGAAGTAACAGTGTAATTAATTTACATGTAAAAGACTTTACGAATGAAAGATATTATTGACTGTTATTTAGGAGGTATTAAAATATAAAAATTTTTAACAAAAAATAGAACCGACTCAAAACGCACTAAAAAGTAAAAAATAAATCTCTATGAAGTCGGTGCCAACCAAGTTTAAGAACATTTATTTTACGTAGTAAAGCAGTTTGTGGGTTCTAGGTAACGTCCTTAAAGTAGAAACCTTGGCTGGCACACACTCCTTGATATGCTTAAGTAAATTAAAGCAACTAAATGACACAGTTATTTTTTACTTTTTAGTGCGTTTAGAGTCGGTTCTATTTTTTGTTAAAAAATTTTATTTCCTACTCTTTAGTGATTTATCGCCACGTAACGTACTCGTACTATATTGTTATAGTATATTATACGGCACTAGTAGCCAAAAAGCTGCCGATACCGAGACAAAAACCGAAATCGCTGTAAGCGTGCCTTCAAAATTTGAAGAGTTCCTTCAATTTCCCCAGGATATCATCATCAAATCCTAACATGATGTCAATGGGACCACCTTGAAAGTATGCCCTTTCTAATAAAAACTAATAAAAAAAGAATTATTAAAATCGGACAACTCTGTAAAAAGTTATGCGTGGTCATACTTAAAAAATACTAGGCCAATTGGGAACCTCCTCCGTTTTTTTTTGTCGGTTAAAAAGAATGACAGACATTGCCGAGAAGTACCAGCACGAAACACAGCAGTTTGGTCTTTTAAAATATTTACCATTTGTAGGTATTTACAATTTAATCCACTAAGGTAATATATAAATATTAATCAATTATTTTTAGATTCATTTACGATAATATATTCATCATTATCGTTATCAGCCTATTAACGGCCCACCACAGGGCCAGGCCTCCCTCCTTATAGGAGAGGGGAAAGATAGTATAGTATCGTATCCACTTGGTCTAGTGGATAATATATTAATATCAATAAAATATTACGAGATAATAAGGACGTTACAAAAATACATAGCTTTTATGTCGGAGCTCTGCACAAAAGATTATTAATTATTATTTTATTTTTAATTTTAATTTTATTTTGTTAATAACAATTGAATTTTTTTATTTGCAAATAATTGCTCAAGACACCTTTTACTTGAGTTTTCTTTTTCTATATTCCGAATCGAATAAGCTATCGCACATCTTTTTAATAACGTTTCTAATAGTGTGAACTCCATTAAAACAAATTTTAATTCTTGTTAATGAGACTCAGCTTAAAACATAAAATGTTTTATATGCGAATGCTTAGTGTTGTAACGTTTTTGAGCTTAAAACTGATAAAAGGAATTCATATGATCTATGGTGCATCTGCATATGATGTAAAAGTTGTTCTTGGGACATATTATAGGGTGTGGTCGTAAAAGAATTTGGAGTTGGGTAGCCACAATAGTAGTGGTGCATTCCGCCTGGATGACAACATAATTGTTGTTGTTGATTAATATTCATGTTATTGAACGCCACAACGGGGTGATTCAAGTTATTTGGGTTATTTAATCGGATAAGTTGATGCTGCGTTTGTAGTTGATAACATTGCGGCGGCGGAGGCGGCGGCGGCAGCGGCAGCGGCAGTGGCGGCGGCGGCGGCGGCGTAGGAGGTCTCGCAGGACGTTGCGAAACGAGGCGAAGAGGCTTAAACCGTGCACAACGGCTAGTTACTTTTCCGCCACTCGTATCTCCCTTTACTGATCTATTATTATACTTCTTAACTTGTCGATTATTATCTATCGTTACTGGATTAGTTGGTCCGTTATTAGAGCTGTAAAATAAAGGTAAACCTTTAGGTGTATCATCGTTTCCAGCCTATTAACGACCTACTGTAGCGGAAGTCCTCCCTCTCTGTAGCAGGCAGGATATGGAACGTAGACGTACCACGCTGCACTGATGCGGGTTGACGGGCAGTAGAGAGTCTAACAATATTCACATAATATTATCTAAAAGAGATACCATTAACCTTCTGAAAAACATAACGTGAATAGGCATACTTTAATTGCCTCTTTAGTCTGGTTATTAGCCAGCTACATGCACTCAACTACTATATTTTTTTATACGCTATCTCTAGTTTCAAATATTAGGTTAGGTAATGGATGAAATTGGCGTTTTGTGAGGGACACGATTTTTTTTATATTATATATTTATATAACCAAAGTATGCACCATTGCTATCTATGCACCTTTGGGCGTTGATGCCCCTCGATATTAGGTTTGTTGTTTGTAGTTGGGAGCGGCCCTGAATTTCTGCGCGACGATGAATGTAACTGGCCACCAAAAATTAACTGTAGCCTAAGTGACGAACTTCCAGAATTAAAAACACACTTGGTTATTATTGAGGACGTTGTTTTAAGCTTGAAAACTATTCGAGTATGACAAGATTCAAACGTAAAAAGAATGATTTATCGTCGAGGCATACCGTTTGAAATATTTTCTGATAATGGCTTCAGCTGCCAGGGCAATTACTAACTTTTTAAAAAATAATCCTGTAATATCCGATTTTGCAACAGACGAGCAAAAAAATTTTCATTTATACCCGCTTATGCTCCTCACTTCAGCGGGCCATGGGAAGCTGGAATCAAATCCGCTAAGCATCATAGTAAAAGATATATGGGGAACAACAATTTTACATTCGAGGAATTGACTACGCTTGTTTCGCAAGTGGAGGCTATACTGAATAGTCTCTTGTATCCTATGTTTTCCTCTCCTGACGACTTTCTCCCTCTTTCCACAGGACACTTCCTGATCGGGCGGCTCCTGACTGCGCTGCCAACACCGCGCATCGAAGACCTGAGCTGCAGTAATCTCGATCGCTACCAGATAATGGAGAAGGTGCACAAGCAATTTTGGAGTCGCTGGCAGAAGGCGTACATAAGCGAGCACCAGCAGCGCACGAAATGGCGTACAAGCCATGGCAAATAGTGCGTGGGCGATCTCGTCATCCTACAAGAGGACAAAGTCGCGCCCCTCAACTGGCGCATGGGCCGAGTCACCGCGTTGCATCCAGGCTCGGACGGCATCGCCCGGGTAGCCGACATTCGCACCGCTCGGGGAGTACTACGACGGGCGCTAGCACGCATTTGCCCTTTGTTCCCCCACAGAAGCAGAACTTTAAACGCTTAGCGTTTCAGAGGGGGGAATTTATGTTAGCGCCAACTTATAGCCCGATTTAATCTGTATTTTTTGTGTCTATGTTTTGTTTCTTCTATGTATGTATTATTTCTTTTATGTCTATGTATGTATGTAAAATACACACTCCGCAACTAAAATTCTAGCTTTTTTCTTATAATGTACCTGTATCTTTCATTTTAGAGAACACCTAACAAAAAGAGGAAATATTTGAGATCAAAGTGGTTGATACGACAAAACGCCAATTTCATATGTAAGGCCCTGATACAAAGTACAATAATTGTGTTAGAAACATTTCCTGCTACACAGCTTCCACAAGATTTCCTCTTAACTTTTAGCATTAAAGTAGCTCACCTGACTGGCTGCCTCGAACGTTCGTTGTTCGAATACAATCCACTGTGTGGTGGGGACTTTGACAATGGCATGTTATTAGAATATGCCATCCGTGCGTACTTTTGTTGTTTCAGCCCGAAAAGGTAAGCAAACTTCTGTTGAGGCGTTTGAAAAACAGTTTCCTCGTGCTGGGCATTTTCCGGGCCGGCTTCAGGTTCCGAGTATTGTGTATTTTTTGCATTCTCTATGGGTGTAGTTCCAGTAGTAGTAGACTGCGTCAAAAGTTCATACCTCCGGCGGTCAACTTCCCACCTAGGATCATTTAGCTTTGGTTGCAATGTTTGCATGCTATCATTCACAAATTTTATGCCAATATCCTTATTCGCAATCGACGGAAATCTCGGATTTAGACCAGGCCGTGTATTTGTATTTGGTTGTTCCATATGTAAACTTTGAGTATTCTTCATCGGCTCAATATTATGCATTATTGTTTTATTTCTAGCCACATGTTCTGATGGTAAAAGTTGGTAATTATTATTTACATACACAATTTCTGATTCTGCAGGTGTATCGATGTATGTTTCAGCTTGTGGGTACTCGTCTGGCGGCGATATATCTTCATAATATTCATGTTGATTCATCTCGTTAGGATTCCTCGGCTGAAATACTTCAGGACATTGTTCATCTGTCTGAACACATTCAGCATTTAACCTTATATATTCCGGTAAGCTAGGAATATTTTTCAGACAGGATTCTTTGAACGAAACGTTTTTTAATTCCACACTCTTCACCATTTGGGGATATGTGTTAGCCGATAGATTGTTACCATATCTTTGTTCGTCTCCATGGTAATTATGTGACGTTAACTGCTGTTGCGATGATGGGTATCTAATCAGTTCTTCTGTATTGAGTGCTTCTGAGTTGAAGCCTGAGTTAGCAAATGGCATCGCATCATGATTGCGTTGCTGAATATGTTCATTACTTCGAAGTTCTATTTCGACATTTTGTGCACCTGTATCTTCTACAGGTTTCAGAAGAATATAATTGTGCGGTATATATTCTCTTGACTCTGTAACGATATCCGTCGCATCAATAGGGTTAGTATATGGTAACTCTTTAGTAAAATCATAGAGTCTTTCTTTATGGGAGCGATTTATTGCATCAAACTTTTGTGAATTCATTTCGATTTTTGCAAATGATGATCTTTTAATCTTAATTTTTCGTAGATGATTTCACACGTACACGTATGTCTACAACCAAAAGAAAGGAAGTTTTATAACGTTATTTTATTACGGATTTGACAAATTGTAAAAGGCAAATAAAATATAGGTATAGACGTATTTTTGTTTTTAAATAAAGAAACTTAAGAACTATTTGAAAATTATTAAATAATAATGTTTTAAAATGTATTTTGCTTTCTTTATCTTCAATTCAAAATATAGTCTGCGTCAAAAAAATTACTGTGATTATATTAAGTCTTATATTATAGCCACGAGTATTAAAAAAAAATCCAAATTTTTCGCAACTTATGCTTTATTGGAAGTTAAGGCTCAACTTGCACTGGTGTTACTCATAATGTATTTTTTATTTATATATTTAAAGCATTCATGTACTTAAATTAATAGTATTTTTCAGTTGTCGCCTATGTGCATGTAATCTAAAGAAAAGTCAAAACTTCTTCTTTGACGACCGCCGTGGCGCAGTGGTATGCGCGGTGGATTTATAAGACGGAGGTTCTTGATTCGATTCTCGGATTCAGGTTTTTCTTAATTTGTATTGGTCTGGCTGATGGGAGGCTTTCGCCGTGGCTAGTAACCACCCTACCGACAAAGACGTTGGATTTAACGTTCCGGTACAATGTCGTGTAGAAACCGAAAGGGGTGTGGATTTCATTCAACTCCTAACAAGTTAACCCGCTTCCATCTTAGATTGCATCATCACTTAACATCGGGTGTGATAGAAGTTTCGGTTGAAAATTAGGTTACTTTTTCGATATTCATTAAAAAAAATCTCGAATACTACTAACTAATAGTTACTGGCAAAGGCCACATTTCGAACATTAAAGATGGAGGTGGTCACGACCCTCATCAATGAGGAAATCGGCGAAAGGAGGAGGATTCAAAATAAGGTGAAATATTAAATATTTCATATCAAATAAATTATGACGTTTTTGGGACACAAAAGGTAAGTTTTCACCAAATTTCGTGAAAAAATAATTTAATTTGTAAAAGATAAAAATAAAAAGCAAAAAAGTAGGTTTTTGGAATTTTTCACATAAATTTTGAGGTTATGTGAAAAAAGAGTAAATACAAAAGTTTTAGGTATTTTTATTACCTACAATTTTGCCAGAATATAATTCTTTACCAAAGGACTTTTAGTTTTGTCAAAAATCGAGAAAATCCGTTTTTTACCCCTAAAACCTTACCCCCTACCCCTTCCTGACCTCAGATCGCCCGTAATTTATTTTTACTTTCATTTTTATAATACTTTTTTTTACTTTTTATTATTTCTATCTGCACTGGTCTAAAAAGCTAACAGAAAGATGCCTGTCAAAATCAAAAAGCTTGTCGGTATTCCTGACAACTGCATACACAGCCAAACGTAATTCCCAATGAAACAAATTGACATTATAGAATAGCGCGGCTCCCCCTACCTCAGTCCCCCTCACGACGCGCGCTGCGTGAGGACGCGTGCCGCGCGCAGTTTGGTTTACGCCGCCTTGTATGAACAAGCCATGCCAACAAGTCCAGGCCCCGAATGGATTGGATAGTGGTTGAGCACACACCGGTCCTAATCACGTGAGTTTTACTGTTTTTTTTATTTGAGCTCAGTATCCAGTTTCAAGTTCAGTTAAGCATGACAGCCAACCGAGTGGTCGGGCTAAAGTGAAAGGCGCTCGGCAGAGCAGCCTAGGTCAATATGACGGTGCAAAAGATTTTACTTGCATCGTGGTATTATAACTTCACAGATTTAGTTATTTTTGTATTTACATATTTGACGCGCATGAAATCTTCACATGACAATCTCCACATCTAACAAAATAACAAATAAACACCCAAGAAACTTTGCTACAAAGAGCGCTGATCTATTCAGACGAGACGATATATGCAAATAAAATTAGTTCCATTTCAATGAAGAATAAGAACTGTGAACTCTTCAGTTCAAAATAGTACCTACTCATAACTCCACGTGGACGACGACACTGGCAACGGCTAGTCTATATCGATACCGATAGTTCTAAATAAAAAATGCAACAAAATATTTAATTAAATATATACTTACGTCAAACTGCAACTTTATCTGCCACTTATTATTTAGATCTATATGTTTAACTAAAACAACATAAAAACTGAAATATACCAACCCACAAGTGTTCTTAAACGATTGTTGAATTAATTTTAAAGGGTACGAAATGATAAACTTTTGCCTTATTTTCGGAAGATGTAGACACGCAAAAGCCTTTAAAGGTTGTTCCACGACTGCCGTGTGGCCGGTAAGCTCTCGGCTCAGGGGGCGGGCACGGCCGGAACGTTAACAACTTTCTGCCAATAATGACAATATGCGCGCGTTTATTGAAAACTCTCTTGTTACTATTTAATTAAAAAATATTTAGTAGTCGATTATTTTCTAGACGCGGCCGAGTATCTAGCAAAATTCAACCTATATCTCAACTAGGACTCAGTAGTGATACTTCTCGAATCATTTGAAGCTATTTAAAAATCTAATTACAATTGGTAAGTAACTAACTGACAATTGGTTTATTTATTTCATTTTCTCAAGTTACTTAGTTTATTTAAGTTGTCATTTTTGTTACATTCGTCTGGCTAGGAAGTAGGTCTCTACTGGAGTACCTACCTATAAAGAAAGTGACAGGTGGGACAGGTAGGGAAAGTGTAGGGAATCTTAGGTACTATTTTGGGAAATCACATCCCGTAAAAAATATGCCTATTTAGTAGGGTTTATTTTAGCTAACGGCTCTGTGAAAAATCTGTGAATCATTTTAGACAACAGGACTTTATCGTGAGCCCTCAAATGTTCGAAACGAATCAAAACATACTTAGATATTTGTATTTATATGAGTACTCGACTAAAGTCAAACTCTATGTGAATTTTTACCCAGATCTAGGCACAGGCATATCTATAGCTTTCATGAAAAAATGATTTATTAAAATTTATTATAGATAAACTAACTTTTGTATATACCTACTCAAATGTTATATCTTCGCTATGGTCACTCGCCCATCTGTCAGCTATTTAGAAACTATTAGACTGTACCTACGCAATTACATAGGTAGGAATTACTAGGTAGATTTGAAAGAAAACAATTATATTTCACATAATTAAATCATTTATTTCAAGTAAGCTGTTTTACAATTTTGAGACGTCATTTCCGTCGGTACGTAGTGACTCTATCAACGGTTTTGAAGGCAGATCCTGCCAAAAACCCAGCTGTTGTTCTTTTAAAAAACAATGTTAAAATTTCCAATTCAACTTACTACAAACAAACTTCCGTGCCTTAGAGAGCTTGAGCCGTCCTTCACGGTCACTATCATCAACATGTCTGTATTTTGTAGTGATCTTTAATAAGATAAAAACGCTTATTTATATGTATGTTTTTACCGTATGTAATTCCTAAGTAGATTTCATACAATATGTTTACTTACCGTTTTTGATACCAAGCAAGCTCATTTTGCATCTCTCGTCATCGGCGCTTTTGGTACATAATTAACCTTTATGTTTTGGTGATTGGTAAACTCGCCTACCAAAGATTTCATTGGCAAGGATATTTTTTGTCTTTTTAATCTTAGCAGTTAGGTTAGTAGGTGCCTACCTAATATTACTGAAATTCATGGATAGAAACTCCTTGTAACAATGGTGTATTACTCAGAATATAAATGTAAATTACATTTTTGGACACACTGGTACATTACTATGTAGCGTCCACGTATTGGAACGTTACCTACGTGTTAGATTCTCAGAGGGAAGCTGCTTGTGGCGGGGTGAATTCGTCACCCAGTTGGTGCAGGCGCCCAGTTGCGGAACAATAATGCCGACTGACTCCCACGCAAGTTTATAGTTATGAGGAGGCAGTTAAATAGTGCGTTAAGAACCCGCCACCAGTTTAGTTCCGCCGCCCCATGAACTATTCTAAAATTTCTAGAATAATAATGTGTGCTTTCTAAAATAATAAGCTTACACTTGCGTGGATTTCATTCGCGTGGGCGTATCGAGATTTCCTCTCTTAGTGGGCGTCTAAATCGATAAATGAGTAACTATGTTTTCAATTTTCGAGTGTAGTTTTGGAGATGAGTCAAGTGGTATTTAGTTTATGGATGTACATGTCACTGTACCGGCCAAACCCGATTTCAGGACAAACTAGTTTGGCCTATGCTAAACTATATATATAAATTCTAATAACTTTATGATGACCATGCCTACCATTAACATAAAGTTTGCTCCTATACCCTTAAATCCTTAGGTCTTCAAAGATGTGGTTATTTTTCACTACAATTTATTAACTTATATTACAAATATTACCTCTACTATATATATAGGTATATCACCAATAGCCTTCATAATATAAATTCGAAATTAATCTCCACCTTAACCAAACCACCAAAAGAAACTTTGATTTAATAGTATTTTTGCTATTATCACAATTTGGCAGCTAACTTGTTCTTTTCAATAAGTTTATTAATAATAACATGTGCCTCGTCGTAGTAGGGGTTGAAATGATTTTGCACCTTCTTCCACCAGGCTGATATTCCCTCGAAGTTATCAGCTGGGTTGTAACCTGCCGCTCCTGGATAAAATTGGAGACAATTATTAATACATCATTATTTCTGTATCCATAACCTAATTTAAAATATTTATAGACGGAAAATCAATTTAAATTTTTATATCGACTTCGCACGGCTGCAATGCTGGCACTAAAGTATATTAAAAAAGCACGCTCCGCGCGACCCCCAGACGCTTGCTATGCCCCTGCATTTTGAAGCTTATATATCTTGGAAAATATTTACTTAAATGACATGCTGTAAAGGGCAATAGTGATCAATATTGAATGCACAAAGTATTTAAGATACTTAAATGGATAAGGATTAATGCAGTATTGCTTAAAATCGCTTCGTAACTAATCCATTACTTTTTGCTGAATCTACTATATTATGCATGTATTATACACATAAACCTTCCCGATGAATGACTCTATCTGATAAAAAAACCGAATGAAAATCGGTTGCGTAGTTTTAACGATTACAGCATACGTACGGACAAACATGAAAAAGCGACTTTGTTTTATATTATGTAATGACTACCACAAATTTGTTAAAATATACAATTCAAATATTTATCAATTTACTGTTTCTTAAAAGCATCTGACAAATCTCGAATATTTTTGATGATAAAATTTTAATAATAAATACCTAAATAATTAAAAAAATCTAAAATTTTGAAAGAAATTCCAATTTAAGTTTAAATTTAATTGCCCCATTGGTTTTGTGCTGAGTTATGAGTGTAGAAACTGCATTATTAAGTCCAGTCCAAAGGATGCGTCAAAAGACATTTTTCATGTAGAGAAAGAGCGATACTAACCTTTCGCATGAAATTACTTAAATTGTTAACAGACTGACGACATACATACGAACAAACGGAGCGACCGGCTGACCGAGCGACCGACTGACCGAGCGACCGAGCGACAGAAGATTGACAGTCAGTGGCTCAGCTAGGATTATAGCATAGCATCATAATATAATAGGATTTTTCGGAAAGTCATTTCGTTTTTTTTTTGTCAAAACTGACTTTCATTTGTACAACAATAAAACCGGCCAAGTGCGAGTCGGACTCGCGCACCGAGGGTTCCGTATATTTTAAGGTTTTCGGATTTATTCCTTCATATTAGTCCAGGGTCGATAATTTTTAAAACCAAAAAAAATCATAGTAGGATGAAACCCATTACAAAAGGAAGAGAATGCCATAAAAATGAAAGGAAAAATAAATTACGGGCGATTTGAGGTCGGGAAGGGGTAGGGGTTGAGGTTTTAGGGCTAAAACACGGATTTTCTCGATTTCCGGCAAAACTAAAAGTCCTATGGAAAAGACTTGAATGGCAAAGTTGTAGATAATAAAAAGATCTAAAACTTTTGTTTCTACACTTTTTTCACATAACCTCAAAATTTGTGTGAAAAATACAAAAACCCAGTTTTTGGTTTTATATTTTTATCTTTTACAAATAAAGTTTTATTTTCATAAAATTTGGTGAAACCTTGCCTTCTTATGTCTCAAACACGCTATAATTTATTTGATTTGAAATATTTATTTTTACACCTTATTTTGAATGAATATCGAAAAAATAACCTAATTTTCAACCGAAAAATTGTCCGTCAAAATATATTTTTTTTTCAAAAAATTATTGTGCTTTCTGTTCGTTAAAATCTCTACTTTCCGATGGGGAAATAATATATATATGTTACCATAGTAAACCTTCTCAGAAAAGGCAAAAACTAGGCTAACGGTTTTTACTGCTGCTACGTAATAGCAGGTATGTAGTAAGGCCCAGTTGAGGGTCTGGCTCGGTGGACTCTGCTAATTAGGTTACGGAAGATTTACGATGCTCCCGGCACCCAATCACCAGACGATTGGAAGGAACATCGCTTGGTTTTAGCGGGTATTCCGGTTGGCTCTCAGCCGATGAGTCCTACATACCCTCTGAGAAGTTAGCTGCCCTATATCTTTGCATAAACACATTTCTCAGTGTTAAAAAAAAAGTATGTAGACCCAACAAAGCTCAGATCCGCCTAGCCCCGTCTCCACTTTTCTATGTTGACATTGTAATGTGACCTTTTAGTGGGCTAAAATGTTTCGTAAGTCACTCAGGTATATACCTGAGCGACCTACATTATCTTAAAATAGTAATAAATAGGCATCTACGCCTGCATTTTCATTGCAGCTGTAAAAACCGTTAGCCTAGGTTTTGCCTTTTCTGAGAAGGTTTACTATAGTAACATATATATATTTTTTCACCTTCGTAAAGTAGAGATTTCAACAAACAGAAACCATACCAACTTTTTGAAAAAAGCTGATATTTTGACGGGTGAATTTTCGATTGAAAATTAGGGTGTTTTTTCGATATTAATTCAAAATAAGGTGAAAAAATAAATATTTTTAATCAAATAAATTACAGCGTATTTGGGACATAAAAAGGTAAATTTTCACAAAATTTCGTTAAAAAAAATAAATTTTTGTAAAAGATAAAAATAAAAAATCAAAAACTTGGTTTTTTGAATTTGTCACATAAATTTTGAGGTTATGTGAAAAAAGTGTAAGAACAAAAGTTTTAGATCTTTTTATTACCTACAACTTTGCCATATAACTCTTTCCCATAGGACTTTTAGTTTTGCCAGAAATCGAGAAAATCCGTTTTTTACCCCTAAACCCTCACCCTCTACCCCTTCCCGACCTCAGATCGCCCGTAATTTATTTTTCCATTAATTTTTATGGCATTCTCTTCCTTTTGAAATGGGTTTCATCCTACTGTGATTTTCTTTTACTTTTTATTATGTTTGAGGCTATCTGCACTGGGCTATATGTACTATAAACATTGCTTCATGCGTAATTTCATTTCAAAATATGCGGCTTATGCTGTATCTTTTGATTGCGTTGACATAGAAGTTTGATTTTGTTACAGCTTAAAGGTATTATACGAGTAGATTTCAGTATTAGATAAAAATTACAATTGAATACCTTTACGCGTCTATCAGCAAAGGGAGTAGGTAAGTTTAAAAATGTTAAAAATATTTTTATTAAATTTTGTAACTAAAAATTTACAGTTTTCGTAATTTTTCTATTATTTGTGCTATATGACGTTGCTTCGTACCAAATTTCATGATTCTAAGTTTACGGGAACTACTCGTTAGGTTTTGATTTAGTTGCATCTAGTTGTGAGTTAAATATGCGGCTTATATTGCTATATCCTTTGACTGTGTTGACATAGAAGTTTTATTTTGTTACAGCTTAAAGGTATTTAGATCCAAGTATTTGATATGAATTACAATTTAATACCTTTACGCGTTAATGAGAAAAGGGGGTAAGTGTAAATTATTAAAAATATTTTTATTATATGATGTAACTAAAAATGTAGATTTCGTAATTTTTCCATTATACTACATAACGTTATTTCGTACCAAATTTCTAGATCGTCAGCTCACGGGAACTACCTGTTAGGTTTGATTTACTTCACCGTGTCGAAAATTGGGGAATTTTTTTGCATAAACGGCAGTGTCTTTTAATTGCATTGGCCTAGAAGCTTGATTTTTCATGACTCTAAGGGACAGCAGACTTGAGTATTTGGTATAAATTTTAAGCTTTATACTTCCACACTTTCCTGAGAAAAAGGGTCTTGACAGACAGACAGACAGACAACGAAGTGATCCTATAAGGGTTCCATTTTTTTCCTTTTTAGGTACAGAACCCTAACCACGAAGTAACTTTCCAAACAACCCAATACTTGCATATGATACTTAATAATTTGAAATTACCAACTGACACTTTAATTTTATTTACTTGTCTAGGTAATAATAATAATAGATACTTGGTTGTTCCAATTCGCAGGCTGCCAGCAAATCTGCCACCGTAATGGTATCTCCAGCAATAAACTTAGTGCCTTTTTGAAGCCAATGTTTTTCAAAGGATTCCAAGGCAGATTTCATCCTGTTTTCATAACCCAGCAAGATTTTTGCATCGGCTGCTTTGCCAGTGAATGTTGGATCCAATACCTTGATTTGTAAAAAAACAATATAATACCTCTCAACTCCCATTTGTTTCAAAGGGTAACTCTTATTTTGTTTTTATTCCAATAATAATAATAATTAATCATTGATTAAAGGAATAAAATTATAACAGCTACTTGTTTATCTTGTATTTATAATTATTCAATTGGTGAATAAAAGTTTGCCCTAAACATGGCTTCCTAGGCCAACAATGAAAGTCATATATGAGTTTCCATCAGTACTGAGATTTGTGTTAGTTTAGAAAGTGTTACAAGTTTATAATTATCAGGTATAAAAGTATAAACATTACATTGTAACAGAGATAAAGATTAAGTTGCTGAAGGACATAATTAAAACACTATACTAAAGCCAAACTCGATTGAGAATGCTTGGCAACAAACAAATTAAAAATGAAGGTAGAAATCACTAGTCATTTTACACCTATTTTTTTAAATTAATTAGTTAATGACGAATTCATGACAATAAATTAGATTAGTAAGCTTAAAACTAAATAATATATTCAATATCTTTTAAATAAGATTTTTTAAAATAACAAAACATAATTTTAAATTTATTAGCCATGAAATATGTTGCATTTACTACCTTCATTTTTAATTTGTTTGTTGACAAGCATTCTCAATCAAATTTGGCTTTAGTATAGGTAGGTCTTTTTGCTAAATTTCATGATTAATATATGTCAACAGGATTTAATGGTCTTTGATGTTTATATAAAGGTCATAATATGTAGTAATTTAATTACATTTACCTTTACTCTGAAGAACATAGCACAGTGTAGCCTCAATCCAATATGTTGCCATTCCAAAAACTCATCTACCCTTGCTTGTAACTTACTATCTTTTGGGCACAAGCTTTCTGGTATTAAATTCTCACGTGATAGATATTTTATTATTGCAACACTGAAAATAATATATGCTTATATAATATAACTAAAGAGGTTGTGTTTCAATGTACTAATCATTAGAGGTTCTAGTTAATCTGTCAGCTCAATCAGTAGAGCAGGTTGTATGAAGCTCTCTATGCATAGAGCCAATAAATATAAATAGTGGTCTCTGGCACAGTATTCTAAAATTAAAAGATCCCCAGCTCTAAATTATAATTATTGAAGAAATGATAATATTTCTGTATTTGCACAGAAATTAGTGTTTGACAACACATAGTAATCAGTAATGGGCATTAGTGTTCTATTGAGGTTTTATAAAATAAGAGCCATAGCCTATAAATCACACAATGTGCCATCAGCCCGACCTGAGGCATAGGTGCTATAATCATAACTTGCTCTTATCGGCTAATAACTATCTCTCAATAGATCAGGATTGCCTGTACATGATTGTTGGCTGCAAAACCACCCTGGGTTTGTATTGACTGTTAGTTTTTGTCAGCTAACTCGGTAGGAGTAGGATAGTATCCACACTCCTTCAGTTTGTTCACAGTTCTTCTTTGTCAGGTGGGGTGGTAACTAGCCACAGCCAAAGTCCGACCTAGATCAATTTAGAAATTCTCAATCGGCCTTGCTGGGAATTGACAGAATATAAACCAACATTATTTTAACTTCCTTTGCGACACACTTTCTTGTTTGATTGTCACTCGCTTTTGTTTCCTTAACTGTAACTCACTGTGGGAGGAAGTGATCACCACAGGACAGGGTATCCTAGTGTCACGATCACAGAACTTTATTTTCTGTAGTTTTGTGAAACAATAAAGATCAATATATTTTCTGTTCTGTACGAATACCAACCTTTCAGTTAAAATAAACCCATTGTGGTTTATGACGGGTACTCTTTGAAATCTATTTATGGCTGTAAACTCATCTGTATAATGTGCACCTACAACGATACATATTATTAAATGAATTTAACGAAAATTGCTTATAAAATAATGTGAAATTAATTATACTTTTTTATTAGTTTGCTCAATAAGGAACTCTAGATAAAAAAAAATAAACTTCTAGTGATACTCTACATTAATCATGCCATGATAACAATAAATTCTTTAAGAAATATACTTAAATAGTAAGTTCATAATTAAAGTTTACCTTTTCGCAAATCAACTAACTTCTTCTCAAAATCACACTTAGCTATTTTTAACAAAATATACAACGCTCTTGACGGTTGTGACATCAAATCTATATACAACTTTAAAACCATTTTTTAGATTTTAATATTCCTTTAAAATAATCAAAATTTATATTCAAGTTTGTGAAATAAAAATATGAACTTTAAACTTTTGATACACTAAAAACTTCCTATTTCTTAACGCTGTTACGATGACATTGACAATTGACATCTAAAATAGTGTTGGCTTAACTCGATTTAATATTTTGAATCGAATTAACTCCAGTCGGATTTGAATTTTTGCTGTTGTTAATGAAGGCATTGGAGAGAAGTACAAAACGATTAATTAATTATTTAGTGTTCTGCATTTGTGTTTTTGGCATGGTGGTCAGCGGGAGTGGTTTTTGTTATGTGTGGTAAATAAATTCTAAGTGTATAATATGTGTGGTAAATACCTTCAATAAAGGTTACAAAACTAACAGAAAATTGAAGGCGAAATAAAAGTCCTTGAATGACGTTACTTTTTTAGTGTTAGTTAGTTTTCTATTTTTAAAATATAATAATATATTTTAAATATATAAAATTCGACCGAAGTGCGGCCCCAGCAAATAACTCGAGTCAAGCTCGAGTCTAATTAAGCACAATGAGCTGTCGAAGTATAATACTGATAACGAATAAGATATGTACACGAAACCTTTAAAGAGAGACAGTGTGCGTCACCAGTGCCGGCCTAGCGCTGTTGCGACGATGGGCGCGAAATATCAAACATAATAATATGTAACCGCTGTTTTTATTCATACTGTAGTGACAAAAGGCGGTGTGCATAGACTTTAATTTAAACGTCGGTTAATTGAACTACCGATTAATCTAAATGATTAATGAATAAGGAGCGTTTATTTCGTGTTCAACACACATATTCCACATTTGTTAACCGGGCGTTTGATCGAACGGTTGAATGAACAATTTGTGAAAAATATTGCTTTACCAAATGTTAATGTCACCTTTTGAATAAAACTGAATCTGTGGGTGGTGAATTTTGTGGTAAATCAAAAAGTAAAGAAAGCAATAAATATTTTAAGAATATATTTTCTGTAGGTTTAACAGTAGACAAGTAGTAGGTCTCTTTGGTACCTCTCTCTAATCTTCTTGCTCAGCGTCGGTCAAGAAAAATGGAGCGTAATTTAATGTTTAATTTAATAAAACGTGTTCTCCTATAAAAGTATTTTATTTTGCACAATAGTCGACCTAAATAACTCATCTATAAGTATACTAAAATTTAAAGTTGTATTCTGAGTAATTGTTTGCAAGATCGAAAGGTGCAGTTGGGTCGAAATACGCCAACACTCGATCGCTAGGTAGCTCGCGCTTTACGCTCTCGAATGCCGCTTGCTGCCGCTCGCCACAGCGCCACGCCGGCGTGCAATAATTCGTGCAGTGGACTTAACAATGTCGACGCACCTGGAATAAAATTCCTATAATAATTGACGACTCCCAAGAAACGTTTGACTCCAAGCACGTTTGCGGACGCGAGTGCTCTTAGTATAGCTTCGAATTTTGTAGGACACTTTTAACCCATTTTTATCTATTACGTACCTTAAATACGCCACACCATTTTTGAAAAATATACATTTTTTTCTATATAATTACGCTTTTTTTTCTATATAATTTAACGTTACGAGTGAGAACGTTTTTACGCAGTCGCTCGGTGAAAACTCGCACTTGCCCCACTGATAGTAATGTTTCCATCGCTCTCTGAAATATTGCCGGTGCATTTGCCAGGCCGTAAACGAGTCGAGTGGAAGCAAAAAGGCATTTTTGTGTATTAATGGTTGTTAATTTTTGAGACGATTCCGTTAATTTAAATTGATTATACGCGTTACTTCAATCAATTTTAGAATCCTATAATCTAGAAAAAACTTCCTCGATCCTTAGTAAGGGATACTTATATATTTTCATGTCTTTATTTATGGTACAAGAGTAGTGCCCGGCAATCTTAAACTTTCCGTTTTCTTTTAACACCGGAACTATCGGCGTGGCATACTCTGAGTGGTTAACAGGTATAAGAATTCCTAATTTTTCTCTCAAGGCAAAAGGGACCGACCAAGGCTTAAAAAATTCAGGTTTTGCATCGTCTTTTAAAAGAAGTTCAACTTCGAATTAATTAAAACATCCTAAGTCACCCTTCCAAATATCAGCATATTGATTTAATGTAAAGCCATAAAATCACGACCTAGTAACGGTGGGCCCCCGTTTTTAACCCTTATGTGAGTGACAAACAAAACACCTTTATCAGAGTGACGAGGTACCTGGGTACCTTCATACAGTTTATGTAATGTAAGCAATTAATGTCTGATTAACTTTACACACATTTTGAATATGATTATTTTAGTTGTTGTAACAGTTAACGATCTATTCTGATTAATGTCGGGGAGAAGAGGAGTGCAGTACCTACATGGTTATTGGCGTGCAAGAAACACTTAATGCATTTAATGCTCGGGCTTGTTGACACTTGACTGTTTACCTTGTTCGTTTTGTATGAGCTTACTTCTCTTTAGTGAGTTTATAGTTATTTAATTATGAATATTGGAGCAAGTACTTCTAAGCAAAGATCGCATGTTGGAAGATATATTTCAACAATATATATATTACAAGCGACACTATGTGATGAACGTCAGTTTGTAGCTTCTGATAATGAACACATTTACATTCCTTTGGTTGAAGAAGGTTTATTTTATATTATAATGAAACTAAAAATGAAGTGGACAATATGGATAAGCTATTAGCAGAATATACTGTAAAACGCAGAACGACTCGGTGGCCTTCAGTATTTTCTTACAATATAATTTACATAGAACATAATCCACAACTTGTCTCTAGTAACAGACGTAAAAAGTTTTTGAAATGATTGATTCTATACGCTATTATTATTAAAATATGGACTTAAACCGGGCGGTTATCTTAACTAAACTTACGTCCTTAACCGGCGTACGGGTTGTCGTGAACAGTAAATTTATAAGTTAGCTTATGTTAACCGTTGGTTATGATAACCGAAATCTTGGTGCACACAGGCCTTAATTTTACACACGTTTACATTAATATATTATAATAAGGCTTATGATCTACATATCTCATATTAAAAAGATCACACTCTCTGCAATCACCCTCGTGGGAGGTATCAGAATCTGCACCTATTTTGTGCAAATTTGATGTATGCATTCTGCGCAAATGACCAAACCGCACACAGTACACTGTGGTTCCTCCTCGGGTCCTCGAACGGAGGGTGGTGAATGAGCCTGCTGACCTTGCCCCTGTCCGGTGCTTCGTTGCTCACGAACGCGAAACACAGGCTCCTCCTTGACGACGACACGCGCCTGTCGCGCACAAGCAGCAACCCCAGGACAAAGCGGTCGCGCAGCAACGTGTCTAGCTCCGCGCCGAAATCACAGAACACGGCCAACCTACTCAGTCGCGCTGCCCATTCTTCTATGCTCTCACCCTCTGATCTGCGTGACTCGTAGAACTTCGCTCTGTCTGCGAAGGTCGATCTTTTTGGGGTGAAGTGTTTATTGAGCGTTTTCACCAGCTTAATGTAGCTACAGTCTTCGAGCTTTTAGCTGTTCGAGCTGGTAAAAACTTCGTTTTTATAAAAATAAAACGCGGGTATACGTGAAACACTTCTCGTCGCCAGTCAGTATATCGTTAGGTGTTAGTAAAACGACCAACTCGCCCTGTAGCTCGTTTATTACTGAGTGATTGACAAGTCACCCGATTTAACTTACTACAGTATACCTGTGCAGAAGCACAATGTAACAAGGAAAAATGTATACTGTATGGCGGTCACAACTTTTAACCATTTGCCTGACCACATTAGTAACTTGCCTTGGAATAGTTTTAAAAAAGCATTGTTTGACATGCTCCTGAGCAAAATGTAGTACAGTATTAATGCCTGTCTTTACGATAAATTGAAATAAGGTTTCCGGAATAATATATGCATTTTATTTAAATTTTAATTATCTTTGTAATATTTCTTATATTTAAGATGGGTAAATTTAATTTTTATGTTATTTAATTTTGTACGCCAGCTATGTCAGGCTGTGTACAGATATGTCACTATATATAGGTATGTGATACAAATTATTTTTATAAGACCTATGTATTTACTGCATGTACCATGTTCTTACAAAAATTAATGAATTGATTTGATTTTACCCACTGCGTTGCATCAATGCGGGTTTGCGGGCTTAATAATACGGGGTGTTGCAATTGATATAGACATAATTACTATAATTATCAGTCATATTAGAAATTCAATTATATCCTGGTATTTGGAAAAAAATATTTTATTTTATACCTTTATAATTTAATATCCATAGACCATAATCGGTTGGATATGTACCTACGATCTAATGAATAAATGATTATTATTATTGGAGTAGGAAAAAAGTAGTTGCCAAGATCGCAGGACCAGACCGACCATAAGAGGCAGTACCACTTTTAGCTGGCTGGCTAAGATGTGACGCCGGTATAAGACCAACCTAAATCATTTAACACATTGTATGAAGAACTCAACTGCCTCACGAATCACGATTCTCGTCCTCGTCCGATCAGTGGTTCAATCTAATCATCTGAACCACTGAGCTTACCGTGATTTTTTTTATAACTAGTTAGCCCTTGACAGCAATCACACCTGATAGTAAGTGATGATGCAATATTTTTTTTATTTTTTTATTGACTACAAGTTGGCCCTTGACTACTATCACACCTGATGTTAAGTGATGATGCAGCCTAAGATGGAAGCGGGTGAACTTGTTAGGAGTAGGACGAAAATCCACACCCCTTTCGGTTTCTACACGACATCGTACCGGAACGCTGAATCTCTTGGCGGTACGTCTTTGTTGGTAGGGTGGTAAATAGCCACAGCGAAAGCCTCCCACCAGCCAGACCAAGACAAATTAAGAAAAATCTCAATCTGCCCTGCCGGGAATCGAACCCAGGACCTCCGTCTTATAAATCCACCGCGCATTCCATTGCGCCATGGAGGTCGTCAAAATATAATATAAATAAAAATATTATTTGTTAGGAATATAATAAAATCTACACGACATCGTATGGTATGGTACTGGTATGCAAAATCGGTAGATATAGTGGAACTAGCCAAGGTCTAAGTCTTTCACTAGCCAGACCTGAAACAATTAGAAAATGTTAAGCGGCCCAGCCGGGTTTGGAACCTGCGACCGCCGCCTTATAAAACCACCTCGCCTCCACTTCGCTACGGAGGCCGTGTTAGAAAGTATTGATATTTTTCTTCCAAATAATTCGCAACAGCGATTCGGGGTTGTGAAGCTGTGGACGATAATGAATCTTTTATGGAAACTTGAAGTAGGTTCCATCTCTAACTATTTCTTATAGTAGTGTCCGACTATTTTTCATCCTCTCACTACTACTAACTATCTAGGTTTTGTTATTTTTTCCAGTTTTTCAGAGAGACCAGTTTCCAAATTCGCATTTTCTGTACACATAAATATTTTTTTTACAATTTTTATCTGTTTGTTTCGGCTAACTACTCTGAAACTACCATTCCTTTTGTATACTTTTGTAATCTGTATTCAGAGAACGTGTTATTATATCTTCGGAAACAGGAGCTACAGGGGCGCAATGTGCTATATGTTCTAAGCGCAAATCTCAAGAACAGTAGTACCGATTCGCTCATTCTGTTTTTTATTGTTTGCTATTGTCAGAAGAAAGTGGTTATGAAAGAAAAGCATCAAAATAATTGCGAGGAAAAAACCACTTTTTTTTTGTAAAAACCAAAACCAAAAACCACATTTCGAAAAACCACATTACCGTCTGGTAGCACATAGTTATCAGTTTCAAAAATGGTTCGCTTTCATTACGTCTTAATAAATAATCACAAACGAGTACACAGTTCACTGCCTTTTTTCACAGTTCGTTTCCTTCAGTGAGCTCGTGAGTTTTTTTCAAATGCGCCAAAACTGTTTTGTGTTTCAGTCCTTCAGCTACGTCGTAACTACTGATATGGTACGTTGCCGTGGCTAGTTACCACCCTACCGACAACGCTAAATTGCGTATTTAATTTTCATAAAAGTTTTTAATTTGTTAATTATGATTTTTTAAAACTATTGAAAAATTACAAACTTTGATTTTTTGAACAAATTGAGTTTTAAAAAATCATAATTAACAAATTAATAAACTTTTATGAAAATTTACCACAGGATCTTATAAAGTACATATTATATCAAAAGGGCTCCACGAAGTTTAAAAATTTTAAGCCAATTATTTATACCTTTCATTCCATTGTTTATGCCAATGGAAATTGGGAAAAAATTTGTTATATAGTTGATAATTGAATAACTTTTTGAAAAATGATGATTAAACTTTTTTTTCTTCATGGCTCGATTCATTCAAGTGTTAAAAAGATGCTACAATTTTTTTTTAATTTTTAAAATCACATTTTATGGTATAAAAAAAATATTTTTATTGCTGAAATCTATTTAGCGGCGGCGCGCGAACGCCGTAACAGCCGCGCGGAGCGATATTTTCGACGTCTAATTAAAAGTATGAATACTGGAGATAGAGTTACAAGAGTTGAGATTTTTTTATTGGAAATTTCCTCCTCTTTAACGAGCTTTTTTCAAAATTGCTTAAATGTTAATATTTTTAAAGTTATTAACAAAAGACGAAACATCATTTTTTTTCATCTTATTTTGTTAATAACAATTGCAAATTTTAACCTACACCAAAATCCTTCAACAACATTTTTCTAGAGATGATTCCGAATCGAATGAGCCATCGCTCATATTTTTAGGACCTTCATCTCTATTTTTCACGTTTCTGAACTGGCTCCTAGACTAATTGCCCTACAGGTGAGGTCGCAGTCAAAGGCTAAGAATATTGAATAGAAATTAAAAAAACTATCATTTATTTATTTACTTTTTTTTAAATTTCAACAATGCTTACAAAGCAATTATTAAAACAACTATTAAAAATTTATAAAATTATATAATATTATATTACGACACTAAAAATATTCTTCATGTTTCGTAGTTAGCTAGAAATCAAAGATGCGCGTATCCTTCTCTCCCATTGGTGGATAAATTCTTTCAGTAGGACTAGCACCTCCCACAAAATCCAAAATTAACATTCAGGTACGGCACTTACGGCAGTAGCACCTCAGACCTTTGGCGTATCTTGTGTGTCGTGTGTTTGTACCTACTTACACTGAGGTTGAAGAATGTTAATTTCAAAAGACATTTCAATTTAAAAGTATTTAAGTAGACTTCAATCTTGTATTTATTTGGTTCGATATTTCTGTTAAAAGAAGCCGCGAAAACTTCGGTGGTGGCAGTTGCTATGTAAGTATTCGTTTTTAATATTCATCATTCATTATCAACATACTTTAACGACCCACTACAGTGCAATAATTCTTATATGGAGTTTATACCCACCACTCCAAAGCAGGTTGGCGTTCTTAGGATGATTATGTTGTCACGATCACTATCATAATGATAATGAATGCGAACTTGTTATCCGGGTCATGGACGTGTAATACCACCGACTCCAACTCTAGACTGTTATTCGTACCTTATTTTTTTATTAATCTTAGATAAAAAAGTTCATGGCCCGATCGAGTTCTCGGACCAAGGACTTCGTGACTTAAACGTAAATTAACCACTGGACCATAGAGGCAATTTTTAATATTAGCTATTTAGGTAGGTACTTCCATCGTAGAGTACAGGAGCACTATACGATGAAAGTACATACCTTACATTGTTCTCATGAACAATCATCGTTGCTATTAGATGCAAATCTGCTCAAAGTACTCCCGAAGAAATCTGTCAGAATTGGTAGTTTTAATTGAGGTTTCTGTATAACGACAAAATTTCTCTAAGAAGTAGTAGATAATAAAATATTAATATCGATACTCAGGTCACTAGGAAAGTTTAAAAAACTATTTGTACCGCTTCTTATTCACTTCTTCATATTATGTAAAAACCAATCATAAAAAAATTCCTTCCTTTTTTTTCTGTGTGATTGAAGTAGTGTTGGTTTTAAACCGGCGTCGCTGGCTAACTGCATACCCTGGAGATAATCCTTAATGACTGTGTGTATAACTTTGGATTGTCTGTATAACAATCCAAAGTTATAGAAAGCAAGATTCCGTATCTTGCATCCAGTAACAGTGCGGCACCGACTTCATACCGAATTAAAGCAACTAAATTACACAGTTATTTTTACTTTTTAGTGCGGTTTGAAATCGGTTTAATTTTTTATTAATTGTTTTTACATTAAACTCAGCATGCGTTATGGTTTTCTTTTGTATACAAACTGTAATTTATTTTTTTCTGCCGATAACCGAATTTTATGAAAGCTTGGTGCATTAATCTGCAGAACTACCTCTAGCGACCTACAAACTCTTTGTCGGTCCTTTTTTTAAAAAAACAATGTAAGGAAACATTTTATTTAGTGCAAAGTTCCGAGCGATGTTCTCTAAAATTACTATGACAATATTCCAGATTCTAATAAAAAATTATTGTGCGGTAAGAGCATTTTTAAAATAAATTCTAGCGCGCGATTATGAAAATTTTATATATATATATATATATATATATCATCATGTGCTGAGTGTCACTTTCAAATTGGATATTATTCAAACGTCCATTATTTATTTATAATATTGGAGTATTTCAAGACTTTCCTATTGACCCATGTATGTGTCGTACCAATCTTCGAGCTCGTAGAGCTCTGACCACGAGGCGTAGTAGGTAGTTTGGTGTTTCGTTTTGCCTTAATAAGTAGTAGTAGATAATAATATTACGTTTCATTTTTAGCTGCTGGAAGACAAGCATTATCGCAAAATACTCTTATGTATTATACTTACACAAAAGATCTTTAGAAAGTTTAATGCTGTTATAACAAAAACGGGGAGAATATAATTTTTGAATAACCGACCGACCGATTTTTGAATAACAGTATCTCAAAACGTCAAAGATAAAACGATGGACAAACAAAATAATAAGGATTCGTTATCAAAAGAAACGGGAGAAAAGTCTAAAGTCCCTCATGGACTACCTGAAGGTACGCCACACAATTTTGATCATGGAAATTCAATAACCAATTCTATCAATAAAAATTTCGGAATGGTGCTAAACAGTGAAGAAAATCGATTGCCTATCTTTTCTACTCTAAGAAATAAGCATCCCAAAAATGTGACATACGCGGAACATTCTGCTAGAAATAGAAATGACATAGCTGAGCTATATGAAAATATAGCGGACAATCCACAGTCAAGTTTCACAAATTTTGAGATGATGCCACAAAAATACAACGAAATCGCAGCGCCTATTTCTTTTCCACACACAGTAACTGATTTGGAATACAAATACAACCCATTTCAAGATATCAATATTAATTCAAACAATATTCTCCATAATGAGCCAAATTTCGATATGACTGAACAAGAATACAATATATCGCCTTATTTTGTACAAACTGAAGGTTTACCAGTCGAAAGATTTGTTTTACCTCAACGGTATGAGAATACTTTCGGTAGATCAGATCCGCCGCAGAGAGTGGAGCAAAATTATAGATATGAGATCGATCAACAGAGGCAAGAAATGTTTCCTCAGCCTCATTTCATAGGCAACGCAGATACAGTACTACCACAGAATATACATATGCAGCAAACAACTGTTGTGGATGCACCTTTCGATACTTATCAGCGGAATTATGATTCAGAGTTTCCGCCACTTGGTCGCTATAAGCAAACTGTTGGAAATGGCCTGAACATGTCACGTGGCCACAATACAAATCAACAGCGATGGCCTCAACGTTTTCAGACAAATCCCCAAAACTATGAAAGGATGCCGCGTTCTTATATACAATGTCCACCGGCTTCATCAAACGCTGGTGCGGCGACAAATATCGCAAGAGACTGCCAGCCATTTAGGTGAGTTACTATATAAGTTTCGACCTCCAAAGCAAACCCCAAGGGCAAGAATGAGGGCGCGTTTAAATTCTATTCATGTTCAAAGCATTTTTTTGTTATTATCATTAAGTTTCGGATAATGTCGTTAATTTGAAGGTGGAGGCCGCGAGGAAACTCTCGTACAATATCTAGATTCAATATGAGTTTTTCACCTCCTGAACTGGTTCCTACGCTAGGAGGCTGAAATCATTCCCTGGTAATTGCCGATGGCAGTATTACAAGCGCCCTCACCGACGTTATGCATAATACGCTGATTGTTCGCGATACTTTTATAACGAGAATAATCAGTATCATCATTATCAGCCTATTAACGGCCTATATTGGCCAGGCCTCCCTCCTTATAGGCAAGGCCTCTCTCCTTATAACAGAGGGGATATGGAGCGTAGATCCACCACGCTGCTCCAATACGGATTGGCGGGCTTAGGGTGATAATATTTCATTTATTAATGACTACTATCAGAAGTTGATAATAGTGACCGGGACCGACAGCTTAACGTGCTCTCCGAGGCACGGGGATGTAACACCGCCAACTTCCCGACTCCGGCCTTGGAAGTTCCTGAAAATTTCATAAAAGGATGAAAAAGCCAGAATTATTCCGTGACCCGACCCAGGATTCGAACCCAGGACCTCGTGATCGAAGTCGGAGAACGGCTTCCAGCCGTTCACACTCACACACACACACATTTGAACCCAATGTTACACTTTAACCCTTAATCAAACAAATTTTTTTTTATGAGGAAACTAAAAGATGGTCACGGTATTCAAGTAAGTTCGTTATGGAGATTCCGAAAAAAAGACTCTTTTTCCTATAAAAAGAGGGGAAATGGGGGTTTTGCGGTGGGAAATTATTTCCCATTATCCGGTATTTCAAAGCAAAATATAATTAAGTGGGAAATTATTTCCCATTATCCGGTATTTTAAAGCAAAATATAATTAGATGGGAAATTATTTCCCGTTATCAGGTATTTCAAAGCAAAATGTAATTAAGTGGGAAATTATTTCCCACTATCCGGTATTTCAAAGCAAAATATAATTAAGTGGGAAATTATTTCCCATTATCCGGTATTTCAAAGCAAAATATAATTAAGTGGGAATTTATTTCCCACTTCTTTAATCTTAAGAAAATCCAACAAAAATCAATGCTACAAAGGCAAAAACCAAGAAAGGTATTTAAAAACATGTGTAGTTTACAAAAATATTGTGTTTATGCACTTAAAAGATTTTTTTTCATTAAAAACTTTCAAAACTTGCATCAGAACTGGTATTCTTGCAAAATATTTCAAACCGTGTTTTTGACATTGACATAAGATGACAGTTCGCGGCTTCTTACAAAATGTTGCCATTACATTAGATTTAAAAAATCTTTAGGATTATTGTGTTTCTATGTTGGTACTGATTAGAGTTACCAATAAAGAAATAAAACAGAAATTTTACGGTAGCGTCAAATGGGAAATTATTTCCCAATATTTGTTTAAGGGTTAATTGGTTATTTCTTCTTTCGGTTTGAAAATTTTTACCGGAAGTACTTATTGTAAACCACCAGTTAGCCCCGCTTACAACAAAATTAATTGGCCATATAAATAAACCTAAAATTATTTATTATTTATTTATTATAATGTTATTTGTAGTTTCGTGTTAAGAAATGTCTGCAAGCATCATCTTCGTCTTCAAAAAACTCATCCATTGTAGTAACAATTAAATATATTTATCTATTCTTATATTATATAATTATCATAATCATTGGAGTATATATCAGGCATATTTACTAAATGTTCTTGTGTATAACACGTAAACATGGAGTATTTACCATATATGAATAAGAAAAAGCTTTTACTTTTGCTCAAAAGTCTTATTATGACCCATTACATACCCATAGCGCAACTTGGCTGGTACTACCCAGAAAAATGCACTTGCGTTTTAGATACACTTAATACGCAATCCTTTAATAATTTACTTTACACGATTATATTGTTTCCGCCCTATTGAATATGTCTGTAATGTATCTGTAATATCCAGGATGAAATCGGTACCTGTGACAAATTTCAATTTAGTGCTTGATTCGGAAGTAACCATAATACTCAAATTGGCATGTATATATAGCTAATGATTGTTTATTTTCCAGGCTCAGATACCGACAGCCCCGTATGCCAAGTAACAATAATGTGGCAATAACAACTTATCAGGTATACCCACCGCAGCAACAACAATATTCCTACACTGCGCCACTTCGTCCATCATGCCCACCAACACAAGCAGCTTATACCTGGACTCAGTATTCCCAAGATAATCCTAATCATTTTACGCTATATCAGGTACCTGATAGCCAAGTACAACAACAATATTCTCAAAATAACTGCCCAAATAACTACTACAATTATTATTATAACACTGCGCTAATCGCTAATGCAAATAATCAATTTCAACAACTCTTATACAACCAAATAAGTATGCAACAACAACTGTATAACTATTATGGCAATGCGATGCAAGGATCAAATATTTTCAGTCAAGAACAGCAGCAACTTTTATTGCAACAAATACAAATGTACGATACGTTTATTTTTAATCAGTTCTTTATATTAACATCAATGAAACATTAAAGTGAGCATTATATCTATCATAAATAATGTCTATCATATTTGTCTATCATAAATAATGTGTCTATGTTTAGCTTACTTAAGCAGGTTGCTGTTTACCTTGAATTTGTTTCGTAACCGGACTGGACAGGAAGGGACGGGGGAAGGACGTTTCGTCACCGAAGCCATAGACAAAGACGTCTTGCGTTTAAACTACAATTCTTCTGCGGCCGTAGAATTTGTACACAAAACTGCCGAGGGACATAACATCGTAAAAAAATTCTTGAGCTCACTACGCATTTTTTACTATTGTTTCTGAAATTTTATAGTTTACGTTCGTTATTAAATGAGCATTTACGACTTAAATAAATAATATTTAATAATACTTGTTATGGTAAGTGAAATGTTTTTTACTATCATTTATTTATTTACATTTTTTTTTAAATTTTCAACAATGCTTATAAAAAACACTATTAAAATTTATAAAAAAATCCAATCCTGCTGCGGGGCCCGGGGGTCCAAGCAACCGGTAGTCAGGGCTCCAGAGTGAGGTGAGAACCTCCTCAAAATACGCGCTGTTTCAAGAATTACCGCCTTCTGTATCCGACCCTTGATCCAAAGCGAAAGCTTCTTAAGGTGTTGGTCGAAGCTTTTCGCTATAAGACCATTAACTGAAACGACTATAGGAACAATAATCGTTGAGTCAACATTCCACATAGCGGAAATCTCGTGAGCAAGGTCCAAGTATTTTGATACTTTTCCTTTTCGGCTTTCACCAGATTATCGTCATGTGGAACAGTAATATCAACAATCATCATAATATCATCAATCATCATTGCACGGCGCACTGATCGATCGATTATCACTATATCAGGTCTATTGGCTACAATATACCTATCAGTGATAATTGTTCGATCTCTGTAGAGCATTGCACTGCTATTTTCAAGAACTGACGCTGGGTCGTACCTATAGTAAGGCATCTAAAAATCGAGAAAGCCATACTGAAGAGCAAGCTGTTGGTGGATTATCTTGGCTACTTGGTTATGTCTGTGCAAGTATTCGCCATTAGCAAGATGAGAACACCCGGACACTATATGTCTGAGGGATTCCCCAGGCTGATGACACGCTCGACATATGTGTAGAGTGCCATCTTTTATAATGTCTCCGGATGGCACACTAGACTTATGAGCGTGTCATCATTGTAGGTGAAATTTAAATATTATGGATGTTTAATAATTAAAATTAAGCTTAGAAAAATCGATGTATTATTAAATGTAGTACAAGTTTACAATCATCGCGAGTATTTCGTCTTACTTATTTGTTTTCGTCGTATGTTTAAAAATCTATGTGTTAGCAATCTCTGTCTTTGTGGTTTTTGATTCGGGTATGGTTCGTTATATATCTATATAATAAACGTATGTGTTAGTGTTTTTGTGGTTTTTGCTGTTTATAGTCGGTGTTTATTAAACTCGAATTCTATGTAAAGCATACCTAAACATGAATTTTGACTTTATTTGTAAGCCCTAAATAGTCAACATGTTACATACAAAAGCAAGCACTCAAAGTAAGTGCTTGAATTATTAACTATATAAAAAACTTTGTCAACCACCTGCACATCGCAGACGTCACAGGGCATAGTATTACGAATAGGCAGTAAGTATATAAGCGTGACGCTAATTGTCTAGACATCGCGCTATCAATCATGTCCAGCGCATAAAGTAAGAATTAGAACAAGAAGGATTATTATTGCAATTATGTTACATATATTATGCTAAAATTTTATTGCATTCAACTATTGCAAAAAATACGTATTTATTTTTCCATGTAATCTTTTAGATTTTAAATGTTTTTTTTTGTTCCCCCGCTGTGGCGTCGGCATAGATTAATGGTAATTAAGTATTGCTGCCCAGAGCCCAACAAATGTCTAATCTATGGAAGCCGGTCTATGGGACTTGAGTAGTGGCGCGCTCCTAGTTTTGTGATTAAATCTGCTCTGCGTAGGTAGGGTGTCCTGCGTTAGCGACAAACGTGACGCGACGCGACACGACACCCACAGACTAGCAGTATGCGGGTGTCGTATCTGTCGTGGGACGTAAGTAGTGAACGCTATTGTTTAAATCTTGTTCGTCGCGTAGTAACGCGTCGCATCGCGTTACGTTTGTCGCGCAAACGCAGTTAGTGCAAGAGAATGCCAGCGCTGTTGTGAATGGGATTCTTTATTTCATAATTCTACCTTGAAACGAGAGATGGTTAAGCTGAATGTTTGTATAATAAATAAATTAGGCATACTCACATAGTTTAATCATAAATTATAATTTGAAGTTAAGCTATTGTTGTACTTAGTATTAAGGTTACACGAGAGAAGCGCATTAGCTAAAAGAGCAACAGCAAAGCAGAAGGCGTTTTTAGACAAAAAAAATTCCTGTTTTTTATTGTTGTTTATAAAATTTATTAAAAGTATAAATAAATGTATAATCATCTAATAAAATAAGATAAATGGGTGTATTTTTATTTCTTATCCAAAATAAAACTTTTAGTAAGCCTTAAATAATAATAATAAATAAACTGAACCACCACGAGATTCAGTAATTCTATTAAAATGGAGCTTGGGCTAGACAAGTGTGGTGTTTTGCATGTGGAGAGAGGACAGGTTACTCATACGGCCGGGATCAACCTCGAGCCAGCTAACATCAAGACCCTCTCTGAAACTGAATCATACCGGTATCTGGGCATGTCACAATCCATAGGGGTGAAGTTTGCTCTGATCTACGATCTCTTGGATCAGCGGCTGCCTTATTATCAGCCAGTGCTAGAACGTGACGCAATCCGGCTCTATTGGGACCGGTCTATCATCACGGACATGACTATTCTAGTGAATAAACCTGATATCATGGTGTTAGATCGGGCACAGTCGAGGGTGTTTCTGATGGACATCACAATTCCATATTACGAGAACCTTGTGAGAGCTGAGACGGAGAAAAAAGAAAGTATCTTGATCTGGCTCACGAGGTTACCGCCATGTGGCATGTGGAGTCTACTGAAATCATCCCAATCGTTATTTCTGTCAGCCTCGCTCAGCATCTGAGGCGGCTGGGGTTCCGTGGCAGTTCGTTCGCAGGCAGGATGCAAAATGCGATCCTGCTGAACTCGGTTAGGATAGTCCGCCGGTTTTTCCTCCTGTCGCCCCGACCCCCGGCCGTTTGGCCTCCCTGCCGGGAAGAATTCTCCGCCCGGAGCATATATGTATTTATGTATGTATATTTATGCATGTTTATGTATGTATATTTAAGATTATTTATTTTTAGTATCTAAGTACGTTTATCTAAGTAAGTTTCGGTTTCTTATTTTTTATACGTATTTATTGTGTATCCGGGCGTGAGAGTATAATTTATTTAAAATAATAATAATTAAAATATCTAAATAAACACACTGGCATATTTAGCGGAACATAAAAAAGGTCCATAATTTTAAAAATATGGTTTTTTTTTAAATCTACTTACAATAGATACTTATATTAATTTATATAACTAGCATATATACCATTATAGTTTCCCGTGAAGCAATATCCTCCGTCCCGTCCCGTGTACTAAAGATCTACATAATTTAATATACATAAAGATATACATTTGTTAAACATTGTACGACATTTCAGTACATTAACATTAACAATATATATTTATGGCAAGCTGATGGGTATAAATTGATATTAAATAGTACATTTCACTCTTGAATTTAGCCTTCAGAATAAACAGAAATATTTTTACAATCCGGCACGCAGATCTAGAGATTAGCCCGTTTAAACAAACGAACAAACTCTTCCATGTACTATATAGATATTTGAACAAAGATCGAATTCTAATCCATCACCTTATTAACGTTTCGATCATGAAAGCATATCAGTACCAAAATGCTGACTTCTATTCAGTAAGTATAATATAACACGAAGGAAGTCAACTAAATTTGGACGTCATAGCGGCATTTTCGCGCTTTTTAGAAATTGTGTAATATCTCCGAAAATATATAACTAATTAACACACTGTGACAGACAAATTTTATTTCAATAATATACTTAAGATTATTAAATAATTTATTTTGATAAGGATTTAAGTTTAGTTGTAAAAATAATGATGTAAACTTATGCATAGGAATTAAATAATTTTTAAAACACAAAAAGTTCCATATCTGTTAAAATATAAAAGATATATGCTGAGAGATATAGATATAACTTACAAACATTCAAACTTACAAAATTTACCTCTTTATAATATTAGTATAGATATATTAGTGATGAGTGCAGAATTCTCTTAAATCAAATTGACGGCAGGCAAAGAATATTCATACGCAAAGGAGAACGATACATTCAGACAAATCAATCATTGTAAAATTCTATCGTCAGGAATCGTAAAATCTATTATTCGAATACCATAATAGATGTTACACAACAAACAGGAAAACAAAATTTAGCAACCTTTTTTTTTCAGTTCAGAAATGACCTTTTGCAATGTGCTTCAAAAGGAAACGTGACTGCGTTGCACGTGTCTTTAACCCCAATGCAAAAAAGGTTAACGTAGCTTCTAAATGAAGGGACCTTTTGTGAAGAGAAATTTTAAAGTTTGAAAGCTGAAGCGACAGAAACATAGGTATCTATATTACATTATGCTAAAAATCTGCCGCCTGAATAATAATTAAAAACTAAATAATAAAAAACTGCTTATTTACTTGACTAAGTTAAGAATGATTCTAAATTTGATTGTCTGTTCGTCATTACTATCAGCCTATTGACGACAAAGTCAGGCCCTCCTTTTAGGAGACGGGAAATGAAGCATAGACCCACCCTGCTGCTCCAATGCGGCTTATAGTGCATGGAACACCACCAGCTTCCAACCTCCTGACTGAAAGGTATTATTATGTAGTTAAGGCTCTAAAACAGTCTTAAAGAGATTGTTTTGTAACCCCCCCAGACACCTACCTACCCCCACCCTCCTGAGGGGGCCAAGCTTGGCCGCGCTCGTGCAGAGTTAATACGATCATCTGATTAATTTGTTTACAATACGATATACAGACTTAGAAGGTTCTAAGCCTGTATATGTAAGTTTGCCTAACAGGTCTACGATGCGGCTACGCAGCAAACGCCTGAAGTCTGCATCAGGATCAACTGAGAAATATTTTTTGAATCAATGTCAAAAAGAAAATTCGTAAGTAATTTATTTAGTCAGAGCTGCACTGTTTTTATAATTTTAGTCTATAACAGCTTCCAAACATGTGGGGCAAATTTCATTACGCCCTTGCGGAGCTAGTACGATCAGCTGAGCGATTTGTATACGATACGATATAAATACGTATAACCAATGTAGGTGAGCGTAGCGGCCGCGTAGAGGGGTTACGATGCTGCTACGCGACATATATACAGCAGAAATCTGTATCGGGATAAACTGAGGGGGAGCACGCTACGGTTTTTTTTACCAACGTCAAAAAAAGAAGTTCAGTTAGACAATCTGTAATTAATTTTGTCAAGTTTTTAAATATGCATGGCAAATTTCATAAGTGTTTGTATGTTTGTCCTAACATATCCTCATGTGTCTAGGAAATGTCAGTTTCTTGCGAGCCGACAAATAGACAAACGCGGCGGGGGACTTCATTTTATAATATACTAGCAGTGCCCACGGACTCCGTTCCGCATTACAAATATTTTTGTCCCGACCCGTTTCCCCCGCATAATAAATATCTAAAATAAAAATTCTACCTGAAGTAGGTAGAAAGTTCGGGATAAATAAAAATTATGATGATAGCAAGTCTAGTAGTAGTAGATGTACTTGCTCTTTTGCTAGCAAGCCACTGTGAACGTTCGGTGCTAGATTCCCTAACACGTTTGTTCGACGTATGATGTCTGTGGTTAGCCAGTCGCTGAGACCTTTCAGTGCACTTTCTCTCACACGTCAAGCTAAGGTAATAGCTAATTCTTTCATTCGCAAGACGCTGTGCATGCTCAGATGAAGTCTCTCCTATTCGACGAACAGTGGCCGCTCTTGTCTGAGATGTATGTGTAGATAGTTGAGATTCATTCACATTCTGACGGTATTTCATCAGAACAATACGGTTACGATAAGTAATCAAACGGTGGTCCTTATTAGTGTTAACAAACAGCCAGAAGGGAATACAACTTAAAACACCAAAAGACAAACTTAATAACAATTTATTTATAAAGACATCAAATATGATCAAAATGAAACATTATTACAGTAATTACTTAATTAAACATTACAAGCACAGATTCTAGCAATAGTCATACATTATGACTGCACAAGACTTGGACACTAAGGTGAATGAATCAGAATTATCCATAGGGGCATATTTTATAGCCTAACGCCCGATGAGTACCGCCCCTAGTCTATTATCTATAGTTTAACCGCGGTACCAACAATACAGCAAATGAGGCCACTATATTGTCTATAGGCTACAATGCTGCCAACACGGCCTTCCTGATATTGGGTCGCCCTCGACCCAGGCATCTCCGGAGACGTGACTGGGACCAGCGACACCAGTCACTGACGACTGCACCTGGAGCCGCACCATTAGCCTCTACTATAGAGGCCTGTAGAGCTCGTAGTGTCTGACACCTGCATTGAGGAAGTGCAATGCACATTCATCATCGTCACCGTCATCTGTGAAGAACAATATATTAGAAGGCAAATTCAACATTCTAAACTTTATCTTCCAACTCTTGCATCCTGTCATCACAGCAGTTGCTTCAATTAACTCTTACATCAGACAACTGAATCATTTTAAATGCATTCTTACAGATTTTATCTGCGAGGGGTCTCAAAATAATAAAATCAATTTGATACAGTCCAATAGTTGTCCGTAGAGATAAAAGACTAAAAGAGCACGATAGAGGTCCATGAAGTCTAATAGAGACTAATAGAATCTAGTATCGCCCTATAACGAATAGAGCATAGTTGATATTTTAATAAGGATAACAAAAATAGTAAAAGTAATCAATAGTATTGAAAATAAGTGGTTAACCAAGCCACCACATGCATGAAGACAATCGTTCAAGGAGCGTGGTGCACGCGGCTAGAGGTGCGCCAACACCGCGGATGCAAACAGCTGTCAGCAACGCAGTGTTGCCAACACGGCCATGCTGCACGGTGCCTGCCCCGGGCACCCCACGAGTCGAGATAAAGTCACTGTTTAGAAACAACAGATTACAACACACATATACACAGATATATACAGATTAGACGCTCCTGAGTCATGTTTTGTAAATTATGCGTAGTTTTTAGAGGAATATTCCACAATCGACTTTATTTATTTACTTGATATTTTTATACTCTAAACTTTAGACTTAATACTTTAACCAACAGAGACTCTTAAAACACCAGATTATTTATTGCTACAAAGTTGTCAACGGAATATTGTCCTTTCGTTTTTACTCTATTACGACAATCTCTTACATGATCTCAAACTAGACTCCTACAACATGACCACCCGACACCTAAAGGGAACATAGCCACACTTAGGATTCCAGATTCGCCATTATTGTAGACCATTTTCACTTAAATTCTTTACGACAAAGAAGCTCTTACAACATGACCACCCTTCCCTAAAGGGTCATAGCCACACTTAGGATTCCGGATTCGCCATAGTTGTAAACCACTCTCACTTAAAGAGCATGTATCTCACTTAAGCTGACCAAGTTGGTGAAGACATCTTGTACTTAAAGAGCATGTATCTCACTTAATCATACTAAGATGCCTTCAAGCTTAAATGTCGTTTTGTGTTTCTGCAAATTACTCGTATATTCTTAGACCAATATTCCGTTTCAACTAACATTCTATTATTTTATTACAGCTCGCTACATCTACATAATTATGGTTTACTACTAGGTTTATACCAGAAAATACAAAGATAATTACTTTTCACTTATTTACTTCCGATTCCGAAAAATAAAGATAGAAACTTTTTTTTTTTTACACAGGTGGGTACTTTCAAAATTAATAACTTAGATCGTTATAGCTCGGTCAGCCCTGACCTCAACTTAACGTTTTATTTTACTTTGCAACTTATAATAGATACTTTTACTAATATCTTTTTACTTTTCGTTTAATAATAAAACTATTTTTCTTACTAATCCTGGTCAACTTTACCGAATTTCTTTTCTCACAATATTCTCACACAGCCAGCCAACTGATGTCCACAGCTCATCATTTTGTCATCAGCTCATCATCATTTTGTCACGTAGTATCATCAACAGCATGCGACAAAGCCACCATTCTGTAACCTTTAAAAATCTATGTTAGAAAACATCACACAAATGCCACACTATAGAGCAATAGGTATTTCTTAACCGATACATTTTAATTTTAGATTGCTTAATTAGACATTGAACACTAATTTATTCTAAAAATGGTACTACTCATAAGCGAGACAAATTCTTTCATTTGATAAGTACACAAACTTTTTTTTTTTTCAAACAAACCAGCATAGCAACAAAGGTAGTCGTAATTGTGTCGAAACAAATTCTCGTAATTTCGTTATGACCGTTTATTGTTAACTCGTTCTTTGTTCTTCAACTACCCTCATTCGTAAATAGTTTCACGTAATAATCTTTTCTTATTGCAATAACTCAAACAGGTTACTCTTAATAGCAAATAGTCTAGTAATAAAACAAAATATGCAACTTCACCCAATAATACCGTCAAACACAATGTCTTTCTTTTTCTTACCAGTCATCGTAGCCACTGTCTTACTCACAACATTCTCTGAATTCCTTCCGTTACTCACAACTCCTCGTTACTTTCCGCCACATGAGTACTCAGCTGCAGTAAACCACGATGTTTAGCGGCAACGTGTTGATTAGTAACAAACAGTAAGATACCGCCAGCGCTGCCGAAAACCAAACTTAGGCCCGCAGAGGCTCGCCCATAAGAACCCAGACGTACGCAAAATTACACTTCAATCCCGAATCACTACTTTTATAAGATTTCATTTTGATAATCATTTTAATTTCTGTTCTGTCTAAACAAAAATTTTTTTTTTAATTTCTGTTACCTTTTTGTGGGCATTAAGATCCATACCACTTCTGATGTTAACAAACAGCCAGAAGGGAATACAACTTAAAACACCAAAAGACAAACTTAATAACAATTTATTTATAAAGACATCAAATATGATCAAAATGAAACATTATTACAGTAATTACTTAATTAAACATTACAAGCACAGATTCTAGCAATAGTCATACATTATGACTGCACAAGACTTGGACACTAAGGTGAATGAATCAGAATTATCCATAGGGGCATATTTTATAGCCTAACGCCCGATGAGTACCGCCCCTAGTCTATTATCTATAGTTTAACCGCGGTACCAACAATACAGCAAATGAGGCCACTATATTGTCTATAGGCTACAATGCTGCCAACATTAGAAATTTTAATAAAAAAGTTGAGTAGGACATACCTAGATTGAAGAAATTAGTAAATTTAGTAGAACAAAAAATGTATTACTGCCAATATCGGCCGGGGCGGCGCGCACCGCACGTTTTTATTTTGCTAATATCTTTGAAGATATTTGTTTAAACTATATAGAGTAAAGAGCATAAATATTTAACATTAAATTTCCGTTCTAACCAACATATGTTGGCAGCATTGTAGACTATAGACAATATAGTGGCCTCATTTGCTGTATTGTTGGTACCGCGGTTAAACTATAGATAATAGACTAGGGGCGGTACTCGTCGGGCGTTAGGCTATAAAATATGCCCCTATGGATAATTCTGATCATTCACGTTAGTGTCCGAGTCTTGTGCAGCCATGCTGCCTAACTATTGTAAGAATCTGTGCGCGTAATGTTTAATTAAGTAATTACTGTAATAATGTTTCATTTTGATCATATTTGATGTCTTTATAAATAAATTGTTATTAAGTTTGTCTTTTGGTGTTTTAAGTTGTATTCCCTTCTGGCTGTTTGTTAACATCAGAAGTGGTATGGATCTTAATGCCCACAAAAAGGTAACAGAAATAAAAAAATAATTTTTTTTTATAAATTTGTTTAAAGTTAAACAGAAATTTAAATGATTATCAAAATGAAATCTTATAAAAGTAGTGATTCGGGATTGAAGTGTAATTTTGCGTACGTCTGGGTTCTTATGGGCGAGCCTCTGCGGGCCTAAGTTTGGTTTTCGGCAGCGCTGGCGGTATCTTAATGTTTGGTACTAATCAACACGTTGCCGCAAACATCGTGGTTTACTACAGCTGAGTACTCATGTGACGGAAAGTAACGAGGAGTTGTGAGTAACGGAAGGTAATCAGAGAAAGTTGTGAGTAAGACAGTGGCTACGATGGTTGGTAAGAAAAAAAAAAGAAGACATTGTGTTTGACGATATTATTGTGTGAAGTTGCATATTTTGTTTTATTACAAGTCGATTTGCTATTAAGAGTAACCTAAATGTTTGAGTTATTGCAATAAGAAAAGATTATTACGTGAAACTATTTACGAATGAGGGTAGTTAAAGAACAAAGAACGAGTTAACAATAAACAGTCATAACGAAATTACGAGAATTTGTTTCAATTACGACTACTTTTGTTACTATGCTGGTTTGTTTGAAAAAAAAAAAAAAAGAAAAGTTTGTGTACTTATCAAATGAAAGGCTTTGTCTCGCTTATGAGTAGTACCATTTTTAGAATAAATTAGTGTTCAATGTCTAATTAAGCAATCTAAAATTAAAATGTATCGGTTAAGAAGTACCTATTGCTCTATAGTGTGGCGTTTGTGTGATGTTTTCTAACATAGATTTTTAAAGGTTACAGAATGGTGGCTTTGTCGCATGCTGTTGATGATACTACGTGACGAAATGATGATGAGCTGATGACAAAATGATGAGCTGTGGACATCAGTTGGCTGGCTGTGTGAGAATATTGTGAGAAAAGAAATTCGGTAAAGTTGACCAGGATTAGTAAGAAAAATAGTTTTATTATTAAACGAAAAGTAAAAAGTTATTAGTAAAAGTATCTATTATAAGTTGCAAAGTAAAATAAAACGTTAAGTTGAGGTCAGGGCTGACCGAGCTATAACGATCTAAGTTATTAATTTTGAAAGTACCCACCTGTGTAAAAAAAAAAAAAGTTTCTATCTTTATTTTTCGGAATCGGAAGTAAATAAGTGAAAAGTAATTATCTTTGTAATTTCTGGTATAAACCTAGTAGTAAACCATAATTATGTAGATGTAGCGAGCTGTAATAAAATAATAGAATGTTAGTTGAAACGGAATATTGGTCTAAGAATATACGAGTAATTTGGAGAAACACAAAACGACATTTAAGCTTGAAGGCATCTTAGTATGATTAAGTGAGATACATGCTCTTTAAGTACAAGATGTCTTCACCAACTTGGTCAGCTTAAGTGAGATACATGCTCTTTAAGTGAGAGTGGTTTACAACTATGGCGAATCCGGAATCCTAAGTGTGGCTATGTCCCTTTAGGGAAGGGTGGTCATGTTGTAAGAGCTTCTTTGTCGTAAAGAATTTAAGTGAAAATGGTCTACAATAATGGCGAATCTGGAATCCTAAGTGTGGCTATGTTCCCTTTAGGTGTCGGGTGGTCATGTTGTAGGAGTCGAGTTTGAGATCATGTAAGAGATTGTCGTAAGAGAGTAAAAACGAAGGGACAATATTCCGTTGACAACTTTGTAGCAATAAATAATCTGGTATTTTAAGAGTCTCTGATGGTTAAAGTATTAAGTCTAAAGTTTAGAGTATAAAAATATCAAGTAAAGTAAATATCAAGTAAATAAATAAAGTCGATTGTGGAATATTCCTCTAAAAACTACGCAAAATTTACAAAACATGACTCAGGAGCGTCTAATCTGTATATATCTGTGTATATGTGTGTTGTAATCTGTATTGTTTCTAAACAGTGACTTTATCTCGACTCGTGGGGTGCCCGGAGCAGGCACCGTGCAGCATGGCCGTGTTGGCAACACTGCGTTGCTGACAGCTGTTTGCATCCGCGGTGTTGGCGCACCTCTAGCCGCGTGCACCACGCTCCTTGAACGTTTGTCTTCATGCATGTGGTGGCTTGGTTAACCACTTATTTTCAATACTATTGATTACTTTTACTATTTTTGTTATCCTTATTAAAATATCAAGTATGCTCTATTCGTTATAGGGCGATACTAGATTCTATTGGTCTCTATTAGACTTCATGGACCTCTATCGTGCTCTTTTATCTCTACGGACAACTATTGGACTGTATCAAATTGTTTTTATTATTTTGAGACCCTTCGCAGATAAAACCTGTAAGAATGCATTTAAAATGATTCAGTTGTCTGATGTAAGAGTTAATTGAAGGAACTGCTGTGATGACAGGATGCAAGAGTTGGAAGATAAAATTTAGAATGTTGAATTTGCCTTCTAATATATTGTTCTTCACAGATGACGGTGACGATGATGAATGTGCATTGCACTTCCTCAATGCAGGTGTCCGACACTACGAGCTCTACAGGCCTCTATAGTAGAGGCTAATGGTGCGGCTCCAGGTGCAGTCGTCAGTGACTGGTGTCGCTGGTCCCAGTCACGTCTCCGGAGATGCCTGGGTCGAGGGCGACCCAATATCAGGAGGGCCGTGTTGGCAGCATTGTAGACTATAGACAATATAGTGGCCTCATTTGCTGTATTGTTGGTACCGCGGTTAAACTATAGATAATAGACTAGGGGCGGTACTCGTCGGGCGTTAGGCTATAAAATATGCCCCTATGGATAATTCTGATCATTCACGTTAGTGTCCGAGTCTTGTGCAGCCATGCTGCCTAACTATTGTAAGAATCTGTGCGCGTAATGTTTAATTAAGTAATTACTGTAATAATGTTTCATTTTGATCATATTTGATGTCTTTATAAATAAATTGTTATTAAGTTTGTCTTTTGGTGTTTTAAGTTGTATTCCCTTCTGGCTGTTTGTTAACACATATTTGTAAATACATAGATTTATATTATATTAACTAAATAAGCTTCACAAAAATTAATTATTTTTAATCCTCAATTTAAACAGAAAAAGCAGTTATTGTGAGTTATATGTGTTGTATGTGGGTACTTTGGTAATAAATCAGTTATGTCACCAACGCGGTCTTTGATTGTAGCTCCCGTTATATTATGTGCAATATGTGGTCATATCTAACTGGCGACGAGGAAAATTATAGTTACTGTGTGTTTTTAAAGTGCCTCTTAAAAATGCCGATCGGAAAAATCGAGTGTTTTGATTTAAACAGCAAAAAATGGTCGGCTTATATACGACGCGTGGAACAGTTCATCGAACTCAATCAAATCGACGATCGTTTAAAAGTCGCAACGCTAATTACGGTGGTGGGCCAACCTACGTATGATCTGATGTGTGATTTGTGTGCCCCCAATAACCCTGAAACAAAAACGTTCGCGGATTTGGTAAAGATAGTCGGTGAACATATTGAACCGAAGGGATCCGACATTGCCGAGCGACATGTTTTTCGTTTGCGCCGGCAGAGGGCTGGCGAACCACTCGGCTAGTACCTACAAGCACTGAAACATCTAGCGAGTACATGTAATTTTGGATCGAATCTCGAAGAAAATTTAAGAGACCAATTTGTATCCGGGTTGGCTAGTGATGATATGAGGTCGCGTCTGTATGCTGAGCCCGAGTTAAGCTACAAGAGAGTTGTGGAATTAGCTTTCGCGTTGGAGGCTGCGGACAGGCACGCGCAAGCCAGTGTGTCGTCGGGTGAAACTACAGGCGGGGAGCCGGCGCTCGCGGCGGAGCCGCTGCTTCGGGTGGCGGCGGAAGGCCGCCGCCGCGGGCCGCGCCAGCGCCAGCGCCAGCGCCGGGCACGCAGCGTGGTCGGCGGCGGTGACCTGCTGGCAATGCGGGCGGAGAGGGCACGTTCGTTCGTCCTGCACGGCGAAGAGCGCGAGACGTGGCGGAACAGGTGACAGTGAAGTTCAAGGTCGCGCGCGGGGTAAAATTCATAATTATCTTGATAGTGATAGTGCTTCGGATAGTGAGATGTTTAGCTTAAAAGTGTGCGGCCTGGGTGATCGCCCGTACAGTGTGCGTGTACAGGTAAACGAAATGTTTTTGGATTTCGAGCTGGACACTGGCAGTAAGTTATCTACTATTAACTATGATTGCTATTTGCGGTATTTTAAAAATTGTACTTTAAACGAAAACAGTGTCCGTTTGCGTTCCTATACGGGAACTTTAATTGAACCGGTAGGTTATCTATTAGTAGACGTTTTACTGGTAAATATGGAATACGTTAAGTTAGATTATAATTATGTATCTCTGGCTAAAAATTTACGAATAGTTGCATGTCGATTAAGTAGTAAGTAGTAATTCATTTGTGTCTCCGTATAATTTCCTATAATCCTTATTTTATTCCAACTGTGCGGGTTGTCTGGAGGAGATCGCTTTCAGCGATAAGACCGCCCTTGTACATATGTAATCATTGTTTTATATATTATTCTGTTTGTTATTCTCTATATGTGTGCAATAAAGATTTTATCTATCTATTTATCTATAATTTTGAGATAAATTGTATTAGAAGCTTCATTTACGGTTGTGATTTTGAAAATTGATTCAGTAAATCCAGAGATTACCCCTTACAAGTCACGTCACAAGATCACAAACTTACAAAGTCACAAACTCTTCCTCTTTATAATATTAGTATAGACTAGCTAATGTCTGCAATTTCATTGACCGCGATGGATGAAAATTGTGCATGCAATCTTCCAAAAATTTAATAAGCTTGAGCGCATTCAAAAACTTTGTAAATACTATATAACCATATTTATAAATTTGGCTATAAGCTCAAGTGGCTTTCAATTCGCCTTAGCAGGAATACCCATATTCTATCCCTTTGTAACCGACTTCAAAAAAGAGGTTATCAATTGGAGCCGTATGTATGTAATATTTCCAGAACTGAACAATTTTCGCATATGGAAAGCTTTATCTGAACAAATGTGCCAAATTTCAAAAGTTTATGTATGTATGTGTTTATGTTTGTGTTCGAATATCTCCGGAACTATAAGACATATTTATGGAATTTTTTTTGTTGTACTAGGTATTATTCAACTTAAGGCACACTGCAAGTTTCATCAAAATTGATTTACCAGTTTTTGAGATAGAGAATGTTAACCGACTTTTTTTTTGTAATCTATCTCAGACTAGTCTGACTTTGATAATTCTTTTATTAGAAAGAGTTACACTTCCAAAATATCGTTTTCGGATATATTCCATAATCATCATTTTCGGATTTGATGATGATATTCTGGGAAAATCGAAGGAACTCTTCGAATTGTAAAAGCACACTTGCAGCAATTTCGGTATTAGTGTAAGAGTCTGTAGCTTTTTGGCTACAAGTGCTGTATAATGTACTCTAATTGTTATAGGACTCATTAGTAATATCTATTTTGAAAAGCTTCATTTAATTTGTATTATAAGTATGTAAGTTCGGGTGGAATCTTTGAGCTCATTTTTGAAGTAGATACCTTCAACCGATTGAGCTGAAGTTTTGTATACACGTTTACTTTGATGACAATGCGTGATATCATTCTAAATTCAATATGGCGGACCATACAAGATGGCAGAATAGATATTTTTAATGCATTTCGACAAGCTATACTAAAATTATAAAGAGGTAAAGTTTGTTACTTTGTAACTTTGTATGTTTGTAAGTATGAATGTTTGTAAATGGATCTGTTGGGGTTAATCTTCGAAACTACTGATCTGATTTTAAAAATTCTTTCGCCAGTAGAAAATTGCATTATTGGGAAGTGTTATAAGCTCTATTTTATATTTTTATTTATAACTACATATATCTTTATATATCTTAAAAAGTTCTGCAAAAAAGTCCGCAACAGCATATATCTATCTTTTATATTTTAGCAGATACAGAACTTTTTGTGTTTTAATAAATCATTTAATTCGAATGCTTACGTTTACATTTTTATTTACACAACTAAACAGAAATCCTTATCAAAATAAGTTATTTAAGGACATTATAGAGATAAGATTTGCTTTTTATAGTTTGTTATTTAGTTACATAGTTTAGAAGATAATACAAAATTTTTAAAAAGTGCACTATTGCCGCTATAAGGTCCAAATTTAGTTGAACTCCTACATACTACATTATACGTACTGAATAGGGGTCAGCATTTTGGCAAGAATATTTTTTTCATGTTAGAAACGATGATACGGTGATGGGGGTTGAGAATTCGTTCTTACTTCAATTTCATTAGCATAGCAGACCATATCTATACGAATAAGAGAAGAATATCTTAGCATTCCATGGATTCACCGTGCGGGTGCCGGGTCCATCGCGTGGCTGAGAGAAAAACTCCGAACAGAGCCCGAGACTTGTGACAAGGGTGTAGATTTGAAAGAGATCTCTTAGTGACGGCCGTCAACACTTACTGTTCAAGTTATTCTCCCTGCCCAGCCAAATTCGGAAGGACACTACTAGAGCAGCTTTGGATACTCGTTCCAATATGGAGCTTACTGCTCTTCTAGTAAGGCCAAGGTCCTTTGGTCCGTTCCTTTTCACGTTATTGAGAAACTTGGCTAGTATACCTCTCGCACCCACTTCTACCGCGTATAAACTAACAATAGAGCCATTTTTAGTTAGTTCATTAGTAAGGTCATAACATTTATTCACTTTGAAAACATGGTCTTTAGGTATGTTTGTTTCCCACGGCACTTGATTTTTTTAGAAAAGAGAAAAATGTCTGGTCTAATCTGTTGAAATAGCTGTAAATCCCGGAAGACTTTCCGGGATTTTATAGTGCTTTTCATACGTGTCCATTAATATAGTCCAAGAATTGAATAAGGCTTGCTGGTGGAATTCATACTTGAACCTGCTTTAATAACAAAGTTCGTTTGTCTTTTATTCGTCGTCAACCCTTTTTAAGCTCCAGCTACTGAAAGGTTAATAGCTCCACGTATGATTTCTAGTACTCTATCGTGGCGGCGTGAGTAAAAACCCCTGTTCAGGAGCACCTTGCATCCTACCAATAAGTGCCTTACAGTGCCCACTGCCTCACCACATGTATAGCAAGATTTTTCCGAGGCTTTTCCCCATCTTACTAAGTTACTCTGATCTAGGAGAGTCAGTTGAAAGGCATTAAGATATAATTTCAATAAGGCAGGAGACCAATCGTACAGCAAGGCGCGCCACTTCAGAGCCAGAGGGATGCAGGACTCACCTAAGTTTAATCACTCATTTTGCGTTTCTAAGTTCATAGCATGCACTTTGTAGTTTTCGTTTTTATCTTGTTTGCATAATGGAAGCCTAGAGTCAAGTTTTCTAGCACTCTCGTCTTTTGGAAATATATAAAGTAGAAGAGTATGTTTATTTGTCTAATGATAATTAATCTCTGGATTCAGCTTTCAAGCTGAAATAAGTTTGACTTGTGTATTTTGGCGAGATAGGCGTCATCAGCATTGATCTGCAACCTGTCTAGGGGAAGGACAACTTAAAAATCAAACTCAGAACTGTGTTTCACGAGTTCACCTAATTCAAAGACGAAGTTCACCTAATTCAGCCCAAGGCTGTACAATTTCCAGCTAAATATAGTCACCGAACCGCGGAACGAAGAATGCTGCACATTCTATTATGTTGGGCTTGTGCAGTACACAAAATGCAAGGTAGCACTGTTGACTACGACGTTATTTACTTAGGCTCGAAGGTCTTTGCTACTGGTCAAGCATATGTGGCCTTAAGCTTTTATGATCATATAAATTGAATATAATGAGGTTATAATTTGATAGTTAAAATTTTTAAGCAAAATTTATTTTCTTCTTTTTAGAGCGTTTAAATAAAAGCTTCTTTTAAAAAAGTTTTTTGCTTTTAATTTATTTTTACATAGTGTAAGGACGGAAACTTTCGAAATCCTAGCAAGAATTACGAGTGATTGCAGGACAAAATAAATTTGGGTCATATTACAAAAATTATTTCTCATATAATTTACAATTAAAAAAACTAATTAGACAAAACTTCATGTGGTTTATTTTTAAATGTTGCAAAGTATGGAGCAACATGTAGTCTTAAAATTATATGGAATAAAAATAAATCAGAATTTCACTAAAATGGAGAAAATATGCTACATTTAACTACTTAAATGTAGCATATTTGCTCAATTTTCGTGAAATTCTGATTTATTTTCAATGCCTACGTATTTTCTTAATAATTGGCCCCTCTTTAGTCCCTTACTCGAGATCGAACTCAAGTGCGATTATTAAGGAAAATAAAACAAAATCTCTTTAGGGAAATTCAACATTATTTTTACTAGCTAATTGGAACAATAACAAGATAATCCTTTTATTTAGTTAAATAAAAAAAGTAAATGCTTAAACACAACTAGCTAATTAAATAATACATTTCATTAAATAATTAATATAGGTACAAGTTATAGTAGTAGGTAGACCTAATTGTAATGGAACTTCGTTGTATTTTTGGGGAAGTACTATCGCTATGCTTATTTCTGTCATCTAAGTGCAATGCTTTGTTCAAGTCGGGAAGGTATGATTAGGAGAAGGCTTAGCACTTACGCTTTAGGTTTATGGACATAGTGCAATAGCAACAGCGTACTTCGGTACTGTGAATTTTTTTCTAACTCTATTTGTCAATATTAAACACAGAGAGAAATAGAGACGAATTCGAAATACACTGTCGAGTTATAAAAACATCATTATAGAATACTCGTTGCGCTACAATAATTGTAGTAAGCCTTCTTTATGAAATGTTGCGCCGTTACCATCAAATGAGTCAATTGCTTGGTCTGCAATTACTCTCATAACTATAAAAACAGAGTTTAATTTTCGTTTGTTGTGTTTTACAATGTCTGCCTTGTACTTCCCAAAAATTACTAAAATGGGCATCATGTTAGTGTATAATTACATATATTATATCAATATTTAATTATAATGAATAAGGCATCTAAAGTGCATTTTTGTCGTATTTAATTAAACATTTAAATTGAAATTGTAAAAAAAGTGTTGAATATAAGATGCAACAAGGAATACGGACAGCTCAAGCACAAAATACATAATATCTTTATTGGGCAAAACCTGTTTTCACTCACGTTTTGACGTTGGTACCCCGCCATAACAATAACTTAAAGTATATAAAAACCTTTCCAAAGATATATTGCTACTGGTATAACATAATATGATAATAACACATAAATTCCTTACATTTCCCTTCTACCAGTCAACCTACCTAATGTTTTTACATTAAAACTCCAGAGATGGAAAGAATTAATTACACTCGACATCGTTTCAAAGGAACAGTAACAATATTTTTATTAAAGGAAAGCTCTTAAAGCCTTACAAGAACGAATTCATTCATTCTACAAATAATAATTAAAAGGCTGGAATGGAATGTTTCAGTCAAAGCAATATAGACATTTCTAGTCGAATTATCATGGTACGCATTCAACGGAACCTTTTTTTTCATTCTTTCAGAATAAAAACGTATATTGGTACAATGTTTGAGGTTTAATTACTAGGATTTTAAGGGCAATAGAGTTTTTGAATGGAAACCTGATTTGAAATTAAAAGATTGTGTAAATTATAAAGAAAGTTTATGTAGAATGAAGAACGAACAAAGGGAAATTTGTAACATTCGTAAGTACAATCTTTGATATTAGGAATATTGTAAAATTATTGAATGAACATGCAACAAAATATTGTTAGATGATACAAAGAAATTTCTGAAATTTTTAATGGTTATATATGTACTGTAAGATGTAATAACTGTTTGATATTTAAAAAATTGCAGAATTATTTTATAACGTACACTATTAAATTGCTTGTTACTATTACTAATTAGTCATTCCTAAAATAATCTTCAGCAATTAAAAAAATAAATTGTTGCTGACCGTTTATGCAATTTAAGCTAAGCTGTTTTCGATATAGTATGTTTAGATTCTTCACCATAATGCATTTCAGTTTGCATAGATTCCCTCAAATTTAAGTGGATTTTATTATTGCAATCAAAAGAGATTCCATATTATACTTATAAAAAGTAGGTAATTTATATGTAACGTACAAACAAGATGTTGATGTCGACATTTCTTTAATTTTGTCCCATGTAAAACTAACTCTGCAAATGTTAATGTCAGCCTCCATAGTGCAGTGGTATGCACGCTTGATTTATAAGAGGAGGTCTTGGGTTCGATTCCCGTCTAAGCCGATTGAGATTTTGTTAGTCCAGGTATAGTTAGTGATTTAGTGTTCCGGTACAATGTCATGTAGAAAACAAAATGGGTGTGGATTTCATTCTAGTCCAATAATAAGTTACCCCGCTTTTATTGTATTGCATGATCACTCTCCATCATGTGTGTTTGCGTCCAAGGGTTGTCAGATAGTGAGTGATAGTAAAAATTAAATAAAAATAATTGTTAAAGATTGAAAGACCAGTTCAGTGTTAAACACTTGTACTGATATTACAAATGTTTTATTTTACTTAATTTCTCTGACTGAATTTTTATGTCATCAGACATATCAATGTCGGTCCTGCCCATTCTCAGTCTTGGGATATCATATTTAGCTTGCGTGTTGTCATTCACCATTGCTTTGGTTGTGTTGGTGTTATTTATACCCCAATCCTTAGGCGAGGGCGGCATTGGCCTGTCTCTCTATTTCTAGAGCTGTATTTCCGTCGAAAACAAGCACGACATCGTCAGCAAACGCCTGGCAGTAGTTACCTACCTCTGCTCTCTAGCCCCTAATTAAAGGATTAAAGGGCCGCCTATCGACCGTTGTACGCAGCCTTTAAATGTGTTTTTCGAATACTGCGCTCCCCCGTAACAGATTATGAATTTCTGTCTCGAAGGTAACTGTCTAGGATACTTCGTATGTTAATGGGGCATTTTTCCGCAGCCTAACGAGCTCTTATTGCGGGCCACCAAGCATTGTTAGAAGCTCCCTATGTCCAGTGACACTAACGTGATGACCTTTTTTGCCTGTATTTTCTGGCGTATGTATTTCACCAGATCATAGAGTCTTCTGTGCTTTTTTGGGGCATGCATCCGTATTGGCGAGTACTGATACCCGGAAGAATATGCCATTTCAGTGAGTTTTTCCAAAAATTTCTCCATCGCTAGCAAAAGTCCTATTGGTCTGTAGGCCTTCGGATTCATGTAATTGTTCTTCCAAGGCTTATGTACAACCACAACCGTGGCTTGCTTCCAAGTTGTGGGAAAGTGCTCAAGCTAGACATTTATTGACCAGCGATAGGAAAAATTCCGGGTCTTGAGAGAATGCCGTGATATGCTTAATCTCATGTGTGAGACTATATCACCAATCGTCGCTCATGTACTTAATTTTTCCCTTTTCTTAATCTTTTCCAACAGTGTGGAAGTAAGCTCACGTTATACCTTTGCCTAAAATATGTAATCCTTCTTCTTTTTCAGACTACCGCCCTATCTCTATACTCACAATCTTTTATGTCCGTACCAATCCGGGTTCCGTTCAATGCACAGCACCACTACACCGCTACTCAAGGTCACCGAGAATATTCGCCTAGCTATGGATAACAAAAAACTTACTATTCTTATACTTCTTGATTTTAGCAGTGCATTTAACTCGATCGACCTGGATATCCTACTCGGCATACTTCCCTCACTAAAACTATCACCCACAGTTATTGTATGGTTCCAGTCCTATCTTGTTGGTCGTCGGCAGAGAATCACTTCCGAAGAGACTTTCTCAGAATGGGCTGATATCTCTGCTGCTGCCCTAAGGTGGTGTGCTGTCTCCACTCTTGTTATCAATTTTTATTAACAAAATCACGGAGGTAATTACTTCTAGCTATCATCTTTATGCGGACGACTTGCAGCTGTATAGGCACGTGTCAGTCTCAGACCTTGTAACTGCAGTGGATCTAATTAATATAGATTTAGATAATATAAAGAGCTGGACTGACCCATGGTCTTCTCGTTAATCCTAAAAAATCGCAGGCCGTGATAATTGATAGTATGCAACTATCGAGTCGAATTGATCTTAACAAAATTGGTTGTCTGTAAAGTCGGTTTACTGACGATAGTTGAACGTGATAACGTCTTAAGAAAATACTGATGGAATGGTAGCATTTTTCAAAAGAACATTTTAAATTCATTTGTTTAATAGATTTGTATGTATATAGAGAAGGAAATCACAATGAAATTGATCAAGTTAGATTTATTTGTACGCATAAATACAATTATGTCAATTTTTTACAATATAATAGTTTTTACAAGTATAAATGTGCGTTGAGCAATTGTTTTATAACTTTTAAACATGTGTAATATTCACTGCACTTGATACTCGTTCAAAACATTAAATGTACTATTGTATAGCAGCTGTCCACGCAGACGCATCGCCCACTCAAGTAGGAGAGAGACGGATGTCGAACGCTGCCGAACGCAAAGGCCGATTGTGCTACTTTGTCGCTCGTTCCGCGCTCTCGCTTGCACTTCAAGCCTTACATGGAACGCCTCAAAGCGAGGTAACGCCGCATGAGTCATGTTTTTTCGTGCGTGCAGCCGGCTCTATCGAATTATAAGACGTTGTCACGTCAAAAAAATTTACCTATAATTGCCTACGACCACACTCCGATTCCTCTTACTACCAAGACTAAGATATCATAGTCTAGCCACATAAATGAAGTCAGCAGGCGATTACACCACTCTCTTCATGCACTAAAGCGTTTCCAGAACCTTCTTCCCTTGCGTACAAAGTCCTTACTAGCACAGTCCCTTTTGCTTCCTATCCTCGACTATGCCGACGTCTGTTATTTAGTTGCAACAGAGGAGCTACTCGACAAATTGGATCGCCTTAGAATTTGTGCATCCGTTTTATTTATGGACTGCGCAAATTCGACCACATATCACATTTCGAAATGAAATTAAGTGGCTCCCAATTCGTTATCGCCGGTATATTCATATACTCAAGACACTTTTTAAAATTTTAAATACCCATTCTCCTTTTTACCTCCGCGAGCGCTTTCAGGAAGCTCCGCGTCGTCTGAGACCAGTGCGTTCGTGTGTCCATTTAAATTCCCTATCTGTGCCTCCATATAACACTATCTTTTATGCTAAATCGTTTTCGGTGATGGCAGTGCGCCTATGGAACTCACTCCCAAACAACATTTTTGAAAATAACCCTTCTGTCATTAGTTTTAAAAATCGTCTTCACAAATAAATATTACCTTTCATTACAATCATAAATATTCATTTTTTTATATACTTATTATATTATAAATTATATATAGTGTTTGTATATATTTATTTTACCAACATTAGTACATATGTATTAATTATTTTATTAGTAGTATAGCGTTAGTAATAAGGTTTCCTTCTTTTATTTCTTGTACCTATTCGTCTTTCTATATTCTTCTCCCACTGCTAAGGGTCACTGGTAGAGATCTCTTAAAGAGATAAGTGTTTCCTTGTCCAATTTAATTTTGTTTCTTTCTAGTAATTTGTAACATTAAATTTTTTGGTACAAATATAACTACAAAAATAAATAAATAAAAAAAAAGAATGCGTGGAAGCAGATGCCGGCGGTAAGGCCATCCCCACCCGGTGCCCTTCTTCGGGTTAAAACTCTTAACCACGTTCTGGAGCTCAATCATCGTAAAGGGCGGGGCCCGATGTTCATCACAAGACTCACCATTTACTCGGTCGGCCTCGTCTCTGACCCGTTTGTGGTATAAGGAGTGATGTTCCGTTGAATCGTCCGAGTAAAAGACCTCAGTCAATAATTTTGCCGATTCTTGCAGATCAAAGATCTTCACGTCCGTTTCCTCCTGACGTTTTGCAGTCATTCCCATCACCCTATATATTCCTTCCCAGACGCCTTCCTTGTCTTGCTTTCCACAAAATCCTTTCCAACTTTCTATGTGTGCAATCTTTCCGGTAGTTTTAATAAGAAGTCTGTCAACGCCAAATTATAGCCCAATTTGGCATGAGATAATTAATATTTTTTTTCTATTTTTTATTGTTTATGTTTTGTCTATGTATGTATATAAACCGAAGCAATAAAATAACGGTCACTCCGCAACCAAAATTCAAGTCTTTTTTATTCAACGTACCTGTAACCTGTAACATAGAGAACCCGAACACTATCTGGTTCTCATGTGTCGGTTTAAATAACCGACAAAGTCCTTCCATATTTGTTTTGTATAAAAAATAGATTTTATACATTAATTTAAACCATCACCTTAAAATCCTTCTAGTGTAATCCAGGATTTACTAGTTATGTATAACTACGAGATGTCCAACTAGATGTAATAAAACACTTGAATTTACTCTCTTAGTGTACTTATTTATTTATTTTATTTACAATAAAATAGTATTGAAAGTCACGAGTTACTAGGTATCTTAAACTTAAAACAATAGTTGTACGCCAGAGGTTGTCAAACGAGTTTAGAACTATTACAATGGAGGTCTGTGAGTTCGCAAGTTTTTTTGCACGTCCACCAATACTCCAGTGTCTGTCTCGAGGGTGATGCCGCGGACGAAGGCAGAGATCAGCCCGAGAGCCGCTGCTGGTTGATCCGATGGTACCATGTGCCCAGCGCCTCGGACCATCACTTCAGTCAAGTTTGCAGCTGTCTTGTAGTACCTGATCAAATTAAAAGTAAAAAATGTACATATAGAAATGGACGTTATATTATATTATGGTCAGTATATATATATACTATTGTAATAGGTAGGCACTTCGAATTGACATAGAACTTTCATGGTTTAAGATTTTAAAGTGAAGTAGTGCTTCAAAAAATGTGCAACATTCGATTATCAACTTCCAGTTGTTTTTTTATTCAGCTTAGACAATAAAGATGGATACTTCGAAAATTCGTGTGGTTTTTGAATACGCGTTCCCACGCGGAACTAACGCGGAAGAAACAGCTCGCAATATTAATGTTGCGTTTGGAGAGGGGACTGCTAATGAACGCACTGTGCGATTTTGGTTTAAACGCTTTCGTGATGGAAACTTCGATTTGAAGAACGAACCACGTGGAAGACCACACAGGTGAATAAAAATGATTTGAAAGAGATAGTGGAAGCCGATCCGAGGCAAACTACCCAGGAATTTGCGGCATAGTTTAACGTTACTTTACCAACAATATTGACTCATTTGCGTCAAATCAATAAAATAAAACAATATGAAAAATGGGTGCCTCATGATTTGACTGATCTGCAGAAAGATACGCGTGTTGAAACTTGCGTTGCCTTGTTGAATCGACACAGAAATGAAGGAATATTAGATCGAATTATGACATGTGATGAAAAATGGATTCTTTACGATAATCGTAATCGGAAAATGCAATGGCTGACCCCAGGTCGCCGCACCAGTGTCCTAAAGCAAAGCTTACCAATAAAAAGGTAATGGTAACTGTTTGGTGGTCTCAGCGTGGTTTAATTCACTATAGCTTTCTCCGATCTGGTCAAGCAGTAACGGCAGATGTCTACTGCGCCGAACTCCGAACAATGATAGCGAAACTAGCAGTGAAACAGCCCCGACTTATGAATCGATCTTCACCATTATTGGTCCATGATAAGGCGAGACCTCATACAGCACGAGAAACCGTTTTAACTCTACAGGAACTGCAATTAGAAACCATTCGTCACCCTCCATATTCGCCAGACCTTGCTCCAACGGACTACCATTTTTTTTCGTGATTTGGACAATTTTCTACGTGATAAAAAGTTTTCTTCTCAGGAGGCAGTGCAAAATGCTTTCACACAGTTTGTCGAATCTAGATCACCAGAGTTCTATCGCAAAGGCTAATAATAATAAATGAGCTTCTTATTAGATGACAGCAATGTGTAGATAATAATGGTAATTATTTTGATTAAATAAATAAGTTAAATTAAAAAAAAAACGAATTTTTATTTTCAGCACAAATCGGCAATTTCATACTTTAACCCCTGATATATATATATATTTTATGTATGATGACCACGCGTAACTTTTTACACAATTGTCCGATTTTAATAATTCTTTTCTTATTAGAAAGGGCACACTTCCAAGGTGGTCCCATTGTCATCATGTTAGGATCTGATGATACCCTGTGAAAATTGAAGGAACTCTTCAAATTTTATAGGAACACTTGCAGCGATTTCGGTTTTTGTGTAAGTATCGGTAGCTTTTTGGCTACAAATGCCGTATAATCAGGGTGCACGGCAGTGCCCCCGCTAAGTCAAGCGCGAATCAAGCACTGCCTGTATACCTTTACAGGAACCATTTGGCCGCATTTTCAGGCCCTATTTTGAGAACCTTTGGAAAAGACTAGAATGCTGAAATTTTCTTCATCCAGTAAGCTATAATCACATACTTAAAATCCAAAATTTCAAGTCTGTAGGTCATTCAGTTCCGAAGTTAAACAAAAGCAACGTTTCGCACTTACGACACTCACTCATGATCATCAAAATATAACTAGTACTTCCCATAAACTCAGAGAGCTAAAATTTGGTACAGAGTTAGGGTTTGATAACCAAATAAAGGAAAAACTATCATCAAAAAAGGTCATTAAACCCTAGCTCTGTACCAAATTTCAGCTCTCTAAGTTTATGGCGAGTACTAGATCTATTTTGATGATCATGGGTGTGTCGTAAATGCGAAACGTTGCTTTCGTTTAACTTCGGAACTGAATGACCTACAGACTTGAAATTTTGGATTTTCAGTATGTAATTATAGCTTACTGGATGACGAAAATTTCAGCATTCTAGTCTTTTCCAAAGGTTCTCAAAATAGGGCCTGAAAATGCGGCCAAATGGTTCCTGTAAAGGTATACAGGCAGTGCTTGATTCGCGCTCGACTTAGCAGGGTCACTGTCGTTCACCCTGATTATACGGCACTTGTAGCCAAAAAGCTACCGATACTTACACAAAAACCGAAATCACTACAAGTGTGCCTATAAAATTTTAAGAGTTCCTTCAATTTTCCCAGAATATCATCAGATCATAACATGATGACAATGGGCCCACCTTGGAAGTGTGCCCTTTCTAATAAAAAAAGAATTATCAAAGTCGGACAATTCTGTAAAAAGTTAAAGCCCTTCAACGGCCAACATTAAATATAATAATAAAGAAATTGCAGTAAAGAACCTTAGGCTTGGCACGATTTTGTTTAGATTTCATTACTTTTTAGAGATAAACAAGCAGCTCCATCGAGACTTAGCTAGTTTTTTACAGAATGTATTTGGTGGGATATACTATGACAGTATAGTACGAATACGTTACGTGCCGATAAATCACTAAAAGTAAAAAGTAAGAAATAAAAATTTTTAACAAAAAATAGAACCGACTTAAAAGGTACTAAAAAGTAAAAAAGACGTGTGGCACTCGGAGACTGCCGCGGTAAAGCTATTGCATAGAAGTTAAGCAACATCGGGCGCGGTCAGCACTTGGATGGATGACCGCCTGGGAACAGCGCGTGATGTTGGCTTTTTAAAAAATTTTTTTTTTAATTTGTTTTATTTTTATTTTTAAAAATAAAATAAAAATTTAAAAAGCCAAACAACACGCGGTGTACCCATCCAAGTACTGACCGCGCCCGATGTTGCTAATTTCGGTGATCGGACGAGAACCGGTATATTCAACATGCTATGGACGTTGACGAACAAAGACGCGAATAAGACAATCTGAAAAAACTGCCGGTCGAAGTGTTAGGTTTTTTTCGTTACGGAATTTCTGGATTCGGTCTCCATGCTCAAGGCCCGCGATAGAAGCTATGCAATAGTTTAAAAATAACTGTCAAATCTAAACATTGTAAAATTTTTAACAAAAAAAACCGACGCACTGACAGTAAACAGTAAAAAATAAGTGTCATTTAGTTGCTCTAATTTACTTAATGATGAACGTACGTACGTACGCGTCACTGGACGTGATCTCAGCGCTCGCCTTATGTACTCAGTATTAAACTCGGTTACTAACTAAACGGTTGTTTTATTTACCAACCCGCGTATATACATATCACTTAAGCATATAGGAGTCGGTGCCAGCCAAGGTTTCTACTTTAAGGACATTACCTAGAACCCACAAACTGCTTTACTACGTTTACTTCATAGTTATGCTTAAGTAAATTAAAGCAACTTAATGACAGTTATTTTTTACTGTTTACTGTTAAAAAGAGTTATGGTCTATATAAAACAGTATTATGGTTGTTATATATAAAACAGTGTTATGGTCGCTAGTTGGCGCTGTAATCGTGCACAGAGCGAATATATTAGGTAATCCCCACGTTTTAGTTCCGTTAGTGTAATTTCAAATGCATAAAAAAGAAGGTGCCAGTTCGTAACCGACCGCAGACGATAAATGCAAACGTCATGTCGCAGCGACACTATTGCTTTGTACCTATTTCTATGAAAATAATATTCGTATTTCGTGGCGGGCCATAGGCCGTTCCCATATATCTACTTTGAAATCGATGTCGTTCAGTTTATGATATTTCGACACGTCTGATGTTGTTTTCTACGGTCGGCTACAAACCGGTATCTCAATGTAACTTCTAGTGTGATTTATTTGGATGTAGGTATTTCTTTCGATTTGTTCATAAAGAAAATAAATTTGGTTTTTTTGTTCTCAGCAAGAATCTGCCTTCAGAGTCAATACTTCAAGTCAAGCTTGATGTTTCAAAAGTGCTTGTCAACAAAGTCATGAAATAGAAGAATTTTGATTTTGTTGTTGAAGATGCCTAGTCCAAAAACTTCACTTACCCAGCTAACTTCTTGTCGTGGTACCACGGATGGCGCTTGGCCGTTCTGTATTGTGACGTGCCGGAGAACGAGAGCGAGTAGTACGTGTTCACTGACGGATGGTACGCCACCATGATGTCTAGATGACCACTAAAATAATAAAAAAAAATATTTTTAACTGAAGCTTTAAGATTTATTCATAATATTTCGTTTTCTTAGCAAATCCATATAAAAAGACAAACAAATAAATGGTCCGCAATCTTTGGTATTTCGCTATATTGATGGATTTAATAAGAGATTTTAAAAGGAGATGGCCATTTCAGCTTCACTCATGTACCACATACCATTAAAATGGAAAAAATACAAGGATTTTATTAAAAAATTAGCGGACGCCCGCGACTTTGTCCGCGTGAAACTTGGTGTAGACTTGAACTCCCGTTTGACCCCTTAAGGAAGTGAGCATTAGAAAAAACGTTTCTTAGTGCTCGCCTACGTCATTATAGCTATAAAGCAGTCGCCCGCGACTTCGTCCGCGTGAAAACCTCTTAGGTACCCTTTTAATTTTAAAGACAGACTTTCATATAAAGTGTGCTCATTCCCCACTACCCCTCTCAATTTAATTTTCTTATAGTTTCCCGTGAGACAATATCCTCCGTCCCGTACGGTGTACTAAAGATCAACATTTTTGTAAAACATAGTACGATACTACAGTACATTAACATTAACAATATATATTTATGGCAAGCTGATGTGTATAGTCATACTTACTACTTTTCATAGTCTATTTCACTTTTGAGTCTAGCTTTCATAATCAACAAAATAATTTACAATCCGACATGCAGATCTAGAGATAAGCCCGTTTAAACAAACGAACAAACTTTTTCGTATATTATATAAATATGGTCTGCCAAATAAATTGAAAGAAAAGATCAAAGATAGAATTCTCAAAAAATATCAGTACCAAAATGTTGACCCCTATTCAGTACGTATAACATAACACAGAGGAGGTCCACTTAATTCGGCAAATATAGCGGCGTTGTCATGTTTTTTAGAAATTTTGTAGTATCTCGGACACTATATACCTAATTAAAATACTTTAAAAGGCAAATCTTATCTCTATAATATCCTTGTGATTATTAAATAATTTATTTTGATAAAGATTTAAGTTTAGCTGTATAAATAATGACGTAAGCGTAAGCATATGAATTATATGATTTTTTAAAACACAAAAAGTATCTCCCAAACTATAAAAGATAGATATATGCTATCGCGTACTTTTTTGTACAAATTTTAAGATGCAGAAAGTTTTCATACAATGTTTTCAATTATATCCAATAGTTAAGGCAGCATAAAGCTAAATGTAATAAATTTCACGGTCCGACTCGCGCGACAAAAACTGTGATAACTCGTTTAATATATACAATATAAAATATAGCCTATGAAACTCACCGATAACGTAGCATTCTACTGGTGAAAAAATTTTTAAAATCGGATCAGTAGTTCCGAAGACTAGACCCGACAGAACTTTATTTACAAACTTTACCTCTTTATAATATTTGTATAGATAAAATAAGTGACCGAAACGAACTGAACAAAACGACGGTTAATAAATGAAATTCCTAGTTTTTGAGGTATTAAAAGATGGCGTCTTTCTAATATTAGTCTGTAGGTGATAAAGATACGGTGACATTGATTTGTAAAACTCAAATTATGTCATTTTTGACAAGTCTTTTCTTCCGTGTTCCGGGCTTTGTTTCTAGCTACAATACATTTTAGACATAGACATCTTAGCTATAATAAAGACAAAACTCAATATATTAATCTCATTATTCAGTAATCCGTTAGGTATCGATATCTAACCTGTAACCATTAAATCAAATAGACCATACGTCAATAAACACGGACAGCAAAAGTCAAAACAACATCCATCCGCCACCTGGAGAATGTCTACCGTAGATAATATAACTTATATAAGATCCGCCTTGATTATACGTAAAGTGTTGCATTGTTTTGGTGAGAATACATAATATTTCGCCCAAATGAAAGTGAATTTAGAGATTTGGCTAATCAAAACTTAGATTATTAATGTACAATATGTAGTTTTTTTCAACTTATGTACAGAAAGTGAGTCTGTGCTCCATACAATTTTGGACCATCTCCTTTTAAAATTACGTTACGGAATATTTTTTTATTCAGTTGTTAAATTTGTAAATGTCAGTGATTGATATTGACTCAGCCCGAGATTTTTAAAACTATCCACTTGATTGACTTGCTTTTCTCATTTTGATGTAGACGCTCGTCGCTCACTATAAGAACGTGATATTCCCAGGCGAATGGTGTGTTCCGTTACCTTGCATGGGCGAAATCGCTGGGCACAGCTAGTATAGGTACTCTATAGTATTTTTGGCGTGTGTAAATCATAAAGGGATAAAGGGTTAATGTAGCATTTACTTACTTGTAGAGTAAAACCCTATAGTTTTCTAACAATTCTTCCAACCAAGCCTTAGCGCTCGCCATGAAGTCAGGCACAAGCTTCCGGTGCACTACTCCGATAGACGTGAAGTTAGTGTTCCCGATATGCAGCGCTCGTCTTACTTCGTCTCTCTGTATGTAGTAGAGGTAAGCGTCTTTCTGACTTATATCGTCTTGTAAATAGTTATACAAGTTGTTCAGCTTCGATTCAGACTTGAACACGTAGAGTAAATAGGTGTTGTACTGGAAGAGAGAAAGAATAAGGTCGGTAAGTAAATACTAGGCCACATGTTTATTCGACTTCTGGACTATTCGCTAACTTTTGCATAAAGTATTTTATTTATTTATTACAAATTAGCCCTTGACTGCAGTCACACTTGGTGGTAAATGATGATGCAATCTAAGATGGAAGCTGGCGAACTTCATAGGAGTAGCATAATATCCCTTTCGGTCTCTACACTACATCTTACCTAATAATAAAGCTTTATTTAATTCCACATAAAAAGGTAATACAAAATTATTAAATTTTTAAATTGTTTCTTTTTTCTTTTTTTTTTATATGGACCCCCTAAGGGTAAAAGCCTCCTCCAAGGATTTCCACTTAACCCTGTTTTTGGCCACAGTTAGCCACTCCTTTCCCTTTAAAATTCAAAGAATGAGATCGACTATATAATGACCTCAAAACCTCACTTATTTTCTAATTTTGAAATACTGTCATCATTCCCCTTTGGATCTGACCATAGACATCTTACCTACCGGAACGCTAAATCGCTTGGCGATACGCTCAGCCGGGAATCGCACTCAAGACCTCCGTATTATAAATCCTCTGCGCATACTACTGCGCCCCGGAGGCCGTCCAACCCAACCAACACTTCGTAATGCAACGAAATGTTGATTGGTCGGATTTAAGTTGTAAGAAAGTTGTTCGTACATCTGATGCTTGGGATGTTTTTATTACTAGTAGGTGTAATGCTCTTACTTATCACTTACATTTTTTTATATAATTTTTAACTTATATTTGTCCTTTTTTTCCAACTTTTATTATTGGCCAAATATCGTATAGTATAAACTCTACGTTGTGAACACATAAATGTAACCCAAGTAATTTTCATGAGATTTAGCGATTCCCAAATTCAGTTTAGAAAAAAATGATATTAGAAACCTCAATATCATTTTTAAAGACCTATCTATAAATGCACCACACGTATAGATTTAATGAAAAAAAAATTTTAAGTTTCAGTTCTAAGTATGGGGAACCCCTAAAATTTATTGTTATTTTTTCTGTTTTGTATGAAATGTTGTGTGACGGAATAAATCTATTTAGTAAATTTCTGTTAGGTACATACAAACGGACAGAAAGACTACGAATCTATAGAATTCCGTTTTTTGCCATTTGGCTACGGAACCTTAAAAAGATAATTCCGAATCGTTCACATCGATCGAATTGTTAATCGATATAATCCATATCGGTCCTTGACTTCTTGTGCAATGCTATTAGCATGTCGCCAAAAGCTTTTTTGAAAGTTTATTTTAATATTTCGTCATCCCCAAAATAATCTTCAGCAATTGAAGAAATAAATTGTTGCTGACGTTTTGTGCAATTTAAGCAAAGCTGTATTCGATATAGTATATTTAGATACTTCACCATTATGCATTTCAGATTGCGTAGATACTCTCAAATTTAAGTGGACATTTATTATTGCAATCAAAAGGGATTTCATATTATACTTATAAAAACTAGGTGTTTTATATGTAACGTACAAACAAGATGTTTATATCGACATTTCTTTATTTTTGTCCCATGAGTTCTATATAGAACTAATGGGACACTGTACTCTATGGTGTGTCAACAGTTCTATAGAACTAAAATTAGGGTGTACTACTGGGATGCACCCCTATATAATATTACCTAAATACATTTTGAACTTAAGCTAGGTTCGAACATGATTTCAAAATGAAAAAAAAACTATTACACAAAAAAATAAAACTATATTCATACCCCAGAAAAGGGTGTAATAGAGTCTGTACAGCTGGCAACATTCAGTGCGCCATCAGTCGTGCGCAGACTTATCTTGCGAGTCTCTTAGAGCTTTATAAAATTATGTCAAATGTTTAATGTCAGTTTCATTTGACATTTACTTTATTTTGACCCAGTTGTTTGTTTTGGGTACTTTTAATTCATTAATATATTTTTTGTGCAGTTGATATTATATTTGATGTAAGTATATGTACGGGAAGATGTGAACCGTTACATAGGTAAGTACTCATAGTATAAAAAGAGCTCTTATACCTATGACGTATAGTTAGATATTTTACGATAAGTTACGCCACGATACTAATACTTGAGATTTCTATCATCCAATAGATTTAGTTATTGACACTACTTACATCGTATGCGTCAAGCATTTCCCCTGAATTTATAGACTGAACGACAGCAGTTTCTAGCTCTAACATAAAGTTGGCCACCTTGTCATCTACCAGACCAGCTTCTCGCACAAAGAAACTGTATCTTTGCAGCGATACTGGATCAATGAATCCATTTCCGATTGCTAAGCCCTGCGAAAAATAGAGCAATGTTAAAAAAACTCGACTCGAGGAGACCACAGAAAGTTGGTCATTTCCTGTTTGAGAAGAAACTGTGTATAGCTGTACATTGATATTATACAATTGAGGATATGTATGGATATATATTTGCAGCATCGCAAGTTCCTTGATGTCATTAAATTTTTTGCCTTGACTTATAAATATTATTATATTTTTATGAGGATTTTTATTGCGTGTGAAAAAAAAAGCTTTGTGTTTTGGTTATGGTAAATGCAAATGGTATAATATTATGCCTGATGGCCTGATAGAAAGTAATGTTGATGCCTTCGATTTTTGACGTGACAACGTCTTATAATTCGATAGAGCCGGCTGCACGCACGAAAAAACATGACGTCATGCGTCGTTACCTCGCTTTGAGGCGTTCCATGTAAGGCTTGAAGTGCAAGCGAGAGCGCGGAACGAGCGACAGCGACAGAGAAGCACAATCGGCCTTTGCGTTCGGCAGCGTTCGACATCCGTCTATTAAATATAATTATTAAATATATTAATTTTAAATTAAAAATTAATATATTTATAAATTAATATATTTATTATAAATTTAAAATACAAATTTATAAAATCAAAATCAATTATTTTATTAATTTAAATTAATATTTATAAAAATATACTTAAATTAAAAATTTTAATAACCAATTAAATGCTACCATTCCATCAGTATTTTCTTAAGACGTCGTCACGTTCAACTATCGTCAGTAAACCGACGTTACAGACAACCAATTTTTTACCTGTAAATTTATCGGTTCGTCATGATCCCTGTTCCATAGAATTTGAACGCCAAGGGAAGGTATATGTTTGCCCGCGTAGGACTCTCCTGCGATCGTCAGAGGCGCTTTGCGGAGTTCAGGGAACAGTGTGAGGAATTGCTGCAGTGCTGTGTACAAGTTTTCGCCAATCTGAAACATTTTTCTCTAGTAGAAAGTGAAAAATATAGGTATATATTTGTACAAGCGGATGCCTGCGACTCCGTCCGCAAAAAATCTGTTTCGTGATAATTAAAAAAAAAAGTACCAAATTTCATTCAAATCAGTTTAGTAGTTTAGTCGTGATTGGTTAAGAAATAGACTGTTACGTTCGCATTTATAACATTAGTATAGATTTGAGAACAAGCCGATAACACCTACACAGTGACATGCATAGATCCCGGTCAAGGTAAGCACTTGGTAAGGCGAGTGTATAAAACCTTTTTTAAAGCAGCCATCACAAAAATTGGCTCCTTATTGGTTAGAAGTACTTAGAAGTAGTTAAGCACTCACAGTGGTCTGATTGGTGGCAAAACCTCGGTCGTCATCCGTGAAACTGAAGCCGGTGCCGACGGGGTTGTCGATAAACAGCAGTGAATGGTTCTTGCCCCACGAGTATTTCATTTCTGTAATACAAGACATGGTTGTTTTCAGCATGTTCAAACAGTTCATTACCGAGACCTTCCCATAGACAAGGGGATATGGAACCGTCGACGTTGTTCCAATGAGTTAACATACAGATCGAGGCACGTATGCAGGGGGTATATTACATAGCTTTCCCAACTTTGGTCTGATAATGTTTAGCTATCTGCTGAGAATTTCATAGAAAACAGAAAAGCTCAATATTTCATAGTCAGACTCGAACCAAAGAGGCAGCAAGGAGAAGCAGTTATTATACGAACCTTCAATTGTTAAATCATCTGAAACAGTGAGGGGGCCTATTTCCTTAAAGAGCCCGAACAGCGAAGACGCGCCAGGACCTCCTTGAAGCCAAATGAGCCACGGCGTTTCATCTACGGGCTTCTCTGCCACAGGGAAGTACCAGAACCAAAGATTCGCATTGTATTCTTCATTAACCTGCAATATAAGTTGAAAATTTTATAAAATCATCCTCATCACAGGCGTATTGGGTCGGCTTATTGCAGAGACGTCGCTTCTACTAGAACGGATATGGATCTTAGATCCACCACGCTGCTCTATTTAGCGGGCGGGCTTAGGAGTGGTGATATTCCACTTAGTCAGAATATCTATATAAATTATGATAATTGTGACGATCATAATCGTACATACATATATAATAACACTAAAAATAATTAAAATATATATATACATGTAAAATATATAAATGTGTTTTATTAAAGCATAGTAAAACGATAAACAACAGCGTTTTATATTAAACGAGTAATTAGAAGTATCTTCTAATTGAACGCACAATCGTGAAGCGTTCCACATTCAAATTTGTATCCATAGTGTATGTTAAGTACGCCCTGAGGGCTGCCGGAGACGAAAAGTGACGTTTGAACGAATGCGGGATTCCAGTGCGCTGTGCATGTGTGATCAGCGCGCGTCACTAATGTGAGGATGCGGCGTTCCGACCGTGGCGCGGATTCATTGCATTACTCTGTGTTTTCATCGAGCGATGAATATATAATACATAGAGGTCGGTTATAAATAGTGTGAAAAGGCATATATGGAAAGAGATTTATAAGCAATAATCCATCAAGTAAGGCTATGCACCCTTACTAACAAATATAGAATTTAATAAAATGAATTATTGAAGTATGTGATAGCAAACACATAACTATATATATTAACAAATCTACATATAAATATGCCTTGACAGCTTGGGCATTTACACAATAAAATACGACCGTTGTATTTATACCTATTTTAAAGCTTTTTGAACGCATAACGCCTCGTAAAGAGGTATAATCATCTGATTGTTCGAGGAGTGAGATACTGGCGCTTACATTTGATTCAGCTCTGAATCTACATCTGACGAGGTGTTTGAAACGGATGTCTGAGCTCTATGTTGACTTATTGAGTGCCTTATTCTCTTTTAACTTCTCACAATTAGAATCCAATATCCAGAGAAACACACCTCTATAATATGTGCTATTTTTGAACGCCTTACACCTCGGTATCGAGGTATGAAATTAAAGAGGAACACACCTCTATAACTTGTGCCATATACATTTCTCTCACAAAGAAATGATTTGATATATAAATCCACGAATGGGGGGGCTCCGGTTTCTCTAAAAGAGATTCGATCATTAGATTCTTTCTACAGAATCGTGTCGGTTCTTTGAACGGTTCGGTGAGCTGTGCGACGCGGTCCAACGCAGAATGTTTTAGCAACTAGCGAAGTCTATTGAGATATTAACTGAGGCTGCATTCACGAAGTGTGGCTATCATATTATATTGCGACAGACGTTTCGCGGTAACCCTTACTTGGCCCGGGCATCATAGAACTAGCATCTCCGGAAGCGGGCCACCGTTATATGCGGATTGGAGCATATGACCATATTTCAATAGAAAGATGCCATCGACCTAATGTTTGTCTGAGGACTTACTGGGATCGCTCTGTGTGTATCTGTAATACCACTCTAATATTGATTGGAATTTTAAGTTCTTAAGAGAATTTGATTCTAATCACATTTTTGAAATTGTACAATACACGAAGAGGCCACATAAATGGGAAACACTGCGTGTATTGAAAAATATAAAGCAATTAATTTATAAAACATGAAAAAGGCCATATATATGAAAAATCAGTTCATGTAATACAGTAAGAAAGAGTGAGTTTAGGGATAGTCAAGATTTGTTTATGGTTGCATGAATTTTGTCTTCCGAAACTCTAAAAGTACTTGAGTTATTTATGGACATAACATTGATAATAGGGTTCTAATCGAAAGACAATCACGTGCCAATCTAATACTATTAAATTAAAAGTATAATAACCTTTGGAAAGACATGATGTAAATTGTGTTTATGGTTATATGTGACGAATGTTTAGTTTTGTACTGGGACTTTAATACAGCTACATAATGACCAAAAGCAATAACTTAAGGTTAAACATCGAAATTGGGAGCGATATAACGGAGAGCATCACCAATTTCCTAACACCGGGCTTCTTGCAACAAACAAAAGCTAGCCCGACCCAGAACTCAGACTCTTAACCTTGTGATTCGAAGTCACTTCTAACTACTGGACAAACGGGTCCATTGGCAGCTTTTTTATGTTATACTTAAGCTAGCGGCTGGCTGCATTCACGCCTGACGGTAAGCGACAATGCAACCTACAGTGGAATGCGCTTGCCTGGAACAATCCAATAAGCTGTAATAAATAAAGTACAGCCAGTCCCAACTGCATCAAACGCGTACCAGAGAGAATAGAGAATATATTATACAGGGTTGAAAGTTAGTTATTATTATTGTGATATGCATATTTCCAGCTCACCGTTAAATACCCAGCATAGCTGTCCACACCAGGCAGAATATAATCAGGATCGACGTACGCCGCACGTCGCGCCTGTTCCAACTTATTGGACTCTATCAGAGGAGTCAGCAGCAAAGGCTCCCCTCCATCGAAGCCGGCTCTACTCCGACCAGGCTGGTACGTCCTCTCCAAGAATGTGACGATCGGATCAGGGGCCTCTCCTGGTGGTAGGTCGGGTAGGGAATACTGGTCCGCGGTCAATACATACTGTGTGCTTCTAGAATAAATAAATAAGCAATATGATTATGGAAAAGCTTTTAAAATGTTCTAGTATATTCCTAGCTTTGCCTAGTGTGTTTGATAAGAGAGATTAGTTCTAATCTTCTTTAGATGTAGTATACGCATACTATCAATAAATGACGAATAATACGAACTAACATATCTCATATTATCAACAGTGGTAAGAAATTTTCAAATATTCCAAAGGCTACGTAATATTTTTAGTGTTACACCAAAAGATAGACTGAAGATTGTACTGATATATTTTTAACCGATTTAAAAAAAAAGGGCAGGAGGAATTTGAATAGGATTTTGTTATAATACAAATAATAGGTACATATTTGTTACGGAGAGTTTCAACATAAAATTAATTAGTGATAAGCAATAGGTATTTCAGGCCTAATAACCAGAAAGGGTTTTTTGGTTGCCTGGAACACAATTCGCTTCTGGGCGAAAGTCTCAAGGATGCAAAAAATATGAGGCAAATTACGATCTGCTGGATAGACCTAGAGAACGCGTTCGGCTCTGTGCAGCATGATCTATTGATTCTATTGACTTTTGCCTTGAGGTCGTACACTTTTCCCGATTTAGTTATTGATTTAGTCACATCTTACTATTCAAAATTGAAATTCACCATAGCAGTAAACAATGAGTACTCAAAACCCCTACAATACAATGTGGGGTTGTTTCAAGGTTGCTGCTTATCCCCAATAGCTTTTAATGTAGTCATCAATATTTTAATAGATAGATAGATTAATTGTTCAGGAAAAGAAAGGGGGCTATCGGTTTAAAATTAAAAATAAATATACAGAGTACATCTTAGCTTTTGCAGATGACCTGCTTTACTGACACGAAAACCAAAACATTGTCAGGAGCTATTGAATGTAGTGGATGAGTTCTGCTCATGGACTGGTGGGCTGAGGGCAAAGCCAAGCAAATGTCACTGTCTATGTCTGGGGAGATGAAATACTAAATTTACATTCTATGATCCGGGTCTCTCTATTAGTGGCCAAAGTGTAACCACCATTGCTGTAGCATCGCTTTTTAAGTTCCTCGGTAGAAAGATTGATAACAAAATACGTACTCCATCCCTTGAGGTAGTTGTCGATAACTTTGTAGATGACCTTAATAAAGTAGACCAACAGCCCATAAGCGATATAAAAAAAGCGTGGATCCATGACAACTATCTCACTTCACGTCTGACTTGGCCATTCCTTGTTTATGATATTGGTGGATCTGGCAAAACTAGATGCAAATGTCATAAAAACATTGAAGTCTTGGTTTGGTCTAGCACGCTCGGCTGACCCTTCAACTCTATTCAGAGATTACAACAATTTTGGGTTAAAACTAAAGAGGCCATCGGAACTCTAGTCCCTAGTTAAGTCCCAGGACGAACTAGTTGCATCACTTCCTAAAGACGAGGGTGCCAGAAAACTTGACTCTAGGCTTCAATTTTCCAAACAATTTATGGCAGAGGCCTAGGTAAATAGAACCGGGTTGGGTGCAAGACAGAAGAAGGAAGACCAAGACATAATAAAATCTTTTCTTAAACAAGATGAGGACGACAACTACAAAGTGCATGCCATGAACTTAGAATTGCAAAATGAGTGGTTAAACTTAGGTGAGTTCTGCATCTGTTCTGCTGCTTAGGCGTTATCTCTATAAGTATTTTTATTTTACAGTAAAGTATTAAGTTATGGTAACAACTGACATTTGAAGTCGTAAACCTAACATTAAAGTCATTCGTTCCTCGTTTGCATATGTTGACTGATAAGATGCCTACAATAAGTACCAATAGGTATTTTTTTTGTTATCACTATCTAAAAAAATAAAACCGACTTTAAAACACACTAAAAAGTAAAAAATAATTGTATAATAATACTTTTAAGTGCGTTTTGAAGTCGTAGATTTACCGACAACGAAATCGCTGCAAATATGCCTATAACCTTAACTTGTCCATCTTCACTAGGCCCACAATATCAGTCAGACAAGTTCTCATCAATACAAATAAATCAAGTCCAATCACAACGTAGCTACTGCAAATCGTTAAGGAGTTCCCTTAACTGTCCTTAATCTTTATCACCAGACCCCGAATGACAGTCACAGTCCATCTAAATGTAAAGTACTCATCGATACAAATTTTATCAAGCCCAATCGCGACGTAGCTACTGTAAATCGATAAGGAACTTCCTTAACAATCCTTTGTCTTCATCATTAGACCCTTAATTTAAAGTTCTCATAGAGACAAATTAATCAAGCCCAATCACGAGGTAGCTGCAGTAAATCGTTGAGGAGTTTCCTTATCTGTATTTAGGCTCCATCGTCAGATCGACTCCAGACCTTTATTAAATTGTAGTTATTTAAAATACTTAACGGAAAAATTAAAAAACGTACTAGTTGTCCCTACAATACCTACCTAGTGCCGATCACAGAGAAAAAAAAATTATTTGGATTGAGGGTATTATTTTGCAGTAGAAAAGGTTTAGAATAATTTATTAAATATATCTATCCCACCAAAAACATTCTGTAAATAAAATTATTATTATAAATACAAAAAACCCAACTGCTTAGAAGTTATGAACTAAAAAGAGAAAAACAAGGATCACTATATCTATATAAAATTCTAAATACTTTATGGTGCTGCAGGTGTGGACAAACGTAGTTTACTAAGTGGGAAAGAAAGACCTACCAAAACTACGTTGGTCCCCGCCTGCAGCACCATAAAGTATTTTGAATTTTATATAGATATAGTGATCCTTGTTTTTCTCTTTTTAGTTCATAACTTCTAAGCAGTTGGGTTTTTTGTATTTATAATAATAATTTTATTTGAGACTTTTTAGTTTTAATTTGTGGTATAGAATTAAGACTGTACACTTGGTACACTTTTTGTCATTTTTTGTTAAAACAGTAATATTAACATGATATAATATTTATATTTTTGAAATGGCCTTTTCACGACTTTTCATTTGATATCCATATTGCTAAGATAAAAGAAAAAAATGCACACGTCCCCCCCTTTTCCCCCCATTTACAGCCGCCATTTTGAAAATTCATATAGCCTATGACACTTCTACAATTTAGCCGAATTAAACGATATCACATGTCAAAATCCGTTCAGCCGTTTAGGCTGTAGCGCGTGCCGAAGAAATGGACATACATACATACATACATACATACATTCATACATACATACATACGCTCGAAAAACATTACCCTCCTTCTGAAGCAGTCGGGTAAAAAGCTAAGTCTCGATGGAGCGCTTGTTTATCTCTAAAAAGTAATGAAATCAAGACAAAGTCGTGCCAAGGTTCTAAGGTTCCTTACTGCGATTTCTTTATTATTATAGTTAATGTTGTATGACTTGGCCGTTGAACATTCTTTATACGTTACTTTACACCCTTCAACGGTATGCATTATTACCCTAAGCCCGCAAACCCGCCCCTCTCCCATGTGAAGGGAGACTTGGCCCTGTAGTGGACCGTTAAAAGGCTGATATTGATGAAGTTGTCTCATATTCGAGTAGAATAAAGTTAATCGTTCGACTATTCCTTCTTGTAAACCTGTAAGTTTTGTTTTATCGACTACAAGTTGGCCCTTGACTGCTACAACACCTGATGTCAAGTGATGATGCAATCTAAGCTGAAAGCGGGCTAACTTGTTAGGATTTGGATGAAATAGCCCTTTCGGTTTCTACACGACATCGTACCGGAACGTTAAATAGCTTGACGGTAGGGTGGTAACTAGCCACGGCGAAAGCCCCCCACTAGCCAGACCAAGACAAATTAAGAAAAATCTCAATCTGCCCCGCCAGGAATCAAACCAGGACGTCCGTCTTATAAATCCACCTCGCATACTATTGCGTCAAGGACGAGATGTGTCTCCCACTATGCTGGATTTTTGCAATGACAGTCGATTTTTATGTACCAATAGTAGAAGGAGGATTACCAGATCTCTAATACAGCTGAGACCAGCTGAGGGTTCTTCATCAGATACTTCAGACCTTCGATTTTTGACATCAAATGAAGCGGCCCATTAAGTAGAACATTTTTTTGTTAAGGCGGTATATGTCGATCTCTAATAGTTTGGTTGGGCTCTTGTGTGCTCTAATCAGGTTCACCAGGTACTCCAGATCTTCGTTTATCCTAGTTTTTATAGTTTTTCCTTTATTTGGTCATCAAACCCTAACTCTGTACTAAATTTCAGCTCTCTGAGTTTATGGGAAGTACTAGTTCTATTTTGATGATCATGAGTGAATGTCGTAAATCCGAAACTTGCTTTCGAAAATTGCTTTCTGACTTCGGAACTGAATGACCTACAGACTTGAAATTTTGGAATTTACGTATGCGATTATAGCTTACTAAATGACGAAAATTTCAGCATTCTAGTCTTTTTCATAGGTTTTCAAAATAGGGCCTGAAAATGCGGCCAAATGGTTCCTGTAAAGGTATACAGGCAATGCTTGCTTCGCGCTCGACTTAGCGGGAGCACTGCCGTGCACCCTGATTTAATATTGAGATTTTCCTGTCACTATGAAAAAACCTATATTACAAACTTAAATATCAACGGAAGTAATGGTTTGACTGTCATTGTAGTGTTAAGAATAACAAGATCTATCTATTCAAAAACAAAATTTAAAATTCAATATCAGCGAAAATAAAGGTTTCACAGCATTGCTGTCTAGGTAAAAAATGTTCATAACAACAACTATAATATGCTTAAAAACATAATTATTAGAAAAATTCTGCACTTTTAAACTTCAATATCAACGAAAGTGAAGATTCCCTCAATCCAAATAACTACATTTTTTTCTTTGGCCGACACTTTGAAATTTTGGTGCTGTTTGTATGGGCCGTGTATGATGTCCTTTGGTTTAAGTGTTTTCAATCCGGAAATTTTGATGTCAAAGTTGCACGTCGCTCTGGTCGCCCTATTACGGATAAAATGGATGCCATTTTGAAAAAGTGGAGCAAGATCGGCATATCAGTAGTCACAACGCAGCTGAAGAACTGAGAATTGATCACATAACAGTTTAGACGCATTTGAAAACAACTGTGTACACAAAAAAGGTCCATATTAGGGTACCTCACGAGCTCGCTGAAAGAAACCTAATGAACCGTGTACTCCTTTGTGAATCTATATTACGACGTAATGAAACCGAACCATTTTTGAAGAAGCTCATAACTGGTGATGAAAAGTGGATCACGTACGATAAGAACGTACGGAAAAAGACGTGGTCAAAGGCCGTTCACAGACTGTGGCGAAACCCGGGTTAACTCACAACAAGGTGATGTGTGTGTGGTCACCACGTGGTGTGATTGGAAGGGCATTATTCATTACTAGCAGTCGCCCGCGACTTCGTCCGCGTGAAAACCTCTTAGGTACCCTTTTAATTTTAGACAGACTTTCATATAAAGTGTTCTCTTTCCCCGCTACCCCTCTCAATTTATTTTTTTTATAGTTTCCCGTGAAGCAATATCCTCCGTCCCGTGTACATTTTTGTTAAACATTGTACGATATTACAGTACATTAACATTAACAATATATATTTATGGCAAGCTGACGTGTTAAAGCTTGTATTAAATTAAATTAAATGATTTTTTAAAACACAAAAAGTTATATATCTGCCAAAATATAAAAAATAGATATATGCTATCGCGGACTTTTTTGTAAAACGTGATAACTCGGATTCAGTGATAATGTAGCTTGCTAATGAAAAAAGAACTATTAAAATCGGTCCAGTACTTTTTGAGTTTATTCGTTACGTACAAAAATACAAATGTTTCCTCTTTATAATATTAGTGTAGATGAGTTGTTACACCACAAGCAGGACCATCTATTCTTAACTCTACTGCGAACAACTGATGAGATTAATGCAAGAAGTTGAAAGAAAACGACCCGAATTAATCAACAGAAGGGGTGTCTTTTTTCATCCATGATAACGCTAGATCTTATACATCTTTAAACACTTAGCAAAAATTAAGAGAGTTTGGCTGGGAGATGCTAATGCATCCGCCGTATGACCTTGCACTTTCAGATTTCAGAGTCAGGTTAACATCACGAGAGAACTGCCAAAACCACTTGTCGTAGTATTTTAATCACAAGTCCCAAATATTCTATAGCAATGGGATCATGTCCTTACCTACAAGATGGCAAAAAGTTATCAAACAATATGTTTTGTATTTTCTTAAAAAAAATGTGAAGAAACTTTTTCCTCAACATATTATGTGACTTCTATACCTAAGCTTGTTTTTAATAAAAACTTTAAACTTAATAGAGACTAATATTATTTTTAGCGATTATGAGATACGAAAACAAAAAATGAGCAATCGAATTAAAAATATTCGAAAATGAAAAAAAATACTTACGTGATAAAGATCAGCCATGTCGCGAGCATATCGATATTTATCCTCAAACTTGTGAAAAGAAAAATATTATAGATAGATAGATATAGTAGGTATAAAGCTTTAAGTTATAAAGTTTGATGTATTGTATGATGATGTCTTCCTCCCCTGGGGGTTGGGAAGCGAATGGAGGCTCGTAGTACTCGCTGTGGCTTGTCTATACTACACCTTCAACTTGGATTTATCTCGATCTATTTACAGGGTGCTCTGAAAACCAAACCCTTTTCCATAAGTAAACTTTTTTACGCCTACGTATTTTTAAATAAGTTGGAATCCAAAAATCCTTCAAAACTCCTTTGGTCGCGACAAAGCAAAGCGACCCCGGAAAATGAGACAAGGACGGAGGCGAAGGGTCTCTGCAACGCCCCGTCCTTGTCTCATTTTTGATGTGGAATCCGTTAATCTACCGATCTTGGCGCGCGACCTACGGTCGGGATAAAGACTTTACCCTGCTGTCAGGGGTTTGGTTTTCTCTTATTTCAACTGAGATGCACTTTCAATTTCAATATAGAAAAAGTGAATACCAAAAATTTCTGCACGACCTTCAGCCGCGCCGGTCTCCTACTTCCAGTCACAGGTTTTCTCTCCGTTTCTTTCAGATCCTACCCTGCGCTAGAGCTCTAAGATTCCCCCGTATCCGATTCATTTTTGATGTGGAATCCGTTAATCTACCGATTTTGAAGCGCGACCTACGATCGCGTGAAGAAGCCCTTCTCCAGGCCTCTGCGACTCCCCCGTCCCTGTCTCATTTTTAATGTGGAATCCGTTAATCCACCGTCCTGCGCTTGACAACTGTGATGCCCTCATGCCTCTTCCAATATCAATGTAGAACCAGTGAAGTACCGAAAAGGACATAGGTAAAAAATGTATGGAAGTCTGTCCCAGAGATGCCCAGAGATGATATATATGTCATTAAATAGTACAGATCTTTTATTTAAATAGTAGTAGTTTAAAATTCATTGTATATTTTAATAAAATAGTTGAATATGAGCATACGTTTGGACAGCCTGGGGCAAATTATGGCAATTTCCTTTGCGCGCCTACCTACTGCCGCCAGCCACAAGTTTGCTCTTACTTTCTTTCAGATCTCGCCCTACGCCAGAGATCTATGATGATCCCGGTCCCGTCTCATTTTTAATGCGTAATCCGTTACCTCCGATTTTGGCGCGAGAAATGCTGAACTCAGTGATTTCGGGGTTTTCTGTTCGTTCTTTCAAACACAGTAGTGCCCTGAGCTCTGCGATGCTCCCGTGCCCGTCTTAATGTAGAATCCGTTAAAAACTTGGCTGTTACTGATATAGTAATAGAACTAGCGGGCGCCCGGGACTTCGTCCGCTTGAAACTTGATGTATATTTGAACTTCCGTTTGACCCGTTGAGGTGAGCAGTAGAAAAAACATTTCTTAGCGCTCGCCTACGTCATTATAGCTATATAGCAGTCGCCCGCGACTTCGTCCGCGTGAAAACCTCTTAGGTACCCTTTTAATTTTAAAGACAGACTTTCATATAAAGTGTGCTCTTTCCCCGCTACTCCTCTCAATCTAATTTTTTTATAGTTTTCCGTCAAGCAATATCCTCAGTCCCGTCCTGTGTACTAAAGATCTACATTTTTGTTAAACATTGTACGATATTACAGTACATTAACATAAACAATATATATTTATGGCAAGTTGATATTATTGATATTGATAGGCTTGAATTAAACAGTCTATTTCATTTTTGAGTCTAGCTTTCATAATATACAAAATAATTTACAATTCTACATACAGATCTAGAGATTAGCCCGTTTTAACAAACGAAAAAACTTTTTCGTATATTATATAAATATGGTCTGCCATATATTATAAAGAGGTAAAGTTTGTAAGTTTGTAAATAAAGATCTGTCGGGGCTAATCTTCGGAACTACTGATCCGATTTTAAAAATTCTTTCACCAGTAGAACGTTAAGTGTTACGTTATCGGTGAGTGTTATAGGCTATATTTTATATTTGTATACCCGAGTTATCACAGTTTTTTTCGCGCGAGTCGGGCCGAGAAATTTGTTAAATCGACTTTATGCGCGTGCGCTGCTTTTGAATTTGTGCTAGTTTATTAACAAAACGCGCGACAAGATTTTATTTTCTTATAAATTGTATATTTTAATGAGTTTATAAGTCAGCACAATATTTTAAGTCCAGTTTAATTAGGTTTTAGGCACAACAACAGCCTTAGTAAAGGTCTCCGATGATATCCGCCTAGCTATTGATAATAAATTTCTTACCGCTATTGCATTTTTCGACTTTAGCAACGCATTTTACAGCATAGACTTTGATTTACTGTTGGCTATATTAAAGATAAGCGGTATGTCCCCATTAGTAGTTAATAGGTTTCAGAAATACTTGTGTAATTGTCAGCATTGTGTCCGATTCGATAATAAGTTACTTTCGTTTATTTTACTTCACTCTGGTATACACCAAGGTGGTGTTCTCTCTCCTCTTCTCTATCTATATAAATTCTATCTCATCTGTCATATCCTCAAGTTAAAATTATTCCACATAAGTCTCAAGTATCTATTATAGGTTATTCACATCTCATTTATTCTACATCCTTTGAAATATTACCATTAGTTTATTTTGTTATGGTAATATATACTATTCAGCAGTACTGTTAAGAATTTAGGTTTCATTATGGATAATACCATGTCTTGGGTACCACAAGTCTCTGAGATTAGTCTTAAGATGTTCTCAGCTATCAGATACCTTAAGCGCTTAAACAACTATTTACCAATTAAAATGATTTGTTAGCTAATACTTCGTTGTTACCAATTTTAGATTACATAGATGTGATCTATTTGGATTTGTCAGAGACCTTGTACCACAATACTTGAAAGAGTAATTCCACTTCCTGGGTAGCAAAGTAGAGTGCTATTTGAGTGGTTATCGAAAGTGACCAACAACTATAAATTCCACTGAGATCATTTAGCCCAAAAGAAATTTGCAATGAAATTAACCACTTGAAACTTAAGAAGACACCTGGCTATGATCTTGTCACAGCTGAGGTATTAAAACAGTTGCCAAGAAAAGGAATTGTATTGTTAGCAATAGTATTCAACGCAATATTGAGAGTCCAGCATTTCCCATCTCTTTGGAAAGTTTCTATAATAAATATGATAGCCAAACCTGGAAAACCTATTATAGAAGTTTCTTCCTACAGACCCATAAGCCTTCTGCCATTATTATCAAAGCTTTTTGAGAAATTATTTCTCAAGCGCATAGCACCAGTCTTAGAAGACCAACAAATATTACCTGACCATCAGTTTGGCTTTCGGGCACATCATGGGACAACAGATTCACCAAATAGCACATACAATTCCTCAGACACTAGAAGGAAAAGAATACTGTTCTGCTGCTTTCCTAGACATTCAGCAGGCATTTGCCCAATTTATAAAGTCAAACTCTGTATGCCAAACACCATGTACATGTTTATAAAATCCTATCTATCTGAACGGATATTTCAAGTCAAATCTATCCTCTTTCTACAAAATACAAGCTGGAGTCCCACAGGGATCTGTACTGGGTCCTGTCCTTTATACTATATATACAGCAGATATGACATTGATCCAAAATGTAATAACAGTGACATATGCTAATGACACTGCTCTGCTTTCATGTAACTTAGATGCCAAAGTAGCTTCTTTCAATCTCCAAGATCACTTAAATGAAGCAGGCTATTGGCTTAAGAAATAGAAAATTAAAGCTAGCGCAAGTAAATCAGCCCACATAACATTCACGCTAAATAAAGGGAATAGCCCACTTGTGACATTAGATAACTCTACCTTACCTCACCAAACAACTGTTAAATATTTAGGTGTTCATCTGGACAGAAGACTCACCTGGAGAGATCATTTAAAGGCGAAACGTGACCAAGCCAACATGAAATTCCGAGGACTATACTGGTTGATTGGTAGAACACTAAGCCTAGAAAACAAACCGGTGATTTATAAATGCATCATAAAACCTCTATGGACCAACGGTATTCAACTCTGGGGCCCTGCAAGTCACTTAAATATTGAAATTCTTCAACGCTTTAAAAACAATGTATTAAAAGTTATATGCAATGCACCATGGTTCACAAAAACGTCAGAAGTATGTAAACACCTAAATATACTACCTGTTAAGGATGAGATAAATATGTCACTAGAGGCCTACAAGGAGAGGCTTGAGGATAACAGCCTGGCTGTCAAACTACTAGATGTCAGAGACTGCACATTCCGCCTGAAAAGGGCACAATTGGCCAACATAGAATAGTAATATGCTTAATCCGGAAGGGCTGCCACATCACTGGATGTGCGAGACCCGAAACTACTTACTAATAAAGGCATATGATCGGATTATGGTTTTGTAATTTACATAATTTAGAAGGTAGAAGTTAAGTATATTTTTTATTTTATTATAGAGAGTTTACCACAACTTAAGTGGACATAGTGACGTCGTATTATTGCCGTACGGTGTGATTTCGTGGGGCAAACAATTTGAGTTCGAACCTTGCGTTTGGAACTAAGTTTGTTAGGGTCATACTTGAGTTCTGTAAGCTTTCTTAAGGACTTTTGGAGGATGAACATTTGATGGACTGTGGCTAATTGGCAACTTAAATATAATTCAGCGGTGGGAAAAAGGGTTGGTTTCTTTAACATAACTTTTAGGACAGCTCTCTGAGCTTTCTCAACCTTTATATAATTTTTATTTATTATTCTTTATCTCTATATATATATCCTGGTTCTTAAACTGAACTTATCAGCCTAATTAAGACCCATTATAGGGCACCCACCAAGCCTATAAATGTAAACCATCATTAATTGTTAATCACCTATGCCCACCAACCCATCAACATAGGTATTGGTTGATGGGTTAGTGGGCTTAGGTAAATAACAATTAATGATCCCTATCAGATATTGATGATAGTGACTAATGGCTTAAGAAGCTCCCCAAGGCAACTCAATTTCTACACTTAAATTTACTGAACTTAGAACAAAGTAAAATGTTTATTGTAAATTAAGTAAGAAATAAAAAACTGCTTACCAAATCTTTCCTAACTTGGCAAACTATAGGAAATCCAGTGCTGCAGTATGTTTTGCCACATTCTTTCACCAAATAACACCAAGTCACCAGCATGTTGTCCAAAATCCAATGGTGTTGGTAATAGAGAGCCATTCCCATTTTGAGGAGATTCAACTGGGTACGTATTTGAATCGTGCGGCATTGATAGAATCATAATGAGGTGTGGAATCGATAGCAAATAAACTGCTTTTCTTTTTCGTAGCAAATGCATAGTTATTAAAAAAATCGAAGTTGAAAATTGGAAAATTCTCTTGAACGAAACTCAATTAAAACAGCTAAATATCTTCTAATATGCGTAGTTCCTTAATATTAAAGGCAAATATCGGAAAGTGATGATGAAAAATAAAATAAACCGTGGAATTAAACTTAATTTTTAAATAAAATTAAATTATGACGTATCGCGATGTAAACAACCCAGACGTCAAATGTCAAAAGTACGCGACGCCATCTTGAATAGAGGTGTGTCCGATGTACTGTCCTCGTTACTTTGTACCCGTTACTTTATGAGAGGACCTGTAACCGTTACTTAAATCTTTAAGTACTGATGACAAGTACTCACGTAGTATTCAATTCAATAATACAGACGGTGACTAGTGACTTCGGTACTCAGTTATACGGAGTAAATATAGAGATCGCACCACGAAAGAAGTCCCTTGGAGCGGAGCGCTGCTGTCGCGAGGCATAATGGCAGAAATACGTGGTCGAACATTTTTCAATGGAATCAAAACGTTTTTATTTTCACAAATCTTCTTCACCATAAGAATCATTTCCCGAACTTCACTATAGCATTGTTATAACACTTTTTAATTGTAACTTATCTTCGTAATCAAATTTAAAAGACAATTGCTGTTAATTTTACTTTCTGATTAAGCCGTGGTGCGATCTCTACAGACTCTAGATTCACCTATCTATCAGTCAATTAAATTACTATTCCTCCTTCCTAATAGTATAATTATGTTCTAAACTCATTAGTATTCATGATACTTTGAGTACTTATATCTTGTCGTCATAATACAACTCTAAGGTTACAATTCCTTTCAAAAATCAAAAGTACTCATGAGTACTTTGGAGCCAGTATTTGTAATCAGTACTTCAGAGTACCTGTAATCACTGTAACGAATACAACGAAGTACTCATTTAGCACACCTCTAATCTTGAATATCTCAAAAAAAGTACAGGTTGATGAAAGTAAATTTGGAAAAAGAAAATATAATAAAGGTAATTTTATTATATTTTAATTTTTTTAATTTGTTGGTTATTTATATTTATTTTATATTTATTTTATGACCACTCAGAAAACTTGAGCTCGGAAGTCCTTATTGTTGGTTAGGTTATAAGGCTAAGACCCACCTTAGCCTTCGTGGTTATTTTTTTTGTAAACCACCCAGAAATAGAAGCCCCGCGAAGCGGGCGGGTTAGGGCGTTAAAAAACTCAGAAAACTTGTGAGCCTGGGTGCCCTTATTGTAAGGCTGGAGCTGTGCTTTTTGTAGAATGATTGAGGCAATAAAATATGTGTACAAAAAACTACACATTTGCTAGTAAAAAAAAATACATAGGGGGCGTCGGGGGATGGATTTTATAAACCTATTCTATTCATTTAGCTTTAAACCACTACCTTAAAAGTTTAAAACAATGCTAAAAATCCTTCTAATGTAATCAAGGACTTAATAGTTATGTATAAATAGGAAATGTCTAACTGGATGTAATAAAACATTTGAATTTACTCTCTTAGTATACTTATTTATTTAAATTATTTACAATAAAATACTATTGAAAGTCACGAGTTACTAGGTATCTTAAACTTAAAACAATGGTTGTACGCCAGAGGTTGTCAAATGAGTTTAGAACTATTACAATGGTGGTCTGTGAGTTCGCAAGTTTTTTTGCACGTCCACTAATACTCCAGTGTCTGTCTCGAGGGTGATGCCGCGGGCGAAGGCAGAGATCAGCCCGAGAGCCGCTGCTGGTTGATCCGATGGCACCATGTGCCCAGCGCCTCGGACCATCACTTCAGTCAAGTTTGCAGCTGTCTTGTAGTACCTGATCAAATTAAAAGTAAAATATGTACATATATTAATGGTCATTAGCATGGTATAGTAAAGTCTATTCACTAAGGCTCGCCCCACTATTTGTCGCGAGGGGAAACCGAAGGGTGCGGAGAGTACAGTTCGAACGTCAGTCTCGAGTCGACCACGGCTCAGTGTAAACGGGCTATTGTAGGTTGTGTCGCTGCGTGTCATGACCGAACGGAATGATGATTTACTTAAATTTTTTTACCAATATTAAATAAGGTGAGTTTGAATTATCTGCCAGCGTTGAAACTTCAGTAACTGTAATGCAACCTGATTACAACAGCGGAATAAAAATATTTCTAGAACCAGTAACAAAACACTTAAAAATCACCTACAAAATATCTACTCACTTAGGACATTTTGCATAACACTATCCATTGCATTCATAAATTAACCCCAGAGTCACCCAAGGTACCGAACGAAGATATATCTTAAACATTCGATTGCTACCAAATAAAAAAAATACGAAAAGAAAAGCCAAACGACCAAAATCTCCCACTAGACCAAACCTGAACTAATAAAAATAATAACAATCGGCTGTCAGAAATCGAACACGGAACCTTCGAAGGACTAAGTAGGTAGATATGTCCCCATTTGCACACTTCAGAACTGGTAAAAAATAAATGAAGAACGAAATGAACTTTTAAATAAGCACTTAGAACTAAATCAGCTGATATCTGTGCCAAGTTCAATAAACTTTCCTGTTAAATTACCTACTGAAAACGCGGGCGGCAAGTGTTTAAATGCGCGTGTTTGTCGGCGTCCGCGGTAGCGATCAGAAAAAGCGGTGCCGTTCTTTTAAAAGGCCGACAATCGCGCCGCGCCTGTTTGTACGCTCGCTGCCGGCATTTGAAACAAAGTTTCAACCTATTAATGGAAAGTTCATTGATCTTGGTAGTCGATCAGCTGTTACGTTAGTTATTTTGGTCAATTCTAGTGTGTACGTAGGTACCTAACTGCCTTGGGGTAAATGGCTGGCTGGCTTTGGGGTTAATTTATGGTTGTATTGGATGGTGTTATGCGTACCGTCGTAAGTGAATAGATATTTTGTAATGTTTTTAATTTCTTTTTTTATTGGTTCTGGGAACTAATTTTTTTTCCTATTGTAATGTTAATGCATAAGACTTGCTCCAGTTTCGACGCTGGCAGATAATTGAAACTCACCTTATATTTATAATGTCAATAAAAACGTATCGTATGATGAAAAACTACATATTTAAATGTGATTTAGCCAGAAAAATCGTTTCGTTACCCATTCCTTCAGGTTGACCGACTCTACTTTCATTTTTCTACAAAGTTCACTTGATTGGCTTGTTACCGCCGATAAAGATTTTCTAAATTAGGCCAAGTTTAGCTGGTGCGAGGCTTTGGTCATTGGCAGTTACCATCCTACTGACAAAGACGTCAAGTGATTAAGCGTTCCGGTACGGTATCGTGTAGACACTAAAGGGATGTAGATTTCATGCTACTCCTAACAAGTTAGCCCGCTACCATCTTAGTTTGCATCATCACTTACCATCAAGTGTGATTGTAGTCAAGGGCTATGAATAAAATAATAACAGGTGTCATGGGTTCACGCTTTACAAAAATACTAGGGATATGGTAAACAAGACAGCGTAGAGTCGAGCTCAAATATTATATTGTTTAAATAAAAGAAAAGTACACATAATTAAACTAGGTACATATCTGAGATGATTGCGGGTGTGTGTGTTTTTAAGATATTGTTAAATTGGTTAATATATATATTAACCTATATCACAATATAATTTTGCTGTGCAGGACCAACACGACATATTTATTTAAAAAAAATAAGTTAAAATTAAGTAGAGCATACTGCTAGTCAAACATGGCATTCTTGTTGACTTAACTAACTTGACACTTTGTGTGAGTGTGCACAAATTGCTACTCTTCACGTAGTAATAGAACTTACATTCTGACAGTTTTTATTGCACACTTGCATTGTAAGCGTTTGAAAAACAAAAAACGACGAGCCTTCGTGGATTGACTGATCTATACGTCAATTGTGAGAGCGTATCAAGTGCCTATTCCTAATTCCTATCAAAGATTAGTATATATTAGGTTTTAGTTCCTTTAGAGGAATTCCGAATGCATAAAAATATAGGTGCCCGTTCGTAGACGACCGCAGTCTATAATTGCATCCGTATGTATTTTTAACCGATTTCGAAACAGGAGGTTATCAATTCGACCCGTATGTATGTAATATTTCCAGAACAGCCCAGTTTTCGCATATTATGTTAGTCTATATCAGCGTCTGAACAAATGTGCCAAATTTCATAAGTGTGTTTATGTATGTATGTATGTATTTATGTTTGTGGAGGCATATCTCTGGAACTACAAGTCCAATTTAAGTAATTATTTTTTAGTTGTATTAGGTATTGTTCAACTTAGGGTACACTGCAAGTTTTATCAAAATCAGTTCAGTAGTTTTTGAGATAGGGATTTTTTATGCATAATCATGCATAACTTTTTACAGGATAGTTCGATTTTGAAAACTCTTTTTTTACTAAAAAGGGTACACTTCCAAAGTGGTCCTATAATCATCATATTAGGATCTGATGATGAGATCTTCCTTAAATCGAAGGAACTCTTCAAACTTCATAGACACATTCGCAGCGATGTCGGTAGTTTATAAGTGGCTGGCAAATATTGGTACTCATAGTTTAGAAGTCGGTGCCACTTGTAAGCTTTCTACTTTAAAAACGTTACCTATTTCACACAAAGTGCTGTGCTACTTTGTTGAATAAACTTTCCTTAAACTTGGATTAGTCAGTCAGTCAGTCATGGCCTTTTCGTCTGTGACAGACGATTTAAGCAGCATCATTTGGGTTACACCTAGATTGATGGCTATGGAGGCCAATTCGAGAACGACACAACTTGCCGCAGTGCTCACAAGAAAGAAAAGAGCTGGGAGAGCTATAACCTTCCCTTCTCCTTTGTCTCCTGTCTGCCAGCAACTTCAACCACTCCATGTCATGACACTTCATGCCTCGTTTTACCTTCTGACGCCATTCATTTCTGTCCTCTGCGAGTCGCTCCCAACTCTTGTGGTCAATTTTAAAAGCGGTCATGTCCCGTTTGGCGCAATCTTTAAAACGTAACAGAGGTCTCCCAACGTTTCTTTTCTTATTTGCTATGGCGCCAAGCATGACGGACCGTGGCAAACGATTTGAAGGCATACGATGCACATGTCCCAGCCATCTCAACCTCCTTTGTTTCAGCAAAGCGGTGAGGCTAGGAAGATGTGCAATCTCTAATACCCTCTCATTCGTTATCCTGTCTTTCCAAGTGATGCCAAGGATGTTGCGAAGACAGCGCATATAAAAGGAATTAAGTCGGCGTTCCTGCTTTGCATAGGACGTCCATGTTTCCGCTCCGTACAAGAGTATACTCAAGATGCAAGTTTGAAACACGATCACCTTGGTTGTAATAGTAAGATGTTTGTTAGACCAAACTCTTGTGCTGAGCGTACCGAACGTCGTGGCCGCTTTGCCGATACGGGTATTGATCTCCGCGTCAAGCGATAGATTGTTCGACACAATTGACCCTAAATAGCAGAACCGATCAACTACCTCTAGGGGTTGACCATCCAGTTGAATCACGGGTGATTCAGTGGATCCCTGTGCTAACACGACTGTCTTTTTGACATTAATGCTCATGGAAAACAACGAGCAAGCACGTGAGAAATTGTCCACAAAAAGTTGAAGCTCCTGAGTTGAATTTGCGAAGAAAGCCGCGTCATCGGCGAACAAGAGGCTGTTGGCAAACAAATCATCACGTTTCCGTTTGGACTTTAGCAGTGCAATGTTAAACAGTTTTCCATCAGATCTTGTAAAAAAATGGATACCGCGATGACTTTCGCCAAAAGCAGCCTTCAGGACCAGAGAGAAAAAAATCCCAAACAAAGTGGGGGCCAACACGCAGCCCTGGCGAACTCCTCTGCAAACCTCGAAGGGGTCTGACATAACGCCGTTGTAAATGACGGAGCCCCTCATTCCTTGGTGAAACGACTTGACAAGGCTTAGAAGTTTCGGAGGACAGCCTATGCTCTGCAGTGCTGTATAAAGTCCCTCTCTGCTTACATATTTATATGGAACTGAAGCAGCGCCCCTGGCGGAAGTGAGAGAAAACTCAAATGGGCGAGTGTCAGTGTTGAGTTTTCTCAGTTCAGTTCCATATAAATATGCCCTTAACGCGAAAGTGAAGTTTTCGATTTGTTTTGGTGAAAACTCACACTCGGCACTCAGATATTGTTGCCTGCGGTCGACCACAGACAGGCCTTAATGGAACTTACGAGTAGGATTTATTTGGGAGTAGGTATTTTTTTTCGATTTGTTCATGACGAAAATACATTTTAAATTGAAGATACCTAGTTCGAAAATGGTTCGCTTACCCAGCTAACTTCCCGTCGTGGTACCACGGATGGCGCTTGGCCGTTCTGAATTGTGACGTGCCGGAGAATGAAAGCGAGTCGTACGTGTTCACTGACGGATGGTACGCCACAATGATGTCCAGATGGCCACTAAAATAATAAAAATAATTTTATTAATTCAAGCTTTAAGTTTACTTCATAATATTTCGTTTTCTTAACCAATCTATATAAAAAGAATACATAAAAAAAAATTGTCCGACATTTTTGGTATTTCGCCTTATTGATTGATCTAATTAGTAATTCCAAATTTAAAAATCTGATAGTATTATTTTTTAAATTTAATTGTCAGATTTGTAAATATGACTGACCGATCTAATTGATTCATCGCAAGATCTTTAAAACTATACACTTGATTGACTCGCATACCTAATTATCTACTCATTTATAATTAGAGTACCTATACCTTTACGGATTTCTCGATACTCGCATGTGAAAGGTATCTAAGCGGGAAACCTAGTAGGTATAGGTACTCTTTGGCACAGCTAGTTCCTTTGGTATTTATTGTCGTTTGTAAATCATGGAAGATTAATTTTTTTTGTTCTCGAGACGAATCTCTTGACTGCCGAGTCAGCACGGTACCGCGTGGCATTTCATCGTGCTGGCTGCCTTTAAGTTATTATTTTTTCTTCTCTTCCTTTTCCCTTTCCTCTTTCCTCATCATTATTTTCCGGAGCATCTTGCTGTATGTGTTCCACTCGTGTTCCTCGGAGAGCATACACTCAATTAGGTTGTCTGGGTCCACTTTGCTATTGGTTCCTTGTGCCGCTGATCTCAGGTCATTAAAGGCTCACTCAAAAATAGCATGTCGCGGAGTGTACTCCTTTCCGCAAAACTAGCAGTATTCAGTAGGCGCTTTCCCTATTGCGAAGAGGTAGGTGTTGAACACTCCGTGACCACTTAGCGCCTGAGTAATCCAGCGATCCACCTCCCCGTGGTTCCTTTTGTGCCAGCTTTTAACATTCCTTATCAATTCTCTCGTCCATGTTCCCTTTCCAGCCCCCGACCATTCAACTTCCCATTCTGTCAAACTTTTCTCCCGCAGTTCATGACAAGTCAGAGTCTTATTTGCGAAAGATTGGGCGCGTTCAGTTACAAGTTTCGCTATAGGGATAAAGCCTGCAATAACGAGAACCGCGTCAGTTGATATCGTCCTGTATGCTTCGCATATGCCTATAGCCATTCGCCTCTGTACTGCCTGAAGCTTTTTCCGGTACTGTTCAACTTAGAATATTAATGTATTTATTATAACATTTACTTACTTGTAGAGTAAAACCCTATAGTTTTCTAACAATTCTTCCAACCAAGCCTTAGCGCTCGCCATGAAGTCAGGCACAAGCTTCCGGTACACTACTCCGATAGACGTGAAGTTAGTGTTCCCGATGTGCAAGGCTCGTCTTAATTCGTCTCTCTGTATGTAGTCGAGGTAAGCGCCTTCCAGACTTATATCGTCTTGTAAATAGTTATACAAGTTGTTCAGCTTCGATTCAGACAAGAACAGCTGGAGTAAATAGTTGTAGTACTGGAACAGAGAAAAAATAAGGTGAGTAAATCAATTCTAGGTCGAGTTTGAGTCTGTTCGCTAACTTTTGTGCGGTCGTGTTTCTGCGTTTCGGTGTTGTTACGCTGTGATTCGATACTGAATAGTAAAATTATATTATATCAATACTTGAGATCCATCATTCAATAGATTTAGATATCAAAAGTAGGTACTTACAGCGTATGCTTTAAGCATTTCCCCTGAGTTTATGAACTGAACGACAGCAGTTTCTAGCTGTACCATAAAGTTGGCCACCTTATCATCTACCAGACCAGCTTCTCGCACAAAGAAACTGTATCTTTGCAGCGATAGCGGATCAATGAATCCATTTCCGATTGCTAAGCCCTGCGAAAAATAGAGCAATGTGAAAAAAAGAAAACACCTTACTTATTTAGGTTTAGGTGGGTCCTACCTGCCAAAGACCAACTTCCCGTGGTCTCCTTAAGTCCTTACTAACGGGACCCACTGAAAGGAAAGTACACATCGTTTCCTTTGACTAGAAACGAGGTGTAAGTGTAACTGTACATTAATGTATAGAATCCTAGGTCTAGGGTTGCCATCCGTCCGGGTTTCCCCGGATTTGTCCTAGTTTAGAGGGCATCCGGGGAGCGTCCGGGGAAGGTTTCCTTTGTAGACCGGGTTTTAAAAATGAACTAAGTATATTCACCGTTCCAAATAAAAAAAGGTGATTACGACATTTTCAACTATTTTTTATTACATTGAATATGTTTAAAAGATCTTGTTGACATGTCCGGCTTTCGGACTGTAAAATCCGGGGTTTTCACGCGTCTTGCCCTGTTTTCCAAATTTTAGAGATGGCAACCCTACCTAGGTCCCTATTTCATATTGCAGCATCGTATTTCCTTATCGCATCATTCCTTTTTTGCCTTGATTTATACACGATATTTTTTATGTTTATGAATATTGTTACTGCGTGTGAAAAATCAATAAGCTTTGTGTTTTGTTTATATTAAATAGGTTAGCGCTTGGGTATAATATTATGCCCGATGGCCTGACGGGAGCTAATGTACAATTCTAAGATTTTTACCTGTAAATTTATCGGTTCGTCATGATCCCTGTTCCATAGAATTTGAACGCCTAGGGAAGGTATATGTTTGCCCGCGTAGGACTCTCCTGCGATCGTCAGAGGCGCTTTGCGGAGTTCAGGGAACAGAGTCAGGAATTGCTGCAGCGCTGTGTACAAATTTTCGCCAATCTGAAACATTTTAGTAACTCTTCAAGCCAATCTCAAATATGTAGAGACTGAAAAATATTGATATATATTGTAATTAAGAACAAGTCGATGGCTATGTTTGAAAGGTGACTAGTAATACCTACACAGTAGGTAACGAGCATAGATATCGGTCAGGATGAGCAGTTGATAAGGCGAGTAAGTATATAAAATCTTTTTTAACTCAGTCACCACGACATTTGGCCCCATATTGACTACAAGTAGTTAAGCACTCACAGTGGTCTGATTGGTGGCAAAACCTCGGTCGTCATCCGTGAAACTGAAGCCGGTGCCGATGGGGTTGTCGATAAACAGCAGTGAATGGTTCTTGCCCCACGAGTATTTTATTTCTGTAAAACAAGTAGTTAAGACATGAATTTTTTTAAATAAAAATAGAACCGACTCAAAACGCACTAAAAAGTAAAAAATAACTGTGTCATTTAGTTGCTTTAATTTACTTAAGCATATCTAGGTGTCGGTGCCAGCCAAGGTATCTAAGTACTTTAAGGACGTTACCTAGAACCCACAAACTACTTTACTACGTAAAATAAAGGTTTCTTAAACTTGGCTGGCACCGACTTCATAGATATGCTTAAGTAAATTAAAGCAACTAAATGACACAGTTATTTTATACTTTTAAGTGCGTTTAGAGTCGGTTCTATTTTTATTTAAAAATTTATATTTCTTACTTTTTAGTGATTTATCGCCACGTATCGTACTCGTACTATACTGTCATTGTATATTATACGGCACTAGTAGCCAAAAAGCTGCCGATACCGAGAAAACCGAAATCGCTGTAAGCGTGCGTCCAAAATTTGAAGAGTTCCTTTAATTTCCCCAGGATATCATCATCAGATTCTAACATGACGACAATGGGACCACCTTGGAAGTATGCCCTTTCTAATAAAAAAAGAATTATCAAAATAGGATAACTCTGTAAAAAGTGATGCGTGGTCATACATAAAAATAAAAAAATATACGTGTCGAATTGAGAACCTCCTCCGTTTTGTTTTCGTTGGTTAAAAAGATAGATGAGTCAAAATGTTAAACTAGAGAACAGGAAAGCGCTAGCTAGGATAATGGCAGTTTAATTATTATTATCAGCTTGTTTAAACGGTTCGTTACTGGGCCAGTCTTCTCTTCTTGTAGGAGAGGAGCAATAGAACCGTCAACACTGTTTCAATGTGGTTTGGTGGTTTTAATGTGATAATGGTTCATTTTTGTATCGGTCTCTATCAGATGTTAGTCACGATGACTGGGACCGCCGGTATTACGTGTAAGCACGTTGGCACGTAGGCACTCCCAACTTCAGTTTAATAATGTTTAGGTACTGAGAATTTCTAAGCAAACTGATAAGCTCTGTAATTCATAGTCCGATTTAGGACTTGAATCAAAGATTTCAAGATCTAAAATCCCTAAAGGTAGGTGGGTACTAGACTAAAGAGGAACCAGAGGTAGTAATGTTATACGTACCTTCAATTGTAAAATCATCTGAAACTGTGAACGGCCCTATTTCTGTAAAGAGCCCGTACAGCGAAGACGCGCCAGGACCTCCTTGGAGCCAAATGAGCCACGGTGTTTCATCTACGGGCTTTTCTGCCACAGGGAAGTACCAGAACCAAAGATTCGCATTGTATTCTTTATTTACCTGAAATAAAATTTGAAAATTTTATAAATTTATCATCATCACAGGCCTATAGTGTCGGCTTATTACAGAGACGTCGCTTCTACCAGGAAGGGATATAGATCTTAGATCCACAAAGCTGCTCTAGTTGATGGGCGGGTGGTGATATATTACTTAATTACGGTATGTATAAGAACTATGATACTTGCCGAAAGCAATAACTTAAGGTTAAACAACGAAATTGGCAGTGATATAACGGAGAGCATCACCAATTTCCTAACTCCGGGCTGAGAATTTCTTGGGACAAACAAAAGCTCACTATTTTATAACTCAAACCCAGTACTTTGTGATTCGAAGCCACTTCTGACGTAACGAAAACGAGCCCATTAGTAGTTTCTTTGTTATAAACTAGCGCTTGGCTGTAATCACGTCTGATGATTGAGCCTGACAGGATGGCAGAGATGCAGTATTAGCAGAATGCGCTCGCCTAGAATTTTCCAATAAGCTGTAATAAATAAAGTACAACCAATCCCAACTGCATCACACGCGTACCAGAGAGAATAGAGAATATATTGTACAGGGTTGAAAGTTAGTTATTTTTTTTTTTACTCTCATTTATTTATTTACAATTATTTTAAAAATTTTTAACAATGCTTCTAAAATTATAAAAAAATAAAACACTATTAAAAATTTATAAAAAAATTAATTCCGCCTGCTGCGGGGCCCGGGGGTCCAAGCAACCGGTGGTCAGGGCTCCAGAGTGAGGAACCTCCTCACAATGCGCGCCGTTTCAAGAATTACTGCCTTCTGTATCCGACCCTTGATCCAACAATTAAGCGAAAGCTTTTTAAGATGTTCGTCAAAGCTTTTCGCTATAAGACCGTTGACTGAAACGACTATAGGAACAATCATTGTTGAATCAACATTCCACATGGCGGTAATCTCATGAGCAAGGTCCAAGTATTTTGATACTTTTTCCTTTTCAGCTTTCACTAGATTATCGTCATGGGGAACAGTAATATCAACAATCATTGCACGGCGCGTTAATCGATCAATTATCACTATATCAGGTCTATTGGCTACAATATACCTATCAGTGATAATTGTTCGATCCCAGTAGAGCAACGCACTGCTATTTTCAAGAACTGACGCTGGGTCGTACCTATAGTAAGGCACCTCAAAATCGACAAGGCCATACTGAAGAGCAAGTTGTTGGTGGATTATCTTGGCTACTTGATTATGTCTGTGCAAGTATTCGCCATTAGCAAGATGAGCACACCCGGAAACTATATGTCTGAGGGATTCCCCAGGCTGATGACACGCTCGACATATGTCTAGAGTGCCATCTTTCATAATATGTTTTCGGTAGTTTCTCGTCTTGATAACCTCGTCCATAATTGCACAGACAAAACCCTCGGTTTCCCCAAAGAGGTCACCGAATTGCAACCAAGATACAGATGTTATTTGATCTACATCCGGCCCCGTGAGGGCCTTGTAGAAACGTCCATGCAACTCCTTACTCTTCCATATCGCCACACGATCTGAGTTACTAATTACTTTAGGCTTACGCCAGTTCTTTTTGCCAAGGGATAGTGGGGTAAAACCCTTGTCCACTGCAACGACATCCTTATGCATACCCACATTTATCTTGAGAAAATAATCTCTGAGATTGCACACCTCACGATTATGGAGGTTCTTGGCGTTCAAGAAACCACGTCCCCCACACTTGCGTGGGAGGTACAATCTCATTACAGATGAACGTGGATGGTGCATCCTATATGACGTCAGCAGTTTGCGGACTTTACAGTCCAGGGAGTCCAGTTCAGTTTGAGTCCACTTTAGAATGCCAAAAGAGTATATGAGTAAGGGCATGACCCAGCTATTGTAGGCACGCACCTTATTACCACCTGATAAAAGACTTTTTAGGACTTTTTTCAGGCGGCCAAAGAAGCGTTCCTGCACTAGTTGTTTCATATTCCCTACCTCAATACCAAGTGCTTCTGACATTCCAAGGTATTTATAGGTCTCCCCTTCGCAAAGTGATTTGAGAATAATAGTTTCTGAAAGTACTATATTCCCAGAGCTCACAACTCTGCCTCGCTCGATATTGATTACCGCACACTTGTCTACACCAAATTCCATCTTTATGTCATTACTAAAGGTTTGAGTGATCTTCAACAATGACACAAGGTCTGAACGCTTTGATGCATACAGTTTGAGGTCGTCCATATAAAGCAAGTGAGATATGAGCTCACCACCCCTGCGAAGGCGAAAGCCTAGCCCTGAATCCATCAGCAAAGTACTGAGAGGATTAAGAGCTAGGCAAAACCATAAAGGGCTCAAACTATCGCCCTGGAAAATACCCCGCCTAATCCCTATCGGTTCACTCAATTCAGAACTCTCAGAGATGCCTGGATGGTTAAGGACTGTCATCCACTGACTCATGCACGATTCAAGAAAAGAGCATAGTGTTGCATCGACCTTGTACAACCGCATGACCTCCATGAGCCATGAATGAGGCACTGAATCATAGACCTTCTTATAGTCAATCCAAGCAGCTGTGAGATTTTTTCTGTTTCGCCGAACCTGCTGGCAAATAGCAGTGTCAATGAGGAGCAGTTCCTTTGTACCACGAGACCGGGCCTTGCATCCATTCTGTGTTGGGGCCAAAATATTATTTGCATTAATATGCATTGTTATTTTTGATGTCAGAATGGATGTAAGGAGCTTATAGATGGTAGGTAAGCATGTAATCGGTCGGTAGTTTTTGGGATCCGTGGTACTTCCGGATTTGTATAATAGGAACGAGACACCAGTTGTTAAGAATGTCGGTAGCGATCCAATGTCAACGGCGCTTTGGAATTGTATTGCCAAGATAGAATGCGCACTACGAAACCATTTCAACCAGAAGTTGTGCAATCCATCCGGACCAGGACATTTCCAGTTGGAAGCCGGCCGAATTGCACAACCTACGTCTTCCGCAGTTATGGTTATTGGAACCATTTGTTCTACCATCGCGCATTTCTCCTTGACAATATTCATCCAAACGCCGGTTGTGTGATCAATGGGGGCCGACCAGATGCTACGCCAGAAATCTGACATAGCATCAGAAGTTGGAAACTCTCCATTAGTCACACAAACACTAGATTGCTCCCAGTTCCTATATACTTTCCGTTGGTCACTTTGAAAGATCCGATTCTGATAGTATCGGTCATTGCGCTCTTTATAACGCCTGATACGTTTTATTATTGTGCTATGCATATTTCCAGCTTACCGTTAAATACCCTGCATAGCTGTCCATACCAGGCAGAATATAATCAGGATCGACGTACGCCGCACGTCGCGCCTGTTCCAACTTATTGGACTCTATCAGAGGAGTCAGCAGCAAAGGCTCCCCTCCATCGAAGCCGGCTCTACTCCGACCAGGCTGGTACGTCCTCTCCATGAATGTGACGATCGGTTCAGGGGCCTCTCCTGGTGGTAGGTCGGGTAGGGAATACTGGTCCGCGGTCAATACATACTGTGTGCCTCTAGAACAAATAAATAAACAATATGATTATGGAAAAGCTTTTAGAATGTTCTAGTATATTCCTAGCTTTGCCTAGTGTATTTGATAAGACAGATAAGTTCTAATCTTCTTTAAATGTAGTATACGCATACTATCAATGAATGTCGAATAATTCAACCTAACATCTCTGATATTATCAACAGTGGTAAGAAATTTTCAAATATTCCAAAGGCTACGTAATATTTTTAGTGTTACACCAAAAGATAGACTGTACTGATTGATATATTTTTAATCGATTTTAAAAAAAGGGGCAGGAGGAACTTGAATAGGATTTTGTTATAATACAAATAATAGGTACCTATTTGTTACGGAAAGCTTAATATAAAGTTAAGCTCAAGGCGATTTGCTTTGCCTTGAAATATTTGATATGAATATTTGATTTGATAGAAAATATTTATGTCTTGCATATTAATTTTCCTCTTTTTTAAGTTTTAGTCGGAATTTAAAATTGCTATAATAACTATAAATAACAACAAACATCTGAGATAGCCGATGTGTTTGTTCCAACAAGGTCGATAGCTTTTTCCTTTTGGAGACTGGATTGAAAACATCGATAATTCACGAGTCACGAAAGGCTTCGATGCAGCAGCGTAAAAGATTTCGAAGGCACTCGAGCGGAGATTTTCCCACGGTATCAAATCAGGTTCCGTCTTTAGCTTTTGATTTCAATCTATAAGTATGTAGTTAATTATACGTGATAAATAAAAGGGCTAGTGGACGGATAAGTATTAATCTTTAAAATGCTTACGCCCGCGGATTTGTCCGCGTAGTTTCCGTTGGGAATTTTAGGAAACAAACAAACAGACATATTGACATAGAGTAGGTACCCATTATTCTCTGTAAACATGACTTTGGTTATGATATACACAAAGATTTTTTACAATCCGACAGGAAGATTAAATTATTATTAAAACACAAAAAATTTTTGATGTACCTAAAGTACTAAATTCACATTTTCACAGACGAAGTGTCTGTTTGTATAAAAATTAAAAGCTTTTAAAAACACGATGTTTAAAGTTCAGTGGTTAATCTTTGCGGATTTCGGCGGAAAATCTGGGTTCGTATCTTGGGCCGCGCTTTGAAATATTGACTGTAGGAATTGTCACCAATTAATACCAAGCAACACGAAGTTGAAATTCAGTGGTGGTACGCACGTTTAGCCATCGACCCGGTATATCATTGGCATCTGACAATAATTTTTACAGATTCTATAATTATCATCCACCCATCACACTTGCAACTACCCACGTGGGAGCAGCGTGATGGGTACCAGCTATATACTTCTTTCCTTTAAGGCTCTCTGGACGGGACCACAAACAATAGGACAAAGATGACGAAGACGAGTTACGTAAAGAAGTAGATACTGGTGCTCTGTATCCTTTGACCTTCAATTTACCATGCAGGTAACTATTGTAGCTAACTTTTTATACTTTTTTGTAATCACTATCTCACTATAATATACGTATATGTTTTTTAACCGACGAAAAAAAACGGAGGAGGTTCTCAATTCGACACGTATATTTTTTTTTATGTATACGCATAACTTTTTAAGGAGTGGTCCGATTTTGAAAATTCTTTTTTTATTAGAAAGAGCACACTTCCAAGGTAGTCCATCATGTTTTCCATCATGTTAGGATGATATCCTGGGGAAATTGAAGGAACTCTTCAAATTTTGGAGGCACGCTTACAGTGATTTCTGTTCTTGTCTCGGTATCGGTAGCTTTTTAGCTACTAGTGTCATATAATATACTATGACAGTATAGTACGAGTACGTTACGTGGCGATAAATCACTAAAAAGTAAGAAATAAAAATTTTTAACAAAAAATAGAACCGACTCAAAACGCACTAAAAAGTAAAAAATAACTGTGCCATTTAGTTGCTTTAATTTACTTAAGAATATCTTGGAGTCGGTGCCACCCAAGGTTTCTACTTAAAAGACGTTACCTAGAATCCACAAACTGCTTTACTACGTAAAATAAATGTTCCTTAAACTTGACTGGCACCGACTTCATAGATATGCTTAAGTAAATTAAAGCAACTAAATGACACAGTTATTTTTTACTTTTTAGTGCGTTTTGAGTCGGTTCTATTTTTGTTATTCTATACCTAAAATCAACAAAAACCTTTAGGGCTAATATTATTTTTATCGCTTTTGAGATACGAAAACCTAAAAATAAGTATCTGCAGATCCAAAAATATTCGAAAATGAAAATAAATACTCACGTGAAAAAGATCAGCCAATACGCGAGCATATCGATGTTTATCCTCAAACTTGTAATACCAATAATTTTATATAAGTAGGTATAAAGCTTTAAGTTATAAAGTTTGATGTATTGTATGATGATGTCTTCCTCCCCTGGGGGTTGGGAAGCGAATGGACGCTCGTAGTACTCGCTGCGGCTTGTCTATACTACGCCTTGAACTTGGATTTATCTCGATTTATATACAGGGTGTTCTACAAACAAAACCCTTTTTGACGTTTGACGAATCCAACTTATAGAAATAAATCAATAAATCGTAGTGTACAGATATACTTCTACATCTATTTGTCTATACTAATATTATAAAGAGGTATAGTTTGTAAGTTTCTAAATAAAGATCTGTTGGGGCTAATCGTCGGAACTACTGATCCGATTTAAAAAAATCTTTCACCAGTAGAATGCTACATTATCGGTGAGTGTCATAGGATATATTTTATATTTGTATTTTTTTTTTTTTTTTTAGTTGCTTTAATTTACTTTAAATATTTACAATTAAATAAATAAAAAAGTAAAAGCTTAAACACTACAATATCCTAAACTATAAATAATATATTAAACAATAAAAATAAAAAAACAGTAAAAAAAACTTAGGCGTCATAATATTCTTCCGAATCGGTGTCGAGCGGTAAAGTGCCCAGTAGGCTGGCGGCATTGCCACGTTGAATGGCAATGCTGATCCTCTGTCCTAAAAAGAGACCAGCCTTCTGGTCACGGGAGGCGTCGATTAAACGCTTTGAGATTTCTCTATAAAAAAAGCGAGTACTCGGACCCCACGGTCCCAGCGTTTCAACTCCAAACGGCTCAAATACATAATCACCGACGAGGTTACTGTACTTGCGCCGTTTGAGAGTCTCCGCTGATGCAGCAGCAGCGCCCGCACAGCCCATCGTGCTAGGAAGATGTGAAGGCGCAAGGGTGTCCACGCAAGTTGCGTCCCACACCAAAGGCCTTCCCATCTTCCATGGCATCAATGACATGCCGTCTGGTCTCTTGCCATCGTCGCGCGCCAAGCCGTTTGGTTCTAAAACAGCTGGCACGCCGGCGTTGACAAGGGCACGACGTATGATGTCATTGAGGCTAGCGTGGCGGGCTATGCGACCAGCGCTCCTACTGCAAGAAAGACCGTGGTGTCCGAGTTTATCGACTGCCCCTCCACAGACACACCGATGCGGAGAAACACTAGGAGCACCTAAGCGAAGACAGGTGGCAATACGGAAGGTGGTGTCGTCCAGCAAGGTACCAATGCTGGGCGAAGGAATGGCTTGTAACCAAAGACCTGATTCCCACTCTCCCACAGCCAGCAAACGGGCACGCTCTGCGGCATTGGCGGAGGAACTAATAAGTTTCTCTCTAACCAGTTCGCAGAGGGGCTCATCCCACTGTCTCTGGGAAAATGAAACTTTTGGTATGTTAGCACTTGGACAGGCAATTTTCCAAGCATTTATGGCCTCGGTCTTATACGCCACTTCAAAATTAACCAGTGTAGCAGATAAAATTTTCCTGGTTAATTCCTCCGTGGCGTGGACCGAGGACAAGAACGCTGGTAAACTAATGTTAGAAATTTTGCGAATGCCGAGTCCACCCAGGCGAACTGGTAGGGTCGCCTGGAGCCACACTCGATCATTCAAAGCCACATTTAAGATTTTACAAAGAGAATTTTGTATTTGTATTGTATATATTAGCCGAGTTATCACAGTATTTGTCGCGTGAGTCGGCCCGTGAAATTTATTAAATCTGCTTTATGCGCGTGCGCTGCTTTAGCTATTGGATATAATTCAAAACATTGTATGAAAACTTTATGTACATACCTTTAAAAGTTCTACAAAAAAATCCGCAATAGCATATATCTGTCTTTTATATTTTGGCAGATATAGAACTTTTCTTGTTTTAAAAAATCATTTATTTCATATACTTACGTTTTCGTTATTATTTATACAACTAAACTTAAATCATTATCAAAATAAATTATTCAATAATCACAAGGATATTATAGAGATAAGATTTGCCTTTTACAGTATGTTAATTAGTTACATAGTTTAGGAGATAATACAAAATTTCTAAAAAGCGCGACACGTGACACGTACGTACTAGTACCTACTGCATAGGCGTCAGCATTTTGGTAAGTATGCTGTTTCATGTTATCGATTTTTATTCAATTTATTTGCCATAGAAGACCATATTTATACTTTTAATATAAAGCGGAAGAGTTTGTTCGTTTGTTTAAACGGGCTAATCTCTAGATCTGCGTGCCGGATTGTAAAATTATTTTTTTTTATTTTGAAAGCTAAACTCAAAAGTCTAATAGACTATTTAATATCAAGCTATATATATCAACTTGCCATAATATATTTATGGCAAGTTGATATATATAGCTATATATCAACTTGCTATTGTTAATGTTAATATACTGTGATATCGTACAATGTTTAACAAAAATATAGATCTTTAGTACACGAGACGGGACGGAGGATATTGCTTCACGGGAAACTAACATTAAATTTAGAGGGGGAGCGGGAAATGAGCATTTTTTATATGAAAGTCTGTCTTTAAAATTGGAAGGGAAGTCGCGGGCGAATGTTAGTGTTTATATAAATCAAAGTCGGCTTGGTAACACTATTTATTCTTAACTCTGTAACTGCTGAAAGGATTTGGATTAAATTTGGCGTGGAAGTCTATTTGGTATTAAAATGAATATATTTTAATTCCAAATAGATTTCCAATATATTTTAGCACGTTGCAAATAAATATTTCGAGAGCAATTTTAATGCAAAAATATATTACCTAACGATTCCGGTATTTCTTATTGACACTTTATTGATATAATTATAAAAATGTGTATGAACATATATCAAAGTTTGAGGCAAATAAAATTGTTTGTGTTTGATGGAATATGTCGTTTCGCTCCACACGCGCCGTCACGGGCGGGTCTTGTGACTTGTGAATATCGCTACAAGTATAGAATGATGACTAGGAACATTTATAATTAATTCATTACAATAATAGTATCAGCAGATGAGCATCATTATAATGGTATGCAATTATTTATTACTTTCTATGTCAGAGATTAAAGCAATTGGAAAAGCAAAATCAATAGCTTACATTTCAGAATAGGCGACAATAGCATTTTTTTTTAAATAATCGGAATCTCGAAAACGGCTCAAACAAATTTCATAAAAATATGTGTTATACCTTCGAATTTGCAATTTTTGTAAATATATCATCGGAATCTCGAAAGCGGAACTTTCATGAAATTATGTGATATGAATTATGATATGAAATCCCATATCATAATATATCTAGCTAGGTTTCATTTATAGAAAATGTATAATTTTCAAAAAAACCATTAGAAGAGTAAAGTACCTAATATATAACTTGTGTACTGTTCATAGATTAACCAGTGCCAAATCTTCATACAAAGTGAAGTAATATTGATAGGTACAAAGTAAAGTTAACAATATTTTAAATTAATTTTGTTTTGTATAAATGGGTAGATGTACCTACCAATGATACTGTAGTGCTTAAGGGGAGCAATCAGGGCTTGCACGTACACCTAACATAAGTTGCAAATCAGTAAATTTTAATTCAGTCAGCTCTGGTTGGTATAATCTACTTTCCATATCAGCGGTAGAGTCGGATCGTGGACAAATTTTCAAAGGTGTTATATTTTTCCTGCTCCAAATACCTAAATCAATTTTAAATTAAATCAATCACAATGAAAGTTTAATTGTACCTATAGATATAATAATCTATGTATCGAATAAAATGTATTTTTGGAAGATAAGAATTTAAAATAAGATGAATCTCCGATAGTAATAATTGGAGCATCCTGTGCAGTCACCGCGAACAGGTATAGGGTACCAACGACCTGCTTAGCATAAAAGTGCTCCCACGCTCCCTACGATTCGCGATAGATTCTTGCACGCTCTTAAAATGTGATTTGCTCTATATTTAGGATGTTGATAGTAAAACAAACACCGATGCGTTACAGTTGCGACGTGCGTTGCGTGCGATAGTAGGTGATCACTTAGAGCTCACAACTTGCCGGGTACTGCCGAGTTCCCACGCTCGACGGTTTTTTCTCGACTCGTAGAACCTACTCGTACTTGTACATTCAGATTGCGTTTGCATCGGCGATCTGCCAGATGAAGAGGCGGCATCACAAGACGCCTTCTTTTAAGACTTTTGTCAACTTAGACAAATTAAGTACACTATTTAATATAAATTTTAATATTATATAATCCGGCTCCAATCGTAGAGCTTTTTAATGGGTTGATGTGCCGCTTGCTATATATATTTTATTTTTAGTCCGGTGGAAGGTTTCGGCCGTGGCTGGTTGCCATATTACCCTATTGGCATACACTTCCTACGCACTGCCAAGCGATGCAGCATTCGTAACAGGTATATAATACTGCGTAGAGATAGTCAGAGAGATTAAAGTGATGAATTACAGGTTGTTACAAGAAGGACATAGGCTACTTTTATTGCGCAGAAGTAAAGGGTTAGGTATCAGGGGACTTGAGGAATGAAGGGCGGGCATGCGTAACTGTTGTCTGAAAGTATCGCATTCCAGTGTAACGCTTAAGTTGCACTGTTATTATTGTTAATTTGCAGTTGTTGTTAAATATTATTATATGTTTTATGTCATTCAAAGTTTAAGGGAAAATATTAGGAAATACCGTTATAGCCAGGCGTGTTACCATGCCTGATTCAGATTCGACTAGTCTTATATCCTAAATAAAAGTTGACAATATAATAATGTTTTCATCTACTCCCCGTAAGCTTTTCAAAATTTATTTATTCATTTATGTCACTTCTATACTATATATTATTTTTAATACAAAATCGGTGGAAAGTATAGACCTATAAACTATAACATATTAAGCATAAACAGGCACGTAACGTACACAAACACATACACACACACGCATGCACGCACACCCACATACAGATGAAAACGATGTTGTAACAGGATTTGGCTATTAATAGGTATTATAATATTGCGTAGCGATGGTCCGAGAGATACGTTATAGTGCTGAATTACAGCGTTGTTATATTTATTTCGAAACTATAACGCATAGCGCAAGATTTAATACAGAACTTCATGTTAATTATACCTAAAACACAGCATGGTAAAATGAATCATTGAAATAACACACAAATGACGGGCCTGTTCCTAATATCCTCTGGGCTAGGTAGGTTTTCTGTTATAGGTAGGCGATGGCTTTCTGCTGATTAACTGTCGAAGGGTCACATGATCTTTGACTTTACATTACAACTTTGTACAGTGATAAAAAAAATATTTATTATTATTTTTTTTACTATTACGTACATAGTTTTTACCCTTGACAGCATTCACACCAGGTGGCAAGTGATGATGAAGGTGATGCGTAGCAAATCTTCTTCGGAATAATATTATAGAGGACGCCCGCGATTTCCCCCGAGTAGTTCTTGTTCCCACGGGAATGTGTTATTATAATATTAGCAAGGATAAAATTACTCGTTGCAACATTTATACTTTACTAGCAGTCGCCCGCGACTTCGTCCGCGTGAAAACCTCTTAGGAATCTTTTAATTTTAAAGACAGACTTTCATATAAAGTGTGCTCTTTTCCCGCTACCCTTTCCCTCTCAATTTAATTTTTTACAGTTTCCCGTGAAACAATATCCTCCGTTCCGTCCCGTGTACTAAAGATCTACATTTTTGTTAAACATTGTACGATATTACAGTACATTACCACTAACAATATATATTTATGGCAAGCTGATGTGTATAGCTTGTATTAAATAGTCTATTTCACTTTCGAGTCTAGCTTTTATAATAAACAAAATAATTTACAATCCGACATGCAAATCTAAAGATTAGCCCGCCCGTAGAAACGAACAAACTTTTTCGTATATTATATAAATATGGTCTGCCATGCCAATGCCATGACAGAGTTTTATTTACAAACTTACAAACTTTACCTATTTATAGTATTAGTATAGCGCATTTATGTTTGGTAGAAATTTTCCCAAACTATATAACTAATTAACATACTGTAAAAGGCAAATCTTATCTCTATAGTATCCTTGTGATTATTAAAGAATTTATTTTGATAAGGATTTCAGTTTAGTGAAATAATGACGTAAACGTAAGCAAAATTAAATGTCTGTAGGATTTGTCTCTGGAAAACAAGCTGCTTCTGTATAGACGTATCAGCCAGGACTTACGCTGAAAATATTAATATAAATAAATTAATATTATAAATAAATTAATTAATATTATCAAATTAAATAATTTATAAAACATAGACAGAAAAATAACGCTTTTGACCTTGATGGCTTTATTTACTGAATGCGACTAAGTTAGTGAATAGCCCACCAGGTTCTGTATGTTCATTGTTCTGTCAACTATGAGTTAAAACAGAAAAAAAAAATGATTTTTTAAAACACAAATAGTTATATATCTGCCAAAATATAAAAGATAGATATATGCTGTACAGATGCACAGATTTTCATGTTTTTAATTATATCCAATATCAAAGGCAGCGTACGCGCAATAAGCTAAATTTAATAAATTTCACGGTCCGACTCGCGCGACACAAATTGTAAAAAACTAATAAAACTAACACATCAGAATAACATAGGTACAGGCCACATTTTATCCTACGCGAGTGAAACCGCGGACTTCGTCAATTAATAATATACAAATTATGAATAGTCAGACAAAGCGTAGATTAATAAAAGACATACTTTATTAATCTAAGAGTGTGTATAAAATTAGTCATTGTTTCTATTGATTCAATGATTCCCTTGTCATGCTAGTTATTATAACTTATTATCATTGTAGAACTGCTTACAGATTGTATTGGATACCTACTCGTGGACTAGCCTCGTACGTTTGTGTTACGCATCACACTTCGACGCTAAACGTAACATCAAACACTTGATAATATTAGTGACTAACAGACTGTACTGTAGAAAGTGCATTTTAAAGTAATTGGAAAAATTTTTAATTAAAAAATGGAGATTGTTATAAGGTTTTTGCAACTAATCACTTGGTAAATATATCCTTACTTTTTTATTACAAGCAAATATGAAGAATCTAATTTTTTTCATAAACATCACGCCTAATCCCCACAAAGGCAGGCAGAAACTAAATCTCCCCATTTGCCCATGCATATTTCCTTAGCTTCTCCTATCTTTAATCAATATTAATGAATATTAAAATTCTTTTAATATTATACTAAATAGGTTACTATATCCACAAATATTGCTAGGAATGGGTGCGATAGTATAATACCCGTGAAGTTATTGACGTTTTAAATATTTACTTAGATGTTAAGTGATGGTGGATGAATTAATGAAGAACAATAAATCCATTTTGAATCGTCATTGAATTGAACATACTTTATTAAAACTTAAATAAATTCCGAAATGTATAAATGTGACAGTGAGACTGATTTCTAAATTTTCATACTTTACGTCTTTATGACTCTTAGGAACTTTTAAATATAATATTGCAAGGGAAATAGATACAGAGTAAATAGACGTAATAGGGGATTTTTAATCAAGATTTTATTTATTTATACACTTTATTTGTACATCACAAGTTAGCCCTGTCATCACACCTGGTGGTAAGTGATGATGAAATCCAAGATGGAAGCAGGCTAACTTGTTAGGAGTAGGATCATATATCTACAAACCCCTTCGATTTCTACACGATAGCGTACCGAAATGCTAAATCGATTGTCGGTACGTCTTTGTCGGTAGAGTGGTAACTAGCCAAAGCCTCTCACCAGCCAGACCCGGACCAATTTAAAAAATTTCAAACGGCCCTGCCGGGAATCGAACCCGTTTTATAAATCCATCGCACATACAATTGCGCCACGGAAAAACATGAAAGAAAAAAGCAATATAATGAAAGAAGGACATGTCAGAAGAAGAAGAATATAGAAGCCGGCCTTATCGCTAAACAAGAGATTACTGGTGCTGTAAATAAACATACATACATACACTAATACGTTAACCACAAAACACAAATTCCCAAATAATTGAAAAAATATTTTACAGGTGATAAGTAAAGTGCACATTCAACACCCATAACACACTTTTTAAGACCGTACTGTGCGACTTAACTATTCTCTCTAGTCTCTCTATGTATCTCTCTGCTCGTGCTGCTTGCAGTGATTTTGAGTGCTCGATCAATCGGTGGTCAGGGCTCCAGAATAATTAATCTCTTCGCAATCCGCACCATTTTTAAGGACTACGGCCTTTTTGTAACCGACTTTATGATCTAACAGCCCAGCGCCATGACTGGAGCAGTGCCAGCGGTGCCCAGACACAGGGCGCAGACCCTGGGCAGGCGCAGAAATGATCAGCTCATATACAAACCGTACCTTATTTAGAGTCAGTTACAAGTCTGTAATTGCTGGTTACGCTACTACAGCAGCCTAGCGAAAGCTACTTGAGATGTTAGTCGAAGCTTTTCGTAATAGGACTGAAAAGACTCTTACAACAATAACAGTTGACGAATTGATATCTTTTATTTCAGCCTCGCATTAGTGAAGCCACTCTTAACAGAAGGACCTTGTCAGTCATGCCAAATTTTGACTCCACTAATAAAAAATGGCCGCGTTGGACAAGCTCGGGCTATCTCAGAAGTCAACGGCACCAATTTTCTGGACATCAGAAGTTACGCAGGATTCCTCACTGTGAACGAAGAGTACGGTTCCAATCTCTTCTTCTGGTTCTTCCCTAAAGATGAGATGGAGAAGTCGCCGTGGATAATTTGGCTACAAGGAGGGCCAGGGTTTTCTTCAATGAAGGGAGCTTTTGATCTTATTGGCCCTGTGCAAATTGTTAATGGCAAAGGTTGGCATTTATTTATTTGAGTTAGTACAAGTAAAGCGACACCTTCCGCATGGACTCCGGTACCAACTAATTTTTTGTTTACTCAGGTTTTATTTAGAATTTTCATGAATTTCAACTTGTCTGTGCGGATCCCTAGTTTATTTGCTTAAAAGTCCAAATTGTACCGATTTTCGAACGGTTTTCGCGGGCACAGTACTTAAGTATAAATTTATACTATATCATTACACAGTATAAAACAAAGTCGCTTTTTTATGTTTGTCCCTATGTATGCTTAAATCTTTGAAACTACACATCCGATTTTCATGCGATTTTTATCAGATACAGTGGTTCAACAGGAAAGTTTATGTGTACCTATAGTAGGTACATGCACAATGTAGTAGAGAAACACTGATCATTTTAGAGGTTTTGATATGATGTCGTAAACTACCGCATTTTTTGCGCTTACTGACGCTGGCTAAACCCTACGAGATATGTCAAAATAATATACTACAGTATTGCACACCTTAAAAAGGTCAACAAAAAAGTCCGCGACGGTATATGTCTATCTCTTAGGGATAACCCACAATAACCATTTTTTATCTTTTATTTTGAACCAAAAATAATGGCTTATTTACAAAGCGATTTTAAGCACTGTATTAATCCTTATCCAACTAAGTTTTTTAAATACTGCATGCTTGTACATTCAATATATATCACTATTGCCCTTTACAGCATGTAATTTGAGTGAATGTTTTCCAAGATATATAGGATTAAACATTCAGGGTCATAGCGCGCGTTTGGGGGTCGCACGAGCGTGCGTTCTTTAGTATACTTTAGTACCAGCATTGCAACCGTGCGAAGCTAGTATATATATATCTAAGCTTCGTTTCATGAGAATAGGAAAAAAATTCAAAGAAAAAACGGAGTTAACTAACTAAACGCACATATTACTCTGCCTTACGCGCATGTATTTTATAGATTTTATACTTACCTTCTGCCTCTTGTTATATCATATACATCTCGTTTATCTCAGACGAAAGTCTTTTATAATGATACCATATTATCATGTCGGCTCATCAATTCATATTATACTTATTTTGATAGCGACCGGTTTTTATTATCTCATGTTTATTAAGTTTAACAGCCAATACTAGTTTTTATACATCTAAAAAAATTAGCGCCGCAAAAAAATTAATCTCAAAGCTATTTATAATAAAAAATCCAATTAGTCGGAACGAGGGTTCCGTAGATCATAAAATTAGTAAGATTATTAACTTAAGTACATAGTTTATGAACTCTCATGAACTATACACAAAAAATGCTAACAAAACATGTTTTAATGATCGGAATGTCGTTATCATCGATAACAGACCTTTAAGAAGCTGATATTTGTTTTAAAAATATTTGGAAATTACCAACGGTTTTTGAATTTATTCCTTTACTTTGGCTTCCTAAAAAGAAATTTAAATGAATGAAAAAAGTAAAAAACATTTGTACAATACTAGTGGCTTTTTAAATTTTAAACTACGGAACCCTGAAAATATAATGCCAATGTTTGCAAACGATTTCATTATTGGAATGTTTACAATTATCATATCCCTTTTTTGTTCGTGGGGAAATCCTCATGGAAACTTTCTCACCAAGTGTAAGCGAGGAGATTAGTTATGACAGAATATGTACCTACTGCTAGATACCAAACGCCAATGCGTTGTCCTAAAGTGGGTACCTTCAAAAAATCAGTTTCGGTAACTAGAAAAACGACTTGTATTCATTTAAAATTTATCAAATTCCAGTAACTGCTAGAAGTGTGACATGGGCTGAAGACTACTCGCTGCTGTTCATAGACAACCCGGTAGGAGCTGGGTTCAGCTTCACTGGTGACGAGCGCGGTTATCCCGACAATGAGGATGAGGTAAGTGTCATCAGTGTACCTAAAAACTTTGCGTCTAGACAAATCAAGACAATTTTTCAGAATGGCACACAGACAAATGCAAACTAAAGTCCTGTACGTAGCTGACAATCCAGAATTTGGTTGCCATGAAAAGTATTACTGCTAACCTCGCCTGACCAGCCGGACCCTCGGGAACAGCATTAGATAGGTAAGTGTTTACTGAATGAAAAGAGACTCGTGTTATTCACATACAGACAGATAAAGACCGCGTGTATGCAAAAGTAAGCATCGTTACTAGTAAAGGCGGAAAGTGTTACAAACAGACTCTCTTTCCTTCTCTATTAATATTTATTTATTTTCACCAAAGGTTGGCAGCCAAATGCACGAATTTCTGCGCCAGTTCCTGCTAATGTTCCCCGAGCTGCGCTCTGCCCCTCTCTTCATCGCGGGCCAGTCGTACGCCGGCAAATACGTGCCGGCGCTCGGAATACAAGTTCATCGACACATGGATACTTGCCCCATCAATTTAAAGGTAAATAAGCAGTTAATTAAAAGATATTTTTAGGGCAGATGAAACGAGCAATACTCGCAGCACCATCACAGCTGGTGCAGTTAAAGTGACAAAGCGGGTTCAAAAAACTGACGTGCGCAGGCGGTAAGGTACTGGAATGTTGACCCTAGAAAGTACAGTGTTGGTCAACGCCTCTGGTGGTATTCGAAAGATTTTACAGAAGGCTTCCACCCATCCATAGTTCAGACATTGCATAATAGGGCTATCGCCAAAGACGCCACTGCTATGGATAGAGCTAAAGGAGCGGGTACCTACTTCAGACTCTAAAGTCCTAAATTATAAGTCCTCAAAATATCCGAACGCGAAAAGCTTTTTGTAAAAGTTAAACGAATAACCATTATAGGATTTGTCATATCTAAGTTAACTTTATTCGGTAGATCCTTTAACACAATTATGTACGTTACGCGAATTTTAAAGCGACGTACCTACTTACCTTAAATTGCCATGCATGAAAATGTAAATGGAAAAAGGGTATATCCTATTAGCATATTCTGATGCTAAAACTAAACTAGTAGTAACTATATTCCGGTAGTCGTTCTGAGGGTAGATCTCAATGTTCAAGTTCATCGGCCCAGAAGTACCCAGTTCTATTAACGTAATAGTCTTCCATAGTACAGATCGTTGCATCCTCCTATTTATATCTACGCAAGACTGTACCAAATCGTTTCGAGAGGTATAAAGATTAAGCACCTCGGTATAAAGATTTTGATCCGTGTAAAGTGTCATTACATTTACAATTTACTCGTATATAGGACGTTATTACGCTAGATAAAATTTTATGATAGTTAATAATTTGAGATAATTTTCTCATTTGATCAGAAAATTATGATACCATGGCCAGAGGCAACAAGGTTATCGCCAGTGGCGGCTTTACTACTGGACTTTACAACGCCTTACCTTTTATAATTAGTATATTTTATTTGGAATTCAAGAAATATATTAGATTCAAATGTTGATTCTTCAAATCAAGGACGGCGATTTGCTCGGACTCCGGGTGGCTATAAGGAGCTTAAATTAACAAGTACTCAAAATATCTTTTTTTGTTACTAGCAGTTTTATTTATCATTATTATTTTTTACTTTCATTTATTTATTTACAATTCATTTTTAAATTTTTAACAATGCTTATCTATACTAATATTATAAAGAGACAAAGTTTGCAAGTTTGTAAATAAAACTCTAAATAAAACTCGGGCTAATCTTCGGAACTACTGATCCGATTTTAAAAATACTTTCACCAGTAGAATGCTACGTTATCAGTGAGTGTCATAGGCTATATTTTATATTTGTATTGTATATATTACCCGAGTTATCACAGTTTTTGTCGCGCGAGTCGGACCGTGAAATTATTTTGTTTATTATGAAAGTTGGACTCAAAAGTGAAATAGACTATTAAAAACTATACACATCAGCTTGCCATAAATATATATATATATATATATTGTTAATATTAATGTACTGTAATATATTAAAATGTTTTACAAAAATGTAGATATTTAGTGCACGGGACAGGACGGAGGATATTGTTTCACTGGAAACTATAAAAAAATTAAATTGAAAGGGGTAGCGGGAAAAGAGCACACATTATATGAAAGTCTGTCTTTAAAATTAAAAGATTAACTAAGAGGTTTTCACGCGGACGAAGTCGCGGGCGACTGCTAGTAAAAATTATAAAAAAAAAATTTGAAAATTTATAAAAAAAATGCAGTCCGCCTGCTGGCCCAGGGATCCAAGCAAACGGTGGTCCTCCAGAGTAAGGAACCTCTTACAACAACAATACGCGCCGTTTCAAGAATTATTGCCTTGATCCAACAACTTTTGCAAAGCTTTTAATTTCTTGGTCAAAGCTTTTCGCTATAAGACCGTTGACTGAAACGACTATAGGAACAATCATCGTTGACTCAACATTCCACATGGCGGTAATCTCATGAGCAAGGTCCTAGTATTTTGATACTTTCAGCTTTTAATAGATTATCGTCATGTGGAACAGTAATATCAACAATCATTGCACGTCGCGTTGATCGATCAATTATCACTATATCAGGTCTATTGGCTACAATATACTTATCAGTAATAATCGTTCGATCTCAGTAGGGCAACGCACTGCTATTTTCGAGAACCGACGCTGGGTCGTACCTATAGTAAGGTATCTCAAAATCGACAAGGCCATATTAAAGAGCAAGTTGTTGATGGATTATCCTGGCTGCTTGGTTATGTATGTGAAAGAATTCACCATCAGCAAGATGAGAACACCCGGAAACTATATGTCTGAGGGATTTCCCAGGATGATGACACGCTCGACATATGTTTAGAGTGCCATCTTCCATAATATGTTTATTTTATTATCATATCACTGACACCACAGAAAAAAACCTTGAATTAGGTATCTATACTAATAATGCGAAAGTAAGTCTGTGTTAGTTATTCGATCACGCTTAAAACACTGAACCGATTGAAATGAAATGTTAGTACAGAGGTAGTCTAGTGCCTAAAGGACATAAGCTACTTTTTATCGACCTATCACAAAATAGATTTTCTCACGGATGGATGGAATCGCGGGCGACCGCTAATATTTTTACCCGACTGCGTCAGAAGGAGGGTTATGTTTTCCAGCGTATGTATGTATGTATGCCCATTTCTTCGGCACGCGCTACAGTCTAAACGACTGAACGGATTTTGACATGTGAGGTGTCGTTGAATTTGTAAAAATTGTGGTAGTGATATAGGCTATATAAATTTTCAAAACGGCGGCTGTAAATGGGGGAAAAAAAGGGGGATGTGTGTATGTCTTTCTTCTATCTTATCAATGTGGGTATCAAATGAAAGGTTGTAAAAAGACCATTTCAAAAATATAAATATCATATCATGTTTATATTGCCGTTTTAACAAAAAATGGAATAAAGTGTACCGTGTTATTTCTATACCATAAACTAAAACAAAAAAGTCTCAAATAAAATTATTATTATAAAAACAAAAAACCCGACTGCATAGAAGTTATGAACTGAAAAGAGAAAAACAAGGATCACTATATCTATATAAAATTCTAAATACTTTATGGTGCTGCAGACGGGGACAAAAACGTAGTTTTGGGGGATAGATCTTTCCCCGCAGAAAATAAAGTATTTTGTCCCCGCTTGCATTTCCATAAAGTATTTAGAATTTCTATGCAGTCGGGTTTTTGTTTTTATAATAATAATTTTATATGAGTTGGCTTTATATAACACTTTTTAAATAGGTAAACGATTACGTTTACCTATTACTGTTTGGTTTACCAACCCCATTTAAGCCTAAAAAATATTTTTCTTATTTCAGGGTGTCATGATTGGAAACGGGCTAATAGATCCTCGAAGCATGATGCATTACAGCGAGCTGTGCAGAGTGCTCGGTATCCTGAGCAACGAACAGATCGACGAGGTGAAGGCCCTCGAGCAGTCCGTTGTTTACTTGATAGACAACAAGAACTGGACCATGGCGTCCGAGGTATGACGGATGCGTAGCCATTAGTGCGGGCTTTTTGCATGTTGTAATACGACTTGTAGTGGATAGGATAGTGAGCGATTTGATGAGCTGATTTATTTGGTTCCGTAGATAAGCAGGGACCGGCCTCAAAATTGTAAGTACCTACTCAATTTGATATGTCGATGTATTAAGAGACGTCAGTTTTTATTGGTAAAAGCGATTCGCATCTCAGTTTTTTTCACACCTATTGCACTAATGTTACCAGTTTTTACCCGACTGCGTCAGAAGGAGGATTATTTTTTTCGAGCGTATGTATGTATGTATGTCCATTTCTTCGGCACGCGCTACAGCCTAAACGGCTGAACGGATTTTGACATGTGAGGTGTCGATGAATTTGTCATAGTTGTGGTAGTGACATAGGCTATATAAAATTGCAGGCGGGGACAAACGTAGTTTTGGTAGATCTTTCTTTCCCCGCAGGTTAAAGTATTTTGTCCCTGTTTGCAGCACCATAAAGTATTTAGAATGTTATACAGATATAGTGATCCTTGTTTTTCTCTTTTCAGTTCATAACTTCTAAGCAGTCGGGTTTTTTGTTTTTATAATATTTTTTTGTATGTTGTAATACGACTTGCAGTGGACAGGATTGTGAGCGATTTGATGAGCTGATTTATTTGGTTCCGTAGATAGGCAGGGACCGGCCTCAAAATTGTAACCATCTACTCAATTTGATACGTCGATGTTTTAAGAGACGTCAGTTTTTATTGGTAAAAGCGATTCGCATCTCAGTTTTTTTCACACCTATTGCATTAATGTTATCAGTTTTTTTTTTCAATTTGTTCTACTAACTCGGTGGGTATCTAGTTACCATTTTTTTTATATTGATATATGTATTTTTTTAAAACTCAATCGCACAACGATTTGGAATGAAAACTAAGCCTAGATTTATTCGCTGTACCCAATTGTTTCAGTCATTCAATGCCACAATAGAATACATCAAAAAGCACAGCGGTGTTAGTGTGTATAATTACCAAAAGAACCCGGACAGCTCTGCCCCGGAATTCGAGGCGTTCCTCTCAAGGCCTTACGTGAGAGAATGGCTGCATGTGGGCAACGCCAGCTTCGACTACAACAACCAGCTGGTGTACGAGAAGATGTTGCCTGATATCATGAACACGACCAAACCTTGGCTCGAAGAGTTGCTGGAGCATTACGGCGTCATGTGTTATAGGTAAGCGAGTCTTTGAACAGGTAGATAGACACGCGATGGCGCAGTGGTATGCGGTAAGACGGAGGTCCTGGGTTCGATTCCCGATTGAGATTTTTCTTAATTTGTCTTGGTCTGGCTGGTGGGAGGTTTACGCTGTGGCTAGTAACCACCCTACCCACAAAGAAGTACCGCCAAGCAATTTAGCGTTCCGGTAAGATGTCGTGAAGAAACCGAAAATAGTGTAGATTTCATCCTACTCCTAACAAGTTAGTTAGTTAGTCCATCTTAGATTACATGTTCACTTAACATCAGGTGTGATAGGAGTCAAGGGCCAACTTTTGCAGTCGATAAAAAACGATTCTGTGTTCAAGTTTTCTTTTTTTATTCAATGACAAGTTGGTCCTTGAATGTGATTTCATAAGGGCTAACTTGGGCTTTCTACGTTGCATCATACCGAAATGCTAAACAGCTCAGCGGTAGGTATGTCTATGCTGGTAGAGTGGTAGCCACGGCCGAAGCCTACCACTAAACCAGACCCAAGCGAATTTACAAAATATACTTCTACTAAAAATCCTCCAGTGACCTGAGCTGGAAATCGAATCCAGAACCTCCCTGACTATGCATTACGAACTCTGTGTGTAAGAACGTCAAAAGTTCAGACTAGCGAAAGAATTTCTCAATTGAAACCAGTAATTCTCATTAAGTTTATTATTTCAGTGGTCAGTTGGACATCATATTGGCGTACAGTCTATCGAAGTACACATACGACTCGCTGCAGTGGTCGCGTCGAGCGGAGCACGAGCGCGCTGAACGACTGCTCTTGCGCAGTCCTAACGGTCCACTTGTAGGGTAATGTATAACATCTAAACAAAAATATTTTGTTTATTTATCACTAAAGCGGGGGGTGCATCCCAGTAGTACCCCATACCGTATATAGTACCATATAGTAGTACTGTAGTACTGTTTTTGCTCTTGACTTTACTGATACTATATAAGTTATAAACTTTATATTATTTTGATTGATATTTCATTTTGTTTTTAACAAAAAAATGTCCCTTGCGACAAAAGCTAAGTTGTTAAAACCAAGTAGTAGTTGTGTCTAAAAAAATATTCTCTTATATTAGAAGTTACAGCGGGACACACATTTTACCACTTTGGAATTATCTCTTTAGAAAAAAATTATATTAAAAACCTCAATCCCATTTTAAAGACGCTTTGTGCAATTTAAGCAAAGCTGTATTCGATACAGTAAGTTTATAGATACTCTTAAATTTAAGTGGACATGTATTATTGCAATTAAAAGAGATTCCATATTATACTTATAAAAACTATAGATATTTTATATGTAACGTACAAACAAGATGTTGATATCGAGCACTACACTAAGCACTAATATGGTGTATCAACAGTTCTATAGCACTAAAATTAAGGGGTACTACTGGGATGCACCCAGACTGACGGGATTCGTATTCGCGTCTCTGGCTACCGTGAGTCCATAGGCAGCATACATAATTATGATTAAATATCTCAAGAGCTACAAGGATAAGTTGCCGGACTCAAGGCGGAGATGTTCTAAGTTTGATTCCCGAACTATTTTCATGCCCATTCATAACTCAGGCATGTTTTCTAGTCCAAAAAGCCTAAAAAAGAGGACATATATTTTTAAAATTACGATTAAAGTTCGATTCTAGTTTCGATAATTAATTAGTGCATTTTGCACTCTCATTACTTTGATTATATCTGATTTTCCATAAAATATTGTCGACTTGAAAAAAAAAACGAAGCGAGAAACCGAACCTAGGACTAGCGTCCAGGCTAGTATAATAATTATGTATGAAAAAGCTCCAAAAAATTCATATTTCAGGTACTCAAAAAACGGTGGAAACTTTGTTGAAGTGCTGATACGAAGCGCTGGTCACGGCACCATGGTCGAGCAGCCAGAGGCGACCAAGTTCATAATGGATATGTTCATACAACAGTTCAAATAAAAGATGATACGAAAAACTCGTAACGATTAATTTCTTTTGAAAATCTACCATTCAAACGAATAAAATATGCAGCCGAACATGGCACCTCCACCTCTTTCAAAGTATCACACATGTATTTGAAGCAATGTGTAACAACTTTGCTCTTAGTTTATTTTATCTATATTGCTACATCTAGTAAATTATTTCTGTTTCGTAATTAATTTTTTTCCTGAGCTTGGTTTAGTTTCTTATAGCTCATTGTTTTACGAAAAGCAATGGAATATACCATTGTTTGATGATTGTTTTCCATTAAGTTTATAGGTAATTAAACAAGCAGTACATTAATCCTGAAAATGTATATAACAATATTAAAAAAACAATAAAACAATATTAAGTACCATTTGTTTCACATAAATTTACTTTCAGTAATTCCTTCTTTTACAGATTACACATAAAAATATATTTTAATATTTGTATACAAAATTTATTAACAATTATAAATGTGTTGTTATTACAATATATATCACTACTACGTTGTTTTAATAGTTTACAATATCTACATCTACACTAATATTATAAAGGGGAAAGATTTGTATTTTTGTATGTAACGAATAAACTCAAAAAGTACTGGATCGATTTTAATAATTCTTTTTTCATTAGAAAGCTACATTATCACTGAGTAACATAGGCTATTTTATATTTGTATTGTGTATATTATCCGAATTATCACAGTTTTTGTCGCGCGAGTCGGACCGTGAAATCGGCTTTTTGCGCGTACGCTGCCTTAGCTATTGGATATAATTGAAAACATTGTATAAATACTTTATTTTATTTATACATTGTATAAGAACTTAAAAAGTTCTACAAAAAAGTCCGCGATAGCTTATATCTATCTTTTATATTTTGGCAGATATATAACTTTTTGTGTTTTAAAAAATCATTTAATTCATATGCTTACGTTTACGTCATTATTTATACAATTAAACTTAATCTTTATCAAAATAAATTATTTAATAATCACAAAGATATTCTAGATAAGATTTACCTTTTAGTGTGTTAATTAGTTTCGGAGATATTACAAAATTTCTAAAAAATATAACACTGCCGCTATATCGTCCAAATTAAGTTGACCTCCTCCGTGTTATGTTATACGTACTGAATAGGGGTCAAAATTTTGGTACTGATATTCTTTGACAATTTGATCTTTGATCTTTTCAATTTATTGATGACATGGCAGACTATATTTATATAATATATGAAAAAATTTGTTCGTTTGTTTAAACAGGCTAATCTCTAGATCTGCATGTAGGATTGTAAATTATTTTGTTTATAACTCAGACGTGAAATAGACTATTTAATACAAGCTATACACATCAGCTTGCCATAAATATATATTGTTAATGTTATTGTACTGTAATATCGTACAATGTAAATAGGATATTGCTTCACGGGAAACTGTAAAAGAATTAAATTGAGAGGGGTAGTGGGGAAAGAGCACACTTAATATGAAAGTCTGTCTTTAAAATTAAATGGAGGTTTTCACGCGGACGAAGTTGCGGGCGACTGCTAGTTTATTATAAACTTATAGAAATATCCTGTATTCGACAGTCTTTTATGTACCTACTAATACCGAATTTACATGAACTATAAAAAAAATAAATTAGATCTATATTACAGCACCATTTTTTGAAACTATAATTAAATCGGAATATTACTCTATTTATTGGACCAAAAAATAATTAAAAACTTAATCGCCTCGACTTTTGGGTACGACTTTTTTAAAAATTCAAATAGCACTCCGTAACAATCCCTTGACAGCAGTCCCGGCAATTTTACAGAGTCACGTTTTGGACACTGCAGCAGCAGCAGCAGCACTTCAGTGCTTACTGAAATCAACATGATTGTGAACGCCAATGACTACGCCAAAGTGAGTATATGGTCATCATTAAGATTATCACTGAGGGGTAAATTAAAATAATCATTTTCTCGTTTCCACCTCATAGTCACAATCCCTCCAACAACAATCCCTGTCAACAACAAAATGTTTAAAACAACACTGACTATTAAACCGTTTTTAATTTCAGAACCGTTGGATATCGCTTCAGAGGTACGTAAGTCGGTGTAGTCTTGATACTTCGGGTAGGGGTTTGGAACTTTAAAGTCTAGTGGGATAGAGAAGGCTTGACCGTTGATGAAGTTGTGGATCAACTGCTTGGCTTGCGTTGGTTTGTCCATCGGTACTAAGTGACCAGCGCCGTTGACTTGTATTTCGGTGAAATTACCCCCTGATTTTACGTACCTGCAATTAATATGTCCTAATTAGTTTTAATGCTTAAATCATCATCATCAGCCGATGGGCATTGACATTTTTAGCGTATATATGTATGTATGTATGTCCATTTCTTCGGCACGCGCTACAGCCTAAACGACTGAACGGATTTTGACAGCTGAGGTGTCGTTAAATTTGTTAAAATTGTGGTAGTGACATAGGCTATATAAATTTTCAAAATGGTAGCTGTAAATGGGGGAAAAAAGGGGGGATGTGTGTATTTCTTTCTCTTATCCTAAGATAAGCATCACCATAAAGTATTTAAATTTTTATATAGATATAGTGATCCTTGTTTTTCTCTTTTCAGTTCATAACTTCGAAGCAGTCGGGTTTTTGTTTTTATAATAATAAATTTATTATCAAGGTATTCCAAACGCCATGGTCCTGAGCCAACTGCACCCAGCGACTCCCTATAACCCCCTTGATGTCACCAGTCTACCTAGTGGGGGATCGACCGAGACTGCCCTTCCCAGTGCGGGGTCGCCATCCCAGCAACTTCGGACCCCAAAGTAGGTACAGTAAGGGTAGGCTCTTCAGCCTATATGCGTCGTTGACACATATTATCGGATGCGGATTTCGTCATTTCTGATGCGACCAGGCAGTAAAACTCCGAGTATTATTCGCTCCACTAATTTTGTGACTAATGAAGTCCATACTTAGCGACCATGTCACGTTCAATGAACCCGTAAGTATCTTTGAAGGGTAAGAGTTACAATAAATTACACGCAGCACATTGATTACGTCTTCTCTAGCGTCAGGTTCTGCACTAGCACGGTGTCATTAAATCAACTAATAACAAAGTAGACAATAGACTCCCTCACCCAGCGACGGTCCCGTTGACCCACCACGGCAGGCGCGGAACGTTGAGGAAGGCCTCTAACGCCAGGTTCTGCACGGTGCAATTAAATCAACCAATAACAAAGTAGACAATAGACTCCCTCACCCAGCGACGGTCCCGTTGACCCACCACGGCAGGTGTGGAACGTTGAGGAAGGCCTCTAAAGCCAGGTTCTGCACGGTGCAATTAAATCAACCAATAACAAAGTAGACAATAGACTCCCTCACCCAGCGACGGCCCCGTTGACCCACCACGGCAGGTGTGGAACGTTGAGGAAGGCCTCTAAAGCCAGGTTCTGCACATTAAATCAACCAATAACAAAGTAGACAATAGACTCCCTCACCCAGCGACGGTCCCGTTGACCCACCACGGCAGGCGCGGAGCGTTGATGAAGGCCTCTCACGCCAGGTTCTGTACGGTGCTATTAAATCAACCAATAACAAAGTAGACAATAGACTCCCTCACCCAGCGACGGTCCCGTTGACCCACCACGGCAGGCGCGGGGCGTTGAGGAAGGCCTCTAAAGCCAGGTTCTGCACGGTGCAATTAACAGCGACGGCCCCGTTGACCCACCACGGCAGGTGTGGAACGTTGAGGAAGGCCTCTAAAGCCAGGTTCTGCACGGTGCAATTAAATCAACCAATAACAAAGTAGACAATAGACTCCCTCACCCAGCGACGGTCCCGTTGACCCACCACGGCAGGCGCGGGGCGTTGAGGAAGGCCTCTAACGTCAGGTTCTGCACGGTGCAATTAAATGAACCAATAACAAAGTAGACAATAAACTCCCTCACCCAGCGACGGTCCCGTTGACCCACCACGGCAGGTGTGGAACGTTGAGGAAGGCCTCTAACGTCAGGTTCTGCACGGTGCAATTAAATGAACCAATAACAAAGTAGACAATAAACTCCCTCACCCAGCGACGGTGCCGTTGACCCACCACGGCAGGCGCCGAGCGTTGATGAAGGCCTCTAACGCTAGGTTCTGCACGGTGCAATTAAATCAACCAATAACAAAGTAGACAATAGACTCCCTCACCCAGCGACGGTCCCGTTGACCCACCACGGCAGGCGCGGGGCGTTGAGGAAGGCCTCCCTGCCACTCCAGCGCCAGTTCCTGCGCCGACCGGCTGCACTAAGCACGCACGGTGCCATCATATCCAACTGCCCACTGCAAAAAAATGTTGAAAAATTAAGTTTCACAATGTTATAGTCAGTCAGTTAACGGTCAGTGTTTTGGACATTTGACAGATGATACGTCGAGCAGGCCATATCTACGAACTAACGTATCATCGGTTGAATGCGAAAAGTTTGAATATTTTATTTCTATTTGTCTGTTTTGATGATATGCGACGCATTTTAGGTTAGATGGGATTCCTTCTGAAAAACTTACAAGTCTAAGAGAAGTGCAGTGTGGTCAGTTCCACTCCATTATTAAATAACCAATCAGTCAGTCAACTAATCAGCCGTCAGTCAGTCTGTCAGTGAGAACAGGCAATCATATAAAACTTACCAATATATCAGAACTTTGTAATTCTCGAGCAGTATGTCAATCTTTGGGGTGACAGGCGAGAGGAAGTCCGGTACCAGTTTAGCATGCACGGTTTGGTTGGAGAAGGTGAACGTGATGTCTCCCGCGTGCAGCGCCGCCGCCACGTCTGGCCGCGTCACCCACTCGCTGAAGTCCGTCAGCCCCTTGTTGTCTCGAAGAGCGTTGTATATCTGACCTTTGTACGCTGTGTCTTGGAGGTTGTCCAATAGTTTCTCGCGTAGCTACAAATCATCATAATTAAAAAAATATATAACAGCATAGCATAACAATGGGTTTAGTGTTCCGGTAACCATCGACTACAAGTTGGCCCTTGACTGTTATCACACCTGATGTTAAGTGATGATGCAGTCTAAGATGGAAGCGGGCTAACTTGTTAGGAGTAGGATGAAATCCACACCCCTATCGGTTTCTAACGACAAAAATCGTAGGAAACGGTAACTCGCTTGGCGGTACGTCTTTTTCAGATAGGGTGATACTAGCCATACGCCGCACAAGCCTCCCACCAGCCAGCACACACCACACACACACACACAAAAAACTCACATTGGGAATCGAACCCAGGACCTCCGTCTTATAAATCCACCGCGCATACCACTGCGCCACGGAGGTCGTCACGTGGTCAGCAAGACGTGAAAGATTTATATAAAGTTATGTTTTATAGGTCGGTGACGTTTTCGGTCTATAGGAGTCCGGCACTTTCTAATACAGGTGTCCATAGGAAAAAAGAATAAATAAGTAGTTACATCGTGTGCGAGTTCATTGTCCCCTTTGTTCACCGCTTGCAGATACTCCTCCTGCAAAGGTCTGGCGGCGGCCGCGCCCTGGGCGTCCACCAGACCCCAGTTGTAGAACACTTTGGTGTAGTCCACTATGCTTGAACGGTCTGTCACGGGGTTGCCCATCATCACACCCTGAAACAGTTATTTTTTTATACTGATGAAGTTTCACCAAAGTAGTTTTTGCGTGAAAGAGTAACAAACATCCATACATACATACAAACTTTCGACTTCATACTATTAGTAAGGATAATTTCGGTAACAACATTAGGAATGGTCTTTATACAGGGTGTCCCTTGGCTATGCCACATGGAGGGAAAGTTTCTTAATTTTTGTAGATAGAATCCCGGTTCAACCAGGCAATAATTTAAAAATGTATAAATGCAGTTTGAACTGTTTTTAAAAATAAAATAAAGTCCTCTTTCAGTAAAATGTTCCATCTACAACAATTAAGTTACTTTTCCTCGATGTGGCACCAACGTGGGATGCCCTGTATATCATGTTTTAAAAAAAATCTTTTTTATTACTGATGCTTTCTTTCTCCGGTAAGATAGAGGTATTTGCAACTTAGTTCAATATTAAATATATCCAGGGAAGCACTACCAGCAGCAGCAAATTATTTAATTATTTGATTTAAAAGCCTTCTAAATGATATACGTACTTGTAAGTTAATGGGGTGTTTAGTGTGTTGTTTTTCGTCCAAGATCTTGGTCGCTAAAGCCGGGATATACCGGCCTGCGTACGACTCCCCGGCAATGTATAGCGGAGCTTTGCCCAGCTCGGGGTAGAGCTGCACTAGCTGATCCACTGCCTGGTACAGATTATCTGCGTACTGGAACAAATGTCCGAATAACTTCGATGTTCAAATGAGTGGCACTTGGGCACAAGTCACTCTATCACTGTCATCTTCACTATCGTTACAAGAATGTATCTGTCCACTTATGTCCCAACTTCGTGGGAATTTTATTTTATACCATCTTAATGCTTAATGCAACAACTTTCCACTATCATTTGTTGGTGTCGTCGGACTATAGAGCGTCCTGCGCTTTGCTTACACCGGGTGTAAGGTGTAGGTTATTATCTAGAACAATATAATGAAAACTACTTATGGTGAAAATGATGGGTTACCAATTTTTTAATTTTTGAACGTGCTATATATTGCGGACAATGAGATAACCCTCTGCAATCTATACCTACCAGCTGGCGGGGAGTTTGTCTAGAAGCGCGCGCCTGGTGTGAACAGTGTTGAACTCTTAAAACAGTTCATTACTTACATATAGATATTACATTTGCATTGGAAATTTTAGTAAAATCCCTTGAGCAACAACAAATTTTAACACTAAGGGACATACAATCATGTAAATGAATTTACATTCTGGTTCATTATTAGTTTAAGTTTTTGTTATCATGTCCCTCCCACCTGGTATACTGGTATGCAGTCTCCACTCTGTCGTTGTGTGGTGCTCCACATCCTATGCGTCGAAGTAACTGTCATAGTGAATACTTATCTTAGCATTCCATGGATTCACCGTGCGGGTGCCGGGTCCATCTGAGAGAAAAACTCCGAACAGAGCCCGAGACTTGTGACACGGGTGCAGGTTTAAGGGTACCCTTAGTGACGCGCGTCAACACTCACCTCCTCTGTTCAAGTTATTCTCCCTGCCCAGCCAAATTCGGAAGAACCCTACTAGAGCAGCTTTGGACACTCATTCCAATATGGAGCTTACTGCACTTCTAGTAAGGCCAAGGTCTTTTAGCAGGTTGTAGAGAGACTTCGCTGGTATACCCCTCGCGCCCACTTCTACCGCATATAAACTAACCACATAGCCATTTTTGGTTAGTTCATTAGTAAGGTCATAATATTTATTCACTTTGAATGCATGGTCTTTAGGGATGTTTGTTTCCCACGGCACTGTAAGCTCAACAAGTACTATACGTTTGATTTGTTTGGAAAAAGTAATATGTCCGGTCTAGATTTCGTAATAGCTAAGTCTTCCGGGATTTTATAGTGCTTTTCATACATGTCCATTAATATAGTCCAATCAGGAGCAGAGCCCAGAATTGAATAAGGCTTGCTGGTGGAAATAAATTCATTTAATTTGCGTAGTTACCATTCCCATGTTTTGAACAAATCCTTCATCGCTGTCTGTGAAACTGAACCCAGCTCCTACAGGGTTGTCCACAAACACCATGGAGTATTCATCACACCACGAAGACTCACGTTCTGAAATCAAAACCAACGGTAAAACTTCTAGAAAGAAAATCTATACCAATAAATAAATACGAGTAAGGAAGTTTTTGTTTGTAGTTTCAAATGTTCACGCAGCTTCTTGCTTCTGAAAGTGTAAACGGTGAAAATCTGATTTTAAAATGTTTGTCTGTCTGTGTTATTTAGTGCTGATATCTGTCCAGATAACCAGAAGGACATGCTGACATAAGTACTTCACAATATTAGTAGTACCTAGTAGGTACACGCAGCCAATATCGATGAATAATATGACTCACGAATTTCGTAACGTTTTTCTGTTAAATTATACAACAAAAAGTCCCGGCAGAATTGTAGCTCCCGGGTGACCTTTTTTTTTTTCGACTACAAGTTGGCCCTTGACTGCTATCACAGCTGATGTTAAGTGATGATGCAGTCTAAGATGGAAGCGGGCTAACTTGTTAGGAATGGGACGAAAATCCACACCCCTTTCGGTTTCTACACGACATGGTACCGGAACGCTAAATCGCTTGGCGATACGTCTTTGTCGGTAGGGTGGTAACTAGCCACGGCGAAAGCCTCCCACCAGCCAGACCAAGACAAATTAAGGAAAATCTCAATCTGCCTTGCCGGGAATCGAACCCAGGACCTCCATCTTATAAATCCACCGCGCATACCACTGCGCCACGCAGGTCGTCAACCTTGTAGCCAAATGATTACTTTCTACTTCCTTTTAGTATCATATTTAAAGAGTCTCATTGCAGCAAAAAGAAAGAGGACTAGTAGCCTTAAATCACGTTTTGAAGGCATCCGAGGCGCAGTGTATTAATAGGGTGGAGATCCTGGGAATCGTGGCTGGGCCAATTAACATATCAAAATGGTTCAGGTCTGGCTGGTGGAAGGCTTCGACCGTGGCTAGGTACCAACCTAACGACATAGATGTACTGCCCAGCAAGCGTTACGGTACAATGTCGCATAGAAACCAAAACTGGGGTGGATTTCATTCTACTTCTTCAGCCCGCTTTTATCTTAGACTTTGTGAGATAACATCATCACTTACCATCAGTTGTGATTATTGCAATCACACAAGGGCTAACTTGTAGTATAATAGACAAAAATAGTGTGCGGAATCTTATAAAATATTTAAGGAAGTGTTGTCTTCTTATAAGCTTATCTCCAGCAATTGTTGTTGTAGTATATACAGCTGATATACGAGTAGATGTCAATGACACAACTCATTTACTTTTGTCATGTATAATATATTTATAATCTACATCATTTCTTTAACTTTTCTTAACAAAGTTAAATTAAGTGGGTAGTACTAAATAATTACACATTATGACTGTCATGTTTTGCTACCTAGCTCAATAAACGTATCTACAATATAAACTCGTATTATTTGGACATAATAGTGGCGACGAGGCGAAAGTTTGATTAAAATGGATCATCAAGCAGTGAAATTCAGTGAATTTAATCCAAAAGTCGACATATGGGACAATTACATTGACCGGTTAAAGTTTTGTTTTGAGGCAAATGGCATCATGTTGGATGGCGCCAAACGAGCGAATTTCTTTACTGTGTGTGGTCCAGAAGTTTTCGAGACGTTTTTAGCGTTAATTACACCAAGAAAACCTAGTGATGTGACATTTTTGGAAATTGAAACAATCTTAACAAAACATTATAGCCCGAAACCAAATGAAATTTCCGTGTCATACCGGTTCTATACACGTAACCAAGGTACAAATGAATCGGCGTCCGAATACATTGCACAGCTGCGAAGAATTAGTTCAAACTGTAATTTTGTGGATTTAGAACGGATGCTACGTGATCGGCTCGTTTGTGGAATGAAAGATCGTCGTTTGCAGTACGATCTTTTGAAAAAAGATAATCTACGTTATCAAGATGTTATCGAAGCTATGTTAGCCGCCGAGACGGCGGGAAAAGATTGTCAGATGATTCAATCTTCTGTTGGCATAGAAAGCAGTAGCCAAAGTACACAAAATTCATCTCTAAGTTCCCCAGTGGAAGCCATGGATGTAAATGCAGTACAATCTCAGACAAGCAAGCGTCTATGTTACCGGTGTGGTGATCGTCACGGCGGTCAATGTCGATTTATTAATGCCAGCTGCCGATTTTGTTCCAAAAAGGGTCACATTGAAAAAATCTGCTTATTAAAAAAGAAATCCTTTAAGAAAAATATAAATTTCACTGAGGAGACAGATACACATCTGAATGGAATTTATAGTGTCCAATCCCAAACTAAAGTATTACCATTTGTGGTTGAACTGTTAATTGAGAATATCCCTGTTGTAATGCAGGTAGATACAGGGGCGAGTTTCTCTTTGGTGAATGAATACACTTGGAAGAAAATAAAACACCAAAACCAATGCATCACCATTCAACCAGTATCACTTACTCTACGCACATGGACAAGTACACCAGTGATATTACTCGGACAAGCTAAACTTCATGTTCAGTACAGAAATATAAAATGTACTCTAAATATAATCATAGCAAAAGGATGTGGCCCCAATCTCCTAGGACGGGATTGGTTGAGCCCGTTGAATATATCATTGAACATTAATTTTATATCTAGCAGTGATCTTGTAAGCATTGATAAGACTATTTCAAAGTATAGTGACATATTTAATGATGGGCTGGGAACATATACGGGTGACCCTGTCACCATACATCTCAAACCAGATGCTACACCGAGATTTCTAAAAGCTCGTCCAGTACCATATGCTATTAAGTCTAGAGTGGAACAAGAAATTGACCGGCTGGTGGAAGAAGGTGTACTTCGACCAACATCTTTTTCAGAGTGGGCAACACCAGTCGTGCCAATAATAAAGAAGTCCGGGGATATCCGCTTATGTGGAGATTACCGTAGTACAGTCAACCAAGTTACTGAATCTGACACTTATCCTATGCCTTCAGCCAATGAGGAATTTGCTACTGTGGCAGGTGCTAAGTTTTTTACCACCTTAGACCTTGACAGAGCCTACACTCAAGTAAAAGTCAATGATAAAACTGCTAAAATGTTGACATTAAACACTTGCAAGGGCCTATACTCAGTTCATCGGTTACCTTTTGGAGTCAAAGCATGCCCAGGAATATTCCAGAGACTTATGACATCATTATTGGCGGGAATCCAGGGAGTTGCAGTTTTAATTGATGACATTATTGTAGGTGGTCCTACAATACTGGTCATGCAACAGAGACTTGAAAAGGTTCTAAATCGTATACAGAGAGCTGGATTCCATCTTAACAAGAATAAATGTAAATTTGCTCAGGAACAAGTAGAATTTTTGGGTTTTGTGATTAATGGAAATGGTATACATCCAGCTCCAAGTAAAGTTGAAGCTATCTTGAAGACGCCCGAACCAAGAAATGTACAAGAATTGCAAGCATTTCTAGGCTTGTATAACTTCTATGAAAGGTTTATACCACACAAGGCAACTATATTGGAACCATTACACAGACTGTTAGATAAGTCTCAAACATGGCGATGGACTCAGAGTGAACAAGATGCATTTAATAAAGCTAAACAGTTGCTTACGTTTGAAACTACATTGGTTCATTATGATTTGAATAAACAAGTAATTCTCACATGTGATAGTTCTGAATATGGCGTTGGAGCAGTACTATCGCATATCATGGATGATGGATATGAACGGCCAATTGCATTGAGCTCTAGGACATTAAATACACATGAAAGAAGATATTCACAATTAGACAAGGAAGCTACCGCAATTATGTTTGGCATAAAAAAATTTCACAATTATTTAGCCGGTAGACATTTTACAGTAGTGACCGACCACAAACCTTTACTGGGAATATTTGATCCTAAACGACCTATGCCATCTATGTTATCACCTCGATTGACAAGAATAGCCATAGCATTAACAGCACATGATTATAATATTACTTATCGGCCGGGGTCTGAAATTGGCAATGCAGACAGTTTAAGTCGATGGCCACTGCCAGTGCCAGAGCAAGAGGATCAATCTTTGTATGAAATATTGCTAATGGCAGAGAATATGGAAGATTTTCCCTACACTGCTAAGGAGATAGCTTCTGAAACTATGAAAGACCGGACACTTTCCCGAGTTGTTCATTTTTTACATTGTGGATGGCCAGCTAAAGTGACCGATAGTGATCTACGAACCTATTGGTTGCATAGATCAGAGTTGTCGCTACAGGACGGGTGTATAATATTAGGCTGTCGTGTCGTTATACCAACACCCCTCCGACAAGCCATACTCAGCATGCTTCATACTACGCATAACGCAATTGTACACACTAAGGCATTAGCTAGGAGTTATGTCTGGTGGCCACAATTGAATGATGACATATGTCAACTTGTTCAGAATTGCACCAAGTGTCTAGAAAATAGACACATGCCTCCGAAGTCATCTCATGAATGGATTCTTCCTTCAAGACCATGGTCCAGACTACATATAGATTTTGCAGGACCATTTATGAATAAAATTTTTCTCATTGTTGTTGATGCCTTTTCTAAATGGCCCGAAGTGCTGGTAGTAAATAATACAAATTCAACAACAGTAATCAACCATTTAAGAAACTTGTTTGCTACACATGGTATTTGTGAAACCTTGGTCTCTGACAATGGCACATCTTTTACATCCAGAGAAATGAAATTATTTTTAGAGTCCGATAAGATTAATCATGTGAGGTCTGCACCTTATCATCCTGCCACCAACGGCTTGGCAGAGCGGATGGTACAAACGGTTAAAGAAAAACTAAGAAAGATGGATGGATCATGGGAAGTGAAGATTCCAAAGATGCTATTAGGCCTACGCGTAACACCATGCTCAACAACAAATAAGAGTCCTTCAGAACTTTTGATGAACAGACGTCTCCGAACAGTTATGGACACTTTACATCCAGACAATATACAACATAGAAAAATAGAATGCCAAGTCATAACAAACGCACAGCAACAAAATAGACAAACTAATGTTGGACAAAATATCATGTATAGAAATTATAATACTGGACCAAAATGGTTACCAGGCCAAGTGGTGGAGAAGGATGGCCCGTCTAGTTACAGAGTGCAAGCAGGAGATGGAACAGTTTTAAGACGTCATATTGATCAGATTATTAAAATAAGAAACGAGGCTGAAACCAGTGAAAATAATGAAGTTATAATTAATGATACAAAGTCTCCGGAAGAGGATCAAAAAGAAGGAAATCAGGATTTGACAGACTTTCCTGAAAATGAAATAGAGAAAGACTCAATTGTTGAAATACCTAGTTCAGAAAAATGGGAGGAGATGTTAGGTATACCTAAATCCTCAGATGTTCAAATGTGTGGGGGAAAAATTAGAAGTAAAAGAAATATTTATCATAAAGTGCCATATAGCAGGCCTAATGAGGAGGATGATTTATTTAGTTTAGTTGAATTGTTTAATTAATTATTTAAGTTTAGTTAGATACTTTCAAAATACTTAGTGTGTACATTTGTTGATTTAAAGTCTCAAAGATTAGTTTATATATTAGTTTAGTGTAATAAAGTTTAATGATTATACTTGGGGGGAAGGTATGTCATGTATAATATATTTATAATCTACATCATTTCTTTAACTTTTCTTAACAAAGTTAAATTAAGTGGGTAGTACTAAATAATTACACATTATGACTGTCATGTTTTGCTACCTAGCTCAATAAACGTATCTACAATATAAACTCGTATTATTTGGACATAATAACTTTGTAACTCTTTCATTTTCAAGACAAATGAAGAAAAATCTCAATCTGGCCCGCCGGGAATCGGACCCAGGACTTATAAATCCACCGCACATACCACTGCACCATGGAGGCCATCAAAAAAGTCACCCTCAGCTCAGCAGGCTTGATCAACCTTGTAGATAAAATGACGATAATATACTTAAACACCTACTGAAAAGTGGTTTCCAAGTGACTTACCTGGCTCCACAAGACTATCTCCAGCACTTGTTAGTAAACGTTGATGATTAAGATCAATGACATGACTCACTCACTTTGTAGCTCTTTCGTTTTACTGTCATATATAAAAGGCCCCATCTCCGCAAAAAGCCCCGCCAGGCTTGTAGCTCCAGGGCCGCCTTGCAGCCAAATAATCCACGGAGTCTTCTCCAACTCTTTTGTCGCGGGGAAGTACCAAAAGAACAAATTAGAGTTATATCTCTCGTCAACTGTTAGAAAGCCGGAATAACTCGTAGTGTTGAGAACTTTGTTCGGGTCGACGAGGGATGCATTTCTGGCTTGTTGTAATTTGTTTTCCTTTATTAACGGTGTGAGGATTAAGGCAGGGGTTGCAACTGTCGTCGCTACAGCATAGATTGTGGTTCTGGAATAAGTGTTAAAAATCTTGTCAATAAAATGTAGTTAATTCCCCACTGTTAGACTAACGTATGTGCCTTGTGGTGCAAAACAAAACAACGTTTTTTTTAAAATCAATGTCTGTTTGTATTGTTTGGACGAAAAAACGATACTTGAAATGTATAAAATAATTGTAGAATTTATATATAACATTCTCAAGCTGTTAAATTATACAAAAATTGGTATACTTACGTAAACAGTACCAGTTCCCTGAAAAAATACATTGTTTACGAAGTTTATAAACATTTGTCGGTAAAATTAATCACAGATCCGGTTTCTATCTACGACCTAACCACTTTCATTCGCTTAGCTATTTAACTAGTAACTACGAGTAAAATTGTAAATATGAACAGTGCCAGTGAACACAGATACTAGAAAATTAGAAAAATACGTGTTAGTATATTGCAATATGGTCTATTATTGCATCGAATTCGAAGTTCGAACTAATGACCGTGTAATGACAGTGTAAGTAAAGATTAGTATGACTCAGCCACTGTGTTGCCATGGCAAAACAAAGATTTCTACTAATTTCAACATTACAAATTATGCATTAATATAAAATAAATTATGCATTCCGTTAAATACTACAATATGATAAATACAAACAAAAATTATGTAGTATATAAATATTGTATAAGTGTTATACAGGAAAATTTAGTATAAATGTATACTATATTCTTTTAAGCTTCTCTTAATTTTATTGTATCGACTTATTTGTGGTACCAATACTCATCATTATTTTCTAATTATATTGATTAAATATTATTATGGTAAATTATTCGATAGGTAAAACAGCTGATCAAAACTTTACTATTTTTAAAAAGTCTAGGGTATAAAATATTCCTGCATATTTTACCTTTATCATATCTACTCTTAGCACAGGGTTATTTAGGAATGGGGAATATTGCTACATGTAAATCCTAATTGACTTAGTAAAAATCCTTGTCAAGAAATAAATTTTATTGAAAACGGTAGAAAGATATTAATAAAATAGCGAGCAACACTGAATGAACTATTTCGCAGACTATTTTAAAAATAGAACAGTACCTTACCCTAATCTTATCTTTAGGTCATTCAATGTGTTTATAATGCTAACTGCACAGAAAAATATAGATATTGAGAAATCACTCTAGCTGTCTTTTAAGACTAATTTATGATCTTTCATGTCTTTCGTCTTGTATAAAGTAATTTTCTCAGATTAATTTCTTAACAAAAATTGCCTATTTATAGCTTTTTTAAATAGATGAGTAGATAGTTATAGGTTTCGCCAAACTTCCAGTTCCCCCCTAAACATGAGACGTAAGTATGCCTGCGTAGTTTGTGCATTAATTTAGCAGCATAAATAATAATTAGTAGGAACTTAGCGCCGCCATGATCCTAAGCAGTAAGGCATGTACCAACTTCAATAGGACTCGAAGTTTGGCCCGGGAGTAATTATTCTTATACAATAAAACAAATATTTTTAATTGGTATAGATTATATAATAATCATTTCACACAATAGCTGGTATATTAACCTAATGTACACAGATGCATAATATTATTAGCTCCTAGCGGACGCCAGCGACTTGCGAGTTTCGACCGCGTGGAATTAAAATGAATAAAATTACTAAAATAGAAAATGCCTAAGTTACTTATAACATTATTAAATGGGTGTCAAAGTCTCGTCTTAATCGGTCCAGCCGCCTCAGAGATTAGTCGGAACAAAACTATAGACAGATCTCATTAATGTTGAAAATTGGTTGTAGACGTTAAATATAAACTTTCAATATCTTTATAACCCTTTAGAGGTAGTAAGTTAGAGAAGTCAGTTTTAAATATCTTTGAAAAGCATTATATTTTAAGTAATATCAGTATTTTATATGCCAACTTTCATAAACCTAGAATGCGGTTGAGTATTACCTCTGTCCTTATCTCTTGAAAGCAAAAATTTTGTCAGATTGTTAAGAAATCCTTATTTGTTTTCTTTCCTTCCGACGATTCATTTGTCAATCTATAATTTGAGAGTATTTATCGGGTTCTCAAATCAATATCAATCAGTCGATAGCTTGTGTTCCAGCCGTAAGAAATTTAAAAAGCGTTATTTTGTAATTTCAAAGTGTGACGAGTTCAGTTCAGTAACAATACTTTTGGCGCATATATTATTTATTCTAAAAACAGTTCTAGTAGTACCAAATTAAGTAGGCCTCCAAGTAATATTAGGCGATGGCCCAACAACTCAAGATCCGCCCCTCACTATGCGACGCTCTTTTACATCTGAATAACGTCGTTGTCAAATATATGTGAATAGATAGCGCGCGGGTCCACCGCGGAGTGGTTCCTCACGTACTCCTGCACGAAGGAGCCCTCCAGCAGGCCGAACCGCTTGCTGAGCGGCTTGCCGTGAGTCCAGCGCGCCACCAGGTCCTGTATGGGCGCGGGGTCATCCATCGGCACCATGTGACCGGCGCCTCGGATCACCACCTCCGTTAGACGACCGCCGGTTTTGTGGTACCTTTAAATAACGATATTTAATTCCTTATGATTCTTAACACGCCTAACATGCGTCAATAGGCACGTTTTGTGTAGAAAAATAGACACATTTTCTCAACCAATCGTGATGAATTTGAAAATATCTCTTTCTACTACGATGGAACAAAAGAGATAGCGACATTTATTTTGTAAATTCATTAGGCACGAATTGACATTGATTTTGAATTTGTTTGTTGATATGAATTCCTCACCCGGCTAGTTTAGCGCTGAAGATGTACGGGTACCTGGCGGCCTCGCGGAACTGCGCCGCGCCGCGCCACCGCCACGTGCGGTAGTGGTCCGACGTGGACACGCACGGCAGCATCTGGTCCAGCTGCCCGCTGCGATATAACAGTCTTCCAGTCTTTAGTATAGAATACATATTTATCTTGCTCACCCGGCTAGTTTAGCGCTGAAGATGTACGGGTACCTGGCGGCCTCGCGGAACTGCGCCGCGCCGCGCCACCGCCACGTGCGGTAGTGGTCCGACGTGGACACGCACGGCAGCATCTGGTCCAGCTGCCCGCTGCGATATAACAGTCTTCCAGTCTTTAGTATAGAATACATATTTATCTTGCTCACCCGGCTAGTTTAGCGCTGAAGATGTACGGGTACCTGGCGGCCTCGCGGAACTGCGCCGCGCCGCGCCACCGCCACGTGCGGTAGTGGTCCGACGTGGACACGCACGGCAGCATCTGGTCCAGCTGCCCGCTGCGATATAACAGTCTTCCAGTCTTTAGTATAGAATACATATTTATCTTGCTCACCCGGCTAGTTTAGCGCTGAAGATGTACGGGTACCTGGCGGCCTCGCGGAACTGCGCCGCGCCGCGCCACCGCCACGTGCGGTAGTGGTCCGACGTGGACACGCACGGCAGCATCTGGTCCAGCTGCCCGCTGTGATATAACAGTCTTCCGGTCTTACATTCAATAAAAACAACAAGAAACATTTCAAAATACATTTTCAAACTGAATTTAAGTAGCAGCTTTCTACTTTAAACACATTACCTAATTATATAAAACTCATAAGTCCTTTGCTACTTCGTTAAATAAACTTTTCTTAAAATTAATTGGCACCGACTTTATAGATATGGTTAAGTTATTAATGTACCTAAATGACGCAATTTTTTTTTATTTTGAAAGTCTGTATTAGTTTTGAATATTTTTTTCCGTATATTTTCCCGCCATTTTCTTCATAGACAAAGCAAAGTGGTTTATTTTGTTAAGGGCGGTGTGCATAGACTTTACTTTAAACGTCGGTTAAATGAACGGCCGATAAACAAGGAGCGTTTATTTACTGTTCATAACACGCATTCCAATTTCGGTTTATTAAAGTTTCCGAGCCCTTAGGCTACCCCTCGTGCTCTCGGGCAAATAATGACAGCTGTCATTATAGCTCTGTCGCTACCCGGGTAGCCGCGGGCCTCAACGAAGGTTTGATTTTTTTAGACGCTAAAAATAAGTTTTAGTTTTAAAAAAAGAATTGTTTCATATTCTGTGATAAATTTCCAAGACATTGATATTGAAATTGGTATAAATCTGTGTTTATTTTTAATCTTATTGGACAGTTGATCGAATGCGAAATGACAAGTGATTTTTCGTGATTTGTGCAAATTTATTGAATGTAAGTACAATTTTTATTACAAAAGTAATTATTTTGCATACAGTGATTGCTTTAACGTAATTTGTTTTAAGAAATACATCGAAAATTTTGAATAAATCGTGATAAAATCCGATACGTATCTTCTCATATTATGGGCGATTTATGCATGTGAATGATACTGAATATTACTAAAAATGTATAAAATTTACTTGGAAGTAGAGTACATAAGTATTTAATAACATATTATTGTAAAATATTAGAAAATTATTTATTATTGTGCAACTAAAATTTGACGTTTCCTGAGTTCGAAGTGACCGTTTTGTCTTGACAATACCAAACAAAACAGTTTCGTTTGGTATTGGTAAAACGAGCTATTTTGGTCTTTATTTATGAAGCGCTAAGGACGGTTTACCGGTAACCAATAAGAATCCCTTTGTTTGTAAAGTAGGACATAATGATGTATCGATACATCGCCGTGTGTAAAAGATGTCGATAAATTTGGTTCAATTTATATTTGTATTTTGTAAAAATTAATTATAAAAAGCAAATACAAGCTACTTGAAAATTTATGTTTAGAGTTTTTTTTAACAAAAAAAATCAAAAGATCCGTGTGCTCACATCATGACAATAACTTTTCATTTATTTATTTTACAGTATGGCAGAAAACTGGCGAGAGGACAAAAACCCGCCGGCCGATATCCTCATCCTCATTTATGACGATGAGGCTGAGATTAGCGCCGACGAAGACCTGCTCCGTCATGACGGTGTATTAAAAAAATGTAAAATTAAATAACAAGAGAAATGAGTTCTACACTAACATTTCGAAAATACTTTAGGTAGTTAAAAGTAAAAATTAATAAAAATTAGAATCATTTTATTTTTATTTACATTATATAATAATACCTTACAAAAAGGATAACTGTCGATAAAATTACCAAAAGTAAAAGAACACATCCCTAGCTGTTTTTATATTTCGAAGTGTCGGGTGGATCGTGTTTCAAGTGTTTTTATGGTGATCATACCAATTGTTTTTGTTATGTTGTTTACAATAAATAGATAGCATAGACACCAGTTCTTTAGACTTTGTTTGTATTTTCATTTATTTTTCGTAATCCAACGCACAACATAGTTCCAAAATGTTGTACCCGTAAAACAAATATATAAAGCTTTGATTATATCAACATTTTGATAGATAAAAGTTAGGAAATATATCAATCAAGTCATTACATTTTACAGAATGGCAAAATATGGCTTAAAAGAAGATTATTTATTAATTTTTTGTAGAGTAACGTATCAGACCGGAATAGAAAACAGCGCGCGAGCGGGAGGGCACTACGCCCGTAACTGACACTGACAGCAGTTGTCAACTGTCAGGCCCCCAGGGGTTAACCGGGCGTTTGAACGAACGGTGAATGAACGATTTGTGAAAAATATTACTTAATCAAATGTAAATGTTTACTTTTGAATAGGACTGACGCATATATCAAAGAAATCTCAATTTGGCATCGTAACAAATTTTGTAGACACAATTTGCTATTTATGTCACTTTCCAGTACATGTTAATTTATTTTTAATAAATTTAACGGCCTGGAATCGAGTCCTTGGCCGCATGTTAATTTGTCAAAGAAGATATATATTCACATTATTATCTACGTTCTTATTGTGTGGGTGGTAAATTTTGTGGTAAATCAAAAAGTAAAGTAATAGGTATACTAAAATTTAAAGTTATATTGTTTATTGCACTGTTAGTTTATTTTTAAAATTAATACTACTTCAAAAAAGCGTCTTCCAATTTTAGTAGAAAAATAAAACAAATTTCTTGATTAAATTAATACAAAAATATACGAATATATACTAGAAAATAAGTGGATAGACAGAACCACAAATGCTAGGAAATCACTATAAGGGCGGTGTGCATAGACATTACTATAAACGTCGGTTAAATGAACGGCCGATAAACAAGGAGCGTTTATTTACTGTTCATAACACGCATTCCGATTTCGGTTTATTAACCGGGCGTTTGAACGAACGGTGAATGAACGATTTGTGAAAAATATTACTTAATCAAATGTAAATGTTTACTTTTGAATAGGACTGACGCATATATCAAAGAAATCTCAATTTGGCATCGTAACAAATTTTGTAGACACAATTTGCTATTTATGTCACTTTCCAGTGCATGTTAATTTATTTTTAATAAATTTAACGGCCTGGAATCGAGTCCTTTATGGCCGCATGTTAATTTGTCAAAGAAGATACATATTCACATTATTATCTACGTTGTTATTCTGTGGGTGGTAAATTTTGTGGTAAATCAAAAAGTAAAGTAATAGGTATACTAAAATTTAAAGTTATATTGTTTATTGCACTGTTACTTTATTTTTAAAATTAATACTACTTCAAAAAAGCGTCTTCCAATTTTAGTAGAAAAATAAAACAAATTTCTTGATTAAATTAATACAAAAATATACGAATATATACTAGAAAATAAGTGGATAAACAGAACAACAAATGCTAGGAAATCACTATAAATCAAATATAGATTAGATAACTTAGAAATGTATCTGTCAAACTCTGTAACCGAGGGATAACTGGGGAGTGCGAGCTCGGTTAAGATAACCGCCCGGTTTACGTCCTTAACCGGCGTGCGGGTTGTCGTGAACAGTAAATTTATAGTAACCGGCGGTTAGCTTATGATAACCGTTGGTTATGATAATCGAAATCTTGATGCACACAGGCCTAAATCAAATATAGATTAGATAACCTAGAAATGTATCTGTCAAACTCTGTAACCGAGGGATAACCGGGGAATGCGAGCTCGGTTAAGATAACCGCCCGGTTTACGTCCTTAACCGGCGTGCGGGTTGTCGTGAACAGTAAATTTATAGTAACCGGCGGTTAGCTTATGATAACCGTTGGTTATGATAACCGAAATCTTGATGCACACAGGCCTAAGGGATTGTCAACTAAGAATACAATGAGAGATTTTTGACATTGAATATTGACTTTTTAATTCATAAAAAATAAAAAGTACGGTGTCTTGCTTACAGCGCTCTCTCTGAGATATTTGAAGTATCATTATACTAATAAAAACCTTAATTTTGTTTGATTATTCCGTCAGAAGTCGGAAGGCAGCCGGGTGACGTTTCAGTACCACTTCTTCCACGCCTACTATCTGACTCCAAGACGAGATATTAAACGTATCTTACCAATAGACCAGCACTCTATAGTGGTTGAGAAGTTCTTCCACCAGAGGTTTAGCACTGCTCAGGAAATCCGTGGCCATAACAGAATTAACTGTTATATTTAGAAACGAATACTTGATGTCGCCGACGTGCAAAGCCTTCTTTATCTCTGTGCGCTTGAGATGGTTCGAGAAGCGACCGTAAGGGAGTTCGTCTTTTAAGAAGTTGTAGGCTTGCTTCTGATGCGTTAGGAACAACACTATGCCAATGAGACTGGTCCATTTCTAGAAAAAAAAATATTATAAATTGTAACATTTTAGGTAGGTATTATTTTTAGACAAAAATTCTATTCTCTCTATATTTCTCTTACTCTATAGTTGAGCTCTGACAACATTTTTGCTTACGGGAGATACCTGATATTACGTTTATTTTTAAATATATACATATATAATCCCGAAAGTGTGGGTAACACTTTTGAATAAAAACTAAAAAAGCATAAAATAGGAATATATCGTTTTTAAAAATTGACTGTAAAATACATGACGACGCCTGCATCAGCGTACGCGACTAGAAAGAAGTCTGTGAACTGCACGTGCGCCAACTCGGATAATTAATTTGTGCAAACGAATTAATTATTATTCTCAGCTTGAGACGCAGTGTTTTGGGGTTGCATTAATTAAGACGAGACGTTATGTTGACCCGCTCCTTTTTAACCGACGAAAAAAAACGGAGGAGGTTCTCAATTCGACACGTATATTTTTTATTTTTATTTTTATGTATGACCACGCATAACTTTTTACAGAGTTGTCCGTTTTTGATAATTCTTTTTGTATTAGAAAGGGCATACTTCCAAGGTGGTCCCATTGTCACCATGTTAGGATCGGATGATGATATCCTGGGGAAATTGAAGGAACTCTTCAAATTTTGGAGGCACGCTTACAGCGATTTCGGTTTTTGTCTCGGTGTCGGTAGCTTTTTTGCTACTAGTGCCGTATAATATACTATGACAGTATAGTACGAGTACGTTACGTGGCGATAAATCACTAAATAGTAAGAAATAAAATTTTTTAACAAAAAATATAACCGACTCAAAACGCACTAAAAAGTAAAAAATAACTGTGTCATTTAGTTGCTTTAATTTACTTAAGCATATCTAGGAGTCGGAGCCAGCCAAGGTTTCTACTTTAAGGACGTTACTTAGAACCCACAAACTGCTTTGCTACGTAAAATAAATGTTCCTTAAACTTGGCTGGCACCGACTTCATAGATATGCTTAAGTAAATTAAAGCAACTAAATGACACAGTTATTTTTTACTTTTTAGTGCGTTTTGAGTCGGTTATATTTTTTGTTAAAAAATTTTATATACAACTTAGAATGACTCAAGTAGTGAGGTGAGTGGGGGTAACGAACGATGCGCAGCCGCAAGAGGGCGTGGCTAGTGCACGCTGACGCAGGCGCCGTCATATACGTATATGCTCATATTACGAAAGAGCTTCTTTCGTAATATGAGACTCCAATAGTATTGTAACATGTTCAGTTCATACTGTAGATGGCATTACAGGCCGTACACCAGGATATCAAAAATATAATATCTGTTTAAATACAAAATTTTTCACTTTGTTTCATTATTAAAAAAAGAAATAAAGAGGAACAATTCTTCCACAGATTGTATCGTTTTATATTGGTGAAAATCACTTGACAGTCCGTTCAGGAGTGTTTGAGTTTATCCCTAACAGACAGACAAACGCGGCGAGGGACTTGTTTTATAATATATAAGGCTATAAAGAACTTTCTTGCATCTGTGTACACAAAGAAGGCGTAAATGTACATAGCTTACATTTTTCGCTTCAACACTCTTTCCATTGGCTATGTCTTGTTGGAACGCCACAAGCAAGGGGTTGACTATTTCGAGCTGCTCCCTGTTCATCAGGCCGAAGTACAGGAACGGGTACGTAATGTTCGAAATCTCGCTCGGGTCCATGAAACCGTTGCCTACCATTAGACCCTGAAATTTGGTTATCATCAACTTATCAGTAAACTTAACAACAAAACAAAGAACAACAATGGCTAATGTTCAGGCCAATAACTGAGGGTAAATTAGACAGATTTAAAAACATAGTTTGCATAGCAAAATTCCAAGTCTTGCATTTGATAAGTTTAGTGATTATGAAGGGGTCAAATAATTTTTTGTAATATGTAAACATGTAAATGATAATTTTACCTGAAAGTTGATATCCGAACCTGGCAACTCTTTGTGCTTATGGATCTCCATCGCAAGCGCCGGCACATACTTCCCAGCGTAGGACTCCCCCGCCACGAACAGAGGGGCAGTCCGCAGTTCGGGGAATATTTGGAGGAACTGCGACAACGCTTCGTATAAGTGCGAACCGTACTGTAATTGATAATAGAGAATAAGAATTTCTTAAAAAAGAATGATTTGTTTAACTTGCCATTATCCGCGAAAAACCGAGACTGCATACGACATATTGATTGCTAAAAAATCCTCTAAGTGGTTAACTAAGCTTCACTACGAAACCGGAGGATCTACAAAATAAGTTGTCTCTACAATGTTCTTCGCACACATACGTTGTAGTCAAGGTTTCGGAGTGGTATGTAGAGGTTTCGTTGGATCAGTACGACTTTGTCGCATATATACCTAACTAGCAGCCCGGTATGTGCTTCACAACGTATAAAGTGAAATAATAAAAAAAATTAGGTAATTGGAACACCAAATTCAATTATTAAAATAAAAATATTTTATTAATTGGATAAACAATATTTTTTGTTTTCCATTTTGAGCATAAATAAACAAACGTCTGGGGTTACCCACCCTAGAACAGGCAACATAAAGTTGGCCATGTGAAAAACATAATTTCTCCAAATTCACACCACAAACGTGAAGTGTTTGCCCTTGGGCCTTGTTGATGGACAACGCAAATAATAAACGCACAGGATATTGTAATCGTTTGAATTCAAATAGCATATCAGTTGGTATTATAGGGATACGCGGTATCAAACAAACTTCTCCATTTGATTTACCAGTTAAGATCGTGGTTTCAATCAAATTTGGCAACAACTTTTTCACTGCCAATCAGGTGCCATTACATAGTTTTGGTGGATTAATATTTCGCAATAATATAATCAAAGAACCAATTTTCAGATTTTTTTTCAGATATTTTCTCGTCTGGCTCGTGGCATTTTCCTTCATATAAAAAAACCGTTAGTATGAATGCACTCAACAATTATGTTTAAATATAAACACAAAGCCACAATTATTATTATCGCTGACAATTGAAATGTCCGCATGAATGACATAACAACACGGAAAAAAAATAAAAAAGTTTCAATGTGACAGCAAACTCCCCATCTCAAAAAGTTTTTAATACAAACTGATCCGCCATTTATTGAATTCATTTATTACAAAAAATGTAATAAATGAAGAACCACTCAATAGATTATAAGCAAACTTCACATAAATCATCTGCTAATTAGTCCGAATAAAACCTAAAATTTTGGTTTGGATAGCGCCTGTTTTTGAGTTATAAAATAACAACGAAAAGTGGCATTGATTTTTATATATATATTTATATAGATTACCTCGGTTTTGCGTGAAAAATAAAAACATGAATAACAAATTTTTTATTCTAACGCAAACGTTTCTATTCAATAAAAATATTGTTACATACATACTATGGTACTGGTGATCAAAAGAAATTTTCTAAAAATTGGAATATTCAGAGCCAGGTAAAAGACCATGTTTTACGTGAAACCTACGAATTAATTCACGAAATAGTAGAATAATTTAGGTATAGCTATATATAATAAATAACGAAAGATATATATAAATAACGAAAAGTAAAGCTACCCAATCGGAGGTAATATAAAAAACGTCGCTTTAAAGCAAAATCAGAGACGAATATCTTAGCATTCCATGGATTCTCCGTGCGGGTGCCAGGTCCATCACGTGGCTGAGAGAAAAACTCCGAACAGAGCCCGAGACTTGTGACACGGGTGTAGGTTTAAGGGTACCCTTAGTGACGCGCGTCAACACTCACCACCTCTGTCCAAGTTATTCTCCCTGCCCAGCCAAATTCGGAAGGACCCTACTAGAGCAGCTTTGGACACTCGTTCCAATATGGAGCTTACTGCACTTCTAGTAAGGCCAAGGTCTTTTAGCAGGTTATAGAGAGACTTCGCTGGTATACTCAGTTTTCTTCAAATGATAACACAAACTCAATTTTAACTCAAAATACCGCGGAATTAAGTGCCTTTACCTTACTTGAAAAAATAGACAACGTTAAATATTGGGCATCGTAAAAAAGTTACGCAATAGTCATAGGTATGAAATGAGGATTAAAATAATAATTAGTTTTACCGTGGCCATGTCTTTCGCAAACCCATCGCGATGTTCCGTGAAACTGTATCCTGTCCCAACAGGATTTTCAATGAAGACAAGAGAATGGTTTGTTAACCAAGTATATGGATTATCTGAAAATTAAAATTATAATGGCTTGTTAAGGTGACAAAGTAGATATTATATCGTATCACATAATCAAAAAAATATTAAATATTTTAATTTAAACATTATAAGTTAGATGTGTTATTAGCTTACGTTTTAGAGCTCCGAAAGTGTTAAACTTAAACGGTCCTATCTCATCAAACAATCCAATCAAACTGGAAACACCAGGACCTCCTTGGAGCCAAATTATCCATGGCGTTTCATTAACTTTCTTATTTTGCACGGGGAAATACCAAAAGAAAGTGTTCGAGTTATAAGTTTTATTCACTGTGAGGAAACCTGAATAACTTTCATATCCTAGAAACACTTCTGGATTAACTTTACTAGCCTTCCTAGCTTCTTTAATTTGACCATTTTCAATATATGGTGTTAGTATTAACGCAGTTCCATTATCAACTCTTTGCGTGTCTTCACATGGTATTTCTTCGATAATTATATTGTCGCCTATTTCATTATCTTCGCTTACATTTCTATGGCCGCAATTCTTTCTAACACTTCCTGCTGTAGTTTTATTACTACTGTTTTCAGTTTGTGTGGATTCAGTTATATTAATATATTTAATAGCAGAATCATTTTTTACTTTTTCTTTAGTCAATGTAATATTATTTACTGGTAATTCTATATGAATCTCTGGTTTTATCGTTTCTTTGGGAATCAAGTCATTTGTTATTTGTTTTTCTTCGTGAATGCTATTGTCTTCTGGTTGTTTTGAATGATTTGTAATATTTATTTCTATTAAATTATTTGTGATATCGTCATTTGTAGTTAAAATCACCTTTCCATTACTAGAACAATGAACAAAAAATATAAAATTAGGAACTAGATGGATATAGCAACAATAATATGATTAAATTATAAAAATATCATTAAGATAAACATAGATCATCAAAGTTCATGACGTAGTTATAATTTAAATTAGTAGTTTTTATTCTGAAAACAGCTTTAAAATTTTGATTAGACCCAACGCTCATTCTTATTTGAGACATCATATTTCTCTAAATCATATAGCTTTCTAATTAAATTGTAATATAATGGACTATTTAATAATTAAATTACTGACTTAGTCATTTAAGTAGGTATATTTACAGTGGAATGATTTACTGCGCGTATCCTTAAGCTATATATCCGATATTAAAAATAATGAAAAATACTGATTGCATTAGTAATCAGTTAAGTTGAGAAGTTATAGGATGATATTAGGTACCTATTTTGTTATTCGAGGACTTCTATCGTAATCACATTAAAGAAAATTAAATAAGGCCAAACATGATATTCAGATTTGACCAAGACCGAGTAACAAAGCCAAACGAACATAGGTGAAATATGCTGAATTGATGACTTTTGTAAATGTTAGCAACTCACCATATAGTTCCTAAAAGCAGTAACAATATCACAGTTTTGATCATTCTCAACTCTCACATATAACAATGCTTCTACACATTAACAATCACATTCAGATACGCAAAACGACACCACGTAGCGTACACGCATCAATTAATACAATCTATTCTCATCCAAATATCAAATTACGCGATACAGTACAACATGAAACCGTTACGTACTTAGCCTATCAAACTTGAACTATTTGATCCCGACATCGGCACGTTTTATTTATGTGATATTTTTACTGGCTTCATTTCAATGTCAGATTGCTGGACTAAATTAAAAGTACCTACATTTTACAATATCTTAAACGTAAAGTTGTTATGTAATGTAGGAATTAATTATTATCAATGAGAGTCTTACTTACCTACTTTGCGCTTTTTATTTAAAGTATGGAAACGACATCTCGCTCGCCGCGAAGGATATTTCATAGAAATAACTATACTAAAGCCAAACTCAATTGAGAATGCTTGTCAACAAACAAATTTAAAATGAAGGTAGAAAATGCAACACATGTTATGTCTAAAAAATTTAAAATTATGTTTTGGTTTTTTTAAATATTATTTAAAAGATATTGAATATATTAATTAGTTTTAAGCTTACTCATCTAATTTATTGTCATGAATTCGTTATTAACAAGTTAACTAAAAAAATTAGGTGTAATGAACAATGACTTGTGATTTCTACCTCCATTTTTAATTTGTTTGTTGACAAGCATTCTCAATCGAGTTTGACTTTAGTATAGTGTTGCTGCAAGAAGTCCCCTGCTGCTGTTGTTAGGAGTCGGCTACAAACTCGCACCCTTAACATCCAGACACTGGAAGATAGCCATGTTCTTCACACAAAAATGGGTTATTAATTACTACACCAAATAACTCTGCTTACCTTACTCTATATTATGCTAATTATATTTGTACCAATGGTCTGATTGCCGAGTGTGAGTTTGTTACCGAGCGACTGCGTAAAAACGTAACGCAAATTTTAATGGAATTTTAGTAGCGCCATCTATTTATAACGAGAATAAACGCTTTTTTGTCCATATAATTTGACGTTATGAGTGACTACGTTTTTACGCAGTCGCTCGGTGAAAAACTCACACTTGCCCCACTGGTCGCGCCAACAGTCACCAGCACTGGCACATGAAGTCTCTTGAATGCCTTGACATCATCTAAGCCATGTGATTGTTCAATTAATCAGAAGCTTAAATCATCATTATCAGCCTACTTTATAGCCCACTACAGGATCAGACTAGCTCCTCCAATGTGGGTTGACGGGCTTATGTTTGTGCTTAATTCTTTAATAATCACTATCACGGTAATGATAGTGACAAGGACCGATAGCTTAATATGCTCTCTGAGGTAAGGGGCGTAACACCACCAACTTCTCGAATCCTAGAATTTATTATACTTGGGCCATATAATGCGAAACTCCAAATATGATATGCTCCAGCTTATTATCCAAGGCAAGATTAATGGAAAATGAAGACCGGGTCGTAGGCGCATATCCTGGCTCAAGAACTTACGTCAGTGGTTTAATATGAGCTCTAGATCACTGTTTCGAGCAGCAGCTAATAAAGTTAAGATAGCCATAATGATTGCTAACCTCCGATAGGAGATGGCACTAGAAGAAGAAGAAAAAGAATTTATTTTTTTATATTATTAATTTTTTTATTAGAAATTTTTTTAGATATTTATTTTTTAATCCAACCTAAGACATAGTGATCAAAGCTACAGAGGAAGCACAAGACTACCGAGGTGGTCAAGTTATAACACCTGCAGCCATTTCCAAACTTTTATTGATCTGACAATGGGAAACTGCCCTTTTAATAAACATTTTTCAATTCTATGAATAACCGAGTCCTCTACCCGAAGCATGCTTATAAGAAGAAAGACTGATACCCTTAATACTAATATGTAGTACTGCAAAGTTTGCAGGTAGCATGGCAGTTAGTTGCAACTTCGGAGGATGGGAGGGGATACAAAATTTGATACAAGTGATATATGTATCACATAAAAAAAACATACTGTATTTCTAGTGATATAAATAAAGTTTTCACTTAATTTTTCAACAGATTATAATATCTACTATGTATAAAATTACGGGGATGTCTTATATTTATAAGTTAAATTAACATCATTAGATTATTCTAATGATCAATGACAATACACAGGATTTTTGTCCTATATAAGGCAATGACTGGGACAGATGGCTAAGTGAACACCAAATACTATAATAGTTTAAGAATTAATTAAAAATGTTAGTTTATATGCGGTAGAAGTGGGTGCGAGGGGTATACCAGCGAAGTACAACCTGCTAAAAATAGTGCAGTAAAGTGTGAAGAGTATGATAAATGTACATAAAAGGTCCTGACAAACTGGGACTCCAAATACTATAGTTTAAGAATTAATTAAATTATAAAAATAGCCCTATGATAAATGTACATAAAAGGTCCTGACAAACTGGGACTGACGGCTTAATGAGCACTTTAAGATACACCACCATTTCCAACTGGGGATTTCAATTAATTATTTATTTATTTATTCATTGTAGCATTCATGTACATATACACATGAAGCCCTGTTAGGGCGTCACTAACATTATTTACATTATTGTTATTAATAAAGTTATATATAACCATTCATCACATACATTAACACATTTATCATATATATAAATTATCAATAAATACAATACATTAAATTAAATTATATGTTTAATATTAGGTCACTGAATATAGTGAATGTCAAGAAAAGTTTAATGTCAAGTAATGTATAAAGAGAATGTCATAATTATAATTTAGTAAAGTTAGTGGGGGAATAATATCCTACATAGGTTTTCAATTATTGAATATTAAACATTAGATATGAATACAATGTCAAGGCATAATGTAGGTCTAGAGTCAAGATAAGTTTTATTTTAGAGTTGTAGCAACTCATCTATTTTATAAAAACAGTTTTGTATAAGCCATTTTTTCAGTTTCCGTTTAAAAATTATTTATTGCAATAAAAGTCCAGAGACATAATGTCTACGTCATGCCTTAGAAGCTCAATATAAATTTTAATTTTGCAAGACTCCAATATTAATGTGGTTTGACGGCCCAGTGGCACAGTGGGTAGTAACCCTGCTTCTGCGTCCTACGCCGTGGGTTCGTTTCGTCATGTACCTGTACCATTCGTCAAACTATTTTCAAAATTTATTAAAGTTAGAAATGAAATACTAATACTAACGTATTGAAATGTAGAACTCTACAAATATTTCGTTTCGTTAATTTAAGTACTATAGTTTTCCAACCTATTTTTAATAAGTTATTTAATTTAATTTAAAGTTATACAGCTGCCAACCTGCAACAAGCAATAATCAAATCAATAACAATGAACAATTTAAGCAAATTGTAAACAAACTTAAAATTGTCATTGTCACTGTCAAAAGAACAAAATGACACGTGCACCACAGCGCCTTGGTGATGTTGTATTTTAAATCTTATGTACTTATGTTTAATTACAAACTTAAAATGCCTATACCGACAGTAAATCTTATTTTTAACCGACTTCACGTTGAATTTGTTTTCGTAAACTCAGAGAAGTTAACGTTACGTTCCCTGCATAATTTACATTCATAGTTATTTTTCATTTCAATAATTGAGTATTATACAAAAATGATAAATAACAATTATCTATTGTTATCACCTATTTTCTTAATTATATCTATTATTTACTACTATTATATATAATATCTTAAAATTATTTTTTATAAACAAGAAAGATAAAATCTCCTTGTAATACTATGACCGTAGAACGAAATGCAGTAGGAAAATGCGCGCGCAAGTGCGACTATTTAAACACCATCACTTGATTTGCTTTTCAATGTTTTCTTTCAGCGCCATTCACGCGAATAAAAGCTTTACTTAGAAGATAACAGGTATGACTCTCTCAGCGCTTTTATCGCTGTACCAGTTTGACATTAGTTACGTCAATTCGATAAAATTCTATTTAATTCAGAGTAAAAAATATATGACACAGTACAAAATTATTTATATAGGACGTCATCAATAAATAAACCATGAAAGCTAAATTCGAAACTAATTTCGAAAAAATATATTTTGATTTAGTAAATTTTCAGTGATATAATGTTTATGATAAGTGCAGAAAATATCGATTAAGTATTTATTAAAGATAGATTAAGACAAATTATTATAGATATTAAGACATACTCGTGAATGTAAATTTTAAAATTATAAATCGTTGTGTTAGAACATCAAAATGCATCCTTATAGACTTAACTTACGGAGAAGGGTAAGTATGTTATAGTTAACTAAGTAGGTACTATGGTTAAAAAAATACGTCGTTAAATGCTAGTACGGTCTTTTTTAATTATAATATATTTCTTGTCTCTAAAATTAAGGATTTTTAATTTCGTAAAATGGCACGTAATTAAACACAGATAATAAAACACTTTAATTAAGTAGGTACAGAATGTAAGTATAAGAGAGGGGTTGTTCCAAGTAATTAGCTATAAACCTTCGGTATGGCTTTGTTTGACAATACCTACTTACTTACCTACAAAGAAAATTGTTTTCCGAATTCTACGACCGCTGTTTTACGAGTATTACCTATTTACCTTTACCTAGTTTACAGGTACCTACAAGTTTACCAAGTTTAGTTGAGGGGAGCAGTCGTTTCTAATGTCTTTAATCATATTACTTCAATGGTAGATTAACAGTGACTTTCTAAAAACCACTCCAATGTTGTTATACCTATGTAAAACTTATGTATAGGTATGTACTGAGGGCAACCCTCAAACTTTTTATTGTGTGTTTACGCAAGGCCGTGTGCTTATCGTTGAAGCTTTTCCGGCGAACACATGTCGCGTTTTACTATGTCACCAGATGGGAGTTTAAGCTACTTTATCTGTGCTGGATTCATCATCGCCATCATTACGTCAGCAACGACTTGACGTCAACTGCTAGACATATACCTTCTATAGAGACTTCCAAAGGCAACAATCCTGAGTCATCTGTGGCCAGCGACACGTCGTTTCATCTAGTTGGGGTTGACCTGCACTGCGATGGGTGGCCATTTTAGCACCTTTGGAATTGGACCGTCTATTGATTTTTGGACTATGTCCCCAATCATATCACCCTATGCCACTTCAGCTTTGCGACTCGTTGAGCTATATCAATAACTTCGCTCTTACTGTGACTATGCCAGATCATCATAACACAATCCAACATGTCTTAAGTATGCGTTAGGAAGCAATACTAGTAGTAAATAAGTTTATGAGATCTTGCAAAGCCTAATCTTGCCTCGAAATTAAAATATTTGATATAATAATATATATTCATAATTGATATTCAAAATCGTTATTTTACTTATTATAATATTGCCAAGTAATTTATAGCATAGCCACAGTCTAACTATTGTATTCAATCTTCTCTACTATAGTGCTTGCGCTCTGACATGGTGCCTGTGACATATGTCATTAACTTTCCGTTTCACTCTTGAAAGTTGAAGCGATTTACAAATTCTGAATTAGTATTTGAGCTGTCCCACATTCGTAATATATTAAATCGTTAATAGCTGTAGTAACTTAAGTTTAAAACCGTTAAACCCAGCTAGAATGTACTTGTCTACAAATAAAATCAAATTGAAAGAAAAATGAAGCAAAGTGTTATAAAGTATAACGTAACGCCAAAGACGTGTCTAGTAATGGGATGTACTGCTACGATGGATAGTCGATGTTTTTTAATAATCAACGTATATTGTAAGTAGTATACAATTTTTATTGTTAAAAAGTCTATAACTTTATACAACAACGGAACATAAGGGAAAGGTTACTCAAAAGGTTGCTAAGAAGAAATATATCTTATTCGTCTAAACTTATAGTCATCCGCGCACCGCGGTACCGTACGGTGGTGTTTGTAAAAATAGGTGCGTCGCGGGGTTGCGCGGGCGCATCTTTCGTAATATTGTTTTATAATGAATACAGTTAAGTGCAATGCGTGTAACATAGTCATCGACGAGTTGCTGGCTTATGTGCAGAATAAAATATCGATTATCGACGAAGAAACGCTGAAAAGAATTTGTGTGTCAGCGTTTTCAAGTGATGAAATCAGCAAGTCAAAGTCGTTGTTATTCGAATCTCTGCCATCTGGACATCGAAAGATTTTGAGAAAGGGGAGTAAAAAACAGGAAAGAGATCTTGAGGATATCGTGTGTGCTTTCAAAACAATTGATCCGGATTTATTTCCAGTTTTTGTTGCACGCGTACTCGATAAACTACCTCCTATTTTATTTGATCATCTCGATTGTACCAAACTTTTAAAAGACCTTACTAAGTTGAGCTCCGAGATTGCAGAGATTAAATCAACATGCGTATCTATGAAGCAGTTTGAGGAATTAAAATCAGAGGTATATAATTTGAAATATGCATCGCTTCCTCCTTCAATGAATCATACGCCGGGCTATGTTAACATGAAACGGGGTGCTTGGAACATGTCCAGTGGTCCAGTGGGGCTAACCTTGGAAAATAACATCTCCGCGGATGAGCAAGACAACCTACAATTCCTTAATCAGACGGGTGAAAAATGTAATTTAGTGACTGTGGGTTCAAATAACAGCGCTGAAGTGTGCACGCTTCGACTCGATACACAAGATGAGTCATCGAGAGTGCACGCTACTCGTACCTGTACGGCGTCGGTGATGGAGGCAACGGTGCCGCCACCGATGGTGGATAGCTGTATACATCTCGGAGATGGACGATCTACGTCATCTTCAGTCAATTTTCAATATGATAAACCAGCCACTCCTCAACTGTTACCGAAGCCAAGTATGATGACAGAAAATAAAGACGAGGGTTGGCAAGTGGTGACAAAGCGTCGGAGAAAACCTAAGTATAGGTACTTAGGCCACATTGGCAAAGGGGAGAACTCTGTGTCGTCATTTAAAGCGGCCGATAAAAAGGTACCTATATTTATTACAAATATACATAAGAATACAGTGGAGTCGGATATTATCGATTATATTAAATCTAAGACACAGGAAACGGTTTCTTTAGAACAAATAATTACTAAGAAACCATTAAACCATAAGGCTTATAAATTTTTCGTGCCTGAAGCAAAAACCTCCCTGTTTTTGAATGAAAATATATGGCCTAAAAGAATAATTTTTCGACTATTTGAGCGATATAAGATAAGACGCGCTGGCGCAGTGTCGGCGGCAGGCGGCCTTTCTACTCCATTGAATGGATAGTACTTATAAGTTTGCTACTTATAATTGTAAAAACGTAAAGAGCGCAGTCGATGATATTCGACGTTTATGTGACGAGTGTGTTTTGATAGCACTTCAAGAAACATGGTTGCTGCCGGAGGAGCTGTCGTATTTAAATAGCATTGACACAAGGTTCAGTTGCACAGGGACGTCAGCAGTAGATACGAGCGCCGGTTTATTAAGGGGCAGGAAGTACGGAGGCACTGCTTTGCTCTGGAATAAGTGTGTGTTTCCGTACGTATCAGTGATAAGCTGTGATAATCCGCGAGTAAGTGCGATCCGTATTGATACGGCCGTAAGTCCTTTTATAGTGGTGTGTGTGTATATGCCGACAAACAAATCGGACAATTTGACGTTGTTCACCGATTGCATGGGTACCGTAAGTGCTATTAGTAATGACTATGTAAACGAACCTATTTTTGTAGTGGGGGATTTTAATGCTCATCCCGGGGAATTATTTTTTAATGAAATGATTACTTTATGTGACGAGTTCAAATGGGTTCCCTTTGACGTAAATATGTTGGGCCTAAATTCTAACACTTTTACTTATGTGGATCAAATATGTGGGTCCAAAAGATGGCTAGATCATTGTATTGGATCGCAATCAGCTATTTTTTCTGTGTGCGACGTGTATGTAAAATATGATGTAGTTTGGTCAGACCACTTTCCCGTAATTTGGGAGTGTAATTTGAACTGTTTTACCCCAATAACAATAAATACAGATACAATTGTAAATAAGATCAAGTGGGGTGACAGAACAGCAGATCAAATTTTACTCTATAATACGGAGTGCCATAAAAAAACTACGGCTTGTTGATTTTCCTGCTGAGTTTGAATTGTGTGCTGATAAATATTGTAGTGACTCTGCTCACTGTCTTTTGATTGATAAGCTGTACTCCGACATTGTGCTCATCTTATCTGAGGCAGCAGTGGTGGGGATGGAAAGCCAGCGAAAACATAAGAAATATAGGCGTAAACCAATAGTAGGGTGGAATAAACATGTGAGAGTCAGTCATGTGGCGGCCAGAAAGTGTTTCCAAGAATGGTTGTGGTGGGGGAGTCCTTCCACAGGACCGTTATATGTAAAGATGTGCGAGAGTAGGAGAAAATTTAAGTCTCGATTAAGATGGTGTCAAAACCATCAAGACCAGTTAAAAATGGATATTCTTGCTGCTAAGCATTGTGCAAAGGATTTTAATGGTTTTTGGAAGCACACAAATCAATTAAAAAACCGACCTGGTCTTCCAGTCTGTGTGGACGGTACAAGTAATTCCAAATTAATTGCTAATAAATTTAAAGACAGTTTTATAGTTAAGTCACCATTAGGACCATCTTTGTCGCAAGTAGTGGGTGGTGTGAGTGGGGAATGTGCGAAGGTCAGAATAACGGCAAGTGACGTTGCGAAAGCAGTTAGGGCCATTACGAAGGGCAAATCACCTGGCCATGATGGACTAAGTGTAGAACATATACAGCACGCTGGTCCACATATGAACAGGGCTTTGGCCTTGTTGTATAACCTTTGCATATCACATTCATACCTACCTACTGATATGATGAAGACTATTGTAGTACCTGTAGTAAAAAACAAAAATGGAGATTTGTCAGACATAAACAACTATAGGCCTATATCCTTAGCTACTATAATAGGAAAAGTGTTTGACAGCATTCTCAATATACAATTAAATAAGAATTTAAAGTTGCATGATAATCAGTTTGGTTTCCGGCCAGGCCTATCTACTGAGACTGCAATATTGTGTCTTAAGAGTGCTGTCAAGTATTATACCAAGAGAAAAACATCGGTTTTTGCTTGCTTTCTTGACCTATCCAAGGCTTTCGACCTGGTATCTTATGACATACTATGGCAGAAGATGAGAGCATCTCACATACCTGAAGAACTTATTAATATCTTTAAATATTGGTATGGAAACCAGCTAAATAATGTCAGGTGGGCGGGCGTAATGTCGGAACCGTACAGGCTGGAATGCGGGGTGCGGCAGGGGGGTTGAGCTCACCCTCCATTTTTAACCTGTACATAAATGGACTAATCGAGGCGCTCAGCGAGCGACATGTCGGATGCTACGTAGACGACGTCTGTTTCAATAATATCAGTTATGCTGATGACATGGTGCTGCTGAGTGCATCGGTTTGTGGGATCAGAAAACTGATTAGCATTTGTGAAAGATATGCAGCTAATCATGGATTAGTATACAATGTTAATAAGAGTAAGTGTATGGTCTTTCAGAGTAAGCCTAGAATAGTTACGGAGATGTTACCTATAAGATTAAACGAAACGCCGTTAGAATGGGTCGAAACCTTTAAATATTTAGGACATTTTGTAACGTCTGCTCTGAAAGATGATACAGATATAGAAAGGGAACGTAGGGCAATGTCGGTTAGAGCTAATATGGTGATCCGGAGGTTTGCGCGCTGCTCCTCGGATGTGAAAGTCACACTATTCCGAGCTTACTGTACTTCTCTATACACCTGCAGCCTATGGAGTGATTTTACGCAAAGATCGTACAGTGCCCTACGAGTCCAATACAATAACGCACTTAGGATGTTGTTGCGGCTCCCTCGCTATTGCAGCGCATCCGCAATGTTTGCAGAAGCTCGTGTAGATTGTTTCTATACGACAATGCGGAAGCGAGGCACTTCGCTGGTGCGGCGAGTGCGGGGGAGCACCAACAGCATGCTGGCGGTGTTGGCTAATCGTCTCGATTGTTGCTACATCAACCATTGTTGTACACTGCACGTGGCACACAGAGACTAGGGTAAGGGGGGCCCATTTGAATGACACTGTTACCTATTTTAGTTGTTATGTGATTGGAATGGATTTTGTTTTATATAATATAAGATGTAATGTGACCAAGAACTTATTGTAATTGACATATTTTTTTATTGTATATTGTATGATTGAGTAAGCATATGAATTAAATGATTTTTTTTTTTTTTTTATACCCGAGTGAGGAACATTTGAATTGTCACTAAATTCATCATCTGAATCTATGACTGATATTATTAACAACTAGCGGTCGCCCGGTGTTTCCCCCGTGTGTTCCTGTTCCCGTGGTAAAATCTAGATACAAATTACTCTATGACCCACGAGGGGTGACCTCATGAGTCTAGCTATCATATACATTAGGTTTTTTTTCCAATCCGACTGACGTCAACGGCGCACTGACAAATTCTACCCGCACCATGGTACAGCGATTCGACTATACCTAGTCATTTTACAGCGGTATAGCCTTCCCATACAATATTATGACGTACAAACGTGTAATCATACAAGTAGCGTAAGCGTGCTTCTACCGTGATTCAATCGTTGAACATCAGATGAAAAGGCTAATTGATCAATGAAAGCATAAATAAAATAGTCCTTCGCTCCTAGAATACAACTTGGCGTCGCCGCTAATATGCGCCGTCCCTAACTTTTCCTTTACTGGTCATTGAGCAGTAAACCACGCAAGTAGGTATTTGGTCGAGCCGCTGGGCGGACGCGTTCGGAAAATTGTGATGAAAATTTCTTCATTGAAATCTACCGCCGATCATTTCAAGTTTTGACAATGCAATACAGTTAATAAGTTTACGTAGTACAAAAAATTACTTATGTGATAATACATAAAATGTTACTGAAAGATGGAAGTAAAAGTTGAAGTGGTATGTTTCTTTCTGTTTTGATAGTTTGCGATTATTTTATAGGCTCTTGCTTGATTGCATTCCTGTAGTATGGTTTATAAATTTGTTTGTCTGTACTGTTTGTCTTGTTTGTCTGTACTTAGTTTGTCTGTTTGTACTGACTTCACCGCCGGTTCAGATTATAGTTTTTATTGAAAAAAGCATAGAGCCGGCATAAACTCAACAATAGAGCTTTTTTTAAAATAGTACATTGCATACGGAGCTTATGTTTCAGTGGCTGAGTATTTCTCAAAAACTACTATGAGCTATGATTTGGTTTAAGTTTTCGTAATTCTAACGTTTATTTTGTTTGTTTTAAAAAAAATCGTTTGAATCAGATTAGCATTCCCCGAGAGCATCTGTTGCTCTCGTAACAGTTGAAACTAATCTGTAACAATCTGCGAGCCAAGTTTACCTTAATTAAGCGCTCTACGACTGCAGAGCACGCGATGTCAATACTACGCACAAAACTAACAACACAAAATCGCACTATCATCGGACATCGTCGCCATCATCTTCATCATCATCATCATCATTGAGCAGTTTTTACGTACCTTATTTTTTCTCAAAATTACCCGAAGTACATTAAAACATGTGGCAAGTGGCAATATTCTATTCACGATATTTCTGATATACCTACCTTTCTAAGCTTTTTGAAGAGGTTAGCATGATATTAGTTTGTCAAAGTTTATCGAGAGAAATCGCTAGGAAAATTATAAATGATAGCTTTTCAAAAAATAAATACATTTTGACAGAATTTACTAAACAACAAATTAGGGTCTCAGCTTTTAGATAATAATCATTACAAAGTATAAAACAAAATAGCTTTTTTATGTTTGTCCGTATGTATGCTTTAATCTTTAAAAATACGCAACCGATTTCCATGCGGTTTTTTTATTAGATAGAGTGATTCAACAGGAAGGTTTATGTGTAAAATACATGCACAATGAAGTAGAGAAAAACTGATAATTTAAGAGGTTTCTGATGTGATCTCGTAAATTAACGCATTTTTTGTGCTTACATTGCAAACGCTAGCTAAACGAGATAATATATCGAAATAATATTCTACAGTGTTGCACACCTTAAAAAGGTCAACAAAAAAGTCCGCAATGGTATATGTCTATCTCTTAGGGATAACACACAACAACCATTGTTTACCTTTTATTTTCAACCAAAAGTAATGGCTTTTTTACGACATGATTTCAAGCAATACTGTATTAATCCTTATCCAATCGAGTCTTAAATACTTTGTGCATTCAATATAGATCACTATTTTAGAGCATGTAATTTAAGTGAATATGTTCTAAGATATATAAGATTCAAAATGCAGGGACATAGCGAGCGTTTGAGGGTCGCGCGGAGCGTGCTTCATCATCATTATCATTACATAATTAGTTAAATTATTATTTAAGTGAATCCCTAAAAAACAAAAAATGTATGTAAATTAAGGCTCCTGCAGTTCTGGCTCAACATCAAATTTAATTTTTATAGGGTTCCGCTCGAACGCTAAAATACGGTTTGTGCCTACGACTGGGATATTCATTTTCAGTGGGTATTATAACATTAAATAGCTAAAGCAAAAACGTTTTTGAGAAATTTTCAATCGCCTATATTTACGATTTTCTTTTTCTATAAAACTGAATATTAAAGTTCACATAACGATATAACAAAATTTATTTCTACCGGCCAAACCATTAAACATGAACCAATAAAATTTAAAAGCCTACACAGACCCAAGGAACCAAACGTTTCATTTCTAACTACGTAAGAGTAACCATTGGCAAAAAATGATCACTTAAGTATGCGATGATACTCAGTTATTAGTCATTTAGCTAATGTGAAGCGCACCCGCACCCTCCCTGCCCCACGTGGCTGTGAGCAATTAATTTACTAGAGATCCGCTAATGTCACTTGTTCTAATACGAAGAGTAATCCATCAAACTGTTTACTTACAGTGTTCAGCTAGGCACGAGTACTTGTACCTCTCGGTGCGTGACTGTAATTGCATTTCTGCGGAATGCTTTAACTTCTTGTTGCCTGTTTGTCCGCACTATTTATATGTTCCTTTACAACTCCCAAACGGCTTGGTCGATCCTCGATATGATAACATAGGATATGTTATCATATCGGGGATCGACCTTCGTGGCGCAGTGGTATGCGCGGTGGATTTATAAGACGGAGGTCCTGGGTTCGATTCCCGGCGGGGCAGATTGAGATTTTCCTTAATTTGTCTTGGTCTGGCTGGTGGGAGGCTTTCGCCGTGGCTAGTAACCACCCTACCGACAAAGACGTATCGCCAAGCGATTTGGCGTTCCGGTACGATGTCGTGTAGAAACCGAAAGGGGTGTGGGTTTTCGTCCCATTCCTAACAAGTTAGCCCGCTTCCATCTTAGACTGCATCATCACTTAACATCAGGTGTGATAGCAGTCAAGGGCCAACTTGTAGTCGATAAAAAAAAATCGACCGAAATATAGGAAAAATATAGGTCTTAGGAGTGTTCTAAGCTACTTCCGGGTATAACATTGGGTTAATATTGGGCGTAGTAGAAATGCAGGAGAGTGTGTTTTATTTTATAAAATGTCTCTAAATCTTTATAATACAAGCAGAGAATAACTTCTGTTCGTCAGTCAGATAACTCAAAATCGGCTTGACCGATTTAATTTTTTGTTTCAATTTATTATTTCTGATTCGTTCATGCAAAGATACTAAGACTCCATAAGTCCGTATCCGGTAATACTTGGATTTATTCCTGCCCCTAAGCCGTTGAGTTAGTTAAGTTACTACTGCTTTATGTTTGCAGCAGCCGTAGTTAGCGATATCGACCATTGTTTACTGCAATGGAAGAGCGACCACGCTTCAGTATTCTAAGCACACAGCCACGGCATCGGAGGTTAATGGGTGTCCTTGCTCGGTACCTGCTTCACGATTAGGGTTGCCACATTTTTAATTATGATTTTTATTTTAAATAATATTAGGTGTTTCTAAATCATAAACAATATTCCCTTTTTATCTCTGTGTTAGGTAGTATAACCCTATGTAGATGAAATTTTTGTATGTTTCTACCTACAAAAATCCTTAGCGTTCTGGCTCCTTAACCATAGAATTAATAAATCAAAGTTTAAAGTACTTTAATTTTATTTGATCCCATTTGAACGGCCGGCAGCCCACTACCGAATTAGGCCATCCTCTTTATACAAGGGGGTTTAGAGCTTAGATCTATCACGCAAAACTAATAGGGATTATTCGAAAGAACTATAGTGACGGACATAGTTCTCAAGGCTTACTCGCTTTTAAGTAGCAGTTAGCTGATCATGGCATTAATTTACCCAAAATAATGTACAATAAAATACGGGTGGCAACCCTATTTCCGATATTTCGAAATTATGATTTTATAAGCTACTATTTTACTAGCACGTAGGTACCTAACAGACTAATTCTATAATCTAAGTGATCAATTAATAGTTAAGTACCTACTTTACACACTGAAAGTTGCACAGTTTGGATTTTCCAAAAATACGGATTTTGTATCGCAATTACTGTAAATTCTATTCCTGCAAACAGATTATATAGATGGATTAGAAGTTATACATAACATTAAAATAATAATGGATCGATTTAATTAAATTCAAAACTGCTTAGCGTTTTGGGATAGTTTAGTAGAAGGCTGGAAATCGCACAAAGGGCATTAAAATACCAATTTAGGGCGTTTATGATATTTTTATAGAAGTCGTATTACCATTTTATGTTACCCGTTATCCGTTTTCTAGGCATCCTTAATGGCCCATAGAAAGTCAAGGCTCTACTAACTTCAATCAGAGATGTGATTTGGAGTTTATGCGATGCTCCAGTGTAAGTTGTGCGATGATTATAAGGATTGCCAGCATAAGGGTGCAAGTTAGCAGTCGACTGTGGACAACAGCACCACAAAAGCAACGGCACTAATTTTCAACTCTGGGAAGGTTAAAAAAGAGAAAATTTTGATATTACAATACCTATAACCCTGGAGCTGGTAGCCCTTAGACAAAAATTATTGAACCGCTTTTTAGGCTCAGTATTATTTCAGACATTTTACAACATCAATCAACGGCATTAATTAAAGTTACTATCGAGACAAGATGGTTTATCAAAATATTTTATCTATGTAAAATGTTAATCTGAGAAAGTAGACAAATGTTGCTCAAGTGTTGAAAATAAAAAATGCTTTTCACAGCACTCAATCAGGCCGCCAAACAAGGAACGACCCGCCTGCATCGCTGAAGGACCTTTAAAATCGTGGCGCACGCCGGAACCTACTCCAGAACATGCGAGTACGAGGTAAATAGACATAAGTAGCTACCTACTACGTTACGTACGTTTCATCATCTGACTTCCTCATTAGTTAGCTACTGTAACATCGGCTTATGAGGACTTGAAATTAAATCTTATTTCAGGCTGTTGAAGAAGTTAGAATGCTGTTCTTTTTCTGAGTTCTCTAGGAATTTTTCAGTAAAATTCTAAGTTGTTGGTGTCCTCGTTCGTCGGACAGCACGTTAAGCCGTCGATCACTATCATCCACATCTCATAATGATCGTTAAATAGACAAACATTGTCTTTCCAAGACTAATTAATTGTCGAACGAACGACAGATTCTTGATATCAACCGACAAAAAAAAAACATGCCCATTATCGACGCAAAACATCATAACGACGGTTTTAAAACAGCAGTCTTTTATTCATTGCAGGTCGGTCATAACGCCTCAAAGAGGGAGATTGTTAATTCCAAATTTAAAATGTATGTTGAAGAAAACGTCAACTATAGAAGAATCTGTGACGGAACTAGAAGATTTCGACGAAATACTAATCCAGAAGGAAGCAGAAAAGGAGTATATATTTTCTTTTAAATACTAATCGAAAGTAGACCCACTCCGCTTATATTTTCGAAATTAAAAATGCAACTTCTGCTTCTTGGGTAGAAAGGGTGATAGTTTTTTATATTATCATAACTTTTAAAATTTTGCCATAGCAGCTTCTTAATTGATTTCTATTTTTGAGAATACTAGTTTTTAGTTCTCTTTTTATAATAATAGATCTGATACCGTCGAGAAAATAGAAGATGCTGTGGAATCACCTCAGAGTCCAGTCCCATCGTCTCCATCTCGGGACAAAAAATGTGAACGTTTGAGATTGCCAAAATGCTGCGACCCCTCTGTGACAATCGACCCTCAGGGTAAGTCCCTAGGATTGTTCATATATCTAAGGATTTACTTTACAACACAAAGGAATTACATTCAGGTGTTTCAATTTAAACAAATTCAAGGAAAACTAGTATTTGCATGCCCTGCCTCCCAACCTAAACCTCCTTAAACTTACAGCATAAGCAACTTAAGATATCGGCCAAAAATTGTTGTATATTTGACATATTTTTTAAAATTACTTGTATCGACATCGAAATAGACACTTTCATGGTTTATACATCATAGTCAACCATGTCCTAAATATAATTGATTGTCTCCCCTGGACATCAATTAATTTACAAGGAGATCGTAAACATTTCATTGAAAAAGCATTATGGCACACTTGGAATATAATGTTCACTGAAATAGTCATGTTGAACATATCTATATCCACATATGTTTTTAACAATGGCAATATACCAACTATTGATGATTATATCTGTAAGTGCCGTTATCTCAAAATTCCTGATGATGCTTCAGCTTTCATATTCATACAAGAAGTAGAAATAATTTGTAAATGATAAATAATTGTTACAAATAAACCGTCCCGAAGGTTTAACGTGCTCTTGAGGAGTGTTTAAATAACAGAAATAGCTTCCGTTGATTTTCGGTAAAGTCAGTGTCTGTCTAATCATCTAAAGTAAATAGTCAACTGTTGAGCAGGTAGAGGCTACATAAGTTGGCTGCTCCTCGCAACCTGGTGCTACAGCTACAACGCTTGGTGCGTGGCTCTCCGCGCCACATTTCCCTACCAGACACCTGAGAACACCCCCATATGGATGACAATAGACTTCTTTTGCGACATCATCTACGTGCTAGACGTCGTATTCGTGAAACCGAGGCTCATGTTCCTGCAAGAAGGTTTCTGGGTGGACGATCCTGTTGAGACCAGGAAGAATTATAAAAGGAAACTACAATACAAGGTAGGCAAGGTTGAAAATGTTAAATATGCCTTGTAAGCGCAAGTAAAGTTAAATGAATGAAAATATCGGAAGTACTCACTGCATTAAAAAACTACAGAACTTAAATAGTCAACTTAAAATACAAAAATTCAATCAAATCCAAAAAGTAATAAGTCATACATATACTCTGGAAACGTAACCTTGCTTAATTTATTGCGTAAAAAGTAAAGAAATGAAACTGTAAAAACCATTCAATTTATCATACCAAAAGTGATTTTAGGATTTTTCAAAACTTGTTGATTCATACATCGTTTTATATTGAAACATAATATATATTTTCAGTTCGATATCTTATCGCTTTTGCCGTTGGAAATATTGTACTTTTATTTTGGCACCCAAAAAGTAATCCTTCGGTTCCCGAGGCTACTTAAGCTGCAAACATTTTGGGACTTCCATCAAGCTATTGACCGCGTTTTGTCATCTCCTTATGTGGTAAGATTGCTTGTGTTACACTGTTTTTGTAATTATTTGACGGATTTGTATCGATTTAGTAACCAGCAGATACAGTTAGTATTGACATAAATAAATAAAATTAGTATTACTAAAAACTATTTATAAAGCTTCTATATACACTTAACACCGTGTGATAGAGTGCCTACAGGGGCCAGAATGTAGAGTAAATCTGGACTGGTGACGCGAGAGCAAGCAACGTAAAGCTGCTCATCCTAAGGTCGATCCTCCAGCCAGTGGCGGATCTAGCTTTCAATTTTCACGGTCTTTTTGGCTTTATTACAAGTGACAGTTACATAGTCCATACGTAATTTTATTAGTATAACTGTAACCACAACGGATTCCACGTGCTAGGGGTAAGCCTCAGTCCGGGTCCTGAGGGCAGCCCGCGGTTTTACGCGATCGCGAAAATCAGAAGATTCACGGATTTCACAACAAAATGAGAAGAGCAAGTACTTAATATGTTTTAGTAAACATGAAATATATACAACTATCTGACTGTCATGGTTCACGAAATATAGCCTGGTGATAGAAACTATCCAAAAATCCTCTCTCTATCCATTAAGAAATTAAAATTATTAATTTACCTCCTTTTCTACCCCTAGGAGAAGAATGTCCATAAAATCCTCTCTCAGTGTTCACTTGATTCACTGATGAAACCTACATACAAAGTTTCAAGTGAATCCATTAAGAAATTTAAATTTTCAATTTACCTCCTTTTCTCCCCCTAGGGGTGGAATTTCCGTAAAACCATCATTCAGTGCTCACTTGATTCACGGGTGGAACCAACGTACAAAATTTCAGGTGTATCCATTAAGAAATTAAAATTTTCAGTTAACCCCTTTTTTCTCCCCTAGGGGGGGAATATCCGAAAATGCTCTCTTAGTAGTAGCTTACTTCGTCCAACAAACACACGCGCCAAATTTCAGTTCTCTACGGCCAGTAGTTTCGGCTGTGCGTTGTCTGTCAGTCAGTAATGGAAGAGTTTTATACATACAGATTTAGGGACTTTCAACAAACGATTCTGAGCCACCTGTGGCCATGTTTAGATGAGTATACCCAGGCAATTGTAATTCATTTTTCTAATGTTCTAGGTTCGTATAGGCAAGATGTTGTTCTACATTTTCTACCTGATCCATTTGACTGCCTGCGCGTACTATGCCCTAAGTGATCACATTGGGCTCGGTACTAATGGATGGGTTTACGACAACCAAGGCAACGCTTACATCCGCTGTTTCTACTTTGCTACTAAAACTGCTACATCGATTGGTAAATAGTAAAAAAAAATTCAATCAATAAATGTATTGGCTGGCGTCTTATTAGTCCTCAACTTGCTCTTAATGAAACAGGTAAGAATCCGAAACCAGAGAACACGAAGGAATATCTGTTCATGACGGCATGTTGGCTGATGGGCGTATTCGTGTTCGCAGTGCTAATCGGCCAGATTCGTGATATTATCGCCACAGCTAGCAGAGCACGGGTAAGTTATTTTTGACGTGAAAATGTCTTATAATTCGATAGAGCCTGCTGCACGCACGAAAAAACATGACTCATGCCCCGTTACCTCGCTTTGAGGCGTTCCATGTAAGGCTTGAAGTGCAAGCGAGAGCGCGGAACGAGCGACAAAGAAGCACAATCGGCCTTTGCGTTTGGCAGCGTTCGACATCCGTCTATTAAATATAATTATTAAATATATTAATTTTAAATTAAAAATTAAAATATTTATAAATTAATATATTTATTATAAATTTAAAATATAAATTTATAAAATCAAAATCAATTATTTTATTAATTTAAATTAATATTTATAAAAATATACTTAAATTAAAAATTTTAATAACCAATTAAATGCTACCATTCCATCAGTATTTTCTTAAGACCTTGTCACGTTCAACTATCGTCAGTAAGCCGACTTTACAGACAACCAATTTTTTTTTACTATGTTTTTCTTCATAGGTGAAGAAAAAAATAGATATACTTCAGTCACAATTACAATTACACTGTAATTGTCAACTTAAATAAGAGCTTCGGTATATGCTACACGGTTTTTTGTCAATCCTATGAATATCTATCTGTTGGTTCAAACTTCACTACAAATATCAGTAAATATTACGATGGTGTTATCATACGACAAATTTTAGATATTTACAGCATCTATAAATATATATGTCACCACGTCCCTCATAAATTTTTCAATAGAAAACTCATCTTCTCATTAAACTTGTAGCTTTAACAAAATGGTCCTACGAGCCGGATAGAATAATTGTGATTTATAAATTGTAGAGATATTACAATAATTTAATAATGTTCTTCCAGACGGAGTATCGCAAGACGGTGGACGGCTGCACGCGCTACCTGCGCAAGCTGAACATGCCGGCGTCCCTGCTGAGCCGCGTCACGTGCTGGTTCAGCTACACGTGGTCGCAGCAACGGTGCTTCGGTGAGTGGCAATGATAGCACAACATAAAGGAGCGTTCCACTAAACTTATACCCGGGCACGCTGGTTACAAGATTTTTTATATAATTCTTTGTTTATTAAAAAGATGAGCTACTATTAAAAAAATTTACTAATAAATAAATAAAAACTAAACATTACTCTATGTTACAGATGAATCTAAAATCCTAAACTCTTTACCTTCGAATATGAAACAAGACGTAGCACTTGAAGTACACATGACAACATTGAGCAAAGTGAGTTTCTAAATCCTTACTAATATTATTTGTTTGTATAAACAGATGTTTGTTACTCTTTCACGCAATAACTATTGAACTCTGGATTATGATGAAATCATTCACAATATAGATTACAATTATCAGAATAACACACAGGCCACATTTTATCCCAAAATTCTCACGGGAACGACATTACGCGGGTAAAACGTGGTCTTAAAGAAAACAAATAAAAAAGGTGTCTTTTTATAAATTTAACCTAAAACATTGTTATGGAATCGTGTCATTTTAACAATGTTACATGTTTCAGGTGCAACTATTCCGGGACTGTTCGTCGTCTCTCTTCCGAGACTTGGTGCTGCAACTGCGGCCGGTGTCCTTCCTGCCCGGGGACATCGTGGTGCGGCGCGGGGACGTCGGACATCAGATGTACATCATCAAATGTGGAGAATGTTACGTAAGAATTCTCTGTGTATAGGGTATTATCTAGGAACGTTTGTCAGGTGCAACTGCTCCGGGACTGTTCGTCGTCTCTCCTCCGAGACTTGGTGCTGCAACTGCGGCCGGTGTCCTTCCTGCCCGGGGACATCGTGGTGCGGCGCGGGGACGTCGGACATCAGATGTACATCATCAAATGTGGAGAATGTTACGTAAGAATTCTCTGTGTATAGGGTATTATCTAGGAACGTTTGTCAGGTGCAACTGCTCCGGGACTGTTCGTCGTCTCTCCTCCGAGACTTGGTGCTGCAACTGCGGCCGGTGTCCTTCCTGCCCGGGGACATCGTGGTGCGGCGCGGGGACGTCGGACATCAGATGTACATCATCAAATGTGGAGAATGTTACGTAAGAATTCTCTGTGTATAGGGTATTATCTAGGAACGTTTGTCAGGTGCAACTGCTCCGGGACTGTTCGTCGTCTCTCCTCCGAGACTTGGTGCTGCAACTGCGGCCGGTGTCCTTCCTGCCCGGGGACATCGTGGTGCGGCGCGGGGACATCGGACATCAGATGTACATCATCAAATGTGGAGAATGTTACGTAAGAATTCTCTGTGTATAGGGTATTATCTAGGAACGTTTGTCAGGTGCAACTGCTCCGGGACTGTTCGTCGTCTCTCCTCCGAGACTTGGTGCTGCAACTGCGGCCGGTGTCCTTCCTGCCCGGGGACATCGTGGTGCGGCGCGGGGACGTCGGACATCAGATGTACATCATCAAATGTGGAGAATGTTACGTAAGAATTCTCTGTGTATAGGGTATTATCTAGGAACGTTTGTCAGGTGCAACTGCTCCGGGACTGTTCGTCGTCTCTCCTCCGAGACTTGGTGCTGCAACTGCGGCCGGTGTCCTTCCTGCCCGGGGACATCGTGGTGCGGCGCGGGGACGTCGGACATCAGATGTACATCATCAAATGTGGAGAATGTTACGTAAGAATTCTCTGTGTATAGGGTATTATCTAGGAACGTTTGTCAGGTGCAACTGCTCCGGGACTGTTCGTCGTCTCTCCTCCGAGACTTGGTGCTGCAACTGCGGCCGGTGCCCTTCCTGCCCGGGGACATCGTGGTGCGGCGCGGGGACGTCGGACATCAGATGTACATCATCAAATGTGGAGAATGTTACGTAAGAATTCTCTGTGTATAGGGTATTATCTAGGAACGTTTGTCAGGTGCAACTATTGAGACATCGGGTTTTTTTATCGACTACAAGTTGACCCTTGACTGCTATCACACCTGATGTTAAGTGATGATGCAATCTAAGATGGAAGCAGGCAAATTTGTTAGGAGTAGGATGATATCCATAGTCCTTTCGGTTTCTACACGACATCGTACCGATACATCTTTGTCGGTAGGGTGATAACTAGCCACGGTGAAAGCCTTCCACCAGCCAAAATAAATAGTCACAATATATTATGAATGAACAAAAGAAGTGAAATACCTACCAAAGAAAACCTTGTTAAAGACTGAGAAAGTCATCATGAACTTAAATGAGAAGAGAATAGATGATGGTGATTAACGTAAGTACCTAAGTATAATGGAAGTAAATAGGAGAGGATGATGTAGAAGACGTGAGATAAACAAAAAAAGCCAAATACAGGTACATGTTATTTAATTATTCATTCAATTGCAGGTATTGTCACCTGATGAGAAAGAAGTTCTGGCAACTCTGACCGAAGGATCAGTGTTTGGAGAAATCAGCTTACTGGGCATCGAAGGCTTACGACGGCGAACTGCTACTGTCAAGTATAATTATTAAACTGTTAATATTGGCCATTGCTGTAACATATTCATAAATAATAAAGTATATTCATAGATTAAAGACTACTAGATGGAGTCATAACGCGGCTGTAGGTTCAAGAGCGTGACAGACTTATTTCATTCGGCCTTTATTAGAAAGTGATACAAGATTATTTTTTGTCCCTTTCAGCGTGTTCGTTTTTATTATTTGTCAAGAGTGGAGTTTGTGACAGACAAGGGACATATCTGAGCAATTATTAGCTTTTTATTAAATTTGCTGATAAATAATATAACTTTGCGGTTACGATATTAATTTAAACGTTATCGTGCTATGGTGGGTTGTAATATTTTCAGCTGCAACAGTCGCAGCGAACAGAAAATCGAAGGAATTACGTTTCATACGTAAGTAGGCATAAACTTCATTGATTGATGATTTAAAGCTTAGATATGTTATTTTTTAGCAAATTTCATGTATTATGCGTTTACTAAACTATATTATATAAAGTAATATTTCGTATTTTACGATATTTTAAAACATAACGTTTCATGATGTACTTTAAATGTTGACATGTCATGTCAATAAGGCAGATTTGCTGTCTCACGAGTGGACACGCTATTGGCTCTATCTAGTAGTCTTTGATCTATGAGTATATTAGAACTTCTAAGAAAGCAGTTACTTTTGGTTGATTTTGACGTGGTTAGATTCACAAATATCTGCCTTACGGTCCCACGTTGGGCGCCAGTGTTAAATCTGCCGCAAATCTTGTAAATCATAGTTATATCTTTCAAATACTACAAATATGAAATTATTATTTGAAACAATTTTTTTCTGTGTCTCTTTCTGTTTTAGAAAATTTTTACTTTATTTATTGATGTGGAATTATCAAAGACGTGATGGCGAGGAAATTCCACCCTGAGTCAGAATAGCGGCAATTATACGTAGTCGATAACTAACGCAGAGAGGTAGGCGTGATCACTTCCTTCTCACAACAGGTCTCGCGGATACTCCAGCCTGTTCGCACTGTCGCGCAACGACCTCGACACGGCTCTACAACATCACAAGGAGGCTGCGAACATTCTGCGCCTAAGAGCGGACCAGATCATTCGAGAAAACGCCGCAAGACAAGTCAGGCAGAAGTTGGAGAGAGAACGGAGTAGGAAACGGAGTGTGGACTATAATTTTAGGAGGAGAAAGAGTACAATCAGTGGAGATAATAGGAGTATTGGAGAAGGAAAACTTCGACCGGCGAGTGCTCAGTTCAAAATGAAACCGTCTGGTTTTCCAGAGGCTAGTGTAAGTTGCGCAAATAATTTTTTTTATTCATTACAAGTTGACTACAATAACACCTGATGGTAAGTGTAGGTACAATCTAAAATCACACCTCTTTCGGTTTCTACACGACATCGTACAGGAACGTTAAATCGCTTGCTTGGCGTTACGTCTTTAGGTGGGGGGGGGGATAACAAGCCATGGCCAAAACCTCCCACAAGCTAGACCTGGACCTATTTTAAATATCTTAATTGGGAATCGAACCTAGGACCTCCTTCTTATAATTCTCCTGCCCATACCACCGTGCCGTGTATGTGTAAGGTACAAGTAACATTACTATCGATGTTTCCTTATGTTGTTATCGTGTTTGCGTATTTGGCAAATACCGTGTTCAACAAACATTATAGGAAGATGATATCTACCTTTCGTTCCTAGGCAAACTACCGCAGATATTCTTATATATTCTGTAGATATGTTGTGATATTATAATTTAAATACATAAAAAATGACAGAAAGGTTGTAGAAAATAAGGAAAGACCAATTAGACAAATACCGTTTGAATAAAGCTACCTCTGGTGGTCTACGTGATCGCCAGCAATCATTAATGATGATTTTGATTGCGTATTGAGAAATATATTACATTATTTCTCCGTTTTGTGTTTTCAGCCTCTCAGCCAGGTCGCGCACAGGGCTTCGTTTCCGAAGATCGTTTTCTCCAACGCGAGCGAATAGTTGAACGCTGCGTGCAATCATTATAATTTCATTTTATCTATGATGTTCTAGAGTCTATGTTATCTGTCATTGTCAAGTTTATCTCGGTTTTAGAAAATAGTAAGACCTTATTGTTTTGTTAAAAGAACACTTAGTTTTTTTAAGAAATCAGGTCTTTTTTTTTTATCGACTACAAGTTGGCCCTTGACTGCTATCACACCTGATGTTAAGTGATGATGCAATCTAAGATGGAAGCGAGCTAACTTGTTAGGAGAAGGATGAAATCCGAACCCCTATCGGTTTCTACACGACATCGTACCGGAACGCTATATCGCTTGGCGGTACGTCTTTGTCGGTAGGGTGGTAACTAGCCACGGCGAAAGCCACCCACCAGCCAGACCAAGGCAAATTAAGAAAAAATCTCAATCTGCCCCACCGGGAATCGAACCCAGGACCTCCGTCTTATAAATCCACCGCGCATACCACTGCGCCACGGAGGTCGTCAAATACAATAGATGACATTAGCGCAAGGCTTTGTTTTGTTAATTCATGATATCACCATCATTTTCTGTGCATCACTATGGTGATTAAGGTAGCACAAACCGTTTATATTTTTTGTAGATATCTAGGTTTTGTACTATTAACATAAACTATTTTAATTTTGTCGTAGAATGAGAATATAAAGATGCATACAAGGTTTGTCAAGATCTCGTGATGGGATCCAGAGATATTTTTATATGCAAGATTTTTATGATATTTTTATTTACCTTCTACCTAGCTCAATTTGCTAAGTCTTTGCTAAGTCTACAGAAAACTTACACCAATGTATTCTGTACTTATACTCAGAAATGTAAAGTTAATGGGTATTTCTAAATAGATGCTAGATAATTTAAAAGTGAAAAAGTATTTTTAATAAAAAAAATCTGCTCTGCTGAACCGGAAGTATTTGTAATATATAGACTGTTAAGTACCAAATGTCGGCCAAAATAAATGGATTAAAGTAATTTGTCTATAATTTTTTGGCGTTTACTTTTCCTATTATCTGACATCAATGTCCTATATATGAAAATGCAACACCACTTCACAACTCGGAGCTAACAATACTTACTGTGATATAATATTTAAATTACACAAAAATAAAAAATAGTAGGTCATTGCCCGACCAATCGATCTCAGCACCTCTAGTCACGAAGCCAGACAGGCTAATCATAACCAGTGGAAAAGCGATGTACCTATTCATCCTAACAAAATCCAAATCTTGAGAATAAGGTTATTCACGGGCTATAGCTTCCTCTCATAGGGTCCAAAAATTATGCAGCTCCTCCGAAGTAAAACATTCTCAATACAAACCTTATTGTTGCAATACGAAAATTGATTAATGGCGGCAGAGTGGCGCAGTGGGTAGTGACCCTGCTTCTGCGTCCTAGGCCGTGGGTTCGATTCCTAAATCTGGATAATGTTTGTGTGATGAGCATAGTTGTTTTCCAGTGTCTGGGTGTTTCTCTATACCCATAACATAAACTACCTACGCTTACTTGAGGCTATATAGCGATGTGTATAATATCCTATAATATTTATATATAGTATTTATAACTAGCGACCCGCCCCGGCTTCGCACGGCTGCAATGCTGATACTAAAGTATATTAAAAAAGCACGCTCCGCGCGACCCCCAGCCGCTCGTTATGTCCCTGCAATTTGAATCTTATGTATCTTGGAAAATATTCACTTAAATTACATGCTGTAAAGGGCAATGGTGATCTATATTTAATGCAAAAATTATTTAAGATACTTAAATGGATAAGGATTAATGCAGTATTGCTTAAAATCGCGTAAATAAACCATTAATTTTAGCTGAATGTAAAAGATAAAAAATGGTCATTGTGTGTTATCCCTAAGAGATAGACATAGATATGCCATCGCGGGTTACCTTTTTAAGGTGAGCTATTCTGTAGTACATTATTTTGATATATCTCGTAATCCTTATCCATTTAAGTATCTTAAATACTTAGTGCATTCAATATAGATCACCATTGCCCTTTACAGCATGTAATTTAAGTGAATATTTTCAAGAAACATTTCAAATGGTGCTAGTTATAAATACTATATATATCTAAATATTATAGGATATTATACAAATCACTATATAGCCTCAAGTAAGCGTAGGTAGTTTGTGTTATGGGCACAAAATGCGTTAATTTACGACATCACATCAGAAACCTCTAAAATGATCAGTGTTTCTCTACTATATTATGCAGGTGTTATACACATAAACATTCCTCTTGAATCACTCTATCTGATAAAAAAAAACCGCATGTAAATCGGTTGCGTAGTTTTAAAGAGCATACATCCGGACAAACATAAAAAAGCGACTTTGTTTTATACTATGTGAATAATGAATAATCAAACCGTTTTATTAAGCTAGAAGGTTAATTTACAAAAAGGACTAATTCAGATGCTGAAATAGAAATATTGAATCCCCTAGCATGATAATGCTGTAATTCATATAATTATTCAAATATTGCGTGTCTTAGCAGCAAAGTTCATTTCACTTATAATTTAGCAAAATAGTCTTTATTACAAAAGCAATAAGAGTTTCAGATCAGGTAAAATCTGTTTGTAGCTGATTCAAAAGTTAACGTCAACTTGCTTGCACTTTTTCCTTTTAAATTACTATTGACATGACATGATTTTTAGCCATTTTGATAAAATTTGAACTTTTTATTCTGTGCTAACTTTTACCTGCGACACGACCTCGACCATTTCTAGCAAGTACTTACGAGTAGTAGAAGCCTATCACCCTGTTCATATTTTGTTTAGAAGTTGGATGTAATCCACACCCCTTTCGATTTGGCGGTACGTCTTTATCGGCAGGGTGGTAACTAGCCATGGCGAATGGCTCCCACCAGTGAGACCACGACAAAAGAAGAGAATCTCAATCTGCCCCGCCTCGAATCGAACCCAGGACCTTCATCTTAAAATCCACCGCGCATACCATTGCGCCACGGAGGCCGCCAAAATACCTTTGCCAATACATCATTGCCAGCGGCGTATGTGCGTATTTTGTGGTATAAGATGTGTTTTAGATTTGCTTATTAATGGTTATCTACTTTAAAACATAAATATTGGTCAATCCTTTCTTTGTACCAATGTTCAAACCAATAGTTTGTTCTCAACATTTTCATTTACAAAGTGAAGAAAGGCACAACTTGTCTTGTTAATAGATTATTTCATTGACTTAAATGTTTACAAGGAAAAGTTAGTATTTCATGTTTCCTTGTAATGGTGTAGCCCGATTTTGTCACAAGCGTGACTCAATAAAAAGCAGCGTGCGTGATTGCGTTCATTTGCGACGTTGATGGAAAAAATTGGTCGTTACCAAAATAAATAAACTTTACACGAAGGTTCGCATCAGCTACAATTGAAATCCAGATAATGATTGATGCTACTAATGCTGTAGTAAATAAATTTTACACGAAGGCTCGCATCAGCTACAATTGAAATCCAGATAATGATTGATGCTACTAATGCTGTAGAAATAAACTTTACACGAAGGCTCGCATCAGCTACAATTGAAATCCAGATAATGATTGATGCTACTAATGCTGTAGTAAATAAACTTTACACGAAGACTCGCATCAGCTACAATTCAAATCCAGATAATGATTGATGTTACTAATACTGTAGTAAATAAACTGTACACGAAGGCTCGCATCAGCTACAATTGAAATCCAGATAATGATTGATGCTACTAATGCTGTAGTAAATAAACTTTACACGAAGGCTCGCATCAGCTACAATTGAAATCCAGATAATGATTGATGCTACTAATGCTGTAGTAAATAAACTTTACACGAAGGCTCGCATCAGCTACAATTGAAATCCAGATAATGATTGATGCTACTAATGCTGTAGTAAATAAACTTTACACGAAGGTTCGCATCAGCTACAATTGAAATCCACATAATGATTGATGCTACTAAAGCTGTAGTAAATAAACTTTACAGGAAGGCTCGTATCAGCTACAATTGAAATCCAGATAATGATTGATGCTACTAAAGCTGTAGTAAATAAACTTTACACGAAGGCTCGTATCAGCTACAATTGAAATCCAGATAATAATTGATGCTACTAAAGCTGTAGTAAATAAACTGTATAAAAATATAAAATAACAATTATTTAAATTAGAAAATTTCTCAACGTGCTCTTATTAAAGTTTCTACCCGTCTAGGCATACTGAGAATGATGTTATCGATGGTCTCCTGGGATAGTCTCAACCATTCCTATGTTTAGTTAGCCCTTGACTAGAATCACACGTGATGGTAAGTGATGAAGCAATCTATGATGGAAACGGCCTAACTTGTTAGGAGTAGGATGATAATCCAGACCCCTTTCGGTTTCTGCACGACCTCGTATCGAAACGCTTAATCATTCGGCGGTACGTCTTTGAAGGTTATACTTTTTTACTCAAAAAATCCTGATATATAAATCTCTAATAATAAATAATTAAATCGGCGAGGTGTTGACTAGCAACGGTCAAAGTTTTCCACAAGCCAGATCAGAACCAATTAGGAAATCTAATGTTATATATTACTTATAATATGAACTTATCCATATCTAAGAACTCGGTGCCATATCTGGTACTAGGTTACAAGTAGGCACATGTAGCCAAAAAGCTGCCGACACTTACACAAAAACCGAAATCGCTGCAAGTGTGCTACAAAATTTGAAGATTTCCTTCGATTTTCCCAGGATATCATCATCAGATCCTAAAATGATGCCTATGGGACCATTCTGAAAGTGTGCCCTTTCTGATAAAAAAGAATTATCAAAATCGGACAACTCTGTAAAAAGTTATGCGTGGTCATACATAAAAAAAAATACGTGTCGAATTGAGAACCTCCTCCATTTTTTTCGTTGGTTAAAAACCAACGTCTTGTTAAACTCGGACATAAAGAAAATCCGAAAAAAAACTGAGTTCGTTACTACTAAAAAGTTTCTTCTAATATTTTTTTAATGAAAAAGACAATATCTAAGTAACATGAAAAATACTGCACCGAAGAAAAGTGAATGGGCTTGAAATCACTTGTAAAACTGTAACTATTACGCGATGCGACAGAAAGCTTCTTATGGAGGCAAACGAATTGCCTGAGCAGTATAAACAACCCTTTGATTGGGGTAAGTCGCCGTAATGTAATAAACTCCGGCGTGACATCTACACCGCGCATTTTCATATTTCTCTTGTCCCGTTTTTTTTTAAATTGTGAAATTGAAATAACGAAAATATCTGCAATTTTTATTTCATTTTAACTTGTATAAATATTGTAATGAATTGTATAGTGTAAAATCACACGTGAAATGAAAAATAATTGATGTGAAATATTTTGTACTTAATTCTCATTTGAGAAGATCAGTTATCAGCGATTCTCTATAAATAAAATTAAGGTAAGAATCATTAAGTTTAAAATGAATTATATTAATTTGACAAAAAGTATTGATTACTCTCAAGAATAACGAAGTTTATAAATAATAATTAAGAACCGTGGTTTATATGAACTTAGTAAATCAACATAACTAAAGCGGAATAAATCCTAAAAAATGTTTTAATTACTAAAACTAGGTAGATTGGTTAAAGCTAGTTTTTGTTAGCTTAATACGATAAAGTTTTTAAAAATAATGAAAGATTTTAGTAACTAACTTATTTATCAATAACTTGGGAGAGTTAGTTTTTTTAAGACTTTTGTCTGCGCGCAGTGTTTGAACGTAGTCCTGAGAAACCTGACTGGATTGCACCGACTGTACAAACATGGTTTAAATAAATGAAAGTAACTGAATAACACATTCGGTAGGTATTTAATACATTTTAGTGCGTTTTAAAGTCGGATTGTTTTTTATTAAAAAATTTTTTTTACTTTTTAGTGATTTATCGAAAACGACCATAAGTAAACCTTTCGTAAAAAAAAGTAAATTTGTGTAAACTATGAGTACCATTATACGCCAGCTACTTAAAAAATACTTAAAACAGCTGAAAGTGTGCCATTAAATATGGAAGAATTTCTTAGATTTTCCCATCGAATCTTAGTATGATGACTATGGGACCATTTTAAAAAATATTTATCAAAATCGTACTACTCTGAGTACATAAAGTAAATATACTCGTCGAATTGAGAACCTCCTCCATTTTTTTGTAGGTTAAAATGTAAATTAATCTTAATAGAAAAAAAATCAATGTCCAGTTATAAAAATTAGCAAGAGCTCATGTTGTGAAGTCGATATAGATTTTGTAATTATAGGAGATTTTGCTTTTTATGCTGGTTCTTCGAAAGCCAAACTGAATTAAAAATTAATATATATATTTTGAATTAAATTAAATATTTACAATTAAATAAATAAAAAAGTAAATGCTGAAACAGTACAATAACCTAATTTATTTTTGAATTATAAGTATGTAGGTACAAACATTTTTACTTACATCATATTCCTATGCATACACTAAGGATAGGCAGAGATTATTCTTCCACTTTCTATCATGGATATTTGCTGCTTAGATACCTATACTCTTGAGCTGAACTTAATCCCTATCCTTATTAGTTCCTTTAATCATCATATTTAGATGCCTAAACTATCTAAATTGCCTTTCTTGATTGTATTCACTACATTTTCTTTTATATCCATACCACATATTAATCCTATGTAAGTACTTAGTAAAACGACTGTTAGCTGAATGATGGGATACCATCAAATGTCTTTAGTATCGATTTATCTAATTTCATTATTTTAGTGGCCGTAAGTCACGAAATCGTGGTTTCGTATGAAATTGCTGATCCTTTATCTATTACCAGTGAGATATTAGTGTGTTACAAAAGAGGTTCAAACCCTAATTTAGTTAAATTGATTACCTAATTTTTTAATTGTCTAGGAGATTTCACGGCGAATTTTAGGATGGAAAAGTAAAATAAGTTTCAATCGTATGCCTTAAACTACCATGTTTCTTTAAAAAGAACGGAAAAGCAAAATTAGTTCGACAGGTAGAAATTACAGCTAGGTCTGTACTAGGACCTCAGACTCGGGCATGATTGCCGCACAAAAACCGTGGAACTGAGAGAAATATGAGAATTAACTTAGACGTTATTTGGAGCCCAAAACAAACAAGTACTTACCAATATAACTTGCTACCTGCGCCCTCTAATATAATATCGGGCTAAGAGTTCAACGAAGGTATAAAGTTTGGCATCTTATGTAAGAAATTGGTGTCTAAAAAAAGTCAATGCACCAATTCCTTTCTGCATTATGTTGAAAATTTTGCAAGTATTTTTCATAACTTCAATGATTGCATGAATAAGTAATTTTCCACCGTAATAAGCCGGGGCCGATGCCAAAGCTATGGGGTCTGACGTCACCGGCGGATATAGCAAATTGTTTATTAGCTTCGTGATGTAACTAACTACTCGCAGGCACATCGGCCAACCTTGCTTTAGGACTGTGACAGAGTAACGACTCTTTGCAGACAGCTCGACATTTTTAGTAGATGTTCTGAAGTTATTGACAATGTGATAATACGTGTACGTACACGGGATATGATTCCAGTCAATGAAATCTTGCCTTTTGAGGCAATATACTTTTTGGTTTTTTATAATTCAACATCATCATCAATATCAGCCTCCCTCCTTACACGAGAGGGGATATGGAGCGTACACCCACCAAGCTGCTCCAATGCGGGTTGGCGGGCTTAGGGTGATTATGTTTCATTTATTAACGATCACTATCAGATGTTGATGATAGTGACCGGGACCGTCGGCTTAACGTGCTCTCCGAGGCACGGGGATGTAACACCACCAACTTCTAGACTCCGGGCTTGGAATGTACTGAACATTTTATAGAAGAATGAAAAAGCTCAGAATTATTTCATGACCCGACCCAGGGATCGAACGCAGGACCACGTGATCGAAGCCACATAGTCTGACCACTAGACCAACGAGGCAGTTTTTTATAATTGCAGTAGACATAATATATGAGGAATGCAATCTATTTAGTTAACAATATTTTCTAATGACAATAAATAAGTACAGTAGTTATATGTACCTTAATACTTTTTTCGTAATTTTGACCTAACGAGCTTTATTTTCAATCATGTATGAACGTATATATCTATAACTAAAGCCAAACTCGACTGAGAATGCTTGTCAACAAACAAATTAAAAATGAAGGTAGAAAATGCAACACATTTTATGCCTTATTAAATTTAAAACTATGTTTTGTTTTTTTATAAAATGTTATTTAAAAGATATTGAATATATTAATTAGTTTTAAGCTTACTAATCTAATTTATTGTCATGAATTCGTCATTAACAAGTTAACTAAAAAAATTGGGAGTAAAATGACTAGTGATTTCTACCTCCATTTTTAATTTGTTTGTTGACAAGCATTCTCAATCGAGTTTGGCTTTAGTACCTATAGGTAGCTTGACGTCCCCTGTAACGGCGGCTTGGAAAACCGTAACCCGGATCGCAGGTATAGAGCTAGGAAAGCTTTACAGAAAAAAAATGGGCCTATTTTGATACTGAAATTTGAAAGGCGAAAGTTTGTATAGTTAATTGAGGGTATTTTGTTCCTTCATCTACGATTTGGGTCAAATTTGGAATTGATAAAGATTATACCCTAAATTACTTTTTGTCGCTATATTCCCGGATCCGCGCGGGTAAAATCGTGGGGCACAGTTACTAATACATTTTCATTCAAAAAACCTTTTTTTACCCGACTGCCTCAGAAGGAGGGTAATGTTTTTCGAGCGTATGTATGTATGTATGTATGTCCATTTCTTCGGCACGCGCTACAGCCTAAACGGCTGAACGGATTTTGACACGTGAGGTGTCGTTGATTTTGGCAAAATTGAGGAAGTGACATAGGCTATATGAATTTTCAAAATGGCGGGTGTAAATGGGGGAAAAAGGGGGGATGTATGTATTTTTTTCTTTTATCTTAGCAATATGGGTACCAATTGAAAGGTCGTAAAAAGACCATTTGAAAAATATAAATATCATATCATGTTTATATTACGGTTTTAACAAAAAATGTCAAAAAGTATACCAAGTGTACCGTCTCATTTCTATACCACAAATTAAAACTAAAAATTCTCAAATAAAATTATTCTTATAAAAATAAAAAACCCGACTGCTTAGAAGTTAAGAACTGAAAAAAGAAAAACAAGGATCACTATATGGATATAAAATTCTAAATTTTTTATGGTGTTGCAGGCGGGGACAAACGTAGTTTTGGTAGATCTTTCCTTCCCAGATAGCAAAGTATTTTGTCCACGCCTGCAGCACCATAAAGTATTTAAAATTTTATATCGATATAGTGATCCTTGTTTTTCTTCTAGCAGTCGGGTTTTTTATTTTTATAAGAATAATTTTATTGTCGACTACAAGTTGGCCCTTGCGTGCTATCACACCTGGTGTTAAGCGATGATGCAATATAAGATGAAATGCACATTCCTTTCGGTTTCTACATGACATCGTGCCGAAACGCTTAATCGCTTGGCGGTACGTCTTTGTCGGTAAGGTGGTAACTAGCCACGGCGAAAGCCTCCTACCAGCCAGATCAAGACAAATAAAGAAAAATCTCAGTCTGCCCCGCCGGGAATCAAACCCAGGACCTCCGTCTTATAAGTCCACCGCGCATACCACTGCGCCACGAAGGTCGTCAGAGTCGTATTCGTTATCTATAAAGTGGACTACTATCCGAGGGTAATAACTACGTTCTTAGACAAAACATACAATACAATACAATACAAATCTTGAAACAGCTTGTAGCCTTTACCTCTAACTGCAGATTAAAATCTCTCAATCGTATCATCCAATAAAAGCATCGTCGTTGACAAAACGAGGCGATCCGCGATAAGTTGCAGGAGAAATGGAGCTTCCACACGAATATATTATCCAGGGCCGCATTTTATAGCCTCTCTCTACCAGAGTTTCAAGTGCCCAGGAATGGGCTACAAACGGTTTGAAAAAAAAAATTAGAGAGAACTTTATTTTAAATTAAAATAAAGTTCTCTCTTTTTTATTCTCTTAAATTAAATTCTCTCAACAATCGTCACATAAATTATTAAAGAAAAAAAGACGTGTGGAACTCGGAGACTGCCGTGGTAAAGCTATTGCATAGCATTTTTTATCAACTTATGTTTACCTACCGACGTCATCGGGACCGTGGCCTAGCGGTAAGGCGCTCTAAGTGCCAGAGAGACGCGGGTTCGAATCCCGTTGGTTCCGCAATTTTTTTTTAAGCGTGATATTGCAAATAATAAAAGTCATTAATTTAAAAAAAAAATGACTTTTTGAAATATCACGATTGAAAAAAAAAAATTCGGCACGCGCCTAACCGCTAAGCCACGTTCCCCGATGACGTCGTTGCCGAAATTGTGCTTTTGATATTATGTTTTTGACACTCAGGGGTGTTAGGTTTTTTCGTTACGAAATTTCTGTACTCGGTTTCCACGCTCAAGGCCCACGATAAAATTTTTTAACGTTTGTATCTAGATTTATCTAGTTTTTTTCAAATTATTCGGAATTTTTATTTATTCAGATCGTAAAAACTAAATACCTTTCATATCTTTAAAATTTGAAAATACCATAAATTATCTATTATGACACCTCTGTGCGACAAAAGGCAGCCTGTGTTATTCTACATGTCCAATCTCTCTCTGTCACCAAACTTCATTAAAATCGGCAATGAAATCTTGAATTTTTTTGTAAACAATTAACCAACAAATAAATACATATTTTCTCTTGAAATTCAATAAAATCTACCTTTCTGAATACTTTTATTTATAGATAAAATAAACATTTTTTTATTATTAGTATAGTGAGGCCCGCCGTAGCGGATGCACTTCGACCCCTATGGATCTTTTGTACTCGCAACGCCCTCACCTCCCGTATATAAGTTCAAACACCCACTCTAAGAGTTGGATGGTTGCTCTTAGATTGGAGGCACAGTAATCTTCTGGTAGTGGATAGGCTACCCCCAGGAGATCCGTTCACTTTCTAGCCAATCTGTCACATTCACACAAAATGTGTTCCATGGACTCTGTGTCTTCATTAAAAGCCCTGCAGACAGGATCCTCAGAAATGCCCATTTTGCAGAGCATAGACCTGGTGCTATAATGGTCTGTGTAGAGAAAATAACTGAATAATTACTGAAAACTGGGGTCTGTCCCTGTAGTGGGTCGTCAACAGGATGATAAGATTGAAGTATCTAAATAGTATAACGATAATATTTCATTATCGTTAAATCGTTGACTATACTCGTAAGGGCCCCTCGCTTGTTAGTTGCATATATATTATCTTATAAGTCCGATCCTGACTATACCATCTATCCTACAGTTTAAGGCAAACAGTTAAAATTATCAGATCATAAATGGAGGGCAAAAATAGACGATTTATTGCATAGAGCGAGGTACGGTAGGCCATCTATCACGTCGGGTACGGTCATAATATTGACTCGATTACTCAACTTAAGCTGTTTTTGGTAAAATATTTGGCTTAAGGCAATAAGCGTGCCCCACTATCAATCGTTTGTAATGGGAAGGCGTAGTCGTAGGCCTATAGGTACATATTATATACAGTACTGAATTTATATTTTATATGAGTGTAGGCTTTTTTTGCGTAGCCGCGCCTAGGACGTCTTTAAAGGCTATTAACAAATCGAGGACTGATTATATGAAATCAATCCTTGATGACATTATTTTCAAATCAAGACGTTAAATAGGACGCCACCTTAAAGGCTATTAGGCGTTATTATTTAATTTATTGAGTGCCTCGTCAATCTAGTAGTTACGATGTGCGCTTTTGGGTCACAAGGTTCTGAATTCGTAGTAGACTTTGAATTCGTAGTATTTCCCCGAGCTTTTAATGGATATTTACTCAAGCAAATTAAGTTACTTAATGCGGTAATAATAATTATATCGTTGCAGTTCAAACAGAAACTTGGAGCGAACTTCATCGCAATTTACATGGAATATCAATTATCTTTTCTATTTTATACGTTATTGTTGCCTATTTATTCCATTAAAAATCAATTACATTTTGTCCCATAAAAATAACAAAAAGTAAGATAATTTCCGTTTAATTTGTGTAATCTGAAATACCTATACGAGTACATACACATACATTTTATCCTAATATTATCTATAGTAGAAAAAATAGCTTCATCATTATCATCATCAACCTTAAACGTCCACTGCTGCTGCGACGTTAGGTCGTCGGTCTATTGAGCTGGAGGATGTGCTTATTACCTAATGACTGACTTTCAGATAAATTGAGCCATGGGACGTACAAAGGAACCCGAGCTGCCAAACAATAACCCGGTGGAAGCCAAGAAGTTCCGCGACGAGGCTACCGGACATTTCAAGAGCGGCCACTTCGACCGGGCACTGGTGTCGCTGAACAAGGTAGGCACAAAAAATACTAAAGTATTATAAAAATCCACAAACTTTACACCACTACAACTAAAAAGTAGTATGAATTAGTATAGTAAAAATTATTATAAATCATTGTCACAAAAACAAAATTTCATAAAATCTCAAAACTGGCTTTATGAAATATTCAAGTTTGCGAAAATCGACTTTTTGCGAAAATCTCTATTTCTTTGATTTTAACTGTCAACTTCTACCTGATAAAAAACTAAATTTTTTCACAAAGTTGTAAATATTTTTGTATGCCACTTCGTAGATTTGCTCATTTCACGAAATGCTCGAGAATTTCATGAAAAGGCCGCGTGATGTAGGCAACTCAATTTGTCCAGATCGTTAAATCGTCTACGTTTCACGATTTTGTCATCCACGTTTCATCAATCATATAAATAGAGGCTAGGTGATTTTTGCCCAAAGATTATATGCAATTATATTTATAAATGCCACAATAATAATTAACCATATTATTTTAACGCCCCGCCCCGCTTCGCAGGGCTCCTATTTATGGGTGGTTTACAAAAAAAATAACCCCGCGGGAGCGAAGCGGAGCGAAGCTCCCTCCTTAGCCTTCTAACGTAACCTATCCGTGTCGGGGTACTCTGAGTCGGGGTGTAACTAGTTACGATATGATCAAATAATTTTGACCACTCCATGAAGTAATGAAGTACTCACGCATTAAGTTGGCCACATCGAGAAACGATTTTGTATCATTGATCTGCCCAAACCATATCATGATGTGGCCAATAGACAGACAAATATTTCATGAAACACGACCATGATATAATCTACTCAAACATTTCATGAAATGAGCAAAGCTACGATGTGTCTACGTATTATGTGCATGTCATAATGATGCAAGTAGGTATTTTTTAACCGACGAAAAAAAACGGAGGACGTTCTAAATTCGACGCGTAGGTATATTTTTTTATGTATGATCACTCATAACTTTTTACAGAGTGGTCCTCTTAATTCTTTGTTAATTAGAAAAAGAACACTTCCAAAATGGTCCCATAGTCACCATATTGAGATCTCATGATGAAATTCTGAGAAAATTTAAGGAACTCTTCAAATTTTACAAGCACACTTGAAGCGATTTTTGTGTGCGGTAGCTTTTTGGCTACAAATGCCGTATAATGTACTATAATAGTATAGTACGAGTAGGTTTCTTGTCGATAAATCACTAAAAAGTAAGAAATAAAACATTTTAACAAAATGCACTAAAAATTTAAAAATTACTGCGTCTTTTAGTTGCTTTAATTTACTTAAGCATACCTATGAAGTCGGTGCCAGCCAAGATTTCTACTTTAAGGACATTACTTAGAAACCACAAACTGCTTTACTTCATTAAATAAACGTTCCTTAAACTTGGCTGGCAGCCTGGCACAGACTTCATATATATGCTTAAGTAAATTAAAGTAACTAAATGACGCAGTTGTTTTTTATTGCGTTTTGAGTCGGCTCAATTTTTGTGCTAAAAAGTTTTATGTGCTAAATGATTTATATGTATTTCAAGATACGGTAAAACATGGATCGACTGGACCGAGGGCATGTTGTGTTGTATTGTGCGGATAATTAATTTTTATTACCAACACGAAGAAAGTTGTAGCACGTGTTCACGTTATTTCTTATTAACTGTAAAAATTTAACTAAAAGTTTTAAGCCTATAACACCATTAGATATAATAGATAGCTTGGAAAATGTGACTTCGATTTCCGCTATAAAAGTGAATTATAGAAATACGAGGAAAGAAAGTAGAGTTCTTTAAGTTATCTATCCTATCTAGTGGTGCTATAGGCTTAAAGCTTTTAGTTCAATTTTAACTGTTAATAAGAAATAACGTAATTAAAATTTACGATTTATAAATGTAATATCATGTTATTAAAAATATATGTATGATTTTACTTTTTCGTTGGGAAACGCATCCCTCGAAACACAATGTCATTATTAACAGTAATTAGCTTTGTCTCTGGAGGGTGTGTAGATTCGCCGATGATCGGAATAACCATACTGGAAAACCTCCTAAATTAATTTATCTTAACTTAAAACTTATTCCGTTATTTTTTAAAAGTACAAATTTATAAAAAGTAAGAAATGTAATGAAGACATCAAAAACAGAGCGTGTCACCCTAAAGCATCCACCCACCCAACATAAGGAAGTAGGCGATAAGTGGGTGAGAAAACACATTTCGTCACCATGACGACCACAGCTCGGGCGTCGATATCGATGCCTCTTCACACACCTACGTGTTACATAACGCGTCAACATGTCGCTGACTGCGCTGAAATCTTTGGACAATGAAGACAACGCCAAAGCCCAAGCGCGGTCCATCCTCGGCCCGACGAAGGACGCGGAGTTCCTCCAAAGTTTCGTGAGAGTCGGGGTCGGCGATGAGGATGAAGAACTGCCGATACAGAAGGCGTCCATCAGCAAACGGGCCCCGGTGGAGAAATTGGACTCTTTCCCCGAAGATGAAAAGTTCACTCCCTCGGGGCGCAAAGATTCTGAGAAGCCCCAGAAGAAGAAGTTTCGCCGTAAACCGAAACGGGAGAGACGCCGTCGTGAGGAGGAACTGTATACGGACAAAGACCGAGCTGCGGCTGTCGTGATAGGAACAAGAGATATCAAGCAGTCTCTGAGCATGAAGGACAAGGCGGAGAGGAGCAACGCTCTCCAACTGCCCATGGAGGCGGATGCTGGGACATTGCTGGCGTTGGCGCGCGCTGAAATGATGCGGGAGAGATTTCGCAGTGCGCTTACTTTTGTGGACAAGGTATTTCTATTTCTTTGTAGGTGAGTTCTGCAGCTGGGCACAAACGTGTCCTATAGGCAGGCCCACCACACCACTGTGATGTGGAGGTGTGAGCTTATACTTATAAGCTTTATAAATAATCATAAACAGATCTCAACCTTCAACCAAAAATCAATTATGACTATAATGAAAATGTAGGTCTAAATAAAAATGTAGTAAAATAAAAATGTAGTAAAATAGGTCTTCATGATATTTTTACTAAAATTAATTGCTATCCGTTAGTCTCATTAATACAGATTGATCGATTTGAATTTTTAACCGACGAAAAAAAACGGAGGAGGTTCTCAATTCGACACGTATATTTTTTTTTATGTATGACCACGCATAACTTTTACAGACTTGTCCGATTTTAATAATTCTTTTTTTATTAGAAAGGGCATACTTCCAAGGTGGTCCCATTGTCATCATGTTAGGATCTGATGATGGTATCCTGGGAAAATTGAAAGAACTCTTCAAATATTGGAGGCACGCTTGCAGCGATTTCGGTCTTCGTCTCGGTATCGGTAGCATTTTGGCTACAAGTGCCGTATAATATACTATGACAGTATAGTACGAGTATGTTGCGTGGCGATAAATCACTAAAAAGTAAGAAATAAAAATTTTTAACAAAAAAAGAACCGACTCAAAACGCACTAAAATTAAAAAATAACTGTGTCATTTAGTTGCTTTAATTTACTTAAGCATATCTAGGAGTCGGTGCCAGCCAAGGTTTCTACTTAAAGAAAATTATCCCGAAGCCACAAGCCACAAACTGCTTTACTACGTTTAATAAATATTCCTTAAACTTGCTGGCACCGACTTCATAGATATGCTTAAGTAAATTAGAGCAACTAAATGACACAGTTATTTTTTACTTTTTAGTGTGTTTTTAGTCGGTTCTATTTTTTGTTATTTCTTTATATGTAGCATTTGAAAGAACAGCTAAAAAATTGAAAAACAAATGTTCTGTTTTCTAAGTTCAATCGTCACGAATTAATAACACAAAGTATTACTAGTACAGCTAGAGTTAAAGAACATCACTTGTTTCAGGCAATCGAACTGGCTCCTGAAGAAAAAGCTGCCTACGTATCACGCAGCAAATGCTACCTCCTACTCGGGGAGCCTCACAAGGCGCTGATCGACGCCGAGAGCGCCCTCAAACTCGACCCTAAACACGCCAGGGCGCTGCTGCAGAAGGCTGAGGCTCTGTACTACTGCGGGGAGTTCGAACTGAGTCTTGTCCACTACCATCGAGGATTACGAGCAAGACCTGACCTGAGTGAATTCAGGCTTGGTGTTCAAAAAGCACAAGTAAGCTATATTTACAATTAATATATATACCTAGCATATGCAAAATTTCAAGTGCGTCATCGCTCCACTGGTCAGACTACATCGTCATGGATTCGATTCCACGGATGCTGAAAAATGTGTCATGTTAATGTAAAGTTCCTTACAAAACTATCAGTCTAAAAAAGATAATGGCATAGCATTTACGATCAACCTACACAATTGAGCTGAGAGATCATTCACGAAACTTTTAGTAGCCCGCGTATATGGGAAGTTGCACCGTGGGTACTGGGTAGGATTAAGCATAAAAACATTGCAGACGTAAACTAAAATTTATATCCTCTTGACCTTATAACTTTTTATCCAGGAGGCAATCGAAAACACTATCGGGGCTGTAAAGACAGTGAAGAAGAGCTCAAACAAGCGAAGACTATCAAAGTCCTCCCGACCAGTGTTGGGCCAGCTGATGTCGGATAAAATCTACCTCGAGAACCTCCTCAAAAACCCAGATCTAGCAATAGCTGATAAGAAGAACGACGTAGTCATGAAGCAAGCAGAGGAGGCGATTCGGTTTTTGGAAAACCGAGAAGAGTTTTGGCGACAACAACAAACTGCTTAATTGTATTAATGTAATAATACCACGTAACGCACTACACCAAAGTCTACGAGCTATAAGCACAGATAGAGTTTTTGGTTAATTACTAGTTAAATACGAGTACGAGTACCTACACACTTAAATTAAAATAACGTTCTTTAGATTAACAATACTGTCAAGAGTTTTATTTTTATAGTAATTTAAGCATAGTGTAAAAGTAAATGTATTCTTTAATTCAAAACTACATTTTTCTGAGGTTATTACAAATCCTCCTCATTGTGACTTCTAAATTCTGAATCAAAACAACCTATCCCTTCTCAGTAATTACAAATTCATATTACACTTGAGACAGGTAGTAAGTCGCGCGACAACCTATGAGAGAGCTCAGCACAGAGATTGAGTGGTGATTTGATTTGAGAATTTGTGCTTTCATATGTTTTTTGACGTTTGTGGCGTCTACCAGGTTTATTTTTTATGTAATTCTGAAATTCAATTAGTTGTCTTCATACCATGTATTAAACAAGAAATCATTTATTTTGTTTTTAATTAAATGGTTAAAGACTATACTTAACGTCTTTTATTTCAAAAATAAATAGAATTTAGGAACTTACTCGTGAATAAGATTAGCAAAAACAAGGCAATCAAGTTTGAACCATAAGATAAGCAGAAGTTCATCAAATTAAAAAGAAAATTAAATTTTCTTTTTCTTCATTCCGAAATAATATGTAATTCGTTATAGAGCCAGATTATATTTAGGGTTATCCAGATTTATAACTGCCTCGTTGATTAACCTGACCCTGAGGTCCTGGTTCGGAGACCGTGTTGGACCAAGGTTTTCTATTCTTCCAAAAAAAGCTAACCTGAGATTGGAAGTTGTCCACGTAGAGCACGTTCAACCGTTCGTCCCAGGCATCGTCATTAACATGCAATAGAAATCGTTACAAAGTCAAACATTAGTATCGTAAGACCGCCAACTCATTTTGGAACAACTTAGCCTAAACTTCAAATCACCTCTCTTGTCCGGCCTTGCAGTAGACCTATAAAAATAGATGATGGAGAGGCTTATCTCTAAAATATATTTTTATTTGTAACTGCAAAGTAGCCAGGTATTATACACTGTCCAAGGTTTGCATGTTATTTCGTTTCAATAGGTACATTTGTGGTTTTCTCCAACGATTTTCCTCTTGCCAACGCATCAAACATAAATAAATATATCAATACAATGATTTGTTAAAACACAAAAAGTTCTATATCTGCTAAAATATAAGAGATACTTTTAAAGATCCATAAAGTTTTCAAAGCAGCGCATGCGCATAAAGCCAATTTAACAGATTTTACGGTCCGACTTGCGCGACAAAAACTGTGATAATTTGGCTAATATATATAAAACAAATATATATAATATGACACTATGCCGATAATGTAGCTTTCTACTGGTGAAAGAATTTTTCAAATCGGATCAGTAGTTCCGAAGATAAGCCCCAACAGATCCATTTACAAACTTACAAACTTTATCTCTTTATAATATCAGTATAGATGAGATCACGGATGACACTATCAAGAGTCAACGTATGTTCAAGCACCTACCTACTCTGTTCTCAAAATGCCGCGAAGTCTGCTAAGTGGTCACGGATCACACCTCAGGGTCGCCATTATGACTGTTATTAGCCTAATCAAGAACCGAAAACATACTTTTATCGGAGCGTATATAATTATTACTTAACATCCGAAGGCTACAAAAAATATTTAATATCTATACTACACACTGTTAAAGTGCAAATAAATAGCATAATTTAGCAAATGACGCTATTATCGGAGAATCGGTCCAGGAAACGACTCTTTTGTGTCACTCTAGTATAAATAGTGTGATGGTGTTTTCAACACGACAGTGTGAATTGGTTTATAGAAATAAAATGGTTGCCATGAGTTACTTGTTGATTGGACTCGTGTTTATTGTCATATCGAACGTAAGTACAGCCGTTAAATACTTAATTAGGTACGCGGTCAAGTTTGAAGAATTCATCAGAGCAGCAAGTGATTGATAAGAAGCTGCAGCACTGTTCGATAGCCCGTACTTGTTATGGCTTTAAAAGTGAAATTTTTTAAATAGAAGAATATCACCATTGTTAGCAGATAAACTCCACACTGTTGAAAAGACTTCCGTATACCACACGGTCTTGAGCCAAATGCATCCAGCGGTTCCCCGTAACAGGCTTGATATCATCAGTAGGTAGTAACTAGGTGGTAGTTTGGGATCGTTTAACACTGCGCTTTACGGTGCTTGGTTGCTATTCTAGCACCTTGGGATCCCAACAACATTAGCTCTTTGCAATTTGTGCTCCGTCCATTGCTACTTCAGTTTCGCGACTCGTTTAGCTTTATCGGTTACTTTGGTTTATATGCGAATCATTTCTGATTACAAATCTTCATCAAATTTCATCATTAAAATTTTCTGATCGTAACGATACTTCGAAGAAAATATTTCTTTAATTTGTGAACTTGTATATGTAATATATTATAACTTCAATATCGGTAACTGTGGGCCTAATAAGAAGGATCAGAGTCACTCAGGCCCTTATTTCACCAGCGTTTTGCGAGCATTAACGTTGCTTCAACGTATTTTCAACGTCGACGTTGAAAAGACGTACAATCGGAGAGAAAATAGACTTCGACGAGAAATCTCTCGACGAAAATAACGTAAAAAATTAAGAAATCATCATCGTCAATTTTGGGAAAATTCTATATGCTCCAATCGATTACAAGAAAGTGAATATTTCGCACTGTACTCTGATAGTATTAAAAATAACGAATCTGAATTTTATAATTATTTGCGAAGGTCAGAAACTACATACCGAAGAGAGGCTTGTTATAACTTTGAGGTAAGAAAAAATTTTGTCATACAGGTTGTTAAAAATGTCCGTGATTGTACCTACTTGTTGTCAATAAACGCAACGTCGACGTCGACGCTGCGCAGACGTTGAAGGAACGCTGACGCTCGCAAAACGCTGGTGGAATAGGGACCTCAGCGGACAATGGAGAGAGCAACGCTCGGAGTATCTCTGCGTGGTCAGGCGGCTCAAGACCGTGATGTTCGGATGTCCTTACAAGAAGCCTATGTGCAGCAGTGGACATTTATCGGCTGTTAATGAAAATAACGATGAGCTTCAATCCCTAAAATATTTCATGGTGCTAACTTTAAGTAGGTGAGTATCGATGTATTCAAATTAACGCAACTCTGTATAATTATACAGGTATCAGCTGAAGGTGAGGATGACATGATGTCCTGTTTAGAACTTTTTAATCCTGAGGTAGGTACCTACAATTTCTTAAACTGAATCATATTTTTTAAACCTTAAATGAGCTTTTTTAACAGTTACCTTCACTGACCTGCGTATGTATTAAGTAAGACTGATGTATTAAGTAATACTCGTATATCTCAAATAGAAATAAGTTGGTTCTTTTAAATAACGAAGAATTATAAGTAATATGGAACACACAAATCGCACGATTCGGATATTTTTGTCTTTGTTTTTATGCAGAATATTTAAAATAATTCCTACTAATTTGCACAGGGTATTGAAAAGAGTTGCTGTGAAACCTTGGAAAGCTTTGGTGACATGAGTAAAGACTACGATGAATGTCTCACAACAGACTCGGATGACTGGATGGTTCGTAAACTTATCCTACAATTTTTGACCCCCGATAGATATCTTGTATGAGCTTTTACTGGACTAGGTTGGTTTGTCCAAATTAACCTAAATGTTTTTGTCTTGCTTGTCAAACTTGAGTGCATTTCTTCAATATTTGTAGCAAATTGCAGATTGGCCCGTGCTACACTGGGATTTCAGACCCAGCTTTTGGTGCCTGGTGACTGTACCATTGTGCTAAATCGGTGCTAACACTAGTCATTGAATGAGCGGAGTGGAGATAGTCAGTTTAAGTTGATTATGATTGTAATTAATCAATAATACATTATTTTATAATATTGACAGTGCGAAGACTTTCAATGTGTTCTAAAGAAGGCGGGAATCATGAAAGACAACGCTGTTGACGAAGAAGGTGCTAAGAAGTTTTATGACAAAATGGAGAAGGATTACCCCAAAGAAAAATCCTTTATAGAAAGAGTACGCCAAGAGTGCCTGAGTGGCAAATATGCGACCTACCCTCCGGAGGACTCCTGTCCTGCAGTGAAATTCTACGTCTGCACATATATCAACATCTACTTGGTAATTTAAATGTTTGTAAAAATTTAAGTTTGCTTTAGTGATAACCTGAAGGTCTTGGGTTCAAGGCAGGTAGGCCTCCGGGCAGTTTTTTTTTAAATCTGTGGTTTGTGTTTTTCGAATTGATACTCACATTCCCTAGTGGTATAAATATATTGAAATAATTTAGCGCCTATGAAACCACGTCAAAGTCAGGCGATTTTTAATTAAAGTTCAACAAACGTTCTACGAGATGAAATCTATTACGAAATAAAATAACGTTGTCATGTTATAAATGCTAGTTGCCCATATATATAATATTATTTTTTTATATTTCAGGAATGCAATTCATGGAAGAAACTCGACGTATGCCAAGAAATGGCTGAAAACGCGAAAAAATGCAAAAAAGCGCTTGGACAACAATAATAAGCAGACATCACCTCAAATTTTAACAATTTCATAAAAATATATGTGATATATGCAGCTCAGTTTCATTTGTGACACAAAAATATATGTGATATATGCAGCTCAGTTTCATTTGTGACACAAAAATATATGTGATATGCAGCTTTTTTCATTTGTGATACACAAAAATATATGTGATATATGCAGCTCTGTTTCATTTGTGACACAAAAATATATGTGATATATGCAGCTCAGTTTCATTTGTGACACAAAAATATATGTGACATATACAGCCCAGTTTCATTTGTGACACAAAAATATGTGATATACGCAGCTCTGTTTCATTTGTGACACAAAAATATATGTGATATATGCAGCTCTGTTTCATTTGTGACACAAAAATATATGTAATATATGCAGCTCTGTTTCATTTGGGACACAAAAATATATGTGATATATCACTATTTGTGACACAAAAATATATGTAATATATGCAGCTCTGTTTCATTTGGGACACAAAAATATATGTGATATATGCAGCTCTGTTTCATTTGGGACACAAAAATATATGTGATATATGCAGCTCTGTTTCATTTGGGACACAAAAATATATGTGACATATACAGCCCAGTTTCATTTGTGACACAAAAATATATGTGACATATAAAGCTATTTTATATGTGACACAACAATCATGATGAGCCCGAAGACGAAAGAAGCGCAACGATTTGTTCGAAGAGTATCTGTATTCGTATGTTCCATGTAGTTGCAGCTCTGTTATAGATAATGTTTTTTCTACTTAACTTCGGGTAGACCATCTCATAGTTCTTCCATCAACTATTAGGTTGAGTACCTAATACAAAATATCAATAAGAAAAAGTCTTAATGGAATTGTTGTTAAGATGTGAAAATAAAACGAGAATACATTACAAGAAATAAAGTTTTAATTGTTCTTACGGCATCGATCACATATAGCCACTTAACTATATAACTAACATATCGAGCTAACATTGTCATCTCACTCTCACGCCTACTAAACAAGTGCTTACAGACCAAAACACTCAATCGATGTGTCACAGACAGACGGTTCGAACATAATTTTTATATAATATTTACAATATTTACACAGTACGACAAATTTTTCCTTAATTGAAAAGCTAGGAATCCACGACACGAGACCATTAATGAGACTTGAGCCCTGAAATTATAAGCATTTTGGGCTTAAAAACTAAGCCCAAAATTCTAAGCCTAAAAGGTTGTTTAAGAAATAATGTTCCTTTTAAGATCTTTGTAGCAATTCTGTTAAGTCGCTCAGGTTACTTTAAACTACGTCATTATAAATATCTTTCTACTATGACGGTACTAATCATTTTTGTACACGTAGTCTTAAAGGTCCACTGTCTCATTCATCTTTAATATCTTTTTAGACTAAGAGAAACAGAGAAATTCTTCCTGTCAAAGGATACAACATTTAACAGAACATCTCTATAGGTCGGCCATTTGCTTGTTTCAAAATTCTGTGTTTTTGGAATTTCATACTATACAAAAGTTAAGAAATGCTTCTCTAGATTATCACATGGCTCTAACCTAACAGTATTAGTTGATGATCGAAGATTTTCCATACAAATTGACATTTTTTAGAATCTCAAAATAATTTTTTTTTGCTGAACATTGAAGTAAAAATATGCCACATGTTAGTTACACCTACATAACAATAATACTGTACTACTTAAATCATTAACATTATTCGTATTCGAGTTTTAGTCATTAAAAAAATCAATCTCTTAACTCTTCTAGAAATCATCAATAAATAGCTTAATTGCATTAGTGTGAACAGTTCATTCGTTACATATATTGCTAAGGACCAGCGCAATGGTTCGGGAGGCAACAAAACAGAAATAACAAAAATTTGATTTACTTAGCTATTCTCCTAGATAAACCGACAAATGCCACTGGCAAAAATACCATCTTTGACTCTAAGTCTAAACCATAGCATCTTTAAAACAATATGAACACTACAATGATACTAATTGAATTCGTCAATTTAAGCAAAATAAATCGTTTATTTATTATGTACATTAATATACTTTTGCTAAGTGACGCATTCTCTTCGCCTTCATAAAAAAATCTTACGAAATAAATACTGAAAATAACGTGGTCTTCACCATCGCAATTATCAATTTTGATCTTTAATTTACGGACAAAATACCAAAAACATAATAGTTATAGAGACGATTTTCAGTATCAGAGGTTATTTTTTAACTTTATGAGGAATCACTTAACATATTATTAATCTCCTTAACAATCTATATTTACAATACCTAACTACTAAAATCTTTAGGAAACTTATGTCAGGGTAGCTCCCATTAGTTGTAACAGATGATTTAAACAAAATATACAGTTTTTACATATTTTAGTAGCACATAATTATAATAATTTTATTTCGCAAATTGTTCCTCAAAACAAACTTACAAAAATTCATTACCGGTTTGTCAAACTAGCCACATTTAAAATAAATATTATTTAACTCTCAAAATTTTGTCTGTTGTTAAATAAAAAAATCAACAAATTTTTTTTTACTTATTCTTCCAAGCAGATCATGTCATGTCAACCCTTATCATGAATCATAAGTGGTCTACCAACTTGGGGAGTCCGCCATATTGGATTTAAAATGTCATTACTTGCCCTTACCGTGTATAAATCAAAATTAAATTTAGCTACTATGTATTACTTAAAAAAAACTAATTTCATTCGATAACAACAAGTTCTGTAACAAGTCAATGGAAACTACCCCTAATTCATACTTTTATAACAATTAGGAGGGAACTTATGTTAAAGTTTGTATAAAAATAAAACTTATCTTGTTAAGAGACCTTAGGGTTTTTGTACATCAACGACAAATGCGACGCATAGCGTTGCGATGTATTAGTGCGTCGCACGTAAGAATCAACGTGACATACGCTCGACGTATCTTCCGTCGGATGTGAACAGACCCTATTACAATTTTATATTTAACATTAAAAAATAATATAATATTGTACAAATATATACAGTTGAGTTTACCATGTGACTGAATGGCAAATTCTGAAATTATAATAGAAAATAATTAAATTATAATTGATGATGATTTGATTTCTATAAAGACTTTTATAGTATGTAAATTAAATAGAATTATACATAACTAGCGGACGCCCGCGACTTCTTCCGCGTGAAACTTGGTGTAGACTTGAACTTCCGTTTGACACCTTAAGCAGGTGAGCATTAGAAAAAACGTTTCTTAGCGCTCGCCTACGTCATTACAGCGACTTCGTCCGCGTGAAAACCTCTTAACTTAATTTTTTTTATAGTTTCCCGTCAAGCAAAATCCTCCGTCCCGTTCCGTGTACTAAAGATCTACATTTTTGTTAAACATTGTATGATATTACGTATATGGCAAACTGATGTGTATAGCTTGTATTAAATAGTCTATTTCACTTTTCAGTCTAGCTTTCATAATAAACAAAATAATTTACAATCCGACATGCAGATCTCGAGATTAGCCCGAAACAAACGAACAAACTTTTTCGTATATTATATAAATATGGTCTGCCACGCCAAATAAATTGAAAGAAAAGATCAAAGATCGGATTCTCAAAGAATATCAGTACCAAAATGTTGACCCCTATTCAGTACGTATAATATAACACGGAGGAGGTCAACTTAATTTGGACGATATAGCGGCAGAGTTGTTTTTTAGAAATTTTGTAATATCTCCGAAACTATATAACTAATTAACATACTGTAAAAAGCAAATCTTATCTCCATAATATCCTTGTGATTATTAAATAATTTATTTTGATAAAGATTTAAGTTTAGTTCTATAAATAATGACGTAGGCGTAAGCATATGAATTAAATGATTTTTTTTAAACACAAAAAGTTATATATCTGCCAAAATATAAAGGATAGATATATGCTATCGCGGACTTTTTTGTACAGCTTTTTAAGATGCATAAAGTTTTCATACAATGTTTTCAATTATATCCAATAGTTAAGGCAGCGTATGCGTAAAAAGCAGATTGAAGAGATTTTTGCGATCCGACTTGCGCGAGAAAAACTGTGATAACTCGTTTAATATATACAATACAAATACAAAATATATCCAATGACACTCACCGATAACGTAGCATTCTACTGGTGAAAGAATTTTTAAAATCGGATCAGTAGTTCCGAAGATTAGCCCCCACAGAACTTTATTTACAAACTTACAAACTTTACCTCAGAACTTTATTTACAAACTTACAAACTTTACCTCTTTATAATATTAGTATAGAAGTAAAGATAACAGTCGAGTATATACGCTATAAGGACATGGTATTTTGTTTTTCTTTTATATTTGAAAATTATTTCATGAAAATCAATTCAAAGTGAAAAAATATCCTAGAAAATTCTATTTCAAAGAATTTGCTAGAGGATCAAAATAATCCATTATGTTACTTTCCTTTAAAATAAACGCTGAAATATATCTGTCCTGTTAACAAACATTAGCTTTTGAACAGCTTTGCTCGTTTTCCTGACTCAAAATACATTTAGTTTTGTACTCCTGCCAGTAGTGAGCAGATATGACATGGAACAAACAAACAAACGAACTCGCGTTAACGTTATATCAATGGGTAAAAGCTCGTGTCATTAATTTATTTTGACGAGTGTGTTCATAAATAATATGGAAATCATCATACTGAGTAAATATTGACTAGTAGTAAGTAGTATGGTAGAATTACCAATTATAATTATTATTCCATTTCATTGAGGACAAATGAATTATTGAAAAGGAAGAGTGAAGAACAATTTTTAGTATTAAAACTTTTTTTCAGAAATGAGAATCTGTGTGACTAGTGTAAGATTTTTCCGCGTCGATATCGAGAACGGTAAACGCAAATTTTATATACTGACACTCACCCATTTGAGTTTTCTCTCGACACTGCCAGCGGCGCTGCTTCAATTCCATATAAAATTTGCCTTTACGCGAATGTGAAGTTTTCGATTTGTTTTGGTGAAAGCTCACACTAGGCACTCTGACTGCAGTTTTTAAAAGAAAACTTAATTTGTTTTCCAAATTCATTCTGTTATCAAGAAAAACTGATTGTTTCAGTTAAAATTCGACTAAATCACTGTACATATGTACTTCGCATACAACGTATTTTTTCAACAGAATACATAACATGAACTGACAACTTGCAATACATTACAATACTTTATAAGAACAATTTGGTGATCCTAACATAGTTTATAGTTTATTTTGTTGAATCCATACACGTGTACAAGGTTAACGGTGGAACTTTCAGTACAGTTGAAAAATAGTGTTTCCCCATAACTTTTCACTTTTCTCTGAGTTAAAATATAGTTTTAGTCTTTATACAGAAAATGATCACAATGTTTTCAAATTACACTGAACACTGACGAATCACAGTGCCAACGTTGGCTCCAAGCCTTGATAAACGTTGGCTTCAAGTAATGGCCAAAGTCAATAGGTTTGGCAAATCTTCACAAAAGCAGCCTTGAGCTGTGTGACCGGATGCTAGTCTAGCCCCTCTTCGGCCGGCCGTTTATACACTGGTCCAAACTTGGCCATATATTTCTTGACAAATGTTTTGGCCTTAGACCGTACAGAGTCGTTGACTACTAATTCTTCTACTGAGCGGCAGTGCTTCAATTCCTTCAGCATTACGAAATGGGTGAGCTGAGAACAAAATATTTTACTTAGTATTTTGCCGTTGACAAATTAATACTATGCACTTCGGGTCAGCGCTAAAAAGTGTCCGAACCAAAAGAGAGCTAAAACGCGAAAAAGATTTCTAATCGCATTCAGTCTCATATTAGCTTACTGAGAGATACACGTCAATAATGTTTTAGAACCACGACTGCATAGAGTTTATTTTGTTCTTTAATATTTGAAACGTTTTAATTCTATAATTTTTGAATTGAAAATAATTTTAATTAATAAAATTTTATTTTTATGTCATGCATATTAATCAATGTTTTACCATAATGGTAAAGTGGAACCCTCCCGTCCGTCCGTCGGTCCATCCTTTTCATTGGATTTTTTTGATAACTATAAGAATTATCTATATGAAATTTGGGACAGTTATTTAAAACAGTGACCTATTTAGTATTTATTTTAGTATTTTTTTACTACGTCATTGTAGGAAAAAAAAATATTGATTGGTACTAGATTAATCCCAGCACACAGAGGTCACTGATACATTCAAAGTTTACCGTGAATATAATATATAGGTTGAAGACGCCATGAAAAATTCAAAGCTACCTACTCCACACCATTTAAGTTGTTTTATTTTCACGAGAAGCTGCCATGTCAAAAAAAGGCTGCCATGGCAACCGTCACTCAAAGCTAATTACTTATTGCAAGCAATTAGACCGTTGCAAATTAGACTGTATAACAATAGGTAATATAAGACACATATTACAATGTTTTTGTTTATAAAAATACAAATACATTCTAGTATATATAAGACATCTCGGGACACTTTTGTCGTGAATTTTGCATTACACCCGAAGTATCCATAATATCAGGGGTTAAAATATGAAATTGCCGATTTGTAATGAAAAATAAAAATTCTTTTTTTTTTAATTTATCATATTTATTTAATCAAAATAATTACCATTATTTTCTATACATTGCTGCCATCTAATAGGAAGCTCATTTATGCCGTTGCGATAGAACTCTGGTGATCTAGATTCGACAAACTGTGTGAAAGCATTTTGCACTGCCTTCTGAGAAGAAAACTTTTTATTACGTAGAAAATTGTCAAAATCACGAAAAAAATGGTAGTCCGTTGGAGCAAGGTCTGGCGAATATGGAGGATGACGAATGCTTTCTAATTGCAGTTCCTGTAGAGTTAAAACGGTTTCTCGTCCTGTATGAGGTCTCGCGTTATCATGGAGCAATAATGGTGAAGATTGATTCATAAGTAGGGGCTGTTTCACTGCTAGTTTCGCTATCATTGTTCGGAGTTCGGCGCAGTAGACATCTGCCGTTATTGTTTGACCAGATCGGAGAAAGCTATAGTGAATAACACCAAACAGTTACCATTACCTTTTTATTGGTAAGCTTTGCTTTAGGACACTGTTGCGGCGTTTGACCTGGGGACAGCCATTGCATTTTCCGCTTACGATTATCGTAAAGAATCCATTTTTCATCACATGTCACAATTCGATCCAATATTCCTTCATTTCTGTATCGATTCAACAAGGCAAAGCAAGTTTCAACACGCGTCTTTCTGCAGATCAGTCAAATCATGAGGCACTCATTTTTCATATATTATTATTTTATTGATTTGACGCAAATGAGTCAATATTGTTGGTAAAGTAACGTTAAACTATGCCGCTAATTCCTGGGTAGTTTGCCTCGGATCAGTTTCCACCATCTCTTTCAAATCATTGTTATTCACCTGTGTGGGCGGTCATCCACGTGGTTCGTTCTTCAAATCGAAGTTTCCATCACGAAAGCGTTTAAACAAAAATCGCACAGTGCGTTCATTAGCAGTCCCCTCTCCAAACGCAACATTAATATGGCGAGCTGTTTCTGCCGCGTTAGTTCCGCGTCGGAACTCGTATTCAAAAATCACAGAAATTTTCAAAGTATCCATCTTTATTGTCTATGCTGAATAAAAAAACCACTGAAAGTTGATAATCGAATGTTGCACATTATTTAATAAAAGATCTACACAGGTACCGTATGAAAAAATTTTCACTTTAAAATCTTAAACCATGAAGGTTCTATGTCAATTCGAAGTACCTATTACAATAAAACGGAAATTTCATTCTTTAACCCCTATTATTAATTATTTATATGTCAATGGTATTTTGCACACAAATACAAACTACTAAAGAAATTCGACAATATAAGACATTCTCCACCATCACCCTGGCCATGCTGCTGCGGAACACCTCCTTCAGTCTTACCTTGCTAGCCAGGTGTTTGAAGTCCGCTGTACTAGTGATCCTGCCGGCGGGCGCGTCCGAGTGTCGGTACGGGTTGAGATGCTGCACCATCACCCTGGCCATGCTGCTGCGGAACACCTCCTTCAGTCTTACCTTCCTAGCCAGGTGTTTGAAGTCCGCTGTACTAGTGATCCTGCCGGCGGGCGCGTCCGAGTGTCGGTACGGGTTGAGATGCTGCACCATCACCCTGGCCATGCTGCTGCGGAACACCTCCTTCAGTCTTACCTTCCTAGCCAGGTGTTTGAAGTCCGCTGTACTAGTGATCCTGCCGGCGGGCGCGTCCGAGTGTCGGTACGGGTTGAGATGCTGCACCATCACCCTGGCCATGCTGCTGCGGAACACCTCCTTCAGTCTTACCTTCCTAGCCAGGTGTTTGAAGTCCGCTGTACTAGTGATCCTGCCGGCGGGCGCGTCCGAGTGTCGGTACGGGTTGAGATGCTGCACCATCACCCTGGCCATGCTGCTGCGGAACACCTCCTTCAGTCTTACCTTCCTAGCCAGGTGTTTGAAGTCCGCTGTACTAGTGATCCTGCCGGCGGGCGCGTCCAAGTGTCGGTACGGGTTGAGATGCTGCACCATCACCCTGGCCATGCTGCTGCGGAACACCTCCTTCAGTCTTACCTTCCTAGCCAGGTGTTTGAAGTCCGCTGTACTAGTGATCCTGCCGGCGGGCGCGTCCGAGTGTCGGTACGGGTTGAGATGCTGCACCATCACTCTGGCCATGCTGCTGCGGAACACCTCCTTCAGTCTTACCTTCCTAGCCAGGTGTTTGAAGTCCGCTGTACTAGTGATCCTGCCGGCGGGCGCGTCCGAGTGTCGGTACGGGTTGAGATGCTGCACCATCACTCTGGCCATGCTGCTGCGGAACACCTCCTTCAGTCTTACCTTCCTAGCCAGGTGTTTGAAGTCCGCTGTACTAGTGATCCTGCCGGCGGGCGCGTCCGAGTGTCGGTACGGGTTGAGATGCTGCACCATCACCCTGGCCATGCTGCTGCGGAACACCTCCTTCAGTCTTACCTTCCTAGCCAGGTGTTTGAAGTCCGCTGTACTAGTGATCCTGCCGGCGGGCGCGTCCGAGTGTCGGTACGGGTTGAGATGCTGCACCATCACCCTGGCCATGCTGCTGCGGAACACCTCCTTCAGTCTTACCTTCCTAGCCAGGTGTTTGAAGTCCGCTGTACTAGTGATCCTGCCGGCGGGCGCGTCCGAGTGTCGGTACGGGTTGAGATGCTGCACCATCACCCTGGCCATGCTGCTGCGGAACACCTCCTTCAGTCTTACCTTCCTAGCCAGGTGTTTGAAGTCCGCTGTACTAGTGATCCTGCCGGCGGGCGCGTCCGAGTGTCGGTACGGGTTGAGATGCTGCACCATCACCCTGGCCATGCTGCTGCGGAACACCTCCTTCAGTCTTACCTTCCTAGCCAGGTGTTTGAAGTCCGCTGTACTAGTGATCCTGCCGGCGGGCGCGTCCGAGTGTCGGTACGGGTTGAGATGCTGCACCATCACCCTGGCCATGCTGCTGCGGAACACCTCCTTCAGTCTTACCTTCCTAGCCAGGTGTTTGAAGTCCGCTGTACTAGTGATCCTGCCGGCGGGCGCGTCCGAGTGTCGGTACGGGTTGAGATGCTGCACCATCACCCTGGCCATGCTGCTGCGGAACACCTCCTTCAGTCTTACCTTCCTAGCCAGGTGTTTGAAGTCCGCTGTACTAGTGATCCTGCCGGCGGGCGCGTCCGAGTGTCGGTACGGGTTGAGATGCTGCACCATCACCCTGGCCATGCTGCTGCGGAACACCTCCTTCAGTCTTACCTTCCTAGCCAGGTGTTTGAAGTCCGCTGTACTAGTGATCCTGCCGGCGGGCGCGTCCGAGTGTCGGTACGGGTTGAGATGCTGCACCATCACCCTGGCCATGCTGCTGCGGAACACCTCCTTCAGTCTTACCTTCCTAGCCAGGTGTTTGAAGTCCGCTGTACTAGTGATCCTGCCGGCGGGCGCGTCCGAGTGTCGGTACGGATTGAGATGCTGCACCATCACCCTGGCCATGCTGCTGCGGAACACCTCCTATAATAAAATCAAATCAATTTATTTACAATAGGCTCCGTAAACACACTATACATTAAAACAACGACGAAAAATGATTATCGCTAGAAATTTTGAACGAGGCCAGTATACATACTCACCACATACACAACAACATGAGACTATGGAAAATAACCATCATCAAGATGCTATCTATGGAACACAAATGAAAACTAGCCTCCATATTGGTTTACAAATGTTAACAGGTCACTAAGCTTACCTTGATGCGTCTAGCCGTCTCCTCCGGGTCGACCTGCGCCGGCAGCGGCACGGGCACCGGCACGGGCGAGGGCGCGGGCGAGGGCGCGGGCGGCGGCGACAGCTGCGGTATCAGCTTCTCCACTATGCAGTCGTCGGAGTCCGAGTCCGTGTCGCTATCCGAGTCGTCGAGTTCCACGAACTGGAAAGCACGCGTGAGTGTCGTAAATGCGAAACTTTGCTTTCGTTTAACTTCGGAACTGAATGACCTACAGACTCGAAATTTTGGATTTTAAGTATGTGATTATAGCTTACTGGATGACGAAAATTTCAGCATTCTAGTCTTTTCCAAAGGTTCTCAAAATAGGACCTGAAAATGCGGCCAAATGGTTCCTGTAAAGGTATACAAGCAGTACTTGTAAGCTCGACTTAGCGGGGGACTGCCGTGCACTCTGATAGGCCGAGCCGGGAATCGAACCCAGGATCTACATCTTAAAAATCTATTGCGCATACCAGTGCGCTACGGAGGCCGTCGGAGTACGAGCAAGTCACCTTGAGCTCCTGCTGCGAGATCTCCTTCCCCCTTCTCTTGGCCGCGCTCAGCAGGCGCATCTTCTGCAGCAGCTTCTCGCGGCGCCGCCGAAGCTTCTCTTTGGTTTGCCTGTATCGCTTCACCTCCAGCCTGCCTGCCAGCTTGTCTTCTTCTGTTCGGGGCTGCAACATTTTTGACAAGTTTAATTAAAATTAGCCTTGTTTATCTTTAAACTAAAATATAAAATGGTCATCGTTGAATTTTTGGCCTATGATAGAGATTTTATATTGACTAAATTGGCTCGATACGACATCTACGACAAGAAGAGAAGAGAGAAGAAATGGAAGAAATGACGATGGGCACACAAGAGTGAGTACAATAAAATAGGCAATAAAAAAATTTTAACAAAAATTAAAAACGCCCTTTTTAGTGCGTTTTGAAGGCGTTTTTATTTTTTGTTAAAATTTTTTTTTCATACTTTTTAGTGATTAATCGTCAACGAACATACGAAAAAACCTACTCGAACTAAACCATAAGTACCAATATTCACTAGCTACTTATAACATTCCGACATCCCTGCAAATGTGCCTATAAAGTTTGAAAAGTTTCTTCGAGTTTGCGTAGACTCATCATCAGATCATGACTTAGTAAACATTAAACCAACTGGAAACTATAACTTTTCAAATTTCTCATTGAGATATATTAATCGAGCCCAATCACAAGGTAGCTAGTAAACCGTTAAAGAGTTCCCTTAGCTGTCCTTCGTCTTCATCAGCAGACCTTCAATGACAGTCACAGTCCATCTAAATGTAAAGTTCTCATCGAGACAAATTAATCAAGCCCAAATACAAGATAGCTACTGTAAGCCGTTACGGAGCTCCCTTAACTGTACTTCGTCTTCATCACCAGACCCTCAATGACAGTCACAGTCCATCTAAATGTAAAGTTCTCATCGAGACAAATTAATCGAGCACAAACACAAGGTAACTGCAGTAAATCGTCAAAAAGTTCTCTTATATGTAGATCGGCTCCATCATCAGATCGACTCCAGACCTTCATCAAATTACTTACCGGACCAAGTTAATTACTTACCGGAAAAATTAATAAATATACTTGTTGTCCTTACAATTTTTGAAAGTTCCCCTCGGTCTCTCCAGGATCCCATCATCAGATCCTGGTTTCCTTGTCATGGTACCACTACCGGACTATATATATATATATATATGCGGTCGAATAGAGAAACTCATTTTTTGAAGTCGTTTAAAAAATCAAGACAAAATGACAACCGCGGCATAGAAAAAGAAGCTATTGTGAGGCTTGCCCAAGAACAGTGAAAAATGGAAATAGCTGAAAGAAGCATCACGAATTTATTTTTGGATACGAAATCTTCTCTTGTCTTTAAGCATAGAACTAATAATATCATTAACCACACAGCATATATAATTTTATTTTTACTCACACTGATAGGTCTCTCTGTAACGAGACCTGGTCGTCGCTTGCGGGGCTTGATGTTGACCAGCGCGTGGTCCGGGATCAGGCCATTGTGCGAATCTTCTTTTATCACTGTAAAACAGTTTTATGCCATCACCATATTCATTTCAAAGGAGAATAAACAAATCACTAATTAATACGCTAAACCTGAAAGAAAGAAAGAAAGAAAGATAGTTGAACAGTTTTGTTCCTACAGCACGAAAAATAGGCTAAGTATTCAACGACTAGCTTTCTCACGCGGTTGTCGTCTTAAACACCGATTGTCAGGCGTAGGACATCGCATTGTAGGCGGCTTGTAACACGTGGAAAGTCTTTTTTTTAAATATTATAACTTGCAGACTCTCGCGACGAGTCACGTGGTAAATACTGTCTGTTGATTATTATATCAAAATGTATAAAATGAAATAAATATATAAATTTATATATGTTATTTTTAATTAAGTAAAATATAATTTAATAAATTACCTTCGTAAATTCCGTTGACACCTTCCACTACTTTCCCCTTGGTCGGCCTCATGACAGCTTGCACTGGCTCAGTTTCTTCTTCTGATGAACTTTCTTCTGCTAGGAAATATATATTGACACGATATACTCATCGTTCACATTATTTATTTATATTAAAACCTGTGATTTTTAAATCATGAAAAGAGCGATAATAAATTCCAACAGTAACGGACTGGTTTAAGTTTAGGTAAGCCCCTTATACCCAGTATAATCAGTGGAGGCTTTTGGTAGGTTCGCAATATTGTTCTTCGTGTTTAGGGTACTGTTAGTACAAAGCACGAGTTCGTACGCACCAGGCGAGGCGGGCGGCGAGGTGGGCGGCGAGGCGGGCGGCGGCGCGGGCGGGTGCCACTGCGGCTGGCGATACTTCACGTGGTAGTAGTAGCGGCGCCCGCGCCCGTCCACTGCACTGCGCCACAGCGAAGGCAACACCGGCTCCTTGCCGTCCTCCACAGCCTCCAGCTTCGATGCGACCTGTGACGTCACTACATTCATTGACGTAACTACAGTTGAGAGAGACAACAAGTTGGGCACACTCGTAGATGGCTCCTTTTTGATAAGTGTAAAGCCTTGGCCAGTAGATAGAGCACTTCGCAGGGCATTTGAGGAACATGGTCCACAATGTGCTACCGTGTGTTCGTCTACCTGAGACTGATTAAACTATATACTATAGTTCGAACTAAACACACCGGCATATTTAGCGAAACATAAAAAAGGTCCATAATTTAAATTAAATACATATGGTTTTATTTTAAAGTCTACTTACTACACTTCTTTTGTTATTTAAAGTTTCATTTGTTTTACTTAAAATGAGATCACATTAAGAACAGATTTTGCGAGTAAAGGCTATTTGTGAAAAATGGTACATTTTTGAACTTTTCATGTAACCGGGAAAAGTGACAATTAATATCAGGGGTTAAAGTATGAAATTACAGATTAGTACTGAAAAATAAAAATAAGTTTTTTTTAATTTAACATATTTATTTAATCAAAATAATTACCATTATTATCTATACATTGCTGCCAACTAATAGGAAGCTCATTTATGCCTTTGCGATAGAACTCTGGTGATCTAGATTCGACAAACTGTATGAAAGCATTTTGCACTGAGGCACCCATTTTTCATATTTTTTTATTTTATTGATTTGACGCAAATGAGTCAATAATGTTGGTAAAGTAACGTTAAACTATGCCGCTAATTCCTGGGTAGTTTGCTTCGGATCAGCTTCCACCATCTCTTTCAAATCATTGTTATTCACCTGTGTGGGCGGTCTTCCACGGGCGGTGGTTCGTTCTTCAAATCGAAGTTTCCATCACGAAAGCGTTTAAACCAAAATCTCACAGTGCGTTTATTAGCAGTCCCCTCTCCAAACGCAACATTAATATTGCGAGCTGTTCACACGAATTTTCGAAGTATCCATCTTTACTGCCTAAGCTGAATAAAAAAACAACTGAAAGTTGATAATCGAATGTTGCTCATTTTTTTAAAAGAAGAACTACACAGGTACCGTATGAAAAAAGTTTCACTTTAAAATCTTAAACCATGAGGGTACTATGTCAATTCGAAGTACCTATTACAATAAAACGGCAATTTCATGCTTTAACCCCTATTAATAAAATAACAATTAATTCAATTACAAAAATGGTGATTAATATCGCGTATTTCCTCCACGTGCTCTTTTAAGTTCCTCCCCGTCTAGGCATACTGAGAATGATGTTATCGATGGTCTCCTGGGATAGTCTCCACCATTCCTCAACTACGGCGATTGGCAGTTCACCCACGTTGGCAGGAGCTGGAATTCTGGACTTAACTTTTCTTTTCAGCGAATTCCAAACATGCTCTATTGGGTTGCTTGGGTCATATCCGGTGATCGCGGACACTCCATAACATTGATATTCATATCATTAAGACAAGCTGGAGTTACCCGAGCGGTATGCGGCTGAGCATTATCCTGCATAAAAACAAAATCGTCACCGATATATGGGGCAAACGGTACGACATTTACTTCTAAAACTTCTCTGATATAGCGATCTGCAGTCAGACTTCCTCTGTCAGTCACTACCAAGTCTTTGCGAGCTCCCAAACAAATGCCCGCCCAAACCATTATTGATCCACCACCGTATGCAACTGTAGTTTAAAAATTTGTCGGAATGTATCGTTCTCCTTTGCGTTTGTACATTCTTTGCCTGCCGTCAATTTTATTTAAGAGAATTCTGCACTCATCACTAAACAATACCTTACTCTATTGGTCCGCTTTCCAAAGTCGATGTTCCGCTAAATATTCCGGTGTGTGTATATATATGTCATAAGTTTCGTCGTCGCATTGTTAACTGACGAAACTTAATATTTGAGAGTGGTCTTTGTTTTCACAATTTCTTACATAGCAAGCATTTTATCTTTACATAGCAAAAGACACAAGGATGAACTATCTGTACTGTAAATAAATCAGCACATTTGGGAATAGTGTTTATTATATACATACGTACAGACATAGTAAATATCAAGAATATTAATAGATACAAAAATAAGTTGCAGGAACATTTGACAAATTGATATAGAATATGACAATGACCTTATCTTTGACATTTTAGGAGTTTTTTTTTGTTTTTTCTGTATTGTAACGAATATAACATACAAAACCTATGTATGCAAAATGTTTCTTGCAAATAAACGATTCTGATTCCGATTAACCGTTGTTAGTGCCCACGTGAGGATGTGATAATTACCTCTTTGCTGGGTAGAGGCAAGGGCGGCGGCTGCGACAGGTTCTGCTGCGGCACCGGGAACTGCAGCTGCTGGCCGAACACGAACCCGCCCATGCCGAACCCGCTGATGCCCATCATACTGTAATGTTATATTGTAACATTTTAGTCTATTCTGCATAGTTGGGAATGCGCAACGCTTCAACATTGGCTGTGGCACCCAAATTATATTTTAAGTTCTTTTACTGTTCTTCATTCTTTTAATAAAAACCTATTGAATACACTTATTTTCTGCTAATAATAGTAAATAATAAGAAGTTCGCTAATTACTAATTCTTTTTCTTTCTTTAATAAAGGCGACCAAACACTTTAAGACTTTAATGATATTTAGAAAAAGGTTTGGCTGCAATTAATGCTTATATGTGGTGATAGCAAATTTCCACTCACTTAGGCTGCGTCATACAAAACGGCTGCTGTCCTGGAAACGGTTGGCAGAATCCGGGAGGCCCTGGCAACTCTCCATTCTGAGCGATCCAGTCAGGGGGCATATCCGGGGGCATTACTCCCGGCATCATTCCTGGAACTCCAGGTGGAACCATCGGCACCATGTTTGGACCACCCATCAAGCTCGGTGGGTTCCCCATCATGTTAGGTGGTCCACCCATCATGTTTGGGGGGTTGCCCAACAAGCTTGGCGGCCCGCTTATCATGTTTGGATTGCCACCCATTATACCTTGCGGGAACATCTGTAACATAGATGGAAACCTAAGAACAAGTAGGTATGTAAAGTAAGAAATCTGGCCTATACTTACAACACCGACGGCATGTAGCAAGCGACGTAGAAAAAACGTCGTGTGCAAAAATTTAATTTAAAAAAATGAACCGACTTTAAAACTTACTAAAAAGAAAAATAATTGCATCATTTAGTTGCTTTAATTTAATTAAGCATATTTATAAAGTTGGTGCCATTCAGTTCGGAGATATGCCAACACAAACATACATACATACATACATGCATACACACTTTAAATTTGGCACATTTGTTCAGACGCTAATATAGACTAACATATACGAAAAAATGGGTAAATTGATAACCTCCTTAAAAAGGGGGTGTGTGTGTGTGTGTGTGTGTGTGTAGTGACGCCACAAGTTATTTACAGTTACCTGCGCGAAGGCGTCGGGCGGCCAGTGCGCGAAGTGCGGCGGCCAGGCGCGCGGCGGCGGCTCGCGCTCGCGCTGGCGCCGGCTCTCGTCCGCCGCGGCCGCCGCCTCCGCGAACGCGCGCCGTCTCTCCTCTTTACTCATCGGCGGCACCGACGCCAGCACGCGCTCGTTCAGACTGTTGCAGAGAACAGGTTATATTCTCGCTACGTTGAGTCCTGGTCATTGCCACTGCTAAGCTTGTATCTAAGGCAGTGATTCTCAACCACTGTGCCGCGGCACTTTTGTGTGCCGCCAAATTTCAAAAGTGTGCCGCCAAATTTCAAAAGTGTGCCGCCAAATTTTGCAAATATATTATTAAATTATATCATTTAAAAAGAAAAATATTTTTAACATGAATATAAAAATATAAATTATTTTATTATTTGCTTTCAAAATTTGTGATTCACTTTGCGTCGCATTTTTCAGGAACACATTAGCGACGCAAAGCGGGGTCTTGGTGTATTTAAAATTTTTGTCATAAACTATTTATGCAGTGTGTGTGTAAATAATTTTTATCTTTTTCTTTGTGTGCCGCCAAATTTTGAAATCATTAAATGTGTGCCGCAACAAAAAAGGTTGAGAATCACTGATCTAAGGCTTGGCCTGCTATCACAAACATTTCAAACAGGCTCATAACGATGATCATCAAGGCGACGTAATTAACAAAAATGAAATTGAAATTCCTTACCGAATACTTCTCCTAGATTCTGGGCTGTTTCTCCGTTTTCTTCTCTCACGGTCGTCTCTTTCCCTCTCCCTTTCACGTTCCCGTTCTCTTTCTCTGTTTCTCTCCCTCTCCCGTTCACGTTCCCGTTCCCTGTCTCGTTCTCGTTCTCTCTCTCTATCCCGCTCGTCTCTTCTCTCTCGTTCCCGCTCATCTCTTCTATCTCTTTCTCTGTCCCTGTCTCTGTCTCTATCTCGATCTCTATCTCTAGTGCCGCTAGAGTCGGCCGCACGGCGTTCTACGTTCGCTTGGCGTTCGTGCTCTTTCATTTGCTGAATTCGTTCTTTCTTTGGGATTTTGAAAACTTCCTGAGAAATAAACGGTAATTATAATACAACATATATGAAAGCTGTAGATAATACTACTAAAATATTCATTATTATTTAAATAAACATTTACCTTCAAACTCGACCATCTCTCAAGCAACTGATTGCAAAGATCTTTTACTTTCTCTGATATTGCTGCGATTTCCTTGTTCTTTTCTAACAAAGCGGCTTCATCTTGCGCTGTTCTATTGGGTAATTCTATTGGCAGACCTAAAATATATATAATAATAATGTTTAACATAATAACAATAATTATTATTATTTTTAATGGATTTAATTGGATAATCCATCGCCCAACGTAAGTAATGTGGCCGTACTAAGGCCGGGACGAAAGCCAGATTGTAAGGGACATAGGGTAGAATGCTATATTAAGGAATAAACTTAACTGATGAAAAACTATTTCTTTCGAGGGCTTTTAAAAGGAATAGAAAAATCAAATTCAGTCTAAAGTCAGGGTGGGATGTAAACAATTATGAAGATACAATTTTAAATGAAATCGTAAAAAATATTTAGATACATTGTTAATAATTTACATTTTTATTACATTATTATAGTCTTCTTATTTCACATAACAACTAAATAAATGTACAAACTAAGCGGGTAGTTTGAAATATTTAATTACATCCACTGATCTACATATAGGATGGTAGGCGTATCTAAGTTAAGACACCAACGTGTACACAAGTACACAAACTCCTACCTGTAGCTTTATCAAGGAATACGTTATCAGACGGCGGCGCAGAGCTGGCGCTCAGCCAACGCTCGACGATTGTAAAGAATCGGCTCTCTTGGACCATCGTCTTGTTGGGGATCGGAAGACGGTCCACGGTCAGCAGCATTTCCAGTCTGAAACACGCGGCCATTTCATCATCGTCATCAACAACATCGAGGAACAGTCGCCTACACGGCAAGTGCGAGTTGCGCAAAAGTCGCAGCAGCGTAGTCTGCGCACGTCGCATCTTGGCGCGCACCACCGTATGTATAAACTACTAACCTAAAGGCAGGCGGCGCGTCGAGACACCAAGGCGCCAGGAGTCGCAAACCACGGTAATCGAGGAACAGTCGGCGAGTTGCGCAGTCACAGCAGCGTAGTCTGCGCACGTCGCGTCTTGGCGCGCACCACCGTATGTATAAACTACTAACCTAAAGGCAAGCGGCGCGTCGAGACACCAAGGCGCCAGGAGTCGCAAGCCGCGGTAATCGAGGAACAGTCGCCTACACGGCAAGTGCGAGTTGCGCAAAAGTCGCAGCAGCGTAGTCTGCGCACGTCGCGTCTTGGCGCGCACCACCGTATGTATAAACTACTAACCTAAAGGCAAGCGGCGCGTCGAGACACCAAGGCGCCAGGAGTCGCAAACCGCGGTAATCGAGGAACAGTCGCCTACACGGCAAGTGCGAATCGCGCAACAGTCGCAGCAGTGCGGTTTGCGCGCGTCGCGTCTTGGCGCGCACCACCGTACGCGACAATCGCAGCGTGTGCGCTTGGTTTTTCACCCCTGTGCGACTGAGTGCTTCCAAGTCCTCTTCGATCTGTTGTAAGGAATATGGAATGTTTATTGTTTTTTAAATGTATAATATGTCTTACTTTTTTACTTTATTTCAGGAAAGTCCAAAGAAGAAACGCTACGTCTTTTAATTGACCTAGGCCTATTTGGAATCATGGGTTTGTAACATAAAATATCCTCTGTGTTGACTTGTTGTTGTTTACAGCGCTGTCAAAGATGTGGCTAAATTGATAAGTTATTGAGCATTTTTTTCAGTTGCTAGATATTCTATTAACCGGACGCATAGTTTTGCAAAAGGCTCTTCATTTCAAGCTCCATGAAGACCTAAGAGACAAGGACTGTCTATTATTCTGTCGAAATATTTTGAGTAAATTTAATAAATTAATTAGACAACTATACTAAAGCCAAACTCGATTGAGAATGTTTGTCAACAAACAAATTAAAAATGAAGGTAGAAATCACTAGTCATTTTACAACTACTTTTTTTGATAAACTAGTTAATGACGAATTTATGACAATAGATTAGATCAGGAAGTGTAAAACTAATTAATATATTCAATATCATTTAAATAAGATTTGTTAAATCAACAAAACATAATTTTATATTTTGGCATAAAATATGTTGCATTTTCTACCCTAATTTTAAATTTGTTTGTTGACAAGCATTCTCAATCGAGTTTGGCTTTAGTATAGGGATCATCCTTTTCTTAATCTAGTAAAAAAATACACTAAAAATAGTATAAATGTTGGTCTTACATCAGCGTCCTGTACTAGGTCTGGCGCCTTCGGCTTGTATTTCCTCTCTCTTTTCGGTTTGCGCACCCGCGGCCTTTCTGTCTCAACTCCGCCCACCAACTCACGCGCCTCCTCTGACAGTTCTGTTGTTCCCGATTTAGATGTCGATACGTCTTCCTCCTCCTGAAGATCAAAAAAAGTTTTGCTACAGTATATGATATCCTGGTATCAAAACCTTTGTATTAATTAACTTAACTTTCAGTAACAGTCGATTCAGTGAATAAATTCTTGAATTTATTCCTATCAACTACACATTCAATAAGAGAAAATAATGTAAAATTTAAATTAGATTTAGTGAATCATTGTGTTATTGTTCTCAGATATTTATTTATTTCTTTTGTTATTAAATAATAAAAAAATAAATCAATTACTCCAGTTCATAAAAAAATTCTTCACACTAACGTCTGGTGTTATTCAATAGTCAGTTTAAATTCATATTGATTATAGCATGAATTTATAAACAATGCGACGTAGGCGTAGGCGACGGCGACGTCTGGCCGCGCAAAAATATTCATTACAAGTTACTGTGCAGTACGTAAAAATCTGAAAAATTTAATGACGCCTTAAAAACAATTAAGGCCGGCTGCACGTACGAAAACGGCTGACTCATTGTCACGTTCCACCGTGCAAGCAAGAATGCTGATCAAGTGAAGCACGATCAGCCTTATAGACCAGTGCATTTAATTTTTGAAACCAAATAAAATCGCAGTAGGATGAAACCCATTGGAAAAGGAGGAGAATATCATAAAAATGAAAGGAAAAATAATTTACGGGCTATCTGAGGTTAGTCTAATTTATATATTTTTTCACCATCGGAAAGTAGAGATTTCAACGAACATACCAATTTTTAAAAAAAAAAAATATTTTGACGGCCAATTTTTCGGTTGAAAATTAGGTTATTTTTCGATATTCATTTAAAATATGGTGAAAAAATAAATATTTCAAATCAAATAAATTATAGCGTGTTTGGGACATAAGGAGGCAAGTTTTCACCAAATTTTATGAAAATAAAATTTTATTTGTAAAAGATAAAAATAAAAAACGAAAAACTTAAGTTTTTGAATTTTTCACACAAATTTTGAGGTTATGTGAAAAAAGTGTAGGAACAAAAGTTTTAGATCTTTTTATTACCTACAACTTTGCCATTGAACTTTTTTCGGTAGGACTTTAAGTTTTGCCGGAAATCGAGAAAATCCGTTTTTACCCCTAATCCCTCACCCTCTACCCCTTCCCGACCTCAGATCGCCCATAATTTATTTTTCCTTTCATTTTTACGATATTCTCCTCCTTCTATGACGGGTTTCATCCTACTGCGATTTTCTTGTACTTTTTGTTATTTTTAAGGCTAATTGCACTGGGGTATTAGCGCGGCTTCTATGCTTAAATGTTTTCTTATCTGACGTTATCACTTAAAATTAACGTCCGTAAATCGACTTTAGAGACAACCATTTGTTTAAACATGACTATAATTCCAAATTCGCTTTGCAACTAAATGAAAAAAAAAATAACTAAACATGCGCATTGCAAGTACAGTGAGTACGTTTCGTTTTTTTGGTACATATAGGGACCAAATGGGACCGGATACGGGTCGTTACCGGATAATTTGAGTGAGCACTGCAACGTAGGGAAGACAAAACAACTAAGGGTGTGTCCTAAAGGAACTGGACCTCTGTTTGGAAATCTTTTCGGACCGACGAGGTTTATATGCTGAGGCGGCGATTGGTATCCGTGTCTGGGTAACGTGAGACATCGGGAATCTCCTCTTAAAATTCAATTTCATTTAGTCTGAATTGACATAAAAATAGCTTTTGACGACCTCCGTGGCGCAGTGGTATGCGCGGTGGATTTATAAGACGGAGGTCCTGGGTTCGATTGCTGGCGGGGCAGATTGAGATTTTTTTAATTTGTCTTGGTCTGGCTGGTGGGAGGCTTTCGCAGTGGCTAGTTACCACGCAACCGACAAAGACGTACCGCCAAGCGATTTAGCGTTCCGATACGATGTCATGTAGAAACCGAAAGGGGTGTGGATTTCATCCTACTCCTAACAAATTAGCCCGCTTCCATCTTAGATTGCATCATCACTTAACATCAGGTGTGATAGCAGTCAAGGGCTAACTTGTAGTCAATAAAAAAAAAGCCTAAGAGATTGCGTCCTCCGTAAATAATGATGCAATGTAAGATGGAGCAAGCTGACTTGTTAGTACTAGGATGAAATCCACACCCATTTCTCTTTCTACGTGACATCGTACCGGAACGCTAAATCGTTTGGTGGTAACTAAATCGCCTTGCAAACCCTAGTGGTTTATAGCGTGTTATAATAAGTTGATTTTGTATGATGATAGTAAATAAAAAAAAATAAAAAAAACTAGCCACAGCCGTAGCCTCCCCGCCGCCACATCTGAATCCATTAAGAAAATCCCAATCGACCTAGCCGGGAATCGAACCTAAACATTCATTGTTTAGATACACCGCGGCGCGTATGCCTTATAAAGTTCTTTTATTTTTTTCATTTCAGCCCACACCACATCCATTTAAAATCAAAATACCCTCCGCATTTTGATACTTCTCTACTTTGTATTCATTAAAGTGATGCTGCAGCCATAAGAGCGGCAACCACGCAATAATTCGTTGACGTCAATTCACTTGAAGAGTGGCAACGTCGCATTCAATGCGTCCCGTCCACCCGAGCCATGCAAAATGTTTCGCAAAACAAATGTAGGTAAGGATCATACTTATTGACCTATTTTAGAAATTATTATTGGACACAATCTGTATATTTATGTGATTATAAAAAGTTTAGTTCATATACTCGTACGTCAGGGTCATTTGAAGAAGGATTAAACGTTAAGTTATATAAAAACTCAAAACGTAAAACCATAGAAAATGTTTCTTAGCGATAATATCTTATCAAAAAACAAATATATATATAAGAATATCCCTGACCTATTTTCCAAAAATAAAAAGAACTTGCAATAATAAAATATGCAATATTTTATCAACTAAGATTTGTCTGTTATTGAATATAATACTTAATGTATTAGTTTATATATAGTGTATATTAGTTTATATATAGTTAGTTTATATTAGTTTGAATAAAGTGAATATTATTAGTTTACATTAGTTTACATACATATAATGTATTAGTTTATACATAAAACGTCATGCCAACTCGAATATGGCATATAGCAAACGCCATCTTGAAATTGAATTATAAGTACGTAAAGTAGCAAAAACACAATGTTCGGCTCAAATGTGAGAGAGCCGACTATTTCCGTACTTATTCTCAGCACGAGCTTTTTGTTTAGATGAATCCATATTCACAACTAAAAACAAACAAGATATTCAATATCCCTTTGATTTACCTTAATTATTACTATAAGTACCTATATAATTACTTGTCTTTTTTGCGGATTGCATCTTTGTCTTGCTTAAACGATCCATATATTATACATTATACCTAGCTTAGGGACAGTTGACTTCTGTATACTTATATATTTCGAATAACTTAAATTAAGTAATTCTTAAGAAGCAGTAATATAATTTGTACCTATGTTTTTGGACAATAAACAATTTATTTATTTATTTAATTAATTAATACGGGTATATACTGCTACTGTTTGATCTTAATAATATAACTTTTGCCTGCAACTTCGTCCGCACCGCTGTTGGTTATCGCGCATAGTCACAGCTTCCTTTTTTAAAAGCTGGTTACAAAGTATCGTAAGTCCTTTCCCAATTTCTAATAGTCTATTGGTGTACCAAATTTCATCAAAATCGATTTAATGGTTTAGCCGAAAAAACGAAAAAGAAATTAAGTGTAAAAGAATGAATTAAATTAATAATTAAATTATTGTATTACTGTAAAAATATTGTATTACTGTAAAAATAGAAATTGAGGGCTATGCGGTGGCTCAGGCCACTGAGTATGGCTGAATTGGAAAATGTAAATTTAAATAAATATAAAATCATAATCATGTTGTGAAATAACTTCAATAAGCTACACTGCACTGTAGCTCGCGATATACAAAACATAGACTAGAGAACATTTTTTTAGCTGTATTCGGAATGAACATAGTTATGTCAAAATATAGAATAATCGATGTATCAACGTTACCTCTTCGTCGTATTCGTCGTCGGAGTCGGGCTCGGCGCCGATCCATCCGCGGCAGTTGTCGGCGCCGCAGTAGCAACGCTGCGCCACCTTGCTGCACCAAACACGTGTATTTCAGCACAATTCTAGTAGTAGAAGAGTTATTTGTGAAAGAGCCTGACCGGCCGATGTTGATAAAAAATAGTAATAATCTTATGTTCCAAAGCGAAAAATAATTGATATTGAGAAATGACAAACGAGCGCTGTAACAAGCCTATGTGGACGGTCGATCTATGAAATATTGAGCTTTCACTGTTCCAACATTTTAAATTATCATAACAATTCTCAGCCCAGAGTTCGGGTATCACCCCATCACGCACCAAACAGCATGTTAAGCCGTCGGTTCCGATAATCACAATCAATTGGTGTTAAAGAATTAAAAAAATAAAAAGTAAAAAAAAATGAATATATGAAGTCGGTGCCAGCCAAGTTTCAGGAATATTTATTTAACGTAGTAAAGCAGTTTGTGGGTTCCAGGTAACATGCTTAAAGTAGAAACCTTGGTTGGCACCGACTCCTAGATATGCTTAAGTAAATTAAAGCAACTAAATGACACAGTTAATTTTTACTTTTTAGTGATTTATCGCTACGTAACGTACTCGTACTATACTTTCATAGTATATCATACTGCACTTGAAGCTAAAAAGACAAAAACCGAAATCGCTGTAAGCGTGCCTCCAAAATTTCAAGAGTTCCTTTAATTTCCCCAGGATATCATCATCAGATCCTAACATGATGACAATGGGACCACCTTGGAAATATGCCCATTCTAATAAAAAAAAGAATTATCAAAATTGGATAACTCTGTAAAAAGTTGTGTGGTCATACAAACGGTTAACAAAACATAATTATTACCTAAGCTCATTAAGGAAGACTAATGGTTACAAATTATTAATTTTGCTTTCATGAAAGTTTCGGTTTCGGTCACAAGTGAAGTGATGGTCATAGGTGATACATTAACATTGGTAAGACCATCTGCTTTCACAGCCAACTTGAAGTTTAATTATATCTGTGTGGTTCTATGCATTATATAATTCTATATATGTAGAGGAAATATGAATTGGACTGATGATGATAATAATCATCATCATCAGAAAGTGATGATGTCCTCTGCTCTACAGAATCAGAATGCTTGTGAAATAATTATCCAAATTCGTCTAGAGCCACATGAATCCAGCGGTTAACTGCGATAGGCTTGAAGTCACCAGCCCACCTAATGGGCTGTCAATTAGAAGTAAAGTAAAAGGTCAACAAAACAAAAAACTTACCCAAACCGCTGAAACTGGTAGTCGAAGGTTATCTCTTCCCCAACAGCAATATCCCTTTTGCTGAAGAAACCTATCCTCAGCTCTCCATTAACTGTCCATTTCTGAGTCTCGGCATTGGGTTCGCAGGAATGGTTTATAAACCTCGATATGTTACCCTTAAGGGTTGCATCGATCACAGTGTCACCTTTCAATGACATGAAATAGTGGTGCAAGTTGTTCTCCTCTGAATATGCCTGCGCGCGTTTGTAGAATTGCTCATAGTCCAACACTTCACCTACATACTCCATTAGGAATTCGCCGCTGCAAAGTAAAAGGAGGGGAATAATGTAACATTAACAGGGCAACATAATTAAATCATAAATCCACTTGAAAGGGGGTACTAAAAATACATTTCGATTTGACTGTACTCTACAAATAAAAAAGAACCAGTAAGCCTAAGATGCACTCAAGGAGATATCTTGTATGGAGAAAATAATATAATATGGTCGCCCAACAGCATGCATTCAAAAATATTGCTCGCTCTTTTGTTTTGTTGGGGCAAAACAGAGAGCTGTTTTAAATTTTGCGATTATCGACTGAGTTTTCGCGACTATTTTTCTCTCTTCTAGCGCATCTTAGACCTACTGCAAAAGGAATATAAGAAATACTTTAATATTATATATCTTTTTGTAAGTTTATGAAAAAAAATGCGCGTCTCGGGACATCTGACATAAGTGATAACTACTAAATATGGATAGCGCTGTAGGTTAAAGTGAGAGAGGAGCGTCCTTACCGCTGCCTTATATGTGTGGGATAGGGAAGCCAGACAGACTAGCGCCGTAACGCCTTACGTAACGAAACGGTTTACCATCCCATAAGAAGTTATCACTTCAATAGTTTGCAATATATGCAAGCAAGTACTTTCAATAAGATATAAAGGTGGTGTACATATTATACAGATTGCCCAATAGATTATGTGATAAATTTAACATATTAGTCTATTTTACATAATATAAAAATACAAAGTAAACAAATAACAAAATGTATACAAACATTATTGTCATTGAATAATACATTCGCCTTGAAATAACTATTTCGCAAGTTAATAATTCTGACATATTGCCACATCTACGTTTAACAAATAAGTACATAAAATTACCATCTACATAACAGATAATTGTCTTTAATTTGTTTGTTAGTATTACCTAAAAAGGGTACCCTTTTTACATTTTATTAAACTACATGTAGAAAAGAACAGTGAAGAAATAAGCATAGCATATTTTAGAAGTGTTGATAGTTTTATGTTAATATTATGTAATTTTAAGATTTTAACACATTCTCAGGCCTTGAGTCCAATATTGAACGTACAATACTTACCTAATAACCTATGTGGACTTGTGAGCTGGTCTGATAATTTGTTAAGGGAAATGAATAAATATTTTCGGACAATACACACATCGCTATATAGCTAGCTTGTGTAATAGGTACTATGATAACTGACCAATATTTTATATATATTATACATAAATACTTATACTATCTAGATAAACACCCTGACACTGGAAAATATATATACTCATCACACAAACATTTTTCCAGAATCAAACCAACAGCCTAGGAGGGCCACTATCCACTACGCCATTCGGCCATCAAGATTGGATTAAAACAATTGGATAGATAACTCACTTGGGGATATCTGCACTTGCCTCTACACCACATCCTTTCTTGTCAGCATAAAACACTTTCAGAGCTCCATTCTGCCGTTTCTGGAACCTTCTGTTTGTACATCTGTCACCAACTGGACATCTTGAGTTACTGGAAATTGTAATTCATTTAAAAAATATTGTAATAACAACATGACAAATTGTTGAGTCCATGATTATTGTTCCTATAAACGTTTCAGTCAACGGTCTAATTGCGAAAAGCTTTGACCAACATCTTAAGAAGCTTTTGTTTGGTTGTTGGATCAAGGGTGGGATACAGAAGGCGGTGATTATTGAGACATATTGTGAGGAGGTCTGGCCCTCAAAGGCCCCGCAAGTGGAGCAGATTTTTTTTATAAATTTTTAATAGTTTTTTCTTATATATTTTTGTATTACATACAACATTGTTAAAAATTTTAAAAATAAATGTGGAAAAATTACGACAAATATTAATTGTATGCAATTAATTTAGGATATTATATCCATATGATTCTCATTATATAACAGTGTTTACCTATGCTTTCGCTTGATTTAAATATAAATTAATGTCTCAGGCTCCAGGCCTTGGGTGAATAGAAACTGAAATCGTCAGCCAGCTGGCGCTTAGGATGTGACTCATTAAGTGTTTTAAATGTCATTTATTATTATTCAGCATTGATGTCCAATAAAACCAAAACAGAAAAATTTTGTCAGATCAAAGCACATGTTTAATGTACTTCAAGTAGTTTAAAGTAATAAAAAAAAGAAATAGTTACCATTCAATCATAAGAAGTCTATTCAAACAATCGTCTCCACAAGCAAGCTCCCCTCTCTCCAACTCGTCTCTAGTCATGAAACAATCACATATCATTTTCTTTGTCTCCTTACTAATCATACGATCGCATAAATACTCATTCTCTTCCAAATGCTGATACTGGCTCATTCTTTCTTCTATAATTTTGTCGTAAGCCTCTTTGGTGAGTGGTGTGTCGGGTTTTTCATCTTCTAACACCTTTTGTTCTTCTTCTAATGGTGGTAATTTGGATGGTAAACCTGGACTAGCCAATGGGGAGTTAAGAGGAGAATTTGCGCCCATTTCCAGCTCACTGGATCGTCTCCATCGTGATTTCACTTTAACAGGCATTTCTGATGGAACTGGGAAATGTAATGAATTTGCATTACTCTGTAATCCATCGCAAGACTTTTCTTGGCTGTCTGATCCCATTTCCTCCAACTTTAACTTGGTCTGTGTTATTAAAGCTTTTTTCAAAGGTGTTTTCACCAAGCCAAAACCTTTAGTTTTCTGCTTCATATTGCTTATAGTTTTGATTCTACTAGACCTCCGCACCCCTGATGGTGAGGACTCTGCTGAATCATTGGAATTGTTTGGATTCTGTTCTACCACTCTAGATGAGTTACTATCATCTGACAAAGTAGAGCTTGGAGTTAGGCTAGGGTCTGGTCTTATCAACATATCACTGTTTTGTGGATCTGGAGTGCCACAAGGTGGTGTACTGAGATCTATGATATCTGATCCCTCCATAGGAGAGTTAGGATTAGATTCAATTTGAATATTGAGTTTAGCAAAATCCTTTTGGAAATCTACTTCTTTACTTTCCTCCTGTTTTGAATTTGTTTCTTCTAGTATTAACTGATTAGGACTCTCAATGTTGATATTGTAATAAAGCTCCTGGTTGTCATCTTCAACTATTTGGACTATAGTAATAACTTCGTCCTCATTGTACTCTAAATGCTCTTCTACCGTTAATTCAATTTGTTCTTCGTTTTCATTAATAGGTGTACTTATTTCTTTTACAGATTCAACTTGATTTTGATTTTCCTCTACTTTACTCATAATTTGATTATCTGAATCAATTTGTTCTAAAGAGTTTATACTTACATTATCCTGCACTGTCTCTGACTTAATCTCATTTATGTCGTCACATACACTCTGCAGTTCTTTCTGTAAGAGTGACATTGCACACTCTTTCTGTGTGAGAACAGGTGACATTTCTCTTGAGTTCCCTTGCAAGTTTAGTGGACTAGGGCAAGCTCCACTGTTTGTATCTGAATTATTATCCATCGCATTGGAATCTGACTCTGAACCACAGTTTGGATCTGTAACTCTTATTTCCACACTACTGTTAGTTTCACTGTCGCTACCAATCTCATATTTGAGTCCATCACTTTTACTTAACAAACATCGATATTTACCGAATTTTTTATGCAGTGCCACAAATGGAATTAGATTCGTTTGAACTGTTTTGATTATTTTTACATCAGAATTTTGTATGGTTTGAGCAGAGGAAGTTTCTCCGCTCTCCGTTTCCGGAGGCTCCTTGTTCTCGGCGGATGTTTCGGGCAACGGTTCAGTGGAAGCCGAGGCCTCTCCCTCGCTGGCATTTGCGTTAGCAGCCTCGCCTTGTTTCCCGCGCCGTGCAGAGCGCCGCGAAGGGACTTGAGATGACGGCTTCCTCCTCTTTGCCATTATAGGCAAACGTACACAGAATTCGCACAGTTACGCCAAACACAGGCGCATGCTTTGGAACGAAAACAGTGACCTCTTTCAATCTTTACTCGTTTGTCAATGCCATGTTGTGATGCATGCAAACACCCATGATTTACATAAATGTTTTATACGGCAATTTCTGCAAGAGTAAAACTGTTTGTTTAATAAAAAAAAATTATGTAGCTTAACGACCGGTGCATTGCTCCAAAAACATAAAACGAGTAATTCATGAATACTTACCATTCATGTCATATATTTTTATGAAGACCTGTATTAATAGAGTGGTCCTTAGTTGGATGTATCTTACAATATTCTTTCACAAATACACTGAAACAGTAATAAATTAATATTTCATTGATATAAATAAATTCTTATCCATCACTTTTTTTAATAATTGGCATCAATCGACCATCATTACACGATAGTTGTCAATATTTTACATACAGATGGCGCTCATAGAAACTTAATTCCTCCGACATTATAGATTATCTCTGCTTCACGGATAACAAAAATTTATGTATTGTTTTAGGAATTTTTTGATAAATCAATAGCATTTATTTACTTCTATTACTATCTGAAAAGAACTGTAGTAAACTGATTAATTCGAGCAGAAAAGTCGAGAATTGACCGGTCACAGTAAATATCCCTAAAGCCAACATCTGTGCCGCAAGTCTCAAAGTCTGTTTGGCGTGTTTCTCTCTGCCACATTATGAACCCGGCACCGGAGATGAGAATCCATGCATTGCTAAGATATTTGTCTCTTTACTTTAGAGAATAGCATAGACAGGGCTATACGACTAAATATAAAATTATATTTTTTTTGTTTGAGCTTTTTACCTAATTTATTACAGTACTTAATAGGATGACCACATTTCCTATAGCATATTTTAAAGTGTCAAATAGCCTATGGAAAATAGACATTTTTTGTATCTGTAATATTTATATATTACGTGTCAACTGTCAATGTTCATAAAATTATAAATTAATGCTTTTCAAATGTCAATGAAATAAATAGTGCTTCGATATTTTATTATTTAAATTAAAAAAAATAGTGTATGATCTAAATAGAGGACCTAATTACATCTGTTATAAAAATGACGAATGAAACGCCCGAGGTAATTTTTATGTTACTGCATTGTGTATTTTCGAAAATTTACACGGTTTAGGGACACGTCACTCTTGCCGACGATAGTTTTTAGAAAACACTTGGGTAATGTGAAGAATTTACTTATTTCGCTCTAGTTTTTATTTGCATTTATTGATTGTCCAAATATAACCTTTAGCCTAAGGTTTTGCTGGCTTGATGAAACGTATCATTGTAAAAAACGTACTCCATGCCATGCAATATGCATATGCACATTTTTTAGTGTCGGATTAGATGGGGTAATAATCTAATTTTGATATTGTTATAATTACTAGTATTCTTATCTATTTATATATATCTCTACATCTAAAGTTAATGCAGTAAACACTTATTTACTGCTTTCAGCTAAAGTTATTATTATTCTACCATTTATAGCCACATGAATATCAGTTACATAGTTACTGAGCTTAAAGACACAGATAGAAAGCCTTTTTGTTCAAATGTTTAGATATACCTAACAAATAAAGACAAAATTGCAATAATATTTATAACATAAGCATGGGTTGTGTTCCAGGTGGTTAAAATCAACAAATGGGATGGTGCCGCTGCCAAGAATGCTATTGATGATGCTATCAGAGAGGTATTTATCATTTGCAGTTGAAACTCACAGCTTTACTTCTTGAGCTGTGAAAAGAAAGTAAGAGAAAAAATCTTACATTTATTATATTTATGTGTATATTTCTCTTCATTATGCAGTAATTGATCTTTTGAATATAATTGATGGATATTTTCTTATTTAGATTGCCATCTAACAGAGTTACCTGCAACTAAAAGATTAACAGCAGTTGAACAGTGTCATTTCATAGATTTTAAGTGATTCATATATTGAGATTTGAGACTCAAAGTCTTGCTGTTGAATTGTATACTTTACTGCAGCTGATGGACGTTGGGGGCTGAAGGTGCTAGAATGTTGACCCCGCACCAGAAAGCGCAATGTTGGTCGACACCAGGTGGACTGATGACCTCTGGGCATGTGCGGCTCAAGATCGTTGTGTTTGGAAGTCCCTAAAAAAGGCCTATGTCCAGCAGTGGATGTTCACCGGCTGATAATGATAATGTGATAAAACTATATGGTTGCTACTGTACAGTTTTTATACATAAACTATACTTATACTAAAGCCAAACTCGATTGAGAATGCTCGTCAACAAACAAATTAAGAATGAAGGTAGAAATCACTAGTCATTTTACACCTAATTTTTTTAATTAACTTGTTAATGACAAATTCATGACAATAAATTAGATTAGTACGCTTAAAACTAAGTAATATATTCAATATCTTTCAAATAAAATTTTATAAAATAACAAAACATAATTTTTAATTTATTAGGCATAAAATGTGTTGCATTTTCTACCTTCATTTTAAATTTATTTGTTGACAAACATTCTCAATCGAGTTTGGCTGTCGTATAGATCATTTTATTAAAAAAAACATGTAAATATAGGACTGGTATGCAAAACCAAACAAATATTATATTTGTCCTTACCTCTCATAAGCAAAAATGTCAGTTTCTCAAGAATGATATGTTTGTTATTTGTTTGTTTGTTTGTTCCTGTTATTTTAATGACTCATTATAACATTAATATAATATTATTGTATTTTGTTTAGTAAATCCTTTAAATTTAACTTACCTTTCAGGTTTTCACTGGTGAACTGAAGTGCAAGGAGAGTTTTGCATTGATAGACGGAAGACTGTTCCTCTGCGCTCTGGCAGTGGGCGTTGCTCTCTATGCTTTACTATGGGACTATCTCTACCCATTCCCACAGTCAAGGTAATTTTATTTAAATACCAGTCATTTATGAATTTTTTGTTGTTTTAATGTGATTTTCTTTTAAACAGAATGTCTTAGACATTTCCTTCTAAAGAGAAGAAAAAAATTTGAAAGATAAGTGAATATCTCAATGCTATAAGTTGGTACACTGTCTTCCAGAATCCAGAATTGACAAAATTAAAAAAATAATTAAAGTTGGCAAGGTATGAAATCAATAGATATGTAGATGAGAGTTCAAAAAGCTCAAGAGAAATCAAAAAGAATGTGCCTGCAATTCCATCATTCTCTTCAGACCAAACCTGAACTCAACCTCAACCAAAGCGTGATGGTGAAAATAGGCATGACACAATTATTAGGCATTAGGGTTAAGACCAACTAGGTTATTTGCATATATTATTTAAGTTATTTTTAATATCTATACTTAATTTTATTTTTCTTTATTTGAAACCTCATAAAAGTTTTTTTACTGCAGATTGGTACTTATTATCTGTGTGTCGTCGTACTTCATTCTCATGAGTATCCTGACTCTATACACCACCTTTAAGGAGAAGGGAATCTTTGTGGTGGCGCGCGAGAAAGTCTCCAACAACACTAGGACCTGGGAAGCCAGTTCTTATGTTAAGAAGTAAGTTCATTTTTATATCTTCCAGTTTATTTAGTGACTTGTGAGACAGCGAAGTCTCTCTACAACCTGCTAAAAGACTTGGCCTTACTAGAAATGCAGTAAGCTCCATATTGGAACGAGTGTTCAAAGCTGCTCTAGTAGGGTCCTTCCAAATTTGGCTGGGCAGGGAGAATAACTTGAACAGAGGAGGTGAGTGTTGACGCGCGTTACTAAGGGTACCCTTAAACCTACACACACACAAGTCACAAGTCTCGGGCTCTGTTCGGAGTTTTTCTCTCAGCCACGCGATGGACCCGGCACCCGCACAGTGAATCCATGGAATGCTAAGATATTTGTCTCAAAATATTATCAAAAAGTTAATTATTATGATTTTTAATAGATTAAATATTGTACTAGTTCAGGTTAGGTTAATGTAAGTAGACTACTTCTAAAATAACAATAGATGTTATAGAAACAAATGTGCCATGTCAGCACCAATTGCACCTCGCCAGATATGCGCCGTCATATAGGCAACATGTCATTTTTTAAAATTGATGCAATTAAATTATAGCTAGTACAATGAAAGAGTTTTAATGATACACCATACACCTAAATATGTTTATTTTGGTAAAATAGCTCTATGTGACTTTCGAAATTAAACTTTTTTTGCTTGTTTTTTCAATCATTTCTTCCTCCGCAGTGGTATGAGCGGTGAATTCATAAGACAAATCCTGCATTTCCGGCAAGGCCGATTGAGGTTTTCTAAATTGGTCCAGCTATGGCTGATGGGAGGCCTCGGCCGTGGCTAGTTGACACCCTATCGACAAAGACGTACCGCCAAGTTATTTAGCGTTCTGGTACGGTGTTGCGTAGAAACCGAAGGGGTGTGGATATTATCCTACTCCTAACAAGTTAGCCCGCTTCCATCTTAGATTGCATCATCATTTACCATCAGTATGTTTGCAGTCAAGGGCTAACTTGTAGTGGATAAAAAAATTAACTTTTATGTTTATTAAAGAAAGGATTCTACATTATGTGCATTTATAAAACATTGTGAATAAGATCTCTACAAGTATAATGTCATCATGCCTTTGCACTACATTTCCAGTGATTAAGATAAGTTTCTTTCAAAACCAGGTTTGCATATGTTTAACATATTTTGCATTCTGAATGTATAGAAATAAAAATATTGACAATAATAATCAAAGGAAAGAACACAGACCTAGCGCAGTCTTTCGTTGCGATGGGACGAAAGAGGTGATACTTTCAATTTTGTTATTGGGCGGCAGTATGCCTCTTCCACTACACAATATATGTCTGTAGATGCATGCTAGGCTTATTGAAATGCAAAGAGATGCAGTAAAATAATGACCACCGGAATTATAAACAAATCACAAAACTGTTTAAAATATATAAATATAATAATACTAGCGGTCGCCCGCGACTTCGTCCGCGTGAAAACCTCTTAGGTACCCTTTTAATTTGAAAGACAGACTTTCATATAAAGTCTATTCCCGCTACCCCTCTCAATTTAATTTTTTTATAGTTTCCCGTGAAGCAATATCCTCCGCCCCGTCCCGTGTACAGATCTACATTTTTGTGAAACATTGTACGATATTACGGTACATTTACATTAAGAATATGTATTAATGACAAGTTTTTGAGTCTAGCTTTCATAATAAACAAAATAATTTACAAAATATTTTTAAAATCGGATCAGTAGTTCCGAAGATTAGCCCCGACAGAACTTTATTTACAAACTTTACCTCTTTATAAAATTAGTATAGATTTATAGGTGTTCTGTTTCTAGGTAAGTGTGAGATTGTCACCTTTCATCAAAAGATACTAAAAGTATTTACAATTCATTTTGTTCTAGACACGATGACAAATACAACCTAGTGGTGGTGATGCGGGACTCGAACGGCAGGACTCGCGAGGCCTCAGTCAACAAGTCCTTCGCTAACTTCATCGACACAAACGGCACAGTCGTCCAAACTCTCATTGTGAACGAGATCACGAAACTGTATAACTCGCTCTCGTCTGAGAAGAAGGAAAAGTGAATGTGAAGTGTCCCGAAGTGTTGTATTTTTGTGCACAATTTACAAACACAATTTAATCTCAATAAATTATATAACATAGTATAATATTGTTTTTATTACAAACTTGCAATAAGAAACTATACTAAAGCCAAACCCGATTGAGAATGCTTGTCAACAAACAAATTAAAAATGAAGGTAGGAAGCACTAGTCATTTTACACCTATTTTTTTAATTAACTAGTTAATGACGAAATCATGACAATAAATTAGATTAGTAAGCTTAAAACTAATTAATATATTCAATATATTTTAAATAATATTATTTAAAATAACAAAATATAATTTTAAATTTATTAGACATAAAATGTGTTGCATTTTCTACCTTCATTTTTAATTTGTTTGTTGACAAGCATTCTCAATCGAGTTTGGCTTTAGTATAGCAATAATTTTGAAGTGTTGAAATTTTTCTACAGGTTTAGTTTTCATGATAGCAATGTTTATATGGAGACACATACTCCATAACCATAACTTGTTTCTTCAAATGAGTGTTAGAAAAGACAGTAAAGAGCATAAGTATCAAGGATCATGATAATAGAGACGAGGGCGCCCATTGTCTTCTGTCAGGAGAGAAGATGTAATTCATTACAAAAACGGTCCGTAAGTTATTATTAGAATTATTTTAAATGAAACAACATAACGTTGACAGTGACATGATCTATTATGAGCCTATAAACAGCCCATTACAGGACTAGAGATATTCCATATAAGGAAGGGGGGTTATTTTACTCGCTTGATGTTGATCTGCATAATTAGAATAAGAATAACTGTGTACTCAGTGTAGTAGTCGGAGGCGACGGCCTCCGTGGCGCAGTGGTATGCGCGGTGGATTTCTAAGACGGAGGTCCTGGGTTCGATTCCCGGCGGGGCAGATTGAGATTTTTCTTAATTTGTCTTGGTCTGGCTGGTGGGAGGCTTTCGCCGTGGCTAGTTACCACCCTACCGACAAAGACGTATCGCCAAGCAATTTAGCGTTCCGGTACGATGTCGTGTAGAAACCGAAAGGGGTGTGGATTTTCGTCCCACTCCTAACAAGTTATCCCGCTTCCATCTTAGATTGCATCATCACTTAACACCAGGTGTGATAGCAGTCAAGGGCCAACTTGTAGTCGATAAAAAAACAAAAAGTACTTACTCTTTTCTCTACTAAAGTTTTTATGTATTTCAGCAACTTGTATATATCATCCCAGATTTGTGATTTGTTCAGATATATCAGTTATTCTGATCCAAATACAGATTTAATATTTCAACCATTTCCGTATTTGTCTTTGGAATACCGCATTTGAATTTGTGGTACGTTTTGTTTGGCCTTATCTTGCAGGGCCTTGAACTGTAAGTTTGTAGAGTCTATTGCGTATTTGATATAATTCGTAATGTTTGTCGCTTTGCGTAAATCTGTAGTGATATATAAAATTTGAGCGTCTGTTTATAATTTCAAATTAACTACTTTTCGCTAAATGAAAATACTTGCATGCGGTACTTAGGTACATAAAAAAATCAATTTTTACCAAATTTGGCTGTTTGTTCCGGCTAATCTCTTAAATGGCTGGACCGATTTTGACGGGACTTTCGCTCACAGATAGTTAATGTTATAAGAAGTACCTTAGCTTTATTTTAGATATTTTATTTATTTTAATTTTAATTCCGCGTGGACGAAGTTGCAGGCGTCCGCCAGTAACTTCATAAAAAGATTTATTTATCGCTGTATTACTTAGCAGTTTTTATTTCATTTCTATTATTTCAACCACAGACTTACGTAATACTTTTATGTAAGTCCATTATTTCAGCACAAAAGCCGAAGTTGTCCTACATTGATGTACAGGCGATTATATGTGAAATATCACCATAAACTGGCTGGTTGCTCTATACAAGTGATCTACATATACCCGCTAGAGGGCATTGTAGCAGAGCGAAGTTAACAGCGCATTGCGTGCTTGTATTGATCACTTCACTGCGTTGAGTCTCCCCAAGGTTTTCCGAGCACGAAATCGAACAAGCTATGCCGTATGCGTAGATATGCGTTAATATAGTCACTCTGTGTCGGTCCCTATCCCTACTTCATACGCCGTCGCTCACGGCGGGTCGACCAAGGTAGGGCGATGCCTTGCCGCGCGATTTCATACGACTCTAGTTTTGCTCTATAGTACAAAAAGTATATTATTAGTGGTGTAATTTACCGTTTTTTAACACAAAAGTGATGTGAAAAGTCGATTTGTTTTATATCAATGTGTTAGAATCGTAATAATAAATAGTGCCCTTGTGTACTATAATTAGTTTTTTATATAACTAAATGTGTTCATAGTTTTACCGAAGCTCTGTTAAAGGATAAAGGTAAGCTCATATAAGGAAGTATTACTATTTAATTAATCGGGGTATATTTTAGGTGTTATTTTTAATTAAATAGTTATTTGTTTTTAAAGTTCTAAATTTCACTGTAGTTTTTATACAAAAGTTAGGATAAAAATGTGTCGAGGGCTTTTCATACAGTATTTAGATTTTTAAATTTTTGGTCCTATTTGTAGAAATGTCTGAAAGCAACACTTATAAGTATTATGTATGTTATAAACTCGGCGGAATTACAACTAAAGTATGACATCATTGCTGCTCTATAAGCCAAGGTCAACCTCACGGTTTAAGAGGTCATTTTACCTCGTAGTCTCTTCTAACGTTTAACCAAAAATACCTTTTATAACTTAAAATATTGTTACCCTCTAACTCAAGGTCATTCTTACGTTAGAAAAGGTCATTGCATCCAGAGTAATAAATAACTGTGTGTTAGTTTCTTCTATGGTTATGTACCTTATACCTAATTAGGTATATATGTAATTAATTGCTATTTGAAAAACCAATTTTTGCTTGAAATTAATAATTGCTATAATGATTATTTTAACGCATTACTACGCAGTCGGCAGTAGAATGTAGACAATAAAAGACACCCAAATCACGACGTGGAATGTTAGGTTTATAAATAAATTAATTCAATTTAATTAACTTAATTTATTTCTTTATACAATTTATTTGTTCGTGACTGTTATTATTCTACATAATTAATTCATTAACTAATGTACCTGTGCATTTAACTCATCAAAATTATTTTATGGGCAATATTTAATAAGTATAAAAAATATATAAATTTGAATAATAAATGAATCAGTTTACATTTTTTATTTAGAAGCTTTTTCTTCTCATTATGATTGTGACTCAATTGGTATTTTTTCGATTAGTTGTAGGTATTTGTCTTGTTTTGTGTTTACTTTAACATTATATACAATTTAGGTATACGAGTACTTTCGACTGCTCTGGAGCTATTTAGTCCCTCCCTCACCTCATCGCCTGTCACAATAGGACTACCATGCATCACATAAATCGATTTATATGTGTTCAGCTAGGCTATTCGCTATCACGGTAACTTTTAGGAAATGAAAGCCACCGAACTCGTTTAATGTCTAATGATTTTCTATAGAAAAAATCATGTTACGAAAAATTATTTTTGACTTATTTTTTAATTTTTTTGAAAACATAGAAGTTGCATTGTGTTAATTACATTAGGTAATATTATGCAGTGATTGACATCCTCTGAAAGACACCATGTTAGTAAATAACTAGTCGTTCATAGATATTTAGCATAAAATCAAGGGCTTAAAGATTCATCGTTTTTGCATAAATGCATACATCTGGAATGCTTTTCCGGTTATTGTCGATGTCGTCAGACCTTGTCGTTTTCATTCAGTATAAGATTTTCACCGGCACTGGCGTAAGTGTGCGTGTGCGCAATCACCTGATAGCGCTGTCGGCCTGTAATAACTGCGACTACTATTATCCAACTGGCTCGATCTATTTCGGTTTTGGCTCGCTGTGACATGTATGTCTAGTATTCAGAATAAATACATTGTGTATTTATCAAGTATGTTCTGTAACTAGGGCTACATCAGCTGCTGCTTTTCTGTCGCTTGAATGTTGGTTCGCTATAAAACTTCGTCATAGTTTTGATATACACACACAATGTTGTCTCTTTATAAGAATTAAATCCTGGGTTCGATACCCGGCTAAGGCGATTAAGATTTTCAAAATTGATCCAGGTCTGGCTGACCATGGCTAGTTACCACCCTCCCGGCGAAGATTTGACCATCAGGTGTGATTGCAGTCAAGGTTAGCCCATAATCGGACAAAAATGTCAACCTAAAAAATGCATTCGAGTAGCGAATGCAAGTATACCAATGCTCACTATACGAGTATGTAAAAATAAATCTCCATCCCTGACACCGCGTAGAGTTCATCGTAACACACTCGTAGAAGTTTTGGCTGCCGTTTACACTACATTGTGCTAACAAATAGACGGCGCAAAAATTATTGGAACTCAATCCCATCCGATCGGAACATGATCGGAACATTGCCAAAGAGAATTAGGTTTAGGTAGAGTACAGCAATTACATTCAAAACTTTCCATGTCTCGTAGATTAATATGTATGTAAGATTAATAAGTACTCAAGTAATTTGCTCATTGATCTAAGCAGTTCCTAAATCCAATATGACATTTAAATTATATTTATGAGGTTTTGTATCTTTGTAGTATCAAAAAGTTTACTCCACCATACAGAGCGCTACTCCAATTCCATAAAGATTCGTACTGCCATAAGCGTTTTAACACGTGTCAGTGGGGCACGTGCGAAGTTTTTCACTAGCGACAGCAAACTTTGTATACATACTCGAGTAATTTGCTCATTAATCTAAGCAGTTCCTAAATCCAATATGAAATTTAAATTATATTTAGGATAAAAAGTTTCTCTCACTAGTTTTCTAGATGGCGCTACTGGTCGTAATGCGCGATGGATATAAAATTTGCGTTAAATTGGTAGGGCCGGCTGATATTTTTTCAATTGGTTCAGTTTGTGGGAGGCCTCGGCCGTGGTTAGTTACCACCACACTAGCCAAACTGTGTGGCTAGTGTAAGATTTACCGCGTCGATATCGCGAACGGTAAACGCAAATTTTATATGACACTGACACTCCCCATTTGAGTTTTCTCTCGATACTGTCAGGGGCGCTGCTTCAATTCCATATAAAATTTGCCTTTACGCGAATGTGAAGTTTTCGATTTGTTTTGGTAAAAGCTCACTCTAGGCACTCTGGTATGATGTCGAGTAGAAACCGTAGTGGTGCATCTTCACTTACCACCAGGTGTAATTGGAAAAACAAAGGCAAACTTGTGCTCTAAATAAAAACATAATAATAATCACTTTCTAACTTAAGTCGCAACTTGCAATCAATGTTCCAACGTGCAAATGCATCGACATGCAGATATCTAAATATCTAAAAAAATAAACTTGCAAATTCAGCATGAGTAGGTAGGCATGTCTATTTGCCTGATTAAGACCTAGATGACCTAGAAAAGTTACTTCAGTAGACAATTTTCTATTGTAGAAATATACAAATGTATGCATCTTTGTTCACGTTTTAAACTGGGTTTAAACAAGTCTGTACACGTTCGCAAGATGTGATTGTGTCGTAGGAAGGTGCCGGCATTTCACTAACTATTTTTAGCTTATCACATGTGGAACGCATGGTTGAGATAATTTAGGAAAAGTATAACTATTTTAAAAGTTTTATAGACTTAATGTATTTTTGTTTTGTCGTATAAAACTATGTTTCCCGACACTTTTTGTAATAAAGTTGCCCCTAACTCTTCACGTTTAGCTAACATATACACAAGCACCCCAAGAATGTATAAGGGTCTTTCAATTTCTTGTTGAACTAATCTTGAAATTGCTGGGATCTAAGGAAATAGGACGGTCTAATAATCTGCTATCTCAAAAATTTAACTAAAAGCAGAAGCTATTTTGAAACAAAATATTAAGTTCGCAGAATATATTTTTACTATAATTCGCGAAAACCCAAAGGAATATCAACCAGACTATGCCCTTACTGGATAAAATCTCATCTACTCAGCAGCTAAGCGTTTTACTTCAAACCCGGAGTATACTCAGAAATGTTGACTCTACAATGACCAATGTAGAGTTAAAATAACAGATTGAGTTGATTTATTTAATCATTATTTAATCAATTCTTCGAACAGTTCACAAAACAAGTCTCAAAGTCTCCATGATTTCCGAGAAGTCCGAAATACGATAGTATCTAGATTAAATGCGTCCAACTTCGTACTCCTAACAAATGACTCAGTTAAATGCTAGCTAGCTGTAGGTACGCGTGCGCCCTCAAACTATCACACGGTTGTTATGTGGAAGTGATAATCAATTTAATTAAGAGAAGCGCGTTAAGTCTCTATCTGCTGCAGATAAACAGCTGATAACATCGCAATCTATCTACTTGTGAAATAGCTAAGTACAGCAAGTTCTGTCTCATACGTTTTTAGTGAGGTTAATGGAGGAATTTTCCGGTTTGAAAATGTCAAAAAAAGCGAGTTTAAAGTTATAAATCTAATATCATAAATGCAAATTATTAATCTTAAAAAAAAAATCCAAGTTTCACATTTAAATCTCTCCGGTTGTTTTTTTACTTACATTTACTTACTAAGTAGAGAATTTGTTCTGAACTTAAATACATCAGATAAGTACCTCATCCGTGAGTCGTCCACCTAATCTTCCTCAAAATTGTGACCACCTCCATGCCCACCATCGTTACATACCTATCCTCCTCTCGTCGTTTTACTCATTGATGAGGGTCGTGACCACCTCCATCTTTAATGTTCGAAATGTGGCGCCACTTTGCTCTATCCTCCGCTATTCGGAGAACATCGTAGACCGTGGAGTCGAGTGTGGCGCGGATCTGATCAGACCAACGCATGGGGCTGCGGTCTCGCTGCCTTTTACCTTCCACTTTGCCAGTAAATATTAATTTTTCGAGATTATCTCCGTGTTTCCTGGCAATGTGTCCGAAGTACTCCAGGATTCGCTTCAGGCAGATGGTCGACAGTCTTGTTTTAATTTTAAGCTTAGACATATTGTCTAAGCTTAAAATTTTAGCGTTGGTCCGAAATGCTGTCCACGGGATCCGAAGCATACCTATAATATATTAATAATTACTAGGCCATAAAAGAACTTTTATAACCTATTTTTGACGTGATAATGTCTTATAATTCGATAGAGCCGGCTGCACGCACGAAAAAACATGACTCGTGCGTTACCTCGCTTTGAGGCGTTCCATGTAAGGCTTGAAGTGCAAGCGAGAGCGCAGAACGAGCGACAAAGAAGCACAATCGGCCTTTGCGTTCGGCAGCGTTCGACATCCGTCTATTAAATATAATTATTAAATATATTAATTTTAAATTAAAAATTAATATATTTATTAAATTTAAAATATAAATTTATAAAATCAAAATCAGTTATTTTATTAATTTAAATTAATATTTATAAAAATATACTTAAATTAAAAATTTTAATAACCAATTAAATGCTACCATTCCATCAGTATTTTCTTAAGACGTTGTCACGTTCAACTATCGTCAGTAAACCGACTTTACAGACAACCAATTTTTTTTATTTGTTAAAGCTTATCCAAATAGGTAAAGCAGCGTTCTGTTAGTCTCGGGCCCTCAGTGTTTATAAAAAAAAACACAATACTGGCTAGAAACTAATTTATTAATTATTTATATTATACTATAATTCTCACAACTTAGACGATTTACTCAAATCACTTTATTCCGCGATTCGCGAGGACCTTCAAAAGGTCTAACGGCGACTTGATGGGCAGGATCTTAGTCTCACTACTAGTCCAGACCGGCGGGCAGAAACCAGGTCCGTAGTCTTGGACAACGATTTGACTAATTACCAAAACGACTGACTGTTTGAAGCAGAGTTAGGGTTTTTATAGCAAATATATCGCTGACTGGCCATTGACGTCTGTGTCAGTCGATAGTTGCAGGTCAGCGTTATTAATGTAGAATTTAGGGATGTAACACCTCCCCTCTTTAAGACGAAACATCATAGAAAATATGATGTGAGTAGGATAAAGTGATTAGAGTATTACAATAGGTAAAGATATAGAATAAAACAGAACTAGAAATAAAAATTGAGAATAACACATGAATTTTATCGTATCGTAAAGTAGTGAGTAAAATATTTAAGACTTACAATCATACAGAAATAGAAAAACTACAAAATAACATTTTCTTACAATAACAAAGGAAACAGTGTGTTGAAATAGCATCTAGTATATAATAGACTTAGGATAATGGTATAAAATGTAAATGAAAAATGAAATAGTATTTATCATATTAATCTAGGTTTCTCCTTAGGAATGTAGGAGAGTTCTCTGAGCTACTATTGGTTTCGAATGCTCTATTACGTGTTTCGTAATTGGAACTAGTATTAATCGCTCGGATATTATGGTTAGGTTTAGTATAACAGCTATTAAAAATTTGAATACAACAACCAGAACTAGAATCTAAACTATTGTTACGCTTTCTTCGAATACACAATATTTTAAATATTTTATAGGAAATATAGCTTAATACGGTTAAGGATACTAAAGTTGTAAAAACACTAAAATAACTTCCATATTTAATATGATAGGGTTGGTTTTCAATTTTCTCTATTTCGTCGTTAACTTGATTTAATCTATGAGTGACGTAATGTAAAGAATCTAAATTTATATGAGATAGTTTAATTGGTGTTAGATATGGAAGCGAAGAATTAATTTTCTTTCTGGAACAACAATCATCATTTATAATATTAAAATTAGGAGTAGGCATATACAATTCAGTTTCGTATTCTACTGAAGGAGAGAATTGTAAGAGTTTATGAAAAGCTATGCATCCTTTCGGAAGTTTGAGGATTCCTGTTCCAATTATATCATAGTCATTAATAGTATTATTACATTTAACAGAGAGCTTAGCTATATTGGATTGAACATAAATCCATTTATTATTACTAATAGTTTGCCAAACGTCAATATCGCTAATTATATTTTTATAATCGCATGTGTCCGGTATTTTATTTATGTAAGCACTTAGGATTTGCACTTCACAGGTAGGGTTCGAGACACTAGAATGTACATTGCCTAATCTGCACAGATGATAGTTATTTGTTGGAATTTTGCAATCACTGATCGAGTCTGTCATTTAATACAGTAATTTATCATCTGTTATTGCGAGGAATTTAGCAGTAGGGCTAATCAACGCAAAGGAATGTGGATTAGTAATATCATGGGCGGTAGGAAGAGCATAGACATGGTACAAATTATATTCCTGTAAGAGAACAAGAGGAATCTTAACAACGAATACTAATTTAGTGTCTGTAATGAAACTAGAAATTTGAGATATATCTAAAAGTATATGCATATTTTCTTAATCCAAAGGTAAAGGAAAATTTTGTGGGACTTTATTTTTATTAGAGTTTAATTCATTATAAAGTTGCATTGGAGATAGAATAAAGGGATGGACAATGTTTTGTTTACCAAATAGTATTGCATCAACAATATCCTTGAGGTTAAAATTCAAAGTCATTAATGAGCTTTCTAAAGCACTGAAGGTCATTGTAAGATGCGATGAGGCTTCTAATTTATTAGTAGCTTTCATAACACTAACTAGGATTTTGTCTAATTTGTCTATATTATTGTTGAGTATTTGTTCATTTTATGTTTGGACTCTTATTTGGGGCTGGTTACCCGAGTGGTCCCTGTTAATAGAGGATAGGGCGCTTATTTGGGGCTGGTTACCCGAGTGGTCCCTGTTAATAGAGGATAGGGCGCTTATTTGGGGCTGGTTACCCGTGTGGTCCCTGTTAATAGAGGATAGGGCGCTTATTTGGGGCTGGTTACCCGAGTGGTCCCTGTTAATAGAGCATAGGGCGCTTATTTGGGGCTGGTTACCCGTGTGGTCCCTGTTAATAGAGGAAAGGGCGCTTGCTTGGGGCTGGTTACCCGTGTGGTCCCTGTTAATAGAGATAAGGGCGCTTGCTTGGGGCTGGTTACCCGTGTGGTCCCTGTTAATAGAGATAAGGGCTCTTACTTGGGGCTGGTTACCCGTGTGGTCCCTGTTAATAGAGATAAGGGCGCTTGCTTGGGGCTGGTTTGGTTTGGTTATAACTAGCGGAATGGGAAGTAGGTGAAAATGGCGTTTTATGAGAAGATTGGTAGCGATTTAAATAGCATGATCGGTCTGTATGCCCCGTTTTACCGCATAATCTACATTTCGGCCTATGTTCTACAGGTCCCTTAGATGACTGGGCGAGATTGTAGAATTTTTCCTCTTGAATTGCTAAGTTAATAGCTTCCGCGAGGTTACTAGGATCCCTACACCTAAGAATATTGGAAATATGGTTTGGTAATCCTAATAAAAAGGTGTGCAAGGCTAGGTCTTCTGTGTCGGCGAGTCTACCTTTTATTTCGCCGGGATCTTTCGTAGAATGAGAAATGTCGGTTTGTAATCTTGTTAGAAAAGTTTCTAGGCGCATACTATATTCTAAAATAGTTTCATTGGATTTCATTTTGCAGTTTTGGAGGTCTAAAAGTAGGTGGCTTCGGTGTTTAGTTTCACCAAAATTACATTTTAAAAATTGTTTTAGTTCGGACCAGTTATCGAATACCTTTAATGAACAGGCTATTTCAGCTTTTCCTTCTAATTGTGATAGAATGTATTGGAAAAGGATGTCGACATGTGTGGGGTTTATTAAATTAAGGGCATTTTCGCAATTTCGTATAAAAGATGTTAGTCTGTTTCGGTCACCGTCAAAAGGTTTTATAAACCGGACTAAATCACTAAAATTCATTTTAAGGGATTCTGCGGGAAAAAGTTGGTATGAAGCTGGTGTGTCTTCCCGTTTTGCCATGATTATTAATAATATTTCAATTTACCTATACGCAATAACAGAAAATAAACTAGTATTATAAAGTCAATGACTCGAATAAATCACTCACAGCAGTAATAGTAACGGTGTCATTGATGAATCGGCGATTAATACGGCGCAGCGGCGCAGAAGTTGCAACGCCGGGTGAGTCGATCTGGGTCGCGCGTGCAATTCCGCACGCCTCGTCGCGATGAAAGTGATCTGGCAGGAGCCTGGACCGCGTGGCAGCACCTCTCGGCTGGGCAGAGAACCCTCGGGCACGATGGGGTATGGCAGGATGTGGTCGGCTTGTCGAAGTTAGCTGGGAGTCTGGCTGTCCCTCGGTCAGAGAGATCGGGAACGGCAGCAGAGCAGGCAGCTTGGCTTGGAGAATTATAGTATCTGGACGTCGTCAGGAGTAGGCGTCCAACAGGAATAAATCCCGCTTTCTTCTGACACCAAATGTTAGTCTCGGGCCCTCAGTGTTTATAAAAAAAAACACAATACTGGCTAGAAACTAATTTATTAATTATTTATATTATACTATAATTCTCACAACTTAGACGATTTACTCAAATCACTTTATTCCGCGATTCGCGAGGACCTTCAAAAGGTCTAACGGCGACTTGATGGGCAGGATCTTAGTCTCACTACTAGTCCAGACCGGCGGGCAGAAACCAGGTCCGTAGTCTTGGACAACGATTTGACTAATTACCAAAACGACTGACTGTTTGAAGCAGAGTTAGGGTTTTTATAGCAAATATATCGCTGACTGGCCATTGACGTCTGTGTCAGTCGATAGTTGCAGGTCAGCGTTATTAATGTAGAATTTAGGGATGTAACAGTTCGTTAGATACGCCCGCTAGAAAATGACTCATTCCTAAAAACATTTAGATATAAATAGCTGATAACTGTCTAGTGTAATCACAATCAATCCAGACGAGTCTGACGAATTGACGATATTTGAGCAACGACCTTGCATCTACGTGCTTGCTTGTTCCAACAACGCAAACTTTTTCGATAACGGGTAAACAATTACTATACGAGTAGGTAGCGTAAATCCTTCGAAAAAGAAGTTCTGTTTTTAATTTTAACGAATGATGGAGTATTCCTTTATTATTAAACACTAGCAGTCGCCCGCGACTTTGTCCGCGTGAAAACCTCTTAGGTACCCTTTTAATTTTAAAGACAGACTTTCATATAAAGTGGGCTCTTTCCCCGCTACCGCTCTCAATTTAATTTTTTTACAGTTTCCAATGAAGCAATATCCTCCGTCCCGTTCCGTGTACTAAAGATCTACATTTTTGTAAAACATTGTACGATATTACAGAACATTAACAATATATATTTATGGCAAGCTGATGTGTATAGCTTTTAATAGTCTATTTCACTTTTGAGTCTAAAATTTCATTATAAACAAAATAATTTACAATCCGACATGCAGATCTAGAGATAGGCCCGTTTAAACAAACAAACAAACTTTTTCGTATATCATATAAATATGGTTTGCTATACCAAATAAATTAAGGGAAAGGTTAAAGATCGAATTCTCAAAAAATATCAGTACCAAAATGTTGACCCCTATTCAGTACGTATAACATAACACGGAGGAGGTCAACTTAATTTGGACGATATAGCATTGTCATGTTTTTTTAGAAATTTTGTAATATCTCCGAAACTATATAACGAATTAACATACTGTAAACGGCAAATCTTATCTCTATAATATCCTTGTGATTATTAAATAATTTATTTTGATAAGGATTTAAGTTTAGTTGTATAAATAATGAAATCTCTATGTTACAGTGTTACTATCTCGTAAGGTTCTTAAGGTATCCAGTTTGCAGGTTTGACGGCCGAGTGGCGCAGTGGGTAGTAACCCTGCTTCTGCGTCCTAGGCTGTGGGTTCGATTCCCACATCTGGAAAATATTTATGTGATGAGCATGGATATTTTCCAGTGTCTGGGTGTTTATCTATATATTATAAGTTATTTATATATAATATAAATATAAATATTCATCAGTTATCATAGCACCCATAACACAAGTTACTTACGAGTACGCTTACTTTGGGGCTATATAGCGATGTGTGTAATTGTCCTATATTATTTATTTATTTATTGCAGGTACCTACATATAAGAATCAGATGTAACAATTAGTACCTAACTAATCAATATTTGATTGTTATCTGGCGCGGCGCTTTTCTTACATGACGATGGTATTAAATAACTTCAACGCGTGTGAGCGTGCGGCATTGAACGTGATTAGGTCGTGACTATATGTGACGAGAACCCTATGAATGTAATATGAGTATAATATATACCTAAAGATAGATTGAGAGATAGTGTATTAGGTGTTCCATGCGTCATAGTCTCCTGAAAACGTCCATAGTGGATAAACACTATTCCTCTGCACGCTTTCTTCAATTTTTCCTTATGCTGCAAGGAATTATGATAGGTATCGCAGAGGAGCGAGTTAAGATAACTTTTCATACTTGCAGAAGGGCGAAATTATAGTACCTACCGCTAAAATAGTGACAGAATAGAAACAGAATAGTTTTAGTGACAGAACTCAAACGGTATGCATTAATGATATAAAGTTACTCTTCTACAACAATATGCCCAATTCAGTTTTAGATCTGCCATTGCATAAGTTTAAACAATGTATTAAAACTCACTTACTGAGTCAGGGTTATTATACTATCGGTGAATTTTTAAATGACAAAGATGTTCAAAGGCAATTGGATCGGCTTTCAACACACAGCAAGTAAAATAAATAACTTTATGTAACAACACACTTAATATTGTAAAAATTTTTTAACAAAAAATAGAACCGACTCAAAACGCACTAAAAAGTAAAAAATAACTGTGTCATTTAGTTGCTTTAATTTACTTAAGCATATCTATGAAGTCGGTGCCAGCAAGTTTAAGGAACATTTATTTTACGTAGTAAAGAAGTTTGTGGGTTCTAGGTAACGTCCTTGAAAGTAGAAATCTTGGCTGGCACCGACTCCTAGATATGCTTAAGTAAATTAAAGCAACTAAATGACACAGTTATTTTTTACTTTTTAGTGCGTTTTGAGTCGGTTCTATTTTTTGTTAAAAAATTTTATTTCTTACTTTTTAGTGATTTATCGCCACGTAACGTACTCGTGCTATACTGTCATAGTATATTATACGGCACTAGTAGCCAAAAAGCTGCCGATACCGAGACAAAAACCGAAATCGCTGTAAGCGTGCCTCCAAAATTTGAAGAGTTCCTTCAATTTCCCCAGGATATCGTCATCAGATCCTAACATGCGGACAATGGGACCACCTTCGATGTATGCCCTTTCTAATAAAAAAAGAATTATCAAAATCGGACAACTCTGTAAAAAGTTATGCGTGGTCATACATAAAAAAAAAAAAAAAAAAAAAAAAAATATACGTGTCGAATTGAGAACCTCCTCCGTTTTTTTTCGTCGGTTAAAAATTGATAATATTATAAAAAGAGCATCTGTTGAGTTTCTTGCTGGCTCTTCTCAACAGGGCTCGCCTTCCGAGCCGGTGGTAAAGTCACTACAAATAGTCCAATTTGTAATAAGCCTACTTGAAATAAACGATTTTGAATTTTGAATTTTTAAAATGTTCAATTGGAAGTGGATTTCGATAGATGATTTGCCGCAGCAATACTTATATAACTTGTGAATTTTCAGTCACTGTCGGCTGATCGACGAAGTAAAGTTTTGCTAACGGCAAAATTCATTGTATTGCGGGAACAATGCAATCTTTTAGTGTCTGCAATGATCATTCTTTATGAACTGCAGTAATGTCACCTAATTATCACCTATTATTTTTTTTGTACGGAACCCACAGTGTAACTTGCACGTAGTTCGTCTCGATTCCAGTCCTATAATAATCTCTTCCTTCTATAAGAAGCTCGTTGACCAGATTACTAATAAGACTTACCTACTCAATGTTGGGATTCATTTTAAGAACATGTAAGCTGTTTAAAAACATTAATACACTTAAGAGTATTTATTTTGCATAATTTGTTCGTAGTAATTTAGAGATTATTGCGGTACGATGTGGTCACCTTGCTTTATAAAACCACGAGAAGATATTGCGGGGATTCAACGTTAATTTATAAAACTCTTAAACGATCATAGTCATGTTGTTTTCTTTAATTATGATGAAAATTGTAAACGCTACGAATTACAAACTTTAGTACAAAGAAGACAAATATAATACTTTCAGAAACATCATCAGAAGGGGTTAAAAGGCACAAGCAGGAAAACCACATTAATCAAAATATCAACACATTTTAATTACAAACTTTCTTAAATCAAATCAAAATGAAAGAATCTTTCCTTAAACACTAATCTAATTAATTTTATAATATTATTGAGGCAGCATAACTGCCTATGCTAGAACTGGAATTGATAATGTCCGCAATTTAATAAACCGTCCTTTTATATAAACCAAAAATGCCGCAGAGTACCTTCTTTTTTTTAATGATTCTTGTCTAATCGTCGTAGACTCCAGCTGTTTGAAGCGCAGTATACAATGTTGCTAGCAATACTATATTGTATGACATCATATAATACAAAGATTGATAGACCTCTATTACTATCTAAACTCAAAGTAATCGTATCTCCAATACGATCTCGTCGAACCTTACAATTCACTCTATACAAAAAAAGTAACTTCTAAAAGTACTTTTAGAGAAAAATCAACGCCGATTTTAAATAATTTAAAAGACATTCAACTAGTGTGTAAAAATGCAGTAGGTGCCAATAAAAAACGCGTCTCGATTTAAACAAGTGGGAGAAAGTTGTTATATACGTAGTGAAGCTATAGGCATTAATCTCTTATGCGGTGAATACTACTCTCGACCTCCAGTGTCAGGGAGCTCTCTCGGAAGCAATTAACGCCTCCAGCGCATCCTTGACTATGCTAGGTCAAATACTTATGAGCACGTTGACCTATTTCTGGCATTCCTATGTTACGTAGACATCGATCATTGTAAATACCTATTTAAAACTTAATGTTAATTAGCTAAAGTGAAATTGAGAACTTATGTGAATTATTAGTTTGATACTCCCACATTATTTGAATAACAATAAATTTATTTTCTTTTAACTTTGTAGAGTCAATATACCTATCTTGAGGATGCTCTTAAACTTAGTTACCGTAGAGCTTTGGATGTGTCGTTATCAATTGTCTTAAATTCTTAATTAACTTTCGCAAAGTATATATTATCTTAAAAGCACAATGTTTTACAACGCAATGACCTTGCTGGTATTAAAACTATTTTCCTGTAATTTTCAGACAATGTCTCGAAGGAAATTGCTAATAGGCGGCGCGGGAGTGACAGGCGCGGTGCTTGCTGGCTGGGCGCTCTACGCGGACGATAAGCCGGTAATATATCACTTAAGAATTATCAGGGTGCACGGCAGTGGCCCCGCTAAGTCGAGCACGAAGCAAGCACAGCCTGTATACCTTTACAGGAACCATTTGGCCGCAATTTCAGGCCCTATTTTGAGAACCTTTAGAAAACACTAGAATGCTGAAATTTTCGTCATCAAGTAAGCTATAATCACATACTTAAAATCCAAAATTTCAAGTTTGTAGGTTATTTAGTTCCGAAGTTAAACAAAAACAAAGTTTCGCATTTACGACACTCACTCATGATCATCAAAATAGGATAAAACGTCATGACCGTGATGGCCGTTGAAGGGTATAAAGTAACGTATAAAGAATGTTCAACGGCCAAGTCACACAACATTAAGTATAATAATAAAGAAATCGCAGTAAGGAACATTAGACTTGGCACGACTTTGTCTAGATTTCATTACTTTTTAGAGATAAACAAGCAGCTCCATCGAGACTTAGCTTTTTTACAGAATGTTTTTGGTAGGATTGTATTATTCGAACTAAACGTAATAAGCCATGGCATGTTCCACTCGAAACTATAGAGACAATGTCACCGACAGATACTTGGCTCTAGTGTGTGCAAATAAATAAAATACCTAGAAATGCATCCAAGAACGCTGAAATACTGCGAAACAATATTAATCCTTGGTAAATAATACAACACAAAATTAAAAAAAAATTAGAAATACCTTCTATAAACAATATTAGTAGAAATACGATTGAAAAATAACACAAGGAAAAGATATTATGCGGATAATGATATTTATTATATAAAATAATATACCCAAGCATATTATGTATTATTATTATGACACAAAACCATATATTAGAATCGGTTTACCTGTCTGTCAGTGTATAATGGAACGAATTTCTCCCCAAGAATATAGTTTGTAATATATTTTGGAACATATTCTATTTCTCAATCACAAATTCTAACATCGTTAATTAGACATTTACAGTAATTAATCTTTACTAATGTTACAAAGAAAAACTTTCTTTGTAATGTTACAAAGAAAGTTTTTCCAAGCTAGTCAGATAAAATGTTATTAACTGCTATTCGTTCTCTAAATGACATAATTACCAAACTCACGTATATCAACTAAACTCGCATGTCGACCAAACATTGTTCAACTTTGTTGCTTATATGACATGTAGGTACGATGATAAAATGCAGTACAATATAAATTATTATTAATTACACACTCTTTATCTTTATACCCTCACTTCTATTGCACTCTGTTATTGTATTACCATGTGTGTCATGCAACAAGTATCTTATCTCATAATTTTCTAATATTAAATTGATTAAGTACCTACTTAGTATTAAAATATCTAGAGTAAATGTTTACCAATATTGTGATGCAGATTTACATACAAACAACATAGTTTGTTCCTCAAAAGTTTTAAGTTTAAAAACTTGAAAAGCTTTTCATAAAAGTAAAGTAGAATTTAAAATCAATCACTTTCTGTCTACAATTTGCCGGATTAATACATAATTGGTTTGACACTAGCGCCATTGTGATTGTTAATTTTCTGAATTTGTATTTGCAGTATTATAGATAGCTATAATTATAGGTTAATAGTTTCTTAGCGATACTGGGGAGTTCGAACACAGATGTTCGAAGTCAGAGGGCTGGATTAGATAAGAATAAATGAGCTAGGGAAAGAGAACGACTCTCGCAGGGCTTCTCCAAAAAGACTTCTCGTTCCGGCGGAGGGGCGTTCTAAATACGGAAATTACGATGTTGTATAACTTTTATATATATAAATATATGAGAATTACATTAAGTAATTCAATATTTTGCGTTTATCTTAGGGGTTGACCCCCATGGGCTAGGTCCGCAACATCTTGAGATATAAAGGACTGAAATGGCAACTGGCACAATAAGTAGAACAAACGTTCAAACGATTGGTAAGTAAGGTGTGCGTCAGTCATTACAGTTAGCACACACCAAGTCGATGCTCTGCCAAGACACACTTGGCAATAGAAATGCATCTCTTTTCCACGTGTGTCCAATATCATTATTATGCAATAATCATTCAATTTCAATGAGAAGGTAATTATTATCTTAATCATTCAAACATTATCATAGGTATTTCATTCAGGGAGTGACCTTGACCTAAGCCCCTCTCCTATATGGAGGGAGGCCTGGCTCGATAGTGGGCCGTTAATAGGCCGATAATGATGATGAGTGACCTTGAGGGGCAACAGACCCTTCACTTTACACCTGATGCCTGTAAAAAAGATGATTATTAAATAAAAATATTAAATCGCTACAAAGAACAAAGCTTCTACTTATATTTTTTTCTATTATTTAATGCTTTCTGGAGAGTAGATCATCATCATTACTTTACCAAAGATTTGTTGATTATTTTTCAGCAATGGTACAATGCACCAACAGTGTCAGCAAAGACGGAACGCAAGAAGCGGCCGCTGCCTTCCCGTACGGAGCAAATGAACATGCTCCAAGCCGGGCACACCTACGACGTACTCATCATCGGGGGTGGCGCCACCGGCGCGGGGTGCGCCCTCGATGCTACCACTAGGGGTAGGTTAATTTTTTTGAACCAAATAAAATGTTTCTACCGGTTATACTTTATCTATTTGTGCAAATTGCATCGTAGCGACCCTTATACTATGGAGGGTAGAGGAAAGGAGGATCATCTGTGTATATGAAAAAGTGTCCGTCAAAATGTATTAAATTAGGATGGCACCACAGTTGCATCAAAGTAACTCTCAAAAGAAGCGCTAAATATTGTTAGAGTATATTTTTTTTGTTTTGAGATTTACGTCCACTTGGACAACTTTTCACAACACAAATTTTACCCATAACTGTTCTGTTATTCACTCACTTTTTCATAAAACTAAATGTTTATATATCAATAACCGTACTATTTACTGTTTACGAACTAAAATCACTCTAAACGCACGTTTGGTTATAATTCTGTAAGGTTATATTTACCACAATATTTTGTACAACGTAAGTTGTTGAAGTTCTCAATAATTAACTACTTTAGTCGATAATGACATTAAATTTTTTAACTCGGCATACTTCAATTCATCTACGATTGCTACATTCATACCATACCCTGTGCATCCACCAGCGCGATTGTGGAAGATTTTTGAACTGTTATTTAACGCATACAACTGGACACTTTTTCAACTTTTCTCCCATATAAGATGACTCTCCTTGCCTCTACCCTCCATACCTTATACATAATGGTTACCAACAAGATCAGCTGTGTTGCGTCTACTATTAGTATATAATACTAGCCGAATCTAACACTTAATGGCAACACATACTCTATACAACGTCTTTGCTAACGAAGACAAAGGCCTTTATTGACAGACAATCCCCATTTGTCCAAACATCCTGAGACCCTAATCTATGAGACATTCCGCCTCCAGCTTCAACCCCTTAACATGTTTTTATAGATGTCAGTTTATCAATGTCCTATTATGGTCTCCAGGGCTGCGCACGGCGTTGGTGGAGGCGGACGACTTCGCCAGCGGCACATCGAGCCGCAGCACGAAGCTGATCCACGGCGGCGTGCGCTACCTGCAGAAGGCCATCTTGCAGCTCGACTACGAGCAGTACAAGATGGTGAAGGAGGCGCTGCACGAACGCGCTAACATGCTGGAGGTGGCGCCGCATCTAACGCGCCCGCTGCCCATACTGCTGCCTGTGTATAAGTGAGTATACGTCATCCCAGAATCACTGTCTTAGCAACACGTAGATACTGCTTGCTTTCACGTACGTTCGTTACGTTTTTTTAGTAGGAGCTATACAATTTCTCTCCTTGAATAGTTCTGAACGTTGAAGCAACTCTAACTCCAAAGATCCCTCGAAAAGGTGGCATTCCGCGCATATATACAATGTTGTATTTTTGTTTGCAGATGGTGGCAAGTCCCTTACTACTGGTTCGGTATCAAAATGTACGACATTGTCGCCGGTGACAGGAACCTAAAGAGCTCCTACTACTTATCGAAGAAGAATACTCTAGAACTATTCCCCATGCTGAAATCCGACAACTTGTGCGGCGGCATCGTATATTACGATGGTTTGTATATGTAAAATAGCCTGTTTGTAAAAACTTTAACTAACATGAAACACAGTACCTAATCTGAAAAAAGATGGAGAATTTGGTGGAAATTTAATGGGCAGATAGATAGCTCCTGCCATAAAGAATAAGTTATTTCAATTTAAAATAATTTAAGATATCTCTGATGTCAATTGAACATCAGGAAATTAGAATTAACCTTCCAAGATAGGTAGGCTGCGTTAAAAAACATAGAGAAGGGCGACCAATAGCGGTGAAATTGAAAATAACGTTGTCTCTTTTGTTACCCAACTGCCTCAGAAGTAGGGTAATGTTTTTCGAGCGTATGTATGTATGTATGTATGTCCGTTTCTTCGGCACGCGCTACAGCCTAAACGGCTGAACGGATTTTGACAGGTGAGGTGTCGTTGAATTCGGCTAAATTGTAGAAGTGATATAGGCTATATGAATTTTCAAAATGGCGGCTGTAAATGGGGCGAAAAGGGGGGACGTGTGCATTTTTTTCTTTTATCTTAGCAATATGGGTATGAAATGAAAAGTCGTAAAAAGACCATTTCAAAAATATAAATACCACATCATGTTTATATGACTGTTTTAACAAAAAATGACATAAAGTGTACTAAGTGTACCGTCATTGTGTAGTGTCATTTCTATACCACAAATTAAAACTAAAAAGTTTCAAATAAAATTATTATTATATAAACAAAAAACCCAACTGCTTAGAAGTTATTAACTAAAAAGAGAAAAACAAGGGTCACTATATGTATATAAAATTCTAAATACTTTATGGTGCTGCAGGCGGGGACAAAAGTAGTTTTGGTAGCTCTTTCTTTCCCAGGTAGTAAACTATTTTGTCTTCACCTGCAGCACCATAAAGTATTTAGAATTTTATATAGATAAAGTGATCCTTGTTTTTCTCTTTTTAGGTAATAACTTCTAAGCAGTTGGGTTTCTTGGTTATATAATAATAATTTTATACATATACGACAAAAGAGTAAACGATACTGTTACCGCTGTTTCGGTACGATTTTGCCGCTACCGGTTGACAATATGTCCCCCTTCCTCTACATGAGATTAAATGCCTAGCGACGTATTCTAAGCATGTAAGTAACGTAAGTCAAAAAAGCTTGTAATTATTATAGAGCGATATGTCCAGGTCAACAAGACGACGCGCGCATGTGTCTCGCGATAGCGCTCACTGCGGCGCGGCACGGCGCCACCATCGCCAACCACGTCAAGGTCACCAAGCTCTACAAGACCAACAACAAACTCAGTGGCGCACGGCTACGAGTAAGTACTTACCCTGATTGAGTTTTTGGCACACCATTTTGAAAATGAAATTTTATAAACAAAAGTAATATTTTGTAAAAGATAATTTTTAAAGCACTAAGTTGCTGAGTTTCGTTCAAGTTCTAGAATAGTACCGGCTCTACATATTTCGTTAAAGCATCAATAAGCATTAGCTCGTTTAAAACTGATCTCTGTGTTTAGGCACTATAATTATGTGCATACTGACTCTTTTCTGGAAAGTCCGTTTGGTTTGTATGATTTGATAAAAAAAAAAAAAAGTTGAGAGGTGTCAAGGGACACCCGGATGGAATGAAGTTCCTTTCGATTAATTAGTGAAGGAATTGTAATAAAATTTTATTTTTTTTAAGTAATAATAATATTTGTTGTTGTACATCACGCGCACACACATCAAAGGCGGCGGCAAGATCCTTTGATCAAAAATCGTACCAATTTTTTCCGTCTAGCCCCCTTTCACAACGCGCGATAAGGAACTTCGTTCCAATAAATAATAAAAAAAAATAGAATTAACTCTACTTCCACTACTTCAGGATGAGCTAACGGGCAAGGAGTGGGATATAAAAGCGAAGTCCATCATCAACGCGACGGGGCCCTTCACAGACTCCATCAGGAAGATGGACGACCAGCAGCTCAAGGAGATCTGCTGCCCGTCATCCGGGGTGCATATCGTACTGCCGGGATACTACAGGTAGAGCATTTTTTCGGATTCTGTGTTTGCTAAAGGCTACTTAATGACACTAAGTAAAGGTTTGGGGGTACGAAGCTCTGCTAAGTCAGAATAAAGTACTAAAATGTTCTAAAAGGACAAAGCGACTCTCAGACATAGTTCTGGACTTATAAGGACGTCGGGATAGACTGAAGAAATTTTATGAGCTGATAAGTAGAGAGCTAAGTAAGAAATAATGAACGATACATAATACCCTGACTTCCCTCTATACTGGTTGGTAAAAACAGACAATTGCGAATCAAACTTGCGCAGTGAGTGGTAAACTTGAAAGTATTTTAGGTAATATTGTTCTATATGTGATGGTCGCACACCCTTAAAATTTATTTTTTTAACCATATACGACAAAGGGTTATCATAATATTATTTGTGTAGCGATTGAAGATTTGATTTTTATATTATCCTAAAAAATACACTTTACAAAACACCAGTGTTGTCTCTTTCAGCCGCCATGATCCAAATATTCCAAATTACATAGTTGCCTAACATTCCAGCGTTAGGAAGGCTGGTAAACTTTTATCTTTTATATAATACCCACACATCTACCCAACACAGGTTTGAAGTTAGGAAGGACAGTGGACAATAGTGACTTTTAAAATATTTCCAGTCCAGAGCACATGGGTCTCCTCGACCCGTCGACGTCGGACGGTCGCGTGATCTTCTTCCTGCCGTGGCTGAAGGGCACCATCGCTGGCACCACGGACCTGCCGTGCCAGGTCACGCACAACCCCAAACCCACCGAGGACGAAATCTTGTTTATCCTCACTGAAGTCAAGAACTACCTAAATCCGGACGTTGAAGGTAAACATTTTACATATTTAGAAGCAGAGTAATTACATTTTTAGTAACATAATGTGTAAAAATCTAAAATCATAATGATGACCGACTGACAGTTCTACTATTGCGTCGATTCTCACATGTAATAAACTCGGGCCGGAGAACGGCTTCCAGCCGTTCTTCTTTTTCTTCGAATGCCTTTCCATTTCTGAAGGTCGGCGGTCAGCTCTTTGAACCTCTCCTTGTCCATGGCTAGGCGGAATAGTTGTTCAACAGACTTTATGCCTGTCCACTCCCTAATGTTTCTTAGCCAGGACATCTTCCTCCTTCCCACACCTCTTTTTCCTGAGATCTTGCCCATCATGATAGTTTGCAGCAAGCGGTACCTATCATGTCGTTAAATATGTCCTAGGTACGGGATCTTCCGCTGCTTGATGGTCTTGATTATCTCCGTCTTTTTCTGCATTCTGGCAAGAACCTCAGTGTTAGACACTTTAGCTGTCCAGCTTATGCGGAGCATCCTACGGTATGTCCACATCTCAAAGGCTTCAAGCTTTTTACGAAGGTCTTCCACTAGGGTCCATGCTTCACAACCATATAAAAGTACGGGCCATATGTAGCACTGTAGGAGTCTGGTGCGGAGTTTTAAAGAAAGTTGACGGCCACAGAGAACTTTCTTCATCCTCACGAAAGATGCGCGAGCAATTTCAATACGGGCTCGAACTTCTGTGTCGCTTTTCTATGAGTCTGTCAGCCATGATCCAAGATTTGTATTGTATTTGTGTCCAGCCGTTCACACCCCTGCATTTCTGTTACCCCCGATATTGAACCCAATGTTATACTTTACTTGGATTGTGTTCTTTCAGTTTGAAAATTTGGACCTGAAGTTCTAATCTATTCTAAACTATTTTATGTCTAGAAGCATTTTGGTTTCAACAATACCATCAAAAATATGCATTGTTAGGGTGTTTTTCGCAATGTACACTCGCTTCCGGTTGACCTAGGTCAACCAGAAGTAACTAAGGACACTCCTCAGACTTATTTTTATATGGATGTCATTGTATCGGGGATCGGCCAAGCCGTTTGGGAGGGTTAAGGGAACATTAAATAGTACGAACAGACAGACAGACTTTAAAGCATTCATTAATGGTCGCATAGAGAGTGACACTGGAACAAAGATACATTTTGGTTCTTGGGTCAAGTCAGTGGAGGGGAGAAACTACTCTGTATTACTTGTACAGTTACATCTCAAATGTTGTGCAGTGCGGCGCGGTGACGTGCTGTCGGCATGGTCGGGCATCCGGCCGCTGGTGTCGGACCCCAACAAGCCGGACACGCAGTCACTGGCGCGCAACCACATCGTGCACGTGTCTCCGTCCGGCCTCGTCACCATCGCGGGCGGCAAGTGGACCACCTACCGCGCCATGGCGGCCGAGACGGTCGACGCTGCCATCGAGAGTGAGCATTTTGTTTTAGTTCAACTGCTGCATGTAACTTAAGTAATTACTGGTCAACACCCACAAGCCGTCCGACCTCGTTACCTAAAGGTGAGTGAGAACTTTGTTTGTTAGCTTTAGCAGCGGGCATACAAGCGGATGCTCTACAACTTACGAAAAAGCGACAGTTCCGGCCGATAGAAATAATCATCGTTATCAGTATTGAAACCGATGGACGTCTGTTGCTGTAAAGGACTTTTGTGGGGTTGCAAACTTTCATCACATCAATTTATTACTTATTTAATATAAAATTTAAATAGTATAAGGGCTAACGCTAAAACTCGCGCGGGTGCACGCTCGCGGGTGTATAATAAAAAATAGTATGGACAGCGCAGGCGCGTGCGACGGAGCGCGGGCGTGGGTAACGAATTGTCACTCGCACGGCCGGTGGCGGGCACACGGCGCGGGCGCCCGCGACGGGTACACGCGAACGGGTTTGTTTCTACAAATCAGACGAGCGCCGCTAGATGCCACGGTCACACGCGTCGGAGGCTAGGTACAATCATGAACATTGATACAAAGCGTGTAATAATTGAGGTGCAATTTCGGCCAATATTATGAAATATGGCGAATGAATTATCGAATTCTCTGCTGAGTAACCTACTTATCAAGAACAGGTTATGCAGTCGACTTTGTTTTCGTTGACGTCTTTTTGCCAAATAATAAATTAGTAAATAATCCATGGTAATCTACTCCACACAACAGAACACGCTCGACATCAAAATTATACTAACAGCGCTAACCGAGACGGGCGCACGCGATGGGTTCCCGCTCGCGGATTTATGGCCCGCGGCGGTCGCCCGCCGCGTGCGCCCGCGCCCGCACCCGCCCGTGTTTTAGCGTTAGCCCTAAGATGGATTTTGATAACTTAGTTATAAATACTTCTTATATGTCATAATGTGCCCTTCTTTGATATTATTATTAAACACAAATAAACATCTGAGCCGCCTACATCCTTATCAGTCCACCTCGCACGATGTTGATTCCAATACAATGGATCGGTTCTTTGAACTTTGAAACACCATCTGACGTCAAATAGCGATAAAGACTATGAAAGTAGTTCGTAACTTCACAGGGATTTAAAGTTACAACTAAACAATATTTTAGAAATATTCTAATAATTTCAGGTGCAAATCTAAAACCCTTGTACAAAGAATGCCAGACCGATGGCTTCCTGATAGAAGGCGCTCACGGCTGGACGCCCACTATGTACATCAGGCTAGTGCAGGACTTCGGACTTGAAATGGAGGTAAAAGATATTGGTGCATAAATACCCATACACAAAAATGTCTGTTTGACTCGATACTATTTCATTTAAATCTATTGGGTCATTTCGAGATGAATTTATGGATCCTTTACACGATAGACTTATTAAAGGCAATGCTACCATAATTAATCAGATATCCACAATCTATCAAAATATACTTATTTTATATTCTTGGTAAGTAAAATTTCATATTAACGAAAGTATTAACGACAGTTTTTTTAAATTACTGGTTTTCAATTCTGAATATTAGTTATTTAAAAGTATTATAAACTGGGTGGGGATTTTTTTACGGGCGGACCGTTCGAAAATTTTTGCCACCGATTTTATGCGCATCGCTTAGCTGGTTTTAAATTGTTCAAATATTTTAAATATTTCTATTGTTTATTTAGGAGCGATAAATAATATCCCTTTTCATGATTTAACTTTTGTCATAGTTCTACAATGATAGAAATCGATTAAAAATAGGAGAAGATCTTGCGTAACTACAATCTCTTATATTCCAGGTAGCTCAGCATTTAGCGAAATCGTACGGTGACAGAGCGTTCGCGGTTGCTAAAATGGCACAAATGACTGGCAAGAGATGGCCCATCATCGGTAAGAAAATACATCCGGAGTTCCCCTACATCGACGCTGAAATCAGGTAAGCACTCTACCAGAGCAGGCATTACGCGTTGATTGAAACATCTAAATGACTGACAAGAGGTGGCCCATCATCGGCAAGAAAATACATCCGGAGTTCCCCTACATCGACGCTGAAATCAGGTAAGCACTCTACCAGAGCAGGCATTACGCGTTTATTGAAACATCTAAATGACTGACAAGAGGTGGCCCATCATCGGTAAGAAAAATACATCCGGAGTTCCCCTACATCGACGCTGAAATCAGGTAAGCACTCTACCAGAGCAGGCATTACGCGTTTATTGAAACATCTAAATGACTGACAAGAGGTGGCCCATCATCGGCAAGAAAATACATCCGGAGTTCCCCTACATCGACGCTGAAATCAGGTAAGCACTCTACCAGAGCAGGCATTACGCGTTGATTGAAACATCTAAATGACTGACAAGAGGTGGCCCATCATCGGCAAGAAAATACATCCGGAGTTCCCCTACATCGACGCTGAAATCAGGTAAGCACTCTACCAGAGCAGGCATTACGCGTTTATTGAAACATCTAAATGACTGGCACGAGGTGGCCCATCATCGGTAAGAAAATACATCCGGAGTTCCCCTACATCGACGCTGAAATCAGGTAAGCACTCTACCAGAGCAGGCATTACGCGTTGATTGAAACATCTAAATGACTGACAAGAGGTGGCCCATCATCGGCAAGAAAATACATCCGGAGTTCCCCTACATCGACGCTGAAATCAGGTAAGCACTCTACCAGAGCAGGCATTACGCGTTGATTGAAACATCTAAATGACTGACAAGAGGTGGCCCATCATCGGTAAGAAAATACATCCGGAGTTCCCCTACATCGACGCTGAAATCAGGTAAGCACTCTACCAGAGCAGGCATTACGCGTTTATTGAAACATCTAAATGACTGGCACGAGGTGGCCCATCATCGGTAAGAAAATACATCCGGAGTTCCCCTACATCGACGCTGAAATCAGGTAAGCACTCTACCAGAGCAGGCATTACGCGTTTATTGAAACATCTAAATGACTGGCAAGAGGTGGCCCATCATCGGTAAGAAAATACATCCGGAGTTCCCCTACATCGACGCTGAAATCAGGTAAGCACTCTACCAGAGCAGGCATTACGCGTTTATTGAAACATCTAAATGACTGGCAAGAGGTGGCCCATCATCGGTAAGAAAATACATCCGGAGTTCCCCTACATCGACGTTGAAATCAGGTAAGCACTCTACCAGAGCAGGCATTACGCGTTTATTGAAACATCTAAATGCCTGGCAAGAGGTGGCCCATCATCGGTAAGAAAATACATCCGGAGTTCTCCTACTTCGACGCTGAAATCAGGTAAGCACTCTACCAGAGCAGGCATTACGCGTTTATTGAAACATCTAAATGACTGGCAAGAGGTGGCCCATCATCGGTAAGAAAATACATCCGGAGTTCCCCTACATCGACGCTGAAATCAGGTAAGCACTCTACCAGAGCAGGCATTACGCGTTTATTGAAACATCTAAATGACTGGCAAGAGGTGGCCCATCATCGGTAAGAAAATACATCCGGAGTTCCCCTACATCGACGCTGAAATCAGGTAAGCACTCTACCAGAGCAGGCATTACGCGTTTATTGAAACATCTAAATGACTGACAAGAGGTGGCCCATCATCGGCAAGAAAATACATCCGGAGTTCCCCTACATCGACGCTGAAATCAGGTAAGCACTCTACCAGAGCAGGCATTACGCGTTGATTGAAACATCAAAAGATTCTGTTCTACTGTTACTCTAAAATGTTATGGGACACAGCACTACCCCTGCTAAATCTAGCAGCGTCCTTTACGACCATTTCTCAAAGCCATTCAATACATTTTAGACTTTATTTTTTATGCGTAAACCTAGAATCCTAAATTCGTAGTAATTTCAAATAAATATGTTCATAAATGGCATGCAATTTGAAAAAGTTGGATAAATTTTTAAAAGTCTAATTTCCTTTTTGTTTATTAAATATATCAAAAGCCAATTCTCCTTGGAATTACTTCCGGGGCAGCATCTTCCGCGCTCAACGTCCATCGACCTTTACAATAATTGCAATGGAAACTGACTCTGATCAGGTACGGTGTCCGCGAGTACGCGTGCACGGCCGTGGACATGGTGGCGCGCCGCCTGCGCCTCGCGTTCCTCAACGTGCAGGCCGCGGCCGAAGCCCTGCCCAGTGTCATCGACATCATGGCCGAAGAGCTCAAGTGGTCTGAATCTGAAAAACAGGTGGGTATTGAAAACTCAAGAAAGTATGCATTTTAATGATTTAAAAAAAAATCACGTACGTATCTTTTAATTTTTTTTATTCCAACGATTACGTAGGCATTTTCATTTATTCCTTCCTTACTTAAATTTATTGAATTGAATTTAACAAATTACTTTGCCGTGCAGAAGCGAGATTTTCGGTAAGGCGTTAAGTGGTGAGACGCTAAGGGGCTGTTGACGGCCGAGTGGCGCAGTGGGTAGTGACCCTGCTTCTGCGTCCTAGGCTGGGGTTCGATTCCCACATCTCGACAAATGTTTGTGTTATGAGCATGGATATTTTCCAGTGTGTGGGTGTTTATCTCAATATTATAAGTATTTATGTATAATATATAGTAATAATGTAGTATTTATGTAGCTTCTGTTATGGGCACTATGATAACTGATGAATATTTTTATATATGTCACCGGAAGATAACAAGATCCGCAAGTTTATAAATTTCCTAGGAAATTGTGTGTGTTATTTGCCGTATTTTAAAGAAGCATAAAATTAAAAGCTCTTCTGTGATTGGGCGAACCGTTTAGAATCTTACGAATGTATATCCGTTAATTTAATAAATTTACCACTAGGAGTCGCAAATTGATAAATTTGGGCGTAATATTATACAATATATCTCTCGTTTAGAATCCTATTAAAGTTTAATAAAAAATGCGGATCATGTTATCTTCCGGTGACATATATAAAAATATTCATCAGTTATCATACTGCCCATAACAGAAGCTACCTACGTTTACTTTGGGGCTATATAGCGATGTGTGTAATTGTCCTATAATATTTATTTAATTATATAGAGTGAATCGTGATTCGTATATCACTCAATACATGTATTATTTGCACTTTCATAGGCACAAGATTTTATTAAGCGCGAACTAACCCTTGTTAGCTAAGAAGTTTGTCGACCACTGTGCTTATCTTTTTACTAAAAATGAATTCCAGAAACAAACCAAAGCGGCGCAGGAGTTCCTTGCCAACGAGATGGGCCAGATGGTGAACCGCGCGAGTCGCGACAAGATCCCCATCAACCTCACCAAGGACGAGATCCAGTCCTACATCAAACGCTTCCAGATCATCGACAAGGACAGAAAGGGCTTCGTCTCTATTAACGATATTAGAAGAAGTTTGAAGGTAATATATTTCTCTTTGTAGCAACTCGCAATCGCTGGCCAGTGCTATACTGGGATTTCAGACTCCGCTCTTGGTGTCTGGCGATGTTTTCACACAATGCTCGTACGGACCTTGGACTGCTAGCTACGCTCGATGTTCCACCACGAAGATTCACCGAAGTCTTGTTGATTACGTGCGCGTGTTGCGGTCGGTAGTAACGGTTCTATTTATGACAACCGCTGTCACTTTCGTCTGTACAATAGCTCCAATGTCTTGAACATGAAGAACACAACGTACATGACAGCTGATTTCTGTGTGTTGCTACTATACTAAATCAGTGTCAAAACATTGATCATCTGTTGGCGGGATTTAAATTGTTTTTTTGGAAAATCCAAGGAAAGTAGATAGATTATATAACTAATTTGACTAGCGGCACACTAATAACACTAATGTTATTAGATGTTTCTGATTAGTTATAAGTGTTCATTGCATATTTTTAAATTGTTAAGACAGAGACTTCTAAATCTTCCACTGTACATGAGAAACAAGAAAAAGAACTGTTAAATATTTTTTTTACTGATAAAGAGTAAATACCATCTGTCTTCCTTTTTATGACCCGCAACCATGAAACAAAATATAGCCTTTTTATAGAAAAAAGATCCTTTCGTTGTTTTCATTCCTCATTAATTTATTTACTTTTTCATTTTTACCAATATTTGTAAAAGAAAAATGTACATAAAATATTATTGTAGTTTTATTTTTAAAAAAAATCGATTCTTGGATGCTGAGATTCAACCAATGATCCCCTGACCAGAATAAGGAATACAATACACGCCGTCTTAAAGATTAGCGGCTTTTGTCTTTATTATTATTAGGTAGGAAAAAGGCTAATCTATCTTTCTTCTTCTCAGAGGAAAAAGAAATAATTTCTGGTATTATTATAACAATTTTTCTTTTCAGCTATAACTTGTATTTAAATATGTAACTAAATGTTTATAGAGTATGGGTGTGAAGCCATCGGATGACGAAATAAGTGCGATATTGTCCGAGATAGATGTCACGTATAACGGACAACTGGAATTGCAGGACTACCTCCAGGTAGAGGGGAGGGGATACGGATGTGTTGCACCTGTGTCTACTAATGCCTAGGATTGGGAAGGGTAGATTATTGTGTAGTCTTTATGTTTAATCATTTATGGTTAAAATAATGTTCTAGAATTATGAAAATACTCAGTTTAATAGATTCCCATTACTTTTGTGCGTTTTATTAATATATTTTTGTTTACCTAGGTGCATTTCGTTAAGTTAATTTGTCCATAATTCTAGAACAGTCTTAATATACAATGTGGATCATTTTTTGTGTTTCAAAATTATCTTTTTCGAATAAGCTTTATGCAAAAAATCAAAATCAATTGTTTATTTCAAATAAGCTCAGTTTACAAGCACTTTTGAAATGCCAAATTTATATGTTTATAGTGACTCTATTACTAAACGTTATTTCATTATACATTAGCAAGTAATTGTTTTATTTCGGGTCATTTGAATAAGCAATACACATATATAATTAAATAGTAAGTAGTTTTATATTTCTCTGATTAAAAAAAACTTCGGGCTCACAATCATGCCAAAAAATATTAAATTAAAAAAATAAAAATAATATTAAGAAAAAGAAAAATAGAACAACTTTTAATTATAGATGAGAAATCCAAAGAATGTTCCACGTAGGTATAGACTCTAATCTAGTGGGTGTCATGTAATTGCTTCGACGATGAATTCGGGCTTGTTCCACAGAACTACGGTGAGGAAGTGACCGGCGAACAGTTGCACGAAATATTGAAAGAGATCGACACTAACATGAACGGACAAGTCGAACTCGACGAGTATCTGCAGGTCCATATCCATTAAACCCTTTGCTGCACGAGCAATACAGTTTACTGCATGTGAATAACAATTTACTGTATCACCCTTACAATTTACTGCATCAGCCTTACAATTTGCTGCATGAGCTTGATTTTGTTGAGTCCATTTATTCTATGATTATTAATTTTTACATTGATGACTATATGAACTGCAACTGCATGAACTTTTTCGACAACTATTACTCACTAGAGGACGCCCGCGGTTTCACCCGCGTAGTTATCGTTCCGGTGGGAATTTCGGGATTAAATGTGGCTTGTATTTTATTCTGATATGTATGCATATTATTGTGAAGTTACATTAAATCCATTCAGTAATTTGTGCGTGAAAAAATAACACATCCATTCATCTATTAGTGAGGGTACTTTTGCAGTTGCAGATTACATACATTCTGGAAGGTATAAGGTAATAAGGAATAACATCTGCCAAATTCGAAAATTGTGTCTCACTGGACCTTTTTACATGGCTAATGAATTTTAGTTGGTCTTATTTGTAAATGTTTGTAACATCTGCACGCTTTTGTTGGGTAGACAGTAATTTGTTTCGTCCTTGCTTTGCTTTTAAGAGGCTCATTTTATTTTAGTTTGCTTTAACTGTGCTCTGTTTTTGGGGTTTTTTGTTTTTATTGACATTTGTTTATTAGTTTATTGATTTCATACCGTAAAGAATTGTCTGTAGCGATTTGCCTTTGATTAAAAAAGAAACACTTATGTCTACTAACTAAACCTAAAACCTATTCTTTATTTATTTGATACATATATATCTGAATTTAATTAAAATTGTATAATTTTGTAAAAAGTAGAATATATTTAGGTAATATTAAACTATATTTAGATACACCAGCGGGATTAGCCAAATGCCGAATATTCGTCGAACCATGGGCAATACGTAAATGCGTTCACTAAATATTCGGATAGTGCCAACAAATCAAATATACATGGTATTATTCCAATACAATACATGGTATTATTCCAATACAAACACACATCCACACACACATATGTATTTGTATATACAATGCTCGGCTAATTACTCAAATACTGGGTTGGGTCGTCGGAATAATTTCCAGTACAGTTACAATTAGGTACAGTAAAGTTAGTGGTGTTACATCTCGTTAAGCCGTCGGTCTCGGTCACTATCATCAACATCTGATAGTGAGCGTTAATAAATTAAAAACATTATCACCCTGAGCCCACCAACCCGCATTGGACCAGCGTGGTGGGTATCCTCTCTTATAAAGACGGAGGCCTGGCACTGTAGTGGGCTGTTAATAGGCTGATAATGAAGAGTACAAAGAGCTCGTGATTCGACGGGCATTCGACATTTGGAGAATCCCTCTTGTCTGGATACAAACAGCTTAAAACAAATTCATATATTAATACAAATGTATAAACAAACAGATGATGTCGGCCATCAAATCCGGGCACGTAGCGTACTCGCGGTTCGCGCGCATGGCAGAGATGGAGGAGCAGCACCACGAGCAGGAGATGCTGAAGAAGAACATCTCCGTCGAGAGGAGCGGCGGCGGCTTGTAGACACTGGTATGTGGGATGTGTAACATAGAGTTTATCTAGTCTCAGCACGTGGCATTTTTTTTTCTTTATTCGAAGAAGTGTTGTGTAACAGCCTTAATTTCGGACATTGCAGATGTCACACCCCGTGTTTCGAAGAGTACGTTAAGATCGTGGTGAATTATCATTGACATTTGACAGCAACTAATGCATCTCGCTAAATATTAGCTGGTCCTTAGCAGTGCCGTAACTAGGGCAGTGCCAGCGGTGCCCAGGCACAAAGCGCAGACCCTGGAGGGGTGCAGAAATTACCAACCATATACAAACAATACCTTATTTAAAGTTAGTTAACACGCTGGCACAGGGCGCAATAAAAGCTGGTTACGCTACTGGTCCTTAGAACCAAGAGGGTACATCGACAAAATACTTAATGGCAAATAATATAATATACCCGTTATTACTGAAAAATATTTAAAACTCTTGAATTCATAAAAATTATTATCGACTAAATCTAATTATTTATTTGTTTAATATTTTCAGTACGCCGTGTGGACGAAGGCCTCCTTCAGTCTCTTCCAAATGTCCCTATCTTTTGCCAATCTTTGCCTAGTTACTCCCATCATCTTTACAAAATCTTGGCTCCTAATACTTTTTCTTTTACAATACAAAATAGTACAAGTATAAACTATCTGACACATCTACACACTCACACACTCACACATTGTACTTGTGACGCAAACGACCCACGACTTTCGCTTCCAAGACTCCACATCATTTTACACATGTATAATTGTACACATACTCGATGCGTCAGCTGTTATCGATTTCAGTAAGAACAACGCCATCTATGTTCAAATTTTACAACTAAGCATGTTAACTTTTTCTATTGTTTCAGATACACCACACGAAAAAGTATCTAGTAAACATAGCTTTAAGGAAAATGTCACTGAAATAAATTATTTATTTAAATACGAAATTAACAATTAATTCTTTGTTATTCGACTTCATAAAGGAGGAGGTTCTCATTTTGTCGGAATCTTTTAATTAAATTATGTATTTGTTGTTACTCACGAGTCACGCCTATTTTATCACGATTTTGATATATTTATGACATAATTATGTATTGTTTTATGATTTTCATGAATTAAATTTAATTGTTATTCATTTAATTAGATACAAAATAAAATTGTAATCTAAATTTGTTTATACTGTATTTTATGATTTGCAAATTGAAGTATTTTTATGAATAAATTAAAAAATAAAATAAAAGTTTATTTGGACAAATATATTACAGATAGACAAATGAACAAACGATGATCACACAAAAGTTTTAAGAATTTGTTTTATATTGAAAATATAAATATGCGATATGACCTATTACATATTTAAAATATGTCCAATTGTAATTGAACAAAATGTAGAGCCTAGTCTTTATTTGTTAATTTTAAATAAAACATGAATCTATAAATGTTGTATACATTTTGTATCCCCTTAAATACCTATATTATATATGTAAGATTACCTATGTTATTGTATTATATTAGTAATGTTTTTAATTTGAAAATTAATTAGGTATATGTTATTAAATAATAAATAATTAGATATTTACTTAATTAAAATGAATTGTAACTAAAAGAGAAATTTTATACACATAAAAATCAACGAATGTGTTTTATAAACTTTTTATTTTGATATGATCAAAATATTATTTAGTTTTAGACAATAGACATTCATAAGAATTTTGTAGCATTATATTTTTCTGTATACAAAAATTTTACAGCTAGCGCTGAAATTTTGTTTTGTTTGCCAATATTATTATAATTTATTAATATACCAACATAAAAATGTAAAATGATTTGTGCAATAAATATATTTGAAATCAAACTTTACTTTTTCATCAATATTTCCTCTTAAGATAGATAATTCCTTTTATGTAACATAGCACAGCAATTTAAATTTAAATTGGCCAAATAATTACAAATATAGTAGTAAATTAAAAACGAATTTGTATGTGTATTTTTTCTAACACATCTAATTTTTAGAAAAATTACATGTAATACAATGTTTTCTTTAAATATTAAACATCTTTAACTGGTTTAGTGTTTATTCACATAATACTTTCATTTTCGTAACTATACCATATCATAATATGGCCAACATCGGTTTCTTCAAGTATACTGTTACTGTACTTTGTTATTAAAGTAATGCCTCCCGGTTATTTGCAAATTGCAAGAAGCATGCGCAACCTATTTTTCAGTACTGAAAATGCGATCGATTAATGGCACGAATCGACCGCGACGGAGCAAGGTCATTCTCAACGTTGTATAAGTAAGTTGTAGGTACGTACTATAATAGATAGCTATACAGCTTAACATTTTTGATGGTAAGTATTGTTGGCATAGTATGTATTTATTATTAATGTATTAATTTCTCTTTATTAATAATTATTATAGGTAAACGTTTTATTAATTAATTGTAGTTATTAATTAATAATAATTGAAATTTATCTTATTTAAAGTTGGAAAAGTGAGGACATAAACCAACACATGTGCCCTCTTGCCTCAGACTTTCACACCCTCATAGTCAGATATCGTGTCGGTTTGGATTTTTAAACACTGTACTATCAGCGTGGGGCTTTAAAGGCACTCTCGGATTATAATTCAAGCTGTCGATTACTGAAGAATGAAGATGCTTTTCCATCTACCTACTAGTCGATCTATGATCTTAATCGACCTTCTTATGATGTCAATGGATAGTTGGAAAGGTACCCTTAGAAAACATGTAAACAACATAGATCATAGATAATCGGATGAAAGAACGAATGATACTTAGACAGGTATCTACAGATAAATAAAAATTTGTTTGATCTGTGGTACAAAGCAAATATTTCCCGCTTATATTTTCAAGGTCAATATATCTTTTAGGGAAATGAAATATTATTCGATTAATTTCTCATTTTTTACATTTGCAATTATTTTTTTAGGAATTTTATTTTCTGTAAAAACTAAAATTTATACTAAAATAAAGTATAGAGTGGCAGACAGATATAAGAGTTTGATACTGGGAATTTAGTCCACTTTTAAACACTGAGCTATTAAGGCATGACATGCCAGATCAAGCAGATAAAAATACTGAGAATTATAAATTATTCATTTTAAGGATTATTTTAATTACTACACTAAATACGCAATTTTCATACATAATTTGTTCTAACCCAGTTTTTTTAAATAAACATAGATAAAATATAAGAAAATATTTAGGTTGCTTTCAGTAAGTTCAGCATCTGCAACGTAGAAAGTTGGTCGAAATGAAACTTATAACGTAACTTACGTGTTTCGGACGTAGGGCGGCGGTTACGCCCCCGCGGGCCGCGAGCGCGGGCGGGCGGTGGGTGGGCGCAACAACCGCGTGTTCATGAATTTTTTAAACATGCTACTTGAGGGTGAATTCGCTCGCGGCGTCACTCGGATCACTGTGGGATACTATTGTATTTGCGAAACTGGTTCCCTAGCTGATGTCGATATGATATTATCAACATTATGATTTAATATGTTATCACTAGCTTACGCCCACGGCTTTGTTTGGGATCTCGATCAATTCAATACTAGACGAAGTCCTAATGCTCGTCAAAAAGATTAAGGAACAATACCTACCTATTTTCTAGATAAAACGTAGATGTACCTAGTATGCAAGCACACTAGTTTAAATATAATTCCTGCCAAGATGAAATTCTAAATAATACATGTAATAAAAAACTGCAGATGTACCTATTATGGGTGCGTATATCATTCATTAATAAATCTTCTAGTAGCGTTGTCATCTATTATCTAATGTAATAAATATCTATTTAAAGATTCTTGAGAAAAAATCATAAGCAAATTAGTTATTGGACTTACTTATTTATATTTCCCCTGCAGGTTAAAGAATATTTTAAGGCACTCAAATTAGACAAGATCAATCACTACATATATAAAATAAAGTCCTTCGCAGCGTCTATCTGTCTGTTCGCAATTAACTGCTGCTTGTTCAATGATCAAACAAATTGTCGTGCATTCTTAGTTAGGAAGGTTTTAGCAGATAGGAATATAGATAAGTTAAAATTTCGTGTAAAATAGTTCAAGTATGACGATAATTATGAGGAGAGCCACTCCACTGGAATACTTCATTGAAAAAGCTGCCTGATTCCATTGAGATATAACAAAAAATGTATGGGAGTATTGTTCCTCTTAGAACTACCTACTAAAGGTTTGCGATGATATATATCTATCTTTGAAGGACAACTTGCTATACCTACCCGTTCTTTCTTCAAAAATGGGTCACGATTTTTTTTGTTCTTGGAAGGTTTCAATTCTGTTTTTTGAGAGCACCTGTTAGTACGTTCTAGGTAAAACATAGAATATATCTAACGGATATAAATAAAAAAATCTTATTTTAAATTAAACAATTTTCAATGACACAAGTAGATACGAGACTAATTATATATTATACCAAACTAAGTAAAACAGTCGTCATTTGCATACTTACTCAAAACAAGTTTATAAACTGTAAAAAAATAACTAAATCCTTGAGTTGTGATTAATGGCGAGTTGTGTTAAATACACTCGTTAACCTCCCACGCCTGCCCATAGATTATAGCTCAGTCGACAGTCCAGTATAAAATGCAAAGCAGTCTGGAAATATGTAGAACGTATTTCTGCTTATTTTTTCCGGTCATCAATATATGCGTTATTTGTAGAGTAAGAAATGTTAGAAATGGTTGCATTATTTACCAAATATTTATCAGGCCATCAATGTGTTAATATTTAAAATTCATTTATTATAAATAAGCTTTATTTTCAAGCAAATGTTTTAACTATAATATTTCATGGTTTTTAGTATAACAAAAATAATTTTTACTTACATTCTTATATTTAATTTTAAAAAGCCTATGATATCTTAGATATCCAAATGCAACTCCTTATTATACTCATAAATGCACTTAGATAAAAAAATACGAGATGTTATTGTGAAAATCCTTGGCGCTAGCCGTGACACATTTCTCTTTCATCCGTAATCCGAGCCGCGGTAGGGTAGCTAGGGGTCGCGTTCGACTGGGGTTGTATTTGTTTAAGATACGCTTGTTACCTTGACTCACTCTTATCTATCTTCTGTACGCTTTACTAATATCCACTTGTTAATGATGAAAATTGCAAGTGAAAAGGGTAAGTTGAGATGGTAACTTTAAAGTTCATTTCCTTAGGACAATTTAATAAAAGAAGTTCGACAATCGACATTAAACTTACCTACTATTTCCACAGAAAGCTATTTTAATCTTTTCCTTCTACATGTATGATGATGTTCCAACAATGCATGCTTATATGATTTAAAAAAAGGAAGTATCTATTATTTTAACTTGGAACACTTGCGGTTGTATTGAGTAAGTACTTTCACGTTTCCTCATAAAAGTTTCCTTCCTTGTACGAAGTAGCAGTACATAGCAGCCAATTTATTTATCGGTGTTGCAATGTCGTTTTTTTATTTAAACGTTACGGAAGTTAAAGTTTCAAACATAATATAAAGTTTTGTGATGTCTAAGATGAGCGTGCAAGCTTAGGGTCCCCAGTGGAGCATTGTGTTGTTGTAGCCAATCTTATGATTATAGTTAGTTACAATCTCCACTATTGTACAATGTTTTGTCAAATGATAGTGATTGTGCTAATTAGTATTAAGATGCAACGTGGATAGCTAGGGCGTGTCAGGCGGGAGGCGGGTGGCGGTCCGGCCCGCCCACCATCACTTCCGCTTCCGTCACTGCAGCCTTGCACCTTAGACGACGATCAATTGTCCTTGCCCTTCGATCCATCATGCTCTATATCCACAGGAAGGTGCAAACATTATAGGTAGGCTTTTTTATCTACTACAAGTTGGCCCTTGACTGTTATCACACCTGATGTTAACTGATGATGCAATCTAAGATGGAAGCGGGCCAACTTTTTAGGAGGATAAAATCCACACCCATTTCGGTTTCTACACGACATCATACCGGAACGCTAAATTCCTTTGTGGTAAATCTTTGTCGATAGGGTGGTGCTTTAACTAGCCACGGCGAAAACCTCTTATTTTTCTTAATTTGTCTGACTGGTGGGTCAAATCATCTGCCCCGCCGGGAATCGAACCCAGGACCTCCATCTTATAAATTCACTGCGCTACGGAGGCCGTCAAAAGGTTGCTAGGCAGTGCCCAACTGTGCTTGCGTGATTCATAAGAACTTTGCACAACAATTATCTGGCAATCAGTGCGTATAATTATAGTGGTAGGTACCTAATTATTAATAAACATTACACAGCGGTATGATGTAGGCAGAGCAGTTGAATTTTCTATTAGCTTCATATGCTTTATATCTCCTCATATTTAAAATTAATACATTTAAAATCGTTTAGAGAGTCCAGAAACGACCACTGAAACTTTTTAAGATTTAGTGGCTGTTTTTTTTTATTTTAGTTTTTGGATATATTATTTGTTATATAAAATGTTTCAAACAGTGGTTTCATTTCTGCTACCTACTGAACAAAAACAAGAGTTATATTGCAACTTAAAATGTTCTTCTTTTTGCACAAAATATCCCTTCCTTACGATTCGGAGATGCGGAATTACTGTGCCTTGATTTTTTTCATTTATTTAACCATCATTATTTCTTTTTTATTATGATTCTAAATGATAGGTAGGTAAGGCTATTAATTTTGACCCATATCAATTGTTTTGAGTGACTGGATGAAAAATTGTTGCTTGATATTTTAAATAGCTTTGACAAATCGAATTAATAATTGCAAGAAAAGTCAAAATTTTCTGTTTTTAGAGGATACATTATGTAATTATTTCTATTCTATGCAAATATCGGTATCTACAGACGAAACTTTAAAGTTAAGGTGCAAATCGCAGTAAGATAATGAAACTGATTTAAATAAATAACCTTTTTATTTATTAATTAAACCAATATTGAGTCAATGATTTCTTGAATTTTCACAAAAGTAGGAATACTGTAGTCACGACTACAAATAAGAGGTGGAGCTAAAGTAGTAAAAAAAACAACTAAAATCATACAAAATGAAAATTATTAATCTGCCAAGTTAATGAGCAAAGATAACATTAATAACAAAAGCGGAGCGATAGGCGTTGACCTAAAACAATACACGGATGATTTCATCCGTACTCTTCAAGGAGTATCTAATAGAGGCATAAGCAAACATTACTACGTCACTCGGCTACCGCATGCCGCGCCACACAGCATTGAGGTACACCCATAATAGAGTTAGAACAAATTAACAACGGTAAATGAAATACGCCACATTGAACTCTAGTACGTTCAAAAAAAAGTTTGAATTCAAATAGCAGCCTAACGTAGCATTTATAGAGCACTGTTCACTCGGAAATCTACAATGAAATCATATGCCTTATTCAATTATAAACTCTAGAGCCTTGGATATAAAGTTAAAATTGCATTACAGATTATGGAGATAATTAAACCGGAGACACACGCTCTCTCGGGGCGGCTGCTCATTCGTGCATAATGGACTTGGGGCAACGCGGCTGACGCTTGACAAAACATGGACCGACTTTCACTCTCACTTAGAGCCAGTCTGGACGGCAAATAATGTTATCATGTCTGTCAGTCTCCATAATATATAAAGTAACTTGATATATAATGTAACATGATGGCACCTAAAGAAAAGACATTTCCAAGTGGAATTTAACAATTTTTACGACACTGAAAGTAAAACAGTAGATATCTACCTAAATTAAATTTTTGTAAAAAAAATTAAATTAAATTAAAATAGGTAATAATTTGTTCTGTTCAAGGATTGTGAAGATGCCTAAATTGTATAAATACGAAGTCTGTATAGAACAATTCACAAAGCTATACCAGTTAACGGTGCACCTTTTAAAAGTCACCGCTGGTGATGTGACTCTTCTTCAAAGAGAGAGTAGCGCAATGGCACATACCAATCACTATACTGAAATTTGTTTACTTGTCACATCTCCCAAGATGCGGCTGTC